>CP092730.1:1863750-3360000 GCA_030273425.1 Microplitis manilae | reverse complement strand
TATTATTATTATTATTATTATTATTATTATTATTATTATTATTATTATTATTATTATTATTATTATTATTATTATTATTATTATTATTATTATTATTATTATTATTATTATTATTATTATTATTATTATTATTATTATTATTATTATTATTATTATTATTATTATTATTATTATTATTATTATTATTATTATTATTATTATTATTATTATTATTATTATTATTATTATTATTATTATTATTATTTCTTTTTTCAGTTAAATGCTCAGGGGGTTATCCCCGTCAGTCCGACTCTACCGAGGGCCTCACCTGAGCGCCAAATCGTTACTGCTGCGATGCTTCATCAACAAGATGATCAGCATGCGCAGCAGGCCAAGTTTCGTTGCCTTAGGAGACGGAGGGATCCGAGTATCACAGCCTTTTGCATCCGCGATGCCAAGAACTCAACTTGCGATAAACAAGTCGGGATTTTAGCCAATGCAGACACAAAAGACTGTTTCATCCCTCCTAGGACGCCAACAATGAGTACGACATGCTTGACACGGTAACCTGGGTAAAGTTTGCCCATTTCGAACAGGAGATCCTGATATATCTCGTGTTTGTGCTCTTCTTTAACCGTGATGTTATACTCAGCCGGAGCTGAGAACTCAATAACATAAATGTTACGAGCGGTTTTATCGAAGAGCACAATATCAGGTTTATTATGGTCTATTTTCCGCGTTGTTGCGAATGGCACGTTCCAATAAATACGGCAACGCTCATTCTCAACAACTTGCGGAATATCTCCTGGCAGATAAGGCAGCACAGGTGTTTTGTCGATACCGTGCGTGTGTCTAAGATGGTAATAAAGTACTCGCAGAGCAGCATTATGGCGCTGGACGTATGCATTTCTTGCCAGCACAGGACATGCTGACAAAAGATGCATAAGCGTCTCTGGATGCTGTTTACAAACCCTACACAAAGTGTCGGGTAGCTGCGTCTGGAGCACTTTAGCACGGTATTCGAGAGTGTTAATAACACCATCTTGGCAGGCAAAAATATATCCTTCGGTCTCGGACATCAGGCCAGCTGACTTAAGGAAGGAAAACGTCAGCTGTGTGGACAAGCCATGATCACGCACGTGTTTAAAGAACACGCTGTGCATGGACTTGTCCATATGCGTACTAAGCAGTTTTTGTTGCTCAGCATTCCTGATGACCGTCTTAAATTCCTCCTTAGGGAGTTCAATAAGCGGGTGTCCTCTTCCAAGACCGAGGGATTTTGCCGCGTACATTGCTGCCTTATATAAAAACGCTCCCTTATGCCTATTTTCATGACTATGAACAATTTGCATAAGAAAGTCGTCTTCATCTGCTGTGAAATTGACAACCTCGTATGTTATACCAAAAATCAAACGATCGTGCAGACACTCCAAGTTCTGTAAACCTCTCCCTCCGATGTGCCGGGAAAGGTATAATCTGGTGACTGAAGACTTAGGGTGCATGCTCCGATGCATATTCATTACTTTGCGTGTCTTGATATCGAGATCTCTGAGCTCTTTTCGGGCCCATTTCAGGACACCGAAAGAGTACAGAAGTACCGGGACAGCAAGCATGTTCGTTGCAGAGACTTTGTTTTTTCCGGAAAGTCCTGATGACCAGATTTTCCGGAGTCTCCGCACATACTCGCTGCAGAGAGTCGTTTTGATTTTCGAGACGTCCTGCATAGGACTCCCGTCAATCCCTAGATATTTGTACGACTCTCCGGCGTCAAGATGGTTTATGACGCTCCCATCTACTAACTCGATATCTTCACGCACATCGGAACACTTACCCTTCACCAGATTAACGACCGCGCACTTGTCCAACCCGAAAGCCATGCCGACATCCCGTGTATACTCTCCTACGATATTCAAGGATGTCTGAAGGTGTTCCTCATCAGGAGCATACACCTTCAGATCATCCATGTAGAGTAAGTGGGTGATCGAGTATTTTCGATCATTTGGTGGACCCACTGAGTATCCACGGGTGCGGCATAGCGCAACAGATATTGGCAGCAGTGAGATGCAAAACAGCAGAGGGCTCAGAGAATCTCCCTGAAAGACTCCTCGTTTGTACTGTACAACTTCGGTTACACGTTTGTCGTTACCACATGAAATGCGGAACCGTGTTCGCCAAAGCTGCATCGTACGCTGAATGCATCCCACTGTATTGCGATTGACCCCAAGGCATTTGAGCAAAAAGAGAACAAGCTCATGAGATGTTGAGTCGAATGCCTTGCGGTAGTCAATCTAGGCCATTGACAGGTTGCGCTGATAGTAGATCGCGTCTTGAATGACGCATCGATCCACTAACAGGTTCTCTTTGCAACCTGACAGGCCTCTTTTACTGCCTCGTTGTTCGTATATCTGCTGCCATACAGTGTCTATCTCCTGCAGAATGCGATTATTCAAGATTTTGGTGAAAATCTTATAAACCGCATTCAAACAGGTGATAGGTCTGTAGTTTTTCGGGTCAGACAAGTCTCCTTTCTTCGGGATGAGCACGGTTCGCCCTTCTACAAGCCAGCATGGAATGGGTTCATTACCTTTGATGAACGCTGTAAAAATCCGGGCCAGATGACTATGGGTAGAAGTTAGTTTCTTCCACCAAAACAGGTTAATGCCATCTGGACCCGGAGCAGCCCAGTTCTTACCATTATTCAGAGCTGAACGAACTTCTTCCACGCTGACTTCAGGGCTCTCTTCATCAGCATTGTCGTTACGATGTTGTCGACAAAATGCCTCGAAGTCGTTGAGAGCTGGAGTGTCACGATTCACGTTCGGTTGGTCACCGTACAACTCGGACCAGAAAGCTTCTACTCGCTCGATGGATGGGGGATCGCCAGAAACAGATGTCTTAGGTGTCAGAAAGCGCGAAGGACTTAACCGAAACAAAGAGTTATCGGTAAGCCGCTTCAGCTTTTTCTCTAGTGACTTTTTGGCAGTCACTAGAGCCCGCAACCTGTTAAGGGAACCTTCTTTGATGTTTAGAAGATTCGCCTTATTCAGTGTGTGATGCTGGTATCGTAGTTGAGCCGCAATACGGCGGACTTTTTGTGTAAACGCTTTACGAGTGTTTACAAAGTCAATCACACACTGAATGCGGGAGACATGTTTCCGGAGATCATCAATCTTCAGTGAAAGCTGCCCAATGCGTCCTCTCATCTTAGCCTCAGGAGAAGAAATATTTCTCCTCGCTGGAGGTAAGAGTGAAGAAGCAGCATTATAGACAGCTTGATTGATGGTGAGCAATGTAGAATCTTCCTGAATCCGAGCAGACAGTTCGTGGTTTTCCGTGTCAAGTAGATGTTTTGGGTAATGTGTCTTTCTAGAGACACATACTTGCCGTGTGTCAAATTCATTGTTGGTGTCTTCGGAAGAACGGCGTCTCTCCTGATGTAGCTGTGCTGGAAATGACAGACGGCGAGATAACCGTCTGTTTGTCAACAGTGATCTTCGTGTACGCCGAAGATGAGAGGCATAATCACGGAGATGTTGTTGTGAGATTTGGCTATGGTGAGGGTGCATGTCGCACCAAAGTGCATGCATCCTAGCCATGTAGCCTCTCCGCTCCGGTTCACTGTTATTATAGCACATCAGGAGATCGGCTCGTAATTCCTCCGTCCACCTAAATGCAGTCCGTTGGTCGCCAAGGTCGTCATCGTTCGGAATCTCGGTGCTCCGCCCAGCTAGTGGGTTGCCCTCATCCGAAAAGGGCAGGTTGTGGGGAGCACTTCTGGGTTCAGAGTAGTCTTGAACTCAGGTATACTTCACATTAGGGAGTTAACCTAACGCGAAGGTTATTATTATTATTATTATTATTATTATTATTATTATTATTATTATTATTATTATTATTATTATTATTATTATTATTATTATTATTATTATTATTATTATTATTATTATTATTATTATTATTATTATTATTATTAGAATTTAAATCAGTGGGAGCGGGCAATTCATACTGCCCCGATAAAAAACGTTTGGATCCAACCAGATACGTCTGGATCTCGTTATATCTGTTTATATCCAAATACATCCAAATAATTGATCTTGCTAGATATAAGTATATATAATTATATCTGCTCAGATCTAGCTATTTATAAACAGATATAAAAATTGATATCCTTGCAGATATGCTTATATCAGAGCATACCCGATAAAAAACGTTTGGATCCAACCAGATATGTCTGAATCTGTTTATATCTAAATACATCCAAATATTTGATCTTGCTAGATATAAGCATATATAATTATATCTGCTTAGATCTGATCATATATAAGCAGATATAGCGATGTATTGAGATTGATATCCAAGTAGATATATATATATATCCAAGCATATATAAGTATGTATATCTGCTGAGATCAGACTATATATCAGAAGATATAAAATTTGATATCCATGCAGATATACTTATATTCAAGCATGTATAAATACATAGAGTTATATCTTCTCAGACCCAACTGTATGTATGTGAGTATATAGATGCAAAAATAATTCATTTCCAAGAAGATATACGTATGTCCAAGAATTTATGACTATATCCAAAAATGGGTGTCTATATGTAGTCATATTCGGTCAGATCCAATATATTTAAATACAGGTAAGGCTCCTAAATCGTCGAACTGTTGGAGTTTTACTGCGAATAAGACAAATATAGAGTTTTTTTTTGTCTAATTATACACGAATATCTGAGTTATTTACGAAAATTAAATAAATTTTTTTTTTCTTACTGATTATGATATATACGTATCATACATAAGTATTCATCTATTTTTTTTTTGACGTAAATATAAATTGACTTTTGATATATGTTATAAAGAGGTTCATCAAGAGCATTAAGAGGTAATAGCAATAAGATCCAAGATGTGAGTAGATATTGTTTTTAGAATGTTCCAGAGTATAATATATTTATACATGCATTCATTAGAATGTAGTGAAATTTCTTTAGATATATGTGCTTAAATCTATTGAGATTTCTTTAAACAACGACATTTACGCAGATCTGCTTGGATACACTTATATATTCGGGGATATAATGAGATCTGTTTGGATATTTTAAGATCTGTTTGGATACCCGGGTAAAAAAAATTATATATAATTCAATATAATCATATATAATTTTATATAATTATATATGATTTATATAGAATTATATATGATTCATATAGAATTATATATAATTATACAGAATTATATATAATCATACAGAATTATATATAATTATATATAACGTTGAGAAAAAATCACAGCTGATTATATATAATCATATATGATTATATACAACTATATATAATTTTATATGATTATATATAATTATATATAACGCTGAGAAAAATCACAGATGATTATATATGGGGTATTCCACGCCAAATCAACAACTTTTGACCCCGACCCCTTTCGATTTGGCTGAAAGTTTTTCATCGGTTTCTACCCTATGAAAATCGTTTCTTATAATTTTTTCAAATTTTTTTTCCCACCCAAAAAAAAGTTATTAATTTTTCAAAAAAACGGCCTTTTTATTTTCAAATAGTCATAACTTTTTCAAAATTTGACTTATCGGGACGTTTTTTTTTTCAAAAATTTTGTTATTAAATGTAGTTTTTGGAAAAAAATAGTTAAAAAAATTACTGATTCATCTTTAACGTTTATTTTTTAAATTTCGACAAAAAACGAAAATTTTGGGATGATTGACATTTTTGATTTTTGATTTTTTTTTGTTATAACAAACTTTAGCATTTTCTACGAATTATCTGAAATTTTTAGAGTGGCTTTTTTTTTTTTTATATTTTTTTTTTTTCGAATGAAAAAAAATTTTTTTTTAAACTACGGTTATTTTTCATAATACCACTTCAGAAATTTTTTACGGTATTTAGTGAACATCAGAATTTGAAAAAAAAAAGTGAAAACAAAAATTGAAAGTGACAATCATCAATAAAATTTGATTTTTTTTCAAAATTGTTAAATAAAAAATAGTAAGAAAACTTGGATAATTTTTTACTATTTTTTTTAGAAAAATACATACAAAAACGAAAAAATTAGAAAAAAAAATATGTCGTTTCATCAATTTTCTACCAAACTATGAGCTTTTGAATATTTTAATATAATCAAATTAAAACGAAATTTTGTTATGTTTTTTTTTTATATATTTTGCTTTTTGTGATAATAAGTATGCTATATACATGTATATATATGAGTATATATATGTATATGGGGTATTTCATGCCAAATCGACCACTTTTGACCCCGACCCCTTTGGATTTCGCTGAAATTTTTTCATTCTATTCTACCCTTTGAAAAACAAATTTGAGAATTTTTTCAAATTTTTTTATCAAACCCCAAAAAAGTTATGAATTTTTAAAAAAAATGGCTCTTTTATTTTCAAATAGCCATAACTTTTTTTGACATTGACTTTTGGGTACGTTTTTTTTTTTTAAAATTTTTGTTTTTGAATGAACTTTTTGAAAAAATACACAAAAAAAAAAATAAATATGATAAATTCGACGAAATAATCGGGTTTTTTGACCAAAATCGTTATTTTTTCGACTTCCGATATTTTTTTTTCAAAAAAAACTTTGATTAATATGACGACTTTTCCCGCCTATCCTGGAGTGGGTCAAATTTTTCTCTATTTTTTTTATTTAATCGAAAAAAAAAATGGTAAATTTTTTTTTTTTTAATTTATATCTATAATTAAATAAATGTAATTCAAGTATTTTGTGGTATGATAACTTTAATTTATAAGCTTATAATACGATTAAAAATAATAAAATTCAAATTTTAACATATCAGTACGATCGATAATCTAGGGTATGAAAATTGTGGACTTATTTACAGTCAGTATACTAAAAACTATACGCTATAGTATGTTTTGATTCATAAACTCGGCTCTGTCATTCGGATATCTAGCATAACCTTTAAATATTTTGTGTGATCTAGTGAGAGATTTTCGTCATTCCATTTTTTAAATAAAATAATAATTGTTATAAATTATTTAACCTTATTTCAAAGGCTAATTATCTCACTTCTACTTATATACATTGATTGGAATAATTTTATCCAGACATTATGGCATCAAAAATATTTTTCGATCGATGTTGTAATCCATTTGAGTTAGAATCACATTTGAAAAAAAAAAGTTTACGTCCAATGTCTGACCTTATGAAAGTTACGTTAGGATTCAGTGATAATTATTTATTATGCATTTCATGTCGAAATAAAGCTTCAAAATTACTAAAGGAACGAACAAATACTAGTAATGATCCTAATGTTGATGTCAGTGACCATGAAGATGATTCTAGTGACAACAATGAGAACAGTGATGGTTCTGACAGTGATAGTAACACAACTACCCCGGACATCCCGTTATCCTTATCATTCCGTAAGTGTTTTTAATTATTTATACATCAATTTAATGCGGTTACATGATCCATTGTTTTTTTAAGGTTCGTTGTCGTTCAATAGTGAACCCAAAGATTCACAATCAAGCTCGGCATCCCAAGTTAGTGCTTCAACTCAATTACCCATTATAAATGATGCATTGCGATTGTTGAATCAATCGCCGATTCCTTCAAAAAAATTGAATGATTATCAATTTTTGAATAATAAAATAAATCAGACATCTGAAAGCTTAAAAAAAATTTTGCTCTCAACTGCCGATGAAGGATCAATTGAAGACGATGGTGAAAATTTTCGCTCATTAATTAAAATGCTGCACGATAAATTCCATGATAAGGAAACAGAAAAATCTTTGAAAATACAAATTTTAACCTTGTTACCTGAAAAATGGAATGAAAGACGTATTTGTGAAACTATGAATACATCAAGACATTTGTCAAGAGTAGCAAAAAAATTGGTCGAAGAAAAGGGTCTACTTTCAACACCTGAATCGAAATTAGGTAGGTATAGCGTAAAATCGATGGTTCTAATACATTTTAAGACTGATTCACTTAAAATTTTTTTTGTAGGGAGGACAATTCCTGATCAAATGTTATTAAAAATTGTAAATTTTTACAATGATGATGAGTATAGTGCTTTGATGCCCGGTATGAAAGACTTTGTTTCAGTCCGAAATAATGATGGTAATCGGGTACACGTCCAAAAGCGGCTTGTTCTGTCTAACTTAAAAGAACTTTACCAATGTTTCCGTGAAATAAACCCTGCAGAGAAAATTGGATTTTCGAAATTTGCTTCATTACGACCGAAACATTGTGTATTAGCAGGAGCAAGTGGAACACATACTATCTGTGTATGTACTATCCATCAAAACTTTAAGTTGATGATGCTTGGTAATTATCAAATTTATTAATAATCACAAGTGCGTAGATTTTCAGTTTACTAAATTACTTTTATTTCAGGTGCAAATGTTCATTCCTTAACGAGGGATACAGAAAAGCCGTTGAAACATTATAGTGATTGCTTGGACATGATAATATGTGAAACTCCTACAGTGCAATGTTATTTGGGTGGATGTAATAATTGTCCCGGGGTAGACGAGTTGAGTAACATTTTACTGACGTGTTTTGAAAATCAAGAAATTGAGAATGTCACGTACAAGCATTGGGTATCAAAACCGAGGTGTAGTTTAGAAACTTTAATAAAGCCTACAGAAGAATTTATTGAAAACTTTTGTAGTGAATTGCAAGTTCTTCTACCTCACTCATTCATTGCAAAAGAACAAGCCAAGTTTTTGAAAACATTGAAGGAAACACTAAAACCAAATGAATTTGTCGTTATTTGTGACTTTGCAGAGAATTATGCCTTCGTAGTACGAAATGCAGCATCTGGTTTTCACTGGAATAATGATCAGACGACAGTTTTTCCGGTAGTTATTTACTATAAAGTAAATGACGAACTTGAACACAAAAGCTTAGTCATTATTTCAGACTGTAATAATCACGATGCCGTAGCAGTTCATGTTTTCATCAAATTAATAACCGATTATATAAAAGAGCTTCCGGAACGTTGTAATAAAATTTATTATTTCTCTGATGGGGCTCCTCAACAGTTCAAAAACTTTATAAACTTTGTAAATTTATACTACCATGAAGATGATTTTGATATACCTGCTGAATGGCATTTTTTTGCAACTGCCCATGGCAAAGGCCCGTGTGATGGAATTGGTGGCATTCTTAAACGACTTGCTGCCAAAGCAAGTCTCCAACTCCCGGTAGATAAGCAATTAACAACAGCTATAGGATTTTTCGAATGGGCTTCTGATCCGGATAACTTGTCCAATATCATAGTCAAGTTTTCTTCAGAAAAAGACTATAATACAGCATTGAATGACTTGAAAGACAGATTTATAAAAACGAAACCAATTGTAGGAACTCAACAACTACATTGTATCATCCCCGACAAAAATGGTTGTTTGCATGTTAAAAAATTCTCAAACTCAAATGAACAAAGAATTTGTAAAATATTTAAACGCCAAAGAGAAAATAAATGATTAAATTATTGTATTGTTTTTTAAAATAATTGAAAGTTATCTATATTAACTAATAAACTTAATATTTTTAATCGTAGTGTAAGCTTATAAATTAAAGTTATCATACCACAAAATACTTGAATTACATTTATTTAATTATAGATATAAATTAAAAAAAAAAAAATTTACCATTTTTTTTTTCGATTAAATAAAAAAAATAGAGAAAAATTTGACCCACTCCAGGATAGGCGGGAAAAGTCGTCATATTAATCAAAGTTTTTTTTGAAAAAAAAATATCGGAAGTCGAAAAAATAACGATTTTGGTCAAAAAACCCGATTATTTCGTCGAATTTATCATATTTATTTTTTTTTTTGTGTATTTTTTCAAAAAGTTCATTCAAAAACAAAAATTTAAAAAAAAAAAAACGTACCCAAAAGTCAATGTCAAATAAGTTATGGCTATTTGAAAATAAAAGAGCCATTTTTTTTAAAAATTCATAACTTTTTTGGGGTTTGATAAAAAAATTTGAAAAAATTCTCAAATTTGTTTTTCAAAGGGTAGAATAGAATGAAAAAATTTCAGCGAAATCCAAAGGGGTCGGGGTCAAAAGTGGTCGATTTGGCATGAAATACCCCATATACATATATATACTTATATATATACATGTATATAGCATACTTATTATCACAAAAAGCAAAATATATAAAAAAAAAACATAACAAAATTTCGTTTTAATTTGATTATATTAAAATATTCAAAAGCTCATAGTTTGGTAGAAAATTGATGAAACGACATATTTTTTTCTAATTTTTTCGTTTTTGTATGTATTTTTCTAAAAAAAATAGTAAAAAATTATCCAAGTTTTCTTACTATTTTTTATTTAACAATTTTGAAAAAAAATCAAATTTTATTGATGATTGTCACTTTCAATTTTTGTTTTCACTTTTTTTTTTTCAAATTCTGATGTTCACTAAATACCGTAAAAAATTTCTGAAGTGGTATTATGAAAAATAACCGTAGTTTAAAAAAAAATTTTTTTTCATTCGAAAAAAAAAAATATAAAAAAAAAAAAGCCACTCTAAAAATTTCAGATAATTCGTAGAAAATGCTAAAGTTTGTTATAACAAAAAAAAATCAAAAATCAAAAATGTCAATCATCCCAAAATTTTCGTTTTTTGTCGAAATTTAAAAAATAAACGTTAAAGATGAATCAGTAATTTTTTTAACTATTTTTTTCCAAAAACTACATTTAATAACAAAATTTTTGAAAAAAAAAACGTCCCGATAAGTCAAATTTTGAAAAAGTTATGACTATTTGAAAATAAAAAGGCCGTTTTTTTGAAAAATTAATAACTTTTTTTTGGGTGGGAAAAAAAATTTGAAAAAATTATAAGAAACGATTTTCATAGGGTAGAAACCGATGAAAAACTTTCAGCCAAATCGAAAGGGGTCGGGGTCAAAAGTTGTTGATTTGGCGTGGAATACCCCATATAATTATATATAATTATATATGATCATCTGTGATTTTGTCTCAGCGTTATATATAATTATATATATAAACATATAATTCTATATGAATCGTATGTAATTCTATATAAAAATAGAAAAGAGAGAAAAATAACTTGAGAGTGAAGATATATATGTAAATATGGGTGTTTCGAAAAAAAAAAAAAAAAAAAAAAAAATTTTTTTCTTTTGTGGTAAGCAAAAATTAAAAGTATTAATAAAAATAAAAATTTTGGTACCAATCTGAGCTCTTAATAATGATATTAAGGTTTGTCTCAATCCATTTTTCTATTTTCCGTTTAAATAACACAAGAAAAAAAAATTTTCTTTTTTTGAATTTTCTAGCTCACAAACCAATCAACGGATTTTTATTAACAATAAATATTTCTGTAGGAAATTGAACGCTCTACAAAAAAAGTCAAGCTTCAAGTCAAATTTATAGTAAATTTTGAGATTTTTTTACTTTTCCGGCGATTGTATCAGTCATATCAAAAAATATCGTAGGAACTGTTTTGTAGATAATTTTATTCCTTACAAATTATTACAAACAAAGTTTTTCGAAATCCCGCATTGTTCACAAGTTCTTTTTATTTCAATGTCAAGCTTTAAAAATGCTTGGATTTATCAAAAAATGATAAGAGACTTTTTTTGTAGAGCGTTCAATTTCTTACAAAAATATTTATTGTTAACAAAAATCCGTTGATTGGTTTGTGAGCTAGAAAATAAAAAAAAAAATTAATTTTTAACAATATTAATTTTCTGAACTTAAATGTCAACGAAAAGTAAACTTGATTTTTCGTTGATATTTAAAACCCTTTAACTTTGTTCGCGTTCATTTAACATATGTATGATATCGAATACTTTTTGTAGGAAATTTGATTTCCTACAAGACCTAGCTTGTCATTATTTGAAAAAAAAAAATTTTCCGATAGAATAAAAATGAAAAATAACAAAAAATAATTTAACACTAAGGAAACTAAATTTTTGTCGATGTTTGACGCTCCGTAACTTTTTTCCAGTTTGTTTGACGTACATATTGTATCAGCACTTTTTTTAGAGAATTTTATTTCCTACGAAATTATACCAGGTGGAATTTAAAAAAAAAAATTTCCATAGTCTTAATAACGAAAAACTAAAATGAAAAATTTTCGTGTGTATTTTAAATGGGAAAGGGGACCCCCATTTGTGATAGTTCAAGTCTAAAGATATCTGGCTAAAATTAGGTGAAGTTTTTTTTATAATATAAAGTAACTTTTGGGCCCATAAGAGTTTAAAAAAGAAGTATTTATTTTTTTCTGGGACACCCCAATATATATGTTCGTAGGAGAGGGAAGTCACCGATGCTATAAGCAGCAGTGGAAGTAGTTCGGTGCTCGCCACGAGATCGCGCTCAATACTTGTAGTGTGTCTCTAGTAGGAAACTTATTTCAAAACTGTTAAATTCCAAACTTGAGGCTATTCCGGACCGGGTACTCCTCCGTTATTTGGTAGAATGAAAAGTACCTTTTTTGATGGTAATATAGTACATTCTATATTACATAATGACAAAAATATTTATTATCAATGTTTCCATAAATAATTTTTCTTAGAAATTAAACTTGGACTTTCAAAAAAAAAAAAAAAATGATTTAAATAAAAAGTGTAGAGCCTCTACTATACAAAAATTCACAATTTATTTAACAAATTGCATAGGAATTCAATTATATGTAGTTCTACATAACTATATATAGTTATATATAATTATATATAGTTATATATAATTATATATAGTTATATATAATTATATATAGTTATATATAATTATATATAATTATATAGGGCCATTTTTCATATATAATTATACATAATTATATATAATTATATATAATTTTTTTTACCCGGGTATACTTAGATATAGTGAGATCTCTTCGGATATTGTCAGATCTGTTTGGATCCGCTTGGATCACGCCAAAATTTGGATCCAAGCATATCTGACTATTTGGATCCAATCATATATGCTGGGATCTAAACATTTTTTATCGGGGCTCTAGCTCCCACCGCTGCGCGATATCCCCCTCCACTTTAGAGTGGGGTCTGCTATAGTGGCGATACCACTACTAAGTCCCTATTTTGAGACACATTTCAAGGTTGGTTGAATTTACTGTAAAAAGTCCAGTTACATTAATAGTATTTCATACTCATGCAATACTTCGATATTACTTAGTTAAAATTAAGAATGTAGAGAGAAAATCAATATCGTCATAATTGGTCCTTTTTTAGGAGTGGGGGTGAAATTTACCTTGCCGGAAATAAGTTAAAACTTAGTGGATGGGATGGTCAAAGTTTATCGGTCACACGGTCAGTAGCAGTCATAACGCTCGAAACGTTGCGCTGTACACCTCGCAATTTAAATTCTTTATTTAGTAGCGAAAGACTTTCTGAAACACCATGGATTGCCGATTCCAAAATTCGACTTACACGACTGTACGTACTTTCGGGTTGGAGAACTTTAACCAACTCCTCTACACCAACGAGACTGGGACGGTTATTCCGTTATTTACTGAGTTTTTTTCAGGTGTCCATGTTGACGACACCTGGAGATTCAAAGTGGAGGTCAGCCACGACGAAGAAGACGAACACTGGATCTCCTCGGGGATCCTTCCAATAAAATCGGAACATTTCGAAATCACCTTCGAGATCGATTGCTGTGCGATGGATTGCGAAGGTAACTTACTGCGACTGACTGATGGAGAGACTAAACTTTTCCATGATTACGACAATTTTATATACCTCGGAGACTTTTTTAAACGACACGACTTCAACGACTTTTGTGGACTTGTACACGGAAAAAAATAATATGTGGAAATGACAGATATGGGAATGTCAAAATGACATGGATAGAATTTGTTAGATTTACAAGGAAAAACTGTTAAATTAACAGATATAATGTGTGAAATTAACATAACCATAATATGTCAAATTTACAGATAAAAACTGTCAAATTCACAAAAATAATCTGTGAAAAGTTGATTATCAAGTTATATAAAATTTAGAAACCAATTTTCATTCTTATGAATTATTTTTAAAACCAAAAAACGTGGTTTTTAACTTTTTACAGAATACAGATTATTTTGCATTATTTAAATAATTTTATCAGTTAAGAAAATAAATCATTATTTTCGGATATTTTTAGTGGCTAAATTTCCCCCAGTTATAAAAAATCAGCCGAAAAATGGATTAACGTATTGAATTTTTTTGAGTTTGACGATAAAAATTAAAAAAAATCGGTCTGTCGGTTGACCCTGTGGGCCAGCCCCAAAACTTCCCGCGTATTTCGAGCTCCTCGAGCTCGAAAAATTGTAGTAGATACATTTTCGAGCTCCTCGAGCTCGAAAATACTTTTGTTTTCAAAAAATAACGTTTTTTACAATTTTTCCTACAACGATATCTCTCGAACGAATAAACCGATTGAGACGTTTAAGGTGGCAGTCGACGCGTTTCATTGAGTTCTATAACTGATTGAATTTTGAAATTGATTTATCGAGTCATTTTTGAGAAATTTTCAAAATACTAAAAAAAATTTTTTTTTTTAATTCTTTCGACAACGGTTTCTCTTGAAAGAATTAACCGATTTTGATGTTTGAGGTGGCGTTCGACGCGACTTATAAATCTCCAGAGCCCAGTCTATTTTGAAATTAATCCATCGAGCCCATAAAAAGTTATCCAAAAGAAACATTTTTGAAAAAAGTTTATTTTTGGAATATCTCCGAACGAGCCCTACCGATGAAGCTCAATTTTTTTTTCAGCTTCGAGATATTAAAAAACTGCGTCGAATGACACCTTGACGATCAAAATTGGTTGATCCGTTCAAAAGTTATAGATATTTACATACGTACGTACGTACATACATACATACATACACTCGGACATCATCGTGAAATTAGTCAGAATAGCTTTCTAGGACCTCAAAACGTCGACATTTGTTGGAATTTTGATTTTCACAAATCGGACTGAAACCAATAACTTCCCGAATTTTTGAAAATTTGCAATTTTCTTAGCGGGAAGTTAAAAATTATTTTCTCTGAATTTTCGGCTGGTTCATATTGCCCTAGGTGTCATGCGTAGGGGTCAAAGTACGCAAATATATCGGATTTATAGAAATTAAGAGAAAAAAAAAAAAAATTTTTTTTTTTATAAAATTTTGGGGGTACCCCGTTTTGCTCCCCCCCCCCTATATGTATCTTAATGGTTTTTACTTTCTATTGTTTGCAGATTTGAACAATTATTTTACATGAACACCTAATTTTTTTAGTTAAAACTTCAATTTTTAGAATATTTTCTGATGTACTGCCTACATTTTACGAAATGTATAATTTTTACTCATTAAAAACAATTTTAATTATTGTTTTAATATAAATTCCACACTTTTTTTTTTTACTGAATTTTGCATTTTTTAAATGTTATTATTACACCGGAAAACTGTCAAATTGACAGTTTCAAATTGACAGTTTCCACAGTGTGAAAATAACATTTCCAAATTTGTTAAATTGACAGTTTTGGGTTGACAGCGGCAAATCTGTCAGTTTGACAGTTTTAACAGTTATTTTGACAGAGTCGTTTTTTCCGTGTAAATATAATTGATCTTATAAGCTTTAGATGAACCATTAAACGTCACCGTCTACCTTACGGATTTAAATATATAAATAAATAATGAAAAATCTACTTCCATTTCAGCTGCCGAATGGCCTTTTTTTTTCAAATCATGAAAATAAACAAGAAACGCATCTTCCGTAAAAGATTTGGAAAAGATTATCATAAGAGTGGAGAAAAAGATTTAGTATGAATTAAAGTTTTTTGATTCATCATAAACTATAATTGATTAAGTATAACTTTGTCAACTTTTTCAAATAAATTTTAGAAAATTTTAGACTAATTCATGTCCAAGACAAGATCTTGACAAGACAAGACAAGACGATATAATGAATTGAGTATTTTTACAGACCAATACAAGACTTAGACAAGATCGAGACAAGATCGTTCTAATTTTCTCTTGTCTCGGCTCGAGTGCAGCCCTATATACGAATGTAAACTAAATTAATTGAATATTTGTATTAATAGGAATCGTATCTTTGGGAATACATAGGTTTTACTCAATTGGGAACCTATAGTTATAGCCTTATCGGGGCCCAAGTACGTTTTTACGTTACATCCCAATTAAGAATCCCCATTGGACAACTTAATTGAGTCCCAAGCAAATGTTCTTAAAAATTTCTAGTCAGGTAATATCTTTTGATCAAAAATGGCTGTTACTCAATAATAATAATACGATAAATGTCACTTATGTTGTAAATGTATAAAAAAAAAAACGAAATTTAGGTACATTTTTCTTTTCTCAGGCACTTGTGCTGAGATTATATGAATATTTGTGTTTATTCTTTTCAATAATCTAGCTTAAATAGTGATAGAAGCCACTGCTAAATGTAAATTATTTTTTTTCTTTTTCATCTAGACGTAATTTTTCGTTATTTTATTTCGAGAAAATTATTCAAGCAAACATTAATATTATATATTAACGTCATGATGTATTATAGGATATACTATAGTACATTCCAAAAAGATACTTGTTACTCTGTCAGGTGACAGAAGAATACTTGAACAAAATTGTATTTAAATTTGGAATATAACAATTCTAGAACATCTTTCTTACCAGGGAAAATACGAGTGGCTGGGCACGATCTCGTGGTGAGCACCGAACTACTCCTGCTGCTGCTGCTGCCAAGCACTTGTGCCTTTCCCCTCCTCAATACCTATCTTTTCTCCCAAGAAATTTTTCTTCTTGGCTTAAGCAACTTTTGTTTTCTTGGTCGGAGGATATAAAAATACTTGCATGAAAAGTATAGTACTTGTTCCGAGGAATTTTGTTTTTTTTCAACAAGAAAATGCAATTTTGCTGCAAAAAAATTATGTATCTTGATTAAAAAAGATATCTCTTGCTTTAAGTAATATAAGCTCTTGAAACAAGTGAAAACTTTTTGATTTAAGCGTAAAAATATGTTGACATGAAAAAAAAAAAAAAATTTTGATTCAAGATAAAAATTTGAAGATAATTGTTCACTTGGTGCAAGTATATTTTTATTTTCCGAATCGATAAAAAAAATTCGGAATCAAGAATATTTTCCTTGATTCAAGTGTTTTTTCTGTCGATAATCTCTAATATTGGAGCATGGGTCTTGGCTTAGTGCACCACGCACTCACATATACTATTTCAAAAATATTTACTGACAATTGAATAGAATTAGTTTTTTCGTACATGCAGCTAATTGCTGTGATATGGTCCTAAATTTTAATATCTAAAATGTAAAACTTACAAATTCAAATGCAAGTGACTTCATGGAATTGAAACACAAATTTTCAATTTTCAAGCTATAATGAATGGTTGTCAAACTGCAAAAGTTTAAAAAGTAAATTTTAAATTTTCTGAAACTTTTTAACGATATTTCAAAATGTAGTTTTACTTTTTTTACATTTTAAATAGTAAAAGTTCGTGATTGCTAAGGCATTGATAATACTTGACATAAAAATTTTAAAAATTACAGTGTGAGATGTAATAGTTCCATTTTCTACATTAAGGTTCATAATTGAATGCCCATACTGTAAATCTTCTCAAACCACTCTGTTTTTTATCAAAAAAATCTGGGCATCGGTTGGCCCTGTGGGCCAGCCCCGTAACTTCCCGCTGTTTTCGAGCTCTAAGATCTCGAAAACATTAGTATAAATACATTTTCGAGCTCGAAAATAACTTTGTTTTATTTTTTATGAGCTTTCCAAGCTCAAAAGGATTACGTATTATATTAAAATTGAAAAATTTAGACTCCAAAATAATTAATAAATAAGCGTTTTTTACATATTTATTGACAATTATGTTCAATACTTCGCTCAAAAATAAGTTTACGTGATACGTTGTATCTATATAGTGTAAGTTTATCCTGAAACGAGCAAACATGATGATTTTTCAGAAGTCACTTCCAATGACTCACATAAACAAAAACATATCAGTTTTGAGTTATGTTGTCCAGTAATTATGATATTATTCAATGAAAAAGCTGATACAGATTTTACATTGATTATTCCGTCAACGATATCTCTCGAACGAACGATCTGATTGGGAAGTTCTTGGCAGCAATCGAATGCTTTTATCGTGTTCTAGAGCTGATTCGATTTTGGAATTGATCGACTCAATAGTTTCCGAAATATTCACGAAAAACGAAAAAAAACGTTTTTTTCTCATTCTTCCGCCGACGATATCTCTCGAATGAACTATCCGATTGAGACGTTTAAGGTAGCGATCGTCGCGTTTTATTGAGGTCTAGAGCTGATTAAATTTTGTGAATGATTGGTTTCGTCATTACGATGATTTTCGCAAAAACCGTTTTTCACTATTTCTTTCGTCGACGATATCTTCCAAACAGATTATCCGATTGAGACGTTCTTGGCGTCAATCGAAAGCTTTTATCGAGTTCTGAAGCTGATTAGATTTTGAAATTGATTGATTCGACAGTTTTCAAAATATCCATAAAAAACGGAAAAAAAAATTTTTTTTTTTTCGTATTTCTTAAATATCTCAGAGACTATTTGACTAAATGATCTAAAATTTTCTGAAAATCTAAGTTGAGAAGAAATCTTTCAAATGCCGCGAAAAAAATGTAAATCGGTTCATTTATTCAAAAGATATGAGAGGTTTACATCCACACACACACACACACACACACACACACACACACACACACACACACACACACACACACACACATACACCCATACAGACATACACCCATACAGACATCGCTCTGAAAATGTCTAAGTAGCATCCTCACACCTTCAAATGTCAACATATGATGAAAACCCGATTTTTGAAAATCGGGGTGAAACCAATAACTTCCCGAATTTTTTGAAAATCGTCGATTTTCTTAGCGGGAAGTTACAAATATTTAAATCTAAAATGGGTGTTTAAATAAATTTAAGATAAATTTAATAAGAACAAACTAATGTCTTATTAATAGTTATATATTTTAATTCACTTCCGTTACTATCACAACTATATACAACAAAAGTAATTAAAATGTAATTTCATTATAAAATAAACTTGGATATAACTATAATTCTCAGTTACTATTGGTCAACGTACGGATAGGGTTTTACTATTACGGAGAGAACTCGGCGAGTCTCAACAAAATTATATTTTAATGTTGGAGAGAATTCAAATGAATCTCGACAGATCGGGTAAACTGGTAGGTGATAACTGAAGTTCGATTTTGAGTTAGTATTTTGTCCAAGTCCCCGTTCGTGACGTCTGAGTCCCCAAGTGTGGGTGGAAAAAGGTCGGCTGGGGGTGTCTTCGGGAAATTCGGACGTCTGATTGGCAAACGGAAAACAGGCAGGAGGGACAAATCGGTGAAGGAAGAAGGGTAGTACGAACGAGAGAAACCAAGAGAAGACGGATAGAAAATAGAAAAGGATAGAAATCTTGAAGCACTGTAAAACGGTAGAACAATACAAGAAACACATGGGCTTGAGAAAGGCGTGGGAAAGTCTTTGGGGCCGAAGGAGTAATAAAGTAATTTAGTTCAGCTGGCGAGATGGTAGCAAAAAAAATGGATATTTTTGGAAACTTAGGATTGAACCCTTGAGGATTAAGTCATAAATTATTAGTTTGCTTAAGTTTTTTGTTACTATCCGTACCTCGACTTATGACAATTGTGATTCTATTTTCAAATAGAAAAGCAAATGTTGGACTTAAGATAAAATATTATTAAAAAATACAAATATTTGAGTAAAGTTTGCTGGAAACGTAAATTTAAAAACACTTTGGAAATTCCCAAGGATTTAAGCAATACAAAAAAAAACATATAATAAAATAAAGGAACAAATCTACATTTTTAATAGCGTGAGCAAACATTTTCCCCCCGTTGAGAGCGCAACGATCAACTAAATTATAACTTAATGTCTGTACTTTGAATGTCATTAATGTCTTCTGCTATTTCTTGACCCGGAAAAGTAACTGGTAAAATAGCTACTTTCTTAACATTTCGAGTAAATGTTGACTTAGCAGTTCTCACTAAGGCAGTACGCACAACACCATCACTTCCAGGATAGCATTCTATGATTCTTCCTAAAGCCCACTGCGCGGGCGGTAAGTTGTCTTCTCATAGAAGCACAATAGGCCCTTCTAGAATATTTGGGCCAGGTTTTTCCCACTTATTGCGGACAATTAATTCATTGAGGTACTCGGAGCTCCATCGATTCCAAAAATGTTGTTTAACCTTTTGAATATGCTCCCAGGTACTTAAACGATTAGATGGGGTTGATGTGTAATCAGGTCCCCGTAAATTAGTCAAAGAATCACCGATTAAAAAATGGCCGGGAGTAATAGCGATAGGATCATTAGGATCAGAGGATAAAGGAGTTAGAGGTCGGGAATTTAATATGGCTTTGATCTCAATTATCAAGGTATTAAATTCTTCATACGTAAAGATCATATCATGACCACTGACATGAACCAAATGTTTTTTGAAGCTCTCTACAGCAGCTTCCCATAAATCTCCAACATGAGGAGCGTGCGGAGGACTGAAATGCCATTGTATATTTTTAGTGGTTAAAAAACCTTGAATTTTTTCTTGCGTGTCTGGATGACTTATTGACTACAAATTCCTTCAATATACGGTTGGCCCCAACAAAATTAGTACCATTATCACTGTATATATCTTTGCACGGACCCCGACGGGCTATGAAACGTCTTAAAGCTGATAAGAAACCGTCCGAACTAAGATCGGTAATAAGCTCGAGATGTACGGCTTTGACAGCTAGACACACAAACACAGCAACATAAGACTTTATACCTGTCTTGTTGCGGAATTTCTTTTCCTTCAATATGAAAGGACCACAATAATCCACACCAACTTGAGAGAACGGATCGGATATATTTACTCGAGCAGCAGGTAAACGTCCCATAATATAGTTAGTAGGATGAGGGTGGACCTTGGTACATTCAACGCAATTTCTGATAAGTTTGTAAACTTGACTTCTTCCATCTATTATCCAATATTTTCGTCGTAATACATATAAAGTTTGTTGTACGCCAGCGAGTAGGTGTTCTTTGTGAGCGTGCATAATATATAGATTTGTTACATGATGATTTTTAGACAAAATTATTGGATGTTTTGCATCGTATGGTAGGTGAGACATCACCAGGCGACCTCCCACTCGCATTATACCTTCTTGATCTAAGAACGGAGTCAATTTGATAAGAGTGGACCCTACATTCCCAGTGCGAGTAGAAGAGTTGATGACTTTAAGATCATCAGGAAAAGCCTGTTGCTGAATACATTTAATAATGCGATTTTCTACATGTGTTAACTCCGCTGTTGTTAGCGGTCCAGTAGCTGGATGTAAAAAACGAAAACAATATGAGAGCGATCGTAACATACGAGTTAAAGTTGAAAATCGATTTAAAGTGATGAACGGTTGGACTGTGGTAATTAAGCACATAGGACGGCGCTGTTCCGGTATTTTGTCAGTGTGTGTTAAGTTGATGGCTGGCCACTCAGTCTCCGGTCTTAATAACCATGAAGGTCCATCACGCCACAAATTCGCGGAGAGGAATTCTCGCGGCATTGATCCGCGGGACACTAAATCTGCTGGATTATCTTGGGTGGGAACATGACGCCAAGAATTGATATCTGTTTTATTTTAGATATCTGCAATTCGATGAGCTACAAAAGTTTTGAGTTGCTGTGGAGAAGTCTGAAGCCAACGCAACACTATAGTTAAGTCAGTCCAGTAATGAACATTTTTCATTTTTTCTTTAATAGCAGTAGTCACTGCTGTGGTGAGAGTAGCCAAAAGCTGTGCTCCGCACAATTCTAGTCGTGGAATTGCGATAGTTTTGACGGGAGCTACTCTGGATTTAGCGCACAGTAACTGGACTTTGACATTATTTGAAATGTCGATCGTGCGTAAATAAATACAAGCGCCATATGCGCGTTCACTGGCATCTGAGAATCCGTGGATTTGCATATCTTGAATTTCTGCAGTCATGATAGTACGAGGAAACGACAATTGGTTTAATAAAATTAATTGCTGGCAGTACGTCATCCATTCTGTATGGAGCTCAATAGGCAGTGACTCATCCCAATCTAATTTGTGAGTCCATAATCTTTGCAAAATAATTTTCGCAAGTATTATAACCGGAGAGAGCAATCCCATAGGGTCAAATATTTTTGCAACTTCGGATAGAATGGAGCGTTTGGTGGTTCTCTTCGTTTCTATCGGTTTAACTGTGTAAGTGAGCGTGTCACTACCTGAGTCCCAATATACACCTAAAGTTTTCAATGTGGTGTCTCCAAGTTGCAGCCGTGGGTTAATGTCATCCTCAGGTATATTTTCTAATACCAAGGGATCGTTTGATGTCCATTGTCTCATGGTCAATCCTGCTTTCGATAATATACCAATCATTTGTTTTATAATTAGTTTAGCTTGTTGTCGAGCTTTTGCTCCACTCAAAAAATCATCTACATAAAAATCAGACAATAATAAAGGAGCTGCTACTGGATACGATTTACCTTCATCTTTAGCAAGTTGATGAACACAGCGAATCGCTAAAAAAGGAGCACAAGTGATTCCGAACGTAACAGTGTTTAATTCAAAAATTTTCATTTTATTTGTTTCATCTTTCCAAATAATGCATTGGTATGCCCGGTCTTGTTTTCTTACTAAAAATTGTCGATACATTTGTTTTAAATCTCCAGTAATTACTATAGGATGTAAACGAAATCTTAATAATGTAGTACACAGGTCAGGTTGAATCGTAGGACCAGTGTACAGAACGTCATTCAAGGAGAATCCGGTTGTAGTTTTGAAGGAGCCATCAAAAACTACTCGTAGTTTAGTAGTCATACTGGTTTCTTTAATAACTGCATGGTGTGGTAAATAATAGCTCTCATTATCGGTTGGATCACATTGTATAGGTGACATGTGGTTCTGCTTCAGGTAGTCGTTTAAGACTTCGTTGTACGCTTCCTTTTGTTCTGGAGTTTTGCTTAATCTTCTTTCGGTGTTTTCAAATCTTTTGAGAGCTAAATGATATGATTTTCCCAATTTTGGGCTATGAGGTTTAAAAGGCAGAGCGACGATGTAACGTCCGCCAGAATCTCTGTCGACATGTTTACGAAAATGTTGTTCACATTCTTCTTCATCCTTCGTAAATTTGTTAAAGGGTGGGCACTCTTCTACTTTCCTAAATTTTTCTAAGTCAAACTCATGAGGGGTGGCAGTGACATGACATTTGGATTGGATTGGTCCGCTTGCTGGAGCTGATCCACCGATGATCCACCCGAGAAGAGTCTTCTGGGGGAACATTTCTTGTTGATATGGTAATGTGAATTTAATTTGTCCGATTGACAATAATGACAGAGTGGTCCCGGCTCCCAGTAACATATCTACTGGAGCTGGTTTATGGAAATTAGGATCTGCTAACTTAATATTTCCTGGAATCTTTATCAACTCTCGTTGAATAGGTTGATCTGGTACGACGTGTGAAATATCTGGTACTATTAAAAACGTGAGGATTTTTTTATAATTATTAATTCGTGACTTAATCGTTGCGGTAGTTAATTTGTTGCAGTAGGTAGTCATGGAGTTTAGAGCTCCTATTGGTATATTACATGCAGTCTTAGGTAGCTTTAATATGTCGGCTAGACGTTGAGTGATGGAATTAGTAGTAGAGCACGTGTCTAGGAGACCCCTACATTTCATAAATCTTCTGTCCTTGTCCAACACATCGAGGACAGCAGTGACCATAATATCATTAGACATGGCATTTAACACAAGTGAGGTTTTCCGATTTTCGTTCGGATTAGATTGCTTATACTGAGAAGGTTCGGTTCCAGGATCATGTTGTTGAAGATGCAGTAAAGTATTATGTCGCTTAAAACATTTCCTGCACGTCATTTGTGAATTACAAGCTGCGCTTCCATGTCTTCTACCAAAACAATTGAAGCAGAGATGGGCATCTGATACGATCTTGCGACGTTCTTCCACTAGTAGACTTTTAAACTTCATGCAGGTGTACAATAGATGAGATTCTTTGCAAGAAGGACATGTTGGAGATCGACCATCACCGTTGCGTGCATGAGACGGACGATAAAATTGATTGTTAGAGTGAGTTAAAAGACTTTGAGGGTGTGATCGCGAGGTTTCTTTCCGCTGATTGTTGTCATGTTGCATAGTGTCCGCACAGTTAGCTCTTCTACCCAAAAATTTTAATAACTCTAGATACGCAGGAATTGTTTGATCGTTTAAAGTCGATTCCCACTGTCAGGCCATATTAGAATTCATTTTGGATAGTATTAAATCTATCATTGGTATATCCCAAAATGATACCGGTGCTTTTAAATTCTCTAAGGCTCGCGTATGCTGAGAAAAGACATCTATGAGATCATTGATGGCCGCTGGAGTGTCTTTTGCTAATCGTGGATACTCTCGCAAAATAGCCCAATGACGTTGTGTCATACGACGTACATTTTCATATTTTTCTTTCACGATTTTCAACGCGACCGCGTAGTTTCCGTCGGTAAGTTGCAACGACTCAATTGTTCTTGCTGCTTTTCCAGTTAATAATGCTCGGAGGTAATTTAACTTCTATATATTCGAAAGATTCTCTTGATCAATTAATGTTGAAAACAATCCGTAGAATGCGGTCCATTTTTCCGGAGTTCCGTCAAAGAAGGGTAGTGTAATAGCCGGCAGAGTGACTGCGGCCTTGGTTTCAACCACTGTCATCGCAACAGGCTGCGGTTGATTAACGATATTAACCGGAGCTGGACTTAATTCGTCGATCAGTTTAAGTGCACATGCACGTTCAACAGTGTAATTCTGAACATATGCTATCTGATTATCAATTTCTTTTTCGTCCAACTGCTCTAGACTATTTTGAATAGATGAAAATTTTTCAAATGCTTTTACCGCGGTATCTAGCATACATTGTATGAGATGTTGTTACGGCGTAACATGCGAAAATACGAAAATGATGTATAATAGAAAAAAAAAAAATAAAAATGAAATTCTTAAAAATTTTAAAAACTAAACATATCAAAGGTCAGATGAGTAGTCAGAACTTGTTGATGTAAACAAAAAATACTATAATTCTCCCTTTTTTATTACTTATAGAGAAATAATAAACTAACTAACGAATTGAGCAATCAACTAAACCGTGATAAGCTCCCTAATGCTTGCAACCTAAACAGTACCATATTTCAATAATGCCACGCGAGGCTCCTCCGTTTTTTCTTAGAAGGCCAAGTGTCACCACCCTGATAACCTTTATATCTATGCGTCGTTGACTTTACATTTAATTCACCTAAACCCTCTGCAGTCTTCGTATTATCTTCTAATCCAAATAAATATTGAATTTTATTTAAATATTAAATAAATATTAACAAACTAAAACGCAATATCCCAACGTACCAACACAAAAACAAGATAACAACTCACCTACTAACTACGCAGTATCGGACAACCATAACATACCATGATAATGAATTAAATAATAATTCCTTAACCTCTAACAAAGAATAATCAATTTTATAACCACCTAGCTATAATAACAGGAGTAAAATTATAATCAATCGGTAAATAAGGGAAGGTAGAATTCCCGGTTAAAGAAAAACCTATATACTAACTAACTAACCATCAGAGGCCGATCAAGAAACCTAACTTTTTCGCTTCACCCTTGTCTCACTAACACATACGTAAGCGCGTAACTTCTACCCTTAATAACTCACATAATAAATAAATATTAATTTATTTAAAGCCGTAAGATGGACGGCGTGGGAGTTTTAATATTTGCTACTTGCTACTTGCTACTCTATTTCCATCTTTGAGTAGCAAGGATAATCATAGACATTGGATTGAAAAATCCATGATTATTCTATTCAAGTCTATTCATTCTTGATAATAGTAGATATTTCAATTCATTGTTTTAAAATATTAATTTTTTTGGTAATCAAATAATGATTAACCAAAGTTCTCACGACAATCCACTAGCGTCCTTTTACCGACGAGATTAATAATATTTGCAAACTATTATTTATTTGAACCCGAAAACAGGCATAACTTCGAAACCACTAACGCTAGGGAAAAATAATCATAACCCATCGATAGATAAGGAAAAATAGATTATTAACTATTAAACTCTCAAATCTTAACCTTAACGGATAATGCGTAATTAACCATTTAAAATAAGCCCATCTGAAAGCATGAGATTGCCTCTTTTTCTTCCATTGGTAGAATTAATACAACCTGCCTTCTCGCGCTCCCAAGGTTCTTCTTGTGACGTACCGTGTGACGTATCGCCTGACGTATTTTGTCACTTCAAACATTAGTTTTCGGTAACCAAATGAAATTTAGGTCGCGCGTGCAACCCCTCGCCTATGATTGGCGCCTATATAAACCGCCGCAAATCGGACCTCAATGCCCATTATTTATCAAGCTTTTGATTACGTATAAACTTATTATTCTAAAATATTAAAATTTAATTTCTTTGTTCGAGTCGATAATATTTAAATTCAGAATTTATACAATTTAAAGTGAATTATTCTAAATAAAGTAATTTCGATTTTTAATTCTTTTATTCAACATTACAAATAATTTAACTAATTAAATTATTTCTGTTGAATATTATTACTGTTTAAATATTATTTTTCATATTTAAGTAAATTTCATCAGTTTAAAAGTGTATATTCAGACAGATTGTCAATTACCCAGTATAAGTAAACCCCCTTTGCTCAGTTTTACATCAACAATTTTCAACATTCAAGAACCATAACCAATTATCAAAGCCGCCTGACAACAATTTATTTCAAAACAAGGTTCAACCTACAACAACTTATTTCAAAGCGAATTTCAACCAACAACAATTCAATACGAATCGAATTTCAATCTACAATCTGGTCTCCAACTCAGCCAAATATTGTATCCTGACATTTTATTATATTGAATAAACCAACTGTAAGTTAAATCAATTGTTCATTTATCTAGTGATAAGACACATCCATTCACCTCGTACATCCTATTTTCGTCTATTGACATACTCGACACTAAATAGCGAGGTCCCCGCTACCCGAGTAAATGGTTTAAGTGCTTTGACTCAAAATTAAGGGACTGAATAACGTGTGTTCATCATCCAGGACGTAACAATGTACATTATGAGTGGAAGGATCTACATCGGCTTGGTCAAGATATTTCTTCAAATTCGTTACGGTGGCTTGAATATAACCCCGTTGCCGTTTCAATCGCGATATGTCAGTCATATTAAATCGGTTTAGGTGAAGGATTACTCGGTATAGGTTTAATTTACAAATATATGGTGATCAAATAGTATTTTACGACGGATGGCCAATTTTAATACGGTAAAACAAAGACTAACTTACTTTTGCTGCTGCTGCTGGTCTGGTACTCGTTGTTGACGACGACGGATCCCGCTGCTGTTGACTTGGCACCTTCCACAGATACTTGAAACTTGGATGAAATCAGACGAACGCTAATGGTGATTTTAACACAACACTATTCACTGCGTTCAATTTTACACAAAAAGTTTATATCCGGCTCGAAGGACCATATGTTTTTTATCAAAAAAATATTTAAATCTAAAATGGGTGTTTAAATAAATTTAAGATAAATTTAATAAGAACAAACTAATCTCTTATTAACAGTTATATATTTTAATTCACTTCCGTTACTATCACAACTATATACAACAAAAGTAATTAAAATGTAATTTCGTTATAAAATAAATTTGGATATAACTATAATTCTCAGTTATTATTGGTCGACGTACGGATAGGGTTTTACTATTACGGAGAGAACTCGGCGAGTCTCGACAAAATTATATTTTTAATGTTGGAGAGAATTCAAATGAATCTCGACAAATCGGGTAAACTGGTAGGTGATAACTGAAGTTCGATTTTGAGTTAGTATTTTGTCCAAGTCCCCGTTCGTGACGTCTGAGTCCCCAAGTGTGGGTGGAAAAAGGTCGGCTGGGGGTGTCTTCGGGAAATTCGGACGTCTGATTGGCAAACGGAAAACAGGCAGGAGGGACAAATAGGTGAGGAAGAAGGGTAGAACGAACGAGAGAAACCAAGAGAAAACGGATAGAAAATAGAAAAGGATAGAAATCTTGAAGCACTGTAAAACGGTAGAACAATACAAGAAACACATGGGCTTGAGAAAGGCGTGGGAAAGTATTTGGGACCGAAGGAGTAATAAAGTAATTTAGTTCAGCTGGCGAGATGGTAGCAAAAAAAATGGATATTTTTGGCAACTTAGGATTGAACCCTTGAGGATTAAGTCATAAATTATTAGTTTGCTTAAGTTTTTTTGTTACTATCCGTACCTCGACTTATGACAATTGTGATTTTATTTTCAAATAGAAAAGCAAATGTTGGACTTGAGATAAAATATTATTAAAAAATACAAATATTTAAGTAAAGTTTGCTGGAACCGTAAACTTAAAAACACTTTGGAAATTCCCAAGGATTTAAGCAATACAAAAAAAAACTTGTAGTCAAATAAAGGAACAAATCTACATTTTTAATAGCGTGAGCAAACACACTCAACAAATTTTTTCATTTGATACTCTAATTTTCAATCAACGACTAAACCGTAACTTTTACAGTTTTAAAGAGGATTAAATGATTTTTAAAGAAACAAACTTTCTGTGAGCAAAAGGTAATAATTATTTTTCATGATACCAGCATCGAAACTTGAAGTTTCAGTGTTTCTACAGCCCGTCGAAACAAGCTAATTTCAAGCCGATGCTGCAAACAACTGCTAGTGAATTCGTTATTCACAAATCCCTTTACAGCGGGCAGGAACAATTGTGTTTCTTCCCTTGGGAAGAAAAACAATTGTTTCTGCCCTGTGCTAGATATATTTAATGTTCATTTGCAGACCTATTACTCTCATTTGTTTACTTGTCACTTCAGCTTACTCATTTCATTTTTTAAGTGACAGTTTTAATTAATCAGAAAAAATTACTAAAAAATAACTGAAAAAAAGGCCATTCGGCAGCCGAAATGAGAGTAGATTTTTCATTATTTATTTATATATTTAAATCTGTAAGGTAGACGGTAGCGTTTAAAAGTTTATCTGAAGCTCATAAGATCAATTATATTTATGCTTGTCAATTTTCAAAAAATACTTTATGTATACTTTAATGTTGAGGTTTTAAAAGTGTTACACGGCAGTTATCAGAATTGGAACAGTTACATGAATTTATTGAAAAGTGGAAGAACGAATGCAACAGCTAAATTTCAATAAATAAATAGGTAATTTTTGTTGAATATAAAAAAATAGTACTGAAATATAAAGCTCATTAGATAAGCTACATAAAAATATTAACAAAATTCAACTATTATGAATTACTTGAAAGTTATTAAATGAGAAATTAAAAAAAAATTGTTTTTTCTATTTTTCTGAAAATTTTGAAATTCATCAAAGTACTAAAAAAAATTATCAAAAGAGTAAGCAACATAGCCTCAATTGAAGGAAATCGAATGAACATAAAGATTAAATCATCAAAAATAGATTATCTCTTTAGGATCAAAAGTTATTTAAAGATAAATCAAGAAAAGTTAAATTTTTTGAAAAATTAAAAAATCTTTAAATGACGCTAACTTTTAAACTTTTTGGCCGATTAAGCTCATCTTCGAACTGAACCGAGCTTTTTAGCTAAGGAATATGCAAAAGAAAATTTCATTAAGATCGGTACAGAATTGCGGACGCTATCGTGGGAGAACCGCTTGTTATATCGTATACATATATGTTTATATAAATACATTTATAAACTTTTTCACCAATAGTATTTTTGGAACCTATTTGACTCAAATAGATAGAAAATGTTAAAATTTTTGAAAAGTTGCGTCATGAGGACACATACAGCAGTTAGATTTTTATAAAATCTACTAAAAATATTTTTGTACTATTTACTATTTAACAAGTGTCTGTAAATCACATAGTGCTCATTCTCTAACAGTTCTCCGCATGATTGGCTTGAAATTAACATGTTTCTTACTGGCTGCTGACACTGAATCTTCAAGTTCCGATACAGGTAATCATGAAAAATATAGTGTGTGACAAGGGATGAAACAAGACGATTTCAGACTAGGGTGACGTTGATTTCCTGAGCCGCAGGCGAGGGCTGACATCGCCCGCAGTCTGAAATCGTCTTGTTTCATCCCTTGTCACAGAATATACTATTACATTTTGTTGTGTACCATTTACATTTTCAAACTGTAAATATTACTGCTTAATTTGCAACTAATTTTTTACAGGATAAAATTTAAAAATTACAGTATACATTCTAACTTTTGTAACTTTTAATATGACGGGCTGGTTTTTACATTTTATTCTGTAACTATTCCAGTTTTCTTTTTTCCGTGCTTACTTAATAAAATTTATATAATTCAAAATTATTAATATTTTATATATAAAATATTAATCTAGGATTGTAATTTTTGGGTGGCTAGGTATAGTATATTACACACCTAGGATGGCATAAGAAAAGTCTCAGATCACATATAATTGTTGGCCGAGTCGAAGCCGAGGTCAACAAACATGTGTTCTGAGGCTTTCTTATTTACTGCCCAAGGTGTGTATAGTATTTTCGTCCTCGACGGAGGCGGAAAACGGTAACTTCGTTTTGCGCAGTGGTATACCTAATTGGGAAGCAGTCAGGTATACCCAATTAGGATCCAATAGGGATTACCCAATTGAAATCATCTTGGGATATGCTTTACATCCCAATGTTAAGTTCCCTATTGGAAAGCCAATTCGATTCCAATAGATCTTACAACTTTTTTTCTAGTCAGGCTTCTGCCCGGGAGGGAAAAATAGTATATTACACACCTAGGGAAGTAAAGTAAGAAATGTCTCAGATCACATGCAATTTTTGGCCGAGGCGAAGCCCGGAGGCGAGAAAAAATTTTTTTTTGTCATACTTGTCCAGAAAGTTTGATTTTCGACCATTTGGTGGGGCCCACAAAGTCACTGATTTCCATGAGATCCTATGTCAACATCTTTATTTTAAGGCCAAAGCTGTGGCGCTAATTTTCTCTCTGCTTGCAGTCTATTGGGAAGGAGACCAAATGTTATTTATAACAACATCATTTTGCTAATAACTAACACACGTCAAAGTCTAATGACCAGTATGCTTTGTATTACAGTATTTACAACATTTATCACACAATTAATTAATATTTTTCTGTAAGTGATGGAAAGTAAAACATTATCGATGAACCCTTTAGTAATCATTTACGGATGTACCAATTACAAGTATACATACAATTTTTTAGGCTGAACATCTATTAAATTGAATTTTCTGAACAATAATGACAAAAAATATTGTATGTCATACGGCCGCTCAGTGACGATTCAGATCGTACGATATTCGCCTAATGTTTGTGACACGTTTTCGTACATTTGTGCCACAAACCTTAGGTCCACATCGCAGCTTCAAGATTGTCGGTAAATCGCTATCTTGCGGCCGTATGATATAAATATCTATTACTATACGTAACTGACAAATAGCTTGTTCAAAACTGCCATAACAGTTGTACAGAGAAAATGCTGTGACTTTTGAAGTTTTGTTCACAAATCAACGCGTTACTATTTCAATTGTGATAAACGCTCAGATGTAATATCAATAGTTGTTGCTTTCTTTTTTACTCTGTCCCTAGTTCACATAAGTAACGCTATATTTACGGTTTCATCTACATTACTAAGTAATTAGTGACTAGCTCTAGAATAGATGTTCATTTCTAAATTTAATAAAATTAATGATAGAGCTGGTTGAAATTGGTTAATTGATATTCAAGTGAGGTTTAAAATACTACCCATGGAAGGGAGCAAGCAGGAAAGTGAAAGAGAGACAGATGCGGAGAGCGTAAGAGAATGAACGTTATATTTAATTTACTACGGGCAAAAGCTATTATCGAAATAGTAATTAGAATAAATCATAAGTTTACGTTTGTGTGCACACGGAACGTTGATCTGCGTTTCTTATTGCATTTGTTCTCTTATTCTATCGATTTATTACTTTTATGCACATTAAATTAATTTTAAAAATTATTCAATGGTTCAAACGTGAATGATTGTTATTTCTGAAAAAGACGATAAAAAGTTTTTTTTTTAACTTCTCGCTAAGAAAAATGAAAACTTTCAAAGAAAGGGAAGTTACTAATTTCGGTCTGATATTCGAAAACCGAGCTTTCAACACATCTTGGGGTTTGAGGGTCCTAGAAAGTCATCCGGACTATTTTCAAAAGTGTGCTCGAGAGTAGGAATGTGTGTACGGACGTACGTATGTCTGTATGTAAAATTCTGTAACTTTTGAATGGATAAACCGATTTTGATCTCCAAGGTGGCACTCGACCCGGCTTATTAATTCCTACAAGATACAAAAAATTAAGCTTGATCGGTACGGTTCTTTCAGAGATATTCATAAAATAAAACTTTTTTAAACATAATTTCTTTTGATAACTTGTATTGTGCTCGATAGATTGAATCAAAAATCTCATCAGCTCTAAAATTTTATAGACTGCGTTGAATGCCACCTCAACCATTAAAATTGGTTTACTCGTTCAAGATAAACCGTCGACGGAAGAATTATGAAAAAATTTTTTTTAGTTTTTTTGGAATTTCTCAAAAACATCTAGATTAATCGAATCTCAAATCTATTCAGCTCTAAAACTCAATAGAACGCGTCGATTACCACCTTAAACGTTTCAATCAATTCGTTTATCGGGATATATCATTGGAGAAAGAATGGTAAAAAAAGATTTTTCGCGAATATCTTTAAAACAACTGCAATAAGCATTTCTAAAATGTGATAAGCTCGAAAACAATAAAATGCGCTGATTGCTATGAACATCAGAATCCGTCAATTAGCTCAAAAAATATCGACGACAGAGTGTCGAAAAAATAACATTTTTTGTCATTTTCCCCGGATAAATTATGATATAATGTATCATAATGTGTTTTACTGTGAAAACCTCATAAGAAAACAATAGCATCCAAAAGTATTTTCGAGCTCGAAAATGTATTCACAACGATGTCTTGGAATTCGATAAACTCAATAAAAGCATTTTATTGCTGCCAAGAACGTACCAATCGGTAATCCGTTCGAGAGATGTCAACGATAAAAGAATGAAAAAACACTGTTTGCAGTTTTTTTTTTTTTTTTTTTTTTTGATATTTCATGTATCAACGTTCTGATACAAGTCAGAACTCATTTTAATCTTTAATTCAATCACCTTAATTGATTTTTACCTGAATAAACTTTTCAACGTCCCGCCAAGAAATTTGAAAATTTTCAGAAATTCGGGGAGTTATTGGTTTCGGTTCGATTCGCGAAAACGTTATTTTTATCAGACCTTGACTTTTTGAGGTTCTAGGGAGCTATTCTGACTATTATATTTTGAATCATTAGATTTTTCAACGTCTGATGATCTTTCATATTCATTTTTACATGAACTTATATCAAGCTGTAAAATCACCTGGCCACATTATTTTTTTTTATCGATATTTACAAAGTAGCGCTGAGTTGATTAAAAAAACAGAAAATGGCCATTTTTTGTACGTTATTCAAATTAATATTAAGGATGAAAAAAAATTTTTTTTTCAATAAAATCGAAAATAGCTTGTAGGGTATTAATTCGAGTTTCTCAAACTGCTCTTTAAATTACTGTGCGAACTTTAGTTGCTGAGATGTCGATAATCAAAGAAAAAAGGATCCTTTTTCATTTGAAGGCTGATATCTCAGCAGCAAATTGTCGTACAAAGAAACAAAAAAAGCAAATTGTAGCTGAGTAAATTTTCTGAAGGAGCCATAAATTGGTTTTTTCGAAAAAAATATTCCCGGCCCTGTACACCTAAAAAACAAAACCAAAAAATTTAGAAAAATTTTGTTTCGACCTATTTCTTATGATTCCACAAAGACCGTGGCCTAAAAAAATTATTTTGCTGGAAGATCGTTAAACTAAAGATTTCAAGCTTCAATTTGCTATTTTCATTTTTTCGATACGATCATTTTTCACGAAAATACAGACTTTCAAAAATCTCTAAAAATTTTATCAAATGTTCTTGTTCCTTTAATTTTTTGGATAAGTGTATATCGTAGTAAAAATATTAAAATGCTTTAAGAAAATTATTATTTTAATGCAATAAAGGTACTACAAATTTTATTAGTTTATCATTATAAAATTTCAAATTCAAAGCCACCAATTTTATATATATATATATATATATATATATAAATATATAAATATATATATATATATATATATATATATATAAATATATATATATATATATTAGGGTGCTTCGTTTGAAACGACTATTTTTTTTTTTTCGCTCCCATCCCGAAATTTTGTTGGAAATACCCCCAAAAAAATTCCCTGAGAGTTTGAGCCCTTAATATTAATATTAAGTACTTTCCCAGAGCAGGTGAAGATTTCCCATTTAAAATACACGTAAACTTGGGTTTTTATTTTTTAAACTTCTATAACTCCGCGGCATTTTATGATATCCTCTCGCCCAAAGTCGGGATTTTCTTACAATTAAAAGTACTACAAAATTGCCCGTTGTCGCGAAGTCGTAACTCATACGGGTGGGGTAGTACGGGCCGCTAAACCGAATTTTTTCATAGAATTCTTGTTTTTTTTCTCAACAACAAGACCTACAGAAAATATGCAAACGACAATTTTATAGAAAATTTAATTTCCTACAAAAAAGGTCCTTAGCACCGAATCACTCAGATTGATATTTTCTGAGATATTAATTATTGAAGTTTACGTAGCATTGAATTCCCATAAAGTGTCAAATCAAATCTTAGAAAATATTGATTTTTTATTTGACTAATATCTCAGAAAATATCAATCTGAGTGATTCGGCGCTAAGGACCTTTTTTGTAGGAAAATAAATTTTCTATAAAATTGTCATTTACATTTTTTCTGTAGGTCTTGTTGTTTATGAGATAATGAGAGAAAAAACAAGAATTCAATGAAAAAATTCGGTTTAGTGGTCCGCACTACCCCACCCGTATGAGTTACGACTTCGCGACAACGGGCAATTTTGTAGTACTTTTAATTGTAAGAAAATCCCGACTTTGGGCGAGAGGATATCATAAAATGCCGCGGAGTTATAGAAGTTTAAAAAATAAAAACCCAAGTTTACGTGTATTTTAAATGGGAAATCTTCACCTGCTCTGGGAAAGTACTTAATATTAATATTAAGGGCTCAAACTCTCAGGGAATTTTTTTGGGGGTATTTCCAACAAAATTTCGGGATGGGAGCGAAAAAAAAAAAATAGTCGTTTCAAACGAAGCACCCTAATATATATACATATATACATAATTTTCAATGTTTTTCGAAGGTTCAAAAGTTTATTTTGACACTGAAACATATTGAGTAAACTTAAATCACACGGATTTTCAAAAATTGGTTTTGTCAGGCCCCAAACTTTTCCTCACATCGAATAATCTCCACCTTTTTGATAGATACTTCTGATTTTAAATATATCTCCGTTTGTTAATGAGACCATATTGTCAGGCGTTACAGGACTGTTTGAAAGAGACCAACGCCCAACTATTTTCAACACGTTTCCTTCGCTGCATTACGTGGTCTCTTAAATTTCTTAAAGTTGTTAAAAAAAAAAAAATTTTTTTTTTTTTAATTTTTGTTTTTTTTTTTTAAATTTTTTTATTCTTTGAAAATTTGAGCACTGTTTGGTATGAAAATGTGGAAGAAGCTCTGAAAAATTTATCTTTTCATTTTGTTAAAGATTATGAGCTTTTCAGGGCAAAAAAAGTGATCCTTCAATTTTTTCAAAAATTCGATCGAGTGAAACAAAAAAAACGGCTGGTTGGATTAATCTGGCTCTTTGTGGTGTTTTTGTGGGTATATTGAACTGTAAATTGCACACTCAACATTATTGATTTCCACAATATTTTCGATCCAGCGCTTGATTTTCCAAAAAACCACCAAAAGCCCTTTTCTTGTTGCATTTTCAAATTCATGTGACAACAGGAAAAAATTTTTTTTCGAAAAAAATGGCTAATCGTTCAAGGGAATTTATTTAAGTTTTTGAAACCCACCATTTGCTTTCTGTGCGATCATTGGTTGCTGAGATATCGATATTTAAAGATAAAAGGATCCTTTACCATTTGAAGAACGATATCTCGGCGACAAATGGACGTATCAAGGTCTATAAAAAATGAAATTAAAGCTGAATAATGAAGGTGTCCGATCCTTATAGTGGTTGAGCAAAAAAAAACATTTTCCCACGCCCGTAGCCAAAAAAAAAAAAAAGTCAAAAAAATTTGAAAATTTTTTTATCGCTGGTTTTTCTAAGATTACTTAAAAACCGCTCAAAAAAATTTTGAAATTCTAATCCAAAACGTAGACACTTGGAGCTGCAATTTCCTTTTTTTTTCCTCGTACGACCATTTCTCTCGAAGTTACGGCCTGTTGAAAATCACTAAAAAATTTGGAATTTTTTTTTGATCCTTTAATTTTTTCCATTAGTGTATATGTAAAAAGTGTACGTATGTCATATTTTTCACGAACAATATGGAAATTCTTTGCGATATCTGATCTTTGTAGTGTCATTTTTAACCAATCAGAGACGTGATTTCTTACCATGAATTGCAAAATGAAGTTTATTGCTTTTTAAATGATCTTAAACAAATTGATAAAACATATTAAAGTGCGAATTGTCTTCAATATTTTATTCTAAATATGTAGTAATTATATTGATGACCAAAAATACTATAGTTTAATAAATAAAATGGAATAATAGATAGTCAATATTTATTTGTTTATTTACTCAATACAACACTCAATAATATATATTATTAGTCCTGTCACAAATTTACACAGTAACTTTTATAATAAATAAATATACCTTATTACACAAATTTAATGATCAAAGTTTAAATTCTATTCAATAATTTACGAGTACGCAAAAGTATATAAATACTAATAAACACCTGAGTAAATTTGGTAAAAACGCAGTAAGGCTTTCCCTATTTTGTGACCTTTAAAAATTTTTGTAAAATTTTAATTGAGGGAATTAGAGTTTTATTACCAAAATAGAAGTATGTTTTGAAATCATTCAAGATCTTATGATGAAATCTATGTCATTAAAATAAATTTATCACTCAACCAAACAAGTTAATCTAATCACAAAGATTTTAAAGATCTCTCCTTAAAACATTTATCAATTTGATAACGTTATTAATTTCTCTAGCAGGCATTTTTACTTAATCCACTCTATAAAACTAATAAATCATTGTGTCGCGTAAAGTGTGTTAAAAGTTTTTAAATGTTTGTCTAAACAAAACGAACAATAGAAAAAAAAAAATTCATCAATATTTAATTACGACATCGCATTCGTCTAATGACAGAAACAATTCGTCTTTTAGGAAATACTATTCTTTTTTTCATTTTCATTAGTATACGTCTAGGTATAGGTCGATGTACCGTCCTCTTAAGTCTAAACATTTTTCGTAACATTAATTTGACACCGAACACCAATAAAGCTGTGATTATCGTAACGCCAACAATTATATAAATACCCGAGAAAAATGAATCATACATGGCCATGCATGGCCATATATGGTTCATGCATGAAGCATACATGGAGCATGTATGGCCATACATGAATCATACAAGGCCATATATAGCCATGCATGGACATGTATGACTATTAATGTCAGTGATTAATTGAACATATATAGCCATGCATGGCCGTATTTGGTTCATACATGGCCATACATGGGCATACGAACTTTTTGAATAGTCATGCATGGCCATATATGAATCATACAAGGCCATGTATGGCCATGCATGGTCATACATAGTCATGGATGACTATATATTAGACTGCTTTTTTTAGCGACTATTATTTTTTTTCGCTCCCATCCCGAAATTTTGTTGGAAATACCCTCCAAAAAATTCACTGAGAGTTTAAGCCCTTGATATTAATATAAAGTACTTTCCCAGAGCAGGCGAAGATTTCCCATTCAAAATACACGTAAACTTGGGTTTTTACGTTTCAAACTTCTGTAACTCCGTGGCATTTTATGACATCATCTCGCCCAAAGTCGGGATTTTCTCAGAATTGAATGGTCTTCAAAAGTAGGGGAGAGTGGGGTCAATTGAACCACGGGGCAATTGAACCAGTAAGCTTAAAAAATCGAAAAAAATATAAAAATGAGTCGTCCTCTTGGAATTATATTTTAATACACTAAACCTCAGTCTGACCAAAATTTTGAACCAATATGATGATTTAATTTTAAAAAATTCAAGTTTTTGTGTTTTTAGGTATCTAAACTTTGATTTCAGCTCTTGGCAAATTGTTTAATAACTTTTTAATTTTCAAATGAAATCTTAAAATTTTTTTTGTAATACCTTCTTACATATATTAGTCATAAATTTCTAGCTTTACTTCTAGTAAAATAGTTCTTGAATTTTTTTTTTTAAACTAATTATTTCAATAAAATTATATGGGGTCAATTGAACCAGTACTCTCGGGGACGGTTGAACCACATGAATCACACTGTGAGCATCAGGCATGCGCGCGCATCTTGACAGAATGTGAAAACAAGCTAAACTAACCAAGAAAAAAAATAATTATATTGACAGAAGTTTTAAAAGTGATTGTTATAACATATAATGTTATATAAAATAATAAATATCATTAGAAGTGTTGTAATTTTAGTTTTAAGCTGTAATGAATAGTAAAATATTCATTAAAGTCATTCATTGGTGGTTCTAATACTCTTGGTTCAATTGTCCCCGACTAGTGGTTCAATTGCCCCCGCAAAGGGGACGATTGAACCATTTGATGCAGTTGCACAATTTCGTATTTATTGAAAATTTTCATCATTCGTTAAGTTATGTGCTTATAAGAAATGATAGTCTATATAATAAATTATAATTTTGTAAAAAAAAAAGTTATCATTTTGCTTTTATTCATATAAAAAAAAAATGTCAAAGTATTTTTGGTTCAATTGACCCCACTCTCCCCTACCCATTGTCGCGAAGTCGTAACTCATACGAGTGGGGTAGTACGGACCGCTCAACTAAATTTTTTCATAGAATTCTTGTTTTTTCTCTCATTATCTCATAAACAACAAGACCTACAGAAAAAATATGAATAACAATTCTATAGGAAATTCAATTTCCTACAAAAAAGATCTTTAGCACTAAATCACTACGATCGATATTTTCTGAGATATTAATTATTGAAGTTTACGTAGCGTTGAATTCCCATAAAATGTCGAATCAAATCTTAGAAAATGCTGATTTTTTATTTGACTAATATCTCAGAAAATATCTATCTGAGTGATTCGGTGCTGGGAACCTTTTTTGTAGAGAATTAAATTTCCTATAAAAATGTCATTTACATTTTTTTTTGTAGGTCTTGTTGTTTATGACATAATGAAAGAAAAAAATTAAAAAAGTTCGTATGCCCATGTATGGCCTTATAAGCTCGATATATGGCTATATATTAGGGTGGGTCAAAAAAATCGAATAATTTATTTTTGACTTTATACTCTAAAAAATAGGTTCGTAGACACCTAAAAAGAATTCTCTCCAAGTATGAGCTCTTAATTATAACGGGAAGGTCCTCCGCTTTGCGGGTTTCTATTTTTTTCGAATAATCAGATAAAAAAATTTATATCTCGCTTCCAACTGCTTGGAAAAATATTCCGTGACACAGACTTTGTAAGGAATTGAATGCTCTACAAAAAAGGTCTCTTATGATTTTTTCGAAAACTCAACCGATCAAAAGACATTCATAGTTGAAGTTTGGCTATTTCAAGGAAAATATTCGTTTTTATTATGAATTTTATAAGTTGATGAAAAAAAATTATTTCGAATTGCGAAACTCATGGTTTTGTAGGAAATTTACTGCTCTACAAAAATGGTCTCTTATGATTTTTCGATTAAGTGAAGCCGTTACGAGATATCCAACGTCAAACATTAATGAATATCAATATTTCCAGTTTTTGATCAATAATTCGATAAATTTAAATTTAAATTATTAGTTTCAGGAAAATTTACATAAACTTGAGTTTCGATGGATAAAGAAATGATATAAACAATTTTTTTGATATTGTTCTCAGTGTTGAGCTTGTTTGATTGCATTAAAACAAGAAATTAGAGCATGTTTTTCGACATATAGCCAATGATTAGTTTAATTTAAAGTGAATGACACATTTCTTTGTCAAATTTAATATGAAAAGTATTGAATCGAGTGAAAAAAAACCAGTATTTAACTTTTTTATGCATAAATTTTTTTATTGAATTATCAATTGCAATATAATTGTCAATATTTTTAACATAACAGTACGCTATTACTATAAATAATTTCCTTCATTACAATTTGGATATGTTTTTTGATGTTCTTTGACAACTTGCAATAAGTACTGGAATTGTTCTTCGTTTTTTCTCGTAATCATTGGCTATATGTCGAAAAAAATGCTCTAATTTCTTGTTTTAATGCAATGAAACAAGCTCAAGACTGAAAACAATATCAAAAAAATTGTTTATAACATTTCTTTATCCATCGAAACTCAAATTTATGTAAATTTTTCTGAAACTAATAATTTAAATTTAAATTTATCGAATTATTGATCAAAAACTGGAAATATTGATATTCATTAATGTTTGACGATGGATATCTCGTACCGGCTTCACTTAATCGAAAAATCATAAGAGACCATTTTTGTAGAGCAGTAAATTTCCTACAAAACCATGAGTTCCGCAATTCGAAATAATTTTTTTTCATCAACTTATAAAATTCATAATAAAAACGAATATTTTCCTTAAAATAGCCAAACTTCAACTATGAATGTCTTTTGATCGGTTGAGTTTTTGAAAAAATCATAAGAGACCTTTTTTGTAGAGCATTCAATTTCTTACAAAGTCTATGTCACGGAATATTTTTCCAAGCAGTTGGAAGCGAGATATAAATTTTTTTATCTGATTATTCGAAAAAAATAGAAACCCGCAAAGCGGAGGACCTTCCCGTTATAATTAAGAGCTAATACTTGGAGAGAATTCTTTTTAGGTGTCTACGAACCTATTTTTCAGAGTATAAAGTCAAAAAAATTATTCGATTTTTTTGACCTACCCTACCATATATGCTCCATATATGACCATGTATGAACCATATACGGCCATGCATGGCCATATATGTACAACTAATTACTCCCGTGAAAAACGAATCATACATGGCCATGCATGGCCATATATGGTTCATGCATGGAGCATACATGGCCATGCATGGAGCATACATGGTCATACATGAATCATGCAAGGCCATGTATGGCCATGCATGGACATGTATGACTATATATGGCCATGCATGGACATGTATGGCAGTGATTAATTTAACGTACATGGTCATGCATGGCCGTATATGGTTCATGCATGGGGCATACATGGTCATACATGAATCATACAAGGCCATGTATGGACATGTATGACTATATATGTCAGTGATTAATTGAACATACATGGCCATGCATGGAGCATACATGGTCATACATAGTCATACATGAATCATACAAGGCCATGTATGGCCATGCATGGACATGTGTGACTATATATGTCAGTGATTAATTGAACATATATGGCCATGCATAGCTGTATATGGTTCATACATGGCCATACATGAAGCATGTATGGCCATACATGGGCATACGAACTTTTTTAATACAGTCATTCATGGCCATATATGAATCATACAAGGCCATGCATGGTCATACATAGTCATGGATGACTATATATTAGACTGCTTTTTTTAGCGACTATTTTTTTTTTCGCTCTCATCCCGAAATTTTGTTGGAAATACCCTCCAAAAAATTCCCTGAGAGTTTAAGCCCTTGATATTAATATAAAGTACTTTCCCAGAGCAGGCGAAGATTTCCCATTCAAAATACACGTAAACTTGGATTTTTATGTTTTAAACTTCTGTAACTCTGTGGCATTTTATGACATCATCTTGCCCAAAGTCGGGATTTTCTCAGAATTTAATGCTCTTCAAAAGTACCCATTATCGCGAAGTTGTAACTCATACGAGTGGGGTAGTACGGACCGCTAAACTAAATTTTTTCATAGAATTATTGTTTCTTCTCTCATTATCTCATAAACAACAAGACCTACAGAAAAAATATAGAAAACAATTCTATAGAAAATTCAATTTTCTACAAAAAAGGTCCTTAGGACTAAATCACTACGATCGATATTTCTTGAGATATTAATTATTGAAGTTTACGTAGCATTGAATTCCCATAAAATGTCGAATCAAATCTTAGAAAATACTGATTTTTTATATGACTGATATCTCAGAAAATATCGATCTGAGTGATTCGGTGCTAGGGACCTATTTTGTAGGAAATTAAATTTCCTATAAAATTGTCATTTACATTTTTTTTGTAGGTCTTGTTGTTTATGAGATGATGAAAGAAAAAAAATCAAAAAAGTTCGTATGCCTATGTATGGCCATATATGCTCCATGTATGGCCATATATGCTTCATGTATGACCATGTATGAACCATATACGGCGATGCATGGCCATATATGTCCAACTAATCACTGACATATATAGCCATACATGACCATGCATGACCATACATGGCCTTGTATGATTCATATATGGCCATGCATGGCCATGTATGATTCATTTTTCACGGATATAAAAAATTTGAGCTGACTATTACAATTACTTATAAACAGGATGTTGTAGTGAAAAAAAATAGAAAATTTTTTTAATATCACTAACAGCATATTGATGATTATATTTTGCTTTTTCGAAAGTGATTATATCCTTTCAATCTTACGTAGCACAAGTAAACTTCGTTGTAACTGTCGGTCGCATAGCTTAGTCGACAAAGCGTCGGTCTCTCGTACGGAAGGTCCCGGGTTCGAATCCTACTAAAGCGGGTGGTGTTATTAATAAGTCTAGCGTTTTTTCTCTGAATTAAAAATTTCCAATTCGATAAGGAATTCAATTATTCGCATATCTGATAATCTCTGCGTCGCCAAAATAATTAAAAAAAAAAAAAAAATTAAAAAAATTTTTTTTTTTTTAGTTAAAATGTCTATACCTAGTCATATCAAGTCATGTATGGCCGTATCAAGCTATGTATAGTCATACATGGCCATGCATGGTCATATATGGCCATACATGGCCATGTCTGGCCAATTTACATACATGGCCATGCATGGAGCATTCATGCATGGCCATGTATGATTCATTTTTCACGGGTATACTGTAAATCTTTGTAAACAATCTGATCATACTGCTTATTTCTTTTAATCCTTTTAATTTTTTTAATTTTTTTAAAAAAATTATCATTTTTTCTATCTAAATGATTTATACAACCCATCTCAAATGGAGTTAGACCAAATTTATCAAATTTTTTTTTAACGCCCAATTCTTACGCGTCCAGTAGGCATAATATTCTGAGAAAACAGAATATTTTGATAAGTATACATTTGATAAACGTTTTATATGTACTAATTGTTAATTAGTTTTATAAATGCAGGCAATTGTTGAATTTATTTCACATTGTTACCGTATTTATGTAAACACCCATAACCACATAGATGTAATTATTTTTTATCATCATCAGTTATCCATATATTTTGACTAATTATATCCTCATGTAAAGCTTCATCATAGTACACGTGATAGTTGTAATCATAAAGATTACGTAACGTATCAATATTATGAGTTAAAGGTTCTGACAATAATGCCGATATTTGACCATGAATATCTGGACTCGTCGAAAAAATAAAAAAAAATGCAGTAAAAAAAAAAAAACCATTCGGCAGCCGAAATCGAAGTAGATTTCTCATTTGATTATTTCAACCTCTCAAATGAACGTTAATAACAAAATAAATTTTTTTTTCGACATTCTCAGATTCTTAAGGTTATAAATGTAAAGAAAATTGTCAAACAGTTTAAAATTGAAAGCAAAAAATTTAAGAATTAAAATTAGAAAATTAAGTCAATTATCGGAATAACAAAAATTGAAGTTGAAGAGAATCTATTTATCTACGAATAAGTATTCTGTGATTTTTACTATAAGATTAATATTTAGTTCAAAATTAAATAAAATGATTTGACTCGAAATTTCAATTATGATAGATCTAAGTGTCATACTTGAAATCAGTTATAAACACTGTCAATAAAAAAAAATTAAATTTGCACACTTGAATTAAGATATTTAGATTTTATGAGTTTCATACAGCAATAATATGAATTCAATCAATTTCATAAATCTACTGATAAATACAGTAGTTAGGATTCTATGAAATCTATTAAAAGTAGGAGAACCAACGCAATAGCAAAATTTCATTTAATGAGTCGTAAGATGCGAAATTTCATTGGTCTAGACACATATATAGGTGTAACGATCGTTACATATGGATCTCGATTTAACCATTTAATTAAAATTTTTTTTAGTATTTGCATTCTTTTCCCATTTTATAAGCAACGAGTACTTGACCACACTCAAAACTTTGCGTTGAGATCTTCTCACCTTTCGCAGGTACCTATGTAAGTGCATGCACGATGAGTAAGAATAGACAAAGATCGGCAGATAGGATAATATACCTGTCTTTCTTTCTCTCCATCAAAGGGACAGAGCCTATTCTCAAACCCAACTACGTCACTTAGCCGTATACTCATCTTGCATCCACACTTACCTGCGTACATCTATTTACAATACAATTATAAAAGAGAGTGTGTATATGTGTGTGTGCACGGGCGTAGTACCCAAAAACAAATTTAGCTGCGACTCAGCGGGACACCTGCACGTGTGCACCGGACTTCTAATTAAAATTCAACTATATACAAAGATTCTATGACCATCTCATTTCCATATTCCGAGTCACCTATGACATTTCGAAAGTCATACCCGGATCTATGTACTTCCAATAGAGCATTTACTCATCCGTTGTTGTTTACCCAAAAATAATATGATTCAATTTCCATATATGGACTTTTCTAATTTTCAGAAAGGTACCTAAACCGGATCCATGTACTTACTCATCATGTTGTTATCTGAAATGATGAGAAGGACCGGTTGGTTGCATAAGAAAACGTATGACTTTCCCATCAAAATTAGAGTATATAAACTGCCGAAAATCTAACGACGGCAGTCAATCGCTAATCAGACCTAACCTCTGTCGGATCTCGAGTCACTCGCTAAGTAATCTCTGCCAGTTCTCGCTCCGAAGTTCTACAAGTTCAAAATATTTGATTAGTTCTATCGGCCCAAGTCCGACTAGTACCGCGAATCAGAGATAAAAATCTTAATCGTTGTCCACGTGACGGTCCACCGCCTAGGCAATCGGGCTCCTTGGCCAAATACCTAGATTTCTATCTTGCAAAAATCGCGGTCGATTCGACTCACCAGGATCTCCGGTCTCGTGACGGTCTATAGCCTAGGAAACCAGACTCCTAGATCGAAATCCTAAATAAAATCAAATATTCATACTCGTACTCGACAGATAGGGAAGTGTATCCGCTTGGCACCCCAGTAGTTCCGAGTCCGAAAAGTGCATCAAATTCCGCTGAATAAAATCCCTAAGCCACGGGCAGGGTCCCAGCGAATCAAATAAAAACAATTCCGCGATCATAAATTCAAAGTGGTGAATTGTGAGAGAGTGTGATCAGCGAGATTGTAAGCCACCTCAAGCTGAGTGGTAAGTTAATTATATTTGTTTATATTTAAGTACACACATGTAAAACAACATTATAATTTTATAAAAGAATATACAGATTCTTCCTTTTTTTTAAAATCATCTTTCTCTTATTTATACCTCTTACTCCAACATTCTTAAGTCAACGGGTACAGAAAGAGACAGACGTAAAGGAACAGGGACTTCTCGAGGGCCTATATTCACCTACCTACTTCCCTCTCGCTTTAAAATCCCTGACCTACCCTTAAGCCACGCAGGTCAACGAACGGGATTGTCTATCGTACTTCCGCTCGGTACGAAATAGACTTATTTAGTATCAAAAACTTGCCAAATATTAAACATTCTCACACTAGCCACGTGACGGTCCTATTAGGCTCCTTGGTTGAGTAATAGAATAAATATTGTGGGTAGTTTACTAAATAATTAATTAAAATAAACCCTTCGCCCGTCGCCTTCACTCTCTCCGATCGTGACATAGGCATGAAAATGAAAGCTTATTTGAAGAGCTTTCAGATAAAATTTATAGTAAGTCGATAAGTTATAACATTCAAAAAATATTGAAGAAAGAATAAGTAAAAACCTGAATTTTTGACATTTTTTAAATTTTGAAATGCTATAACTTTTAAAGTATTCGACCGATTGAGCTCATTTTCCACCTCGATCAAGGTAGTCACCTACAGAATATGTATGCCAAGTTCCAAAGCGATCGGTTTAGAACTGTGGTAATAATCAGAGTCACAACCTGCATAAAATAAGTTTTTATAATATTTTGTAAATTTTTAAAACCATTTTTCTATTCGAAAAAGTAATCAAATCGAAGAGCTACATAGTGAAAATTGAAGGCAATCGAGCGAGCTTTCAGATAAGACAAACTAAAATAAGCTATCCTTTTCCGTTTAAAAGTTACATCTAGTTAAAGCGGCAAATAAATTTTTTTTTTTTAATTTTACAAAATTTCGATTGACCATAACTTCTAAACTAATTGGTCGAATCGGTTCATCTTTGAACTTATCCAAGGTAATCGTCCATAAAATAAGTATACTAAGTTTCATTAAGATCGGTGTAGAATTGTGGACGCTATCGTTGGATAACGGCGCGTTATATCGTATATATACATATATATATATTAGGGTGTGTCAAAAAAAAATGATTTTTTTTTTTTCGAGGTCTCATGGTCTCAAAAGTTTCTTTGAGACCTAAAAAAAATCCTCCTAAAAAATCAGCTCGATATCTCGAAAATTGAGCTGGCGGTTTACAAGTTCATTTTCCCGTTTAAAATACATGCAAAAAATTTTTTTTTTAGTTTTCTGAGGAAAAATCAAAGAAAAAAATTTTTTTCGAATTTTGAATTTCACACCTTCATAGGAAATTAAATTCTCTACAAAAATGTCCTGAATAGTCATGCTCGTAACTACAATATTAAAAAAGTTACAAGCCCCCAAAATTCGAAAAAAAATAATTTTCATAAAATTTTCCTATATTTAATCATGACTATTTGACAAACGGGAGGGAAGTTAAAAATTTAGTACTGTTAATTTTTTTTATAACAATAAAATTTTACTTACATTTCATTTACAATAATTTTCATTTATTTAACCAATATTTAGTTATGAAACATAATTAATTATGAATAGTAAATCTGAAATCTATACTGAATTATTCTAAATAATTGTTTTTATTACTGGAGGGATATAATTTTCGGTGTTCATGTCCTATACGTAATAAATATTGCTTCTGTTCTTCGTCTTTAGTTGCGAATTCGTTAAATTCTTTAATCAAAGCCACGCCCCGTTCAGCAATATCATTTACAACTTTAATAGTTCAAAGTATCTCCAGACAATGAATATAATTTGGATCGTTGTGCCATTCTGATGGCGATAAATCAAGAAAATCCATTGGTAATTCGAACTGTTGAAATAATGTCGTTGATTTTTTAGTGATAAAATCACTCATGTCTCTATCAAATATCAAATCTAAATCTTTTTCACTTATCTTGATACGTTTATTATCTGCTAGACTTTCTTTATTTTTTATTGCTTGTACCATTTTTAATTTAGTTTCTAATGATATAGAATCATCAAAAAATGATAATGAAGCTAGCTCTTCTGACAAGTACCATAAGTGCCCGGTAAATTTTTTAGTAGCAACTCGAGAAACTTTTGGGTTGATACTTTCAAATTCAACCAATTGTTGTAAAAATTGGAGATCCTGATATGGAGCTTTAAGTGGGTTCGGGCAACTGTACCATGATATCGCATAAATTTTAATAATAAATAAGCAAATGACTCGGAGTTGCGAAACTTGTGTTGCCGAAATCTGAAACTGTTGTTTGAACAGGAACAATTTAAGACAATAAATGGCTTTTGCAAGCCACCTGGCGTGATGAGTGGCTCCAGGAGCTTTGAACTTAATATTAACTGATGATTCATCTTCTAAAAATATTAGAATGAGTTCCAATAACTCTTTATAATCATCACGTGGTTGATATTCCTAAAAATATAAAATAAATACGAACTGTTAAATAATCAGGAAACAAAAAAAAACTGTAAATATAGGAAATATTTCATGTATAAATCAATAATGAAAAAAAATCAGAGTAAAATAATCTATAACAAACAATTCAAAATTCAAAAAAATTACATTCATTTGATTGGAAATAAATTTGAGAATATTCTCTTTTTCATCTGCAATATTTTCTGCAATATGAACGTCTTTTAATCCGCTTCCAAACTGCGTTTGATCAATGGTTGACCAAGCTGCTTTAAAACGATTGAATATTAACACATCAGGGCCAGTTGTTAATGGCCAACAAGTTTCTACAACACATCGAAGAACCAGCTCGTAGATATGGTGGCGACAGGCAAGATAAAGTAAATTCCTCCCCAAATTTTCCTCTAAAAATGCGCAAGTTCCTTTAAATTCTCCTGTCAAGATATGTAATTGTTAGTAAAATAAATTTAAATCCATAAGTAAATTAAAAGTTGAAAAATTCTACCCGTATTAACACTTGCGGTATCGAAACAAATAGCTTTTATGGAGTCTCCAAGTTGCCATTCATCTAATAAATTAATTATTGCATCAGCCTGTCTTTTCCCAGTTCCAGATATTAATTTTGGAACACCAAGAAGTTGCTCTGTATTCAATCCAGAGACCAATATGGGAAGTCTATCAACTTTTTCCAACTTATTATTATCTGGTAATAATTTGCCATCCCAGTGTAGAACCAAAGAAGTGGCAACCCGTAGATTATCCTTAATATTAGAAGCAACTATTTTTCTTATTTGTAAGCGATGTCGATGAATAGTACTGGCACTCGAACTTACGTCCTTGAGATCAACATCAAACGCTTGCGCAAAAGCAGATGATAAATGAGCAGCTTTTCTGGAGCTAACTTTGGTGCGATCTAACGTACCAGCAACTAGTGGAGTTACAATTTTCATTTTTTGCTTCTTCGACTTAAAATATGGTGATAATTCATCTTCATAGTTGGAAATTGATCTCTTAAGGTCACTACTACTGAATGAAGAATGATGCGAAAATTCAGTTAGGGACATACTGGAACAAGATAAATTTTCTTCTTTTATTGGTAATTGTTGACTTATTTCTTGCAGATGTTCATTTGGTGATACTGGAACAGGGCGTACTTGATTCTGATAACTCATCAATAAAATTTTTTGATTTTCAGATAATAAATGTAAGTTTGTTTTCATCGTGATATCAAATAATTCAGTTAATTTTTCTGTAAATTTTTTGTCATTGAACTTTTGAGTTGAAGATTTTTTTTTCTTAGGAGTTTTTTGTAACCTCTTCCACTCTGCATGCAATTTTTCTAGTTTAGCAATACTATGAAACGATTTGATAACAGGTATTCCAGTATGATTCCAAATAGAATTTACTTCATTGACAACATCTCGAGCGCTTTCACGGATACTTTTTTTAAGATTTCGATATTTGTAAAAAAATAAACTCAATACTTGCTGATTAGTTGGTAATTTTCGTTCAGTGATTTGACTAGTTGGAAAACCCACTAAATAAATCCATTTCTTTTTTTCACTCATTATTATTTTAATTTTTTTCTCACTATTATTATCAAATATACTTGTCACTTTCACTTTCAAATGTAGACGTAAAAAGAAACAGTTACTGTGTTTTATCGAAGGAAACTGTTTATGTATTTAATATATTATTATTTAAATAAAACAAAACTAATAAAAATGATTGTTCTTTTCTACTCGAAGATACTCTAAAGACTAAACAAATTTAAGTGGCCATGACAGTATTTTTAAAAACTATCCAATCATCAGCTATTAAAAATTTTCAAATTTTAAACGTTTTAGTACCTTACTTCGCCGCTAGAGAACATTATAATAATAAAAAAATCTATTTTATCGACTGTTTGACACAAATACAAAAAAAAAAGTTAATTGTTACGGTTTTAAATTACTTTGTAAATATTTTTTGCCTAAAAATCGATTTTATATAGAAGATTGCAAATTTGAAAAAAAAATTATTTTTTTTCGAACTTTGGGGGCTTGTAACTTTTTTAATATTGTAGTTACGAGCATGACTATTCAGGACATTTTTGTAGAGAATTTAATTTCCTATAAAGGTGTGAAATTCAAAATTCGAAAAAAAATTTTTTTCTTCGATTTTTCCTCAGAAAACTAAAAAAAAATTTTTTTGCATGTATTTTAAATGGGAAAATGAACTTGTAAACCGCCAGCTCAATTTTCGAGATATCGAGCTGATTTTTTAGGAGGATTTTTTTTAGGTCCCAAAGAAACTTTTGAGACCATGAGACCTCGAAAAAAAAAAAATCATTTTTTTTTGACACACCCTAATATATATGTTAGGGTGGCGCAAAAAAACCGACTATTTTTTTCTTTCGAGTCTCTTATGAAAATTTGTTGGTTTACGATGTTTTAAGAAGCCTCTCCAAAAATCAGCTCGATAAAAAATTTTCAAGAGGTCGCTCACGAATTTTGAAAATATCAAAAATGATCGAAATTCGACTTTTTTAATTCAAATTTTTTTCTTTCTCATGGCATCAATAGTTTATATTTGTGAAATCATGACTACGCTGAAAATTTAAGCCCAAAATTTGAATTTTTGAACCTCGCTCAAGAATTTTGAATGCTTCCGAGTGCTGTCTTTTAAACGTTTTTGAGCAACCCTTAAATATTAATAATAAAGCTTCTTGATTTTTTCACCATCAATTGGTATCACAGTGAACAAAAATATAACCCGAGAAATAGAAATAATAAGTTACTTACATACTTGTTTATTTTTTAATTCAATTTGTAGGTTTTTTCGCTCATTCAAAACTTAGCAAATTTTATTGTTCAAGACTGTCCTGTATATTTTTGGTTATGCAAAAGTTATATTTTACTGAAATGAAAATAATTGAGTGATAAAAAAATACAACAAGTAATTCAAAGTATTAGTCACATATTATCAATTAATATTCAAAATTCTTGAGCGCCGTTTAAATATTTAAATTTTGGGCTTAAATTTTCAGCGTAGTCATGATTTCACCAATATACACTATTGCTGCCACGAGAAAGAAAAAATTTATAAATCAAAAATCCAAATTTCAATCATTTGTAATATTTTCAAAATTCGTGAGCGACCTCTTAAAAATTTTTTATCGAGCTAATTTTTGGAGTAGCTTCTTAAAACATCGTAAACCAACAAATTTTCATGCGAGATCGAAAAAACAAAAATAGTCGGTTTTTTTGCGCCACCCTAATATATATATGCATATATATATATATATATATATATATATATATATATATATATATCGCGTAACTGATGCCATAAGGGCGTATAAAAATTTTTTTTTCGAGAATTAACGTAATTTGATCCTATAAGTATAGAAAAGACAAAAAAATTTTTTTTTCAAAAATCAAATCAACGTGATTATGTTTTAAAAGTATAATATTAAAAAAAAAAATTTTTTTTCAAAATTTCACTTTTTTTTTATATTAGAAAAAAAAAATTTTTCTCCAAAACTAAAAATTTTTTTCAAGTAACAAAAAATTTATTTCTAAATTTGAATATTCTTGGTCAGCCACAATCTTTAAGACCACAATCGCATTGATTCTGGAAGTAAAATTTTTTTTATACGCCCTTATGGCTCCCGGCACGGGTAACGGGAGCCATAAGGGCGTATAAAAAAATTTATTTTCTAAGAATCGACGTAAGTATGTTCTAAAAATATAATTGTAAAAAAAAAATTCCAAATTTTTATTTTCATTAATCTTAAAAAAAAAAATATTTTTTTTTTTTTAATAAAAATTTTTTTACTAACAATAAAATTTTTTTTTTTTAAATGACGCCAATGGCTGTATTAGATTATGAGTGCTCTATTCATATGATTGTTTGAAATTTCTTCTGTTATGCGTTGTGAATCTCTTTCCTCAAATTCGAATATTCGCGCTCGCGGCCATTTTGTTCCGCGCGACCCTATCGATCTTTAACGTAACTAAATACTAGATTTGAATTTAATGCAAAAGTGTTGATGGAAGTACTTTGATTCCCCGTGAAAAATGAATCATACATGGCCATGCATGGCCATATATGGTTCATGCATGGAGCATACATAGCCATGCATGGAGCATACATGGAGCATACATGGTCATACATGAATCATGCAAGGCCATGCATGGACATGTATGACTATATATGGCCATGCATGGACATGTATGACTATATATGGCAGTGATTAATTGAACATACATCGCCATGCATGGCCGTATATGGTTCATGCATGGAGCATACATGGCCATGCATGGAGCATACATGGTCATACATGAATCATACAAGGCCATGTATGGCCATGCATGGACATGTATGACTATATATGTCAGTGATTAATTGAACATATATGGCCATGCATGGCCTATATGGTTCATACATGGCCATACATGGAGCATGTATGGGCATACGAACTTTTTGAATACAGTCATGCATGGCCATATATGAATCATACAGGCCATGTATGGCCATGCATGGTCATACATAGTCATGGATGACTATATATTAGACTGCTTTTTTTAGCGACTATTATTTTTTTTCGCTCCCATCCCGAAATTTTGTTGGAAATACCCTCCAAAAAATTCACTGAGAGTTTAAGCCCTTGATATTAATATAAAGTACTTTCCCAGAGCAGGCGAAGATTTCCCATTCAAAATACACGTAAACTTGGGTTTTTACGTTTCAAACTTCTGTAACTCCGTGGCATTTTATGACATCATCTCGCCCAAAGTCGGGATTTTCTCAGAATTGAATGGTCTTCAAAAGTACCCATTATCGCGAAGTCGTAACTCGTACGAGTGGGGTAGTACGGACCGCTAAACTAAATTTTTTCATAGAATTCTTGTTTCTTCTCTCATTATCTCATAAACAACAAGACCTACAGAAAAAATATGAATAACAATTCTATAGAAAATTCAATTTTCTGCAAAAAAGGTCCTTAGCACTAAATCACTACGATCGATATTTTCTGAGATATTAATTATTGAAGTTTACGTAGCATTGAATTCCCATCAAATGTCGAATCAAATCTTAGAAAATACTGATTTTTTATTTGACTAATATCTCAGAAAATATCGATCTGAGCGATTCGGTGCTAGGGACCTTTTTTGTAGGAAATTAAATTTCCTATAAAATTGTCATTTAAATTTTTTTTGTAGGTCTTGTTGTTTATGAGATAATGAAAGAAAAAAAATTAAAAAAGTTCGTATGCCTATGTATGGCCATATATGCTCCATGTATGGCCATATATGCTTCATGTATGACCATGTATGAACCATATACGGCCATGCATGGCCATATATGTCCAACTAATCACTGACATATATAGCCATACATGACCATGCATGACCATTCATGGCCTTGTATGATTCATATATAAAAAACGCAGAATTGACTCTGACTCAGAGGATGAAGTGATTTCGAATCAGATCGAAGACGATGAATCGTAAGTCCTGACATGTTCAGTGATATTGATGATAATAATAATAATAATTGCTTAGTCAGCCAATCTTAACAATAATGAGCATTTTACCGAAGAAACATCAGAAGTCTCCGAATCTGAGGACGAGTTGGATAGTGAAGATTCTGACTGTGACAATTTGGACATCGAAGACCCGAGCTCTCCTGATGAAACACATGAATTTCAAACTTCTTCGCCTGAAGAAGTGGAAAGAAATGAACCATCAACTTCAACTTCAAATCCTGAAGGTGACGAGGCTGGGACCAAACGGAAGCGAAATAGAATTGCCCAACCTTTACAATGGACCCAAAACGTTCGGGTTCAAAGACATAATTGTGGGCTTGAGTATACCATGGTTACTGGGAAAATACGACCTGCTAGAGAAATGCAGCTGCCATGCGAATGCAAAAACAATTGTTCTTTACTGATAAGTGAAGGAGCAGCGAAGACAAATTTTTGATTTATACTGGCAGCTTGGAAATGTGAACCGTCAACGGGAATTACTCGGCAAATTAATGATCGTAGAAAAAACGAAAAATCCAAAACGACGGAAGTAAGTTTTTAATTTGACTTTGTATAGATATATAATTGACGTTACTCCGTTATTTTATAAGAGAAAAAATTTTTTTTATCCATTTGAGCTTAACTAAATCCAAAGAATAAATTTTTGACTAAAAATCTTTTTTGTTTAAGTCAACTCCGAAAAAAATAACTTCATTGAAAGCAAAAAATTCTTGAATCAAGTAAAATTTATTTGAATCGAGAAAAGTATTTTAGTTCAAAAACTTTTCTGTTCGATTTAAGAGTATGGAAGTCTTCAAAATATTTTTCTTGATTTAAGATGTTTTTTTTTTATTTCAAAATAACGATAGACAAAAAGATTTAAATTATCTTGAACCAAGAATTAAGACAAGTTTCTTGGTTAAAGATAGTTTTACTTTACTCAAGATAATTTAAATCTTTTTGTCATTCTTTGTTTTGAGGAATTTCGTCTTTATTGGTAGGATATTATAAATTCACAAACATGTATTCGGTAATATTTCTGCATAAAAGGTACTTTATTCAACGAAATCTACCTTCAATTCAAAGTGAAACTGAGCAGAACGTAAATGTTTATTTATTTCTTATTTATTTCAGATTTAAAATTCAATATCGATTTAAAATTAATGGCTGCTATATCTCTGTCTGTAAGAATTTTTTTCTAAGAACACTCGACAGAACAGATAAAATGACTCGAATCGCTTTAGCTAAAGAAAAACGAAGCGAATCCGGATCATTGTCTCCAGATCATCGAGGTTGCCACGAGCCTGCAAATAAGCTTTCTGCAGAGGATATTGCTGGGATTCATAACCACCTGGATCTTCTTCCAAAAGTATCAGCTCATTGGTGCAGGCGAGACACAAGCAAAACATTTCTGGAAGGTTTCAATACCAAGCGATCTTTATATCAACTTTACGTCGCTTATGCTCGAGAAAATAACTTACGTATTGTATGTGAAAGGACTTATCACAACAAGATTAGCGAGCTAAATATTGGATTCCATCAGCCCAGGAAAGACCAGTGTTGGTATGCTGGATTTTATCGGCTCTCTGCAGATGAGAAAGCTGAAAAACAAGATGAATATGACCTTCATATTCGCCGCAAAGAAGCGGCTCGGGCCGAGAAAACTAATGACACCCAAGCTTCGAGAACGTCCTCGACAGTTCTAACTGTTGTTTTTGATATGGAGGCTATATTGTACTCGCCTTTCTTTAAAACGAAAGAGTTGTTTTACAAACGAAAATTAGCGACACATAATTTTACAATTTTCAATCTCAAAACTAATCAAGGTAATTTAATTAATTTAACCGACAGACAGATCGTACAGACGAGTTACAGACAGAAAGGCAAATAAACCGAAAAGAAGACAGTTACATACACTTGGGGTGTTCTACGTCAAATCGACCATTTTTGAAGCTGAGGCTTATTTGAGTTGACTGAAAATTTTTATTTGGTTTTTTACCTCACTGAGGGGGTTTCGCAGAATTTTCTAAAATGTCTTTAGTGAGGTAGAAAACAGAAAAAAGTTATCGGCCAAATTATAAAGTGTTAAGTTCAAAAGTGGTCAATTTGACGAGAAATATCCTCCACAGGCGTTTCTGGTTCGGAATAGCCAAAATTAATTTCTAAAAATTCAAAACTTAATATTTGATACACTTCGCGGATAGGTTATTGTTACATGTGGTCCGAAGAACATGGAAATAAAGGGTCGCAGGAAATTGCAACGTGCGTTATAAAATTCATTCGAGAAGAAGTTCCTGATGGAGTCAGAATATTGAATTTATACGTTGATAATTGCGCAGGTTTTTATTTGAATTAATTAACACCGATATTATTTGATAATAAGTAAAAATTTTAAAATTTACCGCTTTACTCGACCATTTACTTATACCTCATATCTAATTTATAATTAGAAATGGATTTGCATTCATTAATACTAATTTACTAAAGTACTAAATATCAAATAAATACTAATACAAAAATAAATACTTATACTAAAATACTAAATACTAATACAAAAATAAATACTAATACTAAAATACTAAATACTAATACTACACGGAAAAAAAAATTTCGTCACTCCAAGATAAGATAACTTACGGTAACAAATATCTGCCTTAGTATACGGATAACGAAACATTCATTGTAGTCACAATGATTTTGTAATGGTAGCAAATCACTTGTTCTGTCTAGCAATGGTTTGTTACTGTAACAAAACTGTTATGTTACAGTAAAAAAATCGATTTGTTAAAGTAACAAACTGCATTTTTAGCACTGACAAAATTTTTTTGTAACTATAAGCTAAAATTACTTATGGTAACAATTTTTAGGTTTGTAGCACGAACAACGAAACTTTTGCTAAAGTTACATTGTCTTTGTAATACTAACACACTATTTGTTACGCTAAGTAATGGTTTGTAACCGTAGCAAAACTGATTTGTTAGAATAACACACACTGTAAAAAATTTGATGGACCCGGTATGGTGTAGATGCATCGGAGTAAAAATTTTGGTGTGAATATTACACCAAATCCCGTGTGAAATTTGAGCAATATGAATTTTAGTTTTTCACACCGCCAAACGAGTAAATGTATAAATGTAAGGGAAGGGGCTGAGCAAAATGGGCCCCCTGAAATTTCTGATGCCTTGATATATTTAGAGGAAAATTGGGCCTACCAAAATCCTTAACATAAAAAGTGTTGGGACGGGGAGGGGTAAAATGGGTCACCAGGGCAAAATTAGCCCGCCAAAATTCATAACATGAAAAGTGTCGGAAGGGGGAGGGGTAAAATGGGTCGCAGGGGTATATTAGGCCACTGAGGCGAATTGGGCCCGCCAAAATTCGTTACGTGAAAAGTGAGGGGAGGGAGGGTAAATGGGCTGCCTGGACTTTGAAAACCTAAGAATATCTTTCAGCCAATGGGTTCGTATAATTTTTTCAACAGAATTGAATAGAGAATTATGGTAAGGGGTTCTTTGACGGGGAGATTTTTGGAAAAATTATGTTATGGCGCCAAAATTCAATTTTTTTTCATTAATCGACTAATATTTGAACAGAAAACTTTAAATTTAGTTATTTAAAAATCCAAATCTTTACTATCAACTCTTTTTTATAGTCAATACATAACAGAAAGTTTCAAAACATAAAACAAACGAGAAACAAACATTGAGTTTTGTTGGCGCCCGTTTTAGCCAACTTTTCAGGATTTTTCACTTTTAATAAACACAGCTAATTACCACCAAAAACTCAGCAGAAGAAAAAAAAAGCAAAACAAGCTTAAAAACTCACATTATAAAAAATGTTTAAGGGGGGCCTATTTTGACCACATTTTTTTATTTTTTATTTTTAATGAATAGCAAAAATTAAGGTCAAAAACGAAGCAAAAGAGTAAAAAAAATTAAAAGAAGTAAAAAAAAACTGAGGATTCGAAAATTTTGTTCTTAAGAGGCCCATTTTGTCTCAGTGACCCATTTTACCCCTCGCCGTCCCAAGACTTTTCATGTTCAGAATTTTAGTAAGTCCAATTTGCTCCCAAATACATTTATACATTTACTCGTTTGGCGATGTAAAAAATAAAAGTTCACATTGTTTCAATTTCACACGGGATTCGGTGTAATTTTCACATTAAAATTTTCACACCGATGCATTTACACCACACCGGGTCCATCAAATTTTTTACAGTGCATACGATTTATCATAACAAATACTGAAAATGTTTTGTACCCAGAAAAGAAAGTACACTGTGACAAATTCCCATTAAATTTTACTATGGGTGCATTGTAACCCCGGACCATAAAAAAACTGGTACAAAATTTACAAGTGTACCATAGTAAACGGTGTGCGCATAGGTCCCAATTGTGTCGTCTACGCATACCGTTTACTGTGGGACACTTGAAAATTTTGTATCCTGTAATTATTCACGTTTAAATCGTAAATGAAAAAATTACTATTTAGAATAATATTTACTGATCACTTTATCATTATATTACTTGTCATTCTCAACTTTTATAGTTCATTTTTTTCCATGCAGTGATTTACTTTTTTATTTATTTATTTTCTTTGGCCATAGAACTTATGTCCTCTAGTGGCAATAACACATAATAATATATAGAGTGTACAAGTAAAAATGGTTTGAAACTTTAACTTTTAATTATAAATTATAATTTTTAGGTGCATTTATATTAAAAATGAGTATTGGAAAGAGTTTAAACAGGTGATTCTGACCAAACCATTCAAAATAAGAAATCTCGATCAGCTATATTCTGAGCTGATACCAATAAGTGCAGCAAAATATGAAGACCTGCAATATTTTTGTGAATCAAAGACGATCCCAAAACATTACCACATGTCTTACAAAAATTTACCATACAGTGAAGGTAGCTAAACTTAAATTTTTATAAAACTCGAATATACAGTTCAAAAATTATACATAAGAATCATAAACTAACTTGTTCAAAATTTTTAGGTACAACTGATAACGAGGACGCAGCAAGTAATGATGGTATTGGTCAAGCTCCACAATAACCATGCCAAATTAAAAATATAAATAAAAAATAAAAGTTGAATAAAAATTTAGAATAAGAAGTCGTTTATAGAGTGATTGTAAATATATATTAGTTTAGTAGTAACTTTGTAAATAAATTAACTCAAACTATTATTGAAGGCCAAAAAAGATTTTCTTTGCTGATATTCTTCTTCTTGGTTATTATTAAGTTTATTTCAGCTTAACTTTGAATATTTTATTACAGGATTAAAATGCAAGACCTAACTGCGTCGATTCTCAAAAATTTTTTTTATACGCCCTTATGGCTCCCGGTACCCGCGCCGGGAGCCATAAGGGCGTATAAAAAAAAATTTTACTTCCAGAATCAATGCGATTGTGATCTTAAAGATTGTTGCTGACTGAGAATATTCAAATTTAGAAATAAATTTTTTGTTACTTAAAAAAAATTTTTAATTTTGGAAAAAAAATTTTTTTTTTTAATATAAAAAAATAGTGAAATTTTGAAAAAAAATTTTTTTTTTTAATATTATACTTTTAAAACATAATCACGTCGATTCCTGTAAAATAAATTTTTTTATACGCCCTTATGGCTTCCGGTACCCGCTTCGAGAGCCATAAGGGCGTATAAAAAAATTTGATTTTTAAAAAAAAATTTTTTCGTCTCTATTGTACTTATAAAGCATAATTACGTCAATTTCCGAAAAAAAAATTTTGATACGCCCTTATGGCTTTTCAGCGGTATATTTTGCAGGTATACGCCCTTATGGCATCCGTAACGCGATATATGTATATATATATATATTAGGGTGGCGCAAAAAAACCGACTATTTTTTTCTTTCGAGTCTCTTATGAAAATTTGTTGGTTTACGATGTTTTAATAAGCCTCTCCAAAAATTAGCTCGATAAAAAAATTTCAAGAGGTCGCTCACGAATTTTGAAAATATCAAAAATGATCGAAATTTGACTTTTTTATTTCAAATTTTTTTCTTTCTCATGGCAGCAATAGTTTATATTTGTGAAATCATGACTACGCTGAAAATTTAAGCCCAAAATTCGAATTTTCAAACCTCGCTCAAGAATTTTGAATGTTTCCGAGTGCTGTCTTTCAACGTTTTTGAGCGACCCTTAAATATTAATAGTAAAGCTTCTCGATTTTTTCACCATCCATTGGCATCACAGTGAACAAAAATATAACCCGAGAAATAGAAATAATAAGTTATTTACATACTTTTTTATTTTTTAATTCCATTTGTAGGTTCTTTCGCCCATTCAAAACTTAACAAATTTTATTGTTTAAGACTGTCCTGTATATTTTTGGTTATGCAGAAGTTGTATTTTACTGAAATGAAAATAATTGAGTCGTAAAAAAATACAACAACTAATTCAAACTATTAGTTACGAATTATCAATTAATATTCAAAATTCTTGAGCGCCGTTTAAATATTTAAATTTTGGGCTTAAATGTTCAGCGTAGTCATGATTTCACAAATATAAACTATTGCTGCCACGAGAAAGAAAAAATTTAAAAATTAAAAATTCGAATTTTAATCATTTTCAATATTTTCAAAATTCGTGAGTGACCTCTTAAAAATTTTTTATCGAGCTAATTTTTGGAGAGGCTTCTTAAAACATCGTAAACCAACAAATTTTCATGCGAGATCGAAAAAAAAAAATAGTCGGTTCTTTTGCGCCACCCTAATATATAAATATATATATATATATATATATATATATATATATATATATATATATATATATATATATATATATATATATATATATATATATTTATATGTAGCGACGACTCTTTAGGTTTAGATTGAAACAATCCCTGCCTAAATCGCTACATACCAAAGAGTGCAACGTTGTGAGTAAATGATGAATGTGGAAGGAATTTGTACAGATGAGAATATTTACAATTGAGCGATGTATGTACAAATGAGAGAATGTGAAGAGGAGAGAAGGAAAAATGTATTTGTGGGGGAGAGGCGTTTCGTCTAAGTATACGATAGCTGAGACTCCTCAGTTAGGTGTGTCTATCGTATACCCCACCTAAGACGCCGAGTTGGAAGTAACATGTTGGAAATGTTATATATTGAAATAGGTGTAGGGACGAGGTATTGCGAGAGGCATGTTGTGCAGTGCCATCTCGCAGAGTGAAGCCGAACCACCACATATACATATATATATATATATATATATATATATATATATATATATATATATATATATATATATATATATATATATATATATATATATATATATATATATATATATATATATATATATATATATATATATATATATATATAAATACATGCATAAACTTTTGAACCTAATGTATTTTCTGACTCAGCGAGCTGAGTTCAGAAATAGCGAAATTTTTTGAAAATTCCATCATGAGGACAAATACAATAGTTAGATTTCTATGAAATCTACTAATAACGCGCATTGACAACCTATCGAGAGGTGTGAGTATTCCCATATTCAGTGACAAACTAAGAACATCCGAAAACGATCGTGTGAAGTCAAAATTATTAATTATTATTATTATTATCGTCATCAGTACTAACGCTACAGTTGATAATGTCAGTAATTCACGGCTATAAGTATTGGCTATCTCATTGGCTATTGAAATAAAACTTCTTTTTTGGGTTAATGTTGAAAATTTAACTTCAAAAAACTGAGTCATTATATCTGAGTGTGTATAATTTGTATTTGAGATAGGCCATTGCTGTTCGTTAATATCATAATTACTATCAGCTAATACTTTTAAATATCCCTGTTTAACTGCATCATGATGAACATTAGGATAAAGTATATACTTTACTCGTGTAATATTTAAAAAAGAATATAAGCTATCCAAGTGCGATAACGTGATTTTATCAAACGTGAAGTTGAAAGATGTATTTCTAGAATAAATTACATCATCGGTAGTTGCATTTTGGAATGGAAAAAAAAATGTAGTTTTTACATCATGGCCGTCTAAAATTTTCGTTTTGTCAAAGGTAATATTGTGGCAAACTTTATTATCTGTCACTTAAAATCAATATTTCTAATTTTAAAACCTATGAAAATGTATTAATGCTTTGATTTGCAAAACGAAATAATTAATTCTTACCATTGAAGAAACGCTGGTTATATATTGTCCATTTATTGTTACTAGCTTTGTCATTTATTGCAACTTTTTTCCATGGATGTGATGCGAAACTTGTGAATGGGTTATAATTATAAATTATTAGAGTACTATTACTTGATTCATGGCATAAGAAGAATGATGTCGATAAATCCATTTTCCACAATATTTTGAATGTTTCGCTAGCATTTTCACAAGAGTTGCCGATAATAAAAAACAAGGATTCAATGCTCCAGACACTTGTAGATTTTAATTTACTCAGAACCCGGGTAAAAATAATTATATATAATTCAATATAATTCTATATAATTATATATGATTTATACAGAATTATACATAATTATATATAACGATGAGAAAAAATCTCAACTGATTATATATAATTATATATAATTATATACAACTATATATAATTTTACAAGATCATACACAATTATATAGAACGCTAAGAAAAATCTCAGATGATTATATATAATTATATATAGTTACATACAATTATATATAATTGCATATAATTATATATGATCATCTGTCATTTTTTTTAGCGTTATATATAATTATATATAAAAACATATAATTCTATATGAATCATATATAATTCTATACAAAAATAGAAAATAGAGAAAAATAACTTGGGAGTGAAGATACATATGTAAATATGGTTGTTTAAAAAAAAAAAAAAATATTTTTTTTTTTTAATTTTCTAGCTCACAAACCAATCAACGGATTTTTATGCACCATAAATGATTTCGTAGGAAATTGAACGCTCTACAAAAAAAGTCTCTTATCATTTTTTGATAAATACCACTGTTCAAAAGTTATTTAAGCTTCAAGTCAAATTTATAGCAAATTTTGAGATTTTTTTACTTTTCCGGTGGATATAACGGTCTTATCAAAAAATATCGTAGGATTCGTTTTGTAGATAATTTTATTCCTTACAAATTATTACGAACAAAGTTTTTCGAAGTACACCGGAAAAGTAAAAAAATCTCTAAATTTGCTATAAATTTGATTTGAAGCTTAAATAACTTTTGAACAGTGGGATTTATCAAAAAATTATGTGTGACTTTTTTTGTAGAGCGTTCAATTTCCTACGAAAACATTTATTGTGCATAGAAATCCGTTGATTGTTTTATGAGCTAAAAAATTAAAAAAAAAAATTTTTTTTTCCGTGTTATTTAAACGGAAAATAGAAAAATTGATTGAGACAAACCTTAATACCATTAGGAGCCTGGAGTGGTACCAAAATTTTCATTTTTATTTATACTTTTAATTTTTGGATACCACAAAAAAAAAATTGTTTTTTTTTTTTAACCTCTTATATGAGCTCAAAAGTTACTTTATATTACTAAAAAAATTCTCACTAAATTTCAGCCAAAGATCTTTTAAATTGAGTTATCACAAATGGGGGCCCCCTTTTCCACTTAAAGTACACGCGAAAACTTTTCATTTTGATTTTTCGTTATTAAGACTGTGAAAATTTTTTTTTTTAAATTCATCCTGGTATCATTTTGTAGGAAATCAATTCTCTACACAAAAGTGATTATGCATTATGTTCGTCAAACAAACTGGAAAAAAATTACGGGGCTTCAAAGATCGACAGAAATCTAGTCTCCTCAAATTATTTTTTGTTATTTTTAATTTGTATTCGATCAAAAAAAATTTTTTCGAATAATGACAAGCACAGTCTTGTAGGAAATTTAATTTCCTACAAAAAGTATTTGATATCATACATACGTTAAATGAATGAAAAGAAAGTTACAGAGATTTAAATGTGTCACGATATTTTAATATCGCGGCAGTCTCGCATCAGGTCGGGGAACAACAGGGGGCAGCACACGCTGCTCACACGTCTCATCCGACCCATTGTTATTATAATTATTTGCTTATATATAAGATTTTGTTTTAATTATTATTGTAATAATATTTCAATTGATTTCTTAGGTAAAAATTGTATTTAACTCAGCAGATTTTACTGAGTAAGCTGAGTATGAATTTCAATTTTTGTAGCGCTGGGAGAATAGTTGCGCATTTTATTCATATGCTTATTATTATTGTTATTATTTTGATTAGTTGGCGCATGCGCGTCAACGCAACAGTGGCGTTCGTCGATTTATTTATTATAAATAAAGTTACTAATTTTATGGATAAATCATTAGTTGATTTATCGTTATTTTATATTAATAATTAATTATGAACGAGACAATTGGTCAGTTAGCGTCGGGAACTGGATAAATTACACGGCCCAAGTTATGTATTATGGTGGTGGTACTGTATGAAAATAACATGCAACGCTGATATATCTCCATTTGGTTGAAGTGAGATATATGACAAGATGGCGCCAGCCTAGGTGCCGGCATGAGATTCACGTGCTGCCATGGTCAGACGTGAGGTGGTCTCTGTAAGAGTAGCGTGTGTGCTCTGTTGCATTAAAAGAATTATAAATTTGTCGCCATTTGGTATTTGAGAGAGAATATAAATCCACTGGCATTATTGGAGTTTTGGTAAAAACCTATTAAAGGAAAATACATTTACCGTATTAGAGTGCAACCCAGGGAGTTGAATAATACGAAAACTGTAAGTACTTTTGGCTAATACATTGGCGTGTAATTTTGGTTCCCGCGTTGATGATCATTTGGTATCTCATAAGAGTAAGAGAGATAGTGACTACTGAGTATTAAAATTTTCCATAAGCATATGATGGAATGCGTGACTATTGTGCCCAGTAGGCACTAATACAACCAGATAAAAATATTCAGTATTATTTTATAATGTTCGAATATTGAGTGTGATAAATATTTTGTTATTTTTCGTTATTATTTACTGCTATGGTTATTAGTTATTGCATTATTATTATTATTTTTTTTTTACTATCACGTGTGAGTGATACAAGAATTTTCTAGATATTATTTTATGTAATTAATATTAATTTTGAGTGTTATTATTATATTATTACCTTGCGATTATTATTTTTGTGAATAGTGTATAACACTACCCAATGGTTTAATAATACAAGATATTTACTTGAAATATTTAAAGATAATCTTGAGGCTATAGTTTAGCTTGTGAATATCACGTGCGAGTGATATCATTAGTTACATGCGAGAAATTATTTTGTGTTTAAGATATTTATTGGCTATTCTTTATTATTATTATTTTTATTTGTATACGCATACCGGTATTATTTTGTAAGTGAATTATGATTATTTATTTGGATATTGTTTATTGGTTTAGGCGATACATTTATGAGTATTTAATTTGTTAGTTAAAATATATTGGAAACAGATGGTCATCAACCCGGTATTAATTTAACTTTCATTTATTTAAATTACTACATTCTTTTTCTTGCTTTCCTTTTCCTAACTCTGAAATCGTTACCCTGTCATTTATTTATTTTCATTTTCTCCGTTGTATTTTATTTTGAGTTTTAAATTTCGTTCGTGGGGCACACGAACTGGCGCCCAACTAGGATATCTAACCCAGCCTGAGCAGAGCTGCCTGTCCAGGGAGATTCGGGATATCTCCAGGTGGGACTTTTGTTTTGGTATTATTTTATTTTTCAGTTTCCAACCAATGGAGAGCCATAACGGCTATTGAGCACTATCCACACTCCGCCGTGGGTCGCGTAAAATAGAAGAGAACGTTATAAATGTCAACAAAAAATCAAGTTTAAAAAATATCAATTTTCTGAACTTAAATATCAACGAAAAGTGAACTTGATTTTTCATTGATATTTAAAACCCTTTAACTTTTTTTCGCATTCATTTGACGTATACATAATACCGGATACTTTTTGTAGGAAATTAAATTCGCTACAAGACCGTGCTTGTCATTATTTGAAAAAAAAATTTCGATAGAATTAAAATAAAAAACAACAAAAAATAATTTAATACTGAGGAACTTTTTCCCAGTTTGTTTGATGTACAAATTGCATCAGCACTTTTTGTAGAGAATTTTATTTCCTACGAAATTATGCCAGGCGGAATTAAAAAAAATTTTTTATAGTCTTAATAACTAAAAACTAAACTGAAAAATTTTCGTGTGTATTTTAAATGGGAAAGGGGACCCCCTTTGTGATAGTTCAAGTCTAAAGATATCTGGCTAAAATTAGGTGAAGTTTTTTTTTATAATATGAAGTAACTTTTGGGCTTATAAGAGTTTAAAAAAAAAGTATTTGTTTTTTTTTGGGACACCCCAATATATATGTATGTAGGAAAGGGAAGTCACCGGTGCTATAAGCAGCAGTGGAAGTAGTTCGGAGCTTGTCACGAGGTCGCGCCCACCACTTGTAGTGTGTCTCTAGTAAGAAACTTATTTCAGAACTGTTAAATTCGAAACTTGAGACTATTTTGGCCCGGGTACGCCTCCGTTATTTGGCAGAGTGCCAAGTACCTTTTTTGATGGTAATATAGTACATTCTATATTACATAATGACAAAAATATTTATTATCAATGTTTCCATAAATAATTTTTCTTAGAAAGTAAACTTGGACTTTAAAAAAAATATGATCTAAATAAAAAGCGTAGAGCCTCTACTATACAAAAATTCACAATTTATTTAACAAATTGCATAGGAATTCAATTATATATAGTTCTACATAATTATATATAGTTATATATAATTATATATAGTTATATATAATTATATATAGTTATATATAATTATATATAGTTATATGTAATTATATATAATTATATAGGGCCATTATTCATATATAATTCTTTAAAAAACTTTAAAAAAAACTTTTTTCATAGAATTCTTGTTTTTTTTCTCAACAACAAGACCTTAGCACCAAATCACTGAGATTGATATTTTCTGAGATATTAATTATTGAAGTTTACGTAGCATTGAATTCCCATAAAATGTCGAATTAAATCTTAGAAAATATTGATTTCTTATTTGACTAATCTCTCAGAAAATATCAATCTGAGTGATTTGATGCTGAGGACCTTTTTTGTAGGAAATAAAATTTTCTATAAAATTGTTATTTACATTTTTTTTGTAGGTCTTGTTGTTTATGAGATAATGAGAGAAAAAACAAGAATTCAATGAAAAAATTCGGTTTAGCGGTCCGGACTACCCCACCCGTATGAGTTACGACTTCGCAACAACGGGCAATTTTGTAGTACATTTAATTGTGAGAAAATCCCGACTTTGGGCGAGATGATATCATAAAATGCCGCAGAGTTATAGAAGTTTAAAAAATAAAAACCCAAGTTTACGTGTATTTTAAATGGGAAATCTTCACCTGCTCTGGGAAAGTACTTGATATTAATATTAAGGGCTCAAACTCTCAGGGAATTTTTTGGGGGTATTTCCAACAAAATTTCGGGATGGGAACGAAAAAAAAAAAAAGTCGTTTCAAACGAAGCACCCGACTATTTATATTATGTATTAATAATCTATTTTGATTAATAATAATAGATTTATTGGCTTATAAATATTTTTCTCTAAAAATCAATGAAAATTAGCATTTGTCAAATTATAAAGAATTCCGGATATGCATTCTATTAAATATATGCATCTTTTTATTCTCAAGTTAATAATTATGGGTATTTAATCCATATAAATTGATTTTTTTTTGTTTAAGAAAAAAACAAAGCGTAATTTTAACAGTCTGAAGTTTGAGGCTCGATATCTTTGAAACTGCTTGACTTACGCAAAATGTCAATCAAACCTTTTTTGTAGAGCACTTAATTTCCCATGAGGACACTGTTTGATTTTACCTATAAAGTAGCTCGTCATCACGTGACAAAATTCCAAAGTTTAAAAAAAAATTTTCCTATGTTATTTAAATGGGAAATAGAAAATTACAAAACACCACCTCTAAATATTGAAATTAAGAGCTCATATTTTTAGAGGATCTTTTTTTTGAAGATACTCTGACGATTTCTCAAGGTTCATTGAAAAGTAAAAAATATTCGATTTTTTTGAGACACTCTAATGTTTCACACTGAAAAAAATATGGTTGTCAGAAGCATCCCAGGTATTTTTAGTAGTAGATAGTTATCCCGACTAGAAAGTATCGTGGGATCACCCAGAGTATACATGTGGACCTCATTGGGTTCCAATAGGGCATGCCCAATAGGGAAATCCATATGAGGACCCAATAAAAACCCAATTAGGAAATCCTTATCGAAAATAAATTAAATTATTGTAAGTTTCATCTTGTTGGGGCTTGTGGGGGATTTTAGTGGGAGAACCCACCGTGAAAATAAAAAAATTATAGCCATTTTTTCCCATTGGGTTCTGTGTGGGAAATAAGTGGGAAAGCCCAACGTGAAAATGAAAAATAACATTCTTTTTTTCCCATTGGGTACTGTGTGGGACCTAAGTGGGAAAACCCAACGAGAAAATCAGGGTGGCCACAAACCTGGAAAACCGGGAATATCGGGAATTATCAGGGAATTTTATGCAAACGGGAAATATCATGGAAATGTCAGGGAATTTCGAAAAGTATTCGGGAATTAAATTGTGACAGTTCAAAATTTAAAAAATTTTTAATAATACACTATTTATAAAAATTAAGGGATATTAAAATCAAATTTTAAAGTGATTTTCAACAATTTGTAACTCGAAGGAAAATGATCGTACGACAAAAACAAAAAAGGCAAATTGTACTTCAAGTGTCTAGTTTTCTGATCTGGTTGTAAAATTTTTTGTGCGGTCCTGGAGAAATCCTAAGAAAACTATCGAAAACTAAATTCACTAAATTTTTGCTTGTCTTAAAAACGGTCTTCAAGCTTCAATAAATTTTTTTCGATAATTATGATTAATTTTTGATTGCTCCGGAACCGTGCATAGTGAAAAAAATTTTAAGGCCAGATCAGAAATCTAGATACTTGGAGCTACAGTTTGACTTTTTGTTTTTGTTGTACGACCATTTCCTTTGGATTACAAACTGTTGAAAATTACTAAAAAATTTGAAATTTTTTTAGTATCTCTTAATTTTTGTAACTAGTATATTTTGAATTTATTTGAATCATAAAATTTTTTATTAAATATTGTAACTTATACATTTTTAACTTCGAATAATCAAAAGTAGGCAATTTTAATTTATTTTATTGCCATTTTTTACGGTTTCTTACATGATTTAATTATCAAATGCAATTATTGAAAATGAAAATATAATAAAAACTTCAAATATCTAATAATATGAATAAAATTTCTAAATCAGGGAAAAATGTGAAAAACTTCACTGGAAAACCGGGAAATATCAGGGAATTTTAAAATCGTTTCTTTGTGGCCACCTTGAAAATATAAAAAAAAAACTATTGCCATTTTTCTCCATTAGGTTTTGTATAGAACTTAGGTGGGAAAACCCGACTTAAAAAAAAATTTTATAGTCACTTTTTCCCCGTTGGGTTTCATGTGGGACTATACAGGGAAAACCCAATTTCAAAACAAAAAATTATTGGGTGCACCCTATTTACGATTTTACCTGAAAATTTATTGCACAAAATATCTGGATAGAAAGATGCATAATTTCAGGGAAATCAGAAGTCGTATAATCAATTTCGTATGTGAGTATACGTTTACTTAATTTCAAGTGTAGCTGTTTTAATTTTTTTCTATACTCTTCGAATAGCGTAAAAAGAAAAAGATTCAACGTATTTGAGTCCCCGAAAACTTAATATTCCTTAAGTACCCCGTTTTGCCCCCCTATATTTATACAAAGAGTACGGCGATCATTGCATCACGGATTTTTTATATGTTCATCAGTTATTCTTTGGTGTCATAATAAATATACTATTTACACCATCGCGATCATATACGTGGATCAGCGCAGTGGATAGCGTCAAAGACTTTGGATCGGAAGGATGCAGGTTCGCGCCCAGCCGTCACTGGGATTTTTTCATTAATTAAATTCATGTAAACTCACTCTAATAATGTTCCTCATTCATTAAATCACATTTCGGATCAAATTGAAATTTTCTTTCCCAATTTAATTTTTTTTTTAATAAGGATACGCTAGTGGGATCTCTTGGGGATTTCCCTATTGGGGCATAACTGGGACTGCCCAATAAGGGCCGAATAGGTCTTTACGTTACATCCCTGTGTGCGGTCCCTATAGAGCAACCCCATCAGGAGCCTATAGGTCTCTTACAAAAATTTCTAGTCGGGATATTATAACTAAATGTATCATCAGATTAGCAATACTAGGTTTCTCCATCAACCATACTATTATGTTACATTTCGCATACGTGATATTTTAGTTATAACGATTAGAATCGTCAATATATAAACACATATTTGCCATAGCAAACATATATTTACAAAGTAAAAAGGTAGACTATTTTTATCGACAGAAAAATATTTCTTATGCGTAAATAAAAAAATAGTATTAAAATTATACTTCATATTATTATTCACAGTTTTGACCAAAACATAATACGTAAAATAGAAATTTCTACAATCTTTCTAATATCAATACTGTAGATGATTGTTAAAAAAAAATCGATCTGCCAATTGATCCTGTGGGCCAGCCCCAAAACTTCCCGATATTTTGAAACTCCTTGAGCTCGAAAATATTATTGTGAATACATTTTCGAGCTCTTCGAGTTCAAAAATACTTTTGTATACCTTTAGTTTCGAAAAATAACGTTTTTTACCATTTTTTCTCCAACCATATCTCTCGAACGAATTGACCTATTAAGACGGTTAAGGTAGCAATTTTTTTTTACCACCCGCATTATTGTTTCCCAAAGCGTACCACGTGGAGATTGCACAGTCGAATTTACGCTTCTTACACACATACCGACAGTAAAAAAAAATTGAGGAATTTTTTTTGACAATGATAAATCATTACGAATACAACGAAAAAAAAAAATTTTGGAAAAAAAAATTTTCGAAGAAAAAAAAATTTTGAAAAAAAAAAAAAATTTTTTCTAAAATTTTTAAAATTAAAAAAAATTTTTTTTTTTCCATTTTTTTCGATAATCTATCTTTTTGATTAAAGATATCAAGATTTCTGGTGAAAAAAAAATATTTGGAAATCGAAAAAATGAACAAAAACCGAGAAACTACCAATTATGGAGATTTTTGGCAAAATCGATAAATTTAAAGCTTCGGGACACTAAGAAAGAAAAATCGTAGCGCTTTGAAATTTTCAGGGTTTTCTCAGGACACTTCGAGGTTGAAGAAAAAACGACGATATCCTTTGTTCATCCATTATACCCAAAATTATAGCAAGATTTCCGAATATCCTTAAATATGCGAATTTAGACCTATTTTTTAATAAACATTATCGCTTCAAAAAAAATTTTTTTATCAAAAGCATTTAATTTTGTCTTATAGAGAATGTTTTCCAGTTTCTAAAACCCTACTTCCATTCTCTGTACGACCAATGCATTCGGAGTTATTGATTATCAAAGCCAAAATGGACTTTTTTGCTTTGATCAATGATAACTCGGCGCCAACTTGACGTAGAGACTTTTTGAGCCCGCCAAATCGAAGAGCATCAAATTTTCTAAAAGAACTATAAGGTCAGATTATCCAAAAAAATTTATTGAAGCCCATAGACTTGTTGAAAGACGAGACAAAATTTTGAAATTTTTTTTTGTCAGTTTTCTTAAGATTACTCCGGAACCGAGCATGATAAAAAAATATGAGGTCCAGATATAAAAACTAAACTTAAGGCTACAATTTGCTTTTTTCATTTATACTCTTCGATCATTTTTCACCGAGTTACAGCATGTTGAAAATCACCCAAAAATTTCGAATTTTTTTTCTATCCTTTAATTTTTGGTTCTGGTGTATTTAAAAAATGGCGTTGAAACCAGCTCCTTTAAAAAAAAGGACCCGGGTGACGTAGGACAATTCAGCTCTTCTATGGGTCTGAAACAAAAAAAAATTCAATGGATTTTTATTCATTACAATTAGATCTATCGCAGGAACTAGAAAAAAAAAAAATTTTTTTTTTAAGGAGGTTCATCGGTAGCAGTAGTTCGCAACTTTTAGAAAGATTTCTCCCGTGTAAAACATTCTAACTACAATAAGAAGTGGTTGAGATACAGTACACTTTTGCGCATCCTCTTATATGCGCAGAAGTATAAAAATGATCCCATTGCGTCTTTTCTCAGACTTGGCTACGTTGCATTCTAACTTAGAATATTTTTCCCCTTGAGCATGTGTTGTAGAAAGTGTTTTGAATAATTTCAAGATTATATGTAGTTGGAGACAACAAGTAATAAATAATAAATAATAATGACTTCGCGACTAAATTTAAAAAATTCTAAATTTAAAAAATAATTTGTAATTATTTAAATCTGTTGGGCTTCTACTGTGTTTTGAACTTCCCGCGCACTGCAACGTTGCCAAGTCACTATCTCTCACTCGTCAGGTTATGGGAGAAAGCTTGAAAATCATAAAAAGTAACAAACTTTAAAAATTGATTACAAAAAAATAAATACCGCTCGTTTATGTTTTTATTGAAAAAAATTACTTGTTATAAATTGAATTAATAATTTTCAACTTTTAAAAAAATGTTGTAAGAAAAGTATGATTGTTATTTAATAAAATGCTCACTCTAACTACGGTCAACATAGGAAATGCATGTTAAATGTACAATTTTTAATTGCTAATATTTCGAAATTTAGTACCGCAAGGACTATTTCAAAAAATTCCTACGTATACAGGACACTTCAAAGTATTTGTGTTTAAAAATTGAAAGATATTGTAAGAAAAGTGATTATCCGATGAACCTCCTTAAGTGACACTTTGTTGAAATTTATAGTCCAAAAATTGCATTTTTTTCTTTAATATTTTGCATGTTAAAAAATATAAATATTCAACGTAAAAATCTTATGCTAGTTCCTGCGATAGCTGATAGTGTATTAAATAACATATTTGAATTTGAAATCAATCGACCGAATCGTTGTTTTTTTTTCCCTACGCCAGGCAGAAGAAAATAGTTTCGAGATAAACGCATTTAAAGTTTTAGTTAAAGAAATTCTGAAGAAAACTAGATTTGAACGTATACTTACGACTAATCAGCTATTCCAGCACCATATTTTTTTCTTGTGCATTTCTTCGGGTTTTCTTGTTTCTTATGTTGACTTGTTTATCATTATTATAACTTAGGTATAGAAACCGAAGTAGATGTTTTCCGCTGAACAATGGAGTAAAAATTACTCACCCGGTAAGCCTGCTAAATAGCTTTTAGTTCATGAAATACTGGGAATATCATCACCATATTTAAACAGTATATTTTTAAAATACTATTCTTTCGAAATATGAAAAAAAAAAAATCGATTTTTCGAAATTTCTAGACCACCGGGTCCCCTTAACTAGTTTTTCTGTACAGGTACCCACAATTTCATATGTAAACTTCCTACATGGCAATCCAGATATTTATACTTTCTTACAAGAATCCCTCTACGAACCCATACTTTCTCATGTTGATTCCCATGGATTTTTGTGAAAAGCCATAGTTTCTCAAAAAGATTTTTATCGATTCCCATACAACCCTGCGTCGATTTTTTCGATGTGGCTTTAAAAGTAGGTCTATAAATGTTCTTGACAGTGTCAAGTCTCTCTCTAATATTTTTAAAAATGATTCAGGAAACAAAATTAAATGGCTACAGATTTCTTCTCATTTTTATAAGTTGATTTATTAAAACTGAGAAAAAAAAATTTGCTTACACTACACAGAAAAAAAGGATATCTTGCCGTAAGAAATTTTTTCTTGCCACAAGAATATTTTTTGCAATTTTGAATGAAAACGAAAATTTTCTTGGTTCCAGAACAAAATTTTCTTAAATTTAGTCATCTTGGCATAAGATTTTTTTTTATTCAACTGATATAATATATGTTTCTTGAAGTAAGAAATATTTTCTTTAAGCGAGAAAAATAAATATTTTGCCCCGATATATAATCAATTGCCCGAAAAGTAAAATATTCTTTCTTGAAGAATAATTTATTTTGAACCGAGATTATTTGTGACTCAAGTCAAGAATTAAAAGTACTAAATTTAATGGTAAGAAATATCTTGGCTTAAGTATTTGTTGTGTTGCGGCAAGTAAGCGTAGACGTTTAAACCAACAACAACTGCGCTCACGGCTCAACGCAAAAAATCTCTTGGGAAAGCTAACTGTACTATACTAAAGTGGCGGTAGTTGAGACTCTACATTGTGCAGTGTGCTAACTGGATATGGGTAAAGTGGGTAAAGTGAACCAACGTTCAGGAAATGGTCGGGTAGCATAACCGGTAAAGCTCTCGCGTGATGCCGAGTCGGTCTGGGTTCGATTCCTACCATGAGCAAACAATTTATTTTTCTCAATTTGTTCATAAGCCATACTTACATAAGCCATACGCATATACTTTCCTGCTTGATAATATTTAATATTTATATTGGGTTAGATTCACTGAAGGATATAGGTCGATATATTTTTTTGAGTAGAATCATTTATTTTCTTGAATCGTTACTACGTTTTTTTTAAGTCAATAAAAAAAATCATCAATGGGAGAATTTTATCTCTTCCGTTAAGTAAATATTTGCATGATTCAAGAAAAGTTATTTTATTAAGTTAAGATTACAATTTATTTAAATCAAAATTAAAATTTTCTGATTCCAATAGACCGTTGTCTTGAGTCGATAATGTAGTTTTCTCAAACTGAGAGTAAATGTTCTTCTGCCACGCAAAAAAAGTTCTTGGTTTGAGATGTTGATATATATTGTGACAATTTACTATACTCACCAACCAAGACAGAAAAGTATCTTGTTATGATAGTTTTTTTTATTTGGTCAGAAACAAAATAAATTTGACTTAAAATAAATATTCTTAAACCAAGATTGTTTAACTTGAATTAAAATTTAAATATTCTTGATACAATATTTTTATAATATTAGTCGAAGAAAATGTTCTCGGATTAAAAAATCTGGGCGTCGGTTGGCCCTGCGGGCCAGCCCCAAAACTTCCCGCTGTTTTCGACCTCAAAGAGCTCGAATACATTAGTGTAGATATATTTTCGAGCTCTTCGAGCTCGAAAATGCTATCACGTGTGATTGTTTTTTTACGATCTTCTCAAGCTCTAACAAGTTGCCTGTTATGCTGAAGTTTGAAAATTTAAGAATCAAGAATTGTTAATAAAGCGGTTTTATAAATTTAATCCCTGACTATGTTCAATAAAAAGAGTGTATTCAGGCAGAAATCAATACCAGGGATTCAAATCAAGATTTGAATGAGTTTTGACTCATGTGAGAAACAATCAAATCGGAAATATCCGAGAAAAATATTGAAAACTACGTTTTATCGATTTCATTGTGGGTACTATGATTTAAACTAAAAACCAAGTTCGATGACATAATGTATCGAAAGTAACCATATAAAAGATGAGTTGGTATGACTTCAGACACATTTTAGTAGGTTATATTATGATTTATCCGGGAAAAATGACATAAAATGTTATTTTTTTAACTTTTCAACGCCGATATCTTTCGAACTAATTGATCGATTTTGACGTTTGAGGTAGTAGTCGGCGCGTTTTATTGAATTCTAGAGCTAATTAAAATTTGAAATCGATCGCGTCAGTCGTTTCGAAAATATTTAGAAAAAACCTTTTTTCACCATTTCTTTCTCCCGCGATAACTCTCGAACGAATTATCCGATTTTGATGTTTGAGGTGGCAATCGACGCGATTTTTTGAGTACTAGAGCTGATTAGATCTTGAAGTCGATCGTATGAGTCGTTTCTGAGAAATCAATAAAAAACTAAAAAAAAAAATTTTTTTTTTTTCGTAATTCGCAGATATTTTCGAGTCTATTTGATCAAATAATCTGAAATTTCCAGGAAAGTGGATGGCCAACATGCTCTTTCAATCGCCACCTCAAACATCCAAATCGGTTCATTAGTTCAAAAGTTACGGAGAGTTTACACACATACACACACACACACACACACGCATACACACACACACACTCGGACATCATTCCAAAAATAGTCAGAATAGCTTCCTAGGACCTCAAAACGTCGACATCTGATGAAAACTCGAATTTCGAAAATCGGGGTGAAAACAATAACTTCCCGAAATTTTCGAAAATCCTCAATTTTCTTAGCGGGAAGTTAAAAATTTTCGAAAATCGTCGATTTTCTTAGCGGGAAGTTAAAAAACCCAATTACTCAGCCCAAGAATAAAAAAATGAAGGCAAAATTTATCTTGGGCCAAGTCAACCTTTTTTTCTGTGTAGTAGCTAAAATTGCCCTCATTTGATGTAGGGGAGAGGGGGGCACCTTTGAACACTTTTTACTTATTTATTAATTACTTTTAATGTGATAAAATATATAAAATCTTTTATGCCTTAATCAATACATTGGTCATTTATTTTTCATAATACACCTTAGTTGATTAAAAAAAAGTGCTTAATCCAAATTATATTATTAATTTAAAAAATAGTCATTTTGTTCAAAGGTGGCCCCCCTAAGGGGGGCACCTTTGAACAGGCCTGGGGCAGGTTTGAACAATCTATAAGACTACTACATAAATTATTATCATTACATTCACAACTTTTATTATCGTTCTTATTTTTCATAGTTAAGTCTTACATTTATTAATTTAGTTAAAATTTATAAAATTTTAGAGATAATAATAAGTTAACAAAGTTATTATATAATTATTAAATCTTTAACATCAATAACTTTACTTAAATGTAATTTAATAAATCTAGCTCACGAGACTTATTTTATAACGTTAAACGTTAGACTTAGATTTTTCTTAGGTATTTTTTACTTAAAAACTTAGACAAACAAATCAGAGATCAAATATAAAATATTCAAAATTAGAAACTTTTTTTATAAATTTAGTCACAGCCTAATGGACTTTTTTGTTTCTAGGCTTAGTTGTTTTCTTGACTACTTTTTCATCCGAATTTTTTTTTTTCTTTGAAGGCAGTGGTGATTTTTTTAATCGGTTTTGTCGTTCCAAAAATCTTGCTTCAACTTCATTCTTTTCTGGACTGTTTGTTAAAATACGTGACTTCCCTTTCTTCCTTCCTCTTTTTCCTTCTGTACGGGGTGCTGCTTTTGGGAAAGGCTGTACAAAAGCGGGAGATAGCAGTTGAGTGTTATTAGCCACGTTTTCAATATTAGATTTTTCTAGCTGATTTTGAGCATTTTCTGGAAGATTTATCATTGATTATGTCAGGTTATTCGTATCCAAATTGGCATTAGACGGTTCTTGCCCGATAGAACCTACTAATTGAGTAGAAGTTGACGATGTTAAAGGGCGATTCGTAACTTCGGAACATTGAAAGTCATCATCTGTGAATACATTCCTCGAAATTGGATAAATATCTGGCTTAGAAAACCCTGAGGTAATGTTTTTTGGAGTGAACGCAGCATTATAAGCAGGAGTAACGATTGATGCTAAATGATGAATTGTTATTGTTTTACCGGGGTTATTCAATAACCAGTCATTCTGAGAAACGGAAAGTTTTCGCTTAAAAGGCCCCATAACTGCAACATCTAGAGGCTGGAGACGATGAGTACAGTGTGGTGGAAATGTCAAAAGAATAATCCCGTTATCACGACAAAATTTAATAGCATCTAGTGTACAGTGGCTTTCGTGATTATCTAATAATAACAAGATTTTATTGTCATTATTGCATCCTGTTGCTTTTTGTATGTGTTCCAATACTTTAATAAATAGTGCTCCAGTCATCCAATCGCTTTGAGGACTATTTGCGAGACCAATGCTACCAACGGGTGCCCCCATAAGCATATTTTCATGGAAACGAGCTCTAGGAAATATAAAAACTGGTGGTATTGAGTTTCCTGCAGCAGTAACAATTGCACACATGGTTATTAACTACCCTCTTTCAGCCGAAACACTTTGTCCAACTTGCTTTTGACCTGATTGGGCAATAATTTTTGGTGCTTGCACCACTGTAGTTACACACGTCTCATCTAAATTGATAATACGATCAGGGGTAAATTTGTACCTTTTCATTACTTCTTCATAGTTATTCTGAAATTCAGAAACATTATGTTTATTGAAACTTGTTGATCTTGAAAGGCTAGTATTTTCTGGTTTTTGTAATGACAGTACTTTGTGTTTCTTCATAAAACATTTCATCCATTCTATTCCAGCAATCTCATTTTTTTGCCATTGAGCTGGACATTTATTCAAAGCTACAGCATATTTGTAAGCTAAAATTCTTGTTTGTTTATATGTTAAACCATAGTTCATTTTAGAACTTTGTAGTAAATATGATTCCAACATTTTTTCTTCAACATTCGTAAATATTTGTCTTGTTGAACAATTAGAAGAGTACTCATCACTTCTTAGTTTTTTATTTTCGCGAAATTTCTTCACCCGATAGAATAAGGTACCAACTGTAATACCATACACATTTGCAGCATCTCGTAGAGTCATCGTCTTGTTAATAACATGGACTATAGCTTTTCGCAAATCATTTTCATTGACACTGCTTGTCCGCTTTTTTTTTATAATTTCTAACCATGATTAACCTTGAAGTTAAAAAATTATTCAATAACCATGTATTTTAGATTATATATTTTTTTTATAAATAATTTAAAAGAAAAGAAAACTTAGATGAATTATAATTACTTTGATTTGTAAGTTTTCAAACGTGCCCCCTGTTTTTTGTTCAAAGCTGCCCCAATAGCATACTTAACATAAATAATTTATTTAAACTAATTAAAAATCAACAATTTTGAAACCATTTATTTTAATTAGATAATGGATGATATAAAGATCAAATAACACTTTACAAATTTATGACTACATTATTATTTGAACTATGAGATGCTTACATTCAAAAAATAAATATTTTAGAATTCCAGCGTAAATTCGACTAGTACTTGTAGGTTAGGTTTAACGTGAAAAATAAAACAGCTGTTGATGAATACTAGTTGGCAACAGTGCTACCACCTTAAATTTAAAATTCGCGGTTGAAAAAATGTTATTTTCTATTTTTAATTAACAATGTTCAAAGCTGCCCCTGTTCAAAGCTGCCCCCCTCTCCCCTATATAAAAAATTTTAGAGTCACTCAAAATTTCACAAACCAAAATCATTCGAAAATGAAGAATATCATGTTTAAGTAGTAACAACTTATTTTAGTCAGACTTGCTCGGTTCTACTGATTCTCAAATCACTATCCGAATCTTTTGAAGAGCATTACAAATGATTAATTAATTTATTACTATCAATCGTGATGAAGAACTTTAATTAGATCTAATTAAATCTAATTGAAAATCAGATTTCTATCAAAATCATTCAGAAACAAACATTCAATCAGGATTGCTCGGGAGCGTTCCAAGTATTCGGTTGAAATTTTTTACAAGGAGAAAAAAATATAGCAAAAATTACAATGTTGTCTTAAAATTTACTAACAGATATAAATAAATACATTCTGTATCTTAATTACTACAAAACATTTTGTAAAATTTACAGGTTGGCAATTATTACATAAAAAGATATTAAAAATTATTATGCGTAATATATTTTTTGCTAACACGATTATATTTTTTACTATCTGTATAGTTAATCTTACTTTAAGTGTTTTCAAAATTACAAATATAAGAGAGTATATTTTCTAATATAACGTAGTATTTGTTACTATTTATTTATTTATTTATTTATTTATTTATAAAAGACCCAACAGCCATATGGCCAGTAACAGGGTCACAAATAATACATTGGTATAACATAAGGTGATGTGGCATCGAGCGATTGCATACAAAGAAAAGAAAATTCATGTAGCTCACTATTTGTCTTCAAAAGAAAAAAAATTTTAAATAATAATATTGAAATATAATAAAAGAAAGAAAGTTCAACAATGAAATAAGATTTGATTACATTTTAGAAGACAAGCTACTAGTGTAATGAGTTATCAGAACGTAAGAGAATGTATTAATTATTATTTTCCTTTTATAATTATTTATTATTTATTTTTATTATATTTTATTTAATTATAATATTTTAATTTATTATTATTGTTATCATAATTTTTTTTTTTTTTTTAATTGTTGATTAACAATATTTTAATTATAATATATGAAATATACCATTTTATCTGTTATATCGAAATATAAACACATACATACACATTCTATGCTCATTATCGTATCATAATTTTAATCATTACGCCTCTGAGAGACGAGATAAGACGCAATGGTATTTATCACAATTTGTTGGCTAAAGTCGAATATATCTAACTTGTTATCACTAATATCACAGATGCTATTACAAACTGTAGTGAGTCTGAAGAGAGGTGCAGATCTCGCCAGCATTGTTCTAGCCGGAGGTGGATAAAACGGCCAGACTGCTCTCGTAGCTCTTGTAGGTACTAATACTGGTAGTAAGGCTAGAAAACTAGCGCAGTCCACTTGTCCTCTGATCAAATTTTTGACAAACATAAAGGATGAGCATACCCTTCTCTCTTCAAGCGTCAATAAGTTAGCATCTACACAAAGTGAAATATAGTCAACCCCTCTCACCGGGTATGAGCCATATTTTTTGTATGCTAGATATTTTAAGAATCTACGTTGGACGCTCTCTAAGTCCTTTGAATATTTTAGATAGTTTGGGGACCACACTAGCGCAGCGTATTCTAGTTTGGGGCGTACCAGTGAAACATAGAGCATTTTTATCGCGTTAAGATTTGTAAAGTTTTTCGTTAACCTAGTGATAAAACCAAGTGTTCTATAGGCGGATAAGATGATATTTTTGTAGTGATCAGTGAAGGTCAGTTGAGAATCATATGCTACCCCTAGGTCTCTGCATACCGAAACTCTATCAACCTTGATACCCTCTATTTCATAAGGAAATAGAAGCGTAGTGCGTGATTTGGTGAAAGAAATAACTTTGCATTTCAGCGCGTTTAGGGCAAGCTTATTTTCCTTACACCAAGCTACAAAAACATTAATATTAGCCTGAAGGAACTCACAGTCCCTTATTGCCCTAATACCTAGATATAATTTAGCATCATCCGCAAATAGATCCAGGAACACCGAGAGGATCGAACCAACTGGATTGATAAAGATAATAAATAGCAAAGGGCCCAGGTTAGACCCTTGAGGAACACCAGACGTTCCAACAAATGCATTTGAGATATACCCTAGGAAGATTACATAATTCTTTCTATTAAGTAGGTAGCTAGCAAGTAAATGTAAGAGCTGATCCGGAATACCCAACTCGCACAGTCTACGAATAAGGATGATTATATCGACCTTATCAAACGCTTTAGCAAAATCAGTCTGTATAACATCTACTTGGTCGCCATTGGAGATTCTATCATTTATATATTGTGTGTATGGCAATAGATTAGTTATCGTAGATCTTTTACGACAGAAGCCGTGCTGTGCTGGCGTTATTAAAGGGCTGAAATAAGGCATTAATAGGTCATATATTATCATTTCAAATATTTTTGCAAACACAGATATTATAGCGATTGGTCTGTAGTTAATAACTGTTGTTTTGTCACCACCTTTGTGAATAGGGCAAACCTTAGCAGACTTCCATGTGTCAGGAAATATGCCTTTGGCTAGACACCGATTGAATATTATACCCAAAGGACGGAGGAAGAGGTGGGCGCAATCCTTTACCACGGCGCAGGGTACACCATCTAAGCCCGTTGTCATCTTGTTCTGTAGTTTATTGATACAACTCAAGATGTCCTGTTCAGAGATTAAATTACCGTTACCGAGTAAGTTGTAACACCGTAAAGGAACAAATGCCTCTTCACAGCCTTCTAGCGGTTCATAAACACTACTGAAGAAGTCAGCAAAACTATTCGCAATTATTTGTGGATCATTGCAGGGTTCGCCATTTACTTTAAATATCGAGGGAAATTGATTCCTTCGCTTACGTGAGTTCACAAAGTCCCAAAATTTTTTAGGGTTCTTAACTAAACTACTTTCTGCATTGTTTTGATAATTTTTAAATGTTAATTTAATTTTAGATTTAAGAACCTTTCTGATCTCATTATACTGATTTATAAAATATTGTGACCGAAACTTATTTTTTTTAGCTCTAAATTTCTCCTTAATTTTACAATCATTTATTATTTCAGATGTGAACCATGTGGGATAATTGTCTCTATGGTAGGTTTTGTCTGACAGGGGAGGTATAGCCTTACTGAACACCGTGTTAAGAAGCTCATAAAATCTATCACACTGCGAGTTAGGTGACTCGAATAATTCAAGCTCAGACCAATCCACTTTGCTTAGCTCCATTAATAGGTTTTCCTTTGTGTATTTGTGGAAATTATATTTTCCTAATGGTTTGTAGGCTAAGTTCCTGAACCTATTTACAGTTTGCTGGATAGACACTGTTAATGCTGGATGATATGAGTCTAGCTTGACCAGAGGAGTAGCATTTCTTTCTACATAACAACTAATATTTGAGAATACTAGATCCAAAGTACGATCATGACTATTTAACACAGTATTGTATTGCCCCAGGCTGAGATAGGTTGAGAACGCTGATAATAAATCGGCTTTTTTATTAAAACATTGACTACCGTAATTAGCAGTGAAGAGAGGAGAGTTGAAATCACCCAGTAACAACAACGAGCATGAGTTCATTGCGTCATGTGCAGAGAGAGCATCCAGGAAGTCAGAGAATATAGGTAACGGGATATCAGGTGGAATATATATAACAACAATAATTAGCATACTGCTATTGACTATTTTTACTCCAACAATCTCGATCTGATGAAAATCACAAAGCAGATCCTCAAAGTCTACACTCATGACATGGAAAAAAGATCTACAGGCAATGAGAACTCCACCTCCCGACTTCCTGAATGCTTCCCTTCTATCACACCTGAAAACAGAGTAGATATTTATATCAAAAATTTCAGACGACAGTGTGCCTGGTTTAAGCCAAGTCTCCGTAAAAGTATAAATATCATACTCAGTATCTAATGTATTAAAATATAATTTACTTAATTTAGTGTTCATTCCCCTTACGTTCTGATAATAAATATTTAAGCAAGAAACAGATTTGTTTAAGATAGAGAAGCGGTTTGAGCTGTGGCTGGACGATGCAGATGATTGCTGATTATTGTAGCGATGCCATTCCTGGTCACTATCTTCAGGTTCTTCTCTCCATTGGCTCTGCGACGTTGAAGCTCCATTGATACTTCTTTCTGTTGCGATCTCTGCAGGGCAGTGCGGTCCTTCATTATTGTGACATTCTCTAATATTTGTGGTAATGGTGGCTGACGTCTCAGTTTGCCCAGTGCCATGATTATCTGCTGGACATAACTCGTGTTAGAAAGTGCAACCTTAATGGGCCGAGGAGTAAGCAGATTGGGAGAAAACTTCCCAATACGAAAACAGTTGTCTATTGTAATGTTAGGGCAAAGTATAGAGCAGATTTCCTTAACTTTACCAGTATCAGTCTCATAACGCTGAGCAGCAGTTTGACCATCTGACTCAACAACTCCGAATATAACCACGTTATTCACTCTTGATAATCTATCCTCAACCTCACTTAAAATTGAAGTGTTCGAAGAGACTTCTAGGCTTGAGACTTGTTTTTTAACATCTTCTATAGACTGCGCGTTATCACAAACACCCGTCCGCAAATGTGATAACTGATTATTGATGTCATTTGTTGCTTTCTCCACTGTTGTAAGTCTAATATTGAGTGATTCAGTTATGTCTTTAACTGTTGTTCGAAGTGAATTGACACTCTGGATGACAGGATCCAACTCCTTTCTAATGTCACCACGAAGTAAACTGTTTTCCATACGAAACATATCTCTGATGTCATCCAGCGAGATAGTTTTCTTGATACCACAGCATTTGTTGTAGCCTCCATTGGTGAGTAGCGTAGTACGTTCAGCGCAGCCAGGATGATACGGCGAGTTGCATTTGGGACAACAAACACTCTCTTTTACAACTTGATTCCCACAACCCTTGCATAGGCGTGGTAAACCAGTTTCCGTAGGTCCAGTAGACATTACAGTGAGTGAATGTGTTGGATTTAGGACCAATAGATGGCACTACTTTAGTACTAGCCGCTTAAGTAATGAAAAGACTATAAGCTATACTATCAATGACAGATGTTGGCAAAAAAGTAATGTAGATTAATTAAATTTGGTCCACAATAAAATAACTATCCAGATTACAATATTAATTCAAAAAGCACACTTAATTCCGCTCACTTTGATATACAAATCTAATATTGTACTGCCCGATTATATATCAGAAATAGCACAAAATCACTGAGCACAAGAAACGTGATGCTACTGTCTCGACGCCATGTTTTTTCCATATATAAACTATATACTATATAAAGATATTAAACATTATTATGTCTAATGTATTTTTTGCTAACACGATTTCATTTTTCTACTATCTATACTATCAATACTAAACGAGTTATAAAATATATTTATCTGTTTATGAATTCTTCATATAAATCATAAGCGTTTCAAGATTACTATCTAAATTTAGTAACTATTCTCATATTTTTTAGTAAAGTTTACTACATTTTTCTCCGTGCAACCAGATTGAAATGGATTTCATCGAAAAATAATAAATTTATTTTTTTAATATTTTTCGATTAAATGCGACTAGATCCGATAGTTATATTTTGATTCGATTTTATTGAAAAATTATCATTTTATTCAATCATTTTCTGATGAACTTTCTAGTTTTGATTAACTTTCAATTGGATTCACTCGTAACTTCAGGATTGAGTCGAAAATTTCCGATGAAATCCAATTTGAATGTACTTATCAAATACTCATTTGAAGGCTCAGAAACAGCAGAAGTATTAAAAACACCAACGCTTGTGACATTTTTCATAGTAGGTAAGCTATGTTCTCTCTCTCCTTCGAAGATTTTGTTTCTCGAAATTTTGTGATAAAAAGTAGTGAAAAATTTCATAACAGTGAGATTAAAAATAATTGATAATTTTAAGATGTCATGAGTGTTTGCAATAGCGTATCTAGGCAACGAATCGATATTCCTTTTTTTTTTTTTTTTTATTGAAAGAGAGGAGACTACAGGCTGTAGCCCTTTTAGCCTTATACGATATTTCTTAGACTATACCAACGCTTAAACGGTATCAATATTATTTTAGAATCATATACGCAGCGCCATCTGACAGCACATAAACTAATTTACTAAAAGTATAATTACTAATTGATAATTAAGATTTTCAATTTCAAATTTAATTACCAGATATTCTAATTGAAGCAGTTTGATAATTTAATTATCGAAAATAGATAAGTATCATTACTGCTTAAAAGATGAACATTAAAAGGTCATCATATTTTACTCGTAAGTACATGAAGTACTATTACTGCTAATATTTTCATTGAATGAAAAAGTTCAACTATTACTTAAATGTTTAAAGAAACATGGTAGGAAGTCTATCCTAACAGAAAAATACTACTCTGTTTAAAAACTCCGATAGAAAGATTCTGATTGAATTTAATCGGAAAATTCCAGATGAAGCTGATTAAATGTTAATCGAATTTTTACCTGCTGCAATAAGTGCATCGAAAGTACTTCGGAGTTCCGATTGACAAATAAAATTTCAATCGAATTCAATCAGGCTTAAGCGGAAAGTGATAAGATATTTTTTTCATTTATTTTCCGATTGAAATTTTTGAATCGGGTTTAATTGAGTACTATCGGAAAATTATCAAAATTATATTCTTAATTTCCAATGAATACGATTGCAGTATTTTAATCGATTTCTATATGATTAGATTGGAAAATAATGGTTTTTCTTTTTGCATCATTTCCGGATTGAATCCGATAAAACCCGATTAAAATTTTTAAATCAGATTCAATAGAAAAGTCATTAAAAAATGAATTTTTCATTTTCCGATTAAAACTGATGACTTATGTTCAATCAGGTAATAATAAATCCAATAGAGTTTCAATCAAGTTCAATGAAAATTTCTAATCAAGGCAATGAACACGATCGGAAAACTCTACCTATTTGAGATAGTTCTGAACTTTGGGTTAAGACTTTTGGAGCTTTAAAAAAAATCAGAAGTAAAAAATTTTTAGTATTTAGACCTCCCTCTTGAACAATTCTTATAAAGAGTCAAAGAACTTTGATTATTCGTTTTAAAGTATCCTTTTTTAACTTCCCGCTAAGAAGATCGACGACTTTCAAAAATTTCGGGAAGTTATTGTTTTCACCCCGATTTTCGAAAATCGAGTTTTCATCAGATGTTGACATATTAAGGTCCTAGGAAGCTATTCTGACTATTTTCAGAATGATGTCCGAGAGTATGTGTGTGTGTGTGGGTGTGTGTAACTCTTTGTAAGTTTTAACTAATTACGAAAAAAAAAAAACTTTTTTTCTTAGTTTTTTAGTGATCTCTCAGAAACAGCCTGAACGATTTACTCTAAAATTTGATCAGCTCTAGAACTCAATAAGCCACGTCGATTGCCGCCTTAACCATGTCAATCGGTCAATTTGTTCGCGAGATGTCGTTGGAGATAAAAGTGGTAAAAAATGGGTTTTTCCTAATATCTTCGAAACAGCTAAAACGATTAATTTCAAATTTTAATCAGCTCCAGAATTTGATAAAATGTGCCGATTGTCACTTTAAACGTCAAAATCAGTCAATTGGTTCAAAAGATATTGATATTGAAAAATTAAAAAAATATCATTTTATGTTATTTTTTCCGGATAAATCATAATATAATGTACCGAAATGTGTCTATGTGTAAGATCATACCAACTCTTCCTCTATATGGTTTTTCTCGAATACCACATAATCTCATCTAACTTGCTTTTTAGTTTAAATCATATTATCTACAAAAAAATTGAAAAAAAGCAATTTTTAATGTTTTTCTCGGATATTTCATATTTTATCGTTTCTGACATAAGTCAAAACTTATTTAAATCTTGATTTTGATCCCTGACATTGATTTCTGCCTCAATATACTGATTTTATTGAACATAATCGAAAATTAAATTTTAAAAACCGCCTCTTTGTTGATGATTTTCGATTCTTAAATTTTTAAACTTTAGCATAAAACGTAACTTGTTAGAGCTTGAAAAGATCATAAAAAACAAAGTCATGTAACAACATTTTCGAGCTCGAAAGTACATCCGCTAATGTTTTCGAAATCCTTGAGCTCGAAAACAGCGGGGTTTTGGGGCTGGCCCGCAGGGCCAACCGACGCCCAGATTTTTTTTTTTAATTCAATTTTCTTAAACCAGAAAATTTTCAAGTTAAATTATTTTTTTTCGAAGAATTCAGAGAAGCGTTCCTAGAAAGTATAAAATTATATAGTAATTTTTTTTTCACTTTTAAATTCTCTTGAATACTTGAGATCAAAAACTTCACTTTAAAAAATACTCATGGCAATTTTTTACTATTCTCGTCTTATTATTTTTTTGTCATTTATTTTTTGCCAAGATGTGCAAACAGACCCACCTACTCATATGTCCAGACTACGAATCTGAGATTAAGGATGACAATAGTGGTTTTTGAGAGGATATAATACCAGTATCGTGGTCTTGTAAGACACAAAGGACATCTAGTCATAATACTGCTATGCTGCTTTATAATGATAACAATAACAACAATTATAATAATATTATCGTTCTACAGTCCACATTAATACGATATACTTAAGTACAAAATTTACAAGAAAACGTTACTAAAAACCTTTTCGTCGACCACTTGTGGTTTTAATCTTTATATATTTACTTACAAAAAATAAAAAATAAAATCTTTTGAGATGAGACAAAAGTTTTTATTATTTTTTATTTTAGTATTTATCCATTTTATTGAACTTTTTCATAGTCATTTGAAAGTTTTAATAACATTACGATATCATGGAAAAAAATTTTCCATTCTCTGCATAAAAGTATAAAATAAAAAATAAATAACGTCCTTACAAAGTTATAATAATGATAGTGAACGAAAGGAAAAAAAAATTGGTAAGGAAAATCGACAGTGCTCAGGGTAATAATAATAAAAAAAAAAAATACTTCAGATGAACAAGAAAGTTTATTAAGAATTAAAAAGTACGAGAAATGTCTCGTACAGCTCGAGGCGCTATTTTATTTTTTGTTTTGTAAATTTTATATGATAAACTTAAGTGAAATAAGAGCTGAAGAAACGAAGAGCTAAAAAGTTTTAGTTGTGATTCGATATTTGATATAATGCCCGTTGATTTTTTAGGTGAGAGTATTGCGATCTGTCATCACACGGAGAAAACTGTATTGTGGGTAGTGTTGTACAGTATACTAATTGTCACGATACTTGTTTAGCTATTTGGAGGTTAGTGCAAGTGTTGATACGTATAGTGCTGACAGCAATACGGGTCGTGAATGGGACTAGAATGGATCGCGACGGTAGCTCTAGAGATTGCTCCCTTCACGACGTGCAAATCACTATCCAGTAGATTGTTCCAATCACAATATTTTTTTCTCCGTGCAGGGTACTCCGAGCTAGTTTGAGAGCTGTGAGTAAATGAAATAAGTTAATGTCATTGAAACGATATTAATTGAATAATAGGTGAAATAGTGAAAATAAAAGAATGGAATTGAGTTAAAATTTGGGAGGAAAATTACCGTAATGATTTATGCTTGATGATCTATTCAACCAATGATTGGAAACAATTTAGCCTACTTTCTTGAAATGAATCAGTGAAATTTCACTGGTCTCAACCTGTGAACCAAAAATATGCAAATATTTATGTAATATTTCAACTAAATTTTACGCAACACTAATAATTGTATGAACAAAATTTTTACAGCGTATAAATAAGCAAATTTGGAGTTAATTTAATTGTTTGGAATTGATCTCAATCATGAGTGACATTTGAAAATTTAATGTTCAACAATTATTGGTTTATTTAGAGCCAATTATCAAGGATGATGACATTCTAACAAAACTTTATTGTATTACCAAATAATATAAAATTAAATATAATTATTATTAAGAATTATTTAGTCATTTTTTGCACTTTGTTTTTTAAAATACGTTCATAATAAAATAAAATTAATCTAAACTAATATTTTATAACCTATTTTCTTAATACTTATGTACTGCACCGAAGTGTTTCACTGATTTAACCAATGAGCCTGACGATCACCTTATTTGACTGGTCGAATCAATGAAATTTCACTGATTTATTTTGAGGGAGTAAGCATCCCGGCAATAAAAATTTTTATATAATCAATCAGATATACCCGTATGAAACAGAATATATGGGAAAAATTTATCATGATACATACATATTTACGCAATCTAAAATATATAATACCTTGCATATTTTGCTATGTAGGTATTTTAATCGTTTTAAGCATACAATAAAATATTTTCGCCCTTGCATAAATTCATATTTCTTCATATAGGGTAGGAAGAAGCAAAACTGGGCGTGTGTGTGTCGGGGGGGGGGGGGGGGGTACCCGCGAAATTTTGTGAAAAAAGTTTGTTTGTTAAAATATTTCTTAAACATTTCAAAATTACACTTAAAAAATTAATAAAACATTATTTTGGGATTTTTTTATCTTTTTTCAAAAAATTTTGTTTTTGTAAAAAAGTGGTATGAAATCAATTTGCTTTTTTTTCTTATCAATTCACATTAAATGAACTCTCAATGTCAAATAACTTCAGCTGGATTTCAATAATCAGCTAAAAAATATTACAATTTTTATAATTTGGAAATTTAATTAGTTTTCAATAATTTTTCAGTCTATTCCTTTAAAAAATATATAAATGCTTTTTGAAACATATTTCCTTAAGGGCAGAAAAAAACTTAAATCTTTTACATTCGAGTTAATAAGAAATAGTAATTAATGAATAAAAATGTAACAATTTAAAGTAGGGAGTAGTTAAACTTTTGTAAAACTTGAAAGTGTCAGTTAAAAAAAGTCCGTGACTTTAGTTTCAGGATAAAAACTATCAAAAATTTTTTTTTCTTCCTTTGCGTCTAATAATTATGTGGAATGTAATTTTTCGTTATGTAAATTACTTATAAGAAAATTCAATTGAACCAAATTCATTTAATTTACAGTAAGTTTTTTTTTAATCCTTTTTAGAGGAGACCCCATTTTCCCGCAAAAAATGAAAGATTTTGTTTACGGCAGCCGAAAATTTTTTCTTTACACTTTGAATATCATTAAAAAAATCTAGGCATCGGTTGGCCCTGTGGGTCAGCCCCATAACTTCCCGCTTTTCGAGTTCGAAAATACCTTTGTTTCACTTTTTTATGAGCTTTCCAAGCTCAAAAGGATTACGTATTATGTTAAAATTGGAAAATTTCGACTCTAAAATAATTAATAAATAAGCGTTTTTTACATATTTATTTACAATTATGTTCAATAGTACGCTCAAAAATAAGTTTACGTGATACGTTATATCTATATTGTGTTAGTATATCGTGAAACAGGCGAACATGATGATTTTTAAGAAATCACTTCCAATGACTTACATAAACAAGAACATATTAGTTTCGAGTTATGTTGTTCAGTAATTATGATGTTATTCAATGAAAAAAGCTGATACAGATTTTACATTGATTATTCCGTCAACGATATCTCTCGAATGAATTATCTGATTGGGACGTTCTTGGCAGCAATCGAATGCTTTGATCGAGTTCTAGAGCTGGTTAGATTTTGGAATTGATCGATCCGACAGTTTTCAAATTATCCAAAAAAAAAACGAAAAAAAAAAATTTTTTTTTTCGTATTTCTTAAATATCTCAGAAACTATTTGACAAAATGATCTAAAATTTTCTGAAAATCTAAGTTGAGAAGAAATCTTTCGAATGCCGCCAAAAAAATGTAAATCGGTTCATTCATTAAAAAGATATCAGAGGTTTACACACACACACACACACACACACACACACACACACACACACACACACACACACACACACACACACACACACACACATACAGACATCGCTTTGAAAATGTCTGAGTAGTATCTTCGCACTTTTAAACGTCAACATATGATGAAAACCCGATTTTTGAAAATCGGGGTGAAAACAATAACTTCCCGAATTTTTTGAAAATCGTCGATTTTCTTAGCGGGAAGTGAAAAAAAGATTTAACAAATTTGCATTCCCAAGAACTTAGTACTTCCTTGAGAACTACATCCCTCCCCCTCCTTCAACCCTGCGGAAGTTTTTTTCTTCTCGATTAGTAAATGTATTAGTTTGAATATGAAAATTTCTAAATGTAACTAGAAGCGAAATTTCTTTTACAAGACATAGACTACCTGCGACTCCATATAGTATATTTTGTTTTATTCTAATCAATAAATGAAGTTGTAGTGTTGCTTGGAAATATTTCAGAGTACAAGTTAAACGTATATAAGATACACAAAAGAAGATGGTACCCTTGGGTGTAAAGTTCGAATCCCATTACCGGACTCGCGTCCGTTAAATAGGTCCCGCATCGTCGACCGGAAAATATACCTACACACATTGTACGTTTGTTGGTGTACTAATACACAAGTATTCAGTAACACATACTCGTACGGATAACCAACCAACCAGCCCCTATTTCAGATTGCAAACTTACCCCTTGACAAGACTATAGATCGTCCTTTTCGCCGCGATGGGAATCGATGCGTTCCATTAAGAACCTGCAAGGAAATCACATTAACTCGCCCGGAATTGGATTTTCTTTAATCACATACACTCACTTACGTTCTCATCAACTTTGTTTAAATGAATACTGACAGAGGTACTAGATTCTAATAAACAAATCTAAATGGTCATTTGTCATTTTTGCGAATAATTAGCTCTATCACGGGAGAATGGTGTTAAATATTCCGAGTCAAGTTGTTCCGAATCCTTTACTTCCAAATCGAAAAACCATAAAAACGTTTTTGGAAGGTCTATCGATACGTGAGTAAATTTTGACCAAATTCTGCTAGTTATTTGAGTCAAGTTTACAACAACGCATTGTGTAAATACGAACAAAGATATATATACTATACGAAAAAAACCATATCTGTTGAAAATATATGTAAAAATATATTTGGAACTTGAAAAAATTTAGATATATTTAAAATTTGAGACAATTAAACTACATTTTCAAATATATGATTTTTCATGGATTGAATTTCACATTTTTCCATCATATATCATATACATCATATGCATCATAAGATATATAGCTCAGTATATGTTAATGTACATGAATATTAAAAATAAAATTATGCATGTTAAAATATATGTAATACTTATATATTGTTCTGCGTATATAGCTTATGTAAAATTTTTTAAGAATTTAATATTATATACATTTATAACAACAAAAATATGAGACAATCACGTGTAAAAAGTATTTATTAAAAATATACAATAAATTGTAAAAAGACAAATTCAATATTATATACTTTATAAAAACAAATAATAAGACAGTTAACTAAAATCGACTATGATAATACATCATATCATGGTTTGTTATTGAATTGCCAAATGTACAAAAGAATTTTGATGGTTATTATTGCATATGAAACTAAATGTATTTGTTTTCAAAGATCGCCTAAAGAAGTGGGAATAAAATCTACGAAACGTTGCGTAAAATAATAATTGGAATGATAATGTAACACTAATCCACTGATCCAATAATCCTGATCCACTATCCTCAGAACTGTCATTATTATTATTTTAATTATTGGATCAGAAAATTATACATCATATTATTTTTCTAATGTATATAAATTAGGGAAGAGAAAAGGTAAAGTAGGGTACTCAAGTACATTCTAAATTTTTGTGGACTCAAACAAGTTAAATCATTTTTAATTTCCCGCTACAAAGATTGAAAATTTTCAAAAAAGGGAAGTTATTGGTTTCGGTTCGATTAGCGAAAATCGAATTTTCATCAGATTTCGACGTTTTGAGGACCTACCAAGCTATTCTGACTATCTCCCAATGAACGTCCAGGCGTTTGTGTGTGTATGTGCGTGTAAACTTCTTTGTCGAACGATATCTTTAGAACGAATCAATACATTTGAATGGAGATTATAATTTCATTTTCAATACTTTTTATTGAAAAAATTATGTGTGTGCCGAATAGTTGAATAAGAAAATATTTTTAACGAAGCTTCAGAATTTTACCGTATATTTACTTCAAAAGTTATCGTTGAAAACTTGTCTCACTGCGGGAAAAACGTGCTCCAATACAGTAAGAACTCGCAATAATGCGGAACAACTTGCTCTGTGCTAGGGCTAAGAGTTTCGTTTGATTCGCAGAGAAAAAAATAATTTTTTAAAAAAACAAATTGTAAACTGGAAAAATTGTTTATAAAATCATGAAATAGAATAAATTTGATGTCAAATTTAACTATTCATTTATTAAATAACTGATTGTTTCAAAGAAAAGTTTTTCATTTTCTAGAGACCGTGACTTTTGACTCCACTCAGCCCATATTTTTTTTTTAAATTATTTGCAGTTTTTTTTTTTATGTTAGGATAGTGAATTAAAAACCACATTGTATCCAGAAAATGTTAATAGCAAGTGTACAGTCTGAATCCTAACAATCATAATTCTCAAAATCACAAATTATAAGTGCGCCCGCACGAACCAATTTAAAATAAAATTTATTAGCAATTAATCACCCAATATTACGACACGATGTAGAATCAACTCAAACATCACATTTCGATAAGAAGTAATAATTAAAAAAAATTTTTTTCTCTTGTAGGGAATGAGAAAAAGTAACTAATTTAGTTCCACCGTTCGCCCGAGGGTCTGTGGGCGCGTCTGATACTTGTAGATGGTCGGCAGTGGTACAGAGTTAAAGGGGCAATGTTAAGGGGTGGAATAAAAAGTTAAAAATAAAAATAAAATGAATAAAATAATGGGGAATGGTAAGCGTAGTCTACTAGAGAGAGGTACAAGTTTAGAGGATGAGTACCGGAAAAAATAACCGCTAAAATACTCGGAGATAAAGATGATAAAGGCACCGAGTTTTGCTCGGTGGGTGTTAGTATGATTTACTTTGGCGTGTGATTCCGGAATGAGGTAGCATTGCTAACAAGAAATATATAGATATAAAAAGATATATATTTATATTTTAATGTTTTTTTTTGTATTTTTTTTTTGTTTCTACTTCTTTACGCAAGGCTCTTGCGTGATAACTGTAATTAAAAATTAGATAAATTACGTTGCGGGTTAATTTATTGATAAAGTTATGAAGATTTTTAAATATATTATTTTTACTGTTCTTTTAGGGCCAAATAAATTGTTTTGAATTTAAGACCAAGAAAGATTTCTTAATCATGCGACAGAAAATTATTTTTATTGAGTTATTTTATTGTAAAAATTAAGTAGAATATTCGAAATTTTTTTTTTTTTGTTATAATGTAGTCTAAGATCGTATTCATAAATAACGATTCATTGAAACTGAAATGCCGATTATTTAACGTTTTTATCGAAAAAATTTTACGAAATTCTAAATTTAATTATAAAATTTTAAAATAGACGGAGAGAAATTTACGGTAATAGTTGCAATGTATTATGAGAATGGTTACCATATCGTAAGGTAATAAATATTATATAAATATTGACTGTAGAAATGGCACCTATAAAAATTATGGTAATCATTTGTACATATTAGCTCCGTTCCTATATGATATTGGAACAGTCCGTATAGAATTATGTTAATAACTTCTGTCATTACGGTGGATCATATTTCGTTTGAATAATTTTTCTTTAATATCTATTTCGAACTTATTAACTTTACAATTTCGATTATTTAGTCTAGATTTTATCCATAAACTCTGAAACTAGTCATATTCGCAGAACTCACTTGATTGAAACGTGTAGTAAGAATTTTTAAAAGTTTCATTATGAGATTTTTTGCCCTAGCTGTATTTTTAAAGAAGTCTACTTAAAAAAAACCATACGCTTAACAGAAATCTTCTTTGAATAGGTCCATTCTATTCACATTTCAAGAAATGATATATTCATAGTCGAATTGATGGAGAGGAATAATGCTTTCTGACCAATGTCACCCAATGTAACGTCTGACATTGTGCAGGCAACCCTCTTCGAGTTCACTCCCTCATCTCATCCATCCTCTTTCTCTTCGTCTCCTCCATCTATAGTATTCAGTATTGTCCCCAAATCACCAAGTGATTCGGTCTTAAAGACACAAGGGGAGCGTTCAGTTGGTCCTCCCATTCGAATTACCCCGATCGCTATCAAAATTTATTCACACAAAAAAGTATCAAGCGTCAGTTGTAAATATTCAACGACCCTCTTTCTCCTCGAAAAAAAAAAAAAAAAAAAGTTAAGCATCCGCGTGAAAATAATTCAACGGCGTTTGGTTCCCTACCAACCCTTTTTTCCTAACTTTTTTTTACTTAAAAACTTTATCTTAATGAAAGTCCATAAATAAAGCGCCTAATGCTTGAAAGGACAATCCATGGTTCGGCTCCACACCCCTCCAAAATAGAAGCTCCTTAAGACTCATCTTGATGTGTTCTGGGCACACGATTAAAAACGCCTCAAGATAAAACAACCCGGTCCTTTCGATTTTTTCTTTTATTTCTTGTCTCTCGCCAAGGGGTTGATTTTCGATGGGTTTAAATAAAGGGTTGGAAAAAATTGTGTACGACTCCATTAAAGTTTAATGAAATACGAAAATTAAAACGAGATACGATTAACAATCTGGATATAATTCATGTTTTTTTTTTTTAACGAATATACTTAGATATATTTTATCTTTACATTGTCATGTATCTGGGATTAAATAATTTATTTACGTCAGACGGACTAACTAATTAAAATTTATCAGAAGTTGTTCATTTTTGAATGCTAGCTGGTGGCTTTTTTTCAATTATTATTTCCCAATGAATCAAATCATCAGATTGATTGTAATTAGTCAGTTTATTTCTTAATTCTCCAGTCTCATAACAAAAACTTATTTATTCCATTTTTTGTCTCTGACTTTGTTATGGTTTCAGTTTCAATGCATTACAATTTTCAAGGTACGATTTATTCTTGTAAAAGAAATTTTTATACAGAATAATAAAGCCATAAAAATAGTTTTAGAAAGTAATCGATTCTGGAATGGGCTTTTAGACGGAATGTGAGTTTAAGGTCTGTTCAAATAACACGAGGGTTAAAGGTGGCTAGGTAGTAGTGGACGACAGTTTTAGGGGTGTAAGATGTTCTGACCTCGGACCGCGACCCCCCATTTATACTCTATTACCACTACATTAGTCTTCAACGACGGGATTTATGTTTCTAACTCTCAAGTACTGAATGCATTAAGCAACTAAGTTTGATATATTCCAAATGCTTTTTCAAAACTTCTTGATAAATCGAAAAAATCCTACCAAAGAAAAAAAAAAAAAATCACTAAAAACGTCAAAGAAATGAATGCAAATTATTTGTGTCAAATTTAATATATTAATATTCATTTCTACAATCAAATTTAACTTTCAAACGACTAGTGAAATTCCAATTATTTATCAGTTGTCGAAATTTGTACAAGTATTCAAATTAATTCTGAAAATTAAAATTATTTACCAGCTTTCAAAGCATTCGTAAATTTTTGAATTTTTGTAAAACTCGAATCCTCCTAATAGGTTAATGAATATTTAAAATAAATTCAAAAGCTCAAATACGTCAATCAAGAGGTTCATCATCGTGTTTAAAAAGCGTGCAAGCTGATAAAAAATAGAATAGCTACGTTAGAAAACAAGAAAAAAAATTGATGAAGCTACGAAATGACCGCAGGCACTCGTGAATACGCCAAAAACTCGTCCTTCAAAAGGGGTTTGAATATTTTTTTTACGATCTTGTAGCTTTCTCATACACGGGCACTCGAGTCCCATCTACTCAACAGTCTCGTTAAAGTATCTAGGGGTCGGGGAAATCATGAGGGTTGGGGAAGTTATGCCGGTGGAAGGAGTATTCAAGAATAATGGTGAGGGTGAGTAGTAGGCAGCTATAGCAATAGAGAAAAGTACCGGACCAATGCATAAAGGGTGGAAGGTTGCCCACTCAAGCCTCAACCTCACGCCCCAGCATTCTCTATAGTCAACATCCTACGTCTCATGTCCCAGATCCAGGTCCTGATCCCAACACCCATCTCTCGACATTTGGTGTATGTGTGCTATCGTCTCCTCCATTGAAATAGCAAGTGAAATATACGAAATAAATCTTGCAAGACCCGAAACGATTCACTGAGAGCTGCCTTCGCTAGACAATAGTAGACGTCCAAGCCACTGCTAGATGTTGAGACTATATATACAAGTTGATGTTCTCAACACACTACAAAAGGGGTTGAGGTATTCAAACGTATTGTCCAACGTCCAAGGCGCGAGAAACAACTCGAACTTTAGCGAGCCACGGAATCGTAGGTAGTCGACAACTTCGAAAAGCCTGGACGAATGCTATCAGTAGCCTTAGTGTCTTGGTCTCCTTCTCTTTGTAGGGTAAACACACGAGAATGTGAACGATCTTTGGTTGTGGGGTGACTGCATAAAGAATGGGGTATGACCACCCTCAACCCCTCGATCTCACTTCCTTTGGTTCACTTCCGCGAATAGCTGCCCACAAGAGCAAAGTTCCTCGACCGAGACAACCCACAATATAATGCGCTTCTGTGTACTATTGGAGACGACGGTATTTTATAGTCAAACCACGATAACCTACAACAACAACGCTTACCGCTGATATGTTTGTAATGTATTTAAGATGAATTTAAATATTTTCTGTGTTATTATGAAGTAGGTCATTCAAGATCTGAAAGAATAAAGGATGTGAAAAGTTTCTGATACATAAAATTTGAAATAGGTTTCTTTGTTATAAAAATGTTTTATGATATCTATGAATATTTTGAAACAAAATGAATTGAGTAGCTTACATTCAACGTATCTGTTATATTTTCATTTCTGTAATTAATTCATTTTTTCGGTTATACAAACTAATGGATTTTCAACAGACCAATTTAGCAGTGACATATTTTAATATTCGCAAATATATGTATCAGAACAGTTTGATATTGAATGGGTGGGTTGCGGTGGGTGAATTGAACGTATGAGATTGGTTGGGGATGATAGAATTGATTTGGTTCAGTGGTGTGTCACCCGGATGACAGATCGTCATTGGTTCCTGTTTGCGTTGGAGGATACCATTCGAAGCGGGTGCGGATATAGGCTGCGATCCCGTGGCATGTCACATGTCGATCGATGGTTAACGTCACGAGCCACCACGTACAACAAATGTCGTGGGTTGTGTCCAGTGACTACCTACCAGTGACTAATCATTCGCGTAATAATTACACGTGTAATTGAGTTTGTTTTATTGTCATTATTTATTATTCCCAGGTGGCTATTTTTAAATCCCTATTTTAAATAGTTTATGACTAATTATAACCCAGGTATTAATTAAATACCTATTGCATGGGTTAAGGACCGGAAGGATTATAATTCATGATAGGGTAATAAACAGATCACGTATGATACTGAATCCCAAGTCCAAATTGTTACTAATTCGCATCTTAATAATGACCACGTCATAGGCGTCACCGTATCTCAGAACCTTGCCGAGCCAAATTAGCCGCGATGACAAATTACGTTGGACATTGTACACGTGTGCGGTAGATCTAATATTGTATTGTCTATCTCTGCTTCAGTTTAACGGTCAACCCTATCTATGTATCTAGATGTTTAGAGGAATGCTTCTACTGGCTGAATTTGCTTGTGCTGGATAGTATTGTATTAAGGGTTGAGGGTTGGGTTCTGTAGCCAGCTAGCATCTCATCTATACGCATAATGATTGCTAGCTTGCGTGATATCAGTTATTGAGTATGAGGGTGGACTAGGGAAAATCGAAAAGGTTGTGCATATATAAGGAATGAGAAATCAATAAGAGTGATAGAAGTGTTATTAAATAAAAATAATGTTCAAATTCCTTTAATAAAAATGTGTAATTGCAAAAAGTAGGTTTTATAATTTAGAATACCACGATAACACCCAGAACACATCAGTTTTACTTGATTGAACAGGAAAATTAGAGAGTAAAATCGAGCAAAAATATGTTGAAATTTGGTGCTTCTATCTAGATACTTTGATCATGTAACAAAATTTAATTGAATACATTAAAATGCAATATAAGTCATGGAGAAACCAATAAATGAATTTGTATCCATGATCAAATATAAACAGTTAATTCAGGAAAATTCCGAGCCCCATATGACGATGATATGTGTGATGATGGTGTCACACAGGGGAATCAAGGCGGTAACAAGTGCAACGGATCACAGAGCGTCACCAGCGTCACGGGCCAAATCAAAAGGGGATTCAAGTGAAAGTGAGAGGATGAATACGTGGCGGAAATTTGCTGGTAGTCGCAGCAGTAGCTGTGCCAGTGACTATGTATATACGAATGAGAATAAACACAAGCCAGTATCCAGTGGTGAGAGTAGCTGAAGCAATAGTTGAGCAGTGGCATTACACCCGCGATGTATATATATACACCCTTTTCCCTAAATACAACAGCAGTAGCAGTAACAGAGATTCAAACTCATCCCAATCCCATTCAACGCACTCCGTTTCGGGCGGTCAACCCCTGCGCGTGATGCAACACTGACCACACATCAATTCACTGCAAATGGACATCAATACTCGTAATTAATACATCGCGCCTCACTCGTACCTACTCTCACCCACTTCTCTATTGCACACTTCCGCAACACTAGCCCCTAACACATATATACCAACACATATGCACATATATTTACCCGTCAGAATGTTTGCGTGTATCAGCATCATGCTAATATATTAATAACTATAATAATTTTTCCGCGTGAAATATTAACTGACAATTGACTACATTTTTTTTTTCATTCACACTTTAAGTGATCTCATTATATCAGATAATGTATACCGAGACAAAATGATGGAAGTAAAATAAAATATTTGACCAGTTACTCATACCTTCAGCAAGTTAGTAAAAAAAAATTGATGATGTAGATTACATTCAAAGAAGACAAACAGTCTCAATTAAAATTTCATATACATCGTTTTTGTTCCGTTGAGTATTAAACAAAAACTACTATATTAAAGTCATAGCTGTTAAAGTTATGAATCCGTATCAGGAAACTTTTAGGTTTCATTAAAAGAATTGAAATGATTGATTGTTTCCCCTCTTAAATGCCTCATGATCAATAAAAAAAATCTTACTACTATCGGAATGTCCAGATAGCAGGTCCCAAGAGATGGAGCATTAGAATTGGACCCTAAGATTTATGACGTTTATGGGGCAAGGTCTCCCGGTCTTTAGCCGCTTATTAGCATGCGGTATATCACCAGACGAGGTCCGCGGTAATAATTAGATAGATACGTGATGTATACAATAACAACGACAACATAGTCTAGCTAGCAAGCAAGCTAGAGAAACACGAAACGGATGAGGTGGACATCGACGAGGCTATCTGGTCCAGAGTCACCCTTCTCATCTCACCAGCTTCTAGACTCGCCTGCTGAGTCCTATGCAAATGATGACGTCACAATGCCGTACAGAGATACAGAGATAGCCAGAGTATTCCTTGTATCTCGTAGTGTTCCAATACCATTGAAAATTGTCGTAAACGACCACGCTCGGTGTACACTAACCAGTTCTACTAATACTAACCTCTGTCCCTTTGTTGTTAAATGCAACCCTTCAGGGTAGTTTGTGATTATAACTAAATGTCATCGTGGCTTTCGCTTACCGCATTCGATACATACCGATTAGCCTCAATGACCTCACTGTCTTGTATCTACCAAAGTTTAGTTGGTTCTAAATGGAGAAGACGGTCAAGATTTACATCTTAATTAACGCACCATGGTTATCTGTCTCAAAAAATTGGTCATTACGTTGAATTAAATTAAGTTGTGATTGATTTATAATTGCTAGACAATAATGCCCCGACAAAAAACGTTTGGATCCAACCAGATATGTCTGGATCTCGTTATATCTGTTTACATACAAATACATCCAAATATTTGATCTTGCTCGATATAAGCATATATAATTATATCTGCTCAAATCTAATCATATATAAGCAGATATAGAGATGTATTAAGATTGATATCCATATAGATATACGCATATCCAAGCATATATAAATATATCTGCTCAATTCCAACTATATATAAGCATATATAAAAATTGATATCCATGCAAATATGCTTATACCCAAGCGTATACAAGTATATATAGTTAAATCCGCTCAGATCCAACCATATATAAGCAGATATAAAGATTTATGTCCAATCAGGTATACTTATATCCAAGCATATACAAGTACATATAGTTATATCTGCTCATACCCAACTGTATGTATGTGGGTATATAGATGCAAAAATAATTCATATTCAAGCAGATATACGTATATCCAAGAATTAATGAATATATCCAAAAATGTTTGTCTATATGTAGTCATATTTGATCAGATCCAATAATATTGAAATACAGGTAAGGCTCCTGAATCGTCAAACTGTCAGGGTTCTACTGGGAGTAAGACATTAAATACAGAGTTTTTTTATCTAATTATACACGAATATCTGAGTAATATACGAAAATTACAAACTTTTATCCAAGCAAGTATAAATATTTCCGAAAATAAATTATTACATATTGGTAGTATTACATATATCTGTTTACATTTAACTATATAGATTAAGGTGAATAAAATATATTTAGTCCCATGTAATAGATAGCAGCTTACGAAAATATTTATAATTTTTTTGATTATATAGAATTAAATGTAAACGTAAATAATTGAATATAAAAGTATCAATGTTTCTAAAGTATTCATCTATTTTTTTTACTTAAATATCAATTGACTTTTAATACATATTTTTTAGATATATGTGCTCAAATCTATATAGATTTCTTTAAAGATCGACATTTACGCAGATCTGCTTGGATACACTTTTATATTCGTGGATATAGTGAGATCTCTTTGGATATAGTCAGATCTGTTTGGATCCACTTGGATCGCGCCGAAATTTGGATCCAAGCATATCTGGCTGTTTGGATCCAATCATATATGCTTGGATCTAAACACTTTTTATCGGGTGTAGACTAATAATAGAACTGTGTTTCATCAATTTATCAATATTTATTAGAATGACAACTATTTTTTTCCTTTTTATAACATATCGATCCTCTATCAAAAGAATCCATGCCTAAAATCCTATGAGGATCTCCACATGACGATTTTGGATGAATTCTCCCATGGTTTTCTATAAGAATCCAGCATAAGTCCCGATGTACATTCTCACATGAGTTCCTATGGGAATCCACACCATGCCAAATTCATATGGGAATCTAGTATGGATTAACAAAACGCGTCACGTTATTGATACAAGTACCATAAAAAGTGTATGTTTTTTTATAAACTTTACTGGAGTGCAATAGCTTTGTACGATTCCTAATTTAGAGTTTTATTAAAATTATTTGTGTTTTCTATAAAAATCTCAACTATAAATATTTTAATTATTACTAATTGGAAGCACAATTTTTTGCGATCATTATCCATATTTTTGTTTTATTGAGAAATTATTTTCTTAATTAGTGCTGAATAAAGTTTCCTCAATTAATGGTAATAAAATTTAATAAGCAGTAATAACTTTCAAAGCTTTCAAGATCTCAAAATTTTCAAGTGACCTTCAAAAATTATATATCTGCTTTCAAATTTTCAGAAACTTTTTATTTTGGTATCAATGAAAATATTATTTTTGTAAGTGTGATTAATTTTTCAAGTAATTTTCAACTTAATATACAGGTTTGTCATTGTTTAGGACTATTTACGAATTCCTATGTATTTGGACGAACTTTGCATGCTTATTCTTGTATACATTTTCTTTAGTTCGTGGTTCCTAATAAGTAAAGTCACAACCACAATACTATGTGTAATGTGATGATGCGTCCAACTAACTTACTTTTGTATTATCTTTCCTACCTCTAAGTGCTTTTTCAATTTCTTAGTAGATGGCGCCACAAGTATCATAGCACGAACTTTCGTTTGTGAGTTCTTATGATTACAATCAGTATTTTTAGCATTTTTTCCGTATACGAGCAAAATGAATTCGTTTCTTTGAATTTAGCGAACACTTTATTGAAATTAAATTATTTGATGGATATTAGATTTTTTCGGTAAAACAACCATAATATTAGTCAAACGTCTCTCATTAGTAATCGAAGTTTAAAATCGTTTTAAATATTCAAATAGGGAATTATAGCACAAAAATTACAACATTTTCGAAACCCAGCAATCTCATCAGACTTTTTAATAAATGTCCCTGTCAGATATTCAAAATCAAAGCTCTGTAGTATTTCAGAATTCGAAATAACGTGCTGTCGTCTGAATTGTTTGATAAATTTATTTGTTCATATTCATTGTGTTCGTCAAAATAAATAAATTATTTATTTCCTATCAACTGGAATATTATAAATTTTTAATAACACTATACACTAGTCATTATTAAATTACATATCATTAAATTTGTAAAATTAAAAAAGTTTGATGAGTTTTTATTGATTTTCAAACTGTAATCTGTTTCTTATACTTGTACCTTACACTGTATCTTATACTTGTTCAAGTATTGGTCTCAGAGCGTTCAACTACTGCGGCTTGTTCAAATAAATAATTCAAGTACTACTGCTTCCTTAGTAATTTTCAAAAACTTTGATAAAATATGAAAATTTGATAATTTATTTATTTATTTTTTTTTTTCAATAGAGTGAAAGATTTTCCTATTTTTATAACTAACACTTGTTTTGTCGGTTTAATTAATTTTTATTTGCCAAAATCATGGTTAAATGGATTTCACTTTAAAAACTGTTCAAGTACTGGGTACTCTACCTCAGGCGTGTTGGTTGATTAGGAAACTCAGGCACTAAAAAAAAAAAAAATTTATGAGGTACAAGAAGGAACATGAGACAATTTTATGATAAATATCCCAGAAATAATCGTTAGTATACTCTGTCAAGGGAATAAACAAAGATCCCTATTGAAAACTTCCGATCGAATCCAATTCAATCTAGTTGAAAAATGTCAATTCGATTTAATTGGAAAATAATACGTATTTGTCACCCACTCAATTCGACGGAAATTCGAATGAAATACTTAGAATGCGTCCGAGTAGTTATGAGTAACTATTTCTTTCCAACTAAATCTGATAAAAATTCGATTGAGTTTCAATCAGATTCAATCGGATTTAATCGAAGTTTTAATCAGGATTCACTAGCAAATAGGACATATCTAATAATTTTTCTTGACTCTCTTTGAAAGAGTGAAACACAGATAACAGTACATTTACCCTAGTAGCATTGCCGAAATCAAGTTACTGGACAAATGTCCTTCAGCAGGTTTTTTACGGATGATTTAAACAAGTTTCACGGAAAATGTACGTTAAAAAAATACATAATGCAAATTTCTTCTAACAGTGCCCTCCATCTAAATTCAAAACGCTAAGAATCAATGATATTATCACTCGATAAAATTATTTTTAACACTAAGTGGGTGCCACTGAATTTACTACACTAATACTGAATCAACGTATCACCAAATAATGAAGAAGATAAACATATCTACGTATCTTATGCGAATCTGCAGCAAGTCTGAGCTAATTCTTCTTAAGTGAATGATTTGTCGGACGCAAGTATTACTACAGATTTACTTAACGTACCGTTTGGAAATATCTTGCATTAAGCTTGTCCAAGACTTATCATGCAGACTCACTGAAGACTGAAGATCCAGATTTACGTAAGACTTCCTTAACGATGTTACTAGGAAATATATTTACCAACATGAGTGATGCCTTAGGAGAGTAACTGGATATCGTCCAGTTTATGACTTTGTCCTTTCGTACGCGTGAGCCTATTAGTGGTCATCCTCGCCGTTTATCGAAATTACTAATTACTCAATACTGTTTGTTATTATTGTATTTATGTACCGTTTTATCAATTGCTTTAATTTTTCACAAAGTTAAAATAAAGTGTTATAAATATCATCCCCTTTTTCTCGATTCTCAATATCATATTTTCTATACCTTCCAAACATCATTATTCCAACATCAGTTATCACACTTCGCATAACAGTTAATACAAACACGCTCGGATCGTGGATATTTCCTTATATTTCACGAATTTCAATGGACGAAATCTGTCTCTAATATCTAATGTGATTGATAGATTAATTTGTAGTTTGAAAATCAATTGCTATGAAGGCATATGTTAAATTTTGCTGCAATTGGTTAATACGTCAAGATTTCTCATTTGTTGATGTGAATATGCCTGTTTTGCGTTTGTGTGTGCGTACGTACGACTCAGCATATGGACTATTGGGTAGGAGGGGAGAGAGAGAGAGGGTTAGGTGAAACGTGGGAAGGTAGGGTAAATGCTGTAGAAAATCAGTGGCAGACAATACGACAGACACTAAATGTGTAGAGAGTTAGAGATCTTACCGCAATGACGTGCGGTCGAATACGGTATTCCGACGAAATGACGGATCCTGCGAGTGACATTCGATATCACCGTTGGTGGCCGATGAAATGCGGGATCCATACGTTATCCATGTATGCATGTCTAGTCTTCATATATATCTAGTTTAGCTTATGTGTATAAGTATGTATCAATGTGCATATGTAAAGTGGTAGATTTAATGTTGGGTATTCCGACTACTATTCATCGAACTTGCTGACTGAGAAATTGCTATTAATCGTCAGATTTAACGTCCAGATATCGCGTCAATCATATTTTATGTAATTGCAATATACATATGTACAAATTAATTAATTATTCCTAGTGTCTAAGGCAGCGCAGCAATGTACTACATCTCGATATTGTTCATATTCTATACAGATCACCGTCGGGATTTCAATAAAAATCAACAGTTCTATAATGTTGTGAGTGATATAATATTAACATTCCATTAAAAATATATTATGATGACTTAACGTATAAATAGTTGGATTCTTAACACGTTGAGAATTTCGTATTTATAAAATTTTCACAATTTAGTCAGAAAAAGTTTTTCAAACCTAAGGAAAACTGAGATGAAAGTTTTGATTAAAAAAAAATGATTAATACTTTTGAAAAATAATTAAGTATCGAATAGAATAATGAATTTCAATGTTGAATTTATTCTATTTTATGATTTTAGGTACGAACATTTTTTCAAGTTAACAACTGGTTTTTTTCCAAAATTGATTTTTTCACAGTGAGACAAATTCTCAAAGATAACTTTTGAAGTAAATATACGATGAAATTCTAAAACTTTGGTACATATTTTTTTATTTTGCATGCACGTACTTTCTTTCAACAAAAAGTTTTGAAGAGTTTTGAAAAGTTTTTTTTAATTGAAATAAATTTATTTTGAGAGATGATTGAAAAATATATGAAGAAATGTCGGAACAACATACCCCAAAATCAACGGAACGGCTCACCTCGATCAAGGGATCCAGATATTTGAGCAGTTAGTTAGTTTGTGTAGTAAAACAAAGTAATAAATGGTTTTGCATCTTTTGTATGAATGGCATGCAATATATTAAAACCGAATAGCTCATAATTATCACTTTAAGTAACAGACGGACTAAAAAATATCAACCACAAAATATTTATTTGGTTGATAGAAAATTATGCGCTTGATCATAATAGCACAATACGTGATCGTGAACTTGACATATATGACTGACATAGTTATGTAATTTGCTCACGTATTGATAGACGCTTGGAGAAAAATTTTTATCTTCTTTTGTTTAGGAAATGTGAGCGGACAAACTCACCCCCGGAATTTTTAGTCCCGGTCGCCCTTAACAGCTGATTTCAGCTTTTTTACTCGTCATAACATTGTACAAAAAAGGTGAGGTTAGATAAAATGATTACTTTTTCATACTAATATGTATCGATGAGGAAGCGAAAAATTCCAGTAGTACTACGACAAAGCTTCATCATTTATCCAATCGCACTTAAACTAAAAAGCCGTAAAAAAAATCGTGGAATCCAACATTACTTGAAATTTTTGTTTCAATTAAGTATAATTTAATTAATTAGTTCGTCTTCTTATCAGTTCATGCAATGTCAATTTTTCGGAGATTTAAACTCTATTCTTCATTGTCATTCTAATCTATAACGAGTTTATCCTTACATTGAATTATTGATTAAATCAATCAAACGACGATCATGAATACCCAGCTTGCAGCTTAAGAATAAATTTCCTCAGAATTAGATTTTATTTTCCATAGCCTTACTTATTAATATAAGAATATAAATTCGTAAAGAAAAATTATAAATTCAAATTATCAATAATTGTTTCGAAATTCCTTTATTTAATCCTTTACGCTTACGGTATTCTGATGTTCCACAACTTAGGGGACTTGGTAACATCAAGTATACATTCACATACGTATATATATATATATATATATATATATATATATATATATATATATATATATATAATAGGCATATATATATGTTCGAGAGTGGAGAAACACAGTGAGGAGACAGTAGCCGTAGATAATGACACGATATTATGCATAGGATATTCGGCTCACATCCGCGGGCGTATTCTCCAAGTTGATTTATCGCTGTCTTCATTATTAGGAATGCATATACTCACGTCGGTTGGCCATTATGCCTCACAATCAGTTGTTCTTGATCATATATATACATATACATGTGTGTATATTTGTATTGTCCATAAGTGTATACCTTTGTACAACACCTCAGACTTTAGTAATATATATTGAGATATTGTTTGCATAATTTCTGACCTCATATCTAATTTGAGATGTAAAAAATTTATTTTCAATTACTACTCTAGTTGAAATTTAACGTTGCGTTGAGTACTCAACATACTTGAATAGATGTATTTTAGTACTTGACATTCTTGAGTCGAACTAAATAAGTATTTTTTATTTTTCAAATACTAGAACATCAGTTTTTCATTAATGTGTTTCGGTGGTGTTCATTAATATTATTCCGTGCAACAAATGGTCTAAATTTGGCCAAAATCTCGTTAAAACGGTAGAGTTTTATTGGAAGAGGCTGGAAGTTAGTGGAAACACGTCGAAATTTTATTGTTCTTAATAAACAGGTCGAAATCAGCCGATATATTGAGTCGGCCTATTTTTGGTTTCTTTTAAGGCCTAATTATTGGCCATATTTTGGCCTAGATAGCTTGCAGCCTTGTGCTCACTATCTGAACCTTTTGTCAGCCACTTTTCGGCCAAGAAAAAATTATATTATTATTTTGGCTTGAAAACTTTTACCCAGATTAATTGCTAAATGGAAGATCTCTCTTTCTTGCCATTCAAGTTCTGGATGAATACTTTTAAGATCTACAGTACCTAAGTCTTAGAAGTTCCTCACGAGGGCCTAAATTTCAACTCGGGTATTATAAAAATATCGTACATAGCTTTGTTCGTTATGTGTCGTAATGCTAAATCGATAGGAACGTATTAAAAAGTGAAAATAATTTGATTGTTTAGATTCACGAATCCAGTGAATCTCAATAGATTGTAGGTGTGTGTGGTGCTTTTGTTGAAAATCTGGTGGTTGTTTTGGTGGTTATCTAGTAGATACGTATATATAGATGTAGAAGAATGGATAGAGATAGAGGAGGTGATGAGGTGAAGCTTGAGATTCCTGTGAGTATCGTTATCATCGATGCGATCAATCACGCTCAATGAGGTTGATCATTGATTATTACCACGTGTTCTTGAGTGTGTATTTGTATTTGTAGGTGGGCTAAGGGATGTTTATATGTGTGAATATGGTATTTAGGGGTAGCATGTGATTAATTGATGCGGAGTGCAAACTGAACTGAATGGGGTAATAAATATAATACAGATGCTATTTATTTGCATCGAAAAATTTAGGTAGAAGATTTTTTTTTTTTTATCAAATCATGAATAAAAATTGAAAAATAATTTTTGAGCGTTAAAAAAACCGCATTTTTAGGTATAAGTCTGTTAGGAATTTGGGAGCTCCATGTCACAATTTTCGAAAAATTTTGCTATCATATATTTTATTTTGTCGAATGCAGAAAAAAACCATTGGTTTGAAAGTTGATAAATGTAAATACATACACAAAAAAAGGTCTTGGCGCGAAAAAATTTTCTTGCCCTATAGAATTTTTTTCACCTCAACAATATTTTTGTTTTCAATTCATACTGCAAAAAATTTTTTTGGGGGGCAAGTAAAAATTTTCTTGAGGCGAAATGTATATAGTAGTAATATATTTAGAGTATCAGTCAAAATATATGACTAATTAAACTATATTTTTGAATATATGATTTTACATGCATTGAATTTTACGTTTTTCCTTCATACATCTAAAGATATATGGGTAAATATATATTAATATATATAATTATTAAATATAAAATTATACATGTTGAAATATGTATGATACTGATATAGTGTTTCATATATTTTTCATGTATAAAAAATAAATCAATTAACTATTTTCTAAATGATATTGTTCGATCAATTTTAGATGTAATTTCTGTAATGGAAGAAGAAATAGAGTATATAGATTTCTTTACGAAATATACCTAAAAATTGCATTTTTTAAGGGGGATCGCCCGTGTGATGTGTTAAAAAAATCAATCGTTTTTTTTTTTTTTGCATAAATTGATTCCTTAACATATGTAGAATATACTCGTAAAGTGATTTTATGAAATTCAAAGTTGTTATGAAGAAACAGCAGTTAGTCAGAGCAAACATTCGGAGCGCTGATGAGTTGATTGGTAGAAGGCAAGGCTTATTACGATAAGTAGAAAAAGCCAGAATTGAAGCTAGAGTAGAGCAATTCATTTTGGACGATTTCCCGAAAGAAAAAGAAGAAACTATCTATGAACCAGGCATCGCAGATTGATGAGAAGTTAAGAGTTTTATAGATTTAACCAAACCTGAAACTTTAAACGCATTTTTCTAAAAACTGTGTTTTTCAACCTTAAATCCATCATATTTTGAGAACGGTTTCACCGATTTACTTAAAATTTATAGGGTAAACGCAGTATATATATGCGCATAAAGTGAACTAGAATAATCTGAAAATTCCAAGTATTTCTATTTTTCTCGTAACGGAGAAATCTATATTAAAAAATTACCATGAAATTTGCAACTTTTTTTTTCAGAAGTCTGCCAAAAATTCAATCTTGAATATTTGCAAATGATTCTAGTTCATACGATGCATTTAGGCGCATAGATTACAACGCTATTGTTTTTTTTTGTTTTTCTCAGCTAGGCCAATTAGCCGAAATTGTGGAGAAAGTGAGCATACTTTCTTCGAGGCGGGTGTCTTCAGAGGGGTATAACTTACGTTGCAATGCAGATTGTTAGTTAAAATTTGTTTAAAATACTCTTGAAATATTAATAAATAAAAGATAAAAAAACACACTAAGTTTTATCTTTTCATAGGTCGTCAAAAAGAAAAAATTCCAATAAACGCTTCAAAAACAGGCCATCACATGAGGAAACCTCCCTAATGGATTAAAATTAAAAGTTCACTTTTCTATTCCAGTTTTTGTCAAATGGCGCTTCTTTAATTCAAAAAATCTGTTACAAAAATTACAAATACTGACAAAGTGTTAACAAATTTTCTTCACCTAATGTAAATGGGCCCTTAGAAAATAAATTTTACTTAAGTGAGAAACTTGACATGATTTTAAATATTAAAATTTTTGTTACAAAATGATTAAATTTTATTTTTTATTTGTTTTATCGCGATATTCGACATTCTTGTAACAATCATTAAAAAATAATAACTGACATCATTATTTTTATCTGAAAACACTCGAAACGTCTGCAAAATCACAAATAAAAAGCAAACAATAAAACAGTGCAATAAAAAGTCGTACAATGTAATAATAAAAAATTGCTCGCTCTAAAAATTAAAAGACTCGTGACTCGTGGATGAGAAAAGAAGTATAAAATACAGAAAAAAAAAAAAAAAAATATATATATATATATATATATATATAGTGAGCAAGAGGTAAGTGGTAGGATGAGTGAAAGAGTAGATGGAGAGCCTATAGAGGGGTTAAAGTACAGAAGGTTTTGTTGCGACGGGTGGACAGTGATAAAATATTCAAGGGGGCGCTCGGGGGTAATATTTCACGTAGGAAATCGGTCGGTTGATTTTTATAATACTGGTCAAATATAGCCTGGGGAGAGAAAACGATGGCAAGTAGTACGGGGGCAGCTCCATACTATGTTACTATACAGAATGTATGTAGAATGTCTGGCGTCACACAAAGGGCCGTGGCATAACAAATAGATGTATAAAGGGTCAATAAAGCCAGAGAAGAAGAGATTCAGTCCAAGTGGTGTGAGTTGAAAATGAAAAGAGATGAAATATATATGGCATTAAAGAGCAAGTGAAATGATAGAAAAGAAAAAAAAATTTAGGGTCTCGAGAGGCATCAGCTAAAGGGAGTATAAATCTGAATTCTCGAACGCAAACCACTACCAAGCAGCTTCTCTCTCTTTTTCGCCAGTGTGTCTTTCTATACACTAGACATAACCAAGGAACATGAAGATGGAAGATGAGGACGTTGAATTGTACGGCATATTGATATAATAAAAATTTTGTCCTATTTTTTAAACTGTCCGAGAATGTGGAGAACCTAAAGCTTTGTTACATGATTTTTTACTTTGTTCATCGTTTGTATTTACGGAGAGGATTATTGTGATTTATTAAGCTAAGAGGAAATAAAATGTCATATTTGTCTTTTCAAGGTCATTTATTGATGTTACTTATGGTCATTATACGTTTTTTTTTTTTGGTGTCTGTTATAGGACACTTGTGAATTTTCAATTAATTCTAGAAAAATTCGATTCAATGACTAAAGTAATTACTTCTCTCTAAAAACAAATTAGTGAAATTCACTGCGAATTAGAGAATATGCACTGGGAACCAGCTATAAATATACTACTGGTCGAATTAGTGGTATACTTATAATTGTAGGAATAGTGACTATCTGCTGATTTCCGTTGAATTTCACTAATTCATTTTTAGAGAGTAAGCACTCTTGAAAAGTGTCACTTTTCAATGAAAATGGCCAAATTTTGAAACCCTGGTTAAAAATTTGAATTGAATTTGAAAATTCTAATCGGCTTTAATCGGAAGTTTCCAATTAACTTTCAATCAGTTTTGGTCGGGTTAAATCCAACTGCTCCGAATGAATCTGATTGAAAGTTTTTCAATCGAATTAAAAAATTGATGTTCACAACTTGTCAACATGCGAAAATCCAAATAGATCTCCATTGATGTTATTGTGAAACCTTCTAAGATCCGCTAAGATCAATAGTGGTGTTTTGAATCGCCATAGATCTACGACCATTAAAATCCAAGATCATTGGAGATCTTTAGAGTTCACCATAGGTTTTAATTTACTGACGATCTGCTGGAAGCATCAGAGATCTTCAAAGATCTATTCAAAATTTCAGATCTTTGTAAACGTAAATTTTCGGTTCTCGGTTAGTAATTTGCTCTATCAAATTATGGATCATTTCTTTTTTCATCTACAACTTTAAGATTCGCATCGATGTTGAAGTAAAATTTATTTCGACTAAGCTTTTACTGTTCAATAGTAAATTTATCATATACAAAGTTATTTTGGTCTTTAATTGACATTATCTATTAATACTCATCAAAAATAACTTTAGCGAAAGAAAAAATCGTAAGATTGATTTGGACAAAATTCATTAGTATCTTATGTATAACTATATAAATATATAAATTTTCGTAGCCTCACACCCGTCAAAAGTCAAATGTGAGTGCAGACGAAAGGCAAATGAACAAATGTACGAATGAATCAGCGGATGAGTCTGCTTCATGAAAGGATCTCGTACAGAATCCGGGAAACCCCATATACTGAAGGCGTGTTTTTTTTTTTTTTTGGCACAGGAGTACTCACGCAGAGTTACCCCGAGTAACCACCCCACGACATGGGTCCGGGTTACGGACTAATTGAAATTCGTCCGTGGCAGTCGAACCAAGGCTTTCTATAATTGAGATGTAGTAAGTTAGAGGCATGTACATATACACTAACGCAAAAAAATAAAAGGAACAGAAAAATTTTAGAAATTTTTTAGTGATTTTTATAAGGCTGTTACTTTGTGAAAAATAATTGTATCGAGATTTTAACGAAAGCATTTTATAACTTGCAATATTTCGTTTCGGTGCATTTTCATCAAAATTTTTTTAGCGCAAACATGAGAAATACCACGAGACAGAAAATGTTCTTTCTTTTTTTCTTGTTTTTTCAAAGAGCATAAGGGCTGCGGAAATTTTTTTTAGCTGAACCAATGCATAGGCCGTTCAGCAAATTTATTCAACTTTAATTAGGTTTTTTTTTAACGAGGACAATTTGTCGCAGAGATATTAGCCTACAACCGAAAAGAGATGCTTTTTGCTTTGATCATCGATATCTCTGCTACCAATACTCGCAAGGTAAATTGTAGGGCAGCGTTAAAAACTTGAATAAGTCCCCTACGAAACATTTTTATCAATTTTTGGAAAAAAAAAAAATTACTTTTAACATCCATTGGAAGTAAGTACAAAAAAATGACTTTGTTTGATTTTTTAGTAAAACAACCACTACTCTGTAAATATCGATGAAGAGACTATTGCTGCCAGATACTTTTTTACCCTAATGGACCTCAATGACCCTGTAAATTTTCTAATTGATCTATCGAACCGTTTCTCGGGAGTAATCGATCAAAGTTTTGCTAAATAATTACAGAAACAAGTTTTGTTCCTTTCATTGTGTAATTAAAATTAATGATTAAAATAAAAAATTTTGATTTTCTTCATTTTTCGTTCACTTATGCTTTGGTTTCTCGGTAAACGTGAGAAAAAGAGAAAAAAATACCCAAAAAATGTAAAAAAAAAAAAAATTGAATTTTTTTGTTGTGTTTGAAATTTTCTTTTTTTTTTACATTTTTTCAGTATTTTATTTTTTTTTTGTCTTTTTTCCTCATTAACTATGCATTGGTTTAGTTGAACCAAATTTTCTGCGGCCCGTGGGCTCTTCGAAAAAAAAAAAAATTGAAAAGTTTTTGTCTCGCGATATTTCTCATGTTAGCGCAATAGCAGCCGCTCTAAAAAAATTTTGATAAAAATGCACCGAAAGTAGAGATTGCAAGCTATAAAATGCTTTTGTTAAAATGTCGATACAATTATTTTTCATGATGTTACAGCCTTGCAAAAATCACTAACTATAACGAAAAAAATTGTCAGTTTTTTCGCGCCACCCTAATATATTTATATATACATAGAAGAGAAATTTATCAAGATGTTGAATTTGTTTCTCACGTTGAATCATTTCTTCATTCACCAGCATTAAGTCGATATTTTCTGGTTATAATTGTTTTTTTTTAATTCAACAAAAAATTTCCGATGACCAGCTTACCTCGAGATTTTGAGTAGACAAATCCTTCTCATGGGACTTAATATACAGTATAGTCAACTATCCAATCTCAACGTCCAAATCTACTGACGTCTATCACATTTATGGACACATCCAAGTGTATCGTATCTTTTTACCACTCGTATCTCTTCGAAACCCCCTCGGTGTTTCCACAGTCGTAAAACTCACACCTTCAGGTCATTTCACGTCTTTTAGAAACGACTTTACATATTTTTCCGTGAGTTCCTATTGTCAAACTGGTCTCTTGAGATATCAAACCAACCAACCAACTCAAATAAAATAAAAATAAAAAAATGTATCTTTATATACTCAAAAATATCTAAAATATATAAATATAGGTATATTATTTGAGTTCGTGGGATGGAATAACGTAAACGATGAAATTTAGTATAAAATTATTTTGTCATATATAAACCATTTCCTTTTTTTTTTTTTCCAGCGATTTTTGAGAAGAAAAACTAATGAATAGTATATTAAGATAACAAATCAAATTTAAACAATCACAGTTTTATTGGATTAAAATTTTTCTATTTATTTAATGTTTGTTGTTAATGTTTGTACATTCCCGGGAAAAACGGATCATATATGACTATATATGACTATATATAGCCATATATGACTATATATGACCATATATATCCATATATGACTATATATGGCCAGATATTGTCAATTTACATAATATATGGCTATGTAAGCATGCAAGTTTATCGATAAAGTCATAGACGGACCATAAGTAGCTGTATATAGTCTATACTTGGTTCCTATGTAAACCATTCATACTTATATATGAACCATATATGGGCGTTAAGCTGTCCGTTATTTCCCATATTAGATTTTCTAATTTGGCCATGATATGGGCCGTTTATTTATAATCTAAAAATAATAAAACAAGATTTATTCCAACACCGTTTAACCATGCCTAAGTAATAATACTTTCTCATTTTAGTACGATGACAAAAATTTTATTTATCACTTTGAAATAATCCCGAGTAGAATCATGGCTAATGGAGATGAGTTTACAGACAGTCACGAGCTCATTGTTACTTGCTAGATTTAGCTAACAACGAGCACGAATATCTTAGCTCACTGAAATCTTGTGAGTGAACAATATTTAATATTTACAGGTGGCGCTGTACAAGAATGAAATCTTGACTTGCCATTGCCTCATAGCTGGCTGAAATCATTGGTTACAGATTACGCTGTTTTCAAATAAACAAATAGCTTACTATATATATACTATATATTATACTATATTAGTATATACTATACGCTATACTAAATACTATAAACTAATAGCTGGCCATTATCTATTATTTACAGATGGCACTTAACGAGAATAAAATATTGACTTATTATTATATCATAGTTGACTCAGAATAATTATTTATAGATGGCGTATTTTTCAAGTCCAAAGACTCACCACAAGTTAATAGCTCGCTATAATTTATTATTTACAGATGGCACCGTATTGAAATGAAACGCTGGCCCATCATTACCTCACCGCCGGCTCAAAATATTTATTTATACATAGTGCAGTTTTGAATTCAAAAGGTAACTCACTGTAAACCCATTGCTGGACACTATTTATGATTTACGGATGGTGCTATGTAAAAATAATTTGCTAATTCGTTATTGATTCTTAACCAGGTAATATTTTTTTTTCAATATAACCAATTTATAATCAGCTTATAGTCGCTACTAATTACAAATACACAAAAAAATTGAAACCTGACTGGTTCCTGTGCAGCACAAGATTGAGTCGTGTGCAAGAAAAAATAAGGGCAAGCACACGACTGGTTCTGGTGCGCACACTAACCAGTCGTGTTTAGCACCGTAATAAGCCGTGTGCAAAATAATACTGATTTGTGTGTGCACATGAATTAGTATTGTTCTGCAAACAACTGATTATAGTGCTGCCGTTGTTGCTGCTCAGATGGCGCACCAGACTGAGTGCGGTTCTAGACACGACTCATTCTGGTGCAACACCATAATTATTTTTTCTTGCCCACGACAGTCGTGTGCTGCGCAGAAACTAGTCGGGTTTCAATTTTTCCATGAGCGATACATAATAACGTAACTGTAACTCATCAGCATCTTATGGTTATCCCACCACTAATATTTACAGATTTAACCTCACCAGTATCTTATAGTTGTCTAGTCACTATTAGTCACAGATATCATGACATCAATCATACATGGATCATCGAATAGTAGTCAACTCCAACCAGCTATAGCAGCCCAGTGGATATCACGCGAGGCTCATAATCCCATGAATCCAGATTCCAATATTTTTGTTTTTTTTTCAGTCGACGAGTCATCATGAACTTATATTTTTTAGCTAATCACTGGCTACTTTTCATATCTTCTCATTAGCTCATATTTTCAACTTCCCGCTAGAAAAATCAATGATTTTCGAAAAACTCGGGAAGTTATTGTTTTCACCCCGGTTTTCGAAAATCGAGTCTTCATCGGATGTCGACGTCTTGAGGTCCTAGGGAACAATTCTGACTATTTTCAACATGATATCCGAGTATCTGTATGGCAATTTTCTATTTTCCGTTTAAATAACCCGATGAAAAAAGTTTTTGTCTAATTATATATGATTATATATGTTCATATATATAATCATATATGATTATATATAATCATATATTAAGTTATATATAATCATGCATGATTATATATGGGGTCATATATAATTAAATATAATTATATATGACCCCATACATAATTAGATCTGATCATACCTGGCTGTTATTAGCCCATATATAAGTCTATATATGATCAGATCTAATTATATATAAGTCTATATATAATTAGATCTGATCAGATCTGATTATATATGAGTCTATATATAATTAGATATGTTCATACTTGGCTGATATAACTCCATATATAACCATATATAAGTCTATATATGATCAAATCTAATTATATATGACTCTATATATAATTAGACATGATAATACTTAGCTGTCAACTCCATTTACTACCATATATAAGTCTATATATGATCAGATCTAATTATATATAAGTCTACATATAATTAGATCTGATTAGACATGACTGATACAAATCCATATATAATTAGATATGATCAGACATGACTGATATAAAGTTATATGTAGTTATATATATATATATATTACATAATATCACAATTTTTTAATATAAATGTTATTAAATTTTTATTTTGTCAACTATCAAATAAACTTAAATCCCCAATACTTAAAAAATGTTCAAAGGTTTCGGCAGCAATTTAAAAGTATTAATCGATATCGATTTATATACGAATATTTATAAGTTTATAGATAAATAGATTTGATTATATGTATCTAATGAATTCTATTGTAATTTATGTACAAAATCAAATTCATTTTTAGGTGCATTATTTACGTATGATGTATCGACTTGATTATTTGAGTTAAGTAATGCCATAAACTTTCTTTTATTGTAAGTTCATAACAGACTAGAGGATCAGACTACAATCCAGCGATCACCAAAGTCAAGCAGCATCGGCAAAGGTCATTGATTGGATGGGTGACCTCGTAGTAAAGTGGTGGTCAACGAATATTAATTTTTTTTTTTTTTTATTTAAATTTAACCGACATTTATATTGATGAAAACAATGATTCCTAATTAAATTACTTAATTAATAATTTAAAGGTATTCGAAATGAGATTCTAAAAATGACTATATTCATTCATGCATGATCATGTATAAACAGATCTGATTATATATAATTAGACCTGGCCAATTTTTGGATCCAATCATATATAGATGATTATGCATAATTATATATGATTAGACAAAAACTTTTTTCATCGGGAACATGGAAAATTTTTTTTTTAAGCTTTGGAATTTTTTCGCTCATCAGCGAATCAGTGTATCGGACAAAACAATGATAACTTTTGTTGAAAAGTAAACGCTCTACAAATAATGTCTCTTATCATTTTTCGAAAAATTATAATTTTCAAAAGTTATTCAAGGTCAAAGTGGATTCACAGTAAATTCTAGTATTATTTGACTTTTTCGGCAATACTAACCGATTTATCATAAAATGTCATAGAATCTTTTTTGTAGACAACTTTACTTCCTACAAATTATTTCAGTTAAAGTTTTTTGTAATTCCGCATTGTTTTCAGGTTATTTTTATTTTAATATCAAGCTGTAAAAAAAAATTGTGTTCTCATCGATTTCAAAAGCTCGACGTTAAAATGAAAATAATTACAAAGCTATACAGAATTAGAAAAAATTCTATGGGAGGTGATTTTTAGGAATCGAAATCGTCTACAAAAATTATTCCATGAAATTTTATGATTAGTCTGATAGGATTGCCGAAAAAGTAAAATGATACTAGAATTTACTATGAATCCAACTTTGACCTTGAATAACTCTTGAAAATTTTAATTTTTCGAAAAATGATGAGGCATTATTTGTAGAGCATTTAAATTTCAATAAGAGCACCCATTGTTTTTTCCGATACACTGATTCGCTCATGAGTGATAAAGTACCAAAGTTTTAAGAAAAATTTTCCTATGATATTTATACGGGGAATAGAAAATTGTCATGCGGGAATCGTTAATTTTAATATTAAGAGCTCAAATTCTCATAGTATTCTTTTTTCGCCATTTGCAACAATATTTACGATATGATGAAGAAATAAAAAATTAGTCTATATTTTTTAATCAGTCTAATAAATATACTCAAAATTTACAAATTTCTTTATCACGATTAATATGAGAAAGAAGAAAAAAAATTGAATGAATTTGATTAAATTAAGTTTTCTTACAATTAATTTACATTAAGAAAAATTGCATTTCACATAATTATTGGATGCAACGGAAGAAAAAAAAAACTTTTTATAGTTTTAATCATAAAACCAACCACTTACATTTTTCGACTGACAATGCCGATTTTTAAAAAAGATTATCTACACGGGAAGAAAATTCCACTAAAATTTACGATGTTAACATCGTAATCGTGGACTCGAACTTCATTGGCGTTAATTTTTAAATGTCTTATTTTAAAATTTTTTATAATTTTTGTTAAAATTATGATGTTAAATAGTAAAAAATGTAACGTACATCGTAATTTTAACAAAGAATATAGTCAATTTTGAAATAAGTCATTTAAAAATTGACGTCAATGAAAGTCTAGTCCACGATTATGATATCAACATCATAAGTTATAGTGGAATTTTCTTTCCGTGTACCTACTTCAAATTGTTAAATTTTTGTTTGTTATCAGGTTATCACTATTGAAAATTAACTTTAAATTCAAGGATTTAAGTTTTTTTTTATTTCCAATTAGCTATTTTTAAGAAAGGAATTATATATTGTTCAAAGAAATAGATAAAAAAATTATTAAAAGTTGATTGAATTTCAAAATTATAATAATTGTAGATATATGCAAGCTGATTATTAAAATACATTTCAAGTAATATGATACTGAGAGTTCTTTTGTTGTGAATTGATAAGAAAAAAAATTAAATTGATTGCATACTTCTTTTTACAAAAACAAATTATTTCAAGACCAGTAAATAAAAAAATTCAAAATAATGCTCAATTATATTCATAAAATAGATTTTCGAATTTTGAAATAATATTTAAAAAGTCGGATTTTTTAAAAATAATTTTGAGGGTACCCAATTTTACCCTTCCCAATCTTTTCGTTTAAGTTAGATTTTAAAGTCAATTGAAATATCAAAGGTCACCACGATCTGAGAATAGAGATAGATTTTATATTATCTTTCTATATTCCAATCTATAAAAGATTTGATTATGGAAACTCGACTAACTCTTTCAATCAGTATTCTTTGGTATTTAATCATAAAGTAATTACTGTATTCATAAAATATTTATTTTCGGTTAGATTTTATAATGAATAATTTTGATAAGGCTTAATAGTGAATTGGGTTTAAGGTTCATATGAAGAAATGTATGCATATGTAATGTAAAAAGGAACAAAAGCGTGCTTGAGGGACGCGAAAAGTAGAAAAGGATAAATGAGAGAGTTAGGTTGGATAGAGAGATATGGAGAAATTAGTAGGTACGTACAAAGTAAAATTAATTTCTCTTAGTGGAAATTCCGTGCACGGCTGGAGGTATATGCATGTTTTATTATACCGAACGACCTCCTTCCTGCTCTCTTTATATTTATCTAAATTATTTTAATTAATAATTATTATTATTTCATTTTAATTAATCAACTTTCGAAAATATAAAATACGTGGTCATATTGTTCCGGTTCACAGTATTTATTTTTAAAATAAAAAACATTTATTTATTTTGTATAATAATTAAAAGTATAACGTATAATTTAAAGTACTAATAAAATTATAAAGTGGCCATACGTGAGGTTATGACCTCATAGCTATAATTCACTCTCTGGTTTATTCTCCTCAATCCTCATATTGCCGTGGCCCGGCTCCGCGAAACCTCGACGGCCCAAATGGCGCATCAGCATTCATTATTAACGAGATTCAGAATATTAACAACACACTTACGGTATTTCAAAAGCTAAATTAGCTGAGATTATTACAAATGAACTACCACTTTCATTCCGACCCTCAGATAACGCAGAATATGTTTAAATATATAGAGCTAGCTTGATATAACTGCAAAGGGGTGTCTTAGAAAATACTCCTCACTGGGGTAAAACGAGCTTATTGTCATTTTCATTGGAATCTGATTTTTTTTTTTTTTTAAATAATAGAGACGGAGGGTTGAAGTTCTATGGATAAGTTTTTTTGATCACTTTATTTCTAAAACGAAGGATGACACACAAAATCGCGAAGCACTCTAACATTCTAGCATCAAGAAAAGAGAACAAGGATAGGAGTTGATTGGGATGGGTAAACAAGGAACCTTCTAAATGACAATAAATACCTTGTACTCGCTGCGGTCGTGCGAGCAAGATGTATATACTCATTCCTGTTGATAATACGTCATAACCCAAGACTTGTGTCGATAATACAAGCATACAGCGAATCTTCGTTATAATCCTATGTATTGAAAATAGCTATATATTCTTATAATAAATTCAAAAATATATAATTTTATAATACGGCAAAAATTTATGCATGTTTGAATATAATGTTCATATAACTTGATCGAGCACACTTTCTTATAACTGTTATAACAGTTCACAAGATGCTAAATTGTTCTTAAACGCTAGATTTCTCCTTTGACTTAAATCTTTGGGATTTACACTTAACTATTAACTTAACTTATGGATTTACACTTTGAATTTTGTTTTGTCGTTAGCTCATTTGAGTTCGGCTTGAATCTCCGACTCCAGCAATTCACTCGGACAAGAATAGCTGTTTACACGCTTAACAAGTATTACACTGAGAAAAAAAAATACTTTTATTGAGAACATTTACTTGATACAAGAACATATATTCTTGATAATTTTCAAGAATATATAATTTTGTCTCAAGAATTCGTAGAATTGAAGGGAATAATTTTTATTTAATTCAAGTAAAGCTATTCTTTTGTTTACTCATAGTATAATATCAAATTCATATATTAATAAAAATAAATTTGATGCTCTTTTCTCAAGAAATTGATAATTAATAATAATAAAATAAATATTTTGAACGGATTTCTTGAACCAAGAAATTCTTGTTTGGAAAATAGTATTTTTTTTTCTCAGTGTATAAAATCATCCACACCTCCTCAAGTCTTATGCGATCGGTACTTCCTGTGTGGCGATTTTTGCAAAGGGAAATATAATTTAAAAAGACAATTTTGGATAGGAAAAACGGTAACAAGCAACTTTCTATGCCTCTCGAGTGTAATATCGGGACGGTCTTCCCGTGGAATTTTAGAGTATACTTGACTGTTTAGATTTTATCGAGGAAAATGAACTAATCGGTTTAAGAGAAATAGAAAATAAAAAAAGAGGGTTGTCTAAATGTAACACGGTTTAAAACTCACGTGGGCCAAGAAGGAAGATACATTCACTTTTCAAGCATCAGTAGTAGAATAATTTTTCTCATGCGAAATGCTTTCTCCCATGGATATTGCAAGTTCCCGAGCAATTCCACATGGACTTTTTTGATCATAGGATTTACAGATTTTCTTATCTTATTTTTACTTATATCATGAATTTTGATTTACTTTCTTCAAAAGTAACTTCCACCCCCAAGAAATTGATATAAATAGTCAATATTTTTGTCTTGATAAAATAATAATTTAAATCTCAGTCCTCATTGATCCTGACTCTGGAACAATGGTCTTCTTCATTAATCATTGTTTCTCATATCTCACGATCTCTTTGATTTACATAACGAAAAAATTTTTTTACATCCTTTCAAGTTCTTTGGAAGGTCCGTGCCGACTGTCCGTAGCTTTGCCATCCGACAATCCCATAAAAAAAAAACACAGAAGACACTCGGCAAGTGAGGAGCTATAACCTCGAGCGGATAGTGAGAAAGGAGTTAGTACACCGTGTTATTCGTGTTTAAAAAAAGTAATAAAAGGTATAAAAAATAAAATAAAAGACACAGGCCAGAGACAGAGTAGAGAAGAGAGACCGGAGTAAAGAAAAGGCAGTAATTGTAAAATTAATTAAAAGACCGAGTAAAATAATTAATTTTTCTAATAATTCTTGCAGCGTTTTTATGTATTTTATTATTTATTTTTTAGTCTTTTGCGTACAACACAATTTAGACAAAGTTGAATATATATAAAGACTCGATAAGAGAAAAAGGGAGACGGAAAATAGTTATGCCGAGAAAAAGGATGTGGAACGGCGGCCGGAGGGTTGAAATAATTTCATAAGGGGCTGGGCTTGAGAACCGCATCTACATTTGCTAAAACATACCATATAACGTGGAAAATTTTCCACCCCCTTTTCCAGCCCCCAGCGCCTCCAACTACTCGCTCATTCTGCGTAACCTCCTTCCACTTAAACTTGCCATACCGACAAACCTTTTGTGACCTCGTCGTTTCTGACCACGTCTGACCGCAACAAAGACTCGAACCCCTTCAAACTCGCCGCTACCTGCCTGCCCACACTGAGCATACACTTATTTTATTTGCGCCCACTTGCGTTACCAACTGTGCAACTTGAACCACAAATGATATCTTTGTTAATGTGTCTTACCTTGCGGAAATTTGTTTCCATTTTTTTTTTTTTGAGGTTTGCTTTTGAAATTGGGCTCTGCCAACAGTTTGTATCTTAAAATTTTTTTAAAGCACAAACAAGAGGGTCAGAAATTATTTATTAAATTTTCAAGTAGATTGTAGATTGGTTTTTGAGCTAATTATTGATATTAGTGAATGTCAGACAGAAAGGATAATCAGTCCACTGAAAATTATTGCGCAACTTTGACCCACTAATTTACGAAATTTACTACTTGGTGGAAAATGTGATGATTTATACGAATCATTGATGTTTTATATGAATCGATGATTACGATGTTCCATCAGATTTTATCAATATAATTTAAAAATTTTTAATTGTGATAAAAAGTTCCATTATAGTTTTTGTATGAAAAATGTTCAAAATTAACGCAGTTAAATGTTTAATATCGTCCATAAACTTTATCGATGTATACTGATCTTTTTTGATTGGTTGTATGCTGTATTTAATTTTTCTTAAAGCATTGATGCGATCTAATACATGGGAAAAATATATGGTGTAATATATTTTTACAACATACAAATACATGAAAAAATATATATAGTACCTTATATTTTTCCATATAGGTATTTAAACTCATACATTTTTTATATAATTGCGAAGAAAAAAATTTTTTTTTAATTTCTCAAAAACAACTGGATCGATCAACTTCAAAATCTAATCAGCTCTACAACACAATGAGACGCACTGATCGCCACCTCAACCATCAAAATCGGTCAATTCGTTCCCGAGATATCGTAGGAAAAATAAATGCTAAAAAACGGGTTTTTTCGAAAACAATGGCATACAAACGTATTTTCGAGCTTGAAGAGCTCGAAAAAGTATTCACGACAAAGTTTCCAAGCTCAAGGAGCCAGATTTTTTGTTTGTAAGACTTTTAGAGTGTTGCCCCCCCCCCTCCAACAACACACCCACCACGCTCCCTACCCTATGCTGACCCTTAATCATTGTTGAAAATTCTTTAATGATTAAATAATTAAATGAGTCCACTCAAAATGAGAGCCTTATATATTTTAAACGTAGTTTGTTTATACGGGTAATATATTCTCGTTCGGTTTGTACACTCGCTAATGCTTTTAAAAAAATGCTTTTATAGAACCCATGAATTTGGGTTTTATACTCGATGGCACGAGTTAACTAAGACTCCCTTTAAAAAAAAGAAAACTTTCGAAATCAACGTCAATTACATTTTCAAATTTCATTTAGCTTATATTACATTATAAAACTGTACAATTTTCTGCATAAATTGAAATATCTTGATTGCTACATTTAATTTAGAAATTTCAGCGTAGATTGCAAATTTATAATTTCGAATTCAAAGATCTACTTTTAAAGTTTACTGTTTTTTATTTCTGTACTTGTAAATATTATTCGAAAATAGAAAAAATTGATTAATATTTTTTTAGATCAATAGTCACGTATTTATGACAGATCACGTACTTCATGTGAATCGCTTCTTAGCCCACAGAAAAAAAAGAAACATCAACAGACGATCTATCAATTCAGTGACATTTCAGCAATAATACAATGACATTTCACGTACTATAACAAAGAAGATAAATGAATTTAGGATCCCATATATCCATGATCTTTTTCTCTTTCCAACTACTCTTGTCTCTTCATTCATATCTCACTCGCTAAATTCATTTTGACAGATTTCGCTACATTAAATTGATCGTCTGTTATCCGCAAACACGCGGAAATGATGGTGAAAAAAAAAAATTATTCTTAACCTCAATGACATCTCTGGTAAATAATTTAATAGATTAATTGATTCTCGATAAAAGTGTAATAAATTTATTATGACAAAAAAGTAATGAGTGTCTGTTAAAAGCATATGAAAAAGTAGTAACAGATGGTCTGTACTTTTATGAAAAACAAGTATTTTTTTTTTTTCGCCATTTATAATTGTCATCAACAAGATTTGCAGAATCTGTACATAGATTAATTTCTAACTCCCAAACGTATAGTATTGACAGTAATTATTTTCGACGTAAAAAATATAAGGAAGAGATTGGATGGGGGTGGGCGGGGTATTACATGATAGCCTGGTTCAGTTGACGACTGAAATGCTCTTTTGATTGTTGTGAGCTCTATCTCAAACGTTTATTTCATTCAAAAGATATGGAGAGTTCACATCCACGCGCGCCCCCTCCCCCCACACACACACACAAGCTAGAATTTAATTTTGTCAAAAAAATATCATTAGACGTGCTTTCTTCTTATCTAATTTTGATCCTATATACACGATCACGTGAAACTTATGACTTATGTTCAAGCACGCTCAACTGTAGAGGCTTATTGGAAATTATATTTTTCATAACTTCTTAAGTTGTTCATTTGTGTTTGTCATCTTAAGTATTGACTTACACAACTAAATAATGATGTTTGAATATTTATATAGGATATTGAATACGAGTATTTAAAATGATAATTGTATAAAAAATATTTATTCAATTAATAAAATATTACGGGAACGTAACACTTTTTAACCAAACACTAATTTTTTTTTTTTTTTTAATGAAACCCTACAATTGGATTGATTGCTCTATGTTCCGAGTCAGGTAATTTTTGAGATATCTCAGAAGATAACAAACAGAATTTCGTTCATTAAAAATTCTCATCGAGAATAGAGGAGTTCGAGATAAGAGGGTGGTAAAATGGCTGAGGAGAATGATGGAATGAAGAAGCTACTGGAATGAGAGCGAAGAATATGAAGGGGATGATATGCGCCCTGCACGTCGTCTTCTGACGATGCTCGAGATTGGAAATTCGGAGTAGAACTTGAAATGATGTAGGGAGTGCTATTTCACATGACACCCCTGAATGAGCATCCGTGTATTAGAATAGCCTGGAGTAAGAGTAGGCACCAGTTATAGAGGTGTGAGGAATCCTAGACACGAATGGATATACTCGCGAATGATGCGACTTTGTATTCGTACATTCAACTTCGAAATCATATGCAACAGAGGGTATTCCCTTATTATACACAGGAAATTCTAATTCTCTGGTTACATTGACATGTTAGATGCGATATTCGTATTGTCGACGTTCATTTTACTCCATATACTCAAAATGAATTTACAATCTACAGTTCACATATTTTATTCATTTTTCCCTTCCACATGTTGTAGATAAGCTTCACAATAAATCTAATATTAAACTTACCGTTAATAGTTAACCTCATGCACTATTCAGACTAATCTGAGGAAGTATAAAGTCCAGAATTACAAAAAAAAGTTCAACAATAACTAATTATTAATTTGTAGGCAAAATAGTTTTGGTCATTAACAATTTGTTAATAATGGGTCAATGGGTTTTAATTACTAGAGCTTTTTTTTTGGGAGATCTACGAAGATTTGAAGAAATGCAGAAAAATCGTTTGATTTTCGAGTCGTTCCTATTGATCTAATCGGAAATATTGATGTTTATAACTTGATCATTTGCGTAGATCTGCATTAATCTGACTCGTTCTTCACCGATATTATTGTGAAATCTACGAAGATCTACTGATATTGGTCGAGATCTAAAATGTTTAAAAATTCAAAATCCTTGAAGAACTTTAGAGATCACCATAAATTTAAGCTCATTGAGGGTCTCTCCAAATTGTCAGCTATCTTTTGAGATTTATTTTGTTCTAGATATAGATTGATCTACATATATTTAAATTAATTGTTCCTGAATAACCACAAAAATGAAAGGATATCAAAAAAATCCTAAATATTTAAGTAGTTTTCGAAAGACTGTAACTAAGTGAAAAATAATTGTAGAGCAATAAAGAAGAGAAAAATGTTATTTTCTTAATTTTAGAAATTGGAGTAAGGGGAGGTGCAAATCAGATAGCTTAGGAAATACGAAGTTTTTGTGGACTCAAAAACGTTAAATCATTTTTGTTTTTAATGATATTAAAAGTAAATGAAAAGAAATTTTCAGTTGCCGTGAAAAAAAAAACTTTTTTTCTTGCGGGAATAATGAAGTACCCCCTAAAAAAAATAATAATGAATAAATGATTGCATGTTAAATAAATTCGATCAAATTAAATTTTCTTGTAAGTAATTTACATAAAGAAATATCCAATTTCTCATAATTATCAAATGCAATAGAAAAAAAATTTTTTTAGCATTAACATTATTCGACTGACACTTTCGATTTTTAAAGAAGCTTAACTACCAACTTTAAATTGTTAATTTTTCATTTGTAAATCACTATTTATTATGAACTTTAAAGTAACAGATTCAAGTTGGTTTCAATTCCAAAGAAGATATTTTTAATACAGCAATCATATATAATAGTCCAGTAAAATAGACCTTTAAATGCGAATTTTGAGATAAGTCGGTGCATTTTTGATATAAGTTACTTTAAAGTGTTTCAAATGAAGTGGTAAAGAAATTTTTTCAACGACCCCCCGGGTAGGGTTGAAAAAAATTTAAAAAAAGTGTTCTTTAAAAATTTTGAGAAAACGGTAAGAGCTAGATAAAAAGTTCCGGATAAAAAATGTAGGACTTTAAATTTTACATAAAAAAGGTTCTTTGACTTTTTTGACTATTATTAATATTAACAGAGTTAGGGTGGCTGGAAGCTAGGGGATGATCGTTACAGCTTTAAAAAATCATAACTCCCTAAAAAATAAAGATAATTAAAAAAAATTTTTTTTGTTTTATTCATAAAATTATAAACTTTAATCTCAGAGATACATTTTTTCTTATTAATTTTTTATAAAAAAGTTATAACAATTAAAAATTTGAATTATTTTTTTTTAACCACTCTAATTGATGAAAATAATTTTTTTTTTTAACTTCCCGCTTAGAAAATCGATGATTTTCAAAAATTTCGGGAAGTTATTGTTTTCACCCCGATTTTTAAAAATCGAGTTTTCATCAGTTGTCGACGTTTTAAGGTCCTAGGAAGCTGTTCTGACTATTTTCAGAATGATGTCTGAGTGTCTGTATGTATGTGTGTGTGTGTGTGTGTGTGCGTGTGTGTGTGTGTGTGTGTGTGTGTGTGTGTGTGTGTGTGTGTGTATGTGTGTGAATGGCCTATAACTTTTTAATTAATGAATCGATTTGGATGTTTAAGGCGGCGATTGAAAGAGCTTGTTGGCCGTCAACTTTCCTGAAAATTTCAGATCATTTGATCGAATAGACTTGAACATATTGCCGAATTACGAAAAAAAAAAAATTTTTTTTTTTAGTTTTTTATTGATTTCTCAGAAACGAATTGAACGATCGACTTCAAAATCTAATCAGCTCTAGAACTCAATAAAACACGTCGAATGCCGCCTTAACCATCTCAATTGGTTAATTTGTTCGAGAGATATCGTTGGAGAAAGAAATGGTAAAAAACGTTTTTTTTCAAATGTCTTCAAGACGGCTTAATCGATCGCTTTCGAATTCTAGTTAGCTCTAGAGTTCAATAAAACGCGTCTATTGCCATCTTAAACGTCAAAATCGGTTGATTAGTTCAAAAGATATCAGCGTTGAAAAGTTGAAAAAATAACATTTAATGTTATTTTTTCCAGATAATTCAAAATGTACTGTACTAAAATGTGTCAAAAATCTTACCAACTTTTTCGATTTATGGTCTCTTTTGATTATCATATAATGCCATCAAACTTGTTCTTTAGTTTAAACCATATTATCAACGAAAAAATTGGAAAAACACAATTGTTAATCATTTTCTCGGATATTTTATATCCTATTGCTCTGACCTAAGCCAAAACTTATTTAAATTTTGATTTTGATCACTGACATTGATTTCTGCATCAATATATTTAGTTTATTCAACATAATCTTAAACTTTTAAACTGTAGCATAAAGCGTAACTACATAGAATTTGAAAAGCTCATAAAAAAACAATCGTATGCAATATGATTTTCGTGCTCGAAGAGCTCGAAAATATAGTCAAATTAATATTTTCGAGCTCCTTGAGCTCGAAAACAGCGGGAAATTTTGGGGCTGGCCCGCAGGGTCAACCGACAGACCGATTTTCTTTTCATTATTTGATTTAATATATTAAAAAAAAATTTTTGGCGTTGGAAATTTTTTTTTGCCTTTTTTTTCCAAGCAGGTATGAATTTATTTACCTGGCGTCAATTTTTTTGTGGCGGCGACTTTGCTTTTACTACCGAGTAACGTACTGACCGCGTATGCGCTAGTAAACTGAATGAGCACATACTTGTGTGTCGTTACACGTACTTCGACATTTATGTGTGGACGATATTGTAAGACGTTAACGAAAGAAAGAGAGAAAAATACATAGATACACAAATCTAATAAAAGATAGAAATAGTGGAAAAAAAATATATCTGAATTTACTTATTCATTTATTATGATTCTTGTAGTCCAGAAATATAGACGAAATAATAATAATGTGAGGCAAATAATTACAATAGTAAGCGGCTACTTAGATACTCGGACAAATTTGTATTTTCATTTTTTTTTGTAATTTATTCTCTTTTTTTTTAAAAAGAGAATAATTTTTCAAAAGTTAATTAAGTCTTAAAAAAAGAGAATAAATTACAAAAAAAATGAAAAAACAAATTTGTCCGAGTATCTAAGTAGCCGCTTACTATTGTAATTATTTGCCTCACATTATTATTATTTTGCCTGTATTTCTGGACTACAAGGATCATAATAAATGAATAAGTAAATTCAGATATATTTTTTTTCCACTATTTCTATCTTTTATTAGATTTGTGTATCTATGTATTTTTATCTCTTTCTTTCGTTAACGTCTTACAATATTGTCCACACATAAATGTCGAAGTACGTGTAACGACACACAAGTACGTGCTCATTCAGTTTACTAGCGCATACGCGGTCAGTACGCTACTCGGTAGTAAAAGCAAAGTCGCCGCCACAAAAAAATTGACGCCAGGTAAATAAATTCATACCTGCTTGGAAAAAGAAGGCAAAAAAAAATTTCCAACGCCAAAAATTTTTTTTTAATATATTAAATCAAATAATGAAAAAAAAAAAAAATTATTTTTATCAATTAGAGTGGTTAAAAAAAAATAATTAAAATTTTTAATTGTTATAACTTTTTTATCAAAAATTAATAAAAAAAATGTATCTCTGAGATTAAAGTTTATAATTTTATGAATAAAACAAAAAAAATTTTTTTTAATTATCTTTATTTTTTAAGGAGTTATGATTTTTTAAAGCTGTAACGATCATCCCCTAGCTTCCAGCCACCCTAACTCTGTTAATTTTAATAATAGTCAAAAAAGTCAACGAACCTTTTTTATGTAAAATTCAAAGTTCTACAACTTTTATTCGGAACTTTTTTATCTAGCTCTTACCGTTTTCTCAAAATTTTTAAAAAACACTTTTTTAAAATTTTTTTCAACCCTACTTGGGGGGTGGTTGAAAAAATTTCTTTAGCACTTTATTTTAGACACTTTAAAGTAACTTATATCAAAAATACAACGATTTATCTCAAAATTCGCATTTAAAGGTCTATTTTACTGGACTAATAACTTCACATAATGAAACATCTTTAAAACACTTAAGGAGGTTCATCGGTAGCAGTAGTTCGCAACTTTTAGAAAGATTTCTCCCGTGTAAAACATTCTAACTACAATAAGAAGTGGTTGAGATACAGTACACTTTAGCGCATCCTTTTATATGCGCAGAAGTATAAAAATGATCCCATTGCGTCTTTTCTCAGACTTGGCTACGTTGCATTCTAACTTAGAATATTTTTCCCCTTGAGCATGTGTTGTAGAACGTGTTTTGAATAATTTCAAGATTATACGTAGTTGGAGACAACAAATAATAAATAATAAATAATAATGACTTCGCGACTAAATTAAAAAAATTCTAAATTTAAAAAATAATTTGTAATTATTTAAATCTGTTGGGCTTCTACTGTGTTTTGAACTTTCCGCGCACTGCAACGTTGCCAAGTCACTATCTCTCACTCGTCAGGGTATGGGAGAAAGCTTGAAAATCATAAAAAGTAACAAACTTTAAAAATTGATTACAAAAAAAATGAATACCGCTCGTTTATGTTTTTATTGAAAAAAATTACTTGTTATAAATTGAATTAATAATTTTCAACTTTTAAAAAAATGTTGTAAGAAAAAAATGATTGTTATTTAATAAAATGCTCACTCTAACTACGGTCAACATAGGAAATGCATGTTAAATGTACAATTTTTAATTGTTAATATTTCGAAATTTAGTACCGCAAGGACTATTTTAAAAAATTCCTACGTATACAGGACACTTCAAAGTATTTGTGTTCAAAAATTGAAAGATATTGTAAGAAAAGTGATGATCCGATGAACCTCCTTCAAAAAAAAAGTAAAATACCTGGGTACCCCGTTTTGCCCCCCTTTTCCATAGATATTTGTCTTGAAATACTCGTCACTGCTTTATTTTTAAGCATAATTTTGAACAGCTTTTTCTGCAAAAAAATGTCCTGTCATTTTATAAATATAAAATTACTTTACCTAAATCTGGGAATAAACGAAAATAGCCAGAAATCTTTTCGTCAATTTATTATAAAATCCATTGTAAGTGTTATTGGTGTTTGCGATTGATATAAAATACACGAGTCCAATTCCCTCAGTTTCTCAATCCACTCGGGAAAATAAAATGAAATAAAATAAAATAAAATGAAAAAGAAAACCGATAAATCACCTGTGGCCTGTGGGAAGTTTGTACGTACGCGTGTCCATAAAATCCCGTATAAAAAAATAAAATAAGAGATAAAAATCGAGAGATTTGTGTACTCGTAGACTTAGAGACCTTTATCGCGAACGATTGGGCGGATAAAAAGGGATAGTATCTACAATCCCTCGGACATTTAAACTGTATCTTTTTAGGCCTCTGAAAAAAACCATACAGTCAATTGACCAATATATTTTGACACCCTTTTTATTCTGTATTGTCGATTTCTATTGATGTCATCGGTTTCAGCAAAGTTAAATTATTAGAAAAAAAAATTTTTTCATCAATTCATAATTTTATAAATTTGTCGATATTAATTACAGTAATAATCATAATTTTAATTTTATTGATGACCATAATGTTCATATTCAACTTTTTCAATGGTAACAGAAGCTTAAAATACTATTCATGATACACGCTGAAAAAAAAATAGCTAACTCTTGCCATCTTGTAATAGGGAATGATTACTATCTGTATGTGATAATCATTATCATACTTTTATGTTAACTATTAGCTTCTCGTATAGCAATATTTAGCATTGCCGATAGTTTAGTTATTATCTGGATAGTGATACTTCTTATATCTGAAAAATTTTTGAATTTGGCCTTTTGACATAATAGTGATTATCATCTCGGGTAAGAATGCTTACCATCTTCGATAGAAAAAGTTAATATAAAAGTATGAGAATCATTAAAATGTAAAGAAGGGAATAGTTACTTCGATGAGATGGGAAGTATTACCACTTTTTTTTTCAGCGTGTAGCAATTATGAACAACAAATAACATTTAACTTAATATTGATTCTCCATGAAACACAGATAACAAATTCTCATTATTTATTTGTCTATTTCTTTTAATTCTTGGATTATAATTTTACCAATTTTTATGGAAACTTCTAACGGGTAGTCGACTGTTACCAAAACATAGCCTGGATTCTTATAAATTTAAAATAATAATGTTTGCTGTAATTTTTTGTATGCTTTATTCCACCTTTATTTACACCTGCTGTAATTCTTTGTATGCTTTATTGACGTCACGTTTCCTGCTACGCACATGAAATTACTTTCTATTGATGTCATAGCATCGACTATTACAAAAACAAGAATACAGCCGTTCATTTCCCCACCATTTCAACTCGGAATTTCCCATACTCTGCCCATCCCCGAAAGATATAAAGCCTTAATAGACATACAGTTTCAGTCTTCTTTATACTTTTAGACACATCGGATCTGTTTTTTCTATCGACTAGTGTTATTAAAACTATTGTATAGTACCTGATCACTGGAGAATGAACAAAAGTTTTTCTACTGGATTAGTAATTTTATTACTTATATCAAGTAAGTTTTGTTCAATAACTTATTGCATAAAAAAATTTTTGTAACAACCTCGAAATGTATGCCATTAAGCACGTATAGTCGGCAGCTGAAAATACTAGACATGACACAGCGGGTGATAAAAATATTTTGTAATTGCATGTACAGTAGCCAGCGTGCGAAAAACACCCAATTGACTCATCGAGTCATGTCGTAACAAAATATTTTATTATATATTTTCTAGCCCTCTTTATTACCTTCCGTCGATAGGGACTTACTGTAGATTTTTTACACAATCGCACTTGATACATAAACTACTATTGAACTATAATTGATGTTTATTCATAAATTAATTTTATTTCAGAAGCTGATTGGGCTGTAGGGCGTGGTCACGGTTCTCACGGTTCTCACGGATCTCACGGATCTCACGGATCTCACGGATTCTTTTACGGATTATTCCACGGATTTGGTAGATCGCATTCCACATCTTCACACACTTCATGTATGTAAAAATTTTAAGAAATAAATATTAGATGTTTTAAGTGGAAAATACCAATTATTGATAAATTTATTCACTTATAGCCTCTGGACATTCTGAATCTTCGGGACATTCCAGTTACTCTAGATCCTACCCACGATACTACGGATCTCATGGTCACCGATCTTCAAATTCTTCTGCTATATCAATAGTTTCATACAAACCATCCTACTTGATTGCGACGTCATTAGCCTGCATTCTTTGGACATTATAATAAATATTGAAATTACTAACTAAGTGCTAAATTGAAAATTATAAATTTTGAAAGAAATTATATATTCTTAATTTTGGACGCTTATCTTTAATAAACTATGATAAAGTTATGACGTAAAAATTATTTTTCTTGTTCTTATTGTTGATACTTTTTAACATATATATAATATTTCGTGAACTCAGAGGTGGCATGTATTCAGTTATCTTTATGGTTTCATGACTACTGACATTAGAAGATAGTCTTAATGGAAGTGATAATCGTTTTAAGAATTTTATTATCGTTGAGTAATGTGAGTTAATAATTTGTCGGTGAGGACATTTATTTAATGCTACAGAACAGAATAACATCATTTTGTTATTTAGTAATTTTAAACGTAAGTTAAGGCAGTATTTTACTTTGAGCGCTTGAAGGCTATTAGTTATGGATTTTTATAAATAAAGATATACGTGTAGTTGTTACGCTTAATGTATGTTCTATTGAAATATATTTAACAAAATTTTATTATATATTTTAGATACTAGTAACATACAAAAACATAATTCGAATAGAACGTCTCCAGTAGGCGGAACTGTCCTTGGTGTAAAAATTCTGAAAATGGACCACCTGAAACAGACAATTCTTAGATTCAATACATCAGAAATGACCGGCCCTTGTAGGAAATGACGGCGGGCCAAGGCTTAGTTGAGGCTTGGCCCAATACTTGCTAACTCTGGGCCAAGCTAGAAATTCAAGCCTGGCCCAAGCTCGTTTGAGTATCGGGATGATAACTTCATGTCAGGCCTGACACTCTATCCTGGCCCAATATCGAGCCCCAGTATTGTGCCGAGGCTGCATCTAAGTATTGGCTCAATATCGAGTGCCAGTATTGTTCCGGGACTGCATATTAATATTGTCCCAATATCGAATGTCAGTATTGTACCAAGGCTTTTGATAATTATTAAAGCAGCTATATACTTATTATAAATAAATTGAAAAAAAAAAAATCTGGGCATCGGTTGGCCCTGTGGGCCAGTCCCGTAACTTCCCGCTGTTATCGAGCTCTAAGATCTCCAAAACGTTAGAATAAATACATTTTCGAGCTCTTCGAGCTTGAAAATACCTTTGTTTTATTTTTTATGAGCTTTCCAAGCTCAAAAGGATTACGTATTATATTAAAATTGAAAAATTTAGACTCCAAAATAATTAATAAATAAGCGTTTTTTACATATTTATTGACAATTATGTTCAATACTTCGCTCAAAAATAAGTTTACGTGATACGTTGTATCTATATGGTGTAAATTTATCCTGAAACGAGCAAACATGATGATTTTTCAGAAGTCACTTCCAATGACTCACATAAACAAAAACATATCAGTTTTGAGTTATGTTGTCCAGTAATTATGATATTATTCAATGAAAAAAGCTGATATAGATTTTACATTGATTATTCCGTCAACGATATCTCTCGGACGAACGATCTGATTGGGACGTTCTTGGCAGCAATCGATTGCTTTTATCGTGTTCTAGAGCTGATTCGATTTTGGAATTGATCGACTCAATAGTTTCCGAAATATTCACGAAAAACGAAAAAAAACGTTTTTTTCTCATTCTTCCGCTGACGATATCTCTCGAATGAACTATCCGATTGAGACGTTTAAGGTGGCGATCGGCGCGTTTTATTGAGGGCTAGAGCTGATTAAATTTTGTGAATGATTGGTTTCGTCATTACGATGATTTTCGCCAAAAACCGTTTTTCACTATTTCTTTCGTCGACGATATCTTCCGAACAGATTATCCGATTGAGACGTTCTTGGCGTCAATCGAAAGCTTTTATCAAGTTCTAAAGCTGATTAGATTTTAGAATTGATCGATTCGACAGTTTCCAAAATATCCGAAAAAAACGGAAAAAAAAAATTTTTTTTTTTTCGTATTTCTCAAATATCTCAGTGACTATTTGACTAAATGATCTAAAATTTTCTGAAAATCTAAGTTGAGAAGAAATCTTTCAAATGCCGCCAAAAAAATGTAAATCGGTTCATTTATTCAAAAGGTATGAGAGGTTTACATACACACACACACACACACACACACACACACACACACACACACACACATACACATACACACACACACACACACACACACACACACACACACACACACACACACACACACACACACACACCCATACAGACATCGCTCTGAAAATGTTTAAGTAGCATCCTCACACCTTCAAATGTCAACATATGATGATAACCCGATTTTTGAAAATCGGGGTGAAACCAATAACTTCCCGAATTTTTTGAAAATCGTCGATTTTCTTAGCGGGAAGTTAAAAAAATTATATCGGTAATCATGGGTGTAATGGTAAGATATTGAGGTAAATTTGGACATAGAGCAATCGAGTAAACCGGTGGAAATAATTTTTTTTTTTTGCATTTGCTGGGTCTCGAACCTGGTCCTTCATGGCTGCTAGGCAAGTCTCGAATCCACTAGGCTGTGAGGCTATTCATAGAAACCGGAGTTTTTTAAGTAGTATTTGTTATTTAGCTGTTTTATAACTATATGATATGTGAAATTTTTAAATAATATAAAATCATTATATTTACTGCTTAAAGTTATTTGAACTCAAATAAAAATATAACTATTAGCGAACTTGAATAAATTTGATAGAAAATTGACTACAACTATCAAACCAAGACTGGGTAGTCGAGGATTGGCAAAGTCTTGGGCCAAAATTAACAAACCGAGGCTCGGGAGTCAAGGATTGGCAAACTCTTGGACCAAAACTAGCAAACCGAGGCTCGGTAGTCGAGGATTGGTAAACTCTTGGGCCGAAACTAGCAAACCGAGGCTCGGTAGTCGAGGATTGGTAAACTCTTGGACCAAAACTAGCAAACCGAGGCTCGGTAGTCGAGGATTGGTAAACTCTTGACATGCTTACATGTTCTAATCGACTGAGATAAATTTTCGATCACGGTAATTATACGTTTTAGTCGATGACAAAATTGTAATTGAAAATTGATTTCAAATTTAGACACACACAATACTAAAAAGCAGAAGATAATTATCGAATTAAAAAAATTTTCAATCAAAGGTAAAAGCCCCCATTATTACCCGAGTCAAAATTTAAAGCCGACTTTGAGCCTCCTAAGGTAGTTCTTATTTCGGACTTGGGGGCTTAAGGAGGTTCATCGGTAGCAGTAGTTCGCAACTTTTAGAAAGATTTCTCCCGTGTAAAACATTCTAACTACAATAAGAAGTGGTTGAGATACAGTACACTTTTGCGCATCCTCTTATATGCGCAGAAGTATAAAAATGATCCCATTGCGTCTTTTCTTAGACTTGGCTACGTTGCATTCTAACTTAGAATATTTTTCCCCTTGAGCATGTGTTGTAGAAAGTGTTTTGAATAATTTCAAGATTATATGTAGTTGGAGACAACAAGTAATAAATAATAAATAATAATGACTTCGCGACTAAATTTAAAAAATTCTAAATTTAAAAAATAATTTGTAATTATTTAAATCTGTTGGGCTTCTACTGTGTTTTGAACTTCCCGCGCACTGCAACGTTGCCAAGTCACTATCTCTCACTCGTCAGGTTATGGGAGAAAGCTTGAAAATCATAAAAAGTAACAAACTTTAAAAATTGATTACAAAAAAATGAATACCGCTCGTTCATGTTTTTATTGAAAAAAATTACTTGTTATAAATTGAATTAATAATTTTCAACTTTTAAAAAAATGTTGTAAGAAAAGTATGATTGTTATTTAATAAAATGCTCACTCTAACTACGGTCAACATAGGAAATGCATGTTAAATTGCACACATATTTGTGTTTAAAAATTGAAAGATATTGTAAGAAAAGTGATTATCCGATGAACCTCCTTAAAGTAGATTCTATGCCCATGTTAAATTAAGTCCGACTTTGGACCCCAAAGTGGTACAAATTTCCATTTTTACCGTTTTGGTGTCCAAAGTCGGACTTGAAGGGAATAAAAATTAGGTCCGACTTTTGACACCTACAACCTATTTTATAATAATAATAATTCTATTATTATAATAACGATTATTATTAATATAATAATATTATTAATTCTAATTGTAGTTACAGTTAATAATTGATAATCATCGTTTTTTTTTTTTTTTTTTTTTTTTTAAATAAGATCATCCATCGTTTAATGTTTCGATCACTTTTATTTTATATTTTTATCACTTCATTCACGTCATTAGACGTTTTAATTGATGTCTCGACTTGTATATTTGAATCAATTTACTTGAATAGCAATAAATCAAATATAAAATATAATAATTTAAAACCAACAAGTCGAGTCGACCCCATTATTGACGGGTCTAATACATATGTGCATCAGTTTTTGAAAAATGATTCAAGACCACTGTCAATTAGGTTCAAATTAATTATAAATATTTTAATGAAAAACGGCACAATACGATAATTACAATTAAAAATTCATCTAGGACGGAGTTATATTTTTTTATTAATTCGATGACACTATTCTTGATTCGACAATTTTTTATTCAGTGTTTTATTTATTATGAAATTACTAGACAGCGTGTTAACATAGATATCAGGGTGGGTTGAAAAAAAAACTTTTTTTTTTTATTTTCTTAGCATCGGGGTAGAATTTTTACCTTATAAAAAAAATTTTTTTTCAAGGAAACAAAATTTTTTTACTTAAAATTTTGAGGTACCCTATTCGTTTTTAAAATAAATGATTGATCAAACGGGGTAGTTCCAACGAAAAAATTTTTTTTTATCCAAAATCGTAGAAAACATCTAATAATTGTCAAATGTGATTTTTATTTACTCCGCTTTCATTTTAATCACAAAAACAAATGCTTTTCATTTATGGATTTTTAACTTAACCAAAAAAAAATAATAGGAAAAAAAATGTTTTAAGCTTCTGACTCTCAATTAGCTTTCGGGGGAACACCCTACAGATTCTAGAATATCATTCTTATATTTTTTATTACCATCTGCTCTCAAGTTTATGAAAAATTGGGTTTTGTACTTCAATTTAATATTATTGAATTTTTATTATAGTTAAGAGTGTGTTAATGTTTTTTATAAATTAATTTTATTGATATTGATTAGTTATAAATAAACAAATATTCAAAACTCTTCAATTTTATGACAAATTTTATAAAATTTTCGATTAATCACTTCAGAGTTACTAATTAACTTCTTTCTTATCAATAACTTGAGAACGGGTGGTAGTAAAAAATATAGAAATGGTTTTCTAGAATCTGTCCCGTATGAAAAAACCTTATACCCAGGTAGGAATTGCCAAGGCTGACGATTGGCCAAGCCTCGGTCCATTCGTCACTTGTCAAGCCTCAAAAACTGAGCATTGGCCCAAGCCTTATTCCAAGCATGGCCCAATGGTCAATCATACCGCATCCAAGCCTTGAAAACTAAGTATTGGCCCAAACCTTGTTTTAAGCTTGGTCCAATGGTCAATCATGCCGCATCCAAGCTTTGGAAGCTGAGCATTGGCCCAAACCTTATTCCAAGCCTGGCCCAATGATCAATCACGCCGCATCCAAGCCTTGAAAACTAAGCATTGGCCCAAGTCTTGTTTTAACCTCGGTCCAATGTTCAATCACGCCGCATCCAAGCCTTGGAAGCTGAACATAGGCCCAAGCCTTAGAAATTGAGCATTCGCCCAATCCTTGAAAACTGAGCATTGGCCCAAGCCTTATTCTAAGTCTGGCCCAATGGTCAATCACGTCATACCCAAGCTTTGAAAACTGAACATTTGCCTAAGAATATATCGCATTCAAGCCTCGAAATAGCACTGGCCCAATCTTTGTCGCATTACTGTTAATGTTCACGTGTGTGCGCTTTTGTGAATTACATGTATGCGTATATTTATTTTTATACGTATATTTTTCACATAACCTGCAAATATATTATATTAAAAGGTAAACATGTCTCGTAAACGTGAAAGTTCAAGTTCATATTATAGAGTAAAAAAAAATCGTTTCATGCGTAATTATACAGATTGGGAAGACACAGATAATGATGATGATTGTTCAAATGTAAGTGCTGCGAATCAATTATCAGAAATTAATGATTTAGGTGTTACCAATGAGATTCAAACTTCTTTTGGTAAGTTTAGCAAAGCGAGTATTTATTTATTATATTTATGTAGTTCAATATGTTTTTAAATTAATACAAATTTTTTCCAGCTTCAATCAATGATTCAATAAACTCTTCTTCGGGTGATTTTCAAATTGAATCAATAAGTAATCAGTATATACAGAAGAATTTATTTGATACTCACTCTGATATACAGCAAAACATTGAGAAGCCTAATGATTTATACTCCAAAATTGTTCAATGGGTAATTAACAATATAGGCAAGTTACCTTCAGCTACGATCACTGAGCTTTTGGTGGTTTTAATTAGTGAAGGATATAGTGCGTTTCCTTCAACAGCTCATGCTCTTTTAGGCTATAAACATTCCATAAATTCTCATAGTGTTTTAACTAAGAATGGAAGTTATGGGCAATATTTATATTTAGGGATACTTAATGGATTAGAAAAGCGCATTGCACCTGAAGTATTTAAAGAAACTTCAATTAAAATAAATGTCTTTATTGATGGGATGAAAATCTACAACAATTCTAAAGGTCAACTTTGGCCTATTGTCATACAGCTGTATGACAATAAATATTTATGTGCACCCTTTAGTGCTGGGTTATTTTATGGTGAAGCTAAACCTAGCAATGTCAAAGACATCCTCAATGACTTCGTACAAGAAGTTAAAGATCTAACCATCAATGGAGTGATTATAAAAGGAGTAACATATTCTTTTAAATTTGTTGCTTTAATTGCTGATGGGCAAGCCCGCGCATATTTAAAATGCATAAAAGGTCCAACAGCTTATTTTGGATGTGAACGTTGCACGGTCGAAGGTATTACGAAACAAAAAAGGCGCATATATCCTGAAATAAATTGTGAGAGACGCACAAAATATTCTTTTATTAATAAAACCCAAGCGGAGCATCACCAAGACAACTTAACTTCACCACTTATTGAGATTCCGGATTTTGATCCAGTCAATGGCGTAATTTTGGATTCGATGCATTTGTTGTTCTTAGGGGTGATGAAATATTTATTAGTAAAGTGGAATGAAAAAGGCAGTGAATTCAGACTACGCCCCAATAAGCGAAAAACTTTTAAACAGTTAATGGATTCAATTACTGAATATGTTCCAAAAGAGTTCCAACGCAAGAAATTTGACATTAACGAAGTGTCTCATTGGAAAGCAACTCAGTATCGGTTTATGCTTTTATACGTTGGACCTATTATTTTACAACTTGTGCTAGACACGAACCAGTACAAGCACTTTTTATTGCTTCATGTCGCCTGTCGTATCCTCTGTAGTCCAGAGTTAGCTCTTAAATACGTAGACTTCGCAGATAATTTATTGAAAAAATTTTTTAAAATAATGCCAAGCTTTTATGGAGAAGCTTGTCAAACTATGAACTTTCATAATCTTACACATGTGGCAGATGATGTAAGAAACTTTCAAGCTCCATTGAGTGATTTTTCATCATTCTGGGGTGAAAGTTACATTGGGAAATTAAAAAATTTTGTTCAATCTGCAGCAAAACCTTTACCACAGATTGTCAATCGATTGAATGCTATTGATTCCTTAGATGATGTGGTAATAAAAAAAAAGTGCGTCCTTAAAGATTTCGGTATTGACAAAAGTGTTGAAATTATTAAAGAAAAGGGAAGTCGAATGATATCAGTTAGTTATCTACAAATCCATGACATGTTCATAACTAGTAATTCTCCCAATAATATTGTCCAATTAAAATGTGATAAGATCTTTATGATAAGTTTTATACTCTTATCCACCAACAAAAACTCTGATAATTACCAACTTGATGATTTTTATGTAGAAGGTTTTGAAGCTTCAGTAATAGAAAACGTTTTTGAAAACCCATGTCAATCGAGTGAAGTAGATTGCATAAGAGTACTTGAGTTTTTTAGAAAAATGGAACGTTTATCAGTCACTGAAATTAAGAATAAATGTTTACTATTGCAGATCAATGGCACAAAGTATGCTGTCTCACTTCTTCATTCTGTAAATATGTAAAATAGTAATTTTATCTCGTCAGAATTTTTAATTTATATTTAATTATTTATCTATTTAATTATTTCAAATAAAAATCATTGTTATAAAGAAATACCTGATTAAATCTTTTATTATATTTTAACGATATACATAGATTAGGGTGCCTCAGTGACGAACAGTGACCTCAGTTAATCATCGACTTTTTTTTTTGTCCAGCATTATTGTACATATTTTATATTAATGTTGTGCACTATTCATTTAAAATAATTTCGTAAATCGCGGGGTTTTCTTGTGATGCGCAGTAACTTGTTTTATCGTTTGAGTTGCGTCTCTGGCGAAGGAGGGGGCAGGATAGTAGGGGTGTCCGGCCTTGTTGCTTATTCACTTTCTGTCTGAGTGAAGTTTTACTTTCTTACGTGATTTTATGAAATTTTATTCTATGTAAAATCAGGGCTATTATAATTTAATTATTTATAAGTACAGGTATAAAAATACGTATGAATAATCATTAATCATAGACTTTCATGTAAATAAATACCCAGTTTTAATATTTGACGCCATAATCTTTTATAACCTAACATTCAGCAAAAAATTTAGACAACATTTAACTAAAAAGAAAAACCAAACAATATTAAATTAAAAATTATTGCAGAATTAAAATTCCAAACTATTATATAAATTTACATTATTTATATTTACTCAATTTCCATTAAAATATATTAAATCATTGCTTATCTTATACCACTTTTAATTTGTCTCGTAATTATATTTATTATTTATGAACTTATATAATTGAAACTGTAAGGTACAAATTGAGTATGGTTACCGTTGAAGAATTTTTGCATAACAGACTTTATGCTATTGTCGCTTTTGAAGAGTATGACTCTTCAAAAAGAAAATTGATAGAACTAGTTCCGAGATCATGGATAGAAATTGATGAAGACAGTCAATGTTCATGTCGGTATCCACCAAACGAAATGGCACAAGCTTATTTAACAGAGTGGCTTAAAGAGTTAAAAACGCCTAGCAAAGATTGGGCGACTTATAATGTCGATGTTATTTACAGAGCTGGTATGTATTTTAATTTTTACTAAGATCTAATTTTTTAAAAAATAGTTGCTTACTTTTATGATAATAATTATATTTATTTCTATTGAATAGATACTTATATTGAAGGCTTACGACGTCTTCAACGTGCCTTTACGAATGCACAAGCCACAAGTGAGCCTGAAGATGCGTAACAACCTAAATTGCGTGACGGTATAGATAGAAAAGAATTAGAAAATACTTAATGAATCATCTTCATTGAAACAAAAAAGAAATTCACGAGGTATTAATTCTTTTGAGAGTATTATTTTTATTTATTTATTTTCCGTTCCTTAATTTATTAATATTTCACAAATAATTTATTGATTATTTATTAATTTCCAATTAAAAAAATTTCCATTTATAATTAATATATCATACAAAATTAATAAATAATAGTAATTAATGATGAAATAATTATATTTATAACTGACAAATGTATTTTAAGATACCTATACCTCGTAATATTTAATTTAGAAATTAATACGAGGTAATTATGCATAACAGTTATCAAAAAAATTGTTTGTCCAATTATTGATATATAACGTTTATAGGAAATAATCGTGAACATGATTTGAGTCAAATGGATAAAAATAATAACGATGATGACCATGATGATGGGAATGAGGCATGTTTGAGAAGAAACTTGAAACGTAGAGCTGTCGATGGTAACATTTGAATAATTTTTTTTTTTTTTTAATTAATAATTTTCTTTAAACATTTATTTACTAAAATTAATAAAACTCCAATAGACAACTCAAGTTTGGAAAAAGATAATAATAACTCTAAAAAGTCACGTACACTAACTATAAATGATAATGTAACAATCGATATATATCAATTGCGATTTAATCAATCACGTTAACATTCTATATTAAACTCTTATTTTTCTTTTGTAAATAAGAAATACTCGACTACGTCCCACCCCGCGGTGATAAATTTACCTTTCTCAGGTATCTATGTGAGTGCATGCACGATGACCATGAACAGGCAGAGATCGACAGATGGGACAATATTGTATATATCTCTCTCTCTCTCTCTCTGCCATCCTTGTTCAAACCAACTATGATACCTAAGAGTATACTCATCTTGCATCCACACCTACCTGTGTACTTTTTGACAATATACGTACAAGAGAGTGTGTGTGTGTGAGCATAATACCCAATAGATGAATGATGAAATCACCGTCTAATTTATCAGGGACGCGTGCACGTGAGCACTGAGCCTCTAGCGATTCAGCGGTAAACAAATTTTACGAGTTAAATGATTTACCTTACTTATAATCCAAATTCAATATTTCGAGTTATTTTTTTTTTTTGATTTCGAAATCTCTGAAATACTTACTAGTAACACGGATTGCGTAATATGTTTACTTACTTGTTTGTCACATAGAATGACCTCCAAATTCGAAATATACGCGCATTATATTTTTCTCACGGGACAAATCACGACTCCTTTCACCAATATTAGACCTACAGCATAGATTACTCATTTGTTTTTCATGCAAGATGACTCCCGAACCCGGAACACTTACGCATCATGTTTTTCTACCCCCTGTTGTTAACTCTAAGCTTACAACATAGATTACTCATTTGTTTTTCACGTAGAATGACCTCCAAACCCGGAACACTTACGCATCATCTTGTTTTTGACCATCTTGAGACGTATTTTGATTCCCTAAACCCGGAAACTATTGCTACACCATGGATTACTCATTTGTTTTTGACGCCCTGTTAGATCATCACATCGATGATCCAAACCAGGAAATCAATAGGAGCCACACCATTCCCCCAACTAGATCTAGGGTATATAAACTGCCGAAAATCTAATGAAGTCAGTCAATCGCTAATCAGAACTAATCTCTGCCGGATCCCGGGTAAATCACAAAATCTCTGCTGGTTTCGGTCTGAAAATTCTATTAGTTTAAAATAAGATTAGTTCTAAACGGCTGAAGCCGATTAGTACCGCGAATCAGAATTTAGAATTTTCATCGTTGTCCACGTGACGGTCCACCGCCTAGGCAATCGGGCTCCTTGGGCAAATAATTAAATTTTAAATTCGTTAAAATCTCGGTTGATTCGACTCACCCCCAAACCAGGATTATCGGTTTCGTGACGGTCCATAGCCTAGGAATCCGGACTCCTAGACCGACATCCTAACAAAAAAGAATACTCGCATTCATACTCGATAGATAGGGGAGTGCATCCGCTTGGCACCCCAGTAGCTCCGAGTCTGAACAAAATATTTGATTCCGCTGAATAAAATCACGAAGCCACAGTGCCGTGTCCCAGTGTAATTAAAAATAAGGACTGTAATTGAACAATTCGTGATCATAAATTCAAATTGGTGAACTGTGAGAGAGTGTGATCAGCGAAAATTGTAAACCACCTCAAGCTGAGTGGTAAGTCTATATATATTAGGGTGTCCGTTATTTCCCAAATTGGTTTTTGACTCTGCAGCGCCCCTAAAATTTTTAGTAAATGGTCCAAAAAAAAATATCCGACCGATATAAGCTCTTAATATTGATAATAACCCGTGCCACAAAAACGATTCATTTCTCACTTAAATAACATGGGGTTTTGGTACTGTTTGCAATTAATTTTTTCTTCGCAAAGCCAGTTGATAAATTGCTGCGGCGTCAACTTATTTTTGTAGGAAATTGAACGCTCTACAAAAACTTTTTCTTTACATTTTTCGAAAAAATCACTTGCGTCAAAGTTATTCAAGGTCAAAGTTGAACTAGAAATAATTTTTGATTTTTTTTTGTTTTGAACAAAAAATCATCGTTATTTATATCAAAATTTATTGTTTATTGCCGAGAATATCTTATTTTGAGTATTTTTTGGCATCTGTCAAAACTATTGAAAAGAAAAGAGTCGAACATTCTCAAAAAGAAATTCCGATGAATTAAAAATTTCGGATTCACAATTACTTTTATGAAAAAATAAAATTCGTGCCAACGCATGAGCATGAAAGAGAAATGTAGTATCGTGACTAGCCGGCATCGTGTATTGACTATGGTCACCCTGGCGGTCCTGAATCACGGTGATTCACGATAGTATCACGGTGATTTACCGTGAGAGTTCACCGTGATGTCGTAGATCACGGCAACTTCGCGGAAATCACTGTTGTTGTATAGAAAAAAAGGCAATACATTAATTAGTCTACATGAGGTTTGAAGAACACGGGAACCGTTACCAGTGATTACCGTGACCTTGACGGACCGTATCTCCACCGTCTACCTTACGGCTTTTAAAAAGTACAATTAATGTATTGCCTTTTTTTCTATACAACAACAGTGATTTCCACTGAGTTGCCGTGATCTACGACATCACGGTGAACACTCACGGTAAATCACCGTGATACTACCGTGAATCACCGCGATTCACGGTAGCATTACGGTGAAGGTTCACGGTGATTCTACGGTGAATCACCGTGATTCAGGACCGCCAGGGTGACCATAGTCAATACACGACGCCAGCTAGTCACGATACTCAGTTTCTCTTTCATGCGCATGCGTTGGCACGGATTTTATTTTTTCATAAAAGTAATTGTGAATCCGAAATTTTTAATTCATCGGAATTTCTTTTTGAGAATGTTCGACTCTTTTCTTTTCAATAGTTTTGACAGATGCCAAAAAATACTCAAAATAAGATATTCTCGGCAATAAACAATAAATTTTGATATAAATAACGATGATTTTTCGTTCAAAACAAAAAAAAATAAAAAATTATTTCTAGTTCAACTTTGACCTTGAATAACTTTGACGCAAGTAAATTTTTCGAAAAATGTAAAGAAAAAGTTTTTGTAGAGCGTTCAATTTCCTACAAAAATAAGTTGACGCCGCAGCAATTTATCAACTGGCTTTGCAAAGAAAAAATTAGTTGCAAAAAGTACCAAAACCCCATGTTATTTAAATGAGAAATGAATCGTCTTTGTGGCACGGGTTATTATCAATATTAAGAGCTTATATCGGTCGGATATTTTTTTTTGGACCATTTACTAAAAATTTTAGGGGCGCTGCAGAGTCAAAAACTTATTTGGGAAATAACGGACACCCTAATATATATATTGTAAAACTATAACACACCTTTGTAAAACAATATTACAAGAATATAAAATTCTTCATTTTTTTTTTTAGAAACATCTTTCTCTTATTTTATACCTCTTACTCCAACATTCATAAGTTAACGGGTACAGAAAGAGACAGACGTTAAGAACGGGGACTTCTCGAGGGCCCATATTCACCTACCCATTTTCCTTTCGCTTCAATATCCCGGACCTATCCTAAAGCCACGCAGGTCAACGATCGGGATAGTCTATCGTACTTCCGCTCGGTACGAAATAGACTTATTTAGTATTTAACGAAATTACCGAGTAATTAACATTCTCACACTAGCCACGTGACGGTCCTAATAGGCTCCTTGGTTGAGTTATAGAATAATTATTTTTAGGTAATTTTGTACTAAATAATTAATCAATAAAAACCCTTCGCCCGTCGCCTTCACTCTCTCCGATCGTGACAGTCGAAAAATTTGGTGACAGCGGTGGGATACGCTGGTGAACTGTTCTTTTATTAAAATATTCAAATATTACTCGATTTTTATAATTTTATTAACAAAATAGACGTCCTGCCTTGTTGAAATTTCCGAGTCAAATTTCAACTTGTAAATTTTAAGTATTCAATTTTCAAAAATTTTTATACATTCAATAAATTCTTAAATTTGAAATTCTATATTCTGAAAACTTTAAAATCAAATCAAATATATTTTCTATTCTTCAAAATAAATCTCTTTAATAAATTTCTTTACAAATTTAAAAGAGAAAGCTTATAAAGCGAAATTTTTATTTTTGAAATTTTAAAATAAAATTGATTTAAATTTTTTAACTTGATCATTCAAACTATTTTTCTCAATATCATAATTATTATTTCAATTTCTAAAATCATTTCGCTAAATTCCAGCCATTTTAGAAAATTTGGAAATACTCAACGCGCAAAAATTAGTTCAAAACCTTCTAAAATAACCAAACTTTAAAACCTCTAACTTCTACCTGAGACCTTTTCTGTATTAATTCTCATTTTTCTCATAGTAAAATAAAATCTTGGAATAAAATTCCAAACTATTCCTAAGATCTTTTTCCTTTCTCTAAATTTTCTGCAATTAAACTTTAATTATTTTCCTTTCTTAATACTATTTGCAATTTTTATTTTGAAAATCTTCTCTAACTTTTATCATATTTCAAAATAAATTTTTATCCAAGGAAATTTTACACTTTCAGTTTCAATATTTTAAAGACTCTTGCAATTTATTGTTACCTACAATTTTATTAGCCACACGAATTATCACCATTACACGTTTATGCGTAACTCATCTACACTAAAACGCACTAGACAAACAAAAATTAAGTTTCACATTGAAAGATTGATTGCAATCATAGAAGACGCACCATCGTGCCCTTTTATACAAAAATATTTACATGCTAATAGATCACAAGATTTCATTAATTACAAACTTACACTAATTGATATACCCAAACAATTTTTAAAATTTAATTACAAATTTTCAAGTCTAGATCCTCGAACGCAAGTATTAGATGAAAATTCAATTTACTATAGATAAAATTAATTATTAAAAATAAATTTGCGATCTTCTATTCCTCATTTTATAATACTTCTGAGTTTGCGTGCAGACAACTTGCTATCTTTTGCACCCGAAATTGCAAGTTATTTTGGTAAACTTTGAATCAGTTACCACTCACTCATAATTCATCTCATTAATTACGGTTGCTTAGAAGACCGCAGACTTTTTGTCGGATTCTATTCAATCTTTCATCGAATCAATTGGGAGGCCGCAGACTTTTTGTCGGATTCCAGGCGATTCATTCATTATTCACTCATCCATTCATTTTCAAAAACCATAAAAACTTGTAATATTTCGTAAGGTCAGTTATTGTAGTACGCTTACTCTTTAATTGATCATTGGAGCAATTGTGAAGAGTAACTTGTGCGTACAGCTTGGAAGTGTTCAATGAGAACCAGAAAACGCGCCGGAAGAAAGTACCAGTTACGAAAACTAGTTGCAATATACCATAGAGGAGAGTTACCATACACTCCCGTAACAATACCAAATATTTCACAAAATCCGCCAAATATTTTACAAAATCAGGAAATAAATCACCCAGAACCGGAAGGAAAAGGAAAATAAATATTTGTAGTTCCATAAAATAAACAGAATTTACTTTCATTTTTCTTGTATATACAACTCAAAAATTATTCAATGAAACGAGGCAAACGCGCCGGGAGAAAATTTCAAATACGAAAGCTAATAGCGATACTAGATAAGGGATCACCGGGTCCATATCCTCTAAAAAAAGGAAAACTTAACAAATACTGTAAACATTCAAGAAATAAATAATTCACCCGACAACAGTGTCGATAAAAACCCAGAACTAAAGAATAACCAAACACAGACAGACACAACACCTCATTCAAGTAATTAACAAATCTCAAACACTACTCACTTTACAAGAAACAATTATAAATTCAATACAAGGCTATTTTTAAATTGGTAACAATTAATTAGTAAATAAATCTTTGTTTTAATCAACGCAACTTTACTTGTGTCCGACTATTGCAGATAGAGTTTTCTTGCTAACTTCGTACTACTTACCAAAATTCTCATTCTTACTATCTCTATATTACCCCCATAACTTTCTCCCATACAATTAATCAAAATGGATGAACACGGGAATCCGCTCCGAAACGGCGATGGCGGGTTGAATCCACCGCGCATCAATAATAGATTGAATCCACCGGATAACGATAATGACTTAGACCAACAAGTCCATAATATCACCCGACATGCGAACATTACGGATCAAATGATCACGTCCCTCGGGGAAAGTATGACATTGCATCAGGCGTTAATGCAAGTCCCGAGTTTTGACGGTAAAAACATGCCTTTACAAGCATTTCTACTAGATGTAGAAAACGGTCTTACAATCGTACCAGATAATCTCAGGAACACTTATTTTAACGGAGTAAAGTCTAAGCTCAAGGATACGGCTAGAGACGCGATCGCAGATAAGACAATTAATACAATGAATACTCTTAGAGACGCGCTTAAAGAATATTTCGCTACTAAGAAAACTTATCCACAATATTGCGCGGATATTCAAGCCATTCGACTTAAGCAAAATGAATCAATCCTGAGTTACTATACCCGAATAAAGAAAATACGCGCTAATGCAATAACTGCATTAAACGAAAGCTTTGATAATGTAGCCGAAGTAAATGCGATGAAGAAAATGTTAGACGGTTTAGCACTAGAGTCATTCAAACGCGGATTACCAGACGATCTAATATACGGAGTTAGTGTACAAAATCCTGATACTCTCGACGATGCATATAAAATCGCATTACGGCTCGAAGAAGACCTGAAAGGTAGTTCTCACCGTAACTCTAATTATTTAGCCTACGCGCAATCCGAATCCGCAATTCTTGATTTACCGCGTAGGACTCGAACAGTAAGTTTTCAAGACGAAGAACGTCGAAATACAATACCGTTCAGATTTATTCGCGAAGATAATAGCAGATCTAATTCATACAGTAGATCTCCGGTGCGGGATACGACACCACCACGTGATAAACGTAACTATCTCGAGCGTAGTAATTCACCTTATCGTTCGCGAAGCCGATCACCCGGAAGTTACTATCCATATTATCCTCCGCCGAGCTATTTCCCTCCAATTCCTTATATACCTCCTATGCCATATCAATACCCACCTCCTGGAGTATATCCACCTCCAGCGCCATATAACCCGCCATATTATCAAAGTTATCCTCCCCAAGATAACAATCAGAACAGCTCTAATAACAATTATAACAACAATAATCCCAATAATTACAATAATCGTAACAATTATGACAATCAAAGATACGGTAATAATGGTTATAATAATTATAATAAAAATAATTATGGGAATTACAATAATAATAGTAACCCACAAAACCAACAAAATAATTCAAGACCAACCTCTCCTGCACCACCTAAGGAACCTTTAAACTCCAACGCGGTTCGACGGGACGACGCGACGTCGAACAGCAGGAACCCCACGGAAACGCGTCCCTCGTCAATCAGATTCCTGACCGTCGGAAATTCGTAATGTGGTCTGAAGTCCAGGGTAGAGGACCGGTCGTTACTCTAACAGCTCCCGAATTGCGAAACGGCAGAGCTCGTTTCCTAGTCGACACAGGCGCTGATATAAATGTAATCAGAAAAGACGCACTGGCCCCTCGCACAGTAATTGATACCTGGGACTCAGTATCCATAAAAGGAATCACTACTGAGCGACTCGACACCTTGGGGACCACAGAAATTACGTTCTTCTCAAATCCCGAGAAATTTCACGTTCTCGAGAATCCATTACCCATTCCAACTGATGGAATTGTCGGCATAGACTTTTTAACTAAGGAAAAGGTTGAAATATCTTTTCATCATAATACCATAGTTGCAGATTCTGAACCCGTAAACCCAATTCCGCTTGAAAATACCAAGGGTGAACCATTTGATACACCCCTGGTTACTGTGTATCGAAGTGAAGATGAACCTTCAATATTTTTGTTAAAAGCTAGAACTCGAACAGTAATACCAATTAATCTTCGCAAGACAGACCTAAAAACGGGATTTTTACCCCGCATTGAAACTCGCGAAAATATTTTCATTGGTAATGCTTTAGTCACGAATAATGACAATACTTGTTATGTCTTCGCGATTAATGCATATGAAGACGATATCGAACTAGTCATACCACCACAAGAAATTATTCCCTTTGAATGCGATGGCAGCTCAGAGGATTTCTTTGACGATTCCGAGGATAGCGATATACCGGAAGATGGTCAAGATAGATTCGAGCGCATATGTGCTAGTCTCCGACTTGATCATTTAAACATGTTGGAAAGAGAGCATGTGCATGAACTCATCAGAGAATTTCCAATGCTCTTCCATCTCCCCGGAGATGATCTTCCGGCTACAACAATGATGACACACTCGATCCCAACAGTTGATGAAGTTCCTATATCAGTCCGTCAGTATCGTTTCCCACCCGTACATAAGGAAGAAATCGCTCGACAGGTAAATAAATTACTGAACGACGGTGTAATATCTGAATCTGTCTCTCCATATAATTCACCTCTTTGGATAGTCCCAAAGAAACCAGATTCGAAAGGTAATAAGCGCTGGCGTATGGTAATTGACTTTAGACAATTAAATGAGAAAACCATAGGCGATGCTTATCCTCTTCCAAATATAGTTGAGATTCTCGATAGACTAGGAGGAGCAAAATATTTTTCAGTTTTTGACTTGGCTAGTGGATTTCATCAAATCAAAATGAATCCAAAAGACCAACAGAAAACTGCATTCAGTACACCAAATGGTCACTATGAATATAACAGAATGCCATTTGGACTGAAAAACGCTCCTGCTACTTTTCAACGACTTATGGACCGAGTTCTTCTAGGTCTACAAGACGTTGAGCTATTTGTCTATCTCGATGACGTCGTTATTTTCGCATCATCACTCGAAGAACACGGCATACGTGTCCGAAGACTCTTCAATCGACTAGAACAAGCCAATTTAGTCTTACAATCAGACAAATGTGAATTTCTAAATCTCGAAGTTGCATATCTTGGTCACATCATTGGCAATGGCGGTGTACGTCCAGACCCAAAGAAGACTGAAGCTATCGAAAAATTTCCAAGACCAAAAACAGTTACGAACATCAGACAATTTCTTGGACTAGCTGGTTATTATCGTCGCTTCATTGAAAACTTCTCAGGCCGTGCGAAACCATTGACAGAACTATTGAAAAAGGATAATCCATTCAACTGGACCTCAGCTCAACAAGAAAGTTTCGACGACTTACGCAAAGCATTATGTACATCTCCAGTTTTGCAATACCCTGACTTTTCTCAACCGTTTATTCTTACTACTGACGCTTCAGACCTTGCTATTGGTGCAGTATTAAGCCAAGGAAAAATTGGCGAAGACAGACCAATTGCTTATTTATCAAGACTTCTCAAAAACGCAGAACGAAATTATACAACAACTGAAAAGGAATGTTTAGCAGTTATTTACGGTATTTTACATTTTAGACCGTACTTATATGGTCGAAGATTCACTCTCGTCTGTGATCACGAACCACTAAAATGGATCGACTCCGTCAAGCCGCCAGTACAACGGTTAGTTCGATGGAGAACGAGATTAAGAGAGTATGAATATGTTTTCTACTACAAACCAGGAAGGTTAAACGTAAATGCAGATGCATTATCAAGGAATCCTGTTGTTTTGCCAATAGTCCCGACAGGAAAACCTGAAACAGCTGCGAGGCAGTCTAGTTCGATTGCCAAACACCTAGAACGGCTGCGATCATCCGCGGTAAAAGCAGCAGAGGCAAACGCCAGTACTATAGGTGAGAGAGTAAGATTGCGAAGATTAGCAAGTAACCCCTCGCTAGCGCAACCACCTCCCATCAGGCGTACAAAGACTATTGCCGACATTCCAATGCCTTCAACAGAAAAACGTAAAGTTGGTCGACCTCGAAAACAACCAGATACTGGACCACCAAGTGATCCAACACCACCAGTACCGCATGCTAGAAACAGTGCTTTTCCGAGTCTCGCTAGTAATCGTGTACCACTCTCCAAAGCTTCTGAAAAACCAGGACCATTGTCCACAAAAACTCGAGCCACTGACTACCAACTTACATACGTAAATAATCAATCAGGCGAAGAAACTCCTTCACTAACTGAACCAATACCAGTACCACCGCCTAAAAATGTTATCGAAGTATCACCTGGACCATCTTCAGGAAATGATACTTATTACTGGGATCGACGTGCTGAAGATCCAACTTACAAATCTCCACGAACAGAACCTCTAGCTAGGAAACCTGAGGAACAATCCCACAGACCATCTGGCGTAACATTTCGACATCCTGTAGGGCGATCGACCCCTGCAGTTAGTTCAGAAGGATCAACTACAGAATCAGAGGTAGAAGACGTAATACCACGAGGAGCAGCAAGCAGACGATGGGCTAATTTACCACCGATCAATGAAGTCCATTCGAGTACAGACACAGATGAAGAAGTTCATGCAGATGAAGAAGTTCAACAACCACAACCGATAAAAAGAAAATCCATAGTCGATACTGTTCCTTGCGAATTATTTTATCCTGGTATGAAGAACCATGAAAGTAAAATCTCCTTACACACAACGAATGAAAACTTGACGTATTTCAGAGACAATTATTTGCACTTTATCTCTGCTGATTGCGAACTTACAACCATCACATCGCGACTACTAATAGAAACAGACAAGATAGATTCCCAGGACCTGAAATTAAAAAAGCCTAAAATTAATCAAGTACTAATAACACCACACGGTAAACATAAAATCCTCAGTGCAGTGTTAAAAAGGAATCACTTTGATTCATTTTCCATACAAGAATTAAAAGATGTACTAAAAACCGTCAAAAATGTATTGAACCACTACAACATAAAAACTTTGCGAATCTCAAAACCAGGAGATATGCTCGAAGGCTTGAACCAATCACTTGTCACTGACGTCCTTAAGGAATGTTTAGATGACTGCGAATGTTCACTCACCATTTGCCATGGAAGTGTAACCATACCAGACGAAGATGTCCGCAAGGATATCATCGCTGAGTATCACGAAAGCCTAACAGGTGGTCATAAAGGTATCACTAAAACATACCGACGAATTCGTGAACGTTTTTACTGGCCAAACATGAGAGACGACATCACAGAATTTATACGCACGTGCAGAAGTTGTCAAGAACAAAAGTTAGTCCGAATCAAGACTAAAGAACCAATGATCATCACAGACACTCCTGCAGAACCCTTTGACAAAATCTCAATCGACACCGTGGGCCCATTACCCCAAACGCCATCGGGTAATGTGCACATTCTTACTGTACAAGATAATCTCACGAAATATTGTGTAGCAGTACCAATACCAAACATTAAGGCTGAGACTATTGCAGATGCACTTGCTCGTCACGTGATTATACAATTTGGGTCACCCCGCGTAATACTAAGCGATCAAGGTAGATCATTTGTCGGTAAAATATTTCATCACCTAGCAAAAATTTTTAAAATTAAACAAGTAACTACCTCAGGGTACCATCCACAAACTAATGGATCCCTGGAGCGTAGTCACATAGTATTGGCAGAATTTATCAAACATTACGTGAATAAATATGAAGACTGGGACAAACTTGTTCCCTTTGCAATGTTTTCATATAATATCGCTGTACATGAATCCACTAATTTTACTCCTTTCGAGCTTATATACGGCAAAAGAGCTCGTATACCCAGTTCCTTTCCACCCCCGGATAAAACTGAGACTTATGGGACTTACTTATATGACCTAGTCAACCGTATGGATGACATGCGACATTTCGCGGCATCCAATTTAATTAAATCTAAACACCGCTCTAAACGTTACTATGACGCTCATCTGAATCCCAGTACTTTGAATGTTGGAGATCGGGTTTATGCCATAAAAGAACCACGAAAAGGTAAATTCGATTCACATTACAAAGGTCCGTATATTATAGCTGAATTGTTAGATAATAATACAGCTATAATAGAGGACGAAAAGGGCAAACGCTCTCTTAAACATATAGATAAGCTAAAAATCTGTAACACTAGAGATTCTACTAACACTAACACTGACACTCAATCCGATTAACATATTACTATTTCCTGTATACCCTACTAATCACTATGTTCTAGCCATATAAAATTACTCCAGGTAAAACGAGTAAAATCCAAACACCATGGGGTGGATAAAATTCATCCTCTGGGTAACGTCAGCTGTCCAGATGACGTATGGATTCGTGGCGTACGACTGTGGAACCCCATCAATAAACGTTACTTCCCTATCCCTATTAGATATCAAAGATTGCAATCTGCCATCTGCTAAACCAATAATTAAAAACACAAAAGTCCAACTATTGCAATCTAGTAGTTTCTCATTCATAAAGATTATTCAGTGCAAACTCTCCATCCAACGTACAATTTTCCATTGTGGTATACTTGACCACCTATTCGGAGAAACGAGTAATAATATGGAGTTTATGCAAGAGTTAAGCCATGAAGTTTGCAAATCCGTCCACGATAGCGGACTCTTTATGTATCGAGATACCACACTTGCAGGTGTTCAGAAAAACGCTACGACAAGATTCCCAATCACCCTAGCAGGTTCATTCACCTCCGGTGGTGGTTGCAAAAGGGCATCATACGCCGATCCTTACGGTAAATGGGAAGCGGTCACAGTAACCGGGTATGCCACCTTCACTCTACAAGACTACTACGCTCCTATTAATCTGGATCAAAACGAAGTAGTATTACGATCCGGAGTTCGATGCAAATATCAACAAGGGAAGTGCATGGACATCGAAGGAGGAAACACCTTCTGGGATTTATTACCACCGGATCAGTGCAATTCACGCAAGTTCTCCATACTTTATGAAGGAACAGCTAGCAAGATACAAGATCACGCCAATAGGAAATTCGGAGAAGAAGTATATTCAGTGACTACCGGAGGCGTAACGTTTGCACTAACAGCAAAGGGCCATATCGCAAACTGCGCCACCAAACTAATTAAGACTGAACATCCTAGACTCTTCATACTTGACTCCGAGAATAGTGAATTTTTCCACGACGCCAACAGAATAGATACTCAATCAATGGATCTCTTCACGTACGTAAACACTAAATTTGTATATCTAGAACGCCACCTTCACAACCAGATCATGATGTTATACAACGATATGATCAGACAAGAATGTGAGCTAGAAAAGAAGGTTCTACAAAATGCACTCATTATAGCTACACTAGCACCAGATGAATTTGCATTTCAATTTATGAAGAAACCAGGATATATTGCTCATGTTTCAGGCGAAGTAATAAGATTTGCCAAGTGTATAGCAGTGGATGTAAAACGCCGAGACACAAAAGAATGTTACCAAGAGTTACCTGTAATGAGAGGTAATGACACATACTATATGTTGCCACGAACTCATATATTAATTAAAACCGGAACGCAGATAGATTGCAACCCCTTACTAGCACCGATGTATCGACTGGAAAACTCATGGTATGAATTAAATCCTAAACTCTCCTCAGTACCAAGTCCAGAACAACTAACGGCTTCCACAAATCATTCCTGGAAGTATATACCAGCTCAAGGCTTAGCGACAGGAGGAATCTACTCAGACAACGACATCGTGAAACTCAAAGACTACATGATGTTCCCCTTGGAAAGAACAGCTGTATTGAACACCATCGCCAGAGGAGCAACAGGACAGTCTGTAGCCGACAACACTATTAAAATTAACAATTTTATTGACGAAGAGGCCATAAGGCTATCTCTAGCTAAAGCTTGGGGAAGAGTGTACAACTTCTTTAACACGGTGGGTACCTTCAGCGTAACACTTTTTGGAGTATATCTCACATTCAAGGCAATTAAATTCGCAATCGACACATTAATTCATGGCTATGCATTACATACCCTATACGGATGGAGTATATGGTTGATCGGAGCATTTTGGGACTCGGTCACGAATCTCTTACTACATCTACCCAAGATTGGTAAAGATATTGCGCCCGAGAACGTAGAACTAACAGAAAAAGAAAAATCTAACGTCATCACCAATCAAAATATTTACCCATATTTGCCATACGCACCACCTAACCACACTACTGAAGTGATTTACGCCGCTCCTAGAACAATTGGTACTCAGTATAACTTTCCTCAAGATCTGGATCCTCGCGAACCAAAACCTGAACACGAGAATACACGACAGACTCCAAACTAACCGCATGCATGCTTCTTACGACTTTACAATCTAACCTTTAAAATAACTCAAGTTTCTGAAATCCCAAGAATCTAATAAAAACTAAGTAAATAATTTTAGTGCCATCATCATCAACATGGCAACTCTGAACAAGATATTCCTAACCTTCATCACCATCATAAGTAATGTGAAAGGAACTGCTGTCCACCTGAAGCCATTAGAACCTAGCTCAGGACTCTACTATGAACATCTCGCCGATATTCATCTTACTCGAGACGAATGGAAACTAACCACTATGATAGATCTAGCTTTTTTAGAGCAACAAATACCTAACATAGCAGATCTGGAGATAAACCTCATAGACCAGTGCTGCATATCAACAATTGAAGAATCCGACTGTAGACATTACATACAACTTGATGATTACAGGCGCATTATCCGAGAATCAACCGAGCGAATGAAACTAATAAGACAACTAATTGGCTCCGGGCAAATTAACAATCAATCATCATTAATTGAACAGAATAGGTTAGCTATACTTCAACATTACATCAACAATTTTAATAAGATCGTCCTAGCCTCTACTCCTGACGATTCGGTGTTACTCGAGAAGAACAGACAGATAGTTCATTCAGACCTATACGACGATTTGAATCAATTAATACTACGCCGTGGTAACTACTACAGATACACGCCCCCTCTGAAAGAAACAAAAGGTTTAATCGCCAAGGAGAACGTGACTTACTCACACTACATTATGCGACTGAGTTCATGGAGTGTCCAAGCTCGAAGTTGTTTCGAAGACTTCCGTATTCATATGGAAGACGTTCTGGAAGCAGTCAATCTCGTTTTAACCGGAAAGCTCCCTCCAAGAATTCTCAGCCCGAAGAGAATCTCAGAAGCCATGGAAAAGTTCATTAAAAATAATCCACGACATCAATTTCCCGTAACAGTCAAGGACCTCTACAACGAAAAGGCTTCCCAGTTAATGAAATTCGAATATGAGTCGCTCAATGATAAGTTCATTTTGACACTTCGAATACCTCTAGTACAACTACCAAGATATAACTTGTACAGACTCCATGCTTATCCCGTTCAACAAGTCTTCGGAAATAACACTAAGGGTTCGGCTTATATTCAACCCCGATCTGACTACTTGATGATGTCAACAAACCACGCAAGCTATTCACTAATTCAAGGAAATGAACTTAAACGGTGTTTAAAACTGGAAGAATCCTATATTTGCAAACCGAATTTTGTCATATACGAAACAGCCGTTCATCCTGCATGTGAAGCTGACCTACTTACCAACTCGGATCCAGAATCATTCCAGAGATGTGACATAAGATTAAACAAGATCCATTACTTATACTGGAAGTCCTTAGAAGAAATTAATGGTTGGATTTATTCTATACCGCATCTGAGCCTACTTCAAGTCCAACACCCGGGGAAATCTACGGAATATGTAAACATATCTGGTGTAGGATCTTTAAGCCTGAGCCCAGAAGCCTCGATAAGAATTGGCTATATAAATTTATTTGGATCTGCCGATGCTGATCGTGAGATTCTTCTTCAACCGCAACCCACTATTGGACTCAATGTAACACTATTATTCCCAGAAATAAGTAACTACGGACCTCTTAACTCGACCAACTACACAAACAACAACCCTCCAAAGTCATCTCTCATCGATTCATATGGATTTCTATCTTACGATTTTACTTTAGATCAAGTAAAGAGAGAATCACAAACTACTAATTTGCTCAAAGAACACAGACGCATACCAACTCACATCCTGCATGGAATGCTAATTACTTCATTAGTTTTAGCGGGATACTTAATATTTTTAACTAGGAAACTAACTTACAACTTAATTTTCTGTTATACTAGGAATAAACTTTCAACAATAGAATCTGGCGTATCTTATCAGCAGTGCTATGATCTTCACGAGAACCTGGAACCACTAAACTCCGATGAACAAAAGTTATGTGCAAAGGGCTCCCCGAAAATAGACTTACCACTGATGAAGAGAGAGACGCTAATATAAGTGAGATCCAATCTCACAGATATTGGAACCAGAGTTTCGAAGATTTTTGTGAATTAACATCTTTTCTGATTCATCGAAACCACTGGAAAAGGGCACAGGCTACAAGGAAACTACGGACAAGACTACGATTCCGAAATAACCTCCTCTGCGACAATTTTCTCGACGAGGAAGCATACAACATAGACCCGATCAAAGAGCATCGAACTTATCAAAAGATCTTAGGATCTTTTAAAATAACCCTTCCAACAACATTAGACATAACCGATCTGGATCAAGCTTGTCGCGCCAGCAACTACAGACACTTTAGGAAAATCTTTTTCCGAGAATATTGGATAGAGAATTCTCTACACCGTTGCCTTCGAAGCAGTTACAGAATCAGTTCACTAAACAACCGGTTCGAGAATTTAAGAAATACCTTTTTCTTTTATCTACAAAATAATACTTTTTAACGTATTATGGACATTGTGATCGACCTCCAAGGATTCTGGGACAGCAAAGAAGAGTTTACTCCGAAAGAAATTGCTTTAGTTGCAACCACCGAAGACATTCTGGGTCACTGGATAGTCGAGCAGCCATTTCCATATCACAAACTACCATTAAAGATTCGCGAAAGGAACGACTGGGCCACGTCGAAGCATCATGGCATCCACTGGTCAGAAGGCGACACCCAACTCCACCAAGTGCTGAAAATCCTAAGAAGATACAGTAAAAGTGCTCGCGTAGTCTATACCAGAGGAGAAATCAAAGCCACTTATTTACAGAAAACATTGAAACGAGATATAGTAAATCTAGAACACAGAAAATATAATTGCCCCAAGTTCGACGCTATTCGGACATCGTCAACCACTTGCACAACACACGGGAAAAAGAAGAACTACCATTGCGCACTGACCAACGCAATCTGCTTAAGGCAGTGGCTACAAGATCAACGAAAAACATTCCCTTTGTAAAATTTTATAATGTCACACAAGATAACAAAATTCTTCCCGAGAAATCTCTCACTCGGGTTGGATATGCAGTTCGCTTATATCGTTTCCTCTATAATCATTCAAAACCACTGGTTTAAGCGAACATGCATAAGGAAATTGCGACGACTACGCCGCAGTAAAACAGACCAACAACACACAGACCCACTGGACCTGGAAGAGGGCGTATGCATAACACCTAAACCTATAAAGCTTGACAAGAATATCAAAACAAGCCCCTTAGAAATGCACGCCGCTTGGGTTATTGCCCAAGATAAGAACCTTCAAATACAAGTCATGAAGAATTATTGGAACAGCAAGAATCGCCTTAGAGTACAACGTAGAATACGGAAAGCCCAACAAGAACACTTCCCAGATCTAGTCTACAGAGTAGATTTGCTCCGGTTATTTGGAGAAGTACCTTGGGCAGACGTTCGGACTAGTCTTTACCTCAGAGAAACCATGATTAGGTTATCCAACCTAATTGCAGTCAGACATTTTTATCAGCGGCCTTCAACCTACTGCTACCTCGACCTCATGGATGATATATCAAGATTCTATGAAGAGCCAAGCCCACCGTCCGGCCTATACTCATGTACTCATCAACCCTGCGTAAGTCTATACAATCCATATGACATAACCCAAGGACCATCAACTCATATGGATGATATGACCTCCGTAAGTGATAGAATTGCGTTTATGAAGCAAAAACGCAGAAAACAAGCCCACCGACGTAAAGCAGCTAAAAGACGATTTTGCAAAAGGAAGATCAGAAGGAAAAAGAATTCGCGAAAGAAATTAAAAAGGAAATAACCACTAACGAAACAAATAAATACTAACATATTGCCAACTCCTACGCATGCAGAAGTAAGGCAAGTAACAACTTATCCACCTTATAAATAACTAATTAACCTTACAAAAAGAAAATTTTTAATAAAAAAAAAAAAAAAAAAAAAAAAAAAAAAAAAAAATATATATATATACTAGAAAAACAAAAAAAAATTTTTATAAAAAACAAACATTGTATGTCAAATACAAACAAAAAAATTTTATAAAAGAAAAACAAAAAAAAAAGGGAATAAAATAAAATAATTGTTTATATGTGCATGTATGTGTATGCGAATATATATATGTATATATGTGTGTATGTAAAAAAAAAAAAAAAAAAAAAATTTTTGTAAAATACAATAACAAGTACGCATAAATACTCATACTCATGATACCCGATCTTCAGATATCCTTGAATCAATCAAGGAAGTCAAAGCTCATGAGTATGTGTAATTACGCACTAACTATATTAATTAGAATAAGTGATTTAAAATATAAATCTATGTATAGGTACATTATCTCCCGCAAAAGCAGATGAATTTGGCCCGTTAATCATCGCTCAAACCGCCTCCTATTATTACAACATATATATATATTGAAAGGTGAAGGGTAATTTAAGTAAAATATCGTACAAATCACAAAAACAAGAGAAAACCAGAAGAAAATTATAAAAAAAAAAAAGAGAAAAATAAATAAATAAAAAAAAAACATAAAAATGAAAAACAAAAAAAAAATATTTATAAAAACCCAAAAATATACAATAAAAAAAAAAAAAAAAAAAACAAAAAAAAAAAAAAAAACAAAATTTATTTTTAAACGCACTCGCATAAATAATAAAGGTGATGGGTAGACATGTAAGGAAAATTGTTAATAATCTATCTAATAAATGAATGACACAAGAAGCACACTCGCATAGGTAAATGATAAGCTATAAGAGAAATAATGTAAACAATGTGACGATCTATCGATTTTAAGAGTAAAATAATCAAATGTTAAGCAAGACAGTGACTAGGTATCGTAATATCATTAGTTAATTTAGTTCAGTAAGGCGCGTAAATGTTTAAGTTAGAAAATAAGTGCATTGTTCGGAATATACCTTATTATTAAGTTACCTATTTGGCCATAGGAATATCTAGAATTAAGCTCTCAAGTTGTAGTCTTAAAAATATATGCAGTATATAAAATTAGTTAGATATATGTATAAAAAAAAAAAAAAAAAAAAAAAAAAAAAAAAAAAAAAAAAAATATTAAAATCTTAAAAATAAAAAAAAAACAATAAAAAGAAAAAAAAAAAAAAAAAACAAAAAAAAAAATGTCCATATATTTATTTAAATAAGCAAGCTCAACGTACATAAGCAAAAATAATTAGAAAAGGCATCTTTACATGATAGGCATTAATTTTACTTCTTTTATTTTTATTTTTAGTTTTTTAAAATCCATTTATTTTAATGCATACAATTATGAACTCAAAAATGTAAATTAGTTATAAGTAAAAACACGCAAGTGCAGAGAACCACCAACGACCAACATCGAGATAAAGAACTATCCACGACCTAGGGCATGGTTCCCCCCCGGACTCCCCAACGACGGAAACCTCCTAGAAGTGGAAGACCTTTCAACGCAGACACCAACGATGAACTCGCGCACCTTTGGGTTCTGTGACCGATACAATTCTCTCACTGCGCATGACGTCACGACGGCCATTACTATAAGGCCCAGCGTTAGAAATGAATCAGAAGGGCCACTTAAAGTAAGCGTGCTTACTTTAACGTCCCTCCTCTTCCCACAAAGGGAAAAATCTCCACTACGAAAAGGGAAAGTATAACACGGCTTGGAACCAACACCTACGATGTAACAAACTACGACACCACGAAAGGTATACGCTATGTCCGTATACCTGAACGAAGAAAACACATCGACGTATGCATGAAACATACGAAACCTTTTTATATGTATATAAAAGTACATAAATATATATATATGTGTGTGTATGCATGTGTATATATGTATCCGTGTACATGTATACTACCCGACTGTAAACGACTTAATCTACTTAATATATATCTTACGATCTATAGGAAGGAAGTATAATTAGATGAGAACAACTGAAAAAGGAAGAAACAACAAGTTTAAAGAAATATAAATTTATTTGAAAACACTCAATATAAACAATACATAGTAAAAAGGAAAATTAACAACAATAAATATGAGTATATTTTTATACACTTATAATATATGCCCATCAAGACGGTTGCAGAGCTTCACCGCAGTACACACAGGGCGGACTCAGGAAGCAGGCTACATCCCGCATCTCATCCAATAGCAATGCAATCCGGAGCGAAGCATTGCTCATCCGCTCCCGGTAATGTGCAGGGCACAAATTTATCATTAACTAGAAAAAGAAAAAAAACACATATATTAAACATACAAATATATATATATGGATATACGTATAAATCATTAACTTTAATGAATTCTCACCGATAACACTGTGTCGTGCCGGAACTGTTCCATGAGTCTCCAAGGAGTATGCTCGGTGATCCACCTGGCTTCCTGGGTAGTCATCGGAGACAGCACCGTGATCAAAGGGTCCGAGAATGGGATCATGAAACTATGTCCCTCGACGAAGGTGACTCTGAATGACACCCGGACTAAGGCTCTGTTGCCAGGATAAATCGTTACCCCTGATAAAGGTAACACCACCGGAGACAGCACTTGTTGTTGAGGTAAAGCCTCAACAGTCCGCTTCCTAGCTGGCTGTCCCTCTAACACCTCCGGAAGTTTCCTCTTTCCCTGACCTACTTCAAGCAGCTCACATGAACGACGCAGGCACCTTGGATTTATGGGCGCAGGTATGCCCCGGACAACCTCCACTGGACTGTTGATCAAAATATTCCTGGGAGAACTCTCCTCCTCTACATTAACCGGGGATCCGGAGCCATCATCCTCCACTGGATCTGCCGACTGATGCTGAAACATGAAAAACAATATTAATCTTTTTTATTATTATTTTTACAAGAAAAACAAATTCAGCTTACCGTTGTCTCCAACCAATCATCCTCTCTCGGAGGAGAACTATTCGCCCACTCCAGCAACTCCGGGGTAGTAGGAACACCTGGATGACGATTTTGAAGACCAACCTGAGGCACCATGTCCTGACTCCATGTCGAAGTAGACGGACCTAAACCACCGTCATCTTCCACCGCGGCCATCGGTTTTGAGGATAAATCCAAAGGCTCGTCCTTTATGTCGGGTCCTCCAAGCGCAGCCTCAACACTCTCACTCACGATAACGTTCACACTCGCGACAACACCATCTTCCGAAACAATATCTTCTATCTTGATACAGTACATTTTTTCGTTTTTATTACTTTAGCCGGTTCGAAGTAAAAATTATAAGTGACGATATAAGATTCTTACTCTATGAAGAAAACTCTCCATGACCAAAAGGGTCAAGAAAAGTGGGATCACCAGCCAACCATCGAGCAAGAAATCCACAGATTTCCACAAAGGGAGAAAAGGATGACCCTGGTAACCCGTTTCCAGTTCATCAAAAAGCGACCTTAACAAAACTATAAAATTTTAGAAATTAATAACTGGTCGATTCCGTAACGAAAACGACCATAAAACCAAAATAATGTGACGCCATAACCCATAAAATTCTACTAAGAAAGAGATGTTTTTTTTTAAAATAAAAAAAAAAGGGCATTTCTTAAGTTATGAAGCAAGACACCCGCCAATCCACTAAATAAAAGGAGGGAAGGTCACAAGAATTCAAGAATGCAACAACAAACGCGCATAGACAAGAAGAACTGAAACACCAAGCCACCTACGTTGACAATCCAAAAGGGGGACAATTTAAAATTAATATAACCATACAATACGAAAGAAATAAAGATTAAAACGCAATTCATATTAATCAGTTCTATTTGCTTTTATTTACGCAACTTGCATAAATCAAAGTCATCGAGGACGATGACGACTTTAAGGGTAGAGGTGTAACAATCGATATATATCAATTGCGATTTAATCAATCACGTTAACATTCTATATTAAACTCTTATTTTTCTTTTGTAAATAAGAAATACTCGACTACGTCCCACCCCGCGGTGATAAATTTACCTTTCTCAGGTATCTATGTGAGTGCATGCACGATGACCATGAACAGGCAGAGATCGACAGATGGGACAATATTGTATATATCTCTCTCTCTCTCTCTCTGCCATCCTTGTTCAAACCAACTATGATACCTAAGAGTATACTCATCTTGCATCCACACCTACCTGTGTACTTTTTGACAATATACGTACAAGAGAGTGTGTGTGTGTGAGCATAATACCCAATAGATGAATGATGAAATCACCGTCTAATTTATCAGGGACGCGTGCACGTGAGCACTGAGCCTCTAGCGATTCAGCGGTAAACAAATTTTACGAGTTAAATGATTTACCTTACTTATAATCCAAATTCAATATTTCGAGTTATTTTTTTTTTTGATTTCAAAATCTCTGAAATACTTACTAGTAACACGGATTGCGTAATATGTTTACTTACTTGTTTGTCACATAGAATGACCTCCAAATTCGAAATATACGCGCATTATATTTTTCTCACGGGACAAATCACGACTCCTTTCACCAATATTAGACCTACAGCATAGATTACTCATTTGTTTTTCATGCAAGATGACTCCCGAACCCGGAACACTTACGCATCATGTTTTTCTACCCCCTGTTGTTAACTCTAAGCTTACAACATAGATTACTCATTTGTTTTTCACGTAGAATGACCTCCAAACCCGGAACACTTACGCATCATCTTGTTTTTGACCATCTTGAGACGTATTTTGATTCCCTAAACCCGGAAACTATTGCTACACCATGGATTACTCATTTGTTTTTGACGCCCTGTTAGATCATCACATCGATGATCCAAACCAGGAAATCAATAGGAGCCACACCATTCCCCCAACTAGATCTAGGGTATATAAACTGCCGAAAATCTAATGAAGTCAGTCAATCGCTAATCAGAACTAATCTCTGCCGGATCCCGGGTAAATCACAAAATCTCTGCTGGTTTCGGTCTGAAAATTCTATTAGTTTAAAATAAGATTAGTTCTAAACGGCTGAAGCCGATTAGTACCGCGAATCAGAATTTAGAATTTTCATCGTTGTCCACGTGACGGTCCACCGCCTAGGCAATCGGGCTCCTTGGGCAAATAATTAAATTTTAAATTCGTTAAAATCTCGGTTGATTCGACTCACCCCCAAACCAGGATTATCGGTTTCGTGACGGTCCATAGCCTAGGAATCCGGACTCCTAGACCGACATCCTAACAAAAAAGAATACTCGCATTCATACTCGATAGATAGGGAGTGCATCCGCTTGGCACCCCAGTAGCTCCGAGTCTGAACAAAATATTTGATTCCGCTGAATAAAATCACGAAGCCACAGTGCCGTGTCCCAGTGTAATTAAAAATAAGGACTGTAATTGAACAATTCGTGATCATAAATTCAAATTGGTGAACTGTGAGAGAGTGTGATCAGCGAAAATTGTAAACCACCTCAAGCTGAGTGGTAAGTCTATATATATATTGTAAAACTATAACACACCTTTGTAAAACAATATTACAAGAATATAAAATTCTTCATTTTTTTTTTTTAAGAAACATCTTTCTCTTATTTTATACCTCTTACTCCAACATTCATAAGTTAACGGGTACAGAAAGAGACAGACGTTAAGAACGGGGACTTCTCGAGGGCCCATATTCACCTACCCATTTTCCTTTCGCTTCAATATCCCGGACCTATCCTAAAGCCACGCAGGTCAACGATCGGGATAGTCTATCGTACTTCCGCTCGGTACGAAATAGACTTATTTAGTATTTAACGAAATTACCGAGTAATTAACATTCTCACACTAGCCACGTGACGGTCCTAATAGGCTCCTTGGTTGAGTTATAGAATAATTATTTTTAGGTAATTTTGTACTAAATAATTAATCAATAAAAACCCTTCGCCCGTCGCCTTCACTCTCTCCGATCGTGACAATAAATTGACTGAATTGAAAGATCAAATGACTTCAAAACAGAGTAAGTAATAATAAACGGAAAAAAAGGATTTCTTGGCGCAAAAAATTTTGATTTGCCCCAAAGGAATTTTTACTTATCCCAAGAAATTTTTTGCAATATAAATTGAAAACAAAATTTTTGTTGGAACGAGAAAAAATTTTTTGGAGCAAGAAAAAATTTTTGGGTAAAGAAAATTTTTTCAATCCTCAGAAAATTTTTGTCTTTAGTTCATAGTACAAAATATTTCTTTCGCCAAGAAACCCTTGTTTTCTGTGTTCGAGTAATCGTGATTTTTAATACTTATCTTAAAAATTTTATTTGTTTAATAATTAAATTTATTTTTAGAACTTTTAGTTGAGTATATAGATTTAAAATTTGATGGATTAGAAAAAAAACTTGAAACGCTAAAAGAAGCATCATTTATGATATAAATAATAAAAATCGTCATCTTAACTTTTCTACACCAACCAATGAAACATCTATTTCAAAAGTTATCGATATGTCCTGGAGACAAAAACTTGGTATTGACTTACCAATTGATGACCCTGATGAGTTTTTGAAGTTTAAGGAGGACATCAAAACGAACATTGAGAAATAAGAAGCACTCGTAAATAATTATATTTTGTTCAAAATTTCAATTTATAAATTTTTACTAACTCAAATTACTCAATATATTTAATTTTTTTTCTAGAAAAGTATGTTTGAACTTGAAACGATGGGAAGTAACAACTATGAAAAAGACATAAAAAATGTTATGCATGCGATGAGTAAAAAAAACGTGCAAATATTATATAGTGGTGCTGGCCGGAAAGCTAAAGATCGAGGGAAACTGAATTTTAGCGCCACAAATACGTATAAGCTTTTACAAGGTGAGTAGGCTATTCATATTTATCACTTATTTTAGTTCATATTTGATGCCATGTGAGAAATGAAAATATTAATAAATTTATTTTACAGAGTATATTGAAACTAAATACATCAATAACAAAAAAAATTTTAAAATATTGACAGTCGTGAGTGCGTTTCTTGCTGGTGCTGGAGATCGCGAAAAAGGAAGATATGCTCGGAATACAGATTAAAAAAAAATTATTCTTATCTATATTGTTTTAATAATTATAAGAAAATTTAATTTATTCTTATGTTGAATATTTTGTCTCATTTTATGAAAATATAGTTTGGGCTTATAAAGCTGTAAAAATAAATCTCTATTTTAATACGTTGTTTCAATTTACGAGTTTACGGATTTTAAATTCCAGAGTTATTTTTTCGTTCCCCGACGTTTGGGCCAATGTTATTCTTTCGTTCCACAAGGCTTGGGCCAATGTTATTTTTTCGTTCCACAAGCTTTGGGCCAATATATTTTTTTCGTTCCACAAGACTTGGGCGAATGTTATTTTTTCGTTCCACAAGGCTTGGGCCAATATTATATTTTCGTTTCCCGAGGGTCGAGCCAGGCTTGATTTTTCGTTGCCCAAGCCTGGGACCAGGCTGTTATCATCCAAGGCCTGGACCAACGCTTATCCAATGGTCAACTAAGGCTCGTGCCAAGGCTTGCCCAAGGCTGCTAAAGCTTGGCCCACGCTTGGTCCAAGCCTTGGCCTATGGTTTATTCCTACCTGGGTACCCAAGGCTCGGCTTAATTTAATGAAACCAATAGACCAAGCCTCGGCCTAGACTTGGGCCAATGGTTAGCTGCCAAGACTTGGCTTAACGTAATCAAATCATTGGATCAAGCCCTGGCCGAGGCTTGGGCCAATGGTCAGCTGCCAAAACTTGGCAAGTGACAACAGGGCCAAGACTCGGCCTATTGTCAGCCTTGGCGATTCCTACCTGGGTATTCTCGTTTTATATATAAACTTATAATTTCAATTTTATAATAATTTTGATATTATTATACATGTATAAATAATTAGAATATACATTCATACTAAAAATTAAAGGAACAGGAAATTATAAATAGTTGTAGTTATCATGTAACTACATAAAAATACTTAAAAAATATCATAGCTTACATCATATATCAATGAGCATATAAATCTATCATATACTTAAATACATAGATGTTTACATACATTTGTACAAATATATGTAAACATATATCTCAATAAATATACATTTGCATACATTTATACAATTATATGTGAACATATATTTATATAATTATATATTTACATGTTATAACGGTGGGCCCTGGCTATCTCGTGTCCGATAGCCACGAACCACAGTTACTAAAATTTCCCGAATAAATAATTAATTAATAATAAATTATTAAATATAAATATGAATTTTAATTATTTTATTTGTTGGTTCTGGAAGGCGGGAAATAGATCTCAGAGGTGGGTACACTCGTTCTACCGGACACGCGGCTGTAATACAACTTATTCTAGACGAACTGGTGATAAGAAAATTTGTTCAAAAGACTCAATGTAAAGAAAATTAAAATTTATTTAACCAAGCCCAAATATATACATGAAATCCCCTTTTCTTATAAATTAAATTTTAATTAATTAATTGAGTATCCCGCGGTAATTAATTTACTTATCGCGTGGATCTCATTGAACAAACTAAATTATATATTTTACTAAATATTAAGTAATTGTCGCGTTGAAGAGAGAAAGTGAAAATTTATATATGTACAAATTATTATATGTCTTATCTGGTTACTGGTAAACGTACAGGTGGAACTGGTCTACGGTTCATCCTTCCCTGGTTTTGACGACTCCTTGGATTGTAAACTGCTTCCGGTTCCTGGGCTGGTAACGATGAAAGTACTCGCACTCTCTTTGGTTTTACTAACCAGTACTCACAGAAAACTTAGTACGTCTTTTTAATTATAAGTAAGAATTTTGGGAAACACTATAATTTATTTTATTGTCGCGTGGCTAACTGTTTGCTCACTTGAACTTGAATGCTAAATTTAGTTTAACTGCCTTTGGTCCCAACCTCTGATGACCCCTACCTAATTATGCGCGAAGGACCAATTCACGGTCACCTGCTGCGCGAGATCATCCCCTATGGTCTAGCGCCTAACTCAGCCGAACTCAGCAATCAGGTTGTAACGAGAGGGAGAGAGAAAGACCAAAACCAGACGAAGACAGCGAGAGAGCCGCACTCTCACGTCGTACCAACGCTGCCCGGTTATACTCCCCGTCGCCAGACTTGAGATTGGGGCTCGGAAGCTGAAAAAAATTCAGAACGGTTCTCGTACAAATAAAGTTTAAATTTATAGAACCCTTTTATTTGAAAAATACAAAATTAATATTAAATGATAGGTTCTATTCCTCAGGGACGGTGACCGGATCAACCTCGACGGACTCATCAATGACGAGGACATCCGGATCGTCCGAGAAATCCGTGGACTCCTTGATTTCCTCTTCGTCCTCCGCTAAGGGATCCTCCTCCAGCTCTGGTTTCCCTGAAACCACTTCCTCCTCCGGGACCACAAAACCGACCTCGGGCATTGTCTCCGGTGGCGTGGCTCGTTCCGGGGTAACAGGCCTGTAGAGCGAGACAGTGGCGGCTTCTGCTGGTGGAAGTTCCTCAGTCATCAGCAAATCCCATCGGGTCCTCTTGAGGGCTTGCGTAACATCCGGCGAAGATGTCGGGCGAGCCGGTGGGTTGTAGCTGGCCTGAACTAAACGAGCTACCGAAAGCCGACCAGTCGACTCGGTTTCCCGGGACAAGGTGCATTTCTTGGCCCAACGCTCGGAGGGTCCGGGTTTTACCGAGCAAGCAACCACTGAACGGTGGGACGGCAGCTGGGCGACTTCTAAGGACGCTGCAGGAGTGGGTACCAGTGGGAACGTCGGTCGAGGCGCAGGTGGACGGCGTGGCACTGGGGTTGGCAGTCCCAGGCGGGCGGCTTCAGCCAAGAAGGCATTTTTCCTCTCCCGACGCATCCAAGTTCGGCAGTGGGTTTCATCCCGGAATCTGCCAGGCTCACGAGCCATACGCTCTCGCACTCGTCGATCACGTTCTTCTTTCTGAAACAAAATTAAACAATTTTTGTAAACCGAGGGCTGCGCCTGGGCAATTTTAAATCTGGAACATAGTGATTGCCCAAAATTTTACCAGCCTCTGATTTAAGCTCAACGACTAATGGACTAATGATTTTATTAACAATGGCTGGTCCTAGAAATTTACTAGCCAAACTAGACGAATATTTATTGGCTTTGTTACTTAATTTCCGATTTGGGTAATATACCGGATCACCCACTTGCAGTTTAGGTGGCTCCTTAAGTCCCTTATCGTGATATACAGCCTGCTTTTCACTTTCTTTTCTCATTACGTCCTCGATTTTATGACGTAATTGATCGAGACGGTTAACCCGATCGCGCCACGTAATACCATCAAGATCCATGTCATCTATTTCGAGTCCAGTAATTTTTCCTGACAACCGTGGTTCTTTGCCATGAACCAAATAGTATGGCGACATATGCAAAGATGCATGATAACTACTATTGTAGGCAAGTTGGAATTCGCCTAAATGTTCATCCCACGACGTCTGGTCTTTCGAAATAAATGCTCGAATCATTGGCTTCAGTGTACGGTTAATTCTTTCAACCGGGTTACTCTGAGGATGCGCGATCGCGGTGGGTATTGATTTCACTCCCGTTTCTTTTAAATAATCTTTAATCTCATGATTAATAAATTCTTTGCCGTTATCTGTAATTAAAAACAGAGGGTATCCCCAACGTGAGAAAACACGACGTAAACTTTTCTTAACATTTAATCCCGTTTGTTTACGAAGTCTAAAGACCTCAATAAAGCGCGTATATAGGTCTTGCACGATTAAAACATACTGATAACCGGCTTTGGATCGCGGAAATGGGCCAGTCACATCGGCAGCAACTATGGCCCAGGGTTCAATTGGCTGTCGTGTGCGCATCGGCGCTTGAGACGAGGTCTGTTTATACTTGACCTTTTTACAAGTCTCACAACTCTCTACATACTCGCCGACATCGCGATACATACCAGGCCAATAGTAGCGTGTACGTAACCGATGGTACATTTTATCGCGACCCAAATGACCCGCATCCGGCACATCGTGGTTTTCTTTTAAAATGTCTGGGATCTCACTCTCTTTCAAAACCAATTTCCACGCATTTTGATCGTCAATGAATTCTTTCAAATAATCGGGTTTATAATACTCTAATCTATCCTCGCTATTTATTCTCCAATCAACAAAGTTCTCGGGATACTTCCGTACATTAGCTTTCTTTGTATCATACCAAGAGCGAACTTGAATATGTACAAAGTCCACACCTTTATTTTTAATATCATCGAGGACTTCGGACCAATCCACTGGCTCCTGGTCCTCGTATAGACGTGACAAGGCATCCGGGCCTTCGTTCTCGGTCCCACGACGATGTTCAATCGTAATTTGGTGGGCCAAAAGTTCCATGGCCCAGCGGGCAAGTCTACCGTTCGGGTTTTTCAACGTATGAAGCCACTTTAACGAGGCATGATCCGTAACTACAACAAACGGAAACCCCTCAAGATAACATCTGAGTTTCCTCACGGCCCATACAACCGCCAAACACTCTTTCTCAGTTGTAGTGTATCGTGTTTCGGCACCTCGTAACGGTCTACTTAAACATATAATAAGGAACTCTTTCCCGGTATGTGGTTCTTTTTGAACCAAGAACGCGCCTAACCCCGTATCACTCGCGTCAGTATATAAATAATACGGAAGATCTGGCTGTGGTACAGCCAAAGGCTTAGCATTAACCAGGGCTTGTTTAAGATCCTGGAAAGCCTTCTCTTCCTCATCACCCCATTTCCATTCAGTGTTAACACTACATAATTTATTCAGAGGTCCTTGGACCTTCGCGACATTTTGTAAATGCCTATGGTACCAGTTTACAAGGCCGCAGAAACTGCGTACTTGCTTACGAGACGTTGGACGAGGGAAATTCGCGATAGGTGCGATTTTTTCAGGGTCAGGCCGTAGACCCTCACTATCTACGATGAAGCCAAGAAATTTTACCTCGGATCGCGCGAATTTACATTTACTTGGATTAATTAATAATCCAGTCTCACGAAAGATTTCAAAGACAAGAGATAAAATGGCTTTATGTTCATCGTACGTCTCACTTATAATTACCCAATCGTCTAGGTACGCGAAGACCTTTTCAGTCCAAGAACTCGGTAGGTTTCTCTTATGTACTCGCTCAATAAACCTTTCGCGAAGCTTGTCCATAGCCTTTTGAAATGTTGATGGTGCTCCCGCGAGACCATAGGGCATACGGACCCATTCAAATTGCCCCCTACCTTCTACAGAGAAGGCCGTGTAAGGGATGGACTCTGGTGCCATTAAAACCTGATGGAACGCTTCCTTGAGATCCATGGTAGTAATATACTTCGCGTTATGGAGAGCACTTAAAATACGTAACATATTTGGAAGGGGATGCGCAGGTAGAATAGTATACTTGTTGATTGGTCGATAGTCGACGCAAAAACGCCAACCACCCGAGGCTTTGGTCACCATAACCGGAGAACACGACCAGAAACTGTTACTAGGCCTAATATAGCCTTTCTCGAGCAGTTCGTCTATTTGTTTATTTAATTCCGCCGAAATAATAGGGCTACGCCGATACGGTCGGATTTGAATGGGTTTAATTCCCGGTTGTAGGACGATAGTATGCTGCACGAGGTCAGTTAGACCTTGGTTCGGTAACTCCGCGAATTTTAACATTTCCGATTCTAAAAATACATCAAAATCCTTTTGTTGATCCGAAGTCAACGTTTGACAAATAGTTCGTTTATCACGACAATTAATAAATTCAAAAGGATGATATTCATTAGTGTCTTTGAATTGCCAAGTTTTAGTAGCGCAATCTATTAATATCCCAAACTGAAGAGCGAAGTCCATACCTAAGACTACTGAATAGCTCAGGTCCTCGAGGACACTTAAATATTGCTCTCCTGCTATTGTACCGATTTGAATTATGAATGGAGCTCCCCCAATAGTTTTACATTGAGTATGATTCGCGAGAAGAACTCCCCGACGGTTCGTATCATCCTCTTGTAATTGACCAGAGCTAAGCTCACGTATTTGGTCATACACTCGCCGATTGATATAGGACCTCTCACTTCCCGTATCAATAATACCGTTCACTTGCACCCCGAATATCCAAATGGACACCGGTATACGAGCTGTAATTGTTGGTGGAACAGGACCAGTACCCGTAAAAAATTTGGTCCGAGATGCAATACGATTGGCGATACGTGAGGGTAATATTTTATCTCTGAGTATCTCAGGAAGATACGACGCGCGCGAAGGCGAAGGACACGATGGTGGAGAACTATTACTGAGAACTGGACCTTCAGGTTCTAATCCTGGGTCAAATTCATCCTCCCACTCTTCTTCAGTCTCCTCATCATTCTCAAGGGGCTCCAAACCACATAAATATGGCATACCGGGGACGTCAACAGAACTTGGTTCTTCCGATTCGTCTGAACCAATCGACACAATAAAATCACTAACTTCCAAAGTCTCTAGAATTTTTTGATGTATTTCGTTCGGATAAATTTCGACCGAAGGAAAAGTACGATCAAGACCGGTGCAAATTTGTTCAAATAAATTATTAGACATTGGTGAATTAACCATGGGCCGTGCTTCTTCCCTTAAGCCTTCCCAGTGATTAATTTCGTCGGAATTTAAAATAGATGGATTAATTTTGTCATTATTTAAAATCGATAAATTATTATTAAAAACAGAAAAATCATTATTTAAAACCAATAAATTACTAGATACGTTATTATTTAAAACAGATAAATTATTAAATATCGATAAACCGTTCGTATTTTCATATAAATCGCAAAACTGCGCGAATGGATTTTCTTCAATATCCAAATTTTCTAAATTACAACCATTACTAATTTCATTATCGACATCAAAGGAAATTAAATCTTCAACATCGCGATTTAAATTATTTTCAACCGATACTGGGCTGCACAGGTCAATTAAGTTGACCTCAGTCCCAAATTCATTATCATTATTATTAATAACGGAGCTCGTTACATTCACTACTTGATTTTCTAAAACTACATCTCCTATCAGTTCACCACTGGTTAACACGACCGGACCGATAGTACGCTCTAAGCCGCCATCAGGTCTCGAAATTAAATCTTTTTCAATTGAAATTTCATAAGTAAATTCTTTATCTGGACCGACAGTTCGCTCTAAGCCGCCGTCAGGTTCGGAGTTAAAATTAATTAAATTATCCGCATTAAATGGTTCGATCTGACCGACAGTACGCACCAAGCCGCTGTCTGGTTCCGAACTTAAATCTATTAAATCTTCAATATTACTATCTAAGACTGGACCGACAGTTCGCTCTAAGCCGCCGTCTGGTACCGAAATTAAATCATTTTTATTATTTGTTGAAATTTTTTTAAATTTATTTGGTTTGTTCAACCAGGACTGATGTGAATGATAGCTACTAGGGCTCCGATTTCCCCTTATTATTTGTTTCACAGATTTTCTAGCTTTCGCGCCCTGTTTCCTCGGGGAATAGGAGGGCGAAACTAGTTTTTTGATTGATCAGTGCGACTTATATCGCCAGCACTGGTCGGTTGTACCTCGACACAATTAGTATGGTTGTTTCGATTAATATCATAATTATTGACGTGATTATTACGAACAAAACGATTTGAACGATTACCACGATTATTACGGTTGTCATTTCTTTTAAAATTATTTGAATTAGGATTTGGGTTTCCCCTATTAAAATTATTTACATTTGGTTGCCCACGATTTAAGTTATAATTATTACCATTATTATTAAAATTATTATTATATGAATTGTTATTTGGCTGAACGGGAATGTTTGACGGACGTACATTTGAACCTCCCGTAAATCCGGACCTAAATGAATCGACATTTAATTTAAAACAATTTTGTCTTACGTGTCCTTTTTTAAAACAATAATTACAGACATCAACTCTGTTATTTATACACTGTTCAGATAGATGACCATTTTGCCAGCAGTTAAAACAAAAGTAATGGTCGGAATTACGACCAGCAGTAACCTCACTAAATGTACGTGGTGTGACAATTGAGTTGCTGTTATTATTCGCGTTGTAGGTATAACGTACTCGATTATTTGGAGATTTATTTGATGGGAAATTATTTTGAGGAGTTTGGACAGTAGCTGTCGATGCGCAAACAATTAATTTGCCGTCATCACCCTCTCGAATTTCCTCGATAATAAGTGGTTGTTTATCATTCATCATTTCAACCAAAACAGGAGTACGCGGGAACGAATGCACTGCTGAGAATCGCGATTTTTCTTTTGTTTTAGCGTGCGACTTATCGGATGGCTCGGACGCGCGTTTATTTTCCTCTAGTAGCACGGCGGCCTCATGTAATACCGATAAGAGGTCATCATAAGAGTTCACTGACCTAGAAAATACTAAGGTTGACAAATTTCTAGGCAAGTGATTACGGATGCACGTAACCTGTTCCGATTCAGGAGGTGGGTTACGCATCTCACTGTATTTTTGTTGGACTCTAAATGTAAAATCAATTGACGATTCACCGGGTTCTGGTCTCAACTGACCAATTTCCATAAGCAACTGGGTGTCCGTCTTTTGTGAGCCGAATGCTCTTAAAAATTCCCGTTTGAAATGGTCATAGTCTGACCAATGTCTACTGTACACGTCGTACCACTTGGTAACTTTTCCAGTAAAAATATACCCAAGAATTTTTACGAAATCCGTTATGAGCCAACCCTCGCGAAAAGCCATGGCTTCAAATGAAGCCAAGAAACTGTTAGCTGATAAATCGCCTTGCGGAAAACGTACCGGCCACGCTCTTACGATTTCTCTAATATCGCGCCATTTACGTAGCGAAACTGCCGCGGCGTTTGGTATCACTAAATTATTCGCTCTCGGTTGGTCATAATATTCTTGGTGAATTTGTTGACCATTATTAATCCCATATCCATTATAATTTCCATCAAAATTGTTATTATTATTATTACCGGCGAATAAATTATCCCGTAATATTTCAAAATTATTATTTACCGGTGGATTATTGCAACGATAATTATTGCCGTTCAAATTATTATTTAAATTATTATTAAAATTTCCGCTCGGATTAATAATGGGGTGATTGTTACTATTTTTGTTTAAATTATTATTCAAATTGTTGTTATTGTTATTGTTACTTATACCAGCCGTATTGTTATGAACATTATGAATTCCACTGGTACTTGGTTGTGAGTTTACCGGGAGGGCTGAGGTCGTAGCAGCCCTATTATTGAAATTCGAGTGACCTGTACCACACTCCCCGTCGCCAAAACTGTGAGTTACTTCGCGAACAGTTTGTGTATTTTGCTGTACAGGCACTTGTGAATTGTTTACCGGTTGCGCGCTCATAGCTAAGGTCAGATTTTGTAGGCAATTCAAAATCTGAGCTAGGGCAGCTTGAGTTGCAGCTAGGTCAGCCTGTGCGGAAACTGGAACGGTGCCAGGAGGAAAAACGGATCCCGCATTAGGCTGAGTTTGTTGAGGAAGTACCGGTGGGGGATTTTCTATAAATACTTCATCTATAGATACCCGTAAGTTATCATTGCTATTTATCGAATTTAGATTTAATTGTCCATTTGAATGTGTGACCGATGGGTCGCTCGTTTGAATCGACCCAGAAGAAGTTGTAACAATAACTGGAGTGGTAGTGACAGTAGTTGGTATTGTCGTGGTAGTAGTCGGTATCGTGGTGGTCACTGTCGTGACCATAGACGTGGTAGTTGCTACCATGTTCCCCAAGCTACGCCTTACTGGCGGTCTAACTTGCTGTGGGGTGTCTGACGTCACGACCAGGTTAGGTATAATAGGTAACGGATTAGGATTTGACATTGTCGAGCTCGCTGATGAAACCGTAGTACTTGACGTTATTGTACACGTTGTCGAGGGTGGGGAATGCACTACCCTATTTTGATTTCTACCGTTCGAGGAACTTATTCCTTCGAAAATTATGTCTTCACTTTCCCGTCTACCCGATTGTTGAATCATACGCTTTGAATTTTGACGCGTTACTGGTCGAGTATTACTCATAATACGATTGTTGGGACTTAATTTTAATTTATTGTAGCTGATAAGACAAGCAGCTTACGAGCCCCAATAATACTACGCATAAAATTTAATTACCGGTAGCAAATCCAAATAACTTAAAATATATCTTGTCTATTTGTAAAATTAAAATTTATTATTTACCACCGGATTAAGAATTTATTTTAATCACTAGGTGACGACAGTTATGACTAAGTAATCCCTAACAATGACAGTTTTTGTAAATTAAATTTATTTATTTTAGATTTACTATAATGGTTTAAGTAATAAACCACAAGTTTATTGAAATTTAATTTGTTTAAAATTATGACAATGAAAAGAAATTCTTATCAATGACTAAAATTTTAAGCCACAGATTTTACTTCATTTATTAACTGATAATATTAAATTTATTTCCGACGCCTATAACTTTAAGCCCCGAATTTTATTTCAAATGATTTTAGATTTAAGCTATTTCGTTTAATTTATTTACTTAAAAGATTTACCCAGACTTAAGTCTAGTGCGTAAATTTTGAAATTTGAATATAATATTATTTTTATCAAACGATTTAATTGCAGTGACTCATTCACTTAGTGAATTTACCATAAACTTATTTTAACAATACAAACTGTGGTTTATATTAAACCAGTAATTAAATTATCTATAATTATTTTATTAGAAATTTCACTTGTGATTTTACTACAAAATTTAACTTTTATTATTTTATTTCAATTTATTTTATAATACGAAAATTTTACTGTCACTGTTAGTTTTAATATATAAATTTTATTTACTGATTTATTTTATTTTACTTAATTTATTTTAGCTTATTTTTCAGAGAAAAATTTTCAGAGAATAACAAGTGATTTTATTTGATATTTATTTCTTTTAGCCTAGTGTCGTACCTATTGTGTACTCGAGTAACGCGTACGACCAACGCGTAAGACGATGACCTTGTCTTGGTCTTCACGAGACCACCAGAATTTATCGATTTTTTCTTCACTACCACGACTTCAATTTTATTTTATTTTTTCACTCAGTATTTTATTTTTTCAAATTTTTAGTATTTTACTCGCTATTTAGCCAGTTAATATATTAAACAAATTATTATAATTTATAAATTCCGTTGAAATAATTTTTGGGCAACCAATATATATATATATAATAAATCACAGTATCAATTCTATATACAATTTTTAATACCAATATTTCTCTCTTCAACGGTAAAATATAATTAATTTAATTTTCTCAAAATTTTACAAATTTAATTTTTCTATATCACCAGGTCTAGAATATTTTTGAACGAGGAAACCGAGTTGGGCGCCACATATAACGGTGGGCCCCACGTTGGGCGCCAAATATAACGGTGGGCCCTGGCTATCTCGTGTCCGATAGCCACGAACCACAGTTACTAAAATTTCCCGAATAAATAATTAATTAATAATAAATTATTAAATATAAATATGAATTTTAATTATTTTATTTGTTGGTTCTGGAAGGCGGGAAATAGATCTCAGAGGTGGGTACACTCGTTCTACCGGACACGCGGCTGTAATACAACTTATTCTAGACGAACTGGTGATAAGAAAATTTGTTCAAAAGACTCAATGTAAAGAAAATTAAAATTTATTTAACCAAGCCCAAATATATACATGAAATCCCCTTTTCTTATAAATTAAATTTTAATTAATTAATTGAGTATCCCGCGGTAATTAATTTACTTATCGCGTGGATCTCATTGAACAAACTAAATTATATATTTTACTAAATATTAAGTAATTGTCGCGTTGAAGAGAGAAAGTGAAAATTTATATATGTACAAATTATTATATGTCTTATCTGGTTACTGGTAAACGTACAGGTGGAACTGGTCTACGGTTCATCCTTCCCTGGTTTTGACGACTCCTTGGATTGTAAACTGCTTCCGGTTCCTGGGCTGGTAACGATGAAAGTACTCGCACTCTCTTTGGTTTTACTAACCAGTACTCACAGAAAACTTAGTACGTCTTTTTAATTATAAGTAAGAATTTTGGGAAACACTATAATTTATTTTATTGTCGCGTGGCTAACTGTTTGCTCACTTGAACTTGAATGCTAAATTTAGTTTAACTGCCTTTGGTCCCAACCTCTGATGACCCCTACCTAATTATGCGCGAAGGACCAATTCACGGTCACCTGCTGCGCGAGATCATCCCCTATGGTCTAGCGCCTAACTCAGCCGAACTCAGCAATCAGGTTGTAACGAGAGGGAGAGAGAAAGACCAAAACCAGACGAAGACAGCGAGAGAGCCGCACTCTCACGTCGTACCAACGCTGCCCGGTTATAATGTATAAATATTACATGTCAGTCATATAATTAAATCATATATCTTATCGTATAACTTAAAGTATAGTATAAAATATTATAAGCAATACTTATAAGTTATCATGTAAAAAAAATATATTACCGATATATATGTTGCAAATTATAAAATCATATAGTATTTCGGCAAAATTTTGTATATGGCTCCATATATGACTTCTTATAATTCCATATAATCATCATATATTTTAAATTATATTGAAGCTCATATATTGTTTTTTCATACGGGGTAGGGTGCCTCCAGAAAGCTAATTGAGAGTCAGAAGTTTAAAAAATGTTTTCTCTATTATTTTCATAGTTTAAGTTAAAAATCTAGAAATGAAAAGCATTTTCGTTTGAATTAAAATGAAAGCAGAGTAAAAAAAAATCACATTCGACAATTATTAGATGTTTTCCACGATTTTGGGGAAAAAAAATTTTTTTCTTTGAAACTACTCCGTTTGATCAATTATTTACTTAAAAAACGAGTGGGCCACCTCAAAATGTTAAGTAAAAAAATTCTTTTTTTCTTGAAAAACTCTTTTTTTTATAAGTTACAAATTCTACCCTCATGCTGAGAAAAACAAAAAAAAAATTTTTTTTTTAACCCACCCTAATCAATATATCGATATGTATGTTAAGAAGGTTTAGTTTCATTAGTTTGTGGCCTGTCGCTAGTAGATAGGCTTGAATTTTTTATGCACCGGCTATTGACACCCGCTATTTTTAAATGATAATTAAGATTTATCAGTCTAAATCAATGATTCTGGGGTTATTTAGACTATATATAACAGAGCTATGCTGTTACTCTGGTCGTCCTTAATTTACCTTTTTATTAAGGGCGCCACTGGAAGGATTAACGGTCTCCCAGAACCGGTACTTTATGCTCAGGGTCGTTGTAAAATTAATTGTAAGAGTCGGAAGAGGAAGGATAATTTTATAAATAATTTAGATTTATTTATTACCACAATATTCACTTTATTAATTTTAAACCTTGTAATTAAAACCTTATAAACTTATATAAACCTTTGACCGTATAACTTCATATAAACCTTATAACTTTAGACCTTATAACCTATATTCCTTAGACCATTGACCTTATAACTTATATACCAATTACCTTTGGCGACTAAAATTTACTTATACTAAATTAGCCACTACCTTGGCATCACACACACATGCACTCGATTAAAATGTTGCCAACTACCTTTGGACTTACATTAAAACATCGGTTACCTCCCGATTAATTTATAAATTACAATACTAATTTTAAAATCTTTTATTACACACACACGAGTCCCCTGGACTATAATTCACACGCACACTGAGTTAAAATTGGCTTTTCCCGCCACGCACTTTTATTAAATTAATTAATTAAAATTTGGAGAAATTAATTATTATTAATTAATTAATTTTAATATGAATTCTTTTCAACGACTAACATTAATTATCAAATTTAATAGCTATCAGATTCGACGAGACTTCGTATTTCGAGTTTCGGTCCGTAATTTACCTCGTTTTCCTTTCTTTACTCGACACTCATTTTTACTCGAGTTCCGCCATCTTTCTTTTCCGCGGCCACTCGACTTCTTACTTTACATTTACTTTTTACTGGGTATTATTTTCGGAAAATTTATTAATTCTTATTGATTGATTTAATTTAATTATTTAATTTATTTTTAATTTTATTATATATACAACGCGGACACGAAATTGAAAATTTCTGGCTTGTCTTGGACAATCGCTCTAGAAATTTCTACGACGCATATGATTCCGACGATGGCCTGGAGTTATAAAACGACGCCCTGGATCCGGCCATTGGGCTTGGACCCGGTTAGACAACGTCTTGCTTAATCTTTAATTTAATAATTTTTAAACTACTTAATTATTACAGGCCTAGACGCGGATTTACCCCGACGAACGACTACATATTTAATAAATTAAATTAATATTCTGGCTTTAGCCTAAAATAATTAATTTAATTAATACCTGGTTTTACTCCTAGTGCGTTTTCCTGGGTTCAACCGACTCCTCAGGTTTTCTGCTGTACTGTATCGTCACGTCGTCTGGGTCCTGGTCTCTCGTCTTCGTCTTTCTGGTCCGTTCTCGTACTATCGCCTTTTCTCTCGTTATATACCTCGTTCACCTGTTTTTCCAAATAATTAGTAATATAATTAAGAATATCGGCTAATGGCCTGGTATCAATAATATTTATTAGAAAATATCGCTTGGTTCCACAATTTTGAATCCAAGTCTACCAATAAAATAATTACCTGTATAATTGAAGCGTCTTAATGTTTCGGCGTCTGGTCCGGTTGTGTGTCTCGGCCTGGGTTCACCCTGCACTTATAATTGTACACCCACTCGAGCGAATTCGGCAACTTCCGGAAAACTTAGACACTCCTACTTATAACTAAGTGGGACTGACAGACAAGCCCCTACGATTTCCGCTCGGGACGACAGTCGCACTCTACCCCGGATAACCCTGGGGCAGTTATAGATTATATCGACCGTGTGCATGATAGAAAATCACGGCGACTGAGCGCGGAAAATTCAAAATTCCCTGTTACAATAAATAATCTGAAAGAATTTGTAATAATACACTTACGTTAGAACTGTATAGGAAAATCCGGTTCTAAAAATACGATCTCTCTAAACGAAATTGTTAAAAAATTTCAAACATTCTAGCGATGGTGGTCTACTCGGGAAAATACATTTTTTTACAGCAAATAGTTTATACCCAGAAATAAAATTTAACAATTTTTCCATTTAAAAATATCAAAAAATTTATACGAAGTATTAAGCAATGTGATTGTTTATACAGTTAATGAAAAAATTAATAAATTAGAACAATATGTCAATAGTAGGGGCCTTATCAATAAGAGGGGCTTTTACCTTACCACGTTTTTAAAACAGATTAAGAAGTATAAAATACCATCTCTGAGCCTCATGAAGATTTAAAACCACATACAGATGTTGAACTTCTTACAGTCCTGAAAATTGATGATTGTGAATTTTCAATAGCTAAGAATATACTTGTAAAATTAAAAACAAAAAATATGAGGCGCATACAATACAGGAGTGTAAAATACGTGAAAAAAAAATATCAATGAGAAAACTTACGAATCAGTCTATATTATTTGCAGAGCAATAAAATTGTTAGATGAACTATTAATGCATCAATTATCTGTTGCATGCGCCGCATATTTTTCATTTTAAATCTTACAAGTACTCTCATAGCTTTTAAAAATTCACGATCGTAAATTTTCAGGACTATCTGTAAGAAATTCGGAATCTGTTTGTGGTTTTGAATCTTCATGAGGCTTAAAAAAGTTATGATATACTTTTTAGTCCGTTTTAAAAACGTGGTATATTAAATTGTATTTTGTTTCGATAATTATTCTTGCTTTTGAGTATTGTGTGTGTGAAATTGTAAAATCGATTGTGAACACCTTAATGAGATAACGATGAAGACATGCGATAAATTTCCGGTTTCTTTTCAGCTGATCATGTCTGAAATAGAAAATCGTTATATCTACCTACCAATAATGTATCAAACTATTTAATTGGTTTTTTTTCTGAAAAATCAAATCATGGATCAAGCAAAAATGATTTTTTATAAAACTTATACTTAAAAATATTAAATCGAATTGATGACCCATCCTTTTTAGTTAGAAATTTTAAATACATGACTATATTCAAGGTCCTAGTCGTTGCATTCTTTCCATCTCCTTCATTGTATCATACACCGTGTTTGTTTATCTGTCATCCAGTTGTTAGTTTTAAATAGGTTTCAAAAATTTATACCGTACTGACAAGCAAATGAAAACAAATTTAGTTTCTATTCCATTTTTAGTAGATTTCATATAAATCGAACTAGTGCATTTGTCTTCAGGACGGAATTTTCAAAAAATTTTGCTACTTCCAAACTTAGCTTGACGAGATAATAAAATATATTAGGGTGGTTCAAATAAACCGACTATTTTTTTTTAACTTCCCGCTTAGAAAATCGATGATTTTCAAAAATTTCAGGAAGTTATTGTTTTCACCCCGATTTTCGAAAATTGAGTTTTCATCAGATGTCGACGTTTTGAGGTGCTAGGAAGCTATTCTGACTATTTTTAGAATGATGTCCGAGTGTCTGTATGTGTGTGTGTGTGTGTGTGTGTGTGTGTGTGTGTGTGTGTGTGTGTGTGTGTGTGTATGTATGTGTGTGAATGGCCTATAACTTTTTAATTAATGAATCGATTTAGATGTTTAAGGCGGCGATTGAAAGAGCTTGTTGGCCGTCAACTTTCCTGAAAATTTCAGATCATTCGATCAAGTAGACTCGAACATATTGGCGAATTACGAAAAAAAAAAAATTTTTTTTTTTAGTTTTTTATTGATTTCTCAGAAACCAATTGAACGATCGATTTCAAAATCTAATCAGCTCTAGAGCTCAATAAAACGCGTCAATTGCCGCCTTAATCATCTCAATCGGTTAATTCGTTCGAGAGATATCGTTGGAGAAAGAAATGGTAAAAAACGGTTTTTTTCAAATATCTTCAAGACGGCTTAATCCATCGCTTTCAAATTCTAGTCGGCTCTAGAATACAATAAAACGCGCCTATTGTTACCTTAAACGTCGAAATCGGTTAATTAGTTCAAAAGATATCAGCGTTGAAAAGTTGAAAAAATAACATTCAATGTTATTTTTTCCAGATAAATCAAAATGTACCGTACTAAAATGTGTCTAAAATCTTACAAACTTATTCTCTTTATGGTCTCTTTCGATTATCATATAATGCCATCAAACTTGTTCTTTAGTTTAAACCATATTATCAACGAAAAAATTCAAAAAACACAGTTTTTAATCATTTTCTCGGATATTTTATATAATATTGCTCTGACCTAAGCCAAAACTCATTTAAATCTTGATTTTGATCACTGACATTGATTTCTGCATCAATATATTTAGTTTATTCAACATAATCGGGAATTAAAACTTAAAGACAGCTTGTTCATCAATGATTTTTGATTCTTAAACTTTTAAACTTTAGCATAAAGCGTAACTTGCTAGAATTTGAAAAGCTCATAAAAAAACAATTGCATGCAATATGATTTTCGAGCTCGAAGAGCTCGAAAATATAGTCTAATTAATATTTTCGAGCTCCTTGAGCTTGAAAACAGCGGGAAGTTTTGGGGCTGGCCCGCAGGGTCAACCGACAGACCGATTTTTTTTCGAGTCTTATGAGAATTTGTTGGCTTACGATGTTTTGAGAAGCCGCTCCAAATATCAGCTCGATAAAAAATTTTCAAGAGGTCGCTCACGAATTTTGAAAATATCAATAATGATCGAAATTTAAATTTTTTATTTCAAAGTTTTTTCTTTCTCGTGGCAGCAATAATTTATATTTGTGAAATCATGACTGTGCTGAAAATTTCAGTCTAAAATTTGTATATTTAAACGGTGCTCGAGAATTTTTAATGTTTTCGATTGCTGTTTTTTGAACATTTCCGAGCGACCCTTGTTGAATATTAATAATGAAGCTTCTCGATTTTTTCACTATCAATTTGCATCAATGAATGAAAATATAATCCGAGAAACAAGACAAGACAATATAATGAATTGACTGATTTTTGAGATCAATACGAAACTTACATTTTGAGTTAGAGGTCAAGGCGAGTAGGAAAAAGTCAAGATCAAGACAAGATCGTTCCAATATTGTCTTGTCCCGCCTCGAGTGCAGCCCTAACCTGGACAGATGCACAAGAAAGAGAGTTAAAGGGGGAGGGGGTATGGGCTAAAAATCAAATTTTTTTTTCTTTTATTGTCTTGTAGCTACTCTCTTAAAATAAATCAGTGAAATTTCACTGATTCTCCAGTGAAATCCACTTGTATAACCAGTGAATTGAGAGTTCACTGGTTAAACCAGTGAAATTCACTGATTCAAACAGTGGACTAAGATGATCGCTTGACCCACTGGTTGAACCAGTGAGTTTCACTGGTTGAACCAGTGACACGCCGGTGTACTATATAAATATAAAGAAAATAGGTTAGATTAATTTTATTTTATTAAAAACGTTTATTTAAAATCAAAGTGAATTAAGTGAGTTTTAATAACAATTATATTTAATTATAAATAATTTAGGAATAAAATGAATAATATTTATTAGAAATTATAAAAATTTAGTTTGTTTCCATTTTCGATGGGCGTTTTATATTGCTTAATTTAATGTTTAAAAAAGACACAGCACTTCGGGCTGTGGCTATTTTATAAATGTGATGATCGATAAAATTATAGAAATTATCCAAATTAATCGGATAATTCAAATTAAGTACATAAAATAATTTGTGTAAAATTGAGAAAACATTGACGGGGTTGCAATTTGACGGAAAGTCAATTAATTGTCCTTCGACATGGACAAAAGACGTGTCCGTTTGACCACTGACTAAAATTATAAACGGTTGGGTAGTAGTGGTCGCTTTGCTTCTTAAGCTGTCAACATAATTTTCAACGTTGGTTCCTTCCTTTAAAAATAAAAATTTATTAGTTTAAACCATTTAATAACTAATGGAGCTAATTAACACTTACGGCAATGATATGGAGTAAAGATGGATTTGGGAACGTCGAAGCGTTTTTAAAAATTTCGTTGGCATTTTCTTCCTCTGGAGAATTTGACACATCGAGTTGATTCTAAAAAAAAAAATATATAAATAAATGAAAACGAAATTAATCAATAAACCCAGCATACTACTAATAATTGATGACAATAATTAGAAAATGAGATATATAATAAATACATACCATCAGTTTTTCCTTTTTTCCTTTGCCTTCTTCTTTATTTTTTTTTATTTTTTTTATTGTTTTATTTCCAGATGATTTTGACCTTTTCACGCCATTAGTTACAGGCAATAACTCGGCTAATATAACGAGAGCTTTCATAGTATCTATAATTAAAAACAAAGAAAAAATAAATAATGCAAAATGAAAGCTCATTTTTCATAAAGCATATACCATTTTTAATGATCGATGCCATAGAAAATATTTCAGGGACATGCTCTGCAGCATAGTGTAAAATGTTAACAGTATAATTTCCGGGAAAATCATCAATAAAATCATTTTCTATTTTTGGAAACATAGCGGTAAATTCATTATTGATCTAAAATTGAAAGTAACACAAAATTAATCATTTCAATACTTTATTTTTTCTTAGTTAATTTTTCGTACTTATCAATATTCATTTACCATTTCTCAATAAAAATCGAGTAAACGTGGATACATGGTCAATACTTCAGTTACCGTAGGGTGTTGATTTTTAACCCACTCTTGTCTGACAGATCGTGTACTGTCCAGCAGGCCTTTAATTTCATGTTTATTTTCAGCATTTGGAATTAAAAACTTCATCGATTTGATCTGTGAAAAAAATTCATTGCCTTATTGATTTACAATATTACAATTAGATTACAATAAATATAACAATTTAATTTCATTAATTCGAAATACAGATTAGAATATTAAATTATAGTACTGAAATACCTTCTCATCTAATTCAGTTGTATTTAGAGTAACCCTTGAGTCAGACTCCGATACATTCAAGTCAGTCATGTTTTTTTTACTACACCTTGGTATTTTTTTTTTTTTTTTTTGAGGGACTAGCGTTGGTCCTTAAAGTCCAAAGCCGATATTCAATATATCCTTGACCACTTTTAGGGTCATAAAGATATTCCTAATAAAGACAATAAAAAAATGAAAAGATGATAATAAGATGATTGTAAATAGATGAATATTAGGTTATACTAACATATCCCAAGGTTGTGCTTTTATCTTTCACTACTGGGAATTCATCCACAATTGTCTGAGCGAGAGCAATCTTGGCTGCTCTATGAGGATATCTGAATAAAAATGAATATAAAAGAACATGGTAAACTGTTAATTTATACATCGTAGTGGCATGATTCAAAACTATCACTAATAAAGTTCAAGTTAACTTACAAGCCTTGAACTTTAACAAGTTCATCAGTGACAATTCGCACCAGTTCTTTTCTACCTTTAGTGGATAAAAAGTTGGTGGGATTTATATCTTGAGAATGCTTGTGGTGAGCTTTCAAAGTAGCTTCAATCGTTGAAAATCTCTGAAAACAAAGATTAATATACATTACAATATTGAAAAAAAAAATAAATAAATAATTGCTGAACAATTTTTTGGATCATACAGAAAATTTGTCTGAAGTCTCACTTGATGACAGATTTTTTGTTAAATTTGAAGTCATTAGCCCGTTATCTTCAACAATCATAGAAGAAATTTCTGGAGTATTCGCTGTTTCCAATATCGTAATACTTTCGTCATTAACTTGCAATTCTTTAACAATCTAATAGGAATTTTAAAAAATTATATTTTAATGGTTAAATAAGTTTTTTATGCCAGAAATTAATATTTTTTTTTAAGTTAACTGTACTCATTAGGAACTAATTACATCGTACGTCGATTTCAACTCTTTAATCATTTTAGAAATCAATTTTCGTGGTCCTATTTTTATCTTCATGCTTAGAAAATCGGACTCTTCTAATTCTAAGAAACTTTCACCACACACACATTGGTCTATAACAAACATTTGAATAGTGAAATAAATTCTGAAATTCTTTATTGATATTATTTATTGCTAAATTAAATATAACATGGTAATACATTAGTTATTAAACGAAAATTATTCACTATCCATTATTTTTTATTTAAGTAATAATTCAATTATAATTTAATTTATATTAGTTATTGTTCAGTTGATCAAACTTTAATATGACGCAAGCTTATGAATGAACTGTCTGAATTTGGAACATTCCAAGAACAGAAAGGTTTGTAGTAGGGCAATTCATCAATCCGAACGAACCGATGGAGATTCAAGTCGTTATTTTTCTTAATTTTAAATGCATTTAAGCGGACATCGAATCGAGAGCATTCATGAAGCGATGTTAACAAATATATTTCATTTTTTACGGTTACTACTATTTCTTTAATCATTCCAAATAGATGCAAGTTATCTGCTCGTTTATGATCGGCTTCTAGACATACATACAAATTCAATCGGAATTCTACGCCATTATATTTTATGATTGTTGTGCTTGTAACCATATCAGTACCTTTGAAACCCATATTCAATAGAAAATTTTCACTTTGTGTCTTATTAGCAGTGATTCCGAAACCTTTTATTATGTTTAATCGTTGTAGATCAACGTTACTTGTTCCCCATTTAGCACTTTGACTGCACTGAGGTGCGCGTATGAGGGTTTTTGGAGGATTTTTAAAATTACAAATATTTTGTGCTCGAATTTTTAATTCACTATGTTTCGCTTCTTCCCTCATACAATTATATTGTGCCATCGGCCCAGAAGCTATAATGCATTCACAATAATGATATAAATGATGCATTTTGTTGATTGAATTAATGTTAGGAAATAATAACTGAAACGTTTGTGTAAAATCAGAAATAAGTGAATGTAGATATGGCGACTGTGATTTAAAAATTGTTAGTGCAAAAACTAATTCCATAATCCTTAATAACAATGAAATCAATTCCATATGATCGTCGCCAGCAGAAATTTTATCATTAGAAGAAAAGGAAAAATTCTAATGAGGCACCATGTCTGCATCGCTTTTTGGCTTAAAGTATTTCCCTGTTGACGAAGCATACCCGTTGTAAAATTCGCGGACGGTTGATTTACTTTCTCTATAAATCCGTACTGGAAAGATTGGAGTCTTGCATTAAATTCAGATACATTTAATATTTTTTTATTTATGATATATTCTCGTAAAACAAATTTAATTGCCATCGGACAAATACCACACAGTAAGTCATGCATCGGATCAAAAATTTTGTTTTCGATTATATGGAAATATTTGGATTCATTCAAGCAACAAAAACCTTTTATTCCAGTTTCTGTCATAGTCTCAGGTAAAAAATTCTTTTCTTTTAGACTTTTTAATTGATTGTCATACAGAGCTCTAGTTCTTGAGGCAGCTTCATGAAAATTTCCACGTAAATTTTGCCTGGTGTACATACACATTCTACAGAACTGGTTAGCTGAGGGTCCAAGAAAATTGTATACATCATGTACAGCTAGTCCATCACCACAAAATGCTGCTATTGATGCGCGAAGTATAAAGTTAGTTTCTTCAACTTCAATTGGGATTCCATCGTCATGTTCTAATTTTTTTAGATCTTCTAAAAATGGTTCCAGCACTTTCTTAAAGCCGTATTTTTTAATATTTTCATACGTAGAAATTAAAAGTACATGAATGCTACTTAATTCCGAATTTATATGTGGTGGTAAATTTTGTATTTTATAATAAAATGCTCCTAACTTATGAACTCCAGTTTTGGAGCCTAACGGGTTAACTATTTCTAACTCGTCGTAATAAAGTTGAAGTCTGAGAGCATGTTTATGACGCGAAAAAAATGAATGTTTTTTAAAGTTTTCACCATCAACATATGAAGTAAGAATTATACTATCTGCTGATCCTTGTTCTGACATAACCATATTTAAAATATTTTTATTAGATAAAACTAATTTTAAAGTTTCAATGACTGGGACATATTGAAACGTTTTTATCGTCTTTTTTGGTCTGTAAGTTCCAGTAATTCGATCTAAATAAGTGTCAATTCGATAACTGAGGGGAACTTCAATAGGCTCCACGTATTTATAATTTTTTTTTAAACACGATATTTGTTGGTCTATAGTTTTTAACTGAGCAAAAGGACTATTAAGCTTAAAATTTTCTAATACAGTTATTATTTCAGCTTGTTGTATTGAATTCAAGCCATTTAAGTATTGGTTTATTGTATTCAGAAGTAAATCAGTGTATGAAAACAATAATGTTTCACATTCATTTAAGACTTCCGTCAATATACTATTAGTTATCGAACCCTTACACAATAACTTGCCAATCATTTTAGTTACATTGGTACACATATTTGAATAAATCGAATCTTGACCAATTGCATTTTGTTGAACTGGTATCTTTTGTAAGTTTAAATATGAGCTGTTTGCTGTTGAATTCTGATGGCAGCAGCATTGAAAATGTTCTTTAAATTTGGAACTGGAAAAGTTCTCTATAATTGAACAAAAAAAAAAAATAAAAAAAAAATGAGTATTGCAATATTTAAATTAATTTTTTTTATGAAACTAAGAGTTTTATTTGTTGGAATATAACAATTGATATTTTTTGAATGTATTTAAAACATAGCTTATTACTTAACCTACATTTATCAAATTTGATCCAACTAGTAATTAATTAATTTATGATTTTATAATTTAGTAAGTTGTAAAACATAAAACTTAATAATTATTAATAGTATTACTAACAATTGTACATTACTAGTCAGCAAAATTTATTACGATCAAAAAGCCAAAATTTTAAATCTGATTTATAAATTTACCTTCAAGTTTTGTCAGAGTATCATCATCTTTAATAATTGGCCTTAAATAATCCAATAATTCCTGAATATTTAATTTTATAATGTTATTCATATTTGAGGTTAGCTCCAAGCAATTAAAGTTACTTCAAATTTATTTATTTTTATACTCTGTAAAAATTTTGTCATATAATTATTATTTTTATATGAAAGTAAGTTAAAATATTACATAAATATAATGAATAAATATTACTTACTCATTGACACAATAAAACACAAATATTTTACTCATAAACAGTATATTTTACTCATGTACAGAATGCTGCAGTACCCGCGCGCTTACATATTTTTAGTTCACTGGTTGAAACCAGTGAGCGCGACATTCGCTGATTCAACCAGTGAAATTCACTGGTTCAACCAGTGACTAAAAGTTCACTGGTTGAATCAGTGGAATTTCACTGATTCATTTTAAGAGAGTACACATTTTAAGAATATTGTCTTCAAATTTGAAGTCGATCAGAGCAAAACTCTCAAAGTTATAAACTAATTGGTCTTCTTAGAAATTAGAGGCTGAAAAAATCGAAGCTGCTGCAGGGACTCTACTTTATGGAGCTGGAATCGATGATTCAGTGTAAGTTAAAAAAAAAAAAATCGGTCTGTCGGTTGACCCTGCGGGCCAGCCCCAAAACTTCCCGCTGTTTTCGAGCTCAAGGAAATCGAAAATATTAATGTGACTATATTTTCGAGCTCTTCGAGCTCAAAAATCATATTGCATGCGATTGTTTTTTTATGAGCTTTTCAAATTCTAGCAAGGTACGCTTTATGCTAAAGTTTAAAAGTTTAAGAATCAATAATCATTAATGAACAAGCTGTTTTTAAATTTTAATTCCCGATTATGTTGAATAAACAAAATACATTGATGCAGAAATCAATGTCAGTGATCAAAATCAAGATTTGAATGAGTTTTGGTTTAGGTCCGAGCAATAATATATAAAATATCCGAGAAATTCATTAAAAACTTTGTTTCTTCAATTTTTTCGTTGATTATATGGTTTAAACGAAAGAACAAATTTGACGGCATTATATGATGATCAAAAGAGAAAAAGTTTGTAAGATTTTAGACACATTTTAGTACAGTACATTTTGATTTATCTGGAAAAAATAACATAGAATGTTATTTTTCTAACTTTTCAACGCTGATATCTTTTAAACTAATTAATCAATTTTGACGTTCGAGGTGGCAATAGGCGCGTTTTATTGAATTCTAGAGCTGACTAGAATTTGGAAGCGATCGATTCAGCCGTCTTGGATATTTAAAAAAAAACCGTTTTTTACCATTTCTTTCTCCAACGATATCTCCCGAACAAATTAACCGATTGAGATGGTTAAGGAGGCATTCGACGCGTTTTATTGAGTTCTAGAGCTGATTAGATTTTAAAGTCGATCGTTCAATTCGTTCCTGAGAAATCAATGAAAAACTAAAAAAAAAACTTTTTTTTTTCGTAACTCGCCAATATTTTCGAGTCTACTTGATCAAACGATCTGAAATTTTCAGGAAAGTTGACGGCCAACAAGCTCTTTCCATCGCCGCCTTAAACATCCAAATCGATTCATCAGTTGAAAAGTTACAGACCATTCAGACACTCACACACACACACACACACACACACACACACACACACACACACACACACACACACACATACACAGATACAGACATACAGACACTCGGACATCATTCTGAAAATATTCAGAATAGCTTCCTAGCACCTCAAAACGTCGACATCTGATGAAAACTAGATTTTCGAAAATTGGGGTGAAAACAATAACTTCCCGAAATTTTCGAAAATCATCGATTTTCTAAGCGGGAAGTTAAAAATTAATTTTTTTTTTACTTTTTTAGCATCTAAAACTTTACACGCATTTTCCTCGAAACTACTTTTTCAAAGTCCATGAGCACTGCTATTTTAAAACTACATTACCGATTCATTTCAAACTTGGTACACACTTCCTACGTATAAAAAACCTCCCCCTAACGTTGAGTTTCAGAATTTTTTCACATGAAGGGGGTTTCCCACGCCCAAAATGACGTGAATTTTCAGAAAAAAATGGTAGTTTCTATTTAAAATGACCACAAAAAATTGAAAAATGAAAAAAAAAATAATCAGGGAACGTTGGAGGGAGGTTCCATTAATGCTTTGATTAAATTTCAATGGTTTTTTTTTTCAGATAATTTCCAGCTGAGATACCGGCTTGTTTGCAAATACTATTACCTAAAAAAATTACCTAATGTTGTTGAATATAAACTTAATACTGTTCAAAAGGTTTTCATAATGTTTCTCAATCCGTACGCCTAAAAAAAATTCGTGAAAAAAGTGTTTTTTTTTCACGATTTAGCCCATACCCCCCCCCCCCCTCAATGAAAACAAAATAAAAATAGGATTTGTAATATTGTACCGAAAATGAAACTGATTTTAAAACATTTGAATACCTAGAAAACAAATGCCCTCATCTTATTGAAGAGAGACGTGACTAGCATCAGTCAGTCAGATATTGACAACTAAACAGTGCATATCTGTATTTTAATAATCTATTTTTCTTTGTATTTTCTTTTATCGCTGTAATTGTTGTGTTGTTATTTCTTATTTAAGTATGTTATCACAATATTTCTTTGACGAAATCAAACTTTCTTTTTAGTACTAAACAAGTAAATAAAATACTTGACTTAAGCTTTTTTTTTAAAAATATATATTTTTCTTTCTCAGTTTGATATTTATATAATAGGTGAAGTAAAAACTTTTACTATTATCCAGCGGTCATTCTCCTTCTTAATTAATATATAATATATTACAATTATCTTATGCTCAATTCGTGTAACCCCTCCAAATTTTTATGTCACTTATGTTATTGTTTGCCTTGTTAGTTTTATTGATATTCATCATCACTTATTTTCTATTGTACTGTCATTCGTCTATTTGTTCCGAGACCGTTAAGTTTTTAGTCTCTCGTAAGCACTTGGGCCTTTCATTTCCTTAGAAAAAACTCTCTTTTTCAATTAAGTATTTTACAATAATTAATTGCAGAAATGAATCTGAAGATTCAATTCTTTATTGGAATATTCGTTGTTTTCTTAATTATATCGTGTAAGTATTTATATGCAATTATCATTTCTATTCTAATGACCTTGATAATTAAATAATAATTCTTTTCCAGGTGTTAATTGTTGGAGCATTGGAAGTGGAGCTGGTGGCAGGTATTGGTGGACAAGGCTGCTGAAGAGGAGGAAACAAAATCACAATAAAGGCCATGGTAGAAAAAATAGATGGTAATGCAGAAGGACCATCATCGTCCATTCATCAGGTGAAAACTGAATAATATACTACTCACAATAAAAATAACATAAAACAATGGATATATAACAGGGCTATGCTGTTACTCTGGACGTCCTTAATTTACCTTTTCATTAAGGGCGCCACTGGAAGTGATAACGGCCTCCCAGAGCCGGATCTTAGATCATCAGGGTCGGTGTAATTTGTTAATTGTGTGACGTCACGACGTCGTATTCTTACTGTCAATCAGTTTATAAAAAAATCATACATGTTATGCCATCTGGCTATGCATGAATTAATTAATTAGCAAACGACTTCCAGCCATTATTACGGCTGATGATTTTCAAATTTGAATTTGAATTCAAATTATTTTTGTTAATAATTATAAATAAATATGAAAATAAAAACATTCAATGATAAAAAAAAAATAAATGGTTATAAAATTTGAATATAAATTCAAATTATTATATAATTATTAATAAATAATAAAATTTATTAATAATTAAATTAAGGTTGAATAAATAAAATATAAAAATTACAAGAAAATGAAATATGAAATAAATGCTAAAAGAAATAATGAAATGATATAAATATGAAATATGAAATAATGAAATGAATTGATGAATTATATGAATAAATAAATAATGATAATTAATAATTAAAAATGAAATGAAAAATTATAAAATATGAAAAGAATATTATTATGAAAAGTATGAAATAGAATTTTGAAATAATAAAATATTGATAAAAATTTATGTATGAAAGATAATTATTAATAATATGTTTATTAATAATAAAATAAAAAATCAATAAATATGAAATAAAATATGAAAATTTGTATAATGAAAAATAATGAAATAATAATTATTAATAAACAAGTTATTAATAATTAAAATGAAATAAAATGTTTAAATAATAAAATGTTATGGAAATAAAGAAAAAAAAAATAAATAAGAATCAATAAATATTGATTTGTGAATTCGACTCCAATGCTTTATGCGTATGTTGCTAACTGCATTGGAAGTCATGAAAAATATATGTATAAATAATAATTATAAAAAAATATTGATTTAATTATAGCCAATAAAATAATTGGTATAATTAAATAATTATTGGAAGGGATGTTACTACCTGGTAACAGCTCTTCTGGAAATCGAAAAAGATTTCAGTTTCCTAAGTGAGCTCATTCGTCATTGACGAAATTTTAATTATTTAAAGGCACAGTCCTTAATTTTATTAAATCATTGTAATGTGATTTAATTATTTATAAACTGAATTATAAAAATATAATTCAGAATATTTTTAAATAATTATTGAATTATTAAAAGTAATAATTTATTTTATTAAAAAAATAATTTTGATAAATATTCCATCAATTATCAAGTTCAAGTTGAATTATTTAAATATAATTCATTCAATAAATAAAATTCAATATTGATAAAATTCCATCAATTATCAAGGGTTAAGAAGGAAGAATAATAAATAAAAATCAAATAAATAACTATTGATAACAATAATAATCATCAAATAAATCAAGGTAACAATTTAATTAAATAAATAATTAATTATTCAATTTAAAATAATAAATTGATTGATTTTAAATAAATTAAATAACAAGTGAAATCGAGAGTTAAACCATTTTATAAAAGTGTTAAAATTGTAAATTGCATTTAATTGTCTAATGCAAATTAAATTTTGTTTTGTAATAATTTTTAAATAATTGTTTTGATTTTAATAAATTTGGAAGTTGTTTTAATTTTGCTTTTATTATTTTACTTAATTAATTAAATTTTATTTTACTTAATTTTTATTATTTTAATCTATCTCTTAGACAACGAAACCATTTTTAATTTTTATTTTCTTTTAATTTTAAATAAACAGTCATCCTTATAGCTCCGTCCCAGTTATTTCGCTCGGCGAAGGCTAAACAGGAGCGCTACTCTTAATATGTGTTATTTTGACGTAACATATATTAAAAATTTTTGGGGGCTCGTCCGGGATACATAAGGATGCTGTTCATTTTTAACTACAACAATAAATTTAACATCAATAATGATTAAGTAATTAATTTATAAAGAGAAAAGAAAATATTTTTAAATTAAATTTAAAAATCTATTTAAATTAAATAAATAATTGAAATAACTTTATTCAAAGAAAAATGATTTTCTATGTCCAATAGAATAGTTACTCGGAAATTTGCAAAAGAAAATAATATAGATATCAATCTGGATCCTCCGAGAGAAAATCCAGGTTCATCCACTGAAAAACAAAAAAATCCTTATCGACCTAGTGGAAGACGTTCTCTCAAAGATACCTCGATTCCACTTAGTTATTCAAATTTTGTTCAAAATAATAATTTACATAGTACTAACCAACTAACTAATGAAAGTATTGAAGAAAATCCTAATCAAAATAATTCTGAATCTAATCATTATTCTAATATTGAAAATGTTATTGAACCACTTGAAAAATTTACCTTAAATCTAATGGAAAATGACGGAGTAAATATACATAATAACACAACAAATAATTCTGCACAACATTCTGCAGCTGATTCTACCAATGATAATCGACACAATGTACCGATAAATGATGAGCAATTCTTAAATAACAATAATAATAACGATAATAATAACATGAATGACAACGATAATAATAACAATAACAACAACAATAACAATAATAATCAAATCAATGACAATAATAATCAAATCAATGACAATAATAATCAAATCAATAACGAACAACCGGTAAGAATGGCTCTTTCAGCAAATCAATTTATTTCTTTACGTGACGCGTTAGAATTTGTACCCGAATATGACGGTGAAAATATGACACTTACAGAATTTATATGCGCTTGTAATGAAGCTTTTAGTTCTTTACCAAGAGATGCTCAACCTAATTTGGTTAAATTATTGCGAAAAAAATTAAGAGGCGATTTAAGAAAATCTATAAACTGTGCAACAATAAATACAAAACAAGAATTTTATGACTTTTTAAGGGGAAAAGCAGCCCCAAATAAAACAGAAATGCAATTATTGGGTGAATTAGGTCGCGTTTTTCAAAAAGACAGGGAATCTGTTTTAAAATATTCTAATCGAATTTGTGATATTGCAACACAATTAGTCGAGGTACACAAAAGAACACATACACAAGCAGAAAATAATGCTTATGCAATACAAGTAGAACAAAGAGTAGTAGAAAGTTTTATAAATGGTCTTAATCCTGAAATTGAAAGTAAAATTCGAAATTTAAATAATAATTTTCAAGGGACACTCGATGAAGCTATTAAAATTGAGCAAAAAATTAAATTAAGAAGGGAATTAAGTGAATTTGAAAATATAAAACGAAGGGGCAATGAAAAACCCGTGTTTCTTTGCGATGAAGTTAAACGTGAACACAATAATTCTCAAAAACCACATCAATCTAATTACCAACAAAAACAAGATTTTCACACTCAAAATAAACAATTTGACAATGATAAAAATTTTAATCAACAATTAAATTTAAGACAAACTGTTATTTGTCAATTTTGCGATAAACCAGGTCATACTGCTGATAAATGTTTTAAATTATTAAATTCTAGAGAAAGATGTCAAATTTGTAATAGATCTGGCCATAATGCTAAAGTTTGTAGATTCAAACACGAATTTTTAAATGACAATCTTAAAAATTTTAATAAATGTTTAACTTGTGGTAGTCATGAACATTCAAGTAATAATTGTCCTAAACAAATTATTAGTTGTGATTATTGTAAAAAAATGGGACACAGAATTAGAGATTGTTGGAAGAAAATAAATGATGAAGAAAAACAAATAAAAGAAAATCATCCCTCAACCTCTAGTTCACATTTTGGTATTTTTAATAGAATTCCAATCAAAACTATTTCTGATAAAAAAGAAACTCGTGTTGAACAAATTAATTTAAATAAAAATAATAAAAGTCCAACAATTTTATTAGGATATAGCGTAAATCCTAATGTTGGACGAATCTCTGTAATGTTAGACACAGGTAGTGGTCCTAATATTTTAAAAGAAAGTTTTTGTCCAAGAGAGGCAAGTTTAGATAAAACTAAAACTATTAAATTACTTGGAATTAACGAAATTCCAGTCGAAGCATTAGGAGAAGTTGAATTAGATTTTCTTGATTTAGAAATTAAATTTTTAATAGTTCCTGACGATTTTCCAATCGAGCAATCGGGAATATTGGGTTCGAATTTCTTTGACGAAGCAAAAGTACAAATTTGCTATAAAGATCGCGTTATTAAAATAAATAATAAACAATATTTTTTCTATGATACTGATGAATCTATAAATCAATCATTTAATTGTGAAAAATTAGTGCAAAATAATAAAATAAATTTTCAAGATAAAATTTATCCTGTAACTACTAAAAGAAATCAAGAAGAGATAAAAGAAGACAAAAATGAAATGAAGAAAGAAGAAATAAAAGAAGACACAAATGAAATGAAGAAAGAAGAAATAAAAGAAGATAAAAATGAAATAAAGAAAGAAGAAATAAAAGAAGACAAAAATGAAATGAAGAAAGAAGAAAATGAAATGAACAAAGAAAAAATAGAAACTGATGAAGAAACAGATGAAGATATGAATATAAAAATCAAAGAAGAAGATGAATCCGATTTTGATGAAGATATGCATCAAATAATGGCTATGGGATTTCAAAGTTTTATTACTTATGGAAGTGATACCGACTATGATTCAGACGATGAGGCGGAAGAAGAAACCGAAGAAGATAATAAAACAAAGATAAAAATAAATGGAGATACTACTAAAATTTTTAACAAAAATCAAAAAGATAATAATCAACCTGAAAACGAGAAAAATTTAAAAGAAAAATCTGAAAATATCAACACAATCAAACAAAAAAACAATCAAGAAAAGAATTCAAAGGAAAATTCCAATAACAATATTGAGAATAAAGATTACAATTTACATGAGTCAATCAATAAATTTAATAAAGAAATTATATATGCTCAGAGAGTATTAGTTATCAATAATGCTCATGAGAACAAAGGAAAGAATCAAGAGAATGTCACAGGACACTTTTCACATGATACTGATGCAATGAAAAGTAAATCACGTTTTGAAACAATAAAAGAGGTGTTAAATATTAAACATTTAAATAAAATCGAGAAAGAATCTCTTTACGATTTAATAAAAGATAATACTGAAAGGTTTCACCTTCCAGGTGAATATTTACCTGCAACAGATAGAGTTGAACATGAAATTTTAACCACAGATGAAAGACCTGTCAATATTAAAAATTATAGAATTCCTTATGCTTTAAAGGAGGAAATCAATCGACAAATTAAAGAATTATTGGAAAATAATATTATTATGGAATCAAGGTCACCATACAACAGTCCAGTCTGGATAGTTCCAAAGAAACCGGACTCTGAAGGAAGGAAACAATGGAGAATGGTAATCGATTATCGAGCGTTAAATGAGAAGACAATTAAAAATGCATATCCACTGCCAAACATAACTGATATTATTGATAGTTTGGGTGGAGTTGAATATTATTCTGTATTAGATTTATCATCGGGTTTTCATCAAATTAAGATGAAGGAAAAAGATCGACATAAAACTGCTTTTTCGACTATTTTAGGTCATTTTGAATTTTTAAGATTGGTTTTCGGCCTAGCAAACGGTCCAGCAACATTTCAAGCATTGATGGAGGATGTTTTTTCAGGATTAATTGGTGTTATACTATATGTTTTTATGGATGATATAATTTTATTTTCAAGAACTTTACAGGAACACATCGAAAGATTAAAAATTGTTTTTCAGAGATTAAAAGAAGCAAATTTAAAATTAAAACCAGATAAATGTAAATTTCTCAAACGAGAAGTTTGTTATTTAGGTCATTTAATAAGTAAAAATTCTATCAGACCTGATCCAAGTAAAGTTGAAGCTGCAAAAAAATATCCAGTTCCTACTACACAGAAAAAAGTTCGTCAATTTTTGGGTTTTACTAATTATTATAGAAGATTTATTAAAGATTTTGCAAAAATAGCTAAGCCATTGACAAAATTACTTCAAAAAGATGTCAAGTTCATATGGAATCAAGAAACTCAAGAAGCCTTTGAAATATTAAGAAATAAATTATGTGAACCACCTGTACTAAATACACCTGACTTTACAATGCCATTTATTATTACTACTGATGCATCAGGTTATGCAATTGGAGCAGTTTTATCACAAGGACAAATCGGGAAAGACACTGCATGTGCATACGCTTCAAGAGTATTACGGGACGCTGAAATAAGATATGAAACATATGAAAAAGAAGCATTGGCTATTGTTTTTGGTGTAAAAACATTTAGACCATATGTTTATGGTAAAGAATTTATTCTTGTTACAGATCATAAACCATTAGTTTGGTTCCAAAAAGCAAAAGATGTAAATACAAGAGTTTTAAAATGGAGATTAAAATTAGGAGAATACAATTTTAAAGTGATTTACAAACCAGGTAAAACAAATTATGTTGCGGATGCTTTATCAAGAAATCCAATAAAAATAGAAGAATTTGAACAAATCAAAGTAACAACAAGAGCTGCAGCAAAGGAACAAGAATTAAAAACAAAATCACAATCAACAACCAAAACAACTGACGAAATTAATAAAAATGAAAATTTAATAAAGAACAAACAAGAAATACAAAAGAAAGTAAGTGATAAAACCAACGATTCGACCGACGAAGAAATTGAAAACCAACCAAAAATTATTAAACGTAAGAAAAAGGTGAAACAAATTCAAAAAAGAAAAGAAACAAAAAGTCAAGATTTAAGTCAAGAAAGTGTGAGTAGTTCTTTAAGTTCAGACGAAAATATTGAAAATATAATAAACGAACAAAACAATAATAAAAAAGATTCATCAGATCATAGCGATTCAGATATTAAAGAAAATTTAGAAACGGGAAATATTCGTAATATAATTGATATTAAAGATTATTTTCATTTCAGAAAAGATAATTTAGCTTATTTTATCAGTACCAATGGTGAACCATGCGATAATGGCGCAATTAAATTAAAAGAGTTGAATAAATTACCGACATTTAAAAATTTAGAATTAGGAAAAGTAGTTGAAAAGAAAATTAAAAATAAATATTATTTTGCTTTGCCTATTCGTGAAAAAGAAAAAGAATCAATTGCAATTTTAATTGAAAATTTAAAAGTAATTTTTGAAAATTTAAAAGAAACTTTAGAAAAATTTAAATTAAAAACAGTAAGTTTCGCAAAAAGTGAAAATATAGAAAATTTACCGTGGAATAATATTATAACAGAATTAAAAAATGTTTTTGACGGAACTGATATTAAAATTATGATTTGTTTGGGCACAATTATTTATGTTCCTAATGAAAAAAGAGATGAAATTTTTTATGAAATGCATAAATCGCCAATTGGGGGTCATAAAGGGGTTACTAAAACTTATCAAAGAATTAAAAAAGATTATTATTGGGAAAATTTGAAAAATGATATTCAACGTAGAATTCAGCAATGTTTAGATTGTCAATTAAAAAAATTAGTTCGTGTAAAACATAGAGAACCTATGATTATTACTGATACTCCAGCCACGTGTTTCTGGAAAATTTCTATGGATATTGTCGGGGCAAAACAAAAAACTAAAAGGGGAAATGAATATATTTTAACTATTCAAGATTTATTTTCTAAATTTTGCATTGCAGAAGCATTACCTAACACTTTAGCTACAACAATTTCAACTGCTTTTGTTAAAAGATTTATTTGTTATTTTGGTCCGCCAAAAATTATTCTAACAGACCAAGGTCGTAACTTTTTAAGTGCTATTTTAAAATGCGTAGCAAAACGATTCGGCATTAAAAAACTTAAAACTACAGCTTATCATCCACAATCTAATGGTTCATTAGAACGATCACATCACACATTAAACGAATACCTTAAACACTACTCATCCATTGATGAAGAGTGGGACGAATGGATCGAGTTAGCAACATTTTCATACAATACAAGTTATCATGAAGCAATAAAAAATACACCTTATGCTATTGTCTTTGGACAACAGTCTAGATTACCTTCAAGTGAACCTATAAGAGAATGTGAACAATTACCTACAATGCAAGGTTATTTAATTGATTTAATCACAAGATTACATGGGATAAGATTATTAGCTTATCAAAATTTAGTTGACGCTAAACACAAATCTAAAAAATATTACGATAAACATTGTAATCCACAAAATTTGAAAGTAGGTCAATATGTATTTTTACAAAGTGGACCAAATCCAGGTAAAACAAAAGATCATTACTCTGGACCACACAAAATTCTTGAAATTTTGGGTAAAGGAAATGTAAAAATTCAAACAGAAAAAAGAATTCAAATAGTTCACATGAATCGATTGAGATATTCATTCATAAATCCAGAAATTACACCAATTAAAAAAACACGAAAACAAAAGAAAAATAGCGATGAAGAAAATTCTAATTAATTTATGTTTACAGATGATTATCAATATCACTTTTGCGATTTATTTTATTTTATTATGGCCGTCATCAGTGAGTGGAATAATTGGGTATGATTGCGGAAAATTTTCATCAAATTCAACTACAATTTCAATTACAGAGGTGGGAGATTGTGATATTCATCCTAAAGAAATAAATACAACAGAACCGTTTATTCAATTATTACAATTAAAAGAATATTCTTTAACAAAAGTTATTCAATGTAAAATCGAAGTAGATCGAAATATTTATTATTGCGGGGCTTATTCTCATATGTCAGTCGTACATAGTGGACATATGGAATATATTGAAGAAATTTCAAAAGAAAGATGTTTAGATATTCATAAATCGGGTTCATATAGATTCGGTACGTTATTTATAACCAGTTTAAAAATTAATAGCACAACTACCCCTGGTTAAAAAAGAGAATTAAAGAGGATTAAAAATTTTTTTAATCCTTTTTAATTCTCTTCAGAGAATTGAATAGAATTGAGGAGAATTCATATTTAGAAATTTTTAATACTTTTTAATTCTCTTCAGAGAATTAAATAGAATTGAGGAGAATTCATAGTTGGAAATTTTTAATACTCTTTAATTCTCTTCAGAGAATTAAATAGAATTGAGGAGAATTCATATTTAGAAATTTTTAATACTTTTTAATTCTCTTCAGAGAATTAAATAAAATTGAGGAGAATTCATATTTAGAAATTTTTAATACTCTTTAATTCTTTTCAAAGAATTAAATAGAATTGAGGAGAATTCATATTTAGAAATTTTTAATACTTTTTAATTCTCTTCAGAGAATTAAATAAAATTGAGGAGAATTCATATTTAGAAATTTTTAATACTCTTTAATTCTTTTCAAAGAATTAAATAGAATTGAGGAGAATTCATATTTAGAAATTTTTAATACTTTTTAATTCTCTTCAGAGAATTAAATGGAATTGAGGTGAATTCATATTTAGAAATTTTTAATACTTTTTAATTCTCTTCAGAGAATTAAATAGAATTGAGGAGAATTCATATTTAGAAATTTTTGATACTTTTTAATTCTCGTCAGAGAATTAAATAAAATTGAGGAGAATTCATATTTAGAAATTTTTAATACTTTTTAATTCTCTTCAGAGAATTAAATAAAATTGAGGAGAATTCATATTTAGAAATTTTTAATACTTTTTAATTCTCTTCAGAGAATTAAATAAAATTGAGGAGAATTCATACTTAGAAATTTTTAATACTTTTTAATTCTCTTCAGAGAATTAAATAAAATTGAGGAGAGTTCATATTTAGAAATTTTTAATACTTTTTAATTCTCTTCAGAGAATTAAATAGAATTGAGGAGAATTCATATTTAGAAAATTTTAATACTCTTTAATTCTTTCCAGAGAATTAAATAGAATTGAGGAGAATTCATATTTAGAAATTTTTAATACTTTTTAATTATTTTCAGAGAATTAAATAGAATTAAGGAGAATTCATGTTTAGAAATTTCCAATACTTTTTATTTCCCTTCAGAGAATTCGAATAGAATAATAGCTATTCCCAAGGAATATATATATATATATATATATATATATATATTTAGTACGTGGTGCACGGTATACTGCGCCACTACCAGTAGGTACTTCGCACTCTGCTACGTAAAGTTCACTTGGTAGCAGTGGAGTGCTGACTGACAATAACGTTCACTGCATGCGCTTTTAACACTTCTACTATAAGTGTCCATATCCAAGAAGCCCACACGCTCTAGCGGTGAGCGCAGAACTATCTTTCGCTCACTTACTCTCTACCGCCGGATTGTCGGTCCGGCGAGAGTCCCACGATCACTCTTACATTTTTTTCCCGTTGCCTTTTTCCTTTTAAATACTTTTTTTTCCATAAATTTCTCCATAGAAGGAAATAAAATTTCACGTATAAAATTATTATTTTTTTCCCAAAATAAAATTTTTCTATATATAAAATTACAATTTATTATTATTTTGTTTTTTTAAAGTTAAAAAGAAAAATAATTTTTTTTTGTTATGGATACAACTCTCTCGAATTTTCAGCAGGAACAGAAATTGCAACATTAGTTTGAAATAAAAATAAATGAGTTAGAATTAAACTTTTTCGAATCCTCTTTCATTCTCTCGAATTCTCCGCGAGAACAGAAATTCTAAGTCATTTTAGAATTAAAAAAAATTATTTAGGATTAGACTTTTTCTGATCGTCTTTTATTCTCTTGAATCCTCCGCGAGAACAGAAATTCCAAGTCATTTTAGAATTAAAAAAAATTATTTAGGATTAGACTTTTTCCAATCGTCTTTTATTCTCTTAAATCCTCCGCGAGAACAGGAATTCAATATTATATTAGAATTAGAAAGAATTAAATTTTTTTAATCCTCTTTCATTCTCTTGAATCCTCCGCGAAAACATAAATTGAAATATTATTTAAAAATTAAAGAGAATTAGTTAGAATTAAACTTTTCCCAATCCTCCTCTATTCTCTCGAATCCTTCGCGAGATCGGAAATTGAATATTATTTTAGAATTAAAGAGAACTATTGAGGAATAGACTTTTTCCAATCGTTTTTTATTCTCTTGAATCTTCCACGAGAACAGGAATTCAATATTATTTTAGAGTTAAAAAGGATTAGTTTGAATTAAACTTTTTCCAATCCTCTTTTATCCTCTTAAATTCTCCGCGAGATCCGAAATTGAACAGTATTTTAGAATTAAAAAGGATTAGTTAGAATTAAACTTTTTTCAATCCTCTTTTATCCTCTTGCATTCTCCGCGAGATCCGAAATTGAACAGTATTTTAAAATTAAAAAGGATTACTTGGAATTAAACTTTTTCCAATCCTCTTTTATCCTCTTCAATTCTCCGCGAGATCCGAAATTGAATATTATTTTAGAATTAAAAAGGATTAGTTAGAATTAAACTTTTTTCAAACCTCTTTTATCCTTCTGAATTCTCCGCGAGATCAGGAATTGCAATATTATTTTAGAATCAAAAAAGATTACTTGGAATTAAACTTTTTTTCATCCTCTTTTATCCTCTTGAATTCTCCGCGAGATCAGAAATTGCAATATTATTTTAGAATTAAAAAGGATTAGTTAGAATTAAACTTTTTTTTATCCTCTTGAATTCTCCGCGAGATCAGAAATTGAATATTATTATAGAATTAAAAAGGATTAGTTAGAATTAAACTTTTTTCAATCCTCTTTTATCCTCTTGAATTCTCCGCGAGATCCGAAATCGAATATTATTTTAGAATTAAAAAGGATTAGTTAGAATTAAACTTTTTCCAATCCTCTTTTATCCTCTTCAATTCTCCGCGAGATCCGAAATTGAATATTATTTTAGAATTAAAAAGGATTACTTGGAATTAAACTTTTTCCAATCCTCTTTTATCCTCTTCAATTCTCCGCGAGATCCGAAATTGAATATTATTTTAGAATTAAAAAGGATTAGTTAGAATTAAACTTTTTTCAAACCTCTTTTATCCTTCTGAATTCTCCGCGAGATCAGAAATTGCAATATTATTTTAGAATTAAAAAGGATTAGTTAGAATTAAACTTTTTTCAATCCTCTTTTATCCTCCTGAATTCTCCGCGAGATCAGAAATTGCAATATTATTTTAGAATTAAAAAGGATTAGTTAGAATTAAACCTTTTTTTATCCTCTTTTATCCTCTTGAATTCTCCGCGAGATCAGAAATTGAATATTATTTTAGAATTAAAAAGGATTAGTTAGAATTAAACTTTTTTCAATCCTCTTTTATCCTCTTGAATTCTCCGCGAGATCCGAAATCGAATATTATTTTAGAATTAAAAAGGATTAGTTAGAATTAAACTTTTTTCAATCCTCTTTTATCCTCCTGAATTCTCCGCGAGATCAGAAATTGCAATATTATTTTAGAATTAAAAAGGATTAGTTAGAATTAAACTTTTTCCAATCCTCTTTTATCCTCTTGAATTCTCCGCGAGATCCGAAATCGAATATTATTTTAGAATTAAAAAGGATTAGTTAGAATTAAACTTTTTTCAATCCTCTTTTATCCTCCTGAATTCTCCGCGAGATCAGAAATTGCAATATTATTTTAGAATTAAAAAGGATTAGTTAGAATTAAACTTTTTCCAATCCTCTTTTATCCTCTTGAATTCTCCGCGAGATCCGAAATCGAATATTATTTTAGAATTAAAAAGGATTAGTTAGAATTAAACTTTTTTCAATCCTCTTTTATCCTCCTGAATCCTCCGCGAGATCAGAAATTGCAATATTATTTTAGAATTAAAAAGGATTAGTTAGAATTAAACTTTTTTTATCCTCTTGAATTCTCCGCGAGATCCGAAATCGAATATTATTTTAGAATTAAAAAGGATTAGTTAGAATTAAACTTTTTTCAATCCTCTTTTATCCTCCTGAATTCTCCGCGAGATCAGAAATTGCAATATTATTTTAGAATTAAAAAGGATTAGTTAGAATTAAACTTTTTCCAATCCTCTTTTATCCTCTTGAATTCTCCGCGAGATCCGAAATCGAATATTATTTTAGAATTAAAAAGGATTAGTTAGAATTAAACTTTTTTCAATCCTCTTTTATCCTCCTGAATTCTCCGCGAGATCAGAAATTGCAATATTATTTTAGAATTAAAAAGGATTAGTTAGAATTAAACCTTTTTTTATCCTCTTTTATCCTCTTGAATTCTCCGCGAGATCCGAAATCGAATATTATTTTAGAATTAAAAAGGATTAGTTAGAATTAAACTTTTTTCAATCCTCTTTTATCCTCCTGAATCCTCCGCGAGATCAGAAATTGCAATATTATTTTAGAATTAAAAAGGATTAGTTAGAATTAAACTTTTTTTTATCCTCTTGAATTCTCCGCGAGATCCGAAATCGAATATTATTTTAGAATTAAAAAGGATTAGTTAGAATTAAACTTTTTTCAATCCTCTTTTATCCTCCTGAATTCTCCGCGAGATCAGAAATTGCAATATTATTTTAGAATTAAAAAGGATTAGTTAGAATTAAACTTTTTTTTATCCTCTTGAATTCTCCGCGAGATCCGAAATCGAATATTATTTTAGAATTAAAAAGGATTAGTTAGAATTAAACTTTTTTCAATCCTCTTTTATCCTCCTGAATTCTCCGCGAGATCAGAAATTGCAATATTATTTTAGAATTAAAAAGGATTAGTTAGAATTAAACTTTTTCCAATCCTCTTTTATCCTCTTGAATTCTCCGCGAGATCCGAAATCGAATATTATTTTAGAATTAAAAAGGATTAGTTAGAATTAAACTTTTTCCAATCCTCTTTTATCCTCTTAAATTCTCCGCGAGATCCGAAATTGAACAGTATTTTAGAATTAAAAAGGATTAGTTAGAATTAAACTTTTTTCAATCCTCTTTTATCCTCTTGCATTCTCCGCGAGATCCGAAATTGAACAGTATTTTAAAATTAAAAAGGATTACTTGGAATTAAACTTTTTCCAATCCTCTTTTATCCTCTTCAATTCTCCGCGAGATCCGAAATTGAATATTATTTTAGAATTAAAAAGGATTAGTTAGAATTAAACTTTTTTCAAACCTCTTTTATCCTTCTGAATTCTCCGCGAGATCAGGAATTGCAATATTATTTTAGAATTAAAAAAGATTACTTGGAATTAAACTTTTTTTCATCCTCTTTTATCCTCTTGAATTCTCCGCGAGATCAGAAATTGCAATATTATTTTAGAATTAAAAAGGATTAGTTAGAATTAAACTTTTTTTTATCCTCTTGAATTCTCCGCGAGATCAGAAATTGAATATTATTATAGAATTAAAAAGGATTAGTTAGAATTAAACTTTTTTCAATCCTCTTTTATCCTCTTGAATTCTCCGCGAGATCCGAAATCGAATATTATTTTAGAATTAAAAAGGATTAGTTAGAATTAAACTTTTTCCAATCCTCTTTTATCCTCTTCAATTCTCCGCGAGATCCGAAATTGAATATTATTTTAGAATTAAAAAGGATTACTTGGAATTAAACTTTTTCCAATCCTCTTTTATCCTCTTCAATTCTCCGCGAGATCCGAAATTGAATATTATTTTAGAATTAAAAAGGATTAGTTAGAATTAAACTTTTTTCAAACCTCTTTTATCCTTCTGAATTCTCCGCGAGATCAGAAATTGCAATATTATTTTAGAATTAAAAAGGATTAGTTAGAATTAAACTTTTTTCAATCCTCTTTTATCCTCCTGAATTCTCCGCGAGATCAGAAATTGCAATATTATTTTAGAATTAAAAAGGATTAGTTAGAATTAAACTTTTTTCAATCCTCTTTTATCCTCCTGAATCCTCCGCGAGATCAGAAATTGCAATATTATTTTAGAATTAAAAAGGATTAGTTAGAATTAAACTTTTTTTTATCCTCTTGAATTCTCCGCGAGATCCGAAATCGAATATTATTTTAGAATTAAAAAGGATTAGTTAGAATTAAACTTTTTTCAATCCTCTTTTATCCTCCTGAATTCTCCGCGAGATCAGAAATTGCAATATTATTTTAGAATTAAAAAGGATTAGTTAGAATTAAACTTTTTCCAATCCTCTTTTATCCTCTTGAATTCTCCGCGAGATCCGAAATCGAATATTATTTTAGAATTAAAAAGGATTAGTTAGAATTAAACTTTTTTCAATCCTCTTTTATCCTCCTGAATTCTCCGCGAGATCAGAAATTGCAATATTATTTTAGAATTAAAAAGGATTAGTTAGAATTAAACCTTTTTTTATCCTCTTTTATCCTCTTGAATTCTCCGCGAGATCAGAAATTGAATATTATTTTAGAATTAAAAAGGATTAGTTAGAATTAAACTTTTTTCAATCCTCTTTTATCCTCTTGAATTCTCCGCGAGATCCGAAATCGAATATTATTTTAGAATTAAAAAGGATTAGTTAGAATTAAACTTTTTTTTATCCTCTTGAATTCTCCGCGAGATCCGAAATCGAATATTATTTTAGAATTAAAAAGGATTAGTTAGAATTAAACTTTTTTCAATCCTCTTTTATCCTCCTGAATTCTCCGCGAGATCAGAAATTGCAATATTATTTTAGAATTAAAAAGGATTAGTTAGAATTAAACTTTTTCCAATCCTCTTTTATCCTCTTGAATTCTCCGCGAGATCCGAAATCGAATATTATTTTAGAATTAAAAAGGATTAGTTAGAATTAAACTTTTTTCAATCCTCTTTTATCCTCCTGAATTCTCCGCGAGATCAGAAATTGCAATATTATTTTAGAATTAAAAAGGATTAGTTAGAATTAAACTTTTTCCAATCCTCTTTTATCCTCTTGAATTCTCCGCGAGATCCGAAATCGAATATTATTTTAGAATTAAAAAGGATTAGTTAGAATTAAACTTTTTTCAATCCTCTTTTATCCTCCTGAATCCTCCGCGAGATCAGAAATTGCAATATTATTTTAGAATTAAAAAGGATTAGTTAGAATTAAACTTTTTTTTATCCTCTTGAATTCTCCGCGAGATCCGAAATCGAATATTATTTTAGAATTAAAAAGGATTAGTTAGAATTAAACTTTTTTCAATCCTCTTTTATCCTCCTGAATTCTCCGCGAGATCAGAAATTGCAATATTATTTTAGAATTAAAAAGGATTAGTTAGAATTAAACTTTTTCCAATCCTCTTTTATCCTCTTGAATTCTCCGCGAGATCCGAAATCGAATATTATTTTAGAATTAAAAAGGATTAGTTAGAATTAAACTTTTTTCAATCCTCTTTTATCCTCCTGAATTCTCCGCGAGATCAGAAATTGCAATATTATTTTAGAATTAAAAAGGATTAGTTAGAATTAAACTTTTTTTTATCCTCTTGAATTCTCCGCGAGATCAGAAATTGAATATTATTTTAGAATTAAAAAGGATTAGTTAGAATTAAACTTTTTTCAATCCTCTTTTATCCTCTTGAATTCTCCGCGAGATCCGAAATCGAATATTATTTTAGAATTAAAAAGGATTAGTTAGAATTAAACTTTTTTTATCCTCTTGAATTCTCCGCGAGATCCGAAATCGAATATTATTTTAGAATTAAAAAGGATTAGTTAGAATTAAACTTTTTTCAATCCTCTTTTATCCTCCTGAATTCTCCGCGAGATCAGAAATTGCAATATTATTTTAGAATTAAAAAGGATTAGTTAGAATTAAACTTTTTCCAATCCTCTTTTATCCTCTTGAATTCTCCGCGAGATCCGAAATCGAATATTATTTTAGAATTAAAAAGGATTAGTTAGAATTAAACTTTTTTCAATCCTCTTTTATCCTCCTGAATTCTCCGCGAGATCAGAAATTGCAATATTATTTTAGAATTAAAAAGGATTAGTTAGAATTAAACTTTTTCCAATCCTCTTTTATCCTCTTGAATTCTCCGCGAGATCCGAAATCGAATATTATTTTAGAATTAAAAAGGATTAGTTAGAATTAAACTTTTTCAATCCTCTTTTATCCTCCTGAATCCTCCGCGAGATCAGAAATTGCAATATTATTTTAGAATTAAAAAGGATTAGTTAGAATTAAACTTTTTTTTATCCTCTTGAATTCTCCGCGAGATCCGAAATCGAATATTATTTTAGAATTAAAAAGGATTAGTTAGAATTAAACTTTTTTCAATCCTTTTTTATCCTCCTGAATTCTCCGCGAGATCAGAAATTGCAATATTATTTTAGAATTAAAAAGGATTAGTTAGAATTAAACTTTTTCCAATCCTCTTTTATCCTCTTGAATTCTCCGCGAGATCCGAAATCGAATATTATTTTAGAATTAAAAAGGATTAGTTAGAATTAAACTTTTTCGAATCCTCTTTTATCCTCCTGAATTCTCCGCGAGATCAGAAATTGCAATATTATTTTAGAATTAAAAAGGATTAGTTAGAATTAAACTTTTTCCAATCCTCTTTTATCCTCTTGAATTCTCCGCGAGATCAGAAATTGCAATATTATTTTAGAATTAAAAAGAATTAGTTAGTATTAAAAATATTTAATCCTTTTTTATTCTTTTTAATCCTAAAATGATAAAAATTTGGAGGAGAATTAAAAAGGATTCATTTCAGTTTCGATTTGAATTCTCCGGAGAATTAAGAGTATTAGAGAGTATTAAGTAGTATTAAAAATGTGTGCTTTTTTAATCCTCTTTAATTCTCTTTTTTAACCAGGGACGCGTGGTGCAACACTCGCAGGATCAATCGGTAATGATGGGACGTGTAAAGGGGGCAGTTATTCAGATTTTTATGGAAGTTGGAGTGATATCGTCGCTCAAGGAGTTTTAAAAATAACAATACAAGAATATTTCGCGGAAGTTAAATATGAAAATGATAAAGTTTATTTAAAATCGGGTTTAACGTGTACTTTATCTGATTTATCTTGTTTAGATTTAGAGGGAGGGTATACTTTTTGGGACTATATTCCATCACATAAATGTGATTTTCAAAATTTTGGGGTTTTATATACGGGTAAAGTAAATAAAACATCTGAGAAAAATTCAGATAAGCATGAAATTGTTTATTCTTTAGAATCAAATGGAGTAACATTTGCATTAACTACCACAAATGTTGAAATTATTTGTGGCTATAAAATAATCAGAACTGAACATCCAAAATTATTTATCTTTGAAACATCAAAGAATGATTTAATGTTAAGTAATAAAATATCAATAGAAAATTTAGATTTATTTGCATATATTAATTCTAAGTTTGTATACGTAGAAAAATTTATACAAAAACAAATCAAACAATTATATTATGATGTATTAATTCATCGTTGTATGTTAGAACGTAATACTTTAAAAAATTTGTTATCAATTGCGTCAAGTAAACCAGACGAGTTTGCTTACAATTATATGAAAGGACCAGGTTATATAGCTATAATGTCAGGTGAATCAATAAATGTTGTTAAGTGTATACCTGTTGAGGTATCAGTTTACCCAAGAAGTGAGTGTTATAACGAATTACCAGTGAAAAAAGGAAATGACAGTTACTTTTTAACTCCAAAGACAAGAATTTTAGTAAGAAAAGGTACTCAGATTGATTGCAATCCACTTTTTCCACCTTTATTTTTAATAGATGGATCATGGTATAAATTTACACCTAATCCAGTTGAAGTTTTACCACCAAATAAAATTCAACCATTAACTAAGCCAACATGGAAATATACTTCTCCAAAATTCTTAGCTACAAGCGGAATTTATTCTGAACAAGATCTCGACAAATTAAGACATAGAATTATGTCTCCAGTGGAAAAACCAGCAATTTTAAGTAATATTGCTAGAGGAATGGATGGTTTGCATTTTGCAAATCAAGGTGAATCAATATTAAATTTATTTGATACAAATGCTTTACAAAAATTAGCTGATTCAGCATGGGAAAAAACATGGGGAAAATTTTTAATTTTTGGATCTGCAAGTGCAGGAATATTTAGTATAATTATGATTATACGACTAGTAAAATTTTCATTTGACACATTACTTCATGCTTTTCAAATTCGAAAATCTTATGGATGCTCTTTTTATATGTGTCTATCATTTTGGGATGCTTGTACTAATTTCATTTTAATAAAAGCACAAGAAAATAATATAAATAATATTCATAAAAGTATTAATAATAATAATAATACAAATTCAAGCAACGACGAAAATGTTGAATTAGTTATAATTCAACAACCAACACAAAATCAAGAAATTCAAACAATAAATGAAAATACTGAACCATCAGCACCATCAACAGAGGAAAAAATTTATCCAAGTTTACCAACAAATCAAGAAGAAAATAATGGAGCAAGAATTATTCAAAAAACAACTAGCATGTTCCGTTTATCCTCATAAAATAATTTTAAATTCAATTATAAAATTACTAACAACTTACAACTAACAAATTTCAAATTTTAATATTTTTATTTTATAATTTTAGTAATGATACTTAAATTAAAAGTATTATTACAGATGAAAATTCCTGCCGGAGTACTCAAGCAGATGAAAGAAGACGAAGAATTAGACGCATTATATGGAATTCCACATACAAGAATTCCTGGAAGAAATTTAAAATTTTATGCAAGTTTGATAACATCATATTGTACCATGCCAAGGGAAATAGTGAAAGAGTTTTATCACAATGACTTTGATAACGCATCAATGTGCGAAAATTGTTTAAAAGACTGTCCAATGATTTTTACGAAGAGATTTAAATATTGCAATCAAAACTGGCATCGTTTATATCCTTATAAAATTTCGGGAGATTGTATTAAGTGTGGTGAAGTGTTAATAAACCAAAAACCGGGATATATTTGTGAAGATTGTGCGAATACTTGGGTAAACTATCGTGACATTTTAGAAAATAAGTATTTTATTGATATTTATGTGTAATTTAGTCTGTTAAGAAAAAAATAAATAACAGAGTTATTAATATTGTTAATAAATAAGTATATATATATAAAAAAAAAGAAAACAAAAAAAAAAGGCGAGAAAAAGTATAAAAATGAGGAAAAAAATAAAAAATAGTAGGAAAAATAATAATTAATTATTAATATATAAAAATATATATTTTTACATTTTTAATATTTCAATTTATTATTAAATAAAAAATAAATTAAAACAATATAAAAATACATAAGAAATTAAATATAATAAATTTTATAAGTATTTCTTAATAAAAGTATATATATATTTATTTATCGATTACTTTCAAGGTAGCTTTCTGTAATATGATAAATAATCGATACATTACCATCTTTGCGCTGGTAATGTTCTTAGCGCGGGAGGGTAGCGACGCGCGCAGTCGTCGCGAAATTTAAATTTTTACATATATCTATATACATATATATATTCATACATATTACTTATATACATTATATACAAGAATATAAATAAATTAATAAAGAAAATAAGTTAATCAAGAAGTATATAAATAATACAAGTAGGAATAGAATATATGGTAAAAAAAAAAAAAATAAAAGAAACGAAAAAAAAAAAAAAAGAGAAAAAAAATTATACAAAAATAAATAAGTTAAAAAAAAAAATATTAATACGCATATCTAAAAAATTTTATTATAAAAATTTATACAAAAAATTTTTTTTATGAAATATTATTTTAATATTTTATGTATGTTAATTTTTTTTATGTCATTGGAATGCATGCTAAAACCAATGCATAAGTCGCGTTATCGCGAAAGGGACTCATATGACACCCCTTCCGCATACAAATTCTTTTTGAAAAATCATAAAGTAGGGATGTTGCCAACTGGTGACAATCTACGATTATAGCAATAAGTACATCATTAAAGAATAAACCTTCTTTAACAAAGGATTGTCATAAGTAAGAAAATAAATACGATAAAATTTCAATAAAAATACAGTAAAAAAAAAATAATAATAATAAAAAGGTAGCAATAGTTATCGATAAAAGATTTTGATAAAAATTTCAAGGTAAAGCCAAAATTTTTCTTTAAAATACAAATTTTTTTATTATATTCTATGTTTTTAAGTATTAATTTAATTAAATTAAAAAATTATCTAGATGTCAGATTACAAAGGAAGCTTCGTCGAATTAAGTGTAGTTGAAAAATTAGATATTCAAGAGATGAAGGAAATATTCAGAGATTTTGAAAATATTTATTGTTTAAAAAAAAAACCGAGAGTTGTCAATCGCATCATGATAAAGGATCAAGGATTGTTAACGGAGAAGATCATTTGTGTGTGCTGTTACATTAAATTACATCAGAATGAGGAACGTGAAGAATTTCTTGAATATAAAAGTGTAGTTAATTATCATAAGATATCACTTGACGATAAAATTGATTGTGAAATGTGTGGTACAATATTGATTGAGAAAGAAAGAGCGGAAAATTGTAATTATTGTAAACAATTATATTTATGGAAAGAGGAAGAGTTATTTGAAAAAAGATCATTGCACGTTGAAAATCAATGGTGAAAAAAAATAATTATTATATTAACTATCAGTAGCCAATATTAGTAGTAGTAATATTAGTAAAATCATGATATATAAAAAAAAAAATAATAATAATCATAAAAATTGATTTTATACAAATATATTCATGTATTTCAATGTAATTAAACTTGAATAAAAAAAATATATATATATATACAATAAAAAATGTTTAAAAAAAAAAAAACACAAAAATAAAAAAAAAATAACAATAATATTAAGAATAATATATAATACGTATAATAATAAAAAAAAAAAAGGGGATTACAGAAGTTCAGTTCTGCTTATTCAAAAAAAAAAAAATTTTTTTTTAGTAAATATAATATTATATTAATAAAAATTATCAAAAAAAAAAAAGGAAAATAATGATTGAAATTAAATTTTTATATATAAAATTTCTAACAAGAAAAATATGATCAAAAAAAAAAATAAAAGAGAAAGAGTAAGTATACATTAAAATTTTAAAATTATATAAAATATATATAGAATATTAATGATAAAGATTCCTTATTATTGTTATTATTAAAGACAAAAATACATCCATGACATGTATAAATTAAATTTTTTTTTAAAAAAAAAAAAAAAAGAGTAAAAAAAAGGAAATAAATAATTGAATTAAATAATGATTGAATAAATTCATAAGAATTGTTTTCCATATACATATATATATGAAAGAAAAAAAAATAATAATAAGAAAATTTACTACAATAAAGAAAGATATATGAAAATATTATTTAAAAAATGAAATAATATATTCTTTTTATGAATATTAACAATAATAAATAAATTTGTCATATATGGGATATATGACAAATGACTAACAGTGGGGGTGTGACGTCACGACGTCGTATTCTTACTGTCAATCAGTTTATAAAAAAATCATACATGTTATGCCATCTGGCTATGCATGAATTAATTAATTAGCAAACGACTTCCAGCCATTATTACGGCTGATGATTTTCAAATTTGAATTTGAATTCAAATTATTTTTGTTAATAATTATAAATAAATATGAAAATAAAAACATTCAATGATAAAAAAATAAATGGTTATAAAATTTGAATATAAATTCAAATTATTATATAATTATTAATAAATAATAAAATTTATTAATAATTAAATTAAGGTTGAATAAATAAAATATAAAAATTACAAGAAAATGAAATATGAAATAAATGCTAAAAGAAATAATGAAATGATATAAATATGAAATATGAAATAATGAAATGAATTGATGAATTATATGAATAAATAAATAATGATAATTAATAATTAAAAATGAAATGAAAAATTATAAAATATGAAAAGAATATTATTATGAAAAGTATGAAATAGAATTTTGAAATAATAAAATATTGATAAAAATTTATGTATGAAAGATAATTATTAATAATATGTTTATTAATAATAAAATAAAAAATCAATAAATATGAAATAAAATATGAAAATTTGTATAATGAAAAATAATGAAATAATAATTATTAATAAACAAGTTATTAATAATTAAAATGAAATAAAATGTTTAAATAATAAAATGTTATGGAAATAAAGAAAAAAAATAAGAATCAATAAATATTGATTTGTGAATTCGACTCCAATGCTTTATGCGTATGTTGCTAACTGCATTGGAAGTCATGAAAAATATATGTATAAATAATAATTATAAAAAAATATTGATTTAATTATAGCCAATAAAATAATTGGTATAATTAAATAATTATTGGAAGGGATGTTACTACCTGGTAACAGCTCTTCTGGAAATCGAAAAAGATTTCAGTTTCCTAAGTGAGCTCATTCGTCATTGACGAAATTTTAATTATTTAAAGGCACAGTCCTTAATTTTATTAAATCATTGTAATGTGATTTAATTATTTATAAACTGAATTATAAAAATATAATTCAGAATATTTTTAAATAATTATTGAATTATTAAAAGTAATAATTTATTTTATTAAAAAAATAATTTTGATAAATATTCCATCAATTATCAAGTTCAAGTTGAATTATTTAAATATAATTCATTCAATAAATAAAATTCAATATTGATAAAATTCCATCAATTATCAAGGGTTAAGAAGGAAGAATAATAAATAAAAATCAAATAAATAACTATTGATAACAATAATAATCATCAAATAAATCAAGGTAACAATTTAATTAAATAAATAATTAATTATTCAATTTAAAATAATAAATTGATTGATTTTAAATAAATTAAATAACAAGTGAAATCGAGAGTTAAACCATTTTATAAAAGTGTTAAAATTGTAAATTGCATTTAATTGTCTAATGCAAATTAAATTTTGTTTTGTAATAATTTTTAAATAATTGTTTTGATTTTAATAAATTTGGAAGTTGTTTTAATTTTGCTTTTATTATTTTACTTAATTAATTAAATTTTATTTTACTTAATTTTTATTATTTTAATCTATCTCTTAGACAACGAAACCATTTTTAATTTTTATTTTCTTTTAATTTTAAATAAACAGTCATCCTTATAGCTCCGTCCCAGTTATTTCGCTCGGCGAAGGCTAAACAGGAGCGCTACTCTTAATATGTGTTATTTTGACGTAACAATTGCAAGAGAAGGATGAGGAAAGATAATTTATAAATAATTTTATATCTTCGATTTACAATTTAGACCTTTATTTATTTAATAACCTTTTTTCATAACCTTTATAAATCTTTAACTTATAAACCTTATTACCTTATACTTTAATAAAACCTTACGACTTTTATAAACCTTTATAACCTTATTTTTTATACCTTATATGAACCTTAAAACCTTATTTATTTAATTTGATCCGCAATACTACACTTAAACCTAATTCAATTTATAACCCGCAATAATTTTCCTTATCAAAACTAGCCAACTACCTTTGGACTTTGACACACACTCACATACTCTGTTAAAATAATTTTGCCAACTACCTTTGGACTTTTATCACACACTCACACTTTTTATTGAATTAATTAATTAAAATTTGAAAAATAATAATTGTAATTAATTAATTAATTCTAATTTACTTCCTTTCGACTACTAAATATTAACTCTTACTTTAACACTAATCCGTCTTTTCCCGGTTCACCCAACGATCACTTGCCACTAAGACCCGCCATCTTTTCTTTCCGCGCGGTCGCTCGACTTTTACTCCAAACTCAGTTTCACCCGAAACCATTTATATGTTTTCTAAACCCCTAATTCAGGCACCTTTAATATCACAATAATTATTCTTAATTTAAACAATTATTTTCTTTAACTATTAACTAATTAATTCTTTTAATTAATTAATTTAATTCAGTGACCTTGAACACAGATCCTTTTCCCTTTCACCGAGACAATTTATTATTCACTATACTTATAATTAATTTTGATTTTTTTTTTTTTTTTTACTAAATTTACTTATAATTAATTAAATTTCGGACTAGTAATGATGACTACATTTTACGGTTTCCGGTACGCGACCTACCAGAAAACTTCTAGAATATTTCCGGCGACCTGCCTGGAAATTTCTTACTATGTAATGGCTCCGGCAACCTGCCTGGAGTTTATTCATTAATTATTTTTATACGATTTAATTCCAGTTTAATTTATCGACTTTAATTTATGAGTAATAAATTAATTTACGAGTAATACTTTTCCGAACGCTAAGACGCGACGCTACCAGACTTATGACTAGTATTTAAATAAAACTCTCCGGTTTACTGCCTGGAGTAAATTTTAAATAAATACCTTTACAATCGATTACTCTAAATCCTTTTTCTGGTTTTGTCTTCCGTTCTGTCCGGGATTTGGTCCTCGTAATCGTCCTGGTAACTGTCCTGTACTCGTAACTCTGTCCTTGTCTCGTTTATCCACTCACTATCTCTCCTTGCTCTCTATCTATCACCTCCTATCTCGTTCTTTCCTTCACCTGGTATTCAGACACAATCAGTAATTATGAAAAAAATACCGGCTACCTGCCTGGTATTTATTAACAAGATTGATATAATTTATTGCTTGGTTCCACAAGAAAACACAATCTTTTAACTAATTAATTACCTGATTAACTCTGCGTCCAGAAAGCCGGCGTCCGTAATGGCGTCTCTTATTTGTCTGTTCGACTCGACGGTTCGGGTGTTCCGATGGTTAATGCCCGATTCTCGTTCCGGTCCCCGTTTTATAATTGCTCGCGCACCTCTTGACTCTGGCAGTCATTCGTCACCTACTTAATTCTAAGTGGGGTTGACGGTCGAGCAATTGGAATTTCCACTTCCGGACGACTAGTCGCTACCTACTCGGCATACCCTGGGTGGTAATGTCACATGACCGACAGTACACATAATAGATTTTAACTTGACTTATTTGAACGGAATAAATTTAAATTTACCCCGTTACAGATAAATCGTGGTTCGTTTGCTAAAAACTCTTCGAGCGACGAAAAACAATAGAGTCAACCCCTGAAAGAGCATAGGAAATTCTCGTCGCTATTTGATGACCAGTTACTTCACATTACGAGACAGAAAAAAAAAAGAACATTTAAATCTTTTTAAAATTAATTTTTCGTGTATCAAATGACTATACCATTAATTTAGCTTGCGATCAAATTATCGGTCAAAACAATGATTGATGCAAGAGCACAAAATACGTGATAGACGCTGGCAACCTTGGAACGAAATTACGAAATATCGAATTATGTCACTGCACGGAAAAAAAGAACTGTTGCTGTAGCAGGAATAGATCCTGCAGCATGAGTTTGTTGCTGCAACGGGAATAACCTGTGGCTGAAACAGGGCCCACCTTTTTTTTTGTTCCTTTTTGGCTATCGTCCCAATAGGGCTACGTGCCACTTCAGGGCCCACCTTGTTACAGTTGCAAGATCAGTTTTGTTGCAGCCATAGGAATTATCCTGTTGAAGCAACAAGGCTAGTCCTGTAGCTGCTCCAAGGCCATGCCCTATTGCAGCAACAGTTCTTTTTTTTCAAATAGCTTTATAATTTAAAGATAACTTCATAAGCTTCAAATAATGTCACTTATAAAAAAAGTTGATGAGGCTAAATAATTTACTGATCAGGCTTATGATAACAAAATCCCTAATAACCGAACTCAACGAGGACATTCCTATGTTACGTCCTGGAGTCGTGTCGGCTTGTGATCTGCCGGTGATGATCGACGTGACTGTAAATCTTCGGATACATGGGTAGTTCTCGAGAGCTCCAAATAACTTGGTCATTGATTAAAGAATAAATATATTTTATTTATTCATGTAAAATAGAGTAGTCAGAGAATTGAGTTGGAAATACACTTGAGTTTTACAATTACTATTTGACAAATAACTTCGAGTCGAAAGAATAGTATATTTAAATTAAACCAGGAGTTTACTTGCGTGTACTAAGCCACACGGTTATAATTTCTGATGATGTAAGAGCGTAAAAGTAAGAGTAGGAAAGAGTGGGATCAATTGAACCAGAGGGCAATTGAACCAGTAAGCATAAAAAATAGAAAAATGAGTCGTCCTCTTGGAATTATATTTCAATACACTTACCCTTCGTCAGACCAAAATTTGGAACCAATATGATGATTTAATTAATAAAAATTCAAGTTTTTGTCTTTTTAGGCATCTGAACATTTTTCTAGCTCTCGACAAATTATTTAATAATTTTTTAATTTTCAAATGTAATCTTAAAATTTTTTTTGTAATACCTTCATACATATATAAGTCATAAATTTCTAACTTTACTTCTAGTAAAATAGTTCTTGAATATTTTTTTTAAACTAATTTTTTCTAAAATCATATAGGGTCAATTGAACCAGTACTCTCACGGACGGTAAAAAAAATTATATATAATTATATATAATTATGCATAATTATATATGAAAAATGGCCCTATATAATTATATATAATTACATATAACTATATATAATTATATATAACTTTATATAATTATTAGGGTGATTCATTTTAGACCAACATTTTTTTTTTTCAAGTCCCACTCAAAAATCTTGTAGCATATGAAAAATCAAAAATTCTCACCAAATTTGAGCTCTTAATTTCAATTTGTAGAGGTCTCTCAACGAACTTTTAGTTTTTCCATTTAAATAACATGGGAAAACTTTTTTTTTTCATTTTTTACTTCCGCATCTCATCTAAAAATTTTTTTTTCGAAATATCGTTCCGACATTTTTATAGTAGACTAAATGCTCTACAAAAAAGTTCTTTGAGTCGAGTTTGTAAGTTCAATATCTCCATCATAATTCGCGTTGCAAATTGTGATTTTCGTGGAAATTCGATTTAAATGCACTTAGAAATGAAACTATTGGTGATAGACAAAAACTTCAAATGGCAATTTTGTAAGTCATTCAATACTCTAAAATAATGCAGTAATGACTATCTCTGCACCACCAATAGTTTAGCCTCAAGACGCTCTTAAAGTTCTATTTTTTCGAAAATATACTTTCAATGAATGTCGAAACGAAACCATTGATGATAAACAAAAAATTTACATCACAATTTTATAGATCATTTAATGCTCTGAAATACTGCCCTCGTGGATATCTTTGTACCACCAATAGTTTAACATCTTAACGCTCTTAGATTTAAATTTGTTCTTAAAAAAAATAGTGTTGCGATCGATTTCAAGAGCTTAATATTAAAATGGAAATAAACAGAAAATTATGCGGAATTAAAAAAAACTTCCTCTGAAATAATCTATGAGAAATAAAATTGTCTATGAAAAAGATTCTTTGATACTCTATGATATGTCCAATGGTTTCACTGGAAAAGTAAAAAGATCTTAAAATTTACCATAAATCTAATTTCAATCTCCAATAACTTTTGAAGAGATGGATTTATCAAATAATGATTAGGGACTTCTTTTGAAGAGCGTTCAATTCCCTTCAAAAATGTATCCTGGGCTTATTTGTACAGTACGCCATCACCAAGATATAAAAATCCAAACTTAATATTTTCTTTTTCCCATGTTCTTTAAATGAGAAATAGAAAATAGGGATGAGACAATTGTCGATATTAATATTTAGGGCTCTAATTTTAACAGACATCTTTTTTTACCTTCTTCCAAGTATAGATACTATTAGACTGTTGAAAAAAAACAAGTTGTCATAAAAGAATACACCGTAATAAATACATTGAAAGTGAATTTTAAGAACAAATTGAAATCTAAGAGCGTTTAGCTGTTAAACTATTGGTGGTACAAAGATATCCACGAGGGCATTATTTCAGAGCATTAAATGATCTACAAAATTGCGATGTAGATTTTTTGTTTATCATCAATGGTTTCGTTTCGACATTTATTGAAAGTATATTTTCGAAAAAATAGAACTTTAAGAGCGTCTTGAGGCTAAACTATTGGTGGTGCAGAGATAGTCATTGATGCATTATTTAAGAGCATTGAATGACCTACAAAATTGCCATTTGAAGTTTTCGTCTATCACCAATATTTTCGTTTCTAAGTGCATTTAAATCGAATTTCCACAAAAATCACAATTTGCAACGCGAGTTATGATGGAGATATTGAACTTACAAACTCGACTCAAAGAACTTTTTTGTAGAGCATTTAGTCTACTATAAAAATGTCGGAACGATATTTCGAAAAAAAAATTTTTAGGTGAGATGCGGAAGTAAAAAATGAAAAAAAAAAGTTTTCCCATATTATTTAAATGGAAAAACTAAAAGTTCGTTGAGAGACCTCTACAAATTGAAATTAAGAGCTCAAATTTGGTGAGAATTTTTGATTTTTCATATGCTACAAGATTTTTGAGTGGGACTTGAAAAAAAAAATGTTGGTCTAAAATGAATCACCCTAATAATTATATATAACTATATATTATTATATATAACTATATATAATTATGTAGAACTATATATAATTGAATTTCTATGCAATTTGTTAAATAAATTGTGAATTTTTGTATAGTAGAGGCTCTACACTTTTTATTTAAATCATTTTTTTTTTAAAGTCCAAGTTCACTTTCTAAGAAAAATTATTTATGGAAACATTGATAATAAATATTTTTGTCATTATGTAATATAGAATGTACTATATTACCATCAAAAAAGGTACTTGTCACTCTGCCAAATAACGGAGGCGTACCCGGGCCAAAATAGTCTCAAGTTTCGAATTTAACAGTTCTGAAATAAGTTTCTTACTAGAGACACACTACAAGTGGTGGGCGCGATCTCGTGGCGAGCTCCGAACTACTTCCACTGCTGCTTATAGCACCGGTGACTTCCCTCTCCTCGAAAATATATATATTGGGGTGTCCCATAAAAAAACGAATACTTTTTTTTTAAACTCTTATGAGCCCAAAAGTTAATTTATATTATAAAAAAAAACTTCACCTAATTTTAGCCAGATATCTTTAGACTTGAACTACCACAAAGGGGGTCCCCTTTCCCATTTAAAATACACACGAAAATTTTTCAGTTTAGTTTTTAGTTATTAAGACTATAAAAAATTTTTTTTAATTTCACCTCGTATAATTTCATAGGAAATAAAATTCTCTACAAAAAGTGCTGATGCAATTTGTACATCAAACAAACTGGGAAAAAGTTACGGGGCGTCAAACATCGACAAAAATTTAGTTTCCTCAGTATTAAATTATTTTTTGTTGTTTTTTATTTTAATTCTATCGAAATTTTTTTTTCAAATAATGACAAGCACGGTCTTGTAGCGAATTTAATTTCCTACAAAAAGTATCCGGTATTATATATACGTCAAATGAATGCGAAAAACGTTAAAGGGTTTTAAATATCAATGAAAAATCAAGTTCACTTTTCGTTGATATTTAAGTTCAGAAAATTGATATTTTTTAAACTTGATTTTTCGTTGACATTTAAATCTCTGTAACTTTTTTTTTATTCCTTTAACGTATGTATGATATCAAATACTTTTTGTAGGAAATTAAATTTCCTACAAGACTCTGCGTGTCATTATTGAAAAAAATTTTTTTTATCGAATAAAAATTAAAAATAACAAAAAATAATTCGAGGAGACTAAATTTTTGTCGATCTTTGAAGCCCCGTAATTTTTTTCCAGTTTGTTTGACGTACATAATGCATAATCACTTTTGTGTAGAGAATTGATTTCCTACAAAATGATACCAGGTTGAATTTAAAAAAAAAAGTTTTTCACAGTCTTAATAACGAAAAATTAAAATGAAGAGTTTTCGCGTGTACTTTAAATGGAAAAGGGGGCCCCCGTTTGTGATAACTCAATTTAAAAGATCTTTGGCTTAAATTTAGTGATAATTTTTTTAGTAATATAAAGTAACTTTTGAGCTCATAAGAGGTTAAAAAAAAAACAATTTTTTTTTTGTGGTATCCAAAAATTAAAAGTATAAATAAAAATGAAAATTTTGGTACCACTCCGGGCTCCTAATGGTATTAAGGTTTGTCTCAATCAATTTTTCTATTTTCCGTTTAAATAACCCGGAAAAAAAAAATTTTTTTTTAAATTTTTTAGCTCACAAAGCAATCAACGGATTTTTATGCACAATAAATGTTTTCGTAGGAAATTGACCGCTCTACAAAAAAAGTCACATAATTTTTTGATAAATCCCACTGTTCAAAAGTTATTTAAGCTTCAAATCAAATTTATAGCAAATTTAGAGATTTTTTTACTTTTCCGGTGTACTTCGAAAAACTTTGTTCGTAATAATTTGTAAGGAATAAAATTATCTACAAAACGAATCCTACGATATTTTTTGATAAGACCGTTATATCCACCGGAAAAGTAAAAAAATCTCAAAATTTGCTATAAATTTGACTTGAAGCTTAAATAACTTTTGAACAGTGGTATTTATCAAAAAATGATAAGAGACTTTTTTTGTAGAGCGTTCAATTTCCTACGAAATCATTTATGGTGCATAAAAATCCGTTGATTGGTTTGTGAGCTAGAAAATTAAAAAAAAAAATATTTTTTTTTTTTTAAACAACCATATTTACATATATATCTTCACTCCCAAGTTATTTTTCTCTATTTTCTATTTTTGTATGGAATTATATATGATTCATATAGAATTATATATTTTTTCGCCCCTCCGGGCGAAAAGCGTCAACTTTTTTCCCGCTGTGTGAAACGAAGTTGACGCTTTCCGCCTCCGTCGAGGCGAAAAATAGTATTTAAACCTTGGGCAGTAAACAAGAAAACCTCAGATCACATGTTTGTTGACCTCGGCTTTGCCTCGGCCAACAACTACATGAGATCTGAGACATTTCTTACTTTCCTGCCCGAGGTGTAAAATATACTATTATATATAATTATATATAACGCTAAAAAAATGACAGATGATCATGTATAATTATATGCAATTATATATAATTGTATGCAATTATATATAATTGTATGTAACTATATATAATTGTATATAATCTTGTAAAATTATATATAAGTGTATGTAATTATATATAATTAGTTGAGATTTTTTCTCATCTTTATATATAATTATATATAATTCTGTATAATTATATATAATTCTATATGAATCATACATAATTCTATATGAATCATATATAATTATATAGAATTATATATGATTATATTGAATTATATATAATTATTTTTACCCGGGCATGAAGCATATATGGCCATACATGAGCCTACAAACTTTTTTAATACATGCATGGCCATATACAGCCATACAAAACCATATATGGCCATACATGGCCTTGTATGGTTCATATATGGCCATGTATGACTGTATTAAAAAAGTTGGCATGTCCATATACGGTCATATATGCTCCATGAATGACCATACATGCTCCGTGTATGGCCATGTATGATTCATTTTTCACCGGAATGCACACCTCGAACGCTCGTCCTGTGATAAATGAATCTGTTGCGTAATTAGAAACTATATTTAAATTTAAATATAGTGTCACTTCCGCAGATAGAGGCAGCACCTACTGGGGCCTCGTTCATAAATTTAAACTTGATCATGCGCAACTCAGCGCATGCGCATCTCCGCTTTCCTGCTTCGTGTCGAGAAGACGGCCGCCATTATCTTTCGCATACGTACGTTCAACAAGTAACACGTGTTAGAATTCATCGTTTTATTTTGCGCTCATCTCGAGTAATTAATTAAAACTATTAATTAAAATCAATTAAGTGATCATCAAGCTCACCAAAAATATAATTATTTTTGTAATCGTGGGCACCAGAGCTCATCAATAAATTGATAAAAAACTCAAGCACTCAAGTGATCAACGACCACGTTTTTCAAGAGGTTATTCCAACGGAAAACTTTACAGGTGCTTATTTATTTCACAAATAATTATATCAAGTGTTCATAAATATAAAAGACTCAATTTATTATTAATTAATTATCAACATGCTCAATATTTTTAATAATATAAAAGTAAATTCTCGCTCGGTAGCCTCTGCAATCATGCTACCACGTGTTCATAAAATAAATGCAATGCAGTGCAATTTATTATAAACTCATTAATTAAATTAAATTCAGTGTTCAACAACATTATTAAACAATGAACTCAATTATTTATGTAATTTGTGCTATTACAAATAATAATCCAAGTGTTCAATAATTTAACTTCGCTCGGTAACCTCTGAATTTATGTTACTTATTCTCATGACAATTTTGCGATCAACTCAGTGTTCAATTACACTCAAATCAATTATTTCAATTATTTACTCGAGATTAATTTTACTCTTTGCATTCATTCAATTACGTAATCATGAGCTCAAAAAATTAAACAGTATTAATAAATTAAATCAACGATTTAATTTTGTAACCCAGTGATATTATGTTATGTGACAAATAAAAATATTGTTATATTTTTTAATATGCGTATTTTTCAAACATCCCAACCACCAACCAGTCCTGGCATGTATTTATTTAATTATTATTACAACAGAATCATACGTGGGTATACAAACTTTTTCAATACAGTCATGCATGGCCATATACAGTCATACATGGCCTTGTATGTTTTATATATGTCCACGTATGGCCATATATGCTCTATGTATGGTCATGCATGGCCATGTATGACTAATTTTTCGACTATTACAATTACTTATAAACAGGATGTTGCAGTGTTAAAAAAATTAGAAATTTTTTTGATATCACTAACAGCATATTGATGGTTATATTGCGCTTTTTCGAAAGTGATTATATTCTTTGAACCTTACGTAGCACAACTAAACTTTGTCGTAACTGTCTGTCGCATAGCCTAGTCGTCAAAGCGTCAGTCTCTCGTATGGAAGGTCTCGGGTTCGAATCCTACTAAAGCGGGTGTGGTTATTAATAGGTTTAGCGTTGTTTCTCTGAATTAAAAATTTCCATTTCGATCAGGAATTCAATTAATCGCATATCTGATAATCTCTGCGTCGCCAAAATAATAAAAAAAAAGTTTTATTTTTTTAATTTAGTCAAAATTTCTATACATAGTGATATATGGCCGTATCAAGCCATGTATAGCCATACATGGCCATGTATGGTCATACATGGCCATATATGGTCATGTCTGGCCAATTTTCATACATGGCTATACATGGAGCATTCATACATGGCCATGTATGATTCATTTTTCACGGGGAATGACACTGTGAGCATCAGACATGCGTGCGCATCTTGACAAAATGTGAAAACAAGCTAAACTAACCAAGAAAAAAAATAACTATATTGACAGAAGTTAAAATGATTGTTTTAACATATAATGTTACATAAAATATCCAATATTATTAGAAGTGTTGTAATTTTATTTTTAAGCTGTAATGAATAGTAAATTATTCATCAAAGTCATTCGTTTGTGGTTCTTATACTCTTGGTTCAATTGTCCCCGACTAGTGGTTCAATTGCCCCCAAACAGGAGACGATTGAACCATTTAATGCAGTTGTACAATTTTATATTTATTAAAAGTTTTCATTATTCGTTAAGTTATATGCTTATGATGAAAGATAGTCTATATAATAAATTATAATTTCGTAAAAAAAAAGTTATCGCTTTGCTTTCATTCATATAATAAAAAATGTTAAAGTATTTTTGGTTCAATTGACCCCACTCTCCCCTAAGAGAGCGATGTATCGGGCTTCGGCTTTTTATATCTTCGCGCGAGCCAACACCCTAGAGAACATTGTGATTAAGAATTAGAGCCTTATTCCCAAAGTTTATTATCATCGTTCGACGCTGATGCAGTTACGTCAGCAGTCGGACGATGTTTCTCCGCGTTTTCAGATATTTCCGGAAAAAACTAGCCTCTATTTTTCTATTTTTTTGATATTTGATATTTGTCATACAATCGTTCTTATCTATTCTTATTCATCGACATTATTTCAGAGAAATCGTCAGCGATGGATAAGTATTCTAATACATTAAAAATATCTTATCTATTTGACTATTTTTAGATGCATGCTTATTACTATACGTTTAAATAAAATCTATTATTATTAATAATAAAATTATTTAAATATGTCGATTTAATAGGTCTCAGGTCAGTCTCTTATTATTAAAGATTTAAAATTGGCAGAGCCACCTGACGAGCAGGCTGGGACATATCACTTATTTCAATGCATATAATCTGGCAAATTCATTTAAAAATGAATAGTTATCCTTCCGATAACAAGGTTTCTCATCCTTTATCACCATAAAGTTACTGGTCTAGAATTTATAATTAAGGGCTTTTCGAAAGAGAGAACCTCTAGAGTGAAAGTACGCTTATCCCTATATGCACTAGCATGTGGGTAACTGAAAATCAGAATTTTGTGCTGAGATCACTTGGTCCTCATACTCGAGAGCAGAGGGCCCTGGTGGCAAGAAGAACGTGGGGGCCAGCCTAAACTTGAATAGGAATGAGAGTTTACATCTTTGTCTTGGGCCTCTGAGGCTGCATGATCAGAATCACTCATAAAAAAATAAAATTAGTGAGCAAAAATTATATAACTAGGGGAATAGCTTAAGCTCGTTCAATTGCCTACTCAGGCTCTTCATGTGAATGTTTCTTATAGATAATGACAGTAGGGTCCCAGACGTGGCATATATAATCGGGCAAATAAATTTAAGCCCGACTAGTTGCCAGGTTAGGCTACTGATAATAGGGTTCTTATATTTGCTTCCAGTCGGACTTCTGACAAGGTTCACCAAAATTTGGGAATTTGTTTATTTGTAGGTAGTTGCAACATGAAGCTCACGGCCATAGGAAAATTAGAGCCGGCCTAGATTGGGCCTGTCCTAAATTCGATGTATACGGCCGTGATTATCTCTCACCTTTCAGGTGCTGTTTGAATAATCAGACAAGGCCACCAATTTTTCTACCAGAAGCAGTTAGTTTTTCTGTTTTCCTGGATAGTTTTAAATCTGTAATTAGTTTAGCCCTCCATTAATGATTACAATATAATTAGTTGCCTTATAAACTCAAATAACTTATAATAATTATACAATTTTACTGTCTGATTGATTGATTTTTTTTTTTTTGTTTTGTTAAAGGATTTTTCTCAATTTGGAAATCAGCAATATTTTTGGATATTTTCCTTTGGCTTGACCTGCCATCAAAGCCCAAATCATTCGAGAACATTTTTTATCTTATATATTAATTTTGAAATCAAGTATCACAATATTCAATGAAACAATGGACTTATTCAACTCAAATTCTCTCATTTATGAGTTGATGTCACGCGGAATCCTTGTCGACAGATTAGAGTCAAGTCATTTCCTTGTTTATAAAATAATCATCCAAGCATCCTAAATAATTTAATACATGTTTATTATATATTATAAGCATACATATACATACCTACACATGCATATATGTATATATTAGGGTATCCCAAAAAAACATTTTTTTTTTTTCGGAGTTTCATATGAAAATGTGGTAGTTAAACATGTTTTTAAACGTCTCTCTGAAAATCAGCTCGACAAAAAATTCTTGAGATGCATTCGAATATATTGCATAGCTCGATTTCTTTTATTTTCAACTAAATAAAAACCTATTGAAAATATAATATATAATAAAACAATAATATTTTATTTATAAAACGTAAAGTTTCAATACATCGTAAGCCGTATATTTAAAAATATATAAAATCCTTTATATACATATACATATACTTACAGATGCAGTAAGTTGTTGATTATATGAGCTGTGGTGAATGTAAATGTAAATTAAATCAATTATATCATTTGATGTGAGTTGGAATGTAGCATCTAATGATAAGAAAATATATAATATATAATATAAACAATATGTGTAGAAAAACTTATGGCATTATGTAAGAATAAGTCTAATATAAAAAATATATAATTAAATACATATTCTAAGTATACATTAACCAATATGTAGATATTTCCGCCCACGCATTTTCACTTAAGATCTTTTTTTATATAGGGTAGAAATACCATTTATGACCATTTCTCCATTTGTTAACATTTAATACTTCATTTCATTAAATGAAAGAGTACCCTAGTGGATCTAAATTACAGTAATTTTCCTTATTTTACCGTAAATAGTCAACATCATATTTTACCGAAATTTACGGTTTTTCTACTGATACCGTCGATTACGGTAATTTACCGTGATTCGGATTCGCTAGGGTATAAAAAAAATTTCTATTGTAAGAGCTTGACAAAAGTATCTTTGAACATATTCAAATGAAGAATTATGACACTGCGAATTCTATTTTTTAAATTATTTTTAACTTCCCGCTAAAAACAATTGTAAATTTTTTAAACCTCGGGAAATGAAGGGTTTCACCCCGATTTTCAAAAATCGGGTTTTCATCATATGTTGACGTTTTGAGATTCTAGGAAGCTAACTTCACGATTTTCAGAATGATAACTGTGTGTGTGTGTGTGTGTGTGTGTGTGTGTGTGTGTGTGTGTGTGTGTGTGTGTGTGTGTGTGTGTGTGTGTGTGTGTGAATCTTTTATAACTTTTAAACTAATTAACTGATACAAATCGTTTTAGCTAAAATCTAATCAGCTCTAGAACTTGATAAGATGCGTTGGCTGCCGCCTAAAAAAACCAACGACAAAGAGTTGAAAAATATAACATTTTATGTCATATTCTCCGAATAAATTATGATACAATGTACTAGAATGTGTTTGAGTTTGAAAAGCTCGTAAGAAACCATTGACATCTGTAACACGGTATATTTCAACCTTGCCAAGTTCGGCCTCTTTATTAAATGATCTTAATAAAGGCGTCACTGGAAGATAAAATTCGGCCTTCGAGAACCGGAGATGTAAATTTTGAAAATCAGGGTCGTTGAATTTTACAAGAGTGAGGAAGGATGAGGAATTAAATTTAATTAACACGAAATTTTAATTCATATAACTATCAAATTTTACTTACCAATTCACAATTATTTCCACCGGGCTTTGGCTTCACTTATAATTTATTTATAACAAAGTTTGTCCACCAGACTTTATACTCTTACAACTATGAGTCCCCTGAACTTTTTATTTAATGAAAACTATTTAGTCCCCTGGACTTACAGTAAATTTGGTTACCGGCCTGATCTTATTTAAATAATTTCTTTGATACTTAATTCTGGCTCTCTAGCCGAGAATCAATTTATGCGCAGTACTACGGTGTTAACGCTAAATTTTGCACTTATTCGCCGGAAGATGCCCTTGGCATCTATCTAGCTTTCCTTGGTTTCCGGTCTTCTGGATAAGGCTCACGGCAGAAGGACGTCCGTTAAGCTCGTCAGCTTGACCGACTCTCCTCGTTATTGCTACTGTCCTGTAGTTATATATTTTTAGTTTGGTCATTTTCGGCAACTTTCGGAAAATGGCCTACTCATTTGATTAATTTTGGGACAGAAGTCCAAGCTTTTTCAAGTAGCTTACCCGGCGACAAGTCGAAAAACTCTAACAAGTAGGGGAGAGGTGCTGCAGTTGTAACAAAAAATTTTATTTTTTCGATTCCATTGGTTTTTTTCAAGATATTAAACTTAAAAACTGTCAGACAGTTAGCTGATCGTATCTTGTATGTGATTGACTTAGTTAATTAGTAAAAAGTAAATGTTAACTTATTAAAAAATCAATTTATTTAACTAAAGTCAGGGGCCAAGATGGCGGTGCGTGTGGGCTGCAGTTGTAACACAGTGCAGGGGCAGTTGTAACACGGAACGAAACAGATATTTTTCACCAAATTGCTTTTATTGTTCAGTCTTAATACATACTATTATACTTAATTAACTATTAAAGTCAAGTATTTAAACTTAAAGTAGCACAGATATATGTATCTTTAATATAAATTAATGAACATTAATAAATATTAAAACTACACTATCCCAGAGTAGATTTGTGGCGCATCCAGTTTGCGCAGATTCCATAAACGACTTTGAGTGTTACAATCGCTACTCGTTCAAGTGTTACAACTGGACCTCGCGCAGAATTGTTAATAAAAATCTAATTACAATAACAAAAATCAATAAATTTATATAAAATTTGATGATACAATACTCTTGATATGCCCCTTAAAGTATGAATACAAGTCACACATCATAACATTAGAAAACAAATTTGTTATTAAAAAAATTGTGAAGCGTACAAAAAAAGTTTTCACGCGTATTTTCAAAAATTCTCAATATTTTAATACCAGAACAAGATTAATAACTGAAATTTTAATCTAATCAATAATTTACTATTTTGAACAAGTTAAAAAAAGAGTAATAATAATTTTTAGTTTTTTCAATAGTTTTTCATTGAGTGTTACAACTGCCCCTTTTTACAACTGCAGCACCTCTCCCCTACTTATTCGGGGTTATGGCTCGAGTAACTGACCAGCCTTGGAAAATCAAGATTTTCCTTCATGATAAATTAATTTTACCCGTTACACATCCAAGAGTATTTTCGTGTTTAAAGAGCTTGAAAATACACTCACAACAATGTTTTCAAGCTCAAGGAGCTCAAGGAGCTTGAAAACAACGGAAAGTTTTGGGTTGGCCCACAGGGCCAACCAATGCCGACATTATTTTTTTATTGTTCGACGTATTTAAAACAGGGCACCGAGTGGCCAAAAACAGGACGTTTACCATATTTTCCACGATATAACACTTTGCTATACGGAATCACAACAATTCTCAAGCTTTAATTGGCAATTAGCATTTTCATTTCTACTAAGTGTTTTTTACTTATTCAAGAGTGACTCGTCATGTCTCATTTTCTTTTATAAAATTGAAGGTAATAGCGTTTTTGAATACACTTCTGAAATGGAAGCTCACTTTTATGTTGAGAAATTGTGGCTTAAAGGTATATCACGTTACTAATTCTAAAATAACATACTTTTAATCGCCTTTTTGCTTTTAGAAAACTCCCGAAAGTCAAATAAGCGTATGTCTTTATGTTTAACAAATCATTCGGAAGACTTACTTTGAATCCCAAAATTTAATAATTTTTGAAAGCCAAAAGGGCAAGTTATCGATCAATTGTTCCCGATTTAATGGCTCACATTGAATTATCTCTACACTTTTTTGATTATGCTCAAATGAGTCAAACTGTATACTAACACAAAGACAATTTATCAAAGAATAATTTCGACTAATTATAGGCCCGGTTGATTATACTTAAATTGAATACGAATTATTTTAACCACAGAAACACGAGTTGTCAATTGTCGTATTCAAAACTTCGTAATCACTACTACTCTCGTCACACACAATTAATAGGCCTAACTTTTTTTTTTTTAATATTTTGATTTTTGTGATTACAAAAAAAAATCATGCACCCTTTTGGCTTTAGGAAGTTCTCCAAAGCCTGTCGGGCTGAAAAAATATGACTTTTTAGAATGAGTATCATGATATTAAGGGGTCCACTAGTGTGAAATTTTGAAAAAACGAATTTTTTTTGCATACTTCGATAGTCCATATCTTTAAAAATAAAAGAATAAAATTTCACGTCCATATCTCAAATAGTTCTTCTGAGTTACGGCTTTCTGAAAAGCAGCCGTATATCGGTTTTCGAAAATACATTTTTCAAAATTGCTGCAATTATAACTTGATGACAAATCATATGATCGGTTTGATTTAAATTGTAACTTTTTTCATATGTTTCTACGTATCATGAGCCCCCAACCTTTCGATCGAATAAAAAATCTGACTGCAGCAGGTCAAAGATCCTCAAATTTTCGGGCAATATTTGAATTTTTTTTTGAAAGCCCCGCCATTTTGGTAAATCCAAATTTTGTCCTTAGCCCGAGTGTCGTGATACAGGAAATGTCTTCTAGTTTCAGAAACTTTTTGGTTTTTTTATTTTATGCACTGTCAAGGTCGATATCACCTTTCATTTTTTACCTAGTATTTAATTTGAAAATATTGTATACTTGTATTATGTACTTGAAATTTGCCATTTAGCCTGTGCCTTGGCATAATAAAACATCAATCAATCAATCTAAATAAATAAATAAAACCTTTTATTTCATGCAAAGAATAGTACATGCATTGTTTACAATAGAATATTAGAAAAAAAAATCAATAAAATAAATTTAGTAGTTATACGTATTCCACTCAATTTGGGAACATATATCAATGTGAGTAATAATAGCGGTCGATTGCATGAACCCCTCCTCAAGTGAGGGTGAAGGTCTCCTCTAAAGATTTCCACGTATCTCTGTCCTGAGCCGTTTGAGGCCAGCCGGTACCAGGTATTTTAGACAAATCATCTGCCCATCGCGCGTTGGGTCTGCCTCTGAGACGTTTGCCTGTTGGACCCTTCCACATTGTTACCCTACTGGCCCAGAAGTGTTTCTGGCGCCCTCTAGGGGGTGCCAAAAATAGCAAGTGCCACCCTCTTCGCGGGTTCTGGGACCAGTACTCCAACCGTTAGCGGTGCCCGCATGTCTTGCACCCGTAACATGCGGCAACTCCGTGGTTGCAGGAAGCCAATAGGTACCGCTGCGCGAGTGAGACCAACTCTTCAGACTGTCTAAAAATTCTAAGGGATACTAGCTCGTACACAACACTATCACTCTCATACAGTGATAATCACTCGGTAATAATAATTGAGGGCAATTATATTTGACTGCTGTCTTAAATCCGAGTGAGTATAAGTGGAGGAAACCCGTATGGGTTGGGGAGAACTTGCATCCCACCACTTAACTGAAGCAAGCAGCTGACCAGAGCTGAAGTCTGGTACCATGGGAGACCCATTCCAAGCCCCACTTCGACCAGAGTCTCTCAATTTCCTGAGATGGGAGGAGTGTAGGTCGATTTGAGGTTGGATTCGTGGTGGTTTGTGCGTGAGGCACCCACATGCACTGCATGCCTAATGGGTACGCTAATGTGAGCTTATGCTCATATTTCGCTTTTATAATATTATGGTGGAAAATAGGCGATTACGCAGCGCGAGTATGCCCAAAAGGGTGAGGAATCGGCCTCCCGTAAAACGGAGGTGGACGGCCATGCCGTTCCGTTACATTAATTAATTAATTGTTACCCTACTGGTCCACCTGTCGTCCTTTAGGCGCGCCATGTGTCCAGCCCACTTCCATTTTAGTTTCTTTGCGTAGGCTAGAGCATCAGTTGCTTTGGTCGTTTCTCTAATTTTTGTATGACGAATTTTTTGCATCTTCTTGATATTGAGCATACTTCGTTCTATTCGACGTTAGCAAGTAATGATTTTGCTTTTTAATTTGTATGTATACTTCCAAGTTTGACATGCGTAGGTTAGACAGGGTAGGAGGCATGACGTCATCACTTTTGTTTTAATGTTTATTGACATGTTGCTTTTAAATATTTCCTTTAAGGACCAGTACTTGTTCCAAGTATTTTGTACTCTTCGCTCTACTTCCAGGTCATTTTGTTTTCTATTAAAGCCAATTTGTTTACCAAGATAGATGTATTTCTCTGTATATTTCAAAATTTCATTTTCCACTGTTATTCTTCTCTGTATAATATTTGTCATGACCATTGTGTTTGAATGATTCATTTCTAATCCTACCTGTTTGCTAGCAGAGTTTAGTGAGTCAATCATGTTTTGCAATTGTGTGGTAGATTCTGACAGCAGAACTAAGTCATCCGCGAAGCGTAGGTGAGATAAGTATTTGCCACTGATATTTAATCCTGTCTTTTCCCAGTTCAATTTTTTAATTATTGACTCTAGGATAGATATAAATAGTTTTGGAGACAGCGGGTCACCTTGTTTCACGCTTCTACTGATGGAGAATGTGGGGCCAGTAGATTCCAGTTTTATTTTTGCTGTACTACCTTTGTAGATGTTTCTGATTATATCTATATACTCTTGTTCAACTTTTTGAGCTTGCAGTGCGGTACAAATGCTTGAATGTGACACAGAGTCAAAAGCTTTTTTGTAATCTATATAAGCGATGTAAAGCGCTCTTTGCTTTTCTTGATATTTTTCCATCATTGTTCTAGAGTATGTATATGATCGATCGTTGAAAAACACTTGCGAAAGCCTGCTTGTTCTATTGGTTGGGTTGCTTCAATTGTGACACTTATTCCTTTATTAATTATAGAGGAGAATAGTTTGTAGATGCATCAAAGTAGACTTATCAGCCTGTAATTTGTCATATCTTTTGAGTCACCTTTTTTGTAAATTAAAATTATTTCCGACTCAACCCATTGTGATGGTATTTCAGAAGTTTTTAGTATAAGATTAAACAAGTGTGTTAATGGGGGGACCAGTAATGGTCCCGCGGCCTTTAAAGCTTCATTAGTGATGCCGTCTGGGCCTAGGCTTTTGTCTAGCTTCCCGTGAAAAAATTTTCTGATATGGCCTGATATGGCTTGATTTCGGCGGTTCATATCAGGCCTGATATGGAAATTGGCCATATCAAAAAATATATGTACAGATAAGATTTGATATGTTCTGATATGGACATATCAGACTATATATAGTGAGATTAACATTTTTATCTCGGGAACTTAATTTATAGATAATTTTATAAAATTGTGTATAACTTTGTAAAGCTATATATGCAATAATTGTCATGAAAAAAAAAAAAAAAAAAAAAGAAAAAAAAATCCATCCAGGTCATGGGTTCGAACCCGAGTACTTCTGATTCAAAGTCTGATCTATTAACCACTTTGCCAAATCATGAACTTGAAATGTAAGGTTGATTATATCTATTTGGATAAAATTGAAACTAAGAAAATTAAAGACATCAGATAAATGATTGATTTGGTTACTTGTATTATATTCAATTGTTATTGTTTTTAGAGTAACGAGACTATTAACGGTATACCCACCAGTAACGGGGCAAGAACTACTTCTTTTGGTAAAAGAAAAAAAAAAAAGTTCAAGATTTTTAAACTTATAAGTTTTAAAAAGTATACATAAAAATTTAATAATAATTAAACTTTTTTCAATTTAAAATCTCAATTTTTTATATTTAAATTCATTACGAAAATTTGAAATTCTCTCAGAGATTTAAAAATTGATCTCGTTAGCTTATTGAAAAAATTTTTCAACAAAGTTTGTGCACTTTATACAATTTATAAATGCGGTAAATTAAAATATTTAACAGACTTCATAAGATTTTATGAATCATTATAAAATCGGTTGTTCCGAACAATGTTACGTTATTTGGTCATTTCTAAATTATTTTACCAAACGTATGTATACGGAAAACTCGAAAAAACTAGTATACGTGCCCATATCAGGGCATATCAAGCCATATCAAACCTGATCAAGATTTTTTTTGACAAGCATATTAAAATATATATACCCTTATCAAGTTATATCAGGTCATATCAAGACATATAAAAAAAATTATATACAAGCATATCAAGTCAGATCAAGACATATCAAATCTGATATCGACATATCAAGTTGATATGGCTTGATATGGCCAATTTTTATATCAGACTATATCAGAATATATTAAAAATTATATATAGGCATATCAGGTCATATAAGCCTTGATCAGAAAATTTTTTCACGGGTTTAACCTATTTATTTTTTGTGCGACTTCTTCTTCTGATATTGGTGTTATATCACTCTTGGTTGTAGAATTAATATCGTTGGCAATGCTATGGCTGACTCTCTCGCTCTCCTGAGATCTATATAGAGTTTTATAAAAATGGGTTGCCACTTCTATTATTTCTTTGCGATTTTTCACAGTCGTTTCTTTGCCGTTTAAGCCATCTATCCAGTATTTATTTGTTCTTAGTTCTTTTAGGCCCTTCTTCGAGCTGCCTGTTTTTTCTATATGATTTTTGATAGTCTGTGCTCTATAGCTTTTGTAGTCATTTTTTATGTATTTACTTATTAATTTGTAAAGAGCTGATAGTTCGTTTTTTGAAGTTCGAGTTTTTATCTTAGCATGTTGTAGCTCTTGTCTTCCCTTGATTAGTTCTAGTGTGCGTTCTTTAAGAACTTTGTGGTTACCTTTTGACAATTTGTTGGAGGTTTGAACAGCTTGTAAGCTCTGTGTTATGACCTTGGTTAATGTGGTTTTTTCTAAGTATTTGTATAAGTCTTGTAAATTAGTTGAAATGTTTTGTTTATATTATATTATTTCTTGTTCAGTTTTCAGTGATGGTAACCGATTGTTTTCGTATGCTGTGCGTTTTTTCTTCTGTTCTATGATAGACATTGTTGCTCTGACTGCTCTGTGGTCCGACGGATAGTCCAGGCTTAAAACTTCTATATTTTGAAAGATGCGAGGTTGATTCGACAATACATAATCTATTTCATTTTTAAATTTACCATCGGGTGATCTCCACGTCCATTTTTGTTTTGGTTTTTTATGAAAGAAAGTATTTAAAATAGAAAGTTTGTGTTCCAGGGCGAAGTCAATTAGCCTCTGGCCTCTCTGGTTCCTTTCACCGTACCCGTTTAGTTTCATTATTATGTTCATCTTTTCTTGGTTGTCCTATTTTTGCGTTAAAATCACCCATTATTATATAGTTGTTGTAAGCTTCGTTTAGAGCTCTATTCAGATTCGAGTAAAATGTGTTAATCTCCTCTTCGCACGCTTTTTCAATCGGTGCGTATGTTTGTATAATTGACATGGGCAAACCCTGTATGTTTAAGTTCAATAATGCTACTCTATCACTTATGCCAATGAAGCTTTCAATCCAGTTCTTGCGGGTTTTGTTTATTATGAAACCAACTCCATGTTTTCCAGGTGTATGGCCCGTGTGGCACAGTACGAAATTATCATATTCTTCTATCTTCGTGCCTATCCTCCTTATTTCACACAGTCCGATTATGTCATATTTCACGCTAATGAGTGCTTCATTAAGTTCGATTAAACGTTCGTAAGTAGATAAAGTTCTGACGTTGTAAGCTATTAGGTAGAGTTGATCTTTCTTCTTTTTAGTTGAGTTGATTAGTTTTTGTGTTTGTGTCTCCTTTCTTGTTATTGGGAAAGTTTGAGATAATTTCTTTAGAGGGTTTTGGTCTTGATCTTCCACGGAGACCAGCCGGGTTGGAAGATTGTTTTGGTTGCTTAGTTTGTATTGGTTGAATGTTGCCTCGTTGAGGGAGGAGAAGGAGGGTGTTAGTTGCTATGAATGTGAGTTATTGGTTGTGTTGTCGTTGTTTTGGTTTATTTGGTTATGTGGAGTGTTGCCGTTGTTGCTTACTAAGTAGCTCAAAATACTTGGCTTTAGCACTCCTTCTGAGTTACTATTTGACCCTTGTATAACTGGGTTTGATTGTTTTATTCTGTTTTTCTTGATGGGTCTTGATGTACTGTAGTCATTACCAACTAGTGCTTGAGAGTTGGGGTTTGACTCTGGTGGAGTCACCAGTGTCCTTTTGTTATTTGATTTTAATATAACCAGCTTATCATACTTAATCGTGACTTTATTTCCTCTTTCACACTCTTTGTTTGCTTCTTCTTGTAGTTCTTGCCTTTTTTCTAATATATACTTAGGGTAATCTTCGTTCAGATAATATTTTGTGTCTTTTAATAATCTTTTTTGCTTGAGAATGCTGATTTTTGAACCGATGGTAGAAAAAGTTACAATTATTGGTCGCGGCTTATCACCTTTTTTGCCCACTCTTTTTATTTCCTGAAGATCTCTACAATCCATTTCTAAGGACAGTTTTTCACTTATGAATTGCAATATATTGCTTTCTAAGTTGTGGTTGGATGTCTCACCCTCTTCAATACCGAAGAAAATTATGTTTCTCTGTCTTGCTTGTTTTTCCATGAATTGGATTCTTTTTTCTTGTTGTTCGACTTTATCTTTCAAGGTTTGATGGCTTTCTTCCAGGCAGGTGAATTTCTCTTCAAATTTGTTAGTTAGATTAAGTGTTACTTGCTCTGTAACTTTCTCGCCACTTTTCTGAATTTCTATTTTTTGTTCGTTCAGATCTTTTTGAATATTTTGTAGGACTTTCATGATTTCCTCCATTATTCTGTTTTGTTTTGGTAGTTGTTGCGCTCTCTAGGAGAAATATCAGAGAAACTTGTATGATTGTAGTCACGTAGATCTTGAGTCGAACGATTTACTGCGAACTCGTTTAGTTGTGAGGTTTCGAACGTAGTGCTCTTCTCTTCTAATAGATGGCGCTATTTAACACTTTATGTTATAATGATGAATATGAAATTTATTGCAGACTCATTCGGATTTAAGGTTATGTTTTTCAAAAAGGGCCGAAATTCCACTTTTTTGCACTTTTTTGCACTCGGGCACCATAATAGATTTGCACTGGTTGAATTTTTAGGTTTTGGTTACGCAAGAATAGTCTTGAAAAGGTCGTATCTTGCTGTTTGTTTACACATCGGTTTTTTAAAGTTTTCACACATTAATCGTTAACTTAGAACCTTGCCTTCACTGTATAGTTAGAAATCACTGGTGTATTGTCACTTGTACGTATTTTTTATCACTGGATTCACTTTATTTATATTTTTAAATAATTGTTTTATACGGACAATGTTGTTACCGCGTCTCAGTAGCGCCCTCCGTAAAAATAATTATCCAATCAACCAATCAATCAATCAATCAATCAATATTACCGCAACACTGGAGAGACCATTTTTTTTGGATCGTTGGGAAATCGTGAATAACGCGGTGCATTTAGAATTTTTCGAACCGAAAATTTTATCTTGGATTCATTATATATCCACAAATATATCCTTAAAACTTTAAAGCATTCTATGCCGTAGTTTTCTTTCAGAAAATTCCCAAACATCATCGTTTTTTCAACGGTCACACTAGCCCGAGTCGAAATTTAACTTCGCTTTAAGTACTCAATATACTTAAATGCTCCTATTTTCGTACTTGAAATTCTTAAATGGACCTAAATAAGTATTTTTCATACTTTATAGTCTTATTGGGTCCTATGGATTCTAAAAAACCGAAATTTTACATTTTTTAAGAACCTATGAAAACGAAACATTATTATTGGGTAGAATAAATTCTAAACTTCTAATTAAAACCTAGGTATCTTAAATGTAAATAATCGTCAACTCTTAAATAAGTTCTTTAAATTCTATATTACTTTTTTTTTATTTAACATCTTTCAGTGAACCAAACTAAACCCTATGAGTATTCTATACGCTAAATAGCTCCTAAAGATTTAATAACAGAAAAAAATTATCTTTTTCTCACCTCCGTGCGGAAAGCGTCAACTTTCATCCCGCTGTGCAAAACGAAGTTGTCGCTTTCCACCTTCGTCGAGGAGGTAAATAGTGTACACACCTCGGGAAGTAAATAAGAAAGCCTCAAATCACATATTTGTTGACCTCGGCTTCGCCTAAACCAACAATTACATGTGATCTGAGACATTTCTTACTTTACTTTCCTAGACATGTAATATACTATTTTTCAAATCTAAAGGAACTAGTTATACTTAATGTCCTATAAATTTTTTCATCTGTGGATAGGACCTAACTATTATAGGATTTGTAATACCGTACATCTTTATTAAGTCCTAAAGATTCTGTAAAAGAGCAAACTTAAATTAAAATGATAACATTTAATTTTCACATTCTTAATAACAAATTTTTAATTGAATGATTTATTTGTTTACTATTATTTAATTATTCTATCATATATTTATTTTTGTTTCATTCATTTATGTTTGTCATGAAAATTGTTTAAATAACTATACAAATATGAGTATCGAATTAAATCGAATCGAAAGTAATAAGTTATTCCGTAAATAAAGCAAAAATTTTACCAGTTACCCATAACATTTTATTACAAATCTTTTTCTTACCATCAACGATAATAGAAAGTAACAACGATATCAATGAAATATGGTCAACCTTTACGGCTGTAATTAATAAGGAATGCTCTAACAAATGAAAGTCCAGCATCGATAAGAAACATAATAAAGAAAATAAAAAAGACACTTTTGACACTGATTCTTCAAAATCAAAAAAAAAAAAAAAAAATCATTTTTGCGGACAAACTAGGGTACTCCCTGAAAAATGTAAGAAAAAAAATTATGGATATTCAATGAGTTTGATTTCATTACAATTTTTTGTAAGTTATTTTTTTTTTTTTTTTTACATTTTTTTTTTACATTTTATATTTTACTTATATTTTACTTTATTTTTACATATATTTTACTTTACTTGTAATTGAAATATGTAAATATTTACATATATTTTAATTTACATTAAGAAAAATTATATTTTACACAATTTTGGGATGCAAAGAAAGAAAAAGTTTTTAATAGTTTTTATCATAATACAAAAGTTATTAACATATTTCGATTGACACTCGATTTTTGAAAAAGTTTAACGAAAAAAATTCAAAACAATGTTCAATTATACATACAGAAGTAATTTTGGAATGATTAAAATCCATTTAAAAAATGAAATTTTTTTTTATAAAATTTTGGGAGTACCTCATTTTGCCTGACACCGCCTCCCCTTTTCCCAACATATTTATAGTTATATATATATGTATATATATATATATGTATATATATATATTAGGGTGTCCGTTATTTCCCAAATTGGTTTTTGACTCTACAGCGCCCCTAAAATTTTTAGTAAATGGTCCAAAAAAAAATATCCGACCGATATAAGCTCTTAATATTGATAATAACCCGTGCCACAAAGACGATTTATTTCTCGTTTAAATAACATGGGGTTTTGGTACTTTTTGCAATTAATTTTTTCTTTCCAAAGCCAGTTGATAAATTGCAGCGGCATCAACTTATTTTTGTAGAAAATTGAATGTTCTACAAAAACTTTTTCTTTACATTTTTCGAAAAAATCACTTGCGTCAAAGTTATTCAAGGTCAAAGTTGAACTAGAAATAATTTTTTATTTTATTTTTGTTTTTAACAAAAAATCATCGTTATTTATATCAAAATTTATTGTTTATTGCCGAAAATATCTTATTTTGAGTAATTTTTTGCATCTGTCAAAACTATTGAAGAGAGAAGAGTCGAACATTCTCAAAAAGAAATTCCGATGAATTAAAAATTTCAGATTCACAATTACTTTTGTAACAGGGTAAAATAATTAACATAAAGAATAAAACAGTTTGAATTTGAATTTCGTTTCCCGCCGATAACCGGCCGATGACCTCGTAAGTTGCGAGTTAGTGTTGCGACTAGTCACCGGGTGTCGCATGGATCACTAAGGCCCGCCCGTTCGTCATTTCCTTAGTCTAAGATAGTGGGAATAGGTTTCCGGAATAGTGAACGGGAGTGAAAGAATATAATGGACTGCGGAACGTGAAAAATATCAGAGTTGGACAGACTACAACAGTGGCAAGACGCAATTAACAATTCGGATTATTAGAGAACCGGAGAAAGAGAGCGAGGAGAACAACCGAGCCAAGAGAGAGAAAGAGAGATCCGAGACCAAAAAGCAATACCACCAGGAGGACCAGCAATACAACGCTTCATTCCTGTTGGGAAATTGTAAAAGGTAAAATTTATAATTAGTTAAGGCCTCTCATTATTAGAGGGCCGAATTAATTATACATAAATTACTTAACATCTTTCTGCGGGTTCAGTAATATTATATTGGTAGCTCTAGGCCTGTCGGCTGGGGTTTATCCTCGCGTCTCGAACTTTCTGTCGCATCTTTTGCCGCGCGTTCGCCATTTTGTGTAACTCTAAATTTATTATATTCGAGGCCTCTCGGCTGGAATAAAATAAATTTCCGCGTTAGTTGTTCATAATTAAAATCAAATTAAATTCAATATGAATTATAAAAGTATTCCAGGCCTGTCGGCCGCTTTGAGTAAATTATCCGTGTCTTTAAAATCGCGAATTCAGGCCTCGTGACGCCATTTCCCGGGCCGAATATTCTAGTCATTTCTAAACGTAATTCTAGTCGTAAAATTAGTCTTAAAATAATTTTAAGTAATTTTAAAATAAATATAAATTAATAAATCTAAAATCAAAAGACGCTAGGAAAATTACGGTAGAATTATTGTCAAGTAAAACAAGCACGGATTATTTTGTCAGTAAATTGAGTTGAATACTGAAGTATAATTATCCGACATAATTAAGAGAATTAAAAATATATATAATTTTGGAAGCAAATGTTAATAAAAGTTATTGGAAAATTAATTAATTAATAATTAAATTAAACCAAAATTAATTAATTAATATAAAGTGAGTGAATTAAATAAATCAGTGAAAAGGAATAAGAATTAAAATTATTAGTGGAATTTTATATTGAGAAAATTTAAGTTGAGTAATTAAGTAAAAGTAATGATGTCACTGAGTATAAAATAAAATTGAGTACAAAGTCGAGTCAAGTAGTTTTAAGTAAAATTTAACTGTGTCTGTGATAAGTCCAGGGGACATTTTAGTTATAAGTGAATATACATCCAGGGGATGCTTTTAATTTAATATTAAGGTTTTCCGTCCAGGGGACGAGGTTATAGATTAAGGTTTTCCGTCCAGGGGACGAGGTTAATAATTGTGGGTGTGTGTGTAATACCGTCCAGGGGACGAGAAAAATTAGTTTGTCATAAGTAATACCGTCCAGGGGACGAGATAATTTAGTTTGTCATAAGTAATACCGTCCAGGGGACGAGAAAATTAGTTTGTCATAAGATTATTAGTTTGTCATAAGAAAATTATTATTGGTTAATTAAATAAAGCAAGGTGCTAAAAATTAATAAAATTTTGATCAGCATTATTTCAGTTATTTTTCCATTCCTCACCTCTCTCACAAAATATTACAAACGACTCTGAGAATTATATTAATTTAATTTAATTAATTAAAATAAAATCATACAACATCCGGTTCTGGAAGGCCGAGTCCATCTTCCAGTGGCGCCCTAATATTCGTCTATAATACTAGGTGCGACCAGACTTGGCAAGTGAACTCTCTGTCATACATTTATGAAAAAATAAAATTCAGACCAACGCATGAGCATGAAAGATAAATGTAGTATCGTGACTAGCCGGCGTCGTGTATTGACTATTGCCCTGGCGGTCCTGAATTACGGTGATTCACGGTAGTATCACGGTGATTTACCGTGAGAGTTCACCGTGATGTCGTAGATCACGGCAACTTCACGGAAATCACTGTTGTTGTATAGAAAAAAAGGCAATACATCAATGAGTCTACATGAGGTTTGAAGATCACAGGAACAGTTACCGATGATTACCGTGACCTTGACGGACCGTATCTCCACCGTCCATCTTACGGCTTTGAAAAAGTACAATTAAAGTATTGCCTTTTTTTCTATACAACAACAGTGATTTCCGCAGAGTTACCGTGATCTACGACATCACGGTGAACTCCAACGGTAAATCACCGCGATACTACCGTGAATCACCGTGATTCACGGTAGCATCACGGTGAAGGTTCACGGTGATTCTACGGTGAATCACCGTGATTCAGGACCGTCAGGGTGACCATAGTCAATACACGACGCCAGCTAGTCACGATACTCCATTTCTCTTTCGTGCGCATGCGTTGGCACGAATTTTATTTTTTCATAAAAGTAGTTGTGAATCTGAAATTTTTAATTCATCGGAATTTCTTTTTAAGAATGTTCGACTCTTCTCTTTTCAATAGTTTTGACAGATGCAAAAAAATACTCAAAATAAGATATTTTCGGCAATAAACAATAAATTTTGATATAAATAACGATGATTTTTTGTTCAAAACAAAAAAAAAAAAAAATTATTTCTAGTTCAACTTTGACCTTGAATAACTTTGACGCAAGTGATTTTTTCGAAAAATGTTATGAAAAAGTTTTTGTAGAGCATTCAATTTTCTACAAAAATAAGTTGATGCCGCTGCAATTTATCAACTGGCTTTGCAAAGAAAAAATTAATTGCAAAAAGTACCAAAACCCCATGTTATTTAAATGAGAAATGAATCGTCTTTGTGGCACGGGTTATTATCAATATTGAGAGCTTACATCGGTCGGATATTTTTTTTTAGACCATTTAATAAAAATTTTCGGGGCGCTGCAGAGTCAAAAACCAATTTGGGAAATAACGGACACCCTAATATATATATTAGGGTGGGTCAAAAAAATCGAATAATTTATTTTTGACTTGATACTCTGAAAAATAGGTTCGTAGACACCTGAAAAGGATTCTCTCCAAGTATGAGCTCTTAATTATAACGGGAAGGTCCTCCACTTTGCGGGTTTCTATTTTTTTCGAATACAGTGCTCCCTCTCTATAATTCCCCTCGTTATGATTCTAGTTCCCCTCATTTTGAGGGGAATGTGTTCCCCTACTCTCACTACATTGTATACAAGATATATTTGTGTACGTTCAGAATGACTGCGCGCGCATTTCTCTGTTTAGTACTCTTAAGAGAAAGTGGGGTCCCTCGCTAAGAAGGAATTCTTAGAATTTTAATCCCGAGTTGGGAATTATAGAGAGGGAGCACTGTAATCAGATACAAAAATTTATATCTTGCTTCCCACTGCTAGGAAAAATATTCCGTGACATTGACTTTGTAAGAAATTGAGTGCACGGAAAAAAAGAAATGTTAAAATTCACCCGAATTATCAATACTTTTTATTGTTTCAAATAGTAATGCGGCGCCCGGGTGCGATTTTGTTATTTATTATAAAGTATAAGGTTAAAATATATGAGTGATCTGTTAAAATATACTTATGCTCAAAGAAAAAAAGTATAGGGTAAAGATATAGTTTTTAACATTTCAAATAGTAAAAATTATTATTTTGAATTGTATAGTTTCAATGGCAGGATGATATTTTTTCGACTGACGATAGTAAAAATTAAAACTTAAACCGTAAATTTTAAAGTTTCAAACAATAAAAATCTCTAAGTCGATGTATTTAATTTTATAGTCGATCGTTACTTTTTCTTATGCTACCGTAGTAATAATTTTTGTTCTAAACCCTCATTTTTATTGTTTCAAATAATAAAAATATATATATATATTTTTTTTTTCTATTTTCTATTTTTTTATTTTGAATTATTTATTTCCGGCTTTTACCGTTTGCTGTCGTAGTTCAAGGTTTATTCGGGTTTCTGATTTCACCCCCTCCTTCTCCCTTCTTCCATTGTCTGTTTTCTCATCGTTGTGCATCTAATTGATTGTATCCTTGTTTGTATATTTTGAATAACTGATTCAGTCGGGTACAGTATGTAGTTGTTCGAATTTTTATATGAAAAATCATCAGAAAAATCTCAGCCGACTCTCGGGCTCGAACCGCCGACCTTACGTGAACAGAGTACAGTCCCTGGCTCTTAGAGCGCTCGGCCACAGCATGCGTATGAGAATCGAAAGTTATTTCCGTATTTAAATGGATGACATTAGCGCATGAAATTTTACTGCATCAAACAATAAAATTTGCTGAGGCTGACACATACTTTTTACAAATTGACGAAGTATAATGTACAGTTTCATATAGTCAATCTTTACTGATTTCAGTGGAAATATTTAATATTTGCTTTAATAATAAATATCCGTGAAAATTTATTTATTCCCGTTTATATCATTAAATTTGACTGTTGACTAATATTAAAATTTAAAAACAACTCCTGGTAAAGTTTCTTAATTAGAGGACTTTACAAAATAACGTTCTAACTAAATTTAGTATTTTGTATCCTCTATATTTTTATTGTTCGAGACTTTAATTTCTTATTTTACAAACGATAGATATTTAAGTTTTGGCTGTTAAACTTTAAAGTTTAATTTTTTTAGTGTTTACTTTGTCTTTTTTATAGTTTTAAATGATAATTTTATCTAAATGAACTGTATATTTTAACATTCGATTTATAATTATTATTTTTTAAATGTTGAAATCACAATATTACTATTTGAATTTATATTAATCACTAAAAATATGATAATTATTAGACATCAAACTTTATTTATTACAGTTCCTTTTTTTCCGTGTGCTCTACAAAAAAGGTCTCTTATGATTTTCTCAAAAACTCAACCGATCAAAAGATATTCATAGTTGAAGTTTGGCTATTTTAAGTAAAATATTCGTTTTTATTATGAATTTTATAAGTTGATGAAAAAAAATTATTTCGAATTGCGGAACTCATGGATTCGTGGGAAATTTACTGCTCTACAAAAATGGTCTCTTATGATTTTTCGATTAAGTGAAGCCGTTACGAGATATCGAACGTCAAACATTAACGAATATCAATATTTCCAGTTTTTGATCAATAATTCGATAAATTTAAATTTAAATTATTAGTTTCAGGAAAATTTACATAACTTTGAGTTTCGATGGATAAAGAAATGTTATAAAGAATTTTTTTGATATTGTTTTCAGTCTTGAGCTTGTTTGATTGCTGTAACAGGGTAAATTATAGCTAATAGAGAATAAATAAATTTGAATTTGAATTTTGTTTCCCGCCGATAACCGGCCGATAACCTCGTAAGTTGCGAGTTAGTGTTGCGACTAGTCACCGGGTGTCGCATGGATCACTACGGCCCGTTCGTCATTTCCTAGTCTAAGATAGTAGGAATAGGTTTCCGGATTAGTGAACGGGAGTGAAACTATATAATGGACTGCGGAACGGGAATTCATCAGAGTTGGACAGACTACAACAGTGGCAAGACGCAGTTGGCAAAAAGGTAAATATATAAGTCTACGTCCGCTTCACGTGGAACGAGGCGATGATTAATTATTTAATTTAACTGAATAATAAATTATTAGGCCTTTAGGCCGATAATTGCTTTAATCATTAATCAATTATATTGTCTAATGCGTACTGTTCATTGACAGATTTTCAATCAAAAATCAAATTTAACTGAGAGAAAACGAGACGAGGGAGAATTTTCGAGTGCCAACCAGCCGACGGAACGAAGTAGCCCACAGGATACGTTCTTCATTCAGTTGCTGGTTAATTAATAAAGGTAAAATTTATAATTAATTAAGGCCTCTCATAATTATTAGAGGGCCGAATTAATTATAAATAAAGTACTTGGCATCTTTCCGCGGGTTCAATAAAATTATAGTTCAAGGCCTGTCGGCCGGTTCAATCACGCGTCTCGTGTTCTCGAACTTTCCACCGCATCTTTTGCCGCGCAATCGCCATTTTGTTGTTACTCTCAAATTATTATATTCGAGGCCTCTCAGCTGGAATAAAATAAATTTTCGCGTCAATCGTCCAATAAATAAATTAAATTTAAATTCAATATTAATTAGAAAAGTATCCCAGACTTGTCGGCTGGGTAGATAAAAATTTATCCGTGTCAAAATTTATTCTAGTCAATTTCAAACGTAATTCTAGTCGTAAATTTAGTCTTAATATAATTTTAAACTAATTTTAAAATAATTATAAATTAATAAATCAAGAAAATCAAAAGACGCTAGAAAAGACTACGGAAAAATTTGTCGAGTAAAAGTTAAGAACGGATTATTTTGCCCGTAAATTAAATTGGATATTAAAATATGCGATAATCAGAATTATAAAAAGAAATAAATGAATAAGATTAATTTTTGAAGACAAATGTGAATAAGAATTATTAGTGGAAAATTAATTAATTAATAATTAAATTAAACCAAAATTAATTAATTAATAAAAATAAAATAAAGTGAATTAAATAAATCAGTGAAAAGGAATAAGAATTAAAATTATTAGTGGAATCATTATATTGAGAAATTAAGTTGAGTATTAAGTAAAAGTAATGATGTCATTGAGTATAAAATAAAATTGAGTACAAAGTCGAGTCAAGTAGTTTTAAGTAAAATTTAACTGTGCCTGTGATAAGTCCAGGGGACATCGTAGTATAAGTAAATACACATCCAGGAGATGTTATTAAAATATTCCGTCCAGGGGACGAGGTTATAGGTTAAGGTTAATGTCCAGGGGACTATTTTAAGGTTTTCCGTCCAGGGGACGAGGTTAATAATTGTGGGTGTGTGTGTGTGTAAAAACGTTCAGGGAACGAATTAGTTTGTCATAAGTAATACCGTCCAGGGGACGAGATTATTTAGTTTGTCATAAGATACCGTCCAGGGGACGAGATAATTTAGTTTGTCATAAGTAATTCCGTCCAGGGGACGAGAAAATTGGTTTGTCATAAGATTATTAGTTTGTCATAAGTATTAGTTTGTCATAAGGAAATTATTGGTTAATAAAATAAAGCAAGGTGCTAAAAATTAATAAAATTTTGATCAGCATTATTTCAGTTATTTTTCCATTCCTCACCTCTCTCACAAAATATTACAAACGACTCTGAGAATTATATTAATTTAATTAAATTAATTAAAATAAAATCATACAACATCCGGTTCTGGAAGGCCGAGTCCATCTTCCAGTGGCGCCCTAATATTCGTCTATAATACTAGGTGCGACCAGACTTGGCAAGTGAACTCTCTGTCATATTGCATTAAAACAAGAAATTAGAGCATTTTTTTCGACATATAGCCAATGATTAGTTTAATTTAAAGTGAATGACACATTTCTTTGTCAAATTTAAAATCAAAAGTATTGAATCGAGTGAAAAAAAACCAGTATTCAACTTTTTTATACATAAATTTTTTTATTGAATTATCAATTGCAATATAATTGTCAATATTTTTAACATAACAGTACGCTATTACTATAAATAATTTCCTTTATTACAATTTGGATATGTTTTTTGATGTTCTTTGACAACTTGCAATAAGTACTGCAATTTTTCTTCGTTTTTTATCGTAATCATTGGCTATATGTAAAAAAAATGCCTAATTTTTTGTTTTAATGCAATCAAACAAGCTCAAGACTGAAAACAATATCAAAAAAATTGTTTGTAATATTTCTTTATCCATCGAAACTCAAATTTATGTAAATTTTCCTGAAACTAATAATTTAAATTTAAATTTATCGAATTATAGATCAAAAACTGGAAATATTGATATTCGTTAATGTTTGACGTTAGATATCTCGTAACGGCTTCACTTAATCGAAAAATCATAAGAGACCATTTTTGTAGAGCAGTAAATTTCCAATAAAATAATGAGTTTTGCAATTCGAAATAATTTTTTTTCATCAACTTATAAAATTCATAATAAAAACGAATATTTTCCTTAAAATAGCCAAACTCCAACTATGAATATCTTTTGATTGGTTGAGTTTTTGAAAAAATCATAAGAGACCTTTTTTGTAGAGCACTCAATTTTTTACGAAGTCTATGTCACGGAATATTTTTCCTAGCAGTTGGAAGCGAGATATAAATTTTTTTATCTGATTATTCAAAAAAAATAGAAACCCGCAAAGCGGAGGACCTTCCCGTTATAATTAAGAGCTCATACTTGGAGAGAATTCTTTTTAGGTGTCTACGAACCTATTTTTCAAAGTATCACGTCAAAAATAAATTATTCGATTTTTTTGACCCACCCTAATATATATATATATATATGTGTTACATAATATGACAATTTTAATTTTAATGATTTTAAACTTTTATGTTATCAACCATCAATTAAAATGAAATCGTCATAACTTAAAGAGAAGTTCAAAAGTTTAACCATTAATTAAAAAATCTAAATTATTAAAAATCAATAAATTTAATTAATTTAAAAATTTTATGTCCATTAAACAATCGATGGTCGAATTATTCAAATTGTTTTTTTATATATCGTTATAAATAAAGTTATATACAATTTAACCGAATCGTGTTTGAGAAACAAGTCATATCTGCAATAATGTGCAAATTATTATATTATTATAAATTAATACTATAAAATATGGCTAATACGAATTCATGGGTAATCATAAATACAGCCACAAATTTTTCACAACTACAAGTGGCTAATGGACGAGCGGAGCAGACTACAATCCATCAATAATAAAAGTTGAGCAGCATCGAGGAGGAACGTTAATTGGACAGGTAACCTGTCCCGGAAAAAGAACTATTTTATAAAATTTTACAAAAACGTTTTTCCCGGTATAGAGTACTAATAGGTTTTCTAAAAATACTTTGACCACTGTAGATTAAATAGGACCCGATAAGATTCTGGATTATGCTTAAACTTAAAAAAGTATTTACAGTTTAAAATTTTTACGCCCATTTAACGACTGAACATGTCATTTTTTCCCGTAACCGACATTTAGAGGTTTTATGTAGGAGTTGTTTTTCTATAGAAAATAAGTATTCAGTAAGTCCTTTTTGTTTTTAATTTTAGAATATCTAGATTCTAAAAAGATTTAAAATTTCGACTCAGGAGTGGTCCCCGATAAAACCCAAAGTTCTATAAATAATGAACCCAATAAACGGATGATTCACATTAAAACGATTTCTAAGTAATTCTCATTGAAAGTCAATGTAAACACTAAATAATATAAATACCAAGGTCGCTTATTTGAAACCGTCAATATGATAGAGATATCGAACGCACATCGGCTCATATCATTGTTGGTAAACACACTAAATTTTTTGGGTTTAACCGACATGTTTGTGTTTATCTACATTTTTCCCTCATCTATTTCTTACTCCTACCACTGCCACACTTTCAATAAATATATACATGTAGATATCAGTATATCAAACCATGCTTTAGCTTCATTCCATTGTAAGCATTGGTACAATTCGTATAAGAGAGTATATTAATAAAAATCAAAATTTTATCTCATTCGATATAGTGATTTTCAAAATGAATTTTAAATTATTTATTGGATTTATGATTTTGTTAATAATTTCAGGTAAGTGATTAATTTTTTTATGATACTTCAAAAATAAAAAATAGAAATTGATGTTTAAAATTTTTATCGGAGTAACGTTCAGGATATATAATTAGAAAAATCGTGGAAATTTATGGTAGATGAGTCTTGGGAAGCATTTCCTGTGGTTGTCCGAAAATTCTAAAAGATTATTATTTTCAAATTTTTGAATTAAGTGGCTAAATAAAGAAAAGAAGTCAGCTGTTCAGAACAAGCAAAATATGATTAAGTAATCAAATTTTCCATAAAGTTCATACAGCTAAACAAACGTGATATACTATAAAGATACTTCCGATATTCAGTAAAATCAAACAGTGTTGGAAAATCCACAAGTTCACAAATTCACAACTCAATCGTTCATTTTATATGTAATCATTACTTTTATTTTAACATTCTTCTTTTTTTTTATTATGAAATTTTATTTAACTTTTTAAATTATTAATTTGATTTTTTAACTTGTCGCTAAGAAAATTAAAAATTTTCGAAAATTCGGGTGGTTATTGGTTTCGATAGGATTTTCGAATACCGAATTTTTATTTGATCTTGACGTTTTGAGGTTCGAAAATGCTATTCTGACTAATTTCACGATAATGTGCGAGTGTATGTATGTGTGTATGTTCGTACATATGTAAGTATCTTAAACTTTTGAACAGATGAACCGATTTTAATTATCAAGGTGTCATTCGACGCGGCTTGTCAACATCTAAAAGCTGTTAATAATTGAGCTTGATCGGTAGAGTGCGTCCAAAAATATTCCAAAAATGAAATTTTTTCAAAACTGTTTTTTTTTTACATAATTTTTACGACGCGTTTAAGTGTACAGAAATAGGTGGGATAGAATAAGGGATAAGCGCGTGGCACGATAACGTGTCACACGGTAGGCTATTCCGAACACAGGTTTTTTTCTGTATCTTTAGACACTTTGTAACTTTCAATGCGCCCGGTGAATTGATTTTGAAATCTAATCAGCTCTAAAACCTAATAAGCCGCATCGAATGCTACCTCAACCATCGAAATCGGTTCGTTCGTCCAAGAGAAACCGTGAACGAAAGAATTAAAAATTTTTTTTTTTTTGGTTTTTTTTGCAATTTTTCAAAAATGACTAAATAAATCAATTTTAAAATCTGATCCACTTCAGAACTCAATGAAACGCGTCGATTGCCACCTCCATTGTCTCAATCGGTCAATTCGTTCGAGAGATATCGTTAGAGAACAATTGGTAAGAAACATTGATTTTCCGAAAGCACTGAAAGACAAAAGTATTTTTGAACTCGAAGAGCTCGAAAATGTATACACGACAATTTTTTTGAGCTCAACGAACTTGTAAACAGTAGTACGTTTTGGGGCTGGCTCGTGGGGCTAACCGATGCCCAGATTTTTTTAACTCTTTCAACAACGGTTTATCTTGAACGAATGCACTGATTTTGATGGTTGACGTAGCATTCAACGCGGCTTATAATGCTTTAGAGCTGATTAGATTTTGGAATCAATCGATCGAGCACATTACAAGTTATCAAAAAAAAACATTTTTGAAAAAATTTTATTTTTGAAATATCTGTGAACGCATTCTACCGATCAATTGCAATTTTTTACAGCTCTTAGATATTGACAAGCCGCGTCGAATGCCATCTCGACGATCAAAATCGGTTAATCCGTTCAAAAGTTACAGATATTTACATACGTATATACGTACTTACATACATACATACACTCGGACAGTATCTTGAAATTAGTCAGAATAGCTTCTTAGAATCTCGAAACGATTAGATCGGATAGAAATTCGATTTTCGAAAATCGGACCGAAACCAAAAACTTTCCGAATTTACGAAAATTTTCAATTTCCATAGCGGGAAAGTAAAACAATTAGGCTAATTAATTGTGTGTTGCGAGAGTTGTCATATTTATCAAGTTGTGTCGCGATAATTGACTACTCGTATCTCTGGGAATAAAATAATTCACATTCGATTAATAGAATAATCTATCGATTTAATATTAGGTTGAAATCGTCCATTAATAAATCGTTGTTGTATTAGTAAATAATGCGACCCATTTTAGTATAATAAAAAAAGTGTAGAGATAATTGAGAGGAAATGAGTCTAAAAGAACAGATCAATTATATAGCACTCTTAGTGTTTTCAAGCTTCAAGTATGCAAAAAAATATTATGTACACCATATGCTTAGAATTCTGTAATTATACTTGCTTAAGACGAAATCCTTGTTTTAGATGCAGTAGCTTACATTTGCTGCAGAATTGCTTGACATACCTCGGTATGGCTAGCCCTTTCGTTACTTTGTGAGCCATCTATTCAGCTAAGTATAGTAAATTCAGTGGCACCCACTTAATGTTCAATATAATTATATCGCATGATAACATCATTAATTCTTAGCACATTAAATTCAAATGAAAACCACTGGGTTCACTGTTCGTACTCCCTTTGAGCTTGGAGTATCTCGGAGAATGAGAAACTCGATATCTTAAGCGATTTTGCAACTCAAGTTCTGACCTAACGTCGTGATATAGTACGCGTATTGCTGAAGAATTGCTGCAGATTGTTTTTACAGATTCCCTTAAATTTTCGAGAAGAATCTTAAGTATGACTTGTTTAAATCGTCAGCCAGTATACTTATCAAATACACTCATTTCAATTTTCCTATAAATCTACCGTGAGAAACTTGTTGAAGGGCATTCATCTTGTCACTTGCGTAAGATAATGCTACTAGAGATACTTGTAAGTGTTTTTGACAAGTTCATTGGCGGGTCTTATTGATGTAAATACATATTACGTTTATTTTATACTCTACATGGAGATCGAATCATAAAATTCAGAAAAAGTAATGGTAAGTAATGCAAAATGACTATCAACCACGACTTTTTTTAAGTCACGAGCAGCTGACAAGCACATTTCTGACTCATATCACTACGGACAACCCTGCAGACCGACAACAGAATTACACATTCCGTATAATCTCAAAGACTCTAAAGCATAATGACTGTAAAGATACAATCTGCATACATTACATAATATACTCGTAGTGACTCAATTACTCTTTATTAGCTATTATGAAGTATAATAAATACTGACAGATATTTCCATTAAAGAGGACCTTTTCTTTTATTGGCCTGACAAGCGATGAGAATAACGAAATCTTGAAAAACCAACAGCTAATGAGTCTTATTCTCTAATAAAATAAAACAAAATTTTAAATCTATTATAGATGTCAATGGTTGTGGAAGACGTCATAGCAGAAGTCATAGGGGTGGAGGCTTTAGTCGTCTATTCCGTTCATCACATTCTTCAGGTTTGAACTTTAATTATTGACATCTCATTCTACAGTTCAAAGTATTGTTGAAAATTTTTCGATAAAAGTACTTAACATTAATATTTTTTTGTTAGGACACTCGAGTTCATCTGGGCATTATGGATCATCTGGGTCATCTGGACATCATGAATCTTCTGGCTCATCAGATTATTATGGATCTTCTGGATCATCTAATCATTATGAATCATCAGGATCATCTTACGAAAGATCATCAGGATTATCTAGTCATTATGGATCGTCTAGATTATTTGAAAATGATAGTCCTAGTAGCTCCCAAACTACGAGCAAAAAAATGTCTCATGTAATTCCTGTTGTTCATTCCCATCGTTATCATCATACTGTATATTCTCATGGTTCATCGAACCAAATGAGTAAACAAGTCGAATCAACTACATTATCAGTAACGGACGAACCAATATATCAGAACAATGCGAATTATCCCTCGTTTGACTTATCACCATCACTATCTGATCCTATAGCTGAAATGCAAAAAATCCTAAAACAATTAACTGATGAAGATATGTCTGCTGAGTTAAGGAAGAATCTAACAACCTCTTCATCAATAACACGATCTACAACGAATACTCCTAAAACCAAAAATCTTAAATTAAAAACAAAAGATAAAATTGAGCCGACACAATCAAACCTCAAGACATCACTTGAAGTTGATGATCTTCTCAACGCTATGAGAAAAGTCGTCGATGCAATCGGTTTGGATTCGAAATTTAACGACCAGTCAGTTTAGTATCTTTACAGCCAATTCAAACAAGCTACTTTCAGTTCAACGAGACAAAAAAATACTAGCAAACGCATAAATTACGAATTTTTTAAGCCAGCGTGCAGAAACATATGTATTTCATCTCTTGGGGAAAAAAAAAACAATGGTTCTTAAAATTGATAAGAACACTATTTTTTTAAAGAGCTTGATATTAAATAGAAATAACTAGAGAGTTGTGCGGAATTTGAAAAAAGTTTATGAAAAATAAATTGTAAGGAATAAAATTTTCTACAAAAAAGATCTCATAACATTTTGTGATAAGTCTGATAGTTTCGCCGAAAAAGTAAAAAGATCTCGATATTTACTATAAATTTGACTTCAAGCTCCAACAACTTTTCAACAGACGGACTTATCAAAAAATAATAAGACACTTTTTTTGTAGAGCGTTGAATTCCCTACAAAAATATATCTTGAGCTCATCTGTACAATGAGCCATTGTCAAGAAATAAAATTCCAAGCTTAAAACTTTTTTTTTCCAATGTTATTGAAATGAAAAATAGAAAATTAGGATCCGCGACCTCTAAATATCAATATTATGAGCTTATTTTTTGACAGGAACTTTATATTGTCGTCCTCTGACAGAATTCCACGGCGATTCGAAAAAAAAAACATTAGTCGATTTTTTTGACGCACCCTAATCTATATAGTATTGCAATTGGATTGCATTGAATTGGTTTGAATCATTTTTTTTTTAACCAACGTAAATATTTTATTTATTTCTTGGTTTTTTTTTCCCATGTTTTCAACTTTCATAAAATGGAGTTTTTTTAATAAAACATTGCCAGTTATATTTGTCTTTTTATTTATTAAATTCGACCCATTTTTATTTTAATTAAAAATGAATTAAATTTTTTTTTTTTCAATTTTGGTGCCATTCTTAAGGTGGCTCTGATGGCAAATTGACCAATCAGGAAAAATTACGATGTTTGTTGTATACATACAAAATACAAACTTTAATTTGTTTTAAATGGCAAGTAATCCCCAGAGCAAGTTTTCTTGTGTAAAATTGATAAATCAGCATGTTACTAGCCACAACTCATATTTTTGTTTTTTATTAATTATAATAAAGATTTTCTTTGCTGGCGTGAACAATTATTTGTTAATAATTTATTCACTTTCGTGATTGTTATTAATAATTTTTTCACTCAATGATAACGAGATCATCATTAAATTACGACCATTTGTTTTATATAACGAACAGTGCGTTTTTTTTTTGGTGTTTACTGTTGATTTATCATCATTCAGGTAAAAATAATTTTAATTAAAATTGTTAACATTAAATTTTTTTGCTTGAAAAATTGTTCTTATCTTTTTATTTTCATTGCTGATTGATATAAAATTGCATTAATCTGTAGAAGCGTTATGAAATTTATTAATTTATTTATTTTTTCTACTATTAAAGTCATGAGCAGCCTTATCTGGAAACATTTTATCAAAATACCAGACGGAGGTCTGTGCAAATATTGCAAAAAATCCTTACAATCTAAACACACCACAACTAATCTCCACAATCATTTGAAATCAATTCACGAAATTCAAGTAGCACGATGAGCAGAAAAATTAAAACCCAATCCTATTACCAAAAATTCATCAAGCAATGATAATAACAATTATAATGCACATAAAGTTAATAATGAGAATGTTGAAGAGGAAAATGATCAGGTATACACAGTTGTATTATCAATTCAAAGTTTACATAGTTTTTAATAAGTCGTTTGTATGAATTTGAATTTTATCTTAGATTAACTTACCATCACGTTATATCTTTATTAAATTCATTATTCAATTGAATTTTAGGTTTTAAACAAAAGTAATAATCAATTGATCGTGACTAATACAAATAAGCTTACATTAATTAAGGCTTGTTATCATAAATATTTTTAATAGACAATTCTTAATACCTTGTCATGATTAAATTTTTATTTTATAGTCGAAACAGCCACAAATAACTGAAGAAATTGATGAAGTTGAATCTTATTGAGGTTTGTTAGCTTATTTAAATTATTTGCTAGAATTAAAAAAATGGACTGTATTAATTATTGATTTTTTAGGACGTACTGGAAAAGCGGAGCTAATCACTAAAGCAATAGTGTACATGATAATAAAAGACTGTTTACCATTTCGAACTGTAGAAAAAATCAGATTCTTATGTGTAATGAAGCTTTTGTCTCTACCAGAGCGACAATCACCAAAACTATCGACGGTAAACGTGATATAATATAATTGGCAATTAAAGAAAAGTTTACGAATATTCATGTTGTGAGTCTTACCTGCGACGTTTGGCCCGAGACTTCCAATATACAAAGTTTCTTGAGAGTTACTGGACAGTATGTTTATAATAATGTCTTAGAATCAGCAATGATTGGTGTAACAGATTTACATGATATCCATACAGCTGATTATTTGGGTAAAGAATTAAAAGCATATGTGACAGTTGGAATATTGTAACAGGGTGAATTACTAAGTCCTGAAAATTTAAATATTTGAATTTAGAACTTGTTTACAGTCAATAACTGGTCAACGAACTCGTAAATTGTAGGTTAGTGACGTGGCTAGTCACTGGATGCCGCACGAATGTAGATCATGATATATATATAGGACGGCGAAACGTGAATTTGATGAGATTTAGTCGGACGACTAGAGTCCTTTAGTTTGCTATCAGAAAAATTAGTTGTCATAAGGAATTATTAGTTTGTCATAAGTAAAAGAAAAATAAGGATAAAGCAAGGTGCTAAATAATTAAAAATAAAAATTAATTTAATCTATAATTTATTTCAGTCCATCCCAGAGAGGAATGTACGACGGGCCCAGGCTTGGTCCAAGTATGTAGAACCTTATTCCAAGCTTGTAAGCCAGCCTTGGCCCAGCTTTGGTAGGATTCTGGAATGATAACACGGAGCCAGACTTGATTGCCAGACCCGGCCTATGCTTCGTTGCCAGTCCTGGCCCAAAATTTGGTGTCAGACCTTAACCATGCATCGAGGGAATGGATAAATTTAATTTAAAAAAATTTTATTATTATTAACCTCGTAGAATTTATGATCATTAACATTTAAACTATCTAATGGAGGTAAATGATGTGAAAAAAACTCGGTGAAAATTCTGCTGGGCTCTGGGCGCGAACTGTCGTCCTTCTGATTGCTGGATCCGAACGATAGCAACTGGACGAACCTTCTAATGTTGAACTGATACATTAATATGATCTACTTATTAAACCATATGTATAGCAAAACTTGGGTAATCCTACCTCAGCCCAAGTCAGAGTTGCCATTGCACGGCCAAGATAGGGACACCCAGTTTTGGCCCAAGCTCGAATAATCATTGTCACGGCTAAGGCTAGGTTACCCAGTCTTGCCCCAAGTCTGGCTGGCTATTGGATGGCCAAGGCAGGGGAACTCAGTCTTGGCCCAAGCCCGGGTAATCATTGTAACGGCAAGGGCTGAGTACCCAATCTTGAGCCAAGCATGGGCCTATATAGGTTTGCCAAAACTAGGTTCCCCAGTGCTGGGCCAAGTAGGGCCCCGTCGTTCAACTCTGGAAGCTTCTGCATGGGATTTCATCATTTCTCTCCTCTCTCACGATGAAAAAGAATGCCAAACTGCGGGTGATATCAGACTTCATCTATGACTCAGGCAGTCAACTTCACCATGGTCTGAAATCCTGAAATTGTTTTGTTTTATCCCGTATTACACAATATACTATTATATTATTTCTATATAACCTGCAAAGTTCAATGCCTGCTTTGCTAGTCGAAACAAGCCAATGTAAGACTGATGCGATTTATTGAGAGAAAACATTGATATCTGAAGTAGACTCGATTTTCAGAAATCAGACTAGAAATAATAATTTTCCAAATGTTGAAAAATTTCCATTTAATTAGTCACTATGATCGTGAGGTAAGTAGGCTTACCTCTCGAACTTGGTCACTGGCCTAATGTGGGTTTGAATCCCAGTGTTAGCCGAAAAAATAATTCTGTGGGATTCAACCTGCCACTGATCTTACAAAAACCCCTAAGTCTCAAAGAACCGCTTCTAACAGTATATAATTGCTCATGATTCCGGCAGTTAATAGTGACTTTAAATGTCAAAAAAATAAAATTTCCATTTCCTTCGTAAAAAGTTGAAAATAAAATTTACATTTTTTTATTAATGGATTTTTTTCATGGGTATTTTATTGATAGAAATTCCATCAATGTTTATTTGTCACGGATATTTTTACGCGCAGCTATTGCGTTAGTTAGTTATGTGTGTTATTATATTTCTATATATATTTATATGTACATATAAATCGGTACAAACGTTTATGCTTATACATTCTAGAATATGGCTATAAAAATAGTCGAATTATTTCCTAAAACTCTAAAACCTCGACCATTTTGGTTGTTATGAAAGATACAGTTTTATTGCATCGTAAATCGATAAAAATAAACTATTTAAAAAAAACTTTAATTAAATAATCAAGGAGAGGTGGCATTATCAGGTGGTCACCTGACTTCCAATCTATCATACAATTTATGAAATAAATATGTTGACATTGTTTGCTAGCATTCAATTGTGTTATCACTTCTGATCTGTGACATCAACCAAACTACAAAATGATTAAATTAAGTTTGTTGATTTCCAGTAAACTATTCTCTTCATAATATAAGAACTTTTTAATCAGTTGGTAAGTACATATAAACAATCATTAAGTAACTACTTCAATAACGAAGTTCAGGTAAAAATGTAAAGAAAAATTATAACAGTTTTATGACACCATTTGATATTGTACCAAGTGAAAAATTTATATTCATTATTGTTTGACCGTAATACGATTTGAATCTATTGTTGGATTCAATACTTCCCGTGCACAAATACAGTATTATATCAGATATCTTTATAGGTGTGTCATTGATTTATTAAATATGCTTGGAATGTTGCAAATCTTCTGTGACATGAGAAACATTTTAAAAGTATGAGCTTTATCCTGAGTTAGCAGAACGTTCTGAGATTGACACGTAAGGTCAACTGTATTATCGATTTGTATACGTTCAGAATTCATTATAGCATAGTTTCAATTTGGTGTCCGTTTATTTGAGGCTCGAACAAATCCAACCTTGATTTGTTTTGTATTTTTTTTATACGATCAAAATATTTAAAGCTCGAAGAGTAAGAAATTATCAAGGACGGAGCGAGTACCCGATAAAAAACGTTTGGATCCAACCAGATATGTCTGGATCTCGTTATATCTGTTTATATCCAAATACATCCAAATATTTGATCTTGCTAGATATAAGCATATATAATTATATCTGCTCGGGTCTAATCATATATAAGCAGATATAGAGATGTATTAAGATTGATATCCAAATAGGTATACCCATATCCAAGCATATATAAATATATCTGCTAGGATCCAACTATATATAAGCATATATAAGAATTGATATCCATGCAGATATGCTTATATCGTATATATGCTTATATATTATAACTATATATATAGGCATATATAGTTATATCCGCTCAGATCCAACCATATATAAGCAGATATAAAGATTTATGTACAAGCAGGTATACTTATATCCAAGCATATACAAGTACATATAGTTATATCTGCTCATACCCAACTGTATGTATGTGGGTATATAGATGCAAAAATAATTCATATTCAAGCAGATATACGTATATTCAAGAATTTATGACTTTATCCAAAAATTTTTGTCTATATGTAGTCATATTCGATCAGATCCAATAATATTTAAATACAGGTAAGGCTCCTGAATCGTCGAATTGTCAGGGTTCTACTGCGAATAAGACATTGAATACAGAGTTTCTTTTTATCTAATTATACACGAATATCTGAGTAATATACGAAAATTACAAACTTTTATCCAAGCAAGTATAAATATTTCCGAAAATAAATTATTACATATTGGTAGTATTACATATATCTGTTTACATTTAACTATATAGATTAAGGTGAATACAATATATTTAGTCCCATGTAATAGATAGCAGCTTACGAAAATATTTATAATTTTTTTTATGATATAGAATTTAATGTAAACGATAATAATTGAATATAACAGTATCAATGTTTCTGAAGTGTTCATCTATTTTTTTTACTTAAATATCAATTGACTTTTAATACATATGTTGTACATTAAATTCATCAAAAGCATTAAGAGGTAATAGCAATAAGATCCAAGATGTGGGTAGATATTGTTTTTAGAATGGTCTAAAGTATAATATATATTTATACATGCATTCATTAGAATGTAGTGAAGCTTCTTTAGATATATGTGCTCAAATCTATATAGATTTCTTTAAAGATCGACATTTACGCAGATCTGCTTTGATACACTTATATATTCGTGGATATAGTGAGATCTGTTTGGATCTCTTTTGATATTTTAAGATCTGTTTGGATATATTTAGATGTAGTGAGATCTCTTTGGATATAGTCAGATCTGTTTGGATCCGTTTGGATCGCGCCAAAATTTGGATCTAAGCATATCTGACTGTTTGGATCCAATCATATATGCTTGGATCTAAACATTTTTTATCGGGTAGGTAATAATTTTTTCGGGACTTGAATGTATACAAATAGGAAGGATCTTGCATACAATTATTCAAAAAAGTGACGAGGCTAAATTAACTAAGGAGTACTCTAATTTCTAAAACAATCGTTTATGTAGAATTTTTAAAAGAACACAAAAATGAATAAAAACGTTTATAATAGAGTTCCGTCGCTTACTTGAATAATTATCTGAAATTTTTGAGTTCCTGTAGTGGTGTTAGCTGTATTGTGTAGCAAATGTAACATTTCTTCTGCTTCGAAATAGTTTTTTCTGAATAAATAACAACATTTATTATAATTGCTGATAAATAGCATCAGCTTTTACTTACTGCTTTTAAATCCCTATCCAGAACAAAAAATTATCGAAATCAATCTGAAATGTTTCAGAAATAAAAAGTGTACAGTGTCAAAAATCGGCACTGATGATAATTTGTAGCAAAAAAAAATGATTTTTCAATTTTATATTATATTATATTATCCTATAAAATATAGAGTAACTTATGAATCATGCAACTTGCTGAATCATCAACATACATCTTAATTACTTAGGTCTCAGATCGGTCACTTAACTAGTATTTGGAAATAGTCAGAGACATTCGACGAGCAGGCTGGGACGTAATACAGATGTAAATTTTACGTAAGGAAATGGTCAAATTAACTCGATGGATTCGAAAGTTCTCTGATTCCTTCTGACAAAGCTTTCAACATAAAATATTCGTTAAACATAAAAATTGTATTATCAATATTAATGAGTTTTAATGAAATAAATCCACCGTATCCGTTTTGAGTTTTGTAATAAATACCAACACCTCCAATCGGTGCTGGAGGATTTGTAACTATTGGTTGGATATCTATAAAAGGAATTAGTGTTTGACTTGCGTCTTTTACCCAGTCGGTTAATTGAAATTTCACATAATTTTTTCCAGGTTAACTTGATTCTTGATTTATTTTTTGGCCCAACGTGGGTACATCAAGATTTTGTAAGTTTATTTGATCTCTGTGTTGAATAAATAAATATATATGAGACTCAATACTTTTGCAAGAATATGTAGGATCGTAGAATATTTTAAGTATACGCGTATGTGTGTTTTTTCATAGATTCTAAGTATTGGTTTATTTTATTTTATTTTAGAAACTTTTACTAAAGGACACTTAAGTAATAAATGTAAAAGTATGATTTATGGTGCTTAAGGATTAAGGTTTTCAAATTTTGTGTTTGTTAGTAAACCCTCAACATCTGTTGTTTTATGGTAGTGCAAGAAAAGAGCCAAGGGTCCCAAAGAAATAAAAATATGAAAAAAGCGATTGCTGGGTCTTGGCTCTCAACAAAATATAAAATGTAGTTAGTCTGTAAGTTGTAGTCGACTGAGAAGGTTGAATAAGTATTTTATGTATTTTATGCTTACATTAATTTAAATAAACTTAAGAATTAACAATATACACCCTCATAATTAATAAGACTACTATACCCTACATATTTTGGGGACTCGTCCGGGATATAGTGCGCCATTTAATTGTGATTCGTGTGTATTGAGTTAAAGTTGTAAACAATAAGTTGAAGTGCCAGTTATGTCAGTTCTGCTTGTAACCAGTGTATATTATTAAAACCAGTTAAAGAAATTTTGAGCAATTAACTTATAAGTTGTGTAATAAAGTCGCTAAGATAATTTGCTGCAAAATAACTAAGTGGTAATATGGCTGATCAAGTTGACATTAACGGCTTTAATGTTGAAGAATTACGAAGAAGATTAGGAGAGTTGGGCCTTCCTATAGGTGGCAATAAGCCGGTGTTAAGAGAGCGGCTTCGTGCAGCGCTCATCCCACCAGATGGTAACAACGGTCAAGTGATTCCACGGCAAATAAATCCTGTAGGTGATGAAGAACATCTTGGAGATAACGCTGAAGGTCACGAAGAAAATAACGATGACGATGAAGAAAGTGATAACAGTAACCCTGAAGACAGCGAAGACGGTGCAGAGGAAGTTCCTCGGCGACGCGGAAGAGCTGTTGGTCGTAGAGATAATGATAGACAACCATTGCTCACATTTAAAGATGTTGAAGAGTCAATGGAAAAGTTCAGCGGTGATGACCATGTGAATGTTAAGATATGGTTAAGTGATTTTGAAGAGATGGCAGAGACGTGTAAGTGGGCGGATATCCAGAAAGTAACGTACGCTAAACGATTACTTCATGGCTCCGCAAAATTATTTGTTCGGTACGAAAAATGTGCGAAGACATGGATAAAACTGAAGAAAGCATTAAAAGAAGAATTCGAAGAAACAGTTGATGGGTATCAAGTTCACCGAGAATTGGCACAAAGAAAGAAGAAGTATGACGAAACGTTTCAATCATACATTTATAAGATGTTGGATATTGCAAGTCAAGCAGGCGTAGACACTCGTTCAGTAATCCAATATATAATTGACGGGATTCCTGATGATTCGACTAATAAAGCAATACTGTATGGTGCGAAAAATATACGGCAGTTAAAAGAAAAAATGTTGCAGCATGAAGCCATGAAAAGAAGTGAGGTGAAAGGAAAATTCAAAAATAACCGACACAAAGATGATAAAACGAAGAATATGAGTGGAAAAGATGATAAAAAGAAAAAGGTTATTGACGGTTACAAAAAACAGAGACGTTGTTTTACTTGCGGTGCATCCGATCATCTGAACGATTCGTGTCCAGTGAAAGACAGAGGAATGAAATGTTTCAAGTGCAATGAACACGGCCACATTGCTTCAAGCTGTCCAAAAGGATCAACAAGGGCTGACCAGATTCAGGAGGCAAACAGCCTTTTCCAATCAAGTAAGAAGAAGCATCTGAAGGAAATCAGCATTGGTGATACTCAACTCACAGCGTTGATTGATACGGGCAGCGATCTAACACTAATGCGTGCAGATGAGTATATTAAAATAGGTTCACCTAAGTTAGTACGTAGTAACATAAGATTTGATGGTATTGGGTCATCGGGTAATGAAACGATTGGCGAATTTGTAACTGATGTAATGATAGATAATGTCAACTTTAAAGTAAAGTTTCATGTTGTCTCAGGTACAATTTTAAAACATTCCGTTCTTATAGGCACTGATTTTTTGAACCAGGTAGAATTAAATATTACTGCAGGTAAAATTAAGATCTCCATGATTTCGGAAGATAAAGATGATTCTGTTGATTTGCCGGATATTTTTCAAATTAATGCAATTGACGTGAACAATGCACTCAGTGTAGATTTATCATACATAAAAAACATTGATGATCGAAAAGAAGTTGAAAAAATTATAACGGAATATACGCCGGAAAAAACGCGAGAAGTAGGTGTAGAATTGAAAATAATTTTAAAAGATGATGTACCGGTTTATTCGCGACCACGACGATTACCTCCGCATGAAAGAGAGGAAGTTGGAAAAATTGTAAAGGGTTGGATCGAAGAAGGGATAGCTCAACCGTCTGATTCAGAGTATGCTAGCCCAATAGTTTTGGTTAAAAAGAAAAGCGGTGAAATACGTGTTTGCGTAGATTATAGGGTGCTGAATAAGAAAGTCGTTAAAGATCGATTTCCGTTACCGTTAGTAGAGGATCAAATAGATCTACTCCAAGATTCTGAAGTGTACACCACATTAGATCTTAAAAATGGATTTTTACAAGTTCCTGTAGAAAAATCTAGCCAAAAATATACGTCATTCGTAACACCTAATGGTCAGTATGAGATTTTAAAAGCGCCATTTGGGTTTTGTAATTGTCTGGCAGTTTTTTCAAAATTTGTTAGTGCTATTGTCAGAGAACACGTAAGTGAGGGGTGGTTAGTAATTTATTTGGACGACTTCATTATTCTTGCAAAAAATTTAAGAGAAGCAATAGATAGGCTAAGAGTAGTTTTAAACCATGCTAGCCAGTACGGTTTAATAATAAACTGGGGAAAATGCCAGGTACTGAAGGATAGAATAGAATACCTAGGACACATTGTAGAGAAAGGGACGGTTAAGCCGTCCGATCATAAAACGAATGCAGTTGTAAACTTTTCAAAACCCAGTAATATAAAAGGTGTACATAGTTTTTTGGGACTCACGGGGTATTTCAGAAAATTTATTCCGAGGTATTCTTTAATAGCTCGACCGTTAACCAATTTATTAAAGGCTAATATCAAATTCGCGTTTGGGGTTAATGAAGTAGAAGCATTTAATAAATTAAAATCAATGTTGGCCAGCGGTCCAGTTTTAAAGTTGTACCGTCTTAACGCTGAAACTGAGTTGCATACAGACGCCTCGAGATTTGGCTATGGAACTATTCTGATGCAACTGAATATCGATGATAATAAATTTCACCCTGTATATTTTGCTAGCGGTAAGACAACTGTCACCGAAGAAAAGTATACAAGTTATGAGCTTGAGGTGCTTGCTTTTATAAAATCATTAAAGAAATTCAGAGTCTATTTAGTTAGTATACCTTTTACCATTGTAACTGATTGCCAAGCGTTTCAAATGACAATGAATAAGAAAGATCTGTGTGTGCGTGTGGCTAGATGGGCTTTACTACTTGAAGAATTTCAGTATACAATTGTACACCGACCAGGTAGACAAATGTCGCATGCAGACGCGTTAAGTAGAAACCCACTACCAAGTATTATGTTGCTGAATGAGTGTGACGAAACAATTTTAACTCAATTAAAGAGAGCACAAAATGAGGATGAATATCTAAAAGAATTATGTAAGTCAGTGCATGATGACAAAACTAATGAGTATGAAATGAACAATAATTTGTTGTACAAGATTGTAAATGACGAACCTTTACTTGTTGTACCCAAGGTAATGCAAACTCAGGTAATAAGACGTGCCCATGAACGTGGTCATTTCGGCATTATAAAAACCGAAGCGTTAGTGAGAAGAGATTTTTGGTTTAATGGTATGCGTGAGAAAGTAGAGCAGGTAGTGAAAAATTGTGTTGACTGTATATTGGCTGAAAAAAACAGGGTAAGCAAGAGGGTATGTTGCATGTTATTGATAAAGAAAGTGTTCCATTGGACACTTATCATATGGATCATTTAGGCCCAATACCGTCAACTAAAAAATCGTATTGTCATATTTTAGTTATAGTCGATGCTTTTTCAAAGTTTGTATGGTTGTATGCTACGTTTTTACGTTGTTATGTTGCGTTCTACTGATACCGCGAGTGTGTTAGATCGACTTCAAAAACAATCAATGACATTCGGAAACCCAAGAAGAATCATCACTGATAGAGGGACTGCATTCACCTCTAATGCATTTTCTGATTATTTTAAAGAAGAAGGTATTCAGCATATTGAAATTACAACGGGTGTCCCAAGAAGTAATGGTCAAGTAGAAAGAGTAAACAGAACAATTATACCTTTGTTGACGAAACTGTCTGCTCCGAAACCCGAAGAGTGGTATTAACATCTTAGTGTTGTTCAAAGATACCTGAATGCTACACCTCATCGTGGTACAGGGAAATCACCATTCAAATTGCTGTTTGGAACTAACATAAGATTAAAAGACGATCTTGAAATTCGTGAGATCATTGAAGAGGAATGGGTAAATATGTTTGAAGAACAACGAGACGAACTGCGACGAGAAGCTAAAGAAAAGATTTCAAAAATACAAGAAGAAAATACACGCAACTACAATAAGAAAAGGAAAGAAGCAACCAATTACAAAGAAGACGATTTAGTTGCGATTAAGCGTACCCAACTGGGTCCAGGTCTGAAAGTACACTCTAAATATTTTGGCCCTTATCGTATCGCACGAGTATTACGTAACGATAGATATGTTGTTTCTAAAGTAGGAGAACATGATGGTCCGCGGCAAACAACAACATCGGCTGACCATTTAAAGATGTGGGCAAAAGATAGCGATGAAAACGATTCTAATGCTAGAGAGTTGAATGTCAGTGGCTCTGAAGTTGAGTAACGAAACGACGAGACATCTGGAGACAGATGTCAACCAGGATGGCCGAGTGTAGGATCGTAGAATATTTTAAGTATACGCGTATGTGTGTTTTTTCATAGATTCTAAGTATTGGTTTATTTTATTTTATTTTAGAAACTTTTACTAACGGGCACTTAAGTAATAAATGTAAAAGTATGATTTATGGTGCTTAAGGATTAAGGTTTTCAAATTTTGTGTTTGTTAGTAAACCCTCAACATCTGTTGTTTTATGGTAGTGCAAGAAAAGAGCCAAGGGTCCCAAAGAAATAAAAATATGAAAAAAGCGATTGCTGGGTCTTGGCTCTCAACAAAATATAAAATGTAGTTAGTCTGTAAGTTGTAGTCGACTGAGAAGGTTGAATAAGTATTTTATGTATTTTATGCTTACATTAATTTAAATAAACTTAAGAATTAACAATATACACCCTCATAATTAATAAGACTACTATACTCTACAAATATATTCAGTTAAGCAATAGATTTGTTGTACTATGAACTGTGGAAGTCTGATAACCGAGCAATGTTTGGTGGGGTTTTCCCTGTATAAGAATCCTGAGGATGTATGGTTTAGCTATTTTTCTTTATTCATATATCTATCGATGACGTCTTTCTCTTAACCAGTCTCTATATATTTGCGCTTGGATACTTAAAAATACTATAGTATATCTAAAAGTACATAACATCTGTAAACACCCACTAGACGGAGTTGAGATCGATAGAGAAATATCTTAGTGACAAAGTCAATTTTTCTAAATTAATTTAACATTATTTGTAATATATTTTTATGCTTCTCTTGTGCTATTTAATGATAATTTTAAAAATAATAATCGGTCTGTCGGTTGACCCTGTGGGCCAGCCCCAAAACTTCCCGCCCATTTCGAGCTCCTTGAGCTCGAAAAATGGTTATGGATACGTTTTCGAGCTCTTCGAGCTCAAAAATACTTTTGTATGCCTTAGTTTTCGAAAAATAACGTTTTTTACCATTTTTTCTACAACGATATCTTTCGAACGAATAAAGCGATTGAGATGTTTAAGGTGGCAATCGACGCGTTTTATTGAGTTCTACAACTGATTAGACTTTAAAATTTATTTATCAAGTCGTTTTTGAGAAATTTCCAAAATACAGAAAAAAATTTTTTTTTTTAATTCTTTCGACAACGGTATCTCTTGAAAGAATTAACCGATTCTGATGGTTGAGGTGGCATTTGACGCGGCTTATGAATTTTCAGAGCCCAGTTGATTTCGAAATCAATCCATTGAGCCCGTAAAAAGTTATCCGAAAAAAACATTTTTGAAAAAAGTTTATTTTTAGAATATCTCCGCACGAGCCCTATGGATTAAGCTCGATTTTTTTCTCAGCTTCGAGATATTAACAAACCGCGTAGAATGACACCTTGACGATCAAAATCGGTTCATCCGTTCAAAAGTTATAGATATTTACATACGTACGTACATACATATATCCATACACTCGGAAATCATCTTGAATTTAGTCAGAATACCTTCTTAGATTCTCAAAACGTTGACACCTGTTGGAATTTCGATTTTCACAAATCGGACTGAAACCAATAACTTCCCGAATTTTGGAAAATTTGCAATTTTCTTAGCGGGAAGTTAAAAAGTTTTAACTTATTTTTTTCGCAAATCAGACTTCTACCGTTGCCATTAAAACAAAAATTTTACAATCAGTTATCTTCAAATGTAGGAATTCCGGTAAACGAAGTGACAGTACTTATCTGAGGTTATGATACATTCTTCATGAATCCATTTACGTAACACTTAATCAATGTAACGAAGCTAACTGATGAACGGTTACTTGAAATACACGCATTGCGATGCCCCTACTCCTTCCACAGACAACACCCAAGGTCACAAAATATAATCAAGTGACCCAGGGTGAAAGCTAACCGAAAGTGAAATAAAAAAGCTCTTTCCATTTACGCGTGGTGTCTTAATTCAACCGCTACGGGCCCGTACCTCTGTGGATCAAACACTCCTACCATCTCAGGAAATAAAGAGATTCTGGTTGAAGTGGGTTTGGAAAAGTCCCCCGTAGCCTTTGTATTGGTCAACAGGCCGCTTCGAGATAAAATAGTAAGATGCAGCTTCATCTTGTTACCCTGAAGAGAACTCACTTCATTTGTAACTATTCTGTCTTGAATAAGCTATTATCCACTTATTCAGTTCCAGATGAATATTTTACTCTCCGAGACTTTAATCTCTTTGATTTTATGAGACACAACAAAGATCAGTTTCGTTGAGAACACAGCCTAACCTCAAACTCGTTACGTCACTTTGCCCGTCGGAATCCCAACCTTCGTATATATGTATCGAAAATAACAATTCTGTTAAAGAAAAAAAATTATCACCTTGAAAGAAGATCATCGGCTGAAAACCATCGAATTTTCCTTGATGGGTTAAAGTCGCCAACAAGATTAAACATTTTTGTTCCTGCTACCTTCAATGAAATATGATTATGATCTGTTTGAGTTAACTGAACTCCTATAACCAAATAAATAATGTCATAAAATGAAGAGTCAACGGCAACGGAAATAAATCAAAACAAGTTTATTTCTCTTAATAACCATGAGTGTTTTGCATACCAGTAACAACCATTCCTGGAGGTAATATAATATCGTCTAAATCAAATGACCATGAATAACTTCCAAGATCAATTATGTTATCATCATCATAGGGATTGTTATAAATATGATCTACATTAACCTTATAGTCATTGTTTTTATCGAAATTGAAATCATTAGGCATTACCAAATTGTTCTTTTCATAATCGTTAAGTTTACGCGTTACTTCATCATTCCAGCGGACAGTTGTTGGATCAATTGTGCCATTTACTAATTGGCCGTCTTGAATTTCAATATATGTTATTGACCATTTTGTGACGAAACGAATTCCTGTTACAACTCTATGACATAAGAAATAAGAAATGCAGAATTCGTTACTATTTAATGAATGCTGTTATGAACAAGTTACATTTTTGGTAGAACCAATAGACATTAAAATAAAAATGCATTCACCTATTATTAGCTATATCAGTGTATTGTGCTGTAAGGTTTAAGAGCGCACCTGTTTTCATTGAATAAGGTTCATCACAAAAACAAGCTTTATTGGTAGAATCTTCAGCTAAGCTCACTACTATATCAGTATTACATGCTACGTCATGTTGACGACGACCCTTGTAGTAAAAGGAAAAATCTAAATACCCTCCTCGCTCAGCGACATAATTATATCGTCTCCCGCTTTCTAGTGGCTATAGACTATTAACGTGTAATGATAAAATGTATTCGATTCCAGGCATTAAATACTGCCAGATATGGAGATTACACGAAAAAAAATACGTATAAATATGCTCATCTATCACTTCTGTTTCCTTTGAATGATTGGACTATGAATACAATTATCTAGATCAATAATGGTAAATATCATTATGTTAAGTAAGTGCATTGCAAGACGTCAAGTAACCGTTTTACATTGAAGGTGTCCGAAATTATTCGAATCGCTTAGCATAATAAATTGTTCATTTGTCCCAAACCTTCAAGGCCTATGGTTTGAGCCTTATCAAGATCCACTAATTAAAAAATGATATTTTTTGTTGGGTAAACGAATTGTACGAAAGTATCTTGCCTCAGACTTATTCAGAACTAATGAAGACTGATGACACAGTTTTCATAAGTCATTTACAGATTTACGTAAGACTTGCTTGAGAATGCTATTAGGGTATTTCACTTATGCCACAGATAGCTTGAATACTAAACTTTAAAGACAGGAGTTATAAAAAAGTGTCTATCTGCTGTCAATAAATTGAAGCATTTTCAACTCAAATTTATAGTTTTGATATCTTCTTTAGTGTTTTTTGTATGTTGATATTATTCATAATCAATGCGGCGAAGTTATGGATGACCATATATGCTCAGATGAGACTGTATTTTCCACGTATTTTTTCCGTGTATATAGCAGAGTCTTATTGACTTCAAAAGTTAGTAATGAAAAAATTCTTACCGCTAAACAAGCTGTTATGAAAGAAGGAAGCCGACGACAACTATGACTATATCCATCACAAAATGCTGCAGTTCTTACAGTAGATGACAGATATACTTGATAATAATTTTTTCCCGTCTGTATTACATGATCAGAAGTAATATACAATGATAAAAATTGGTAGTAATTGTAATTCACACCTTGAGATTAATCAAAGTTTTAATTATTAGAATTTTCTGTAGTTTAATATAAATTAGTTGGGTCAATTATAAATTAACCTTCAATATAATTTTTGGGATCACAGCGTCTTATCATTTTAGGTTCACTAGCCATAACATCACGCGCTGCTTTCGAAATATCAATTACTGAATTTCGATAAAGATCTTGAGCATTGTACAACTCCGCTTCCCATTGATCTGATGTAAAATAAATAATAGTCATAATTATTGAAATGAAAAAAAAATTATTTGTTATATATTTATTAATTGATTATTATTTACGTGAGTTTGATAGTTGTAACTGTCGATACTTATAAGCATAAGCTTTCATTATGTAACCTTTGGCTACAGTTCTTACCGCAACAATGTAAATTTCAAATAATATTTGATATCGTGACACACCTAAGTCACAAATATTATTGTCTGTGTCCTAAATTATGATTTTAGTTATTTTTATCAATTAAGATGGGCATTAATTTTATAAGATATAATTGTAATGTAGCATTATTATGAAAATTCGTATATAGAGATCTGAAGGAATTTTTCACAAAATCGATAGTAATCTATAAGAATCCATGAAAATATTTCTTAGAGCATGGAAAACGTCTTTGTAATACCCCTATAGATTTCTTTGCCTGGATTTTAATTCGATACGATATTAACTTTTTCTCTCATGTATCTAGGATATGTTATGAATATACATGATTACATATGATTCATATATATTTCTATATACTATCTGGTTATAAAGTATTAATCCTTAATTTAAAACATGAATATCTTGTGTTTAAAAAAATCATATTAAAACGTGAAATATATAGATTGATAGATTGAAGTCTTTTCTACTTCTATCCAAAATTTTACAAACCTCAAAAATTTTTAACCCAAGATATAAGTCATTGAAAGTTAAGACACGTAATTTCTGGGGGGTATAAATTCAAGCAGCAACTTTGATTGTTTAGAACTTCGTAAATAATTGTTCTGTTGCTACGCTGATTTTTGTTATATATTTTAATCAAATTCGTATCTTAATTAGATCCCGAGATTGCCTGTGACGATAAATTATAAATTATAGCAACAATTTAAAAAAAAAAATTTTTTTTCGTTCAAATTCTATTCGAAAATGGTCTACTATACACCAAAACAGTAAGTGTAGCAACAGAACAATTATTGACGAGGTTATAAACAATCGAAGTTGATGCTTGAATTTATTGTACCCCCCAGAGTCAAAAAATGTTTCTTATTCGTTCCAATAACGTTTTTTTTAACAATTTTCAAAGAAATAGCAAGATAATACTAAAGTCAAAACTTCCCAAAAAGTTTTAATAAGAGTAAAAAAATTTTCCTAAGTTCCAACCATCAACATTTTGAACTGTTTTTAAACAAAACAGAACAAAAGATTCCGGTACAAGCCAGAAGCCGTTTATAGTAACTCTTAAATCTTTAATTTTAAAACGCTAAAAAAATACAAAAGCGAAAATTTTTAGCCTCAGACCTGAAAAATTCTGGTAGGAGTCAATATATTGACATCATAGTCTTTATAATCCTCAAGTAAGTATATTATATTAAGTTCTTTAAAACCATTAATTGTCAATCTAAATTATTTCCGCTCAAAAATTATAAAAAAATCCTGCAAGGAAAATAGCCCGTTCTTCAAAATTTTTCACACTTCTAATTTTTTCAATGTTCCAAAAATGTTCATTTTTTGTTCCCAACTGTCCCAATTTTGGAAGAATTACAGTCATGAATATTTTTGTAACATTTTGGAACTAATCTTATTTCCATGGTCTATTACTGATTCTTATAGAAGCCCACAGAAATTCAATGTGAGATTCAATAACATCTCAGAAAGTCCACACAGGAATTATGATATCAAATATTTTTAATGGATTATGATGAGAATCTATATGACTATTTATTGAATCTTTATTAATTCTCATGGAGACTTGTACAAATTGTGATGTCTAAGCTTAAAGCTCCATTGGAAATCCAACTAATAATTGATCAGGAAAGATTTGATCGTAAAATATTCAAAATGAATATAAGAGCAGTTACTTGAGATTGTAGATAATCATGCAGAAAGTCAAAAAGTCGTTTATCTTTCAGATGGGGTAGGGAATTCGTTGGTACAATAGAGTCGTGTATAACTGATACTTTTATGAAATTGTCATCATGAATCGCTTTATGCACAAAATTATTTATAGTTTCTGGATGATAAGTACTATTTTCTATGAAATACTCAACGAATTCTTGATCAAATCTTCGATTTATATTATCAATAGCTAGTTGTAGATTATTTATGTGTTACATATCAATTTTAACAGATAATTTTTCGATAATACGATCAGTTTCAGATTTAATAAGTGATTGAGTTCCTTTAAGATTTTCAATAATATTGTCAAGCGAATCAATAACTTCTTTCTGAAATTTATGTTCTATGGTTGATGAAATCACTGACATGATCATTTTGATTGCTTTTGAGCCTAACCTTACCACATTTGATAATTTAATATTTTTTAATTTAACTTTCGAAGTTAGTAAACTTTCAGGAAGCAATATCATTAAAAATATCACAAATAGAATTTTGGGATTCATTTTTGAAACGGAAAATTTTTGCTATGCAGCTTTTTAGTAATTACATTTTAAATGTTCTAACACACAATAAGCAAGTGGCAACTATTTATAGTTCACTTGTAGAGGCGATCAAATATCCAGTGCGTGATCGTTCTCTACTTTAACATCGTCGTTAACGACCTTATCTATTAGTCACTTTGTGATAAAAAAAAATAATATTGTAAAATATAACTTGCTTCGATGTTTTTACGCGCGAGATACCAAAATGAATTTTACGGCGGTGATGAGTCACCCAATAAAACTAAATAAAAACAAGAAAACTATTTCTACAAGCCCACGCATGATCATGCTGTTTTGTCAAGCCCATAAATTGAACCCTGTGGCTGTTCATCAACCGATGCTTTCTAATCAATGCTAAGCAAACGCTGATTTTCAAATTTTCAGTAGCGTGGCATAATCACCTCAATATCCGAATATTCAAATTCAAGTTGTATTCATATCGTAGTCAAAAATTGAAAAGTCAGACGTTGGCAGCAACATATCCAATTGGAGGAAATTTCTGCTGACTAAATCTAGTTCTCTTTGTATACATGCATGTGGAGAGATGAATTCATAGCTTCATTTTGACTGACAGTTGTAATATTCACTATATTTCCAATAATATCTTCATATGTGTATAATTACTGGGACTAATATAACCTAGTCAAATTTTAAGGAGCTCAGACGTAAGTCTGTATCGTCAGTCTTCAGCAAGACTGCATAATCAGTCTCGGATAAGTCTGACATATTCATTATCTTAGATTTTGTACAAAATTGCTTAAAATACTTAAACATAATTGCTCTCTTTGTCATTTTCTGAATCACTTTATCAGTTTCGGATAGTAAATTAAGTGGTGCCCACAATGTTCAATATAATTTTATCAAGCAATAATATTGTTGATTTGTAGCACTCTAAATTCAAATGAGAGCCACTGTCTGTCATAGATACCGTGTTTGGGAATAGAGTGACCTGAAGATAAATTCAATATCGTAAGCGATTCTGCAGAACCTCTGACAAAGCATTATTATTTGGTATGAATATTGCATAAGAATTGGTGCAGAATTCTTCTGAAGATTTCTGTGAGTCTTTAAAAAGAATTTTCAACAAGACTTGATGAAATCTTTGGAAAACTTACTTATGAAATACATATTCTTTAATTCTTGTATAAATTGTCCATACGATACTTACTGAAGGGCATTCGCTAAGTGACTTGTATAAAACAATGTTACTAGATCACAACGCATCTATATATGAAAGTATTCATTTAAAAACCAGATGTCTAACACAAACTGTTAAAGAAGTTTTGGTTTGTCCATGTGCTCGTATAAATTAAGTTCACATATTTATCGTTTTAATAATTACGCTAACTATTAGAAGTACAAATAAGTTTCCGCCGTTTTTTAGCACAAATTAAATATTTATTATAGAAGAACGGTAATATAAATTTATTTGAAATATTGCCCATCACTTGCAACCACTTTTTCCCATCTCTCAGGCAGCATTCGAATGCCACGTCTGAAGAACTCCTTGTCTTTTGAGGCTATCCACGAATCAACCCAATTTTTGGTATCCTCATAAGATGTGAACCGCTGCGCTGTCAGAGCATGTGTCATGGACCGGAACAGGTGATAATCGGACGGTGCAATTTCTGATGAATACGGCGGGTGAGGTAGCACTTCCTAATCAAGTGTTTCCAAGTACTTTTTCACGAGAGCCGCATAATCGGCGTTCAATATCTCTCGCCTTTTATTCGTACGGAACCCAATTTCTTTGTTTATGAATCATTCCTAATGATTTTAAACGATGTGAGACTGCTTGCTGAGTGACTTCTAATGTTAGAGCAAGTTCTTTTCGTGTTTGAAATGAATCTTCCTCCAATAATTCCTCCAATTCTGCATCCTCGTAAATTTTTGGCCTTCCACTGCGATCTTTGTCTTCTACGTCGAAATCACCGTTTTTAAAGTTTTGAAACCACTCTCGACACGTTCTCTCACTCAAAGCACCCTCACCATATGCTTCTACGAGCAATTGATGCGCCTCAGCAGCAGATTTCTTTAAATTAAAGGAGTAAACTAATATTTCCCGTAAATGACGCTTACTTGGCTCAAATTTTGACATCTTCAACTAATAAAAATTATATTTTACCAATGTAAAATCAATGATATTAATAAGTTATGTTGTTCTTAAATGTCCAAACTATTTTTTAAGCCGGTTATCATCTGCGAAAGCTAACCGAAACTCCGTGCCGCGCCGTCTACAATAAAACGGCGGAAACTTATTTGACTCCTAATACAATATATCAAGTAATCGTTTTTCACAATGTCAGCAATTTCAGGAAACACATTTTTGACATCAAATATTATTTGACATAAAGGAGCTACAGCAAGATGGATATACAAAAATCGGCATCGATATTCATAATCATCTTCGCATTCGCTGACAGTTGTAGTCCTTTCTTTCACCTAAATATCGTTGAAAAACATGATAATATAAATTTGTCACGGTGGACTGTAATCGTCCGTCAACGTACGATGACGAGATTTATTTTCAACGATAGTGAGTTTTTTATGCTAACATATCTGAAAAACTTATTTTATATGGTTTATTGATAAATGATAACTTACAGCTCTACAGTATGGTTCTCTGATTCATTTTCAAGCCGTTCTTACATTAAATACAACATTCATAAACATGTACAATTAAATTCAATTATTCTATTACCCTTACGAAACATTCAACAAAAATTGTTAATTTGTAATTTTGAATTCATTTCAGGCCTCACGCAAACTTCACTTGCACTAGTAGTTGTCAAGTATTTCCAACAAGCAAGAATTTAGATCATTGTCATAATAGACATGTTATCAAAGTCATTAACGTACGTCACAAGGCAGTAAGTCAGTATATGGACTATAATAATTTTGTTATATTGGTTCTTGAGTCACCTTTTTTAAGTGAAAACGTTAATGTGATCAATTTAGCAAGGAGTGATGATTTAATAATTGCTAATGAAAATTGTTATTTTTATGCTTTAACAGCATCTATAAGACAACATCGTTTGCTTACAATTTATAAATGTAAGTAACGTATACTTTTAAGTGAACATTTTGAAAAACGTTTCCAATGCTCAAAGAGTTCACAATATGATAATAAATTGTTCTATAAAATTAAATATACGTTCATTTAAAAAATTTATAAACTGATCACATCTAGAGAAAAAAATCGGTCTATCGGTTGACCCTGCGGGCCAGCCCTACAACTTCCCGCTATGTTCGAGATCGTTGAGCTCGAAAAAATCGTCGTGAATATATTTTCGAGCTCTTCGAGCTCTACTTTTGTGTGCCGTTGTTGCCGAAAATGAACACTTTTTACCATTTTTTCTCCAATGATATCACTCAATCAAATTGACCGATTAAGACGATTGAGATGGCAATCGACGCGTTCTATTGAGTTCTAAATCTGATCAGATTTTAGAATTGATTTATTTGGTTGTTTCTGAGATAGTTCGAAAAAACTAAAAGAATAATTTTCTTTTATTTCTTTCGGCAACGGTTTCTCTTGAACGAATGAACTGATTTTGAAGTTTGAGGTGACATTCAACGCGGCTGGTAAAGTTTTAGAGCCCAGTTGATTTCAAAATCAATCTATCGAGCACATTACAAGCTATCAAAAAAAGAAAATTTTTGAAAAAAGTTTATTTTTGGAATATTTCTGAACGAGCTCTACCCATCAAGCTCAAAATTTTTTTCAGCTTTTAGAAATTGACAAGCCGCGTCTAATGCCACTTTGGTGATTAAAATCGATTCATCTGTTCCCAAGTGACAGTCGTTCAAATTCGATTTTTAAAAATCAGACCAAAACCAATACCTTCCAGAATTTTTGAAAATTTCCAATTTTCTTAGCAGAAAATTAAAAATAAAATTTTGCTAAACTACTGTTCTGTGAAAAAAGATGAAACCAAACGATTTCAGACCAGAGTGAAGTTGGCTGCCCGAGCCGATATCACCCGCTATCTGAAGTCACGTTACATCCTGTTTCACACACGATATTTTTCATGATTACCTGCATTGAAACTTCAAGACCAACCGTGTGATCAACTATTAGCGTAAGCGTAAACTGTGATGTCCAATTTATGATACAGCAGAAAATGCAAGCACTATTTATCATTTAAACATATATTTATGAAACTTGATCTCAAAGTTAGAACTTAAATTCACATCAATAAAATTAATGGTTCGAAAATACTATGGAGCAAATAATAAGTTTCAGAGTTAAAACTGCAAACGTCTTCAGCTATCGGGCAGAGACGTTATTTGTTTTATCCCAAGGGACGAACAGTATGATTCAAACTAAGGGAAGAAAGTAGGATATTCCAAACGTGGATTGAAATGTCCTGCGATTCTTCGTGGCGTGTATGCTATTTTTCATCAGTATTGCACCTGAAATTAAAAATTTTTTACTTTGATTAAGGGAAGAATTACACACGTGCTTATGTTCATCATTTGTTTTTTCATGAGAGGAACGAACTTCTTTCTTCCTTTTGCCCTTACGGAAAAAAAATAGTGAACAATATAAACACTATTGGAAATTTGTTAGCGTTGATAAGTGTTTTATTATTGATTAGTGACCATTAGTAATCTAATCAGTGAATCTCAGAACACTATTGGATGGGATTAGTGTTGGATAATGTTGTATTAGTGTTCATTAGTGGGAGTACTACCGAAATTAGCTTGTTTTTGGATGGCTGCAAAGACACTGACATTTCAGGTTTCGATGCTGGTATCATGGTAAAATATTAGTAAATTCTAATAACCATGAATGTGAATGATTAATCATCATTGCCGACAATATTAGAGAATTATGCGTACTGTGTTAATTTTTGTGGTTAGAGATCATTGATAGTTTTTCAAAATGACATGAGATAGCAATCATGAACGTTCGAATTATAATGTAGAAATTAAGAATGTCAATTTTTAGTACTTTTTCAAAAGAAACAACCAAGTATTCTCTAGTTCCAATTTAATTTGGACCCAAGTTGTGTAGCTTGTTTAACTCATTTAACGAGGACACAAAAACGAAATTTTTAAATTTTCTAAGTTTTTGACATTTATAATGATTTAGATTTGACTGCAGCTCCATATAGGTTTGAGATTATCAATGGAAAATTCAGAAACTTAACTCACATTGTTGATGCTAATGAACAAATCAATGAGAGCATAATTTTATTAACGGTAAGAATACTACCACTTTATTTAATATATTTAATATGCGGTGATGTATTATCGGAAATTGTATAGTAAGTGGACTCGGTGACTCTTTATACGGGAAGCACAATGTTTTTAGCACAAGTAGTAAGTGCAGATGCGTGAATGTCAGTAATTGCTTAGTGTGTATTGGATACGGGTGTTAAGAAGATTGTGTTGAACGGATAATGATTTAGTATGTACTATACTTTATTCAACAAACGTCTAATTTTTGCGAATTATTATACCTGCGAAGTAAATCCTAAATCAGGTAGGGTTATATATGACCCTAGGTGTGATAATCAGCTACGTGTTGAGTAAAATCTTTAACAATTTATTGTTTTTTTAAACAGACGGATTATTGGGCTACTCCAGTAATATGCCAAGATCAGTATGACCCAAGTAAACATTTTAATATTGGGTTTCTAAACATTCATGTCAAAAATTTTACCTTCGAAGCATTCGAACTTCAACTGACTGAGTCATTGATATTAATTTTTCAACAAGAGAAGATATATAAAGAAATTGATGATTATTTCATTGCCACTCAAAACAAGATTCTTTAAAATAATACTGTTATGATGTATTATGAGGTTAAGGACGAGACAAGATGATTTCAGGCTTCAGTGAGGTTTTCTAACAGCAAACAAAGTACAATGTTGCCTTTTATCTCGTGCTACTTTCGATAATCTTGGAATAAACAGACTCCTTGAACTGACTTGATAATAATGTTTAAATAGCTATTTCTTAAGACCTTACTAAATAGAAATTGTTGGATTATTTTTGATTAAGGAGGTTCGACCGAATCTTATGTAAAAAATCATTTCCAACTTTGAGCTTTAAAATTGAATAACATATAAATAAATACGTAATATATCATATGCTAAAATTTGAAAATGTTTCACCGTTTAATTATTTAGACATTAAATTTCGAAAATCACTTTTTTTCTCTCCTTATACACGGGCTCTTATGGAGGACAAGCCTTCATCGAGACTATTTTTATTTTTTTCAATATAAATCTCCCAACTTTAACGAATGAAAAACTATATACAAGAAACTTGAATCATTGTAAAATATTAAAAAAATTAAAAAATATTGCATTACCGATATAATTTTGGAAATATTGAAAGTCAAAATTTATTTTTTCAACTTATTTATCGACGGTTATTTACTCGAATAAAGATTTGGCAACGCCGCGACAACAGCTGAGAAAAAAGAAAAGGACAGAAACATTGTTAGAGAGAGATAAAATACAGAAAACGACATGATGTTAAAAATATAATAACAATCGTTGATGTCAGTAAATAAATTTAAAACAATACCGAAATCTTTATCGAGTGAAGTAATTCAATACATCAGTGTTTTGGTAATTTAAAAAATGATAAAAATAAAAATATAAACACTAATAAAGTGACTCTAATCGTTAGTTTTTTGTTATTAATTAAAAGTAATGCTATAGTTCTAGAAAAAATTTATATTTTGAAAATGAAAAATTATTTTTTCTTGAAAAAAAACATTCTAAAGTACACTGAAGTTGAAATAATTTATTATTTTACTTAATTAGAGGTTATGATGTGTATTCAATGAAAATAAAAATCAAAGTTGTAAATAAGTTTTTTTTATTAATAAATTATAAAACGAGATAACGTCATATATATATATATATGTAGCGACGACTCTTTAGGTTTAGATTGAAGCAATCCCTGCCTAAATCGCTACATACCAAAGAGTGCAACGTTGTGAGTAAATGATGAATGTGTAGTGAATTTTGTACAGATGAGAATATTTACAATTGAGCGATGTATGTACAAATGAGAGAATGTGAAGAGGAGAGAAGGAAAAATGTATTTGTGGGGGAGAGGCGTTTCGTCTAAGTATACGATAGCTGAGACTCCTCAGTTAGGTGTGTCTATCGTATACCCCACCTAAGACGCCGAGTTGGAAGTAACATGTTGGAAATGTTATATATTGAAATAGGTGTAGGGACGAGGTATTGCGAGAGGCATATTGTGCAGTGCCATCTCGCAGAGTGAAGCCGAACCACCACATATATATATATATATGTAGTGACTGGGATGTGGTTCTTGGAACTTAATCACTACGATAAATAAATTATCTGACTCCAATTTTAGTATTAACAAAATAATAAATAATGAGTTTTATTTAAGTTATAAAATACAAGATAATGCTAGTTGCATTAGAGACGTGTTAGCTAGTCGCTGTGTATCTCTCTAATTATCCGCGTGTACTGTACTGTGTGCTCGTGTGAACTGTTGCTACCGAATATCGTATCCGCGTGGGGGAAAATATTCGGCGATCGATGACGATCGATGATTGACGGACTTATCCGAAATTATGAATATTAAATAATATGAGTAGTGACGTGGTCGCTACATATATATATATATGTACGAAATAATTTTAATAATCGTACTATTAATCTGAAAATAAAAAATAAATAAAAATCTGAAAAATTTATTGAAAAGTCAGCTGTCACGTGGAATGAGCTTTAGTTTTGCACATAAACTGCCAATAATTTTTTGGCTTTTTGTAATACGAGGTTTTCACCTACATCTTGCGCCAAAAGTATTCTAATACCTTTAGGACCACTCGATTTGAAGCACTGAAGTAAATTATCAAAAGTTATTCCAGTTACTGCCATTTTTTTGATCATGTGCATAGATAAGCCACCATCATCTTTTTTGTTTTTGTCGATTAGTAATAGTTGAAGACTTTCTTGTATTTTATTAGATTTTATTTTCTCTACTTTTTGCATTTTTATTTAATGAACCCTTTTGAAGTTCACTCATATATCATTTCTTTTGATATTAATATCTTTGTGTTCAACGAGTTTTTGCAGTACATCCATGTCATTAGCTGCATTATGTGCACCGATCAGCAAATTTGAATCCAGAAACTCCTTAGCCAATATCTCCTGTCTGTAACTGGCTTTTGCTCCACGTTTTTCTTTTAGTTTAGATTTAAATAATGGTAATGAATCTGCAAATTCAGCTACTAATTTCGAAAATTCTTTCAATTGCCCTTCATTTATAAAATTCAATAACGTTGGACAATCGAACTTGAAACAATTATGCGCAATAAAAATAATTGTATTGTTTATAGATTTTAAAAATTGTAAGAAACTTCTTGCAGCATCTAGTTTCGAATGAGATATTACAAGATTAGAGTTGTAATATAAATCATCGCCTTTCAATTCAAGTCCTGTGATTTTAGATGCTTGCGAAGACAATTCACGTTGAGGTTTAATATAAATATCACATTTTATTTCAGAGTACTTCGCAGCAATTTGAACAACTTCTTTACTTGGATCAAGTCCCGTTGTTTCGAGATCAAAAAAAACAACTACAGCAGATGATAAATCAACTTTTGAATTCATAGTAAAGGTGTCTACAAAATCTATTCCAACATTCAGACCACAACCTGACTCATAACAAATTCCTTCTTTTCGAACAGCTTTATTACATTTATTATTTTTACTATTGAAAAGCTTTCTCCCACGTTTTTTAAACTCTACTGTCTGTGCTTTAGCTTTTCGTTGACTTGCTATTTCATCTTTTTTCATTCTGTAATTTATTGAGAACTTAGTTGTCGGTGAGCTATTCATTTTTTTGTTAATAGCATCTATTGTAACGTTTCCAAGATTTTTATGGATAATCCCAGCACTAACTTGAATATCATTTGACAATGATCCTCCATAATGAAGATGTTTGGGAGCAGTACTAGTGATTGTTTTATTGAGGGACTCATTAGCTTGACTTGACCCACAAGGACTCAGTTTATCAGCAACGTTAGCAAACGAATTAAAAATAGTTTGAAGTTTATCTCGCAGTATGGTGTTGGTTAAGCCTTTACCTCCAGGCAAAATTTTATGCTTGTAATTTTGTGGATCAAGCTTGTACCGACACCAATCACCACATTCTGAATGATTGTCATAAGCATGAGGTACAATATTCAACAGACCAGCTTTACTAAAGCAATACTTGAAGTATTTCACCGACGGTGTGGACAATTTAATTGCGTACAAACATTTGCTTAGTTTAGAAACTGCATAATTTATGTCGCTCCATTCATGAATTTCATAACCAACTTCCCTGCGTAAAGTCGCAATTGTACTCGAATCGTCATCTCCAATCAAGGTACCAAGCTTGACATTGACTTCTGTAAAATGAGGGTTGTTCAGAAAAATTTGTTTTGCCATGTCAGTTTCCATAGCTTTTGATGATCCTTCAAAATCTTTGCGACAGTCATGGTCCTTTATGTCCGTCTTGTTGTTTGGCGACTTTTGTGCTCCTGCCTGGTTATTATTAATATCTTCTATTTTGTCATGAGACTCACAGAATCTACATCACTTATTCCTTGTAGCAAAACCGACGACTTTACCGGTGTAAAATCCAATAGCAGTCCCATGACCTACAAAAATTTTAATTGGTGAATTATAGACTTGTATAAGTACAGACGTTTTATTCAGTATTTTTTATTCGCAGCTGACCTGTTAGACTGTTGTATGATCGCCCTGATCCTTTCTTTTGCCACCCAGCATCGTAACTAATTGTTAAATAAATGACATTATTCACAGACCAACCACTCAATTCTCTCAAACTATTAATAACAAGTATAAAATTTATATTAGAAATTATTATAATTACAAGTACAGTTATTATTCATATAAAATATTTTACAATTTATTTATTAAAATTCAATATACAAAAGCGTAAAAATCATTTTTTTGGTACAATTATTTTGTAACTCACTAGTTGAACGTTATCATTTGAGTTCATGTGACGTGTAAAAATTAATCATAAATATAAAATTTTTTTAATTATAAAATTAAATATAAAAGTTACGACGATATTCTGTAAATTATTATAAAATATGATGAACTTATAATATAATTTCCAAATACTCACACGAATGGATCCTTCTGTTTATAATTTTGTTTATTAAAAATAATAGCATTCTAAATTAAAATTGAATCAATTCATTTATGATTAAGTTAATTATTACTCCAAACCATATTCTTCTTTTTGAATAGTCATCTCCCTCTCTGCCTTCAAATCTTCCAAACAGCTTTCACTCGCTATTAATTCGATTGTAGTTCCAATTTTTTTCTCGTGACGTTTGAAAATTGGTGAGTGCATGACAGGTACTTCTGCAGCCGATAAAATTTTGTTTAGGTGAGTGTTTCCACCACCACTCTCAATAACACCGTTTACTATCTTCGAGTTGACCGTATACGTAGGCCTGGTTTCGGAATTTTTCTCAGCAGTTGATGCGTTGACTGCGTAGATATTACCGCAAGTTGCACATTTCACTTGAAATTTACTCGCTAAACCACATCTGGATTCATTAAATGAATGTCGGAGACGCAAAGACTGCTTGCAGGGTTTACACCACAACTCATTATCTAGTAATTTTATATCGACTAATCGTCGTCCCCTTAATTCTACAAAAAAAAAAAAAATAAAATTTAGTGTTACAATTTAAACTTGAATTAAATAATATTATTTTTCAAATATACTTTAACTAGAAAAGTTATGTATGTAACTAAATTATTTTTTGTTGTCATAATAATAGGATTCTGCATAATGGTATATGTATAACCTCAAATTAATATTAAATCCATAATTACCAATAAAGTTCGTATTCTCGGTATTTTCTTTGTTTGCACACCGAGCTTTATTACTACCTATTACATTTTTTTTCCGCTGAAAAATAGTTTTTTTACTAAATTTTCCCTGGTTACGACACTGCATCTTGTTTACTTACATGTCTCACACACTCATGCACGTCTCCATAATGGATATAATCAAATGCGCTGTTGCCAAATCTGTTTATTCAATTCGGTGAGAAATAAATACGAAAGTCATTTTATAACTTTATTTTATTATATAAATAAAAATGATTAATTATTAAATTATTTTAATAATTTTAAATTAGATTTGTGAATTTTAACAAATATTAGGATAACTGAAAGTTAAAAAAAATCCAAACACTACTTTGACTCACTAGTATCGGTCGAACCTCCTTAATTCAATTTAAATGGTTTTATATAACTACAGATCATTACATATTTTATAAGTCATAACTGGCTGGTCAGATTAAATACTATTAAGACAGAATCAATTTTAATAAATGTTATCATAAGTATTTGAATACTTTTTTAATCTCTACCTACTTCAAATGGATTCAAGAATATTCGTTCCAATATTTAGCTATTCTGATTTATTTACTCAAATTTACTATCGGTTAAATATTCATTATTTATCCTCTGTAAATTTTCAAGTTCCCTATCTAAGCCCATGGGTTTCGAAAATGCTTTCATTGAATCGAGCATCTGTGCCATATTTTCAGCCATTAAAATCAGAGAGTTAGGAGAGTCGCTCGCCACCCTAGAAGATTCTATTGTTTTCGTTACATAATCGTAAGCTGTGGTGGCTTTTTTATTGGTTGCATACTTCTTAACATACTCCTCTATATCAGTGGGCAGATTGTCACTAAGCTCATGTAAGCTTCTGTATTCGTCAGTAGTGTCAAAAAGAGATTCGGTTAAACTGTCACTTAAACCTGATGAATAGTACTGTTCATCATCGTCGTAGTGTCTGTGATGGTTAGAATTGATATGCCCAGAATCTCCATCAGATCCAAAATGAGAGATTCCAGATTCAGATAAATCTGGAGGTCCGAATGAATCTGATGATCCTAATGAATGTGAAGATCCAGAGAATCCTGAGTAATCTGAAATATTTGAAAATAATTTGAATTGAAGTATATACTTATGAAAAATATTTTAAAATGTTGTTTATCACCTGATGAAGGAGATGGTCCTGAATCGGGGGATCCTAAATGTGATGAGCCAGAATGACCGTGACCACCGGAATGGCCGTGTCCAGCACCATGACTGTGACCACCAGAATGGCCATGACCTCCATGTCCTTTTCCTTCAGAAATGTTAGCTGAAATGATATCATTAATTTCAGAGATAAATAAAATTTACGATAGTTAAAATTACTAACGACTCTAGCAGCATTCTCTAAAACAAGTAACTTGAGGAACATAATTGAGCAACTTTCTTATGAAAGATTTATACACGAATTGAAGAACATGTATTCCATAACTATACTTGTTGCAGACTTCATCAAGTCTTGCTGAAGATCTTTCTTTAAGACTTATAGAAATCTGAAGAAAGAGTCTGCATAAATTTTTAAGCAATACATATACGACATAACCATGTTAGATCAGAGTTGCTAAAAGATTGCTTAAGATATCGGGTTTCTTGATCTCTGAGTCTCTCCAAGCTCAAACGCAGTCTTCGTAGTAAGCCCAGTGGTACTCATTGAAATTTAAAGTCCTACAAATGAATAATTTTATCACTCGATATAATTATATTGAACATTAAGTGAGTGCACTGAATTCACTTTAACAATGCTGAATAGGCAATTCGCAAATTATCAAGCAGAGTAGCCACTTCTGAGTATTTTAAAGGATTTCGCACCCGGGAAAAAATTGTCATGCACGATCATGTTTGATCATGCATGATCGTGCATGATCCAGGCATGACTTTGCACGATTCACGCCAAGGTGCGCACGTTCATGTAAAGCCTTACTCAATCATGCACACCCATTCATGACGAGGGAAGAATAGTCGCGCATAATTCATGCAATGTAATGCATGACCAAGCTTAATCATGAATTATCATTCATGACACTGCACGAATTATGCAATGTCACACATGACCATATCAAATTATGTTTTATCTGTTTATCATGAATAATAATGTATTTACGGAGACAATGGTTATGCATAATTGAGAGTAACTTGGCATGATCATGCATAACCGTGCATAACTCACGTGAATTCATGTTTCGTCATGCATCACTACCCTAATCGAAAAATCTATGAGAAATTGTATGAAAGCCCATAGAAATCCATATAAAAAAGTATGGATTTATGTAAGAATTCTTAGAAATTAATATCCAAGAGTATGGTTTCATAAAAAAATTCATGTAGGAAATCATGTGTATCTGGATTCTCATATAGGAAACCTACATAGGAAACTGTAAGTACTTAGATTTTCATTTTGATACAGTGCAAATTCTATGGCAAATTGAGGCAAAAATCCACATGATTCCATACGGTTCCCATATAGCTTTGGTATGGTGTGGATTCCCATAGACGCCCATGTGAGAGTATATATCGGGATCTATGCTAGATTACTATGTAGGAATCCATATTGGGATTCATCTGAAAACGCCGTGAAAAGTCACATAGAAATCTGGGCTGGATCCTCATATGGATTTTTTTGATAGCCCAAGAAAAAATCAGTATGCATGATCATGCTTGATTCAGGCAAGACTAAGCATGATTATGCATGAATCATGCGAGATCAAGCATGATTCATGCAAAGTCATGTCTGATCATGTAGAAAAATCTGGGCGATTTGATTTTTATGTTTGAAAAGGCAATTGACCCGTTTTGATAAAGGATAAAGCTGATCGGATTTTGGAATAGTTTTCTTCAGATGTTTCAAAGATATTCGCAGAAAACAGTTATTTATCGTTCCTTTCTCCGGCGATAACTCTTAGACAACTGACCCGACTTTGTTGGTTGAGGTAGCAATCGACGCCTTTTATTAAGTTCTAGAGCTGATTAGATTTGGAAGTCGATCGTATGAGTCGTTTCTGAGAAATCAATAAAAAATTAAAAAAAAAATATTTTTCTTCGTAATTCGCCATTATTTTCAAGTCTAATTAATCAAATGATCTGAAATTTTTAAAAAAGTTAATGGCCGACAAGCTCTTTCGATTGCCGCCTCAACTATCCAAGTCGGTTCATTAGTAACAAAGTTATAGACCGGTCACACACACACATACATACACACACACTCACACACTCTCACACATGCATGCATACAGACACTCGGACATCATCTGAAAATAGTCAGAATAGCTTCTTTAAATCTGAAAACGCCGACATTTGATGAAATTTCGATTTTCGAAAATCAGTGTGAAAACAATAGCTTCCCGAAATTTTTGAAAATCATCAATTTTCTTAGCGGGAACTTAAAAATACAATCGAAATCCGATCGAGCTGGAAGATCAGATTCGATCGAAGTTTTTAATCGGGAATAATAAAATATTTGTGATGAAAAAATTTTAATAATTGATAATTTATTTTTATTTTGACGCTAGTAGTTGAAGTTATCATCTTTTTTTTTATCGACGATTAAAATAAATTATATATAAAATTTTTGATCCACTTAATAATCAAAATTAATCTTTTTTTTCCAAAAAATAATTAAAATATATTCCATTGCAAATTTTTTTTTATTGATTGAAGAATTGAATTCGTAAATTCTTGCAAAATTGATAATGATAGTTTATACAATTGCATATTTTTTATTAACTTCCCGCTAAGAAAATTGCAAATTTTCAAAAATTCGGGAAGTTATTGGTTTCAGTCCGATTTGTGAAAATCGAAGTTCCAACAGATGTCGACGTTTTGAGGTCCTAGAAAGCTATTCTGACTAATTTTACGATGATGCCCGAGTGTATGTATGTATGTATGTATGTACGTACGTACGTACGTACGTTTGTAAATATGTCACGTAGCGATTCAAACGTGAATCGCTGCGCGCGCTTTCCCATCTCGCCGTGAATTTAACAACACCTCCTAGCTCAAATTAAGCGCATTTATTTATTATGATTTGATATTATTTAAATATTTATATTATTTTATTGGACTATTTTATTATGATTTAATTATGAATTTATTGATATTATTGTTTACTATGTTTATATTTATATTTTGATAATTATTTTGATTTTGATGTACTTAATCAATATTTTCATTTCAGTCAGTAGCACACGTGTTATAGAGCATACATAAAAATATCGACCCAAGGGAGAGTAAGTCGATGTAGTAGGGATAAAAATCGATATTTTTCTCCAGTCACGTGGTGCACTGAAATAATTATTAGTTTATTGTTTAAAGGGTTAAAAATCATTATGTTTATGTTTATGTATAGAAAATATTATTTAATTTATTATTATGGTATAACTCAGGTCGTTTAATGATTTAAATATTTTATTTTTAATTGATAATTTCGGGTCCGAGGTCGTTAGAGGGGATAACACGTGAGTGATACCCCTCCCTCGGCAAAATCAACGAAAATATAGTCAGAGAGGACCGGGTTTTTGTAAAGATAGGACGTGTTGTTGTCCGTGATTATTTTTGAGTAAATTGTTCTGGCCCAGGTGCCGTAATAAAATAATTGCATAATCAAAGTATTTAATTTGGATTGTGATATTTATTATTAATAAACTCAAGAAGTAAATTGTTATCAACGCCGGTAAGTCAATTGGTATTTTCATTTGTTGCATCGGCTATCGCTGGTCCTTCAGTAGAGTTGATCGCGGTATTTAATTGATAAATAATTGAACCTGAGTTATATTGTCATAATAAGTTGAATTTGTCCGGCGTGCGTTTCAAGTACGTAGACGCGTCGAGCAAATTCCTCAGAGGATTAGACACGGATAGCAAGAGTGGCTCCTTGTCTTACACTAGCATTTTTTTTTACATATATATGAGTTTAAAAGTATATTTGAGTATTGAATATTATTTCTCTGGGTAAAATTTATTTTATAATTTGATGGTATGCAACCCAGTGTTGCCAGATGTATTGAGTACCCGCGTCTTTCTCTCCCCAGAGTAAATAATTTAAAATAAAGGAAAAAGATTATTATTATTTTATTAGTTTACAATTTATATGTTATATTATTTGTAAATTTGTATTTGAATTCCCCAGTGGATAATTTAAAATGGATTATTATTATTATCATTTGATTGTAATGAGTATAATTTAATTTAGTACAAATTTATTACAAAGAATTGAATATATTGAACAATATTTGGATATTGTAATCATTTATTGAGTTTATTTAAATATATTTTAAATTAAATAATTTCGTAAAAGGAACCCAGTGATAGCCAATATTTGTTTATTTGTTTCCTGGATATATTTAGTAGTAATTATTCCTTATTATTATTTTTATTCACTATATATTTGTTTGGTTGTCATTCCGCTTGGTGCATACATTCTCGCTCAAGATTTTGTCCCGTGATCTCTCCCCTGAATTGTTATTATTTTTGTCCGTTTTAATAAAAACGGAATGGCGCCCTCGTGCACTAACCCAGCCTGAGGAGCTGGCCCAGGCACAATTTTATTTTGTTTATAATTATTTATTATTTTGAGTTATATTTATAATTTTTATTTTTAATTTTTAATACACTTGGGTGACCACATACGACTCCGGATTTTTATTCGCGTCTCCGTCGCGAAAAGAAAAACGGTTTACGTTATAAATATCTATAACTTTTGAACGGATCAACCGATTTTGATCGTCAAGGTGTCATTCAACGCAGTTTTTTAATATCTTGAAGCTGAAAGGAAATTGAGCTTGATCGGCAGGGCTCGTTCGGAGATATTCTAAAAATAAACTTTTTTCAAAAATGTGTTTTTTGGATAACTTTTTACAGGCTCGATGGATTAATTCCAAAATGGACTGGGCTCTGGAGATTCATAAGCCGCGTCGAATGCCACCTCAAACATCAAAATCGGTTAATTCTTTCAAGAGGAACCGTTGTCGAAAGAATTAAAAAAAAAATTTTTTTTAGTATTTTGAAAATTTCTCAAAAATGACTCGATGAATCAATTTCAAAATTTAATCAGTTATAGAACTCAATGAAACGCGTCGACTGCCACCTTAAACGTCTCAATCGGTTTATTCGTTCGAGAGATATCGTTGTAGAAAAAATTGTAAAAAACGTTATTTTTTGAAAACAAAAGCATACAAAAGTATTTTCGAGCTCGAAGAGCTCGAAAATGTATCTACTACAATTTTTCGAGCTCAAGGAGCTCGAAATACGCGGGAAGTTTTGGGGCTGGCCCGCAGGGTCAACCGACAGACCGATTTTTTTTTTTTTTTCAATGAATAATTAAGCTTAATTGAATTGTTAAATTTGCTTGCAATTTATAACTAGATGTCTTTTCATTCATCATTAAAAAAATGTGTAACTACCAAATCAAGGTTGAATTCAAATAATATTTTATTTCTTACAGCCGGAATTTTAAAAGATGTTAAGAATTGTCGTAAACTGAACGAGACAGATTAGATTAGCCTAGTAGACAGTGGACGTGCTTTATAACACGACTGTCGTGAGTTTAAAACCCGTCATGGGTAAAATTTTAATAACACTTTTCAATCATTAAACTTTAGCTATACATCAATACTAATAAAATAATTTAATTTGAAATCCAATTATCATTATTTTTATTAGTTTTTTTTCAAATAATTTTAGGGATTGGGCTTGATCAGCCCTGAGCATGCGTGATCATGCATGAGAGAGCATAATCATGCATGGGAGAGCATAATCATGCATAACCGAGCATGATCACGCATGCTCATGGCTGGCAAATATTCAGGCACGATCATGCATGAGATTAATCCGTGATAATGCATGATCAGGTCTGATGATTTTCTCCCGGGCAGCGAGTCTGAGCTAATGCATCTTAAGTAAGTATCTGGCCCTCAGCAAGAATTTCTACAGATTTACCTAATGTTATCTTATGGAAGGATCTTGCCGCAGACTCATCCAAGGCTGATGATACAGGCTTTTTGAAGATTAATGAAACAGATTTTTGTAAGAATTTTCAAGAATGCTACCAGGGGAACGGACATTTCTCTTTAAATACAGTCTTGTTTAAAAATTGATACATAGATATTTAGTGCTCTAACATTGATCTTAATTTTGTTAAATAGAAAATATTCAAAACAAGCATAAAATACTAATGGAACATGGAAAATAAAAAAATAACAAGTTACAACTAAATCATTTCATCATCATAAAAGGTCAATACTACTAACTACAAAACCCGTACTTGAGTCACTCGCTTACTGTATTGCAATGTCATAAGTTTCTGAACTTAAAAAATAATTATTATGTATGCAAATTTATTTTCTAATATAACTTCCATAGTGACTGATCAATTGCATTGGAAATGACTACAATCACATAAGGTTATCAAAATGATAGATTAGTAAAGATCTGTTTCGTCAGATGGAATTATAATAAAATGCTTATTATTCTAATTACTTTATTTACAAGTTTTCTTTCACAATCATAATAGTTTTTTGCGCTACTTGATGAGTCCGAAAAAATTAGTCAAAAATATTATAAAAGACAGTTAACTTTATTTTGATCCAGGTTCAATATAGTTACCAGATCAATCGATGCAGTCTCGATGAAAAGCTTTCGGATAAAATTTTCGTTAATTTTTAATCTAAAATATTTCGTTTGAACGTGTAATGTTTCAGATTGAAAAGTATTTATATTCATATCCTTGACTTTACTTTACCACCCCCCCCCCCATAATTTTTATCGACTACTCTAGTGGCAATATTTATCATTTCTAGTGCAAATCTCGAGCATGTCAAGGAGAATACAGCGAAAGATTATGTCTACATATACTGTGATTTCAAGATATTGACTCAATTAGCTACGGGGGTTATCAAATATAATTACTGGGATATCATTGAATTCTAATACTTCTAAAAATCTTTGAAGAGCCTTTCTGTTTAGATAATAAAAAACATTCTGTTGATAGTTTCTTTGAAAGGAAAAGACTGTAACAAGAAGAAATACAATGAATAAGGAATTTGATTATTCCGTTCTTACAATATTAACTCTAACTACTCTAGAATTGAAACAATAAATTTGCCTTGAAAATAAACTTTAGAGAATATTTTTCAAAGATGTTTCACCTTGCCTTGAAACTTTCTGTTGACAGTATATTTATTTGGTGGGCATGAAAGACGCAAGTAACTATTTTAGTAAAATTTTAACGTGTATAAGTAAATACGACTTGAAAATCTTTCAACAGAATCCTTGAATATCAAAGTTGCCCGATCTATAAATTGTTTATTTACTAAATATATAACAGTTTTGAAAAATCGGATTGATTAATAATCACCAGGGCCAGGGACTTCCTGTGGAAGAGGAAATACTAATACATAAAAAAAAAAAAAAAAATACGTGTGATTAACAGTATTCGTTAATCGGTAATGTTCAGGTTTAATAACGACGATGTTCAAATGATTGAAAACTGTCAAAATCACATGTGAAAAGATCTAACCCTGCTACCTAATGGATATAGGTGACGTTAGTACGCAAATTACATGAAAATACATGCCAGTTGCGTGTTTGTGTGTGTACGTGTGCTCGAGATTGGTATGTGCCAGTGTGAGAGAGAATACAATTTTGGCAAATAAACTAAAAATAAGATAAAAATTAAGACATAAAATAAGACAAAAATTAAGACACAAAGTAAGACTAAAAATAAGATAAAAATTAAGACACGAAGTAAGACAAAATTTAAGACTAAAAATAAGACTTAATTTTTGTCTTATTTTTTATCTTAATTTTAGTCTTGAATTTTGTCTTAATTTTTGTCTTGTTTGTAGTCTTGAATTTCGTCTTAACTTTTTTTTAATATTCTTAATATTCTCCCCTTCCTCACGAAGTTCCTGGCCCTGATAATCACTCTTAATAACCGTAAAATTTAAATTTAATTAAAAAATAAATGATAAAGTTTTAGCATCGGTTTACAGGTTCGAAAAAGTAGGAAGTGTTACAATCAAGGATTTTAATTAAATATAATTTATTATTAATTGATCAATTTGAAAAATAACATCCAAACTTACTTGATATGATTAGTAGAACCACCAATCCAATGAAAAATTTATAGTCCATTATTAAAAAATCAAACGTAATAGTTACTTCAAGAAATTAATAGTTTTACTAGAGAACGTTAAGTCCGAGAGCATGAATAGAAGTAAAACTAGAATGATAATTACAAGTATCTTTATAAAGTGCTGATACGAATTATTACAGGCGGGAGTATGTAGATTTCATAGAAATCTATGTTGTGCATTTGTTCTCATGGTTGAGTTTTCAAAGATTTTGCCATAATCTATCATGATTCGGCGAGTAGGTTCAAAAATACCATTGGTTCAAAAACTTATATACGTATACATTAGGGTGGCACAAAAAAAACGACTATTTTTTTTTCGGGTCCCTGATGAAAATTTGTTGGTTTACGATGTTTTAAGAAGCCTCTCCAAAAATCAGCTTGATGAAAAATTTTTAAGAGGTCGCTCACGAATATCAAAAATGATCAAAATTCAAATTTTTTCTTTCAAATTTTTTTCTTTCTCGTGGCAGCAATAGCTTATATTTATGAAATCATGACCACGCTGAAAATTTAAGCCCAAAATTTAAATATTTAAACCTCGCTCAAGAATTTTGAATGTTTCCGAGTGCTGTCTTTTGGACGTTTTCGAGCAACCTTTGAATGGATGAAAATATAACCCAAGAAATAGAAATAGTAAGTCATTTACATACTTTTTTATTTTTTAATTTAATTCGTAGGTTTTTTCGCTTATTTAAAATTTACCAAATTTTATTGTTTAAGAGTGTCCTGTATATTTTTGGTTATGCAAAAGATTTATGTTACTGAAATTACAATAATTGAGTTATAAAAAAATATGAAATGCCAAAGGTAGTTGGCTAGTAGGTTTAATAAATTTGATCGTCAAAGGTAATTGACAATTGTCATAAGGTATAAAGGTCATAGGATTTATAAGTTATAAGGTCTAAAGGAATAAGGTATAAAGTTTATAAGGTCTAAAGGTTTATAAGGTTTATTAAAATTATAAGGTTCTAATCACAAGATTTATAAAATAAATAAAGGTGAAAATTGTTATATTTAATAAATCTAATTTATTTATGAAATTTTCCTTCCTCTTCCCTCTCTTACAATTAAAATTTACACCGACCTTGATTATTGAAAACCGGTCCTCGAAGACCGTTAATACTTCCAGTAGCACCCTTAAAAATAGAATTTAAGGACGACCAAGGTAACAGTACCCCTTGTATAGAAAACGATTTGGCGTTTTATGACCTCAAAATTCGTCAAAAATGTCAATAAAAAATCTGGGCGTTAGTTGGCCCTGCGGGCCAGCCCTAAAACTTCCCGCTGTTTTTAAGCTCCTTGACTCCGAAAACAATGTTGTTAATACATTTTCAAGCTTTTCGAGCTTGAAAGCACTTTTTTATGTCATTGATTTAAGAGCCCAGAAATGGATTGACATTAATGCTTTCAAGCTCAAGGAGCTTGAAGTCAGTGGGAAGTTTCAGGGCAGGCTCGCAAGGCCAAGCGTCTTTAGATTTTTTTCCGTGTATGTAAGTAATGTGTATAGAATCTGGGGTATATGGATTTCTATGTCTATCGTCTATTGATACGTGTATGTGAATAAGAGAACAAATTAATATTCTATTGGCAGGATACTTTATAGCGAAAAAATGATTAATTTATATTCTCTATGCCAGTATTCGAAGTAAGTAATAAGTTATCGATTTATTAACCCTAGACTGGTCAACGTATGAGCGTGACGCCGCACTTGATTCTATTATTTTTATTACAATTACATTTTCCACTAAAAAGGTTTGAAAAAATTTGACTTTGTTCTTCAAACATTTTAGAATATTTTAACAATTTTTTTGAGCATGTTTAAAAACATAAAGTTGCTGTAAAAAAAATTCTAAAAAAAAAAGTGACGGATTTGCGGGACGGTTTTCATCACTTGACCAGAGTCGTTAGTAGATTTTCACTTGCGGCGTTGCCGTCTTTGGTGTATGTCCCCTCTTTCCTACTTCTCATGTTCATGCGCAGACTGTTACCGGCTGTTATTGTGTTTGAAAGGTTATGTGGAGGCAAATATTTACTTTTATTAATAAACATTTTGAAAGACTCAGCGACTAAGAAAATAATTTTTTAATTGGTTTCTTGATTTAATTTATAATAAATTTATTAAATCATTCTTTTCTGTCCACTATTAAAATATTTATATTTACTGCCGAAGACATTAACCTATGTTTACGTGATATTGTTATTTATAAAAAAAGTAGTTGAGTTTTTTTTAAGTTAAATAAAATTAAATACTAGCTAAATTTAATTTAAAAATAAGCTTGTTAACTTTGTTTAAATAACTAATTGTTTTAAACAGAGTTTAAAATTAATAAAAATAAAGTTGAAAATTTTTTTTCATGTTCGAATTTTTTACAATATTCCCGCCGGGAATAATACACCAATAGTTAACAGCCAGAGCGATCAGGCAACGTCGCACTCTCAAAAGCATTGCGGCGATTCCCTCATCACTTGACCAAAGTCGTTAGGTCGCGTTTGTTGACCAGTCTAGGGTTAATTAACTCAAAAAGTATTTCATCTATATAGTAATTACAGTAAATTTCGATATAATACTAAACGAGGAATCGTACAAAGGTTTGTACTTTAGAAAAGTTTATGACAACACATAATACTCTTTTCATGGTATTCACTCAAAAATAAATAAATCAATATCGTAGATACTTATGGAATAAACTGAATTATTGAACCATTATCTCATTGATTTTTAATTAAACTTGTTTCCATACTAATCTTAAAAGAAACTCAAGAAGAATTTTCATTTAATGGATTCAATGAGAGATGGATTCAAATGTGCCCTATTTTTTCTTTTTTTTTTTTTTCGTGCATTACGCATTTTACCACGCCAACCTGCACACATAAAATACGAGCATTGGTATAGTGAGGATGACAGGATTTGTTAAAATAACGGAATGGTCCTGAACAGAAGTGTTAGAATTACGGAGATTTTACAGTATTATTATTTTAATTTTCATGTCATCTTGACCTATGTTACATTAATTCTAGAATATTTTTTCTGATATTCAACTACTTATATATGTGTATGTATATATTTACTCAGAATTTGTTTTCCTTCAAATATTCATTATTTATTTTTTCAAGATCATCAAAATTCACATTCATACCCAAAGGTTTTAGTGATTCTTTGATTGACTGGAGAGTGTTTGACATATCTCTGGCCATTGATTTCAAGAAGTCAGTACCGTCATGTGTCACCTTAGGAACTTCTGTTGTTGTCTTTATGTAATCGTAAACGCTGGTAGTCTGTTTATTCGGAGAATACTTCTTAAAATATTCATCCAATTCAGCGGCCATTTTATCACTATGTTCCTGCATTCTTTTGAATTCATCAGTAGACTCGTATGGAGGTTCAGTTGTACGATCAAATGAACCTGATGAGTAGTGATCATCATTGTCGTGGTGTCTATGATGGTTGAAATTTCCACGCCCAGAGTATCCAAGAGATCCAGAATCTCCATCATATCCAGAGTACCCATCAGATCCAGAGTACCCAGATGATCCGTAATGAGAGTTTCCAGATCCCGATAAATCTGAACTTCCGAATGAATGTGATCCTCCTAATGAATGTGAAGATCCGAATGAATCAGATCCTCCTGATGAATGTGAAGATCCAGAATATCCAGATGATCCTAAGGAATCAAAAATATTTCATAATCCATTGTATTGAGCTATATTCATGTATAAAAAAATATGAAATTGATAATCACTACCTAATGAGCTTGATGACCCTGAGTCGGATGATCCCGAGTGTGATGAACCGGAAGAGCTGTGACCACCACCATGGCCATGACCACCACCATGGCCATGACCACCACTATGGCCGTGACCTCCACCACGTCCTTTTCCTTCAGAAATTTTAGCTGAAACCACATTAGTAATTAGAAAAGTTTATAATAGTAGAAATCAATAAAGCATAAGTATTTCCCTATCGAATTGGTTTCATTTTGCACAACTCATTTACAAAGCCATGACTTTAGTAGCATTGTTTTAAACGAGTTACTTAACGGATGTCCTTGAGCGTGTTTCTTACAAACGATTTAAACAAGATTTATAGAAGGTGTATTTCGTAACTTAACTTACTGCAGTTTCATCAAATTTTGCTTAAGACTCTTCAACATGACTTACGGAAATCTGTAAGAACAGTCTGCAGTAACTCTTAACCAATAAACGTACAATAAAATAATGTTAGGTCAGAGTTGCTGCAGGACTGTTTAAGATATCGGGTATCTTTTTTGCAGAGTCACTTCATGCTTAAATGCAGTACTCACAGTAAGTCCAGTGGTATTCATCTAAATTTAGTGCTACAAATTAATATTATAATCGATCGATAAACTTATATCAACCATTAAGTGGGCGCCACTGAATTTACTATACCAATACTAAACAGAAGGCTCAGGAAGTAACGAAGAGGGCAGCTATATCCAGGTATCTGAAGCAATTCTGCATCAAGTCTGAGCTAATGTATCGTAAGCAAGTATCTTGTACTTCTTGAACAAGTATTACTGTTCAAGGCTGATGATGCAGACTTGCTGAAGACCAACAATATTGATTCACGTAAGACTTCCTTCAGGATGCTACTAAAGAAGATGTGTTCTACTGACGCTTACCCAATGCCACCTGATTTACTTAATATGCTTAACTAGACCAGTATTCGTTTTATTTGAAAGATAGTTTATTAATAAATGAAACGAACACAATTATGAGTCGACTTATTGATAATAATAATTGATATTGGAAAAATACGAAAAAAAACCTGTGATGTTCGTTGATGTCTACGGGCATTGGTGAACACAATGACTTTAAAAATATAAAACCAGCTGATCTAATTTCTAATTTTAAGACTTAATTTCACAAATAAAAGTACTTTTTTAAAAATCATTATCCGAATCCTTTTTGTTAAATGGTAATTAATCAAAAACTTAAGACCGGTAATTCATGAAAAATTTTGCTGCTATTTTTTATTTTTATTAGTATTATTTTTTTTTCTTCACCAACTATCGACGCAGCTAAACTAGCTTAGCTAGTAGAATTAAAAAATGCCATCTGGCAGCCAAAATGGAAGGTAGATATTTCGAAAATTTTCAGCACTGCCGTGATTTTTCGCTACCAAGCTCTAAGTTTAAAACGAAGGCGACCCTTATTCATTTTTACTAGGGTTGAACCGATTTTTAAAGACCATTTTTTCAATCCGAGATTCTTAATCCGCGATTTGAATATTGTTAGTATACTTAAATATTTATATATGGGGCATTCCATGCCAAATCGTCCTACCAATGGATTTTGCATCTCTAATTTGGCTGAAATTGGGTCACTTTTTTGTACCCCTAGAAAAAGGTTTTTATGAATTTTTTCAAATTTTTTCATCCAGCCAATCGGAAGATATAAATTTTTTAAGATATCGGGGATTTTTTTTTAAATCGCCATAAATGAGTGGAAAATTGTCTGATTTGGGTCTTTTTTTTTTAAATTCGTGTTTTTTTTTAATAAATTTTCTAGAAAATTTATGCAAGAAAGTATTCATTATGAATTTGATGGTTTTTTCATTATTTTAAACTTAAAACAGCGATTTTAAGATTGTTTGTATCTTTCGATTTTTTTGAAAAAATTTTCAAAAATATTGCTCCCCAAAACACGAATATTGAGCCTAGTCTCGTAATGGGATAATGATGGGTTATAATTTTTTTTTAACTTCCCGGTAATAAAATTGAAAATTTTCAAAAATTCGGGACGTTATTGGTTTCAGTCCGATTTCCGAAAACCAAATTCCTATCAGATCTTGACCTTTTGAGGTTCTAGGAAGCTATTCTGACTAATTTCAAAATCGTGTCCAAGTGTATGTAGATTTGTATGTACGTCCATATGTAAATATCTGTAACTTTTGAACAGATAAAACATTTTTTCAAAAATGTTTTTTTTTGATAACTTTTAATTTGCTCGATGGATTGATTCCAAAATCTAATCAGCTTTGGAACTTTATAAGCCGCGTTGAATGACACCTCAACGATCAGAATCGGTTTATCCGTTCAAAAGTTATAGATATTTACATACGGACTCGCATACACATCTACATACACTCAGACATAATCGTGAAATTAGTCAGAATAGCTTCTTAGAACCTCAAGAGGTCAAGATCTGATAGAAATTCGGTTTTCGGAAATCGGACCGAAACCAATAACGTCCCGAATGTTTGAAAATTTTCAATTTTATTACCGGGAAGTTAAAAATAGTATATTGTACAACTAGTACGGTAAGTTGTCGATTGCCCACGAGAGCAAAGTTGAGCGCGTGGGTAATCGGCAATACCGCACGAATTGATCACAGTTTTTTTTTATCATGAATGCGATATTACTATTTTGGTGCTCGCTGTTTTGTTCTCCAAGTAGCTTTTTGCTGATTCAACTGTTGCCGCGACATTTTTGTGGGTTAAACGATAATCTACGTGCGACTAGAAGTAAATTTGCGTGCGACAAGTATGGAATGTCCCATATGCATGTACAAATAATACTAATTTAATTATGTATTACTAAAATCACGGATTGACAAGCTAGCTTTGAGTAAGCGTAATCATATCTATAAACCTAGTTACTGATATTATATTTGAAGCCTGCTTAATGTCTGTGTATACTCATATGTTAAAAAACGAAAATATCCATACATAATAAAATGTATTACAAGACGAGTTATAATCATAGGGCGTACACATACGCTTGAAACATCAAAAGTAATAAAAGAAATACTTTTAAAATATAAAATAGCTGTGAAATTTACAGCTTATTTCGTTCACAAAGAAATACAACTGAGGAAATTGGATTATAATGGTAAATGCATAAGTTATGAGAAATAAAAATCATATCTCCACAATTTTTTGATTCCATTAAAACTTTCAAGACTAGCAAATTATCAGAAGAAATGGTCAAAACACAAAGTTTAAGGTCATAAATTAAAGCTTATTAGACAAGATTTCAGATACTGTTTACGGAAATTGTCTATGAGTATTCGTTTTAAAATTATATGAACTTGAAATTGGATAAAAACTGATTTTTTGAAAAAATAGTGGAATTTTCAAACAGCCATAACTAATCAACCGATTTAGCCCATCTTCGAATTCAAACGTGATAATTACACGTTAAATAAGTGTGGGAAATTTTATTACGATCAAATAAGAATTATAGGCGTAATCGTTTTCTCAAAAGTCAGTTCTATCCCATATGTATATAAATTTTTCAACGAATGGTATTTTTGAACTCTACTCAACCAATTATGATAGGTTACGAAAAAATTTCTTGAATAATCGACTATGAGGATAAATACAATACCTAGATTTTTAAAGCAACCTACCTAAAAAGATAAAACAAGATCTTTGGAAAAAGGAGGAATTTTTTGGAAAAATATAAATAAATAAGATTGAGTTGAAAGAAAAAATTAAAGAAATGAAAACAATAAACTGCAAACAAAAAATGAAATTTGGAAACTGGTTGACCCTGGGGACAAATCCCGAAACTTTCCGCTGTTTTCGAGCTTGAGGAGCTCAAAAACATTATTGTTGACACATGATAGAGCTCTTTTAACTCGAAAAAAGTTAGAATCGTCTTTTCACGTTTCACTCGGTACTGTGCTTCACAAATTCAATGTTTTTAGACAGGAATTGATAGAAACGATGAAGATACAGTTGCATGAGCTTTAACTAAAATAAAACTTGCTGAAAAACTAATGAAATGATTTTGGTGCGCGATATGGCAATCAGCGCATTTTTTCAAGTACTAGAGCCGATTGAACTTTGTAAATGTTGATTAAGTCGCGTTAAAGATGTTGGCAAAAACCTATTTTTAACCATTTATTTTTCCGATGATACCTCTTAAACGAGTTAGCCGACTGAGATGATTGAGGCAGCAATCGACGCGTTTTTTCGCCTCCTAGAACTAATTAGATTTTAAAGTCGATCGTTCAAGTCGTTTCTAATAAATTAAAAAAAAATTTTTTTTTTATGTAATTCTTAAATATCTTCGAAACTGATTAATCAAATGATTTGGAATTTTCAGGAATGTTTATGGCCAACAAACTTTTTAGAATGCCCCAGGAACTATTCGAATCAGTTAATTAATTCAAAATTTATAAAAAGTTTACACACACACACACATACTCGAATATTCGAAAATCGGGGTGAAAACAATAGCTCCCTGAATTTTGGAAAAGTTCAACATTTTCGTAGCGGAAATCTTAAACAATTAAATTAATGATTCGAAGGTTAATTAATTATTAACAATATAAAAAATTTAAAAATGAAAAATGGTAATAACTATTATAAATGATTGAGTTGTGCACTTTTAGATTTTCCGACCTTGTTGAAATTAAATTCATAAATCCTTTTTTTTCTGATATTAGATTAAAGTTTATCGAATAGAAATACACATATGAAAAATGGATTTCTTGGCACGAGAGAAAATTTATATTATTACATAAAAACTAAAATTTTCTTTGGACTAGAAATGATTTCATGTTACAAAAAATTTTTTCTCTGTTCGAAAAAATTTTTTCTCGATAGTAAAAAGTTTTTATTTTAATTTACAATGCGAAAAATTTGTTACGGCAATTTAAAATTTTCCTGTGTCGAGTAAAATTTTTTTGCTCCAAGAAATCTTTTTTTTTTTTTTGTGTACTCAACAAATTATAATTAAAAATTGAAAAAGTCAATAATAAACTATCATCAGATAATTTCATCGTCATAAAAGGTCAATGTTGCTACCAGAAATATCAGTACTTGCGTCATTTCCTCACAATATTGCAATGTGATAACCCTCTGAACTTAAAAAAAATTTTTAATATATACAAAATTACATTTAAACATACATTTTCGTTAGATTGATCGTTACTATCGGGACTAACTGCAGTCGAACAAGGTTATCAAGACTTACAGATAAGGAAAGTATACATTTTGTCAATCGAAGACTTCATAATTTGTTAACAAGTTGAAAAAAAAATTGAATTAAAGATAGGAGATGGTGGGGCACCATGGCCTTCTGGGGTACGACGGCCTCCCTCAAAAATTTGATAGAAATTTTCTTTATTTTCGGTCATATCATGATATTTCTGATGTTTTAAAGATATTTTAAGCTGATGTGCAATATCTGGAGTATAATAGACCACCTGAGAAAAATTTTGCAACAGATAAATTATTTTTTTTTCTTAACCAAAATGAATTTGAAAAATTCATTTATTTTGAAAAATCTATTAGGGGATTGGGGGGCAAAACGAGGTTCCCCCAAAATTTTATAAAACTTTTTATTTTTTTAAATGCTTATTTTAGACATGCCAAAATCAGTTTTGTAAATACAATCAAGCACTGGTTTAAATTTTCGATTTTTACTGCTTTGATTAAAAACATAGTATGAAAACTATTTGATTTTTTTTCGTATCAATTTCAAGATAAGGGCTCTCAATGTCAAGTTACGTCAGATGTATTTCAATAATCATCTTGAAAATATTTACAATTAGTAAAATTTAATGAAATTTTAATCATTTTTTAATCTATTACTTCAAACAATATGCAATTGCTTTTTTAAAATATCTTCTTTCGAATTGAAATTAACTTAAACCATTTACTCTGGAAATCGATAATAAATAGTTATTCACAAGTAAAAAATTAACAATGTAATGAAAATAATCAAACTCATTCGAAAATGGAAAGTATCAGACGAAAAATATCAAAGACTGATTTAATGATAAAAACTATTGACATTACTTTGTTTCCTTTCCATCCAATAATTATCTAAAGTGTACTTTTTTTTATGTAAATAACTTATAAAAAAATTCAATTAAATCAAATTTATATAATATTCAGAAATTTTTTTTCACCTTTTTTAGGGGGAACCCTATTTTGCCCGCAAAAAATGAATTTTTTTCAACAACTGTAAATTTTTTCTCATTCCTTTGAATATCTTGAAGCAAAACATTTAATGTTTTTTAGTCTCTGAAAATTTAATATTTCGTTAACTACTCCAATTTGTCCCCTCTCCCCTACATGAAATACATTTTCGGCCATACATCATAATATATGTATAAATGCTCTTTATAGCACCTTCTTACGCGCCCACACATACTCACAAAAAAGATAACTTTAAAAGTTATCAGAAATGCTTGACTAGATATAAAAATATGAAAAAATATTAATAAAATGACCTGAAGTTCATCTTGTATACCATTAAGCAATTGTAGTTAATTGTCAAATATATTTTTTATGGGAACAATGTGATATATTATAAATCAAACATTTGAAAATATGCAATTTATGATACACGAATTATATATATATACATATATATATATATATATAAATTCAATGTATAAGCTTACATAAGTATGAAAATATACTGATATATATTTGAAAAGACTTAAATACCTACACCAAAAAACAAGGTACTATATATTTTTATATTGGAAATATTTTTTTTTTCATATGGGTTCGTAGACCAAGGCAAGACAACTTCTTGCAAACTCGAAAATGGATTCACCATATTGTTTTCAATCTCAAAAAGCTTGAAAACAGCGAGAACTTTTTGGGGGTCTGCAGGGTCAACGATTTTCCAGAATTTTACTATATATGCTATAATTTTTTGAGAAAATATTCATTGATAATCTTTCCCCATCACTGAAATCATTTCAATTTTCCAAATAAAATCTTTGTTACTCTCTGATTAGCAATAAGTTAAAGTTTCGGTCTATAATCTCGAAAAAAAATAGGGAATGTTATATTCTTTAATTTTAGTTAAATATAGTTTATTATTAATTGATCACTTTGAAAAATTTGATCGATACTTACTTGATATGGTGAGTAGAACCATGAAGCCAATGAAAAATTTATAATCCATTTTCAAAAAATTAAATGTAATAATTATTTCAATGAGTGAACGATTTTAGTAGCAAATGTGATGTCTGGAAGAATGGATAGAACTAAAACTAGAATGATCATTGAAAGTATACTTATGAAGTTATGATATGAATCATAGTGAACGGGAGTATTATTATTTCTAAGAGTTTCTATGAATTACCAGAAGGTCATTATCACTCATTGAGGTATCAGTAGTTCGGTTCATTTAAGCTTATTTCGCAATGATAAAAACTTTTCGGGCAATGTTAGTATAGCTTAATTGATAAATTGACCAGTTTCGTGACTTATGACTCAATTCAATCTGGTGTTCGAGAAATTAAATTTAAAACTATTCTCGTCGTAGAGATCTACTAATTTAGAAGTGGTACTAAGGAATTATGATGTTTCATTGATAAAAGTCGAAGCTTCGTACAATAAGGGCATTTCACACCAAATCACCGAGTTTTTAACCCAACCCCTTTTCGATTTCGGTCGTTGTGTAACATGTTATGGTACGTATCTAAACCAACTTTCACCCCAATTTTCAGCCTTCTATTCCAAACTGGTCCTGAATAATCGATTTCTTCAATTTTTGAGTGGAAAAATTGTCATTAATGATAAAATAGTTGTGAATATCGATATTGAAAAAAAGCCGGATATCATTTTATCAATCTTCAAATGAAGTTTCAGATCAAAAATAGAACGGAAATATTCAAAGTCACATTGACTTAATTATAACGGTTAAAAAATATTCATCAACTTTTTTTAAAGGTCTGAAACTTTTGATTTAAAAAAAAAAAATTGACATTTCTTCTCTATGCTACAAAACTTTTAAGCCTTAATTTGAGCTGTTCCCATTTTTTATTTTATTGTTCGAGAATTGAAAATTTTTATTATTTTTGGGATTGACTTAGTTATAAATCTACTTTTCCGGCTAAATATAAAAAAAAAAATATGTGGGAGGGAGAGGCGGTACTTAAAGAAATACTAAGTTTTCGAGAACTCAAAGATGTAAAATCTTGTTTTTATACTTATCGCTAAGAAAATCGACGGTTTTCGAAAAATTCGGAAAGTAGTTTTCACCTCAATTTTCGAAAATCGAAATTTTATCAGAGGTCGACCTTTTGAAGCCCAAGAAAGCTATTCTGACTATTTTCAAATTTTTTTACCTAACCCAAAATAAATTATGAGCTTGTAAAAATGATGCTTTTTCGGCTTTTTTGAGAAAAACCGTTACTTTTTTAAAGTTTGCCATTTTTATTTTTTTTATTTTCTCAAAAAAACCTCCATTAATTCTACTATTTTTCCTACCGATCCCAGTGTTGGCATACTTTTCCTTCTATTTTTTTTTTATCAAAAAAAAAAAAAAAAAAAAAAAATTTGCTCAATTCAGCTTATTTTTCTAAACATCACTTTGGAAATTTTTGAGGATTAATAGATCACTTCAGAGTTTAAAAAAATTGAGACAAAAAAATTAATTGAAAGTGGTAATCCTCGAAAAAATTTGGATCTCGTTCAAAAAAGTGAAAAAAAAATTGAAGATGCCTATAAATAATTATATTGTAATTTTTTTCAAAAACTACACCTGAAAACGAAGAAAATGAAAAAAAATTGCCATCTGGTTCATTCTTAACCAAGTCACGGGCTTTTGAAGAAGTTATGTGCGTTAGATTTATTTTCAGAGAAACAAAGGTATTTCTCAACCTTGTCAAGTTTGGCCCCATTATTAATTGGTCTTAATAAAGGCACCACCGGAAGATAATACTCGGCCTCCCAGAACCGAAGATGTTATTTTTGAAAGTCAGGGTCGTTAAAATGTTCCAGAAAGAGGAAAGATGATGAATTAATTTTAATTAACACAATTATATATATAATATCATGGCCAAATTTTATTGATCAAATAACGATTCACCCACCCGGCTTTTATGTCACTTCCCATACAGGAAGCCCCAGAGTTGAACGATTGGGCCATGCCTGGGACATTATTGGGAAGCCTATCATGGCAAACATATACTGTCCCATGCCCGGGCCATAACTGGGTAATTAGTCTTGGTCATTCCAATGATTCCCCAGGCTTGGGCCAAGACTGAATAACCTAGCTTTGGCCAACCTTAGAGTCACCCTAACTTTTTTTTTTTATTTTTTTTTTTTTTTTTGTTTTGGGAAGAGGGTCAGGGAAAAATGCTGTTACGCACCGTAGAAGACAATACCCATATGAAAAGCATAGACTGCTCTTCATATGCATATTGCCCTCCGTGTGCCGGACTCCTCCCCCAAGGATATATCCACTTAAGATTTTACTCTCAGTAGACAACTGTATCCCTGGGGGCCCTACCGGCTAAAAACCTCACTCCCTTCCCTCTTCGGACCTAGTACTGCGGGACCGCGCAAGCATTACTTCGCAGTACTAGTCCTCCTCTTCTTTTCTCCGTCGCTGTTGATCGGTTCTATGCCATCTCTTCGCTCTTTTTCTGTCGCAACACTTCTCGGGCGTACGTTGTCCAGGTCTTATAGTTGTCTGCCGTCGCCAACATCCAAGGTATTTCCAAGTCAGCGGCATTTGGCACTTCTTTCTCCTCCTGAAAGCGCAGCCGTATTTCAGACCAACGCTGACAGAAAAAGAAAGTGTGCTCGGCAGAGTCGACAACTTGCGGACAGTATTGGCAGTAAGGATCGGTTCGGATCCCCATGCGATACAGATACTCATTAAACTGGCCATGACCGGACAGAAATTGGGAAAGATAGTAATCTACCTCTCCTTCTTTCCGTGAAATCCAATCACGGACTCGTTTAATGAGTCTAAATGTCCAACGTCCCGTTTCCGCAGATTCCCATCGCTCTTGCCAGAGTTTCAGGGTCTCCTCGCGTTCTCGAGCCTTTACACTCTCCAACGGTTCTTCCCCAGCCCTACGGGCATCCCAGATGCGCCTCCTCTCGAACCCCAAAAAGTCGATCGGAATCACACCCGCAATGACCAGCACGGCTGCTTCCGAAACCGTACGGTAAGCACAAGCTACCCTCAGCGTACCCCTTCGTTGAACGGATGCCAGTCTCCGACGATAACTTTCTACTTTGAGTGACTCGCACCAGATTTCTGCTCCGTACAGCATTATCGAATGCGAGACGCTCATGAGAACTCGTCTACGGCTGCTCCTCGGTCCTCCGACGTTAGGCATCAACCGAGAAAGACTTGCCACCAACGTTGTCGCTTTTTTAGCCGCACTGACAATCTGATCGCGAAACGTAAGTTTCGTATCGATCGTCACCCCAAGGTATTTCAAAGAACTTCCACTCTCGACGTGTAGAGTCACCCTAACTTGGGCCAAGCTCGTGTAACCTAACTTCGACCGTTGGATAGTTACCCTAACATAGGCCAAGATTAAAAAACCTAGCCTCGGCCGTTGAGTAGTAAACCTAAGACGGGCTTAGACTGAATAACCCATTTTTTATAAAAAGTCATTTGATAATATTTTCTTACATCTAGGTAATTTGTGTTGATTAGCTTTGTCAGGAAAAAAAAATTTTTTTTAGCCCAGCAGCACTGGGGAACCTAGCTTTGTCACGCCTATATTGGCCCATGTTTGGGTCAAGAAAGGTTACTCAATCCTGGCCATTCCAATCATTACCCGAGTCTGGGCCAGAACTGGTAAGCAAGCATGGGTCAGGGCTGGCAATCAGGCTTGGCACGCTGTTATCATTCCAGACTTCTACGAAGGCTAGAACACGGCTGGCTTACAAACTTGGCCCAGCGATCAACATAGTTGAACCAAGCCTGAGCCAAGCCTGGGCCTGTCGTACTTCCCTGTTTGGGTTATAATTAATTTCAATTAAAAACTATCCACCGGACTTATAACTCAACTAATGAGTCCCCTGGACTTTTATTCTTAAAACTATCGAGTCCTCTGGAGTTTCATAATTAATTAGCCACCTGCCTGATCCCCTGCATCTTTTAATAAGATTATTCCCTGGACTTTTATTCAAAATATTTAATTCAAATTTATTCCTCTGGAATTATCTTTATTCTCTCTCACACACACACACACACACACACATATATATATATATATATATATATATATATATACACCCACACACACACGCGCGTGCGCGCACACTTATTTATTTAATTGTCCACCGGACTTAACTCACACACACACACACACACGTTTTACGATATACTGAATTTTCTTTTTTTTCACACTTTCTGCTTCATCAATCGACAACATTTATTTGTTATTAATTTTTCTACTGATAAATTTTATTGTAATTCTATTCGTTTCACGTGAATTTTCCTTCTGAATTTATTGTACTGCGAAACTTATATGAATTCGATGATTGTATTTTGGACTCCAACTTGGACTTCGAACTCGTGTCCTGTTCTTCGCAGTTGATTCACGTACTTATTATCCAAACTCAATTTCCTTAATTTTTACTTGAAAAATTATTTCAATCAAATTTTCTTATAATTTACAATCAATTCCTAAGTTATTATTATACTAAATTAAATGAATAATTAATTCTAGCTCTCCTACCGAGAATTTATTTGACGAAACACGTCGTTAGATTTTACTTTATTTCTTAACAATAAGTTCTGGCTTTCCCGCCAAGAATTTATTCTATCGAAGACGAAGGGTTGTAAACACTTCTTATTACTTTACACTCGGTGTTAATTAATTTATTAGTTCTGGATTTCCTGCCGAGAATTACTTTACACACAGCACTACGATGTTAACACTAAATCTTGCACGTATTTACTGGATGATACTCTTGGCGTCTATCTGGATTCCCTTGGTCCTGTGGTCATATATTTTCGGCTTGGTCATTTTCGGCAATTTCCGGAAAATGACCTTCCCACTTAATTATAGGACAGAAGTTCAAGCTTCTTCAGTTAGTGCACTCGGCGACAAGCCGAAAAACTCTATCGCGTACTCATTCGGAGTTACGGCTCAAGTAACTGACCAGTCACAGAAAATCACGATTTTTCTTGATGATAAATGAATTTTTACCCTGTTACAAACAAACTATTTGAATTTTAATTATATATATAACTCTCATCAGACACTCAGGACCATGTCAGAGGCCCCTAAGATCTAATTCTACTTGAATCGGGCCGACAGTGGGGTAGTGCCACGCCCTAAGAATTTTTCTATAAAAGGGCCAGCAAACACTCAAGGACTTAGGCCCTGGTTACTACCCACAGTGGACCAGTAGGGTAGTAGACTAACGGTAAGGCTACTCGTACACAATCGGATATTCAGCGTGTACTCCGTGCAAACACCTTTCAAGATAAACTATTTGAAGCTCTAACGTGAATATTGAATCATCTGCAAGCTTTTCGCGTGACTTTAAGACGACCAGCTACTTTTGATATAAACTTAACGCTTTATGATGATTTTTAATAGAATTGGAATAATATAATTTTAGGTTATAGAGGATCTTTGTTCTCTGATACTTATAGAACTTGCTTGTAGAGAATAAAACTAATCAAGCAAAAATAAATATAGTTTAAAAAAAAATATTTTTTATTAATAAACCTATGAATGCCCCTTTATTCAAAAATGAAATAGGAATCCTATGTAGCTCTGGCATATATCTTCACGGCAGTGACCACTATCTAATATTCTGTAACTTACATAATCCAATAAAACTCCCACACAATATACCAATGCGCTGGAAATTAAAAGAAGCTAATTGGTATAATTACAGGAATACAATAAATAGAGAGTTATCCATTAACTGACCACAAGCAGATAGCTAACCACCTGGCCAACTTCTTTGCCCAAAACTCTAGTGATGATAACTACTTCGAAGATTTTCTTAACATCAAGTCACAAATAAAAGAGGACAATAAATGTCATCGGAATCAAAACATCGACCCCATAAACAGACCGTTCAAGCTCGAAGAGCTCAAAACTGTGCTCGTCAACTGTGAGGTTACTAGCCTTGGACCTGACAACAGAGGCAACTGTCATATCTATACCCAAGGCCAACAAAGACAATGCACAAGCAAGCAAACACAGGCTGATTTCGCTCATATGTAACTTGTGTAAAATACTGAAGAAAATAGTTAGCAAAAGACTAAGATGGAAGATGGACGATGAAAATTGGATACATAATAGGCAATTCGGATTCTGGCACCAAAGGTCCACGACCGACTACCTTGTGCACTGGGAGAATACATTCGCGATGCATTTGCTAACAATTACCATGCATTTGCTGCTTCACTTGACCGAGAAAAAGCATTCGAAATGGTATCACTAGATAAAATTATCAGTATCTTGAAAGAAAATGGACTCAACGGTAACATTCTGGAATGTACAACAAGCTTCCTGCATAAAAGAAAATTCAGAGTGAGACTTAATAATACCCTCTCAGACATAGTTGAAACTGAAAATGGAGTACCACAGGGATCTGTCTTAGGTGTCCCGTGGCTCCTGATAGCAATCAACAGCATATTTACTATCATTGATGCGCCTCTGAAAGCTCTCCGCGGATGACCTCACCATCCTGTGTGCTGGAATAAACCTGAATACAACTACGAAACTACTACAAGAGACTCTAAACAAACTCTGCCTAAGACGGGCTCTCATAAGTGTCTCAAACTCGACAATGCTTTACGGAGCAGAAGTCTGGTGTAAGTCACTTAAAGTAGAGAAATATCATCGGCGACTGGCATCTGTTCAACGGAGAGGCGCGCTGAGGATAGCTTGCGCTTACCGGACGGTTTCGGACGAATCGTTGGAAAGAGTTAAGGCTCGAGAACGCGGGGAAACCCTGAAACTCTGGCAAGAGCGATGGGAATCTGTGGAAACGGGACGTTGGACATATAGGCTCATTAAACGAGTCCGTGATTGGATTCCACGGAAAGAAGGAGAGGTAGATTACTATCTTTCCCAATTTCTGTCCGGTCATGGCGAGTTTAATGACTACTTGCATCGCATGGGGATCCGAACTGATCCTTATTGCCAGTACTGTCCGCAAGTTCTCGACTCTGCCGAGCACACTTTTTTTTTCTGTCAGCGTTGGTCTGAAATACGGCTGCGCTTTCAGGGGGATAAAGAAATTCCAAATGCCGCTGACCTGGTGATACCTTGGATGTTGGCAACGACAGAAAATTTTAAGACCATAAAAATGTACGCCCAAGAAGTTTTGAGAGAGAAAAAGAGCGAAGAGATGGCATAGGACCGACGAAGACCAACAGCAACGGAGACATCAAGAGGAGGACTAGTACTGCGAAGTAATGCTTGCGCGGTCCAGCAGTACTAGGTCCGAAGAAGGAAGGGAGTGAGGTTTCTAGCCAGTAGGGCCCCCAAGGATACAGTCATCGACTTGGAGTAACATCTTAAGTGATACATTCTTGAGGGAGGAGTCCGGCACACGGAGGGCAATATGCATATGAAGAGCAGTTTATGCTTTTTATATGGGTATTGTCTTCTACAGTGCGCAATAGCATTTTTCCCTCACCCTCTTCCCAAAAGAAAAAAAAAAAAAAAAAAAACTCTGCCTATGGACACTAAGCCCTGGTTTGGAATTCTCCCCATCAAAGTCACAGTATATATTATTCACAAAGAAACGGCCAACTGAAACCTGCCAGCTTTATCTAAACTCTCAGCCCATAACCAGAACAGGTCAGTTGAAGATACTAGGACTAACCTGGGACACCGAACTCTCTTGGCTACCCCATATTGAAATTCTCAAGGCTGAGTACTAAAAGAGAATGAACATGCTAAAGGCCTTAGCATCCACCAAATGGGGTGCCAATTTACAAATACTTTGTAACATCTACAAAGCACTAATTATATCTAAACTAGATTACGGAGCCATCGTTTATGGATCAGCCAGCATGTCGATCTTGAAACTACTGAACCCAGTTCAAATGATCGCGCTGAGAACCACCACAGGAGCCTTCAGAGCAAGCCTCATCACCAGCATCCACCTCACCAACAAACTGCCACTGAAGGACAGAAGCGCTGAACTAACCATCGTTCACGCTGCTAAATTGGCCTCCATCAACCCAGATTTTCTCACTTATCCGAATCTCCCAAAGCCACTCAGGATCAAGCTGACGGACTATCTTGGTAGCATTAACTGCAACTTACCTCAGATATTTGAGCGTAAACTAAATTCCATTCCTCCATGGGAAAAACTAAATATACTCATGGAGTCGTCTTTAAACGAAAGGGACAAAAACCAAATTTTGCGGGGAAATTTTAAGACTCTTTTCCTTGAGATACGGGACAACTACTAGAACCACCAAAAGTACTATAAAAACGGATCTAAAAAAAAATAATGCAAGTTACTCGATCGTATCAAATGAGGAAATAATAGCTAACAGACTGCCTGATACTTAGAGCATATTTTCCTGTGAAACCTATGCCATACTGGACCTGATAGAAAAATTACTGAATAGACCACCAGTACCTGATATAGTAATATAGAGCCATTCAAAATCAGATATTCAAGCCATAGAAAACCACTTTACAATGGATTCTATCATGCAACAAATACATGCTTCCTTATAACCGCATCAGAGTAAACATATACTAATCAACTTCATCTGGATATCCTCACAGCAACGTATAGATGGAAACGAAAAAGCTGATACGAAAGCTAAAAGAGCGCGTGACAATACTGATGTACTACCATCCAAGGCAACACTAACTGACACAAAAAACTATATTCACAAACTTTTTAGTATGAGGTCGAACCTGCATCAGACAACAAGACAAGCTATGATCAAAGACAAAATATTAACAAGAAAAGAGCAAGTTATTCTGATGAGTCTGAAGATTAGACATATTAATCTAACGCACTCCTTTCTACTTGATAAATAAGAACCACCTGCTTGCCCACACCGCAGAGGAATCCTTACTGTAGAACATCTCATCATAGATTGCCGACTTCTTAGGAATGAAAGGATACAAGCCTAGAGAATGACGAATCTTCAAGACCACTAAGCAACGCAATTCACTCATAAGATTCACTAAGCTAACTAATATTTACAGTAAAATCTAACACTATTGTCAACCTCTTGTAGTCGCTCATGACCTAGTAGTTAGTAGCCACTTTAAATAGCTTAAATAAAAAGAAAAAAGAAAAAAAAAATTTAACCAGTTTTACTTGAAATATCTTGCGCGCTTTGCGTACGTACTTTCAAAAATTCTGGTAGGAACTCAATAAAATATAAAACAAAAAAAGATTGAATTTTTTCATTTTTAGTTTGAATTAGCGAAGGTAAACTCAGTTTTTAATCTAAATAATTGAAGAAAAAAAAATGATTACCCTGTATATTAAGAATATTTTTTTAATGAGTTCATTGAGTTTAAAATACGGATATAAAAATATCTTTTAAGTGTAAACAGCCGAATAAGTTGTATACATTAATAAATCTTGATAAAACCCAGTTAAATATATTACAATAATTTGATTTTTTGATCAATAAAAAAACTCTCAAAAAAATTATGAAAAAATTAACATATGCAGATTTCTACATTTTACAAGTGAGAAATTTTTATTTTCCTTTAATTGTTATTTTATTTTTTTTTAATTTAAAGAATTTTCGTAAGTTTGCTGCTTTGACTATAGTTCAATATTTGCTGTTATTTGCGAAAAGATTATTGCAACTGCAACCTGCGAAAAATTATGTTTTTAAAAAAGATTCGAGTTGCTAAGTCTTTATTTTAACACAATATTAAAACTTGACTTTAATTAATTAAAAATAGTAATTACTGATAGAAAAGTAATTTAATTAATGGTATTAAACTTTAAATAAATGATAAATTATTAATTTCCAATTGATAAAAGTTATTACTACTTAAAAATTATTTTGTAATATTTTATTCACAATTATGAAAATAACAAGTTCAATCTTGACGAGAATAATATAATGTAATTTACTTAACACTAAATATATGGACTACATTATGTATTAATATATAGGTATTTTGATATAACATTAATAATGAGTATCATAATCTTTGTTTATGATTGCTTTTTTTGCGACTAAAAAGCAAATAATGATATTTTTTAGCACTGGAAAAGTAAATAATTTTAACAATCACTGCTAAATTAATGGTCAATCCTCATACAGCTAAATAATCATAAGCATTTTACTTTTTTTGGCACAAATCACATCTAATAGAATTCAGTTCTGCTTCTTTCAAACATAAGTCACTTGTGTAGTTATTCAATTGTTTTTTTCTGACTGATGGCATAATTTAATCTTTTGATAACTGCCTTTTCAAGATATTCGTGAATTATACTCAAGTTTACCTCATCATCAATAGGAGAATCTGGAAATAACTCTTATATATCATTTATTGAGACTTTTTTTCTTTTTATTCAAGACATCTTTGACTAGATCACATTCAACTACTCATCCTAATATAATCGGAGTTTAATCCAGAATACTTAAATTAATAAAGCTTGTTAAGTTTTTATAATTTTTTTGATTACGTTCATTATTTTTTGGAATGGACAAGCCAATTGCTGATAACACCTTTATCTTGGGACAGCCATTAGTACTTATTTTTGGCATGTTAATAAAATTAATATCAGTTAAGCGCTTTTTAAAACTATTTGTTTGTTGATAATTAATGGTAAAAAAGACAGTAATACTTGTATTTGCGGTCTTTTTAGTTTCATTAGAAACTACAGTGAATGACGCCGAATGAATTTCTTCTTCATTATCAAAATCTTTCGAACTATCAATATTGTTATTGTTGATTATTTAAATTTTGTTATTATTATTATCATCAGTAACATTAATACTTGCATTTATGTTTTTATTTCTTAAAATTTCACCTGGAATTACGGTAATCAATGCTAAGTCATTTTCTCTTTTTTTCATCAGAATCTCTTGGATGCGTGTTATTATCATTGTTATTACCCGGGAAAAAATAATCAGACCTAAAAATGAAACAAAATAAAACAATTTGGGCGTGTGCAAGATTTAAACCGTGGACCTTGCGCTCGGAAGTTTTACCCGCTACCCGTTGACTTAAGTAGTTGACTTAAAAAGTTAGTTTCGTATGAACTTCAAGTAATAAAAATACTATACGTGGTAGACTCTTGGTCAACAAAATTTTATATCTAATTTATTAATTACTGTACAACAGAGTGTCTGCTACTCTGGTTGTCATTATTTAAGGGCGCCACTGGAAGTATTAAACGGTCTTCCAGAACCGGTTCTTAATGTACAGGGTCAGTGTAAATTTCAATTGTAAGAGAAGGAAGAGGAATAGTCTACTTAATTTACTCTTAAGCGTTTTAGGGGGAAATTAACTATTGGATTTTTAATTTCTCGCTTAGAAAATCGATGATTTTCAAAAATTTCGGGAAGCTATTGTTTTCACCCCAATTTTCGAAAATCGAGTTTTCATCAGATGTCGACATTTTGAGGTCCTAGGAAGCTATTCTGACTATTTTTAGAATGATGTCCGAGTGTCTGTATGTATGTGCGTGCGTGTGTGTGTGTGTGTGTGTGTGTGTTTATGTGTGTGAATGGCCTATAACTTTTTAATTAATGAATCGATTTAGATGTTTAAGGCGGCGATTGAAAAAGCTTGTTGGCCGTCAACTTTCCTGAAAATTTCAGATCATTTGATCAAGTAGACTCGAACATATTGGCGAATTACGAAAAAAAAAAAATTTTTTTTTTTTAGTTTTTTATTGATTTCTCAGAAACGAATTGAACGATCAATTTCAAAATCTATTCAGCTCTAGAGCAAGATAAAACGCGTTGAATGCCGCCTTAACCATCTCAATCGGTTAATTTGTTCGAGAAATATCGTTGAAGGAAGAAATGGTAAAAAACGTTTTTTTTTTCAAATATCTTCAAGACGGCTTAATCGATCGCTTTCAAATTCTAGTCAGCTCTAGAATTTGATAAAACGCGCCTATTGCCACCTCAAACGTCAAAACCGGTTGATTAGTTTAAAAGATATCAGCGTTGAAAAGTTGAAAAAATAACATTCGATATTATTTTTTCCAGATAAATAAAAATGTACTCTACTAAAATGTGTCTAAAATCTTACAAATATTTTCTTTTTATGGTCTCTTTTGATTATCATATAATGCCATCAAACTCGTTCTTTAGTTTGAACCATATTATCAACGAAAAAATTTAAAAAACACAGTTTTTAATCATTTTCTCGGATATTTTATATACTATTGCTCTGACCTAAGCCAAGACTCATTTAAATCTTGACTTTGATCACTGACATTGATTTTTGCATCAACATATTTAGTTTATTCAACATAATCGGGAATTAAAATTTAAAAACTGCTTGTTCATTAATGATTTTTGATTCTTAAACTTTTAAACTTTAGCATAAAGCTTAACTTGCTAGAATTTGAAAAGCTCATAAAAAAACAAGCGCATGCAATATGATTTTCGAGCTCGAAGAGCTCGAAAATATAGTCAAATTGATATTTTCGAGCTCCTTGAGCTCGAAAACCGCAGGACGTTTTGGGGCTGGCCCGCAGGGTCAACCGACAGACCGATTTTTTTTATTGATAATATGTCAAAACTTTCGTAGATCACGAAAATGATAATAAGAAAGCTCAATTCAGTTGCGTTTTTTAAATAAAAAATAAAATAACAGTACGGAAGCCGAGACACCGTGTTTTTTCATTAAAAAACTTCTATCTATTAATGTAAAACCCTATAATGACTGGTATCCAATTAAAGGGTGATAAATTCTGAATAAGAAAAGTCAAAAACCAATCTCCTGGGGCTTCTTATGTTTGCGAACAAAATTAATTAAAAAAACAAAATAATTAGTTGTGTACATTTTGTAACGCTATTGGTAACAGAGCTGCAGAAACTGAGCTAGAGAGCGCGTGCAAGCCCGGGCTCAGTGGTTGTCATCTACTGCAATTTAAATGTTCTCACCATTCTGTGTTACGGAAATTATTTTTATTTTTTTCTTATTATTTATTAATTCAATTTTATTTCCAAAAAATTAAATTAATAAATAATAAAAAAAAAAATTCAACTTGAATAGTATTATTACGATTTTAGTGTAAGAACCAACACAGAATGGTGAGAATATTCTTAATTGCAGTAGATGACAACGACTGAGCCCGAGCTTGCACGCGCCCTCTAGCTCAGTTTCTGCAGCTCTGTTACTGACAGCGTGACAAAATAGAAACAACTAATTATTTTGTTTTTTTAATTAATTTTTTTCGCGAACATAATAAGCCCTAGAAGATTTGTTTTTGACTTATTTTAATTAGAATTTATCGCCCTTTAATTTAATACCAGTTACCATAGAGTTTTGCATTAATAGATAGAAGATTTTTGATGAAAATACACGGTCACTCGGCTTCCTTATTTTTATTATATTATTTATTTATAAAACGTGACCGAATTGGACTTTCTTATTATTATTTTCGTGATCTACGGAATTTTTTACATATTATTAATAAAAAACAGTCCAGTAGTTAATTTCCTCCTCAAAGGCTTAAGAGTAAATTAAGTGGACTCGAAAGATAATTTTATGAATAAATTAGATTCATTTAATATAACAATTTAACTTTTATTTATTTTATAAGCCTTTTTAAACTTTTACTTTTTAACTTATCAACCTTACACTTTGATAAACCTTATAACCTTATGACCTTGTACAATTTTGTCAACTACCTTTGACGACGATACCCGGGAAAAAATGATCAGACCTGATCAGACATGAACACGCATGAACAGGTATGATCGGGCCTGATCATGTCTGATTTCAGGCCTAATCATACATGAACAGGCATGATCAGGTCTGATCATTTTTTCCCGGGTATTTAAAAAATAATATCCGGTAAATCGTCATTACTTTTACAAGAAGAGCTTGAAAAAACTCAAAAAAGCAAAATTGTCAGACAGGAGACTCAATAAATCCTCAAACCAGAAACGTCTTACAATTAGGCAAAAATTAGAAGTATTAGAAAAACTAGATTCAAACGCTTTTATAACTAATATTGCTCAAGAGTATATAGTTTCCAGACCTGCTATATGTAAAATAAGAAAAAATAAAGATAAGATTTATAATTTCTCATCGAAGAGCTTGTCCACAAAATGCATGAATTAAAAAACGATAGAGTTGCCATTCAACGAAATACTGGATGAAATTCTTGTTTCTTGGTTAAGTCAAATCCGACAGCAAGGAATTCCCATCAGTGGTCCATTAATTTGTAATTCAGCTTTTCAAATAAATGAAATATTAGGAGGCTCAAAAAATTTTAAAGCAAGTGATGGGTGACTTGGCTTATTTAAAAGTCGACATGGGTTAAGAAAAACACAAATACACGGAGAAAAAATATCAATTGACACTGACAGCGCAATAAAATTTAGAGAAATATACAGCAATTTCATTAAAGAAGAAGAATATCTCGATGAAAATATATTCAGCGGTGATGATACAGGACTTAATTGGAAGTTGTTACTCAGGACAACATTAGCTTTAGGGAATGAAGATTCTTGTCCTGGCCATAAAATGAAAAAAGAAAGAATTTCTGTTCTGCTATGTGCCAATTCGAATCTTGTAGATTACCTCTTTTAATTATTGGAAAGTCTAAGAATCCAAGATGTTTCAAAAACAAGATTTTACCTGTCATTTACACGTCACAGAAATCATCATGGATGGATAGAGACATTTTTCTTAAATGGTACTAGAATAACTTCATTCCGTATGTTAAATCTCAACAAAAATTTCCAGGCGAAGTGATGTTGCTGTTTGATATTGTGGTCCCAGTAAGAGAAAAGACCTCGGAAATTGCCCCTACTACCGAACATTTATGAACTGCGCATGCGCACAGAAAAGTGGGAGAACATTTAACACATATAACTCCAGAGTGGGAGTAAAAACCGATGACACCCGAGGTCCATTCTCTTGTTGGGATGACAATAAATGTCCTGCACACAACGGACCAATTATCCAACCAATGGACCAAAGCGTAATTGAAAAAACTAAAAGATTATATCGTAAAAAATTATTGAGATAAATTTCTTTAGCACAGGATAAGTTGAAAGATCCAGAAAATTTTTAAAAATACTTTGATCTTTTGGACTGCTGCAATTTTATTGTATCAGCGTGGCAAGAGTTCTGGCAGCTGCGTGGTCTAAGCAAAAACCGTTAGATGATTATCTTAATGACAGTGTATCTAAAGACAATTTTAGCTTTGCTGATCCTGAAAACTCATCAAGAATTACTGCTGATGAAATTACCGAGCTGAAGAATGCCAGCAAAACAATTTCAGCTTTGAATTTATTCGACCTTATTATTAAAATGTTGTCCTACTACTTATAAGCTTCATAATTTTTTGTTTTTTTCATAGGATATGAAAACGTAGGCAATGAAAATCTTGAAAAGTTACGAAATGAGAAATCTGACGATTTAGGTTGGGAACCAGATAATTTACAAACTGTAAATACAATATTAACTAGACGTAAAATAGGTCTGCCAAGTCACAAGTCTTCATCTAACATAGAGAATTCGAGCATTGTAGCAAAAATTACTCAGGATACTACTGCGACATAAACTGGATTTAGATTATATAGAATTTGAAAGTCTAGGTGAGACACTAGATTGGGATAATGCTGAATACTCTATTTGTAATAATGATATCGATGATGATTCAATATCGGAGCATAAAAAATTAGTGATTTATAACTCACCAAAGGCTATTGGGTTAGATATGATGAAGAACAATAATAATAATAATTGCAACGATAATAATTATGATCATTTTACTTTTGATCATCAAGCGTTAAATGCTGTTAGAATTCTTCATCAGTGGCATTTAGTCAATGCTAATTTAAATGAATTAGATGTTATAAATGATCTCAAAGCGTTAAGCAGTATAATGCAACGTATTGATATTAATAATAATGAGTGATAAAACATATCATTTTAAGATTTTAGTTTTAAAAGTCTAAAGTATAATAAAAGTCTCAAATATAATATTGATAAGCTATGTATAATAGATATACTATGAGGGGTCTCGCTAAGCGTTATCAGTCCACTCTAGGTGATGGCCAGGGCCTAAGTTCTCGAGCAAGTGCTTGCTGGCCCGTTTATAAGTTAATTTTGGAGGCGTAGAACTACTCCACTGTCGTCTAAATTAAAATAGAATTCAATCTAGGGGGCCTCTGACATGGTCCCGAGTGACTGAGGAGTGTTAATTAACACACAATTGTTCTAATAAATGGCTGTATAATCAGTTAGATTTTGCGCTCGATTTTCAAGTCGAAAAATTAAAAACGCGCAGTTACAACACTGAGTTTAAAATAAATTTTCCCGCTACGCTTTACAATAAATTAATTAATTAAAATTCGGTTAAAAGATATTTGTTACTAATTAATTAATTTTTAATTGACTCTCTCTCTCACTAATAATTAATTTAATTTTACTATGGTCAATTTCTGCACCTCCTCCACCATTATTTCTTCTGCTGGACGCGACAAAATTTCAACGAGCTTAGCCTCTTGCAACTCGCGGCGTTTTGCATTTATTTTGCGTCTCATTGCTGCTTTCACCTCGTGCTTGACTGATGGTAGTGTTTTGGTTGTCAATACTTTGGAGCGCTCCCGTGAGTTTGTCTGACTCCCTAATGCCGATATCGATGGTTTCGCAGCACCCTGGTGAGTAGACTAACTATCTTCGCTGGTGTTTGCGTAGCTTTACTCACTACTGCTGATTTTATTGGCTTCGCAGTATTCTGGTGAGTGGGCTTAGCAGACAGTCCAGTTGAAGACGTAGTCTCAATCACAGCTAATGATGATATTGGCCGTGTAGCATCCTGGCGAGTAAGAATAACGCTAGTCACATGAGTCGTAGCACTGGAAACCGTTGCTGGACCTGCCTGAGGCTGGACTGGACAGTTGGACATGGTCAACTGGTCTCCGGACACCACTGGGCCTAGGCGCTGTAAAGCTGACTGGCGTGGTGTCACCTGTACGTCCCTCAGACCCCACCAACGTGCCTAGTTGGTTTACTGTATTGGTCTGCTGTAATTTCAGGTGGTCTTGGTCCTGAACCATGAATAAAAATTTTTCTTTCAGCTAAACGATACTTCATAGCTGCTGACAACGACTGGTTCTGGACTATCCATGGGATAAAGGCTTCTCGAGACGAAGATGATGTGATGGTGGCTGGTGCCTGCGAATCTGAAGACTGGCTTGTGCCTAGTTTCAGAAGACGCGGCTAAGACATGTTAAATTCAAGGTCTACCGGTTCTAACCCTGGTTGAAAATCGTTTTCTCAAGGTACTTCTGGTTCATCATCATCTTGCTCCAGTATAGATGCGATTGAGTTAATATTGATATTCTGGTCTGGCTGATTGGAATCTCCAATAATAATATCTTGGTCTTCTATGACTTGGATTAGCTAATTTACAATTTTTGTGGAATCTTCTGACATGAATGTAATTCATAGCTTTAACAAATCCCATTCGGACCAGCCTTCTTAATGTGCTTTGGCCTCGGTAGCGTAAAGGAAATCATTCACCGTCATGTTTTCCTGGGGATAGTGTAAATTACCCATTTTTAGGCTACGCAGAATGTTCTTCCACCTTATGTCGTCGTTGTATCTGCCTAGATTCGGTTGTAAGACAGGATTTGGAGCGGGTATCCCCGGCTGATTGTAAAAACCACGTGCCTGGCGGTATTCCCCTGCACTTCCTCTTGGATGATCGTTGCTTAACAGAATCTGGCCTTGTGGACCTATTTGCAGACGACGTAATTGATCTTGAAGAAAATTTATTCCATCTTCAACTGATATATTTTGATTCATAGGATCTGGTCTGTCGTCATCGTGGTTACCAGGTTGGTCTTGTAGTTGGTGTGGTTGCAGAAGTCTGTTAGCAGCTGGGCTTTCTCCCCTCGCCTAATGTTGACCCATCGGGGTGACGCTTGCATAATTGAGCTGAAGCTCAGCTGCTCTCCAGTCTACCGGTGAGTTTAAACGCCATGGATTGTCTCTCAAGTTCCACTGGTAGTCCATATCTCTTCGTGAATCCGAAATTTCTCTAACCAATTGAGACAATTGATTTATTTGTGCAGCGTTTTGTTCATTGACATTTCTCTGTTTTTCTGATATTTGCCGTATTTGCTGCGTGCTGCTGTCCATGTGATTGAATAATCATTGTATATCAGGTGATATATGTCCTTCAAAATGATTCAGACTGCCAGCAAAATCCATTTATTCATGACCTGGTAATGGCCTATAGGAATCATTGGCCCACAGATTGGGTGGAAAATACAACCCACATGCGGTGAGATTTCATCCGTGGCTACCTGGGTTTGAATTCATTGGTAGCGTATTTGATGGTAACGAATACAGAGGTAGTGTATTCGATGGTAAAGAATATGGAGGCGGTGCATTCGGTTGTAATGACATCAAAGGTATTGAACTTACAGTTGTTGTAATCGTCGGTGGAGTTCCAGTTGACGTAGTAACTGTTGTTACTGCTGGTCTCATTGTTGGTCTACCCGGATTAGGTGACATAGTTGAACGATTATACCCCCGGCTTCCTGATGGCCGACGTCCTGAAAGGCCTGAATCTTGATTGTTAGATATTTTATTTACGATTTGCGAGTATAATATCAGCCTACCCAATTTTACTCGATTTTATATTTCCGTGTAAATTTATTTAAATTATTTTTAACTTCTCGCTAAGAAAATTGCAAATTTTCAAAAATTCGGGAAGTTATTGGTTTCAGTCCGATTTATGAAAATCGAAATTCCAACAGATGTCGACGTTTTGAGGTCCTAGAAAGCTATTCTGACTAATTTCACGATGATGTCCGAGTGTATGTATGTATGTATGTACGTACGTACGTACGTATGTAAATATCTATAACTTTCGAACGGATCAACCGATTTTGATCTTCAAGGTGTCATTCGACGCAGTTTTTTAATATCTTGAAGCTGAAAAAAAATTGAGCTCGATCAGCAGGGCTCGTTCGGAGATATTCCAAAACTAAACTTTTTTCAAAAATGTTTTTTTTGGATAACTTTTTACGGGCTCGATGGATTAATTCCAAAATGGACTGGGCTCTGGAGATTTATAAGCCGCGTCGAATGCCACCTCAAACATCAAAATCGGTTAATTCTTTCAAGAGAAACCGTTGTCGAAAGAATTAAAAAAAAAAAATTTTTTTAGTATTTTGAAAATTTCTCAAAAATGACTCGATGAATCAATTTCAAAATTTAATCAGTTATAGAACTCAATAAAACGCGTCGACTGCCACCTTAAACGTCTCAATCGGTTTATTCGTTCGAGAGATATCGTTGTAGAAAAAATTGTAAAAAACGTTTTTTTTTGAAAACAAAAGCATACAAAAGTATTTTCGAGCTTGAAGAGCTCGAAAATGTATCTTCTACAGTTTTTCGAGCTCAAGGAGCTTGAAATACGCGGGAAGTTTTGGGGCTGGCCCGCAGGGTCAACCGACAGACCGATTTTTTTTGTTTGTTCAAAGTTTCTTTATAAAATAATTATTTTATTTATTTAATATTAATGGCTATAAGGAATTAATTTTATATTTTAATTACATTTTTGCTTAGTTAAATGAATATTTTAATTATCACAATTATTACTTTTGGACTTTTATTTTAACTCGTTAATTTTATTTCCGTATTTTACCATTAATTTTTCAACCAAAATTATTTTTCCAGCTTTTAAAATTCCACTTATTTCATTTGACGCAAAATTTTATATTTCAATTTTAAAAATTTCCGCTCTCTTTTTCAATACCCACACGATACTCATTTTTTTTACTTTCACGCGACTTCTCCCATATAATTTATTTATAAATTAACTCCTCAACCTCTCTGACAATTATTTACGGGGTTTTTTATAAGTTGTTCGCCGAATATAACAGGGTCTGCTACCTTGGTGGTCCGTTTTCAGGGCAACACTGGAAGTATTAAACGATCTTCCAGAACCGGATCTTAATATTCAGGGTTAATTGTAAATTTAGTTGTAAGAGAAAGATAAGGAAGGATAATTTATAATTAATTAATATTTATTTAAAATAAACAATTTTAACCTTTATTTAAGCAACTATCTTAACAACTTTCAACCTTATTAACTACTGAGTCAACTATCTTGGACTATATCACACACATACTGACATTACAGAGTCCCCTGGTCTATTTTCACACCTCGGACATCCCTGCTTTACCAATATTGAACTGCACGAGGTTACCGTCAACTACCTTTACGAAACGTTGGCACTTGTTTTTGTGCTTGGGCCGCTTTTTCTTTTTAAAATCCAAAGTCAGCGCATGCTCGATAATCGGTGGTAATTCCAAAGAATTTAGCGCTGGAATAGGTGGTGGTTGTAACTCCTTTTGTTTCAGTGATTGCAGTACTGATAACGGTGGTGGTACGAACGGTTCCCTTTGTTTCAATAACTGGAGTTTGGTTAAAGGAGCTGGTATGTATGGTTCCGGAGCTGCGGATTTGAGACGTGGAATCTTAAATCGCAGTGTAGACGGGAGGCTTCCTTTTGTCTTTTAGATACAACTGCTGCATACGCTCAATCCAACACGGTCCTGAGTCACCAGCTGTGTGGACCAATACATTGCTTCATACTCGTGGCTTCTTGTTAATGTTTGTACTTGATGACGGTTCCTCTATTACGGGAGGATCGCTTGACTGCCCAACTCCTGTGATAATGAATAGTTTCCTCTCTAGACTTTTCAACGCAACTGGATTTTTTATGTCAAGTTTCTCTGGTGATGGTGCGAATATAACCTTTGTGGGTTGCTTGCGTAGTCGCTTGATCGGTTTGGGATCAATTTGAAGTTTTACCGTACGACCTGATTTGGTCGCCGCCAAATAAACAAATTCAGCTGGATGTTTTTTAATGGGTGGTGAGATCGGTTTTATTTCACCGATCCAACTACTACGACTGTTTTTTCGCAGTGGGAGTATAACGGGACTTTTGACGGCCTTGGTGACTGCGACAGTAGTGGGTTCTGTGACATCGGCCTTCGTGATCTCAGTTGTTAATGGTTCTGGGTTTAAGTCAGATAATACTGCCTACTTTATTTTTTTTTTTTTTTGAGAGGGCCTCAATTCCGGATGGGGACTTTTTACATTTTCTTTTAGCCTTCCAGTCTTTGGTTTTCGTATCAGCGCGGAGCTTCTCTTTAACCCGATTCAAGACGATTGCTTTCTCCTCGTTCTCTTTGTTGCTGTCATCGAGAAAGTCTAGCGCGGTTTCCAACTTTATCGTGGCTTCTTCCCACGTATCCATCTATTGATTGTTGGGATTGATTCCGCTGCTGATATTCAACAAAGTATGTGTATATACATTAGGGTGCTTCGTTCCCGGCGGAAATATTTTTTTCGTTGCTCATCAAGCATAATATTGTTTTCATGGTGAAACAAAAATTCCTGCCAAGTTTGAGCTCTTAGATCCAATCCTCAGTACTTTCCATATGATTTCCATATGGATAGTAAAAATGTTCTTCATTTTTTTTTTATCCTACTTTGACAAATACCTAACATTTAAGCTTCTAGACCAGGATACCCCCTTAAGATATGTAGCATATTATTTTGAAGATGATTTAATAGAGATTAATTCCATACTTTCCAAAAATTTATTAAGTTCAATAAAAACGAAAAAAACATCAAAATAGTTTAAGAAAATTTTCTGTCCGTCAAGTCTGAAACCTGTATACATTGTAACTTGCGAAAAAATCCAGTAATTGAATCAAATTTTGTAACTTCCCGCTAAGAAAATCGACGATTTTCGAAGAATTCGGGAAGTTATTGTTCTTACCCCGATTTGCAAAAATCGAAATTTCATCAGACGTCGACGTTTTGTCCTAGTAAGCTATTCTGACTATTTTCAGAATGATGTCCGAGTGTCTGTATGTGTGTGTGTGTGTGTGTGTGTGTGTGCGTGTGTGTGTGTGTGTGTGTGTGTGTGTGTATGTGGATGTATGTATGTAGGGTGGTTCTTAAAAGGGGTGTTTTCGAATATCTTTGCTCCCAGGGGCTCAATGCTTCTAAATGGATAACAAAAAATTCCCTCAAAATTTGAGCTCATAATATTAACTCTAAGATAGTCCGCATTGTAACCAAAGTTTCTTATGAAAATAACATACGAAAAATTTTATTTATTCTTTAGAATTTTATATCTTATCAACAAATACACTTGTAGATCAAAAATTATGAAAAGTGACAATCTTATTGTAACTTTAACGCTCTACAAGAAACGTCTCTTATAATTTCTCGCTAAATCTATTGGCTTAAAAGTGTTTCAAGCTCAAAGTTTAATTGTTGTTTAACCATAAGTTGAGAAAATAAAGAACGACTACCAGCTGTATTAAGTTGTGGGCAAATCGAAAAAATATTAGCCGAAGGCCATATATACTTTTAAAATATTTTTATTTTGTAAACAATTCAAAATGACTGTGAAATTAATCAAATCAATTTCTGAAATTTGTATTTTTATTGCTACAGTGTATATCAAAGCATGGTTTACTTGTCCTCTAGCACCTGAAGCTCCAAATAATGATTTATCATTTTTAAAAGAACTTATTGATTATAAATTGATAGATGCCGAAAAATCTAAAGTGGGTGAAAAAAATTTAGCAAGCATTTGTGGTATTTAAATCCAGAAACTGCAGCTATGGAATTTTTTGACGAAAGGATATCAATAAAAATTAAGAACCAGATGGTGATTATGTAAAAAAGTATTGAAAAAACTTCAGAAAAATTAAAACGCTTCGAAATTAAAAACATTACAGACGTATATAACTGGAACATTGCTTCATTCGTATCATCAAGATCACCCCAGTTTTCCAAACGATTTGGAATAAATGCAGGTTTTTTAAATTTAGATCCGTCTTAGTGATGTCGAAATGAAGATTATCAGATAGGTTTGCTATTGGTAGAAAGTTTAAAAGTTGTTAATGATATTGCTGAGAGTGCAGTAAAATTAATTGAAGAATACCATAGTATACTAAGCAAGGACCCAGAGCAGCATCAATTTATAGTTCACTTTTTATCAGAATATAACCAATATTATGCTGATATTTGAAAATCTGTAATAATGAAAAATATGAAAATGGATTAAGGCTAAGAATCCAAGTGGTATCATATTTCATCCGTTATTTTATTTTATTAGGGAGGCCTGGGGCACGAAGGCCCCCTCCCCAAAAAACTATTAACAAAAAATTTTTTTTTATTTCCCGTTAAGTTATGAGCTCTGTAATGTTTTATCATATTTTAGGCCAATATGTGAAAGTGGGGTAAAATGGACCACTTCGAAAAAAATAATTGTAACGAAAAAATGATTTTTTTTTTCATTTTCCGTCAAGTTATGACCTTCATAACGTTTTTATGTCGTTTTAGGCCAATATGTGATGTGTAAGGTAAAATGGACCATTAAAAAAAAAATTGTCGCGAAAAAATTAACTTGACGGAAAATGAAAAAAAAAAATAATTTTTTCAAGTGGTCCATTTTACCCCATATATTGGCCTGAAATATAAAAAAAACATTATAGAGGTCATAACTTAATGGAAAATAAAAAAAAAATTTTTACCTAATTTTTAAAGGGGGCCTTTGTGCCCCAGGGGTGCCCTTATCTTGAAAATTAAAAAACTATCTTTTTTTTAATCTGTTCATTAATTGGAAAATCACACATTTATCACAATTCTAAGGATAACATAGCATTTGCTTATTTCGAGCATAAATAAAAATTTCACAAGAAATATTTGAAATATTTTTAATATATAATTGTTTACTTAATAACCATCCTTAACAATATTAATGGTTATACAAAAATTAGACTTTGAGCTTGAAACACTTTTAAGCCAATATATTTAGCGAAAAATTATAAAAGACGTTTTTTGTAGAGCGTTAAAGTTACAATAAGATTGTCACGTTTCATAATTTTTGATCCATTTGTCGATAAGTTATAAAATTCTAAAAAACAAATAAAATTTCTCCTATGTTAATTTCATAAGAAACTTTGGTTACAATGCGAACTATCTTAGAGGTAATATTAAGAGCTCAAATTTTGAGGGAATTTTTTTTTTATCCATTTGGAAGCATTCGAGCCCCTGGGAGCAAAGATATTCGAAAACACTCCTTTTAAGAACCACCCTATTGTATGTATGTAAACTTTTTATATCTTTTTAACTAATAAACCAATTTGGATGGTTAAGACGGCAATCAAAAGAGCTTTTTAGCCATCAACTTTTCTGAAAATTTCAGATCGTTTGATTAAGTAGGCTCGAAGATATTGGCCAATTACGAAAAAAAAAAATGTTTTTTTCTTTAGTTTTTTACTGATTTTTCAAAAACGACGTATACGATCGACTTCAAAATCTGATCAGTTTTAGAACTCAATAAAACGCGTCGATCGCCACCTCAAACATCAAAATCGGATAATTTGTTCGAGAGTTTTCACGGGAGAAAGAAATGGTAAAAAATGGGTTTTTCGATTATCTTTGAAGTGACTCATCTGATCAATTCTAGAATTTAATAAGCTCTAGAACTTAATAAAACGCGTCTATTGCCACCTTGACCATCTCAATCGGTCGCTGCATTTGAGAGATATCGTGGGAGAAAGAAATGCTAAAAACGGCTTTTTTCGAAACTAAAGGTATACAAAAGTATTTTCAAGCTCGAAGAGCTCGAAAATGTATTTACATCGATTTTTTCAAGCTCAAGGAGCTCGAAAACAGCGGGAAGTTTTGGGGCTGGCCCGCAGGGTCAACCGATAGACCGATTTTTTTTTTTAAATTCTTTAAAAGATTTGTAGGTCTCCTATTGCGAATGGCTAGGTAACTCAGTGCCGTTTAATTACAATAAATAAAATGAAAAAGGCTGTATATATATATATATATATATATATATATATATATATATATATCTATTGAGACAAATCGCTTTTTGTCTTCGCGATTTTTACCAGCAGCCACCAGGATTCGCGGGTTGAACCCTTGCTTAGGCTGGTCTCTAACAAATTTTTTTTACTTGGACAGAGCAATGGGCGAGGGTTTTTGCAAAGCAAGGACCCGCACTTATTCAAACTCGGCAACGTATGAAAAAGTTATCAACTCACCTCACGGCTTATCAATTATCAATAGATTTCTTATAATGAAATAAACTTATCAGTTCTTAAATAATAATACTATTCTTAATAGACAGCTTAATAATTCTTACCAGTAGAATAGGAAAATAGATAGTGTGAGTGAAAAATAGAATGAGAGAAATTAACTAGAAAATGCAAGATTATTGCCAATTATAATATTAGACGGAGAAAATTGAGAACCGCAAGGCTGAGGACGACGAAGACAATTCACATTGTCTCAATATATATATATATATTTATATGTAAAATAAACATGGATAGTGATATATCTATACATTATACGTACATTTCTTCAATCAGGGGCGCTTGTGCGTTACCGTCTTAGTACACCTGTTTTTTTTTTTTTTGGCTTATTGGTAAGCCTGAATTATTTCAACTTAATTTTTTTATTTTTTTCCATTTACACATATTGTTTTTTGTTACTAATCGAGATATTTTGAGTAGGTTCTTCTATAATTATAACAAAAATACTAATATAATTAAAAAAACAAGACATAACAAATTTTAATGCAAGAAAATTGTATATACTTTAAATTTATTCGTGCTTTCCGGGAAAAAATGCTTAAATATAATCATATCTGTTCATGTATGATCATATATGAGCTCAGATATGATCATGTTCGTTCATGTATGATCCTATATGATCGCATATCTGATCATGCATGACGTCATGTATGATCATACCTGTTCATACATGATTATATATGAGCTCATATATGAAGCCATGTATGATCATGTATTGTCATATCTGCACTTAGATAGGGGAAAAATTTTCTGACATGATCATATCTGCTCATGTATGATTATATATGAACTCATATATGACTTCATGTATGATCATGAAAAGCATGCATGATCATATCTGCAGCCTTTTACGAGGAAAAATAATCAGGTATAATCGTATCTATTCATGTATGATCATATATGACTTTAGTATTTATAATTATACTTCTCTAAGCGCGTTATGGAAAAATGATGAGAGTGAATTTTTACGATGCGTGCGCACAGGGACGACATAAAAACTAAATAAATGTTGAAGTTGCTGCATACACAACACGTGTTTTACTTTAATACAAGTGCGAATTGTATATGCATATACAATTCACACAGATGCGATTAATAATTATATATACTGAATCGCTGTAGTGATTTGAATTGAACATTTTAATGAATATTATTTACTATTCGTAATTATTAGTAAAAAAAATTTCGCTTATATTCTTTTTCAAGTGCTCTGATATAATTGAGGTTAACTTACCGTATGAATAATTTATTAATATAAATTATTATATTATCAATTGATATAATTTATACTAAATATTATGATATTATCGTTTTTAAATATTTATTATTGATTATTCAATATTTAATAAATAATTCAATAAATTTAACAGAAAATTTGTGATTAAAATTACAATTGAATATTAAATTAAAATAATAAATATTCAAAGTTAATAACCTAATAATATTTTGTATAAAGTATATAATATATATTTATTATTCTCTGAATTTAATATTTTTTTATAAATGATTAAATATTAAATTTAGAAAATATTAAACATTTTTAGAATGATTAGTTAATAAATTCAATAAAATAATATTAAATAATAATAAAAATTAAATATTTAATTAAATTATTAATTTTTAATATTAATTTCTTGACAATAAATTTTATTGATCATGCAACCTAAGACTCTGTTATGGTAGATTTATGACTATTAATGGTACCATTCAATTTCAATTTCAACATAATTACACGCACCCATGTTATACAACATACATTTTAACAATAATGTATACAAATATTCTTGCAAATATGTGCAAACATTATATTCCCAGATGCATGAGTTTGATGTTTTCAAAAAACACAGTATGAATACTCAGATCTGATCAGATCCGAAAAATGGCCCTGCAGATCTGATCTGATCAGATCTGAGTGTTCGTACATGATCATATATGATCGTATCTGAACATTTTTTCCCGGGTTCCCACCATTTTTTTATTATTATTTTATAATAAATGAGCATTATGACTCGTGCACTTTTGGATTTTCTGAATTTTTTTTGTTTTATTATATGTATAAATGAATAAAATAAATGAATAACATTTTCTGTAAATTGTTATTTTTCTTAAATAAAAACTAAAAAATTTTTTAGAACTCCTTCTAATAATAGAAATTGATTCTACAATTACTCCAGAAAGAGTAATCAACAGCAAAAAATAGTTTTAATAACGAAGATGACCAAAAAAAATTTTTGGAAATTTTCAAAACTCGAAAAAAAAAAAATCGTAATTGTTCGAATCCTACTATCGGCCGAGGTTTAAAATTTTGAGAATTGATAAAAGTTCAACGTAACAAAATTTTTAAAAAATTAAAGGACACAAAAATTTTTAAAATTAAGAATTTTGTAAAACATTTAATAAAACATTTGGCATAATTTTTTTTGTATTATTTTTCAAAAAGGGCATTAAGAAACAAAAATTTTAAAAAACAGGCTGAATTTGGATAATCATGGTCGGTATGAGCAAAAAACCGTAAAAACAGCTGTTTTTTTTTCAAATTTGACATCTTTCGAACCGATGATCGAAAGAATCTCAAACTTGGCCAAAAAGGATTTTTGACAGGTACAAGTAAACGTCTAAAAATAGAGGACTTAAAAAATACAAAATCGAAAAACTGTTCGATTTGGCGTGGAATGCCCAATATATATTACATAATGTGACAATTTTAATTTTTATTTTGTCAACTATCAATTAAAATCAAATCCTCATTACTCAAGGAAAAGTTCAAAGGTTTAGCCATTAATCCAAATTTATGAGTTGTCTAAAATAAATAAATTTAATCAATTTTTAATTTTATGTCCATTAATTAATCAATAGTGTAATTATTCATATCGTTTTTTATACATAACTATTAATGAAGTTATATATAATTCAACCTACTATAGAATATGGCTAATAAGAATTCATGTGTAATCTTAAATACATCCACGAATTTTTCATATCTACACCTGGCCAATAGATGAACGAAGCGGACTGCAATCAATCAATAACAAAAGTTGAGCAGCATCGAGGTAGAACATTAATTGGGTGGTTGACATCCTGGAAAAAAAAAAAAGATTTTATGAAATTTTATAAAATTTTACCTGGTTGTTTTCAGTATAAAATTTTATAAAAACATTTTTTCTCGGAAACACAATCAATTCAACAATTTTTAGACTTTATCGTCCAACAGTTAGAGGATTAAAATTTTTATTTTTTGAAGAAAAATTTTTGTTTTCGTAGAAAAGACATTACGTTTTTTTTTCGAAATTCCTCCTTTCTAATTTCAATATATTTATAAATTGTATACAAATTATTCGATCATTTAAAGTTTTCATATCAAGTTTTAAAAGTATTCAAATAAAAATGAAACATTCACTCAACTTTTTTATATCCCATGCACGTATAAGTATTTATTTAATAAATTTATCCGCGAAATTGTAAGCGTAGGGTATAAATAAGGAGTAAGTAAAGACCGAAGATTTGCTTTTCCGATTGAACTTAAACCACAGACACGATCGTGAGGGAGGAGATGACTTTCAACGCACGACTGATCAAAGGGGGTTGTAAAAAGAACGAGAGTTTTCTGCCCTTGTATACACGTTAATCGTTAAAGCATACTCTTTTTATAAATTTTCTTACGATTCAATTTAAATTCATCCAACCGCATAACTTTAACTGCTAAATCTGATAATCAATCAATTTAATTTATTTATTTATTTAGGAAACGCTGATGCTTGACGAGTGCAAAAAATATGATTATTTTTACGTAGATTTATTTAGATATCGGACTATTGCAAAGGGTCTCATGATGGAATTATCAAAGAATTTTGCCAACATATTCTTATTATACCTAGTAGAGTCAAAAATACCATCCACTCAAAAGTTTATATATATGTATATGTATGTATACAATATAACGCGTCTTGTCATCACGATAGCACCCACAATTTTTTACTTTTTGTTACTCGCGTCCACTCACCCAATGTGCTGCCCATACTAAATGAAATGCAACGTTGCCAAATCATAATCCCGATAAAAAATATTTAGATCCAAGCATATATGATTGAATCCAAACAGTCAGATATGCTTGAATCCAAATTTTGGCGCGATCCAAGCGGATTCAAACAGATCTGACAATATCCAAAGAGATCTCACTATATCTAAATATATCCAAACAGATCTTAAAATATCAAAAGAGATCCAAACAAATCTCACTATATCCACGAATATATGTGCATCTAAGTAGATCTCCGTAAATGTCTATCTTTAAAGAAATCTATATTGATTTAAGCATATGTATCTAAAGAAGTTTCACTACATTCTAATGAATGCATGTGTAACGTGTAAAACTGGGGTTAATTTATTAATTAATAGTAGTAGTATGGTGCAACTATAGCGCCCCCCACCACAAAGTGGTGGTAGAGCCCAGAGCGTGGTGGGGTCGGTCGCGAGTCCGCCGGTCGTTGCGAATAATAAAATTATAAATTATTTTTAAATTTTTACTTACTTTTAAATGACCAGCTAATACTCACATATATATATATATATATATATATATATATATATATATATATATATAGGTATATATTTTTAAAATTTTTACTCACCTTTAAAATACATATTTTTCTGCTTACCGTTATCAATAAAATTAATTTAAGGTTTTTAAAAATGAAAAAACATCCACGTAGCGTTGTTTCATGTTATTATATTTTAAAGTAATAATGACAGCAAGTGTTCGCCCAACTCGAAGATAGGGTACATGTCACCCTCATACATATATATACGGTTGTACATATCGTACGAAATTATATTTCTTTTATAAAGCTCGAGCCGGACATCATTTATTTGCTCCAATGCTGTGAACAGCGGCTCTAAAGTTATTGGCAGTCTTGATGATGTTATAGTTTCCATTTCAGCCAATAAATCCAGCCCTTCCAATGGTGAATACGTCTCGTGGTACAAAAAATTTAAAATATCGTATACTCTTTCGAGAACCTGTATAAATATTTTAAAATTTACTTTTAAGAGCACTTTTAAAATTCTCTTTTTTAACTTCAAAACTTTACTTACGTCTCGTTCAAGATTTAATACTACTAGATTAAAATAATGCAGACCGATAAAAACAGGCATTGTTTAAATAATTGAATATTTCCTTCAGTTTAACAATGTGCTGTACTTGAAGAGTGAAGCTGTACTGAATCTTATTGTTTTTTATCTCGTTGATAAAACAAAGAATGTATGATGGCCGTGTATCCCATTACAATTAACCATAGAACAGCACTTTAGTACTAGTATATTATATTTTGAAATTACTTTAAGTATCAAAAATTTTTCCCAATTATTTTTAAATTATAGGCGTATGAAGTTTACAAATATTTAAATAAAATACATATTTATTTTAAGCTAAAATTTAAAAATATTGAATAATTTTCAGGTCTTGTAAACTATTTGAATTATTAAATGCTTTTAAGAGGTAAAAAGACTTCACCCGTGTGTCGATAAGCTAGTATTCATTAAGCGATGACAAATTAGCATAATACATTATCGATTGTATGACAGTTAAGCGCAAGATGGTAATAAAGATATCACAGCTACTGTTTTGCTGTTACAGGAAAACAGCATTATATTTTTAGTTGGCCTTAAAGAATTTTGTCAACTTCTGACTTTTATTTGTTTAAAACAAAGTAATTTCATAGAATTTGAAATATATTAAATATATATATATATACTAAAAATTTTCATTTGAAATAACTTATTTTAATTATTAATTTAAAAATTAAAAATATATTAAAAGTTACTTACCTACTTTACTTAAATACTAAAACTTATTTCCTAAATGAATATAAAATTATTATTTTAATTATTTCACGGAATTTGAAATATTACTAATTTAAAAATTTATATCAAATATTTAAATACTAAAAATTTACATTTTAAATAACTTATTTCCTAAAACAATATAAAATAATTATTTTAATTATTTTGAGGCATTTGAAATATTATTAATTTAAAAATTTATAATAATATAGTATTATTTTAATTATTTCTTTCAAACAATGTAATTTCATATCAAATATTTAAAGTTACTTACCTGGGTAACTTAAATACTAAAAATTTTTATTCTAAATTATTAAAAATTTTTATTTTAAATAACTTATTTTAAATAACTTATTTTCCAAAATATTGCAAAATTAACATTAGTTTAATATATTTTGTAAGGTTAAGCGCTGTGCATTTATTTGAAGCTAAATCATACAAGTTTTTATTTAAGCAATACAAGATTTTTATTTAAGTAATACCATGATAATTATAATCACTATTATAAACAAGCGTAGGAATAATTTTATGCCGTCACTTTGGTAATGATGTCCTTAGTGAAAAATAATATTAATTCGAGCATAACCAGCTCTAAATAATCAGCGGTAAACCAACTGTGTGTAGCTTCTAAGCTACTTTTTATTTTTTCATTTACAGAGGCATTTTTCAAACCACCAATCACAAATTTACTAATGATTTCTTCAGATAGCTCGATATCCCCAAAATTTTGGCGTATACGTGGCATTATCTCCTTAACAGGTATTATTAACTGGTTCAAACATTCATTACATGGCTCACATAATTTTTGAAGATACTTCAGACGACTATTTATGAGCTCTTCAAACTCATAAATATTCTGTACTGTGTTTTGACGCATTGTCACTTTTCGTACATATTTAGGCATTGCACCAGCCTGCTGATCGGTGACATCCATGATTGTAAATAATTTTGCTTTCCCATAGGTTGATCCCAACGATGAATATTGAAAAATGTAGCCCTCGAGCGATGTTGTGTCATTAGGCAGCTTTCTGTATTGAGCATCAGGCAAGTTGAAATTCTTCGTTAGTTTTTTTAATACAGTTGTAAATTGTTGCCACTTTTCTGAGGAACACACTATACCACATGATTTTTCATCAACAATTGCAATACACGGCACAAACTTGGATGTTTCGGTATCCAATTTGAGTCCTACAATTATAGATTTTGTACGAGACTCGTTTAGTTTATATGAACTGGTCAATAAAAAATCAAATTTCTCCCAAGACTGAAGCACGCGGTTGTCTTGTTGCGAGGTAGTTGGCTCAGCCATTTCATTAAAAGATCGTTTTTTAGATAATGACATTGTCAAAGCAGCGTGATATGTTTTAGTCACAAGCTTTACGAGAGAACTGTTGCAGATTATAAAAGTTTCAACTTTTAACACATTAATTGCCCCACCACATATAAATGCAAACTATGCATTTTTAATTTACGCTTCTATATTAGTTTAATAATGAGCACAGCTTCGTGGTATATATGTATATATAGGTTAATAAATAAATAAATTAATAAATATAAATATACATTGATACTTTTGAATAACTTATGCTGATTTATCTAAAATTTTCTATGAAGCCATGATTTTTCAATTACGGTTGTAAAGGCGTTATACGAGATCATGTCAAAATACCTATACACTTAAAATTTCTTTTTAACAATAATTTTACAAGACCTTGAAAATTATATACACGTAATAATGTTAAAAATGAAATAATGCAGCTTTACATAAAAAGGTAGTCATAACAACACGTGCGGTGTAAAACAGCATCATCAGCACAACGTGTCCTACTCTTTAGTTTGATTTTATTCCTAGCTGTCGGGTATTCTATAATTATTTAGTTTATTACGAGATACCTAGTGTTGTACAACTTACATAGTAATATGAATCCTGATAATTTACGCTATCAGAAACCTTTCATTACGGCCCTTTTAGAATTGGTCCGTTATGTAAAGGAAAGATCACCACGTGCAAGGGCAGCCTATACGGAAACAAGACTTGAAAAATGGTGGCAATTGTCGCGGGAATGTTTAATAAGATTATTACGCCGCCTTGTGATGTTTTCATCATGTCGTTTATTAGCAAGGAGTTATAAAAGAGGGCTGCTAACGACCAATACAGTTGTTTTACGTACAGTAGTGTCAACAATTGTTCAAACTCGAAAAGCGGACGCTAATTGCTTACAAGATTTGTTGGCGGCTTACGGTAAGTGTATACATACCTCTTATGATAAATTTAATTTCTTAATTTATCAAGTATGTAAAAATTCTATTTTAGAACGATACAGCCGTGATGAGCTATTGCAGTTAGACGATAGCTCTAATAGCAATATCGAAACCGTTGACGTGAGTTTTAAATTTTTGTGAAATATATTAATTTGGTTAATTATTTTAATTTGTTTTATACTTTTATCACCTAGGATGTTACGCAAACGGTTAGGCCATGGGTTGGTTATTATCCAGGTTGCGAAACTATAAGAATGGATCATTTCACAGGGGTTCAGCGTGAGCGTAATTTGTCTACTAGCTCTGACGATTCGTACGTTTCGTTTCCAACAGATAATGAAGAATTGGACGACCCTGGTAAATTCGATTCTGAAGAGGAACTGATAGTTGAAAGAACTCAACAATATTATAATAATTGTGACTTCGACGAAGATGAAGAAGAAGAAGAAGAAGAAGAAGAAGAAGAAGAAGAAGAAGAAGAAGAAGAAGAAGAAGAAGAAGAAGAAGAAGAAGAAGAAGATAATCTGCAACATACATACATTTCTGATGATGATGATGATGATGACGATGACGGTGATGAGTCAAGGCATTTTATACAACGTAAACTTTTAGGTATTTTACACAACGCTAAACAGCATACCTTTTATACACCGTCAGCGGCTTAATAATTATAATAGAATTTTGGATACTGTAGTACCAGTTAAAAAGTAAGATAAATTTTGTAACCTATAAGTTTTAAATATTTAAAAATTATATTTTTAGGTGTACAGTCAGGTGGTATAACAACAAGATCAAAAGCAAAAAAGGAACACGCCTCTTTGCCGTCAACATCAACACAGTCTGACGCTGATGATAACAATAATAATAATAATAATAATGATAATAGCAATAGTGAAAATGATGAAAACGTAGAGGGCCACATTAGTGTACAACCCCCAGGTCAAAGATTTATAGTCGAGCGGCAAATAGTTAAAAAATATAGACAGTTTCAAGCTAAAGGTAAAGAGACTACAATCAGAATCCTTCCACCTACTGCAGAATCTAATCATATGCAATGGGTTGAAGGTGCTTTAAGCGATATTCTCACGTATATTACAGCGTCGTGCAGACCTTACGATCACGTAGGTTTTACTATTAATTATGAAAGACTCACAGCTGGGGCTATTTGGGCAAAATTTACAAGAGCAAACAGTATCACAGTGAATGATTTATGGCGTTTATTAAGTAATGTTGCTCAAAGTGCAGGCGGTCTGACTACTGACGATAGACTTATTATCACATCAGCTGTTGTCTCAGGTATTGAGGGTCGCGGTAAAGTAGTTTTGACTCACGAAACGCTTTTTAAACGATCAATAATAACTATTAATAATAAGGATAATTTATGTTTGCCGCGATCGTTAGTTATTGCAATGATGTATATTGAAAGAGGCGAGGTTCGCTCGGGTTCTTTACAGCGCAAGTGGAAAAATATAATAGACAACAGGAGAGATACACAACAAAAAGAAGCTCTTAAATTATTACAAGCTAGCGGCGTTGTGATTCCTAGGCACGGATGTGGTATTAACGAAATACTAGCTTTTCAACGTTATTTTATACATAAAGGTATAGCAATAGTTGTGTATGAATTTTTAACATTTGGAAAAGGAGCTCAACCACTTTTTGACGGACGCGTAATGATTCAAGAAACGTTTGGGTCGATTTGTCATTTAATACATTTATTATATTATCAAGATACTAATCATTATCAGCCCATAACAAATTTAGCTGGTGCTTTAGGAAGTCGTTCATTTTGCGATCAATGTAATAAAGGTTATGAGTCTAGTCGTGACCATAGATGTTCTAAAAAATGTCCGCGTTGTAATACATCGGCTGTATGTAAATATGTAGCTAAAAAAACGTGTATTTTATGTAATCGTTGGTTTTCAAATATTGAATGTTATAAGAATCATTTAAAATTAGCTTCAGCTAATTTACGCGGGAAAAATAAGGCTCTTACAGTGTGTGATGCTTTGAAATTATGCGCTGCATGTTGTAGATACATATATCATAATCTAGAGCATAAGTGTAACATAAATTACTGTCAGATTTGTTGCTGTGAAAGACCACTTAATCATTATTGTTTTATGGTCCCTCTTAAACAAAAAGAGCTTCCAAAAGTTTTATTTTTATTTTATGATTTTGAAACGCGGCAAAATAAACATTTAAAAGGTGATAAGTCTACAAAAATACACGTACCTAATTTGTGTGTTGTTCAAAAAACATGTCTCTATTGTTGGGATAGTAAGAACGTCTCTGAAAATTGCATTGAATGCGGTCGACACGAATATATTTTTGAAGAAAAACCTGTCGAAAAATTTATTGATTTGGCTTTACAAAATAATTCTAAATTCTCGAAAATAATATGTATTGCACACAACGCTAGTAGTTTCGATGCGCAATTTGTTTTAAAATGTATGATTGAGAAAAAGAAAACACGATTACCTGATCTAATTTTAAATGGTACAAAAATAATTGTGATGCGCGTAGGTAAAACAGTTTTTTTAGATAGTCTTAATTATTTGCATATGCCTTTGAGAGAACTTCCTAAAGCGTTTGGATTCGCTGATGAAGCATCAAAAGGCTATTTTCCGTACTTATTTAACACACCCGCTAATAAAAATTATATAGGATTTATGCCTGATGTAAAATATTTTTCACCTGATACTATGTTTGCTCAAGAACGCAAGCAATTTATGGAATGGTATAATAATAAAGTACAAGAAGGTTATATTTTTAATTTTCAAAATGAAATTAAATTTTATTGTCAGAATGATGTAACTGTTTTAAGAAGAGCCTGTATGTTATTTCGTGAAATGTTTATAAAATGTGGTAACGTATGCCCCTTTTCGGAATGTACCACTATCGCATCAGCCTGCTCAAAAATTTACAGACGTAATTTTCTTAAACCTGACACGATAGGCATTTTGCCAGCCAGTGGTACTTATCGATGGTCATCAAATCAATCACACAAAGCAATTCAATGGCTTATTTTCAAAGAACGAGTACATGGTTTTAGAATTACACATGCTGCGCGCGGTAAAGAATATCGTTTGCCTTCAGGAATACTCGTTGACGGTTATTATAAAAATAATAGAACCGGTGAAGAACATGTGTTACAATTTCACGGGTGTTACTGGCATGGTTGTCCTAAATGTTACAGAGTAAACCGCGATAGAATACTCAATATTGGCGATAGTATGGATGTAAGGTATGACTGTACTATAGCCACATCAGAAAAAATCCGCAGATTAGGTTATACTCTTACTGAAGAGTGGGAATGTGATTTCGATTTATTTTTATCTAGAAACCCTGAAGTTGCAGCTGAATTACGCGATCACCCCTTACTTTGTACTGAGCCGCTGAATCCTAGAGATGCTTTTTTTGGCGGTCGTACAGAAAGCTTTGTTACGTTATACGATATAAAAAGCCATGAAAAAATTAAATATGTAGATGTATGTTCGCTGTACCCTTATATTTGTAAAACTGGTAAATTTCCGATAGGTCATCCCGAAATTTTTATAGGTGATGAATGCCATACTTTGATAGGTGAAAATAATAATTTAGCACTTGTGGAAGGTTTGGTGAAATGTACTGTTCTTCCACCAAAAAAGCTTTATCATCCGGTATTACCATGTAGAGTTCATGATAGGCTACTCTTTGCACTGTGTCGTTCTTGCGCTCAAGAATTAAGACAGGTAGATTGTAATCATAGGCCTACAGACCGCGCTTTAACAGGTACATGGGTGGTAGATGAGATTAGGAAAGCCGTTGAAAAAGGTTACATTATCATAAAAGTATTTGAAATTTGGCAGTATAAAATAGCTCAGTATAACCCCAAAACAGGGTCTCAAGGGATATTTACGGAAGACATTAACACTTTTTTAAAAATTAAAACTGAAGCTAGTGGATACCCTAAAGATTGTAAAACTGACGAGCAAAAAGATAAATATATTGAAGATTATGAGTATGCTGAAGGTATAAAATTAGATAAAGAAAAAATTGAATTTAACGCAGGGTTACGAGCTGTAGCAAAACTTAGTTTAAATTCTCTTTGGGGAAAATTTGGTCAGCGGGAAAATTTAACACAAACTGAAATTGTTACAACACGAGCGCGTTTAATGGAAATGTTGACCGATAGTCAAATTGAAATATGTGGCTTTTTACCAGTTAACGATAATACATTATATATAAATTTTGTTAATAGTAAGGATGCTATAAAGCCTTCCCGCACAACAAATGTTGTTATCGCAGCGTATACAACGGCCCAGGCACGTCTTAAATTATACACTTACTTAGAAAACTTAGGTACTAGGGCTCTATACTGCGATACCGATTCTTGTATTTACGTTTCTGTAGAAGGAAAATATGAACCACCAACAGGTAAATTTTTAGGAGAATTAACTGATGAATTAGAAGGGTACGGTATAGGAAGTTATATTACATCTTTTGTAACAGGCGGCCCAAAATTTTATGCTTATACTATACGTAAACCTGATAATACGACAACCGAGGTATGTAAAGTAAAAGGTATAACTTTAAATTTTTCTAATAGTCTTAAAATTAATTATAATACAGTTAGAGCACTTGTAACTGGTGAAAAAACAGAGCCTATTATAATAAAATTTGATGCTATACGTAGAACATGTTTTCATGCTATTGTAACAAAAAAGGAAACGAAAACAACATTTCCGCAATATAAAAAAAGACGTTTTAGAAATAAATATTCAACATTACCGTTTGGGTACAGAGTTTATTAATTGTATTTAAATTAACACTGTAATAACTTATAATAAATGTATAAAATATACTCGCTTCTTCTATAATTTATTTTCCCCCTCTTTCATTTACCAGCGTAAGTAATTTTTATTTATTTAGTTATTTACTTAAGTTTATTTTCTTCAGTTCGTCAAAGACAGTCTACCTAGGCGTTAAAACTAACTTTAAATGGATATTATAATAGATATTCAGGGCTTCTTCGATAATTATGGAAATTTTTTACCTAAAGAAGTAGCGCTAGTAGATTTAGAATCTTCTATACAAGGTCATTGGTTAATCAAACCCCCATTTTCATATAATAAATTATTATCCTCAACACGTCAAAAAAATAATTGGCTTACAATAAACAAACACGGCTTAAAGTGGTTTGACGGTTTTATTGCACTCTCAAATTTGACACCTATTATCAAATTTTATTCTGAAAAAGCTCGGTGTGTATATGTACGTGGTGATATAAAATTTAAATATCTTGAAAAATTACTACAAAAGGAAGTTATTAATTTAGAAGAAGAAGATATCGACAAGGCCCCTAATAAATTTGATGATTTGAGAACTACAAACACTTTATGTACGTTACATGGTGCATTAAAAATTTACAATCCTGATCAAAATTTGAGATGTGCTTTAAACAACGCTCTTTGCCTACAAAAGTGGATTTTAAAAGAACGTTCAAATTCTTATGAATTTTAAAACTTTAAATTTTCATATGTCTCTTTAATAACAACTGATAATATACACAGCTGACGATTGCATTTTACGCGGAGTCAGCATTTAAAAAGACAAGCAGATTAAAACTACAACGAGTCTCAGTTTCAAACGGTAGTTCAAGAGTGTCATAATAATGTGTTACACAAAATTTAATAAGTGTGATGAGATTCGTGCAGAACCGGAAGAAGATCCAGGAAATGAAATTAATGTGACTGAACACGATCTGGACACATTTAGAACATATTGGCCACACGATCCTTTATTCAGAATTCTACCGACACGCTTAAATGTTGAGAGCATCGTATGGTTAAGCGCTGTTACTCGTGCTGTAAGAAATTCACCAACTTTTCTTGATGTAGGTTTAATTTTACATTATTATTATCTTCGCTATTATGAAACTTATCTGAATATATTCTAATTATCATTTCAGTTTTTTTGGGTATGCCCCGCAACATCTTTGAGCTAGCTATGCTGTCAGCACCAGAGCTGATTCAGCAGCCTCTCACGCAACGATGGAACTCGATCCACAATAACTCGAGTGAAAACACCTCTAAGATAGTAGAAGACAAAACAGAATAATGTTAAAATACATAAGATTTACTAATCTGTCTATTGCAATTGTATTCATGTATTTTTAACTGTACCAAATTTGAATTCATGTATTTTTATTATATTTAACATACCATATTTTTAATAATAACTACTTATCCATAAGTTATCGGTAAATATATAAGATATACATCACTCACTTATTTTAGTTCGAACAATGGATCCGCGGTGGAAACACCCTTGGACGTCAATTATTTGCGGTCCCACGGGCTGTGGTAAGACAGTATTTGTAAAAAGGTTCATTAAATATTTACCTCATATGAGTGATACGAATTTCTCGAGAATAATATTTTATTACGCTGAATGGCAGTCTTCTTATGCGGAATATTCTAATTATAAAAATATTGAGTTTCGTGAAGGTTTACCACGCAGTGAAGATTACACTAACGATACACGTCCAAAATTGCTTATTATCGATGATCTGATGCGCGAGGCCTCAAATAATAGCGTCGTAGATTTATTCACGAAGGGCAGTCATCATAGGAACCTAAGTGTAATTTTTATTACCCAAAATATTTTTCATCAAGGACACGGTCAAAGAGATATATCCTTAAACGCAAACTATATCGTAATTTTCAAAAATCCACGTGATAGATCACAAATACAACACCTTGCAAGACAAGTTTATCCTGAAAATACACGTTTTTTACAAGAAATATACTATGATGCGACATCTGTCCCCCACGGCTATTTACTACTAGATTTAAAACAATCAACACCTGAAAATTGTCGATTTCGTAGCTGTATTTTCCCAGATGATCAACATCAATTCGTTTATATAACCAAGAAAAGTATAAATAATAGATCTAAAAGTTACAATGTTCCAGTATACTACCGATAATGGCGCAGCGCGGACCAATTAAAAAGAAACAGCTTGCTATACTCCAGGCCCTCTGTTATTTAAATAACGAACAAAGACAAGCTATACTACGCAAGGCTGACGCAGCTTTAGTACGGTGTATTTGCGAGTGTGCTCTCAATATATTACGTGGTAATGTGTTGTTATCATCAAAAGATCGCAAAAAATTAAAACGTTATGCACCGTTTTTAAGAAAATTATCGGCTCAAGGCAGTTTAAATAAGAAGAAAAAGATAATTGTACAGAAAGGCGGTTTTCTACCGGCATTTCTAGCGCCGTTACTAGGCGTGTTACTGTCAACAATAGTCGCGCATTAATTAACATGGAATACGCTCGCAAAATGGTATTAGTACCGGAAGATAAACTACAAGAGGATAGTAATACAGACCAAAATGAAGATAAATTAAAAAATAAAACTATACAGACTTCAGGCACGGCTCTATCACGACTCGATAATGAAATGCACGAGATTCTAAACTCTAATAAGTATAATTCTGATCGTGAAAAATGTCAGGCGTACTTGCAAATCCTTGAACGTTATTTACGTTTACTAGAATATGAAAAAAAACCTTTAGAAAATACATTTACCGAATCAACCACAAACGAGAATATAAATTTTTCTGGTTCTTCTTTTGACACTGTTCCTAAAACGTCGGAATCTAGTATAAACTCGTCTGCAACGACAGTACATAATACTTCATATGAGATCGGTATTGATAATTCAATTATAGACAGTATTCCGAAAAAATTCAAAAATAAAGCCCGTTTGTTGTTAAAACGTCTAAAAAATTTACCTAGCTCAACAATAGCGTGGGATAGCCATGGGGTTGTAACACTTCATGGTAAAAAAATACCAGGCTCAAATATAACGGATCTTCTGAACGATGCTATGAGAAGGAGAAAATCGGTCAAAGCTATAGGAAGACGCCAATTCGCACAAGTGTTACAAGCCTCAAATATCCCTCGTGAATATATAGGTAACCAAAATTTTTTCAATAGCACAGTATTATCTTCTACACCTACAAGTTCACGAGCTAGTATCAGCATACCGATTATTCGCGAAGATCTTGCTTCTTCAGATGAGTTTATGACAGGTGATGACGAAGGAACTAGAGCAGCTCAAAAAGGCAAAGGTTCTATATCTATAAAATCAAAAACTAAAAAATTGTCATGGGCGAAGTTCAGACCGATGAAAGGCTAAAAGCCATATATTATAACCCTTCACACGTGGCCAGTTTTTCGGGTGCTAGAAATCTTTTAAAATTAGCTGATAAAGATGATTCAAAGTTATCAAAAGACATGATTGAAAACTGGCTTAATAAACAAGAAACTTTTACAAAGCATCGACTAAATAGAAAATATTTTATCAGACGTACTTACAACGTAGAAGTAATTGATGATGTATGGGAAGCCGATTTGGTAGACTTGAGAAGTATATCAACGTACAACGACGGGTATAAATACATTTTAATGGTAATTGACGTGTTGAGTAAATTTGCGTGGGCTGAGCCTCTATTTAATAAAACTAGTATATCTGTGGCACAAGGTTTTAAAAAAATACTACTACGCAGCAGCAAAAGATTACCTCGTTTAATACAAACGGATAGCGGCAAAGAGTTTCTTGGCGCTTCTTTTCAAGAATTTTTGAAGAAAAAAGAAATACAATTTAGAACTGTACGAAATCCTGATGTAAAAGCAGCTGTCGTCGAACGTTTAAATAGAACGATCAAGGAAAGAATGTGGCGCTATTTTACGTATAGACGGTCAAAAAGATATATAGACGTATTGCAGAATATTATCAACGCTTACAATCATACACAGCATAGTGGTATAAAAATGGCTCCTGTAAATGTCAACGAAGATAATTATACTGCAGCAATTTATAACCTTAAGAAACGTTATGAAAATAATAAACGTTATAGACTTATGAAAAAACGTAAGCCTAAATATAGTGTTGGAGACATGGTACGCATCAGTAAGACTAAAGCAGCGTTTGTGAAAGGATACGAAAGCGGTTGGAGTAACGAAATTTTTAAAATTTCTAAAATTTCAATGTTTCGTCAGCCACTGGTTTATTTATTATCTGATTTACAAAACGAACCCATTGACGGTGTATTTTATGAGGAAGAATTATCTCTAGTTAAATAAAATGGCTTTAATTAGAGATAATTTTTATATTGTATTACCTAGTAACAGTAGTATGAAATATTTCCCCAATAACACGACAACGCGTTTTATAACACAGTTACCTCAAGCGTTGGAATTAAGCGGCGAATGGGAAGTTGCGTTAGTAGAAATACAAACTCCTATGACCATACTACATATACCAAAAGAATCTACGGCTATTATCATAGGCACAGCCGACATACCTATAAATACTGAAGAAGGAAAAAGGGCTATTGAAGAAAACAAAGAAGTAGAAAGTATAGTTGATATTTACTATGGAAATGTACCTTATGGTCAATATCAAAATATTACCTCTTTGGTGCAATGTATGAATGCACTTCCTGCATTATCTAAGCATATAAATTTTGTACATGACGCCGGTGGCTATATATCAGTTCATAAAATATGTGATTGCGTAGCTATCCATACACTGAAGTTAAATGAAATACTTGAAAAGATACTAGGATTTAGCGTAGACTATTTACCTAGGTCTATCTCAGAAAAGAACGAATGCAAAGGGGCAACCCCTGCATCGTTAGCTAATGCAGTGCCTGGAAAAATATTTGTGTACAGTGATATTTGTGAAGGTTATATAACAGGAGACGTACAATCACCTCTGCTACGTGTCGTACCTGTTGATACCGATCATTACGTCTATGGTTCAACTAAAATAAAGACTTTTTCACCGGGACGTTATATACCCTTATTACGCAGAACCATGAACACTATCGAAATTGATATAAGAGACGAGTTTGGGAATCCTATACCATTTGAATACGGTACGCTGACCGTGACATTACATTTCAGGAGAAGAATTTAAGTATAACAAAATGGCCGGGTTTGAAATAATACAGTACGGTGACGGAGCTCGTGATTATAACGGCATAAGTCAAGTTTACATAGGCTCACCAAATCAAAGAGGTCATGGTATTGGTAGCTTCCTTGGAGGCTTGTTTAGACGTGTATTACCATTTCTAAAAAGTGGTGCAAAAGCGCTCGGTAAGGAAGCTTTAAAATCCGGTATAAATATTGCTACAGATGTTTTGGATCACAACGTACCAGTCAAAGAGGCATTAAGTGTCAGAGCACGTGAATCAGGTAATAATTTAAAACGAAAAGCTCAGCAAAAAATCGACAGTCTTATGAGCGGATCAGGGTACGTGCCTGGTCAGTTGGCTATTGCTAGTGGTATGAATAATACCATTGGCTTAACAGGAAGGCGTTCTAATAAGAGAAGACGAGTGATAAAAACAGTTCGGAAAAAAAATAAACGCAAAACAATAAAAAAGAAAAATAATAAGAAAAATAATAGGAAAAATAGCAAGAAAACAAATAAGAAAAAGAAAAAGCTGCGTACAGTGAATGATATTTTTTCTTAAATCGTTATTTTCAAAATGTCGTTTTTACACGTGCATTCTTGCGAATGTGCTAAAACAGAACTTGAATTATTCTCATTGCCTCCTACTCAAACAACAATCGAAAGCTCTCAGTGGGTCCATTATAAGCCAATTTCATCGTTGACTGATAACTCACCGATAGAATTCGTCGTACAGGGGCAAGGTGATGAATATATTGATCTTGCTCATACTATGCTAAGTTTACGTGTAAGTATTACACGTAAAACGCCTGTCGCTGCTAGTAGTACACCGCCTAAAGTGGGTCCTATCAACAATTTTATGCATTCAATATTTAATCAGGTAGACGTGTTGTTTAATCAAAAGCCCGTATCAACACCCAATAATTTATATGCGTATAGAGCATATATAGAAACCCTGCTAAACTATGGTTTGGATGCTAAAAAGTCACACTTAAGTACAGTTGGATGGTCTTGTGATACCCCTGGTAAAATGGATAGTGTTGATGATGATAATCTAGGCTTGAAGAAACGTCGTGATTTATTAACATGTGAAAAATCAGCCGATTTTATAGGCCATTTACATTGTGACATTTTTAATCAAGAAAGATTTCTTATAAATGGCGTTGAAATGCGCTTACGTCTCACACGGGCACGTGAAACTTTTTGTCTCATGGACGCATCGCCTAATGGCTGTAATTTCGCTATTACTGAAGCTAGCTTAATAGTAAGAAGAGCTAAAATTTCACCGGGTATTCTGTTAGCACATGCCCGCATGCTGGCAAAAACTACAGTGAAATATCCGTTAACCCGTGTTGAAGTGAAAGCTGTATCGATACCTGCAGGTGTACATGGTGAAACTATTGACAACGTTATTTTAGGCCAGATACCTAGACGTTTAATCATAGGCTTTGTTGATAATAAAGCCTTTAACGGAGATCGTGCAATGAATCCCTTCAATTTTCAACATTTTGGTATTAACTATTTATCGCTATATGTAGACGGCCGACAAGTTCCATCAAAACCATTACAACCTGATTTTTCAAATAGTAAGCTGTATGTGGATGCTTATCACACATTATTTTCGGGCACAGGGATTCATTTTTTAAATGAAGGAAATACAATAGATCGATTTGATTATCCTAATGGTTTTTGTTTATACACTTTTGACCTAACGCCTGATTTATCAGCTAATAGTAACACTCATTGGAATCTGATTCGTCATGGTACTGTACGGATAGAGGTTAGGTTTGATAAAGGTTTAGAATCAACCGTAAACTGTATAGTGTATGCTGAATATGAGAGCGTATTAGAAATAGACTCCTCCAGGCAAGTTACTATAGATTTTGCTGGCTAAGCAAAATAAGCTATTTGGTTCGAAATTAAAAATAAAACGCTTCAGTAACTGTGAGTCTGCCTTATAGTGAAGAACATTATGGCACTTGTAATATATATTCAAGGGTTTATTAACAACGCACGAGAATTTTTACCTAAAGAAATCGGTGTTACTTCTCTAACTAATGGTGATACGGCACACTGGATTTTAGCTCCTGAATTTTCATTTACGCTGTTGTCAGAAGAACGGCAAGTTGAAAATAATGATTTAACAAGAAAACATGGTCTTGAATGGTACGATGGTGAGGCAATGATAAAATACGTACACATACAGCTCCGCTTTTTTTGCCAATGTGCTATGAGAATTTTTACAAAAGGAAAACTGCAGAAAACATACTTAGAGGGCCTACTTTGTCGTCCTGTCATAAATATAGAAGATTTACCAAACAGCCCATCAGTAGCAGCCTTGCAACAGCCACGGTTAACTTGTGCTCTACACAGTGTATTAGAGGCGAGACGAAATAGAAGTTTAGCATATAACCAATGTGCTTTATCGTGTGCAGATTTAATAAAGCAGTGGTTAAATAGCAAGGCGCGTAATCAAGATTCTTCAATAGATACACATCATACAGCTGAGCTTGCTAAAAACAACGATAACACAATAGCTTGTCCTTGGAAGTGTCAGGCTTGTAATGAACACGGTGCAAATATTGAGAGCTATACAGTTTATACCATACCACACAGTTGGAGTATATCCAGCGGACAGAATCCCGAAAATTTGGACGAGGCCGACAGCCTTTGTTGTTAATACAGATGGACACAATAAGCCAGGACAGCACTGGGTTGCCATGTACGTCGATAGACATGGAAATGGATGGTACTTTGACAGCTATGGATTACCACCACTCATTCCTCAACACCTTAAACGGCTCAAACATAATTGCAGATGGTTCAAATATAACGACAAGCAGTTGCAACAGGAAAATTCTCAAGTATGCGGCCAATATTGTATCATGTTTTTGCATTTTATGTCTACTGATCATTCAATTGACAGGTTTATATCTATCTTTGACGAACGATGTAACAGAAATGATGAAATTGTAAACGAATATTATAAATCATTCATGAATTTAAATCGAAACAAATATTGCTATAATTTTGTACCCCACGGTATAGCTGTGAATAATAATAATATTCAATCATGTATTTAGACGTAAAGATATCATTATATAATAAAATAAAAACATCTCTATAAGGGGCTTATGTATTTTGGTAATCTATATAAAATAATATAAATAAAATAATTTATGTTGTCATTTTTTCATGAACCCTTACTCATTTATTTAATTTAAGATTATTTCCTTAAGTTATTTATAGTATTTTAATAATTTCTATTAATATTATTTAATGGCAAGGTAAGTGCGACGCTCATATGTTAATATCTGATACTTCGCTACGTAAGCATATACATATATATATATATATATATATATATATATATATATATATATATATATATATATATATATATATATATATATATATATATATATATATATATATATATATATATATATATATATATATATATATATATATATATATATATATATATATATATATATATATATATATATATATATATATATATATATATATATATATATATATATATATATATATATATATATATATATATATATATATATATATATATATATATATATATATATATATATATATACACATATACACATTCTTCTGTACTGTCCGCAACGACCGGCGGACTCGCGGCTGTCCCCACCACGCTCTGGGCTCTACCACCACTTTGTGGTGGGGGGCGCTATAGTTGCACCATACTACTAATAGTTCATTGTTAAACTGAAAATGAACCATCCAAAACCAGTAACGATGAACCAGCAAATAGATAAACCAGTATCTGAATGTAAGAAAACTTTATAATTAACCAATATTATTTTAAGTTAAACTAAAACATCCCAGAAAGCAAAATTAGCAAATATACAACAAAACTACCCCTTTTTGCTCGGCTTAGCTCGCCAGAGTCCAGCGTTGCAAAGGGATTTCCAAAAGACACATAGTTTTAATATAGAAAAAGAAAATGGAACTTTTATTTTAAACAAAAAAAAAACTCTTTCATGGGCCTTGAGCCCCTTATTCTACTACCTTTACAATGGGCAGCCATGGTTTTAATTATTACCTCACGGTTTATTCACGATTTATTACTGTTTAAATAAATCATACACACGGTTACGCATTCGGATCACACACACGCAAAAGTACGCGGACTAGTGACGCAGTTCTACCCCCCTCCAGGATGCTTCAGGGGTGTCTGGTCGACTACTCCGTCAGCCCTACACGAATTCCCCTTCCCATGAGGGTAAGCGGATGGTCTCCGTCTCACCCCCACCTACTCGGCTAAATTCACCCTGTAGCAGAAGGCCTCAGAGTGGGGATCCTCAACCCTCCATGAGAGAAAAGATTCACTTACCTGGTCCGGTCGGACTCCTGGTAAGGGAACTTCCTTATAGTTGACTGAGAATGGTCTTCCTCTGCAACTCTCTTGGAGACTAGGTTGCCAGTACGGGCCCTCCCGAGCGCTCTTATTACCTGATCCATCCGTCACACATACGGAAAGGGATACTTTCCGTCGCCCTCTAGCGTCGCTCGCGTAAGCGTGGCGAAAGCAAAATTATAAGTCCAAAACGAATAAATCATAAGGAACAGAGAATTACAAAATAATATCGCAAGAGATTGAATTTCTTCTAAGTTTTTGTGCGTTGAAATCAATGAGAATTTAAAAAAATATAATTTAAATGAAATATAAAAATGATTTGGAAAGAAAAGAATGTGTTTAAGATTTTGAGCAAGCATCTAATACGGCGAAATTAGCCATGCAGCTTACACACTCGCGAGCGAATGGAAAGAGAATGAAAGAAATACGCGATTAAAATACTAACTTAAATTGAACTCTCTCACATTACTTTTACCTATTCTGTCTTTTTGTATTTCTTTAAATCTCTTGAATCTTTCAAAAGATTCATATAGAATTATTTTTCACATTTTTTTTTCTTTTCCTTTGACTTGGTGAGCTTGGGACTTAAAACAATTTCTCACTTCTGCACGTATTTTACATTCATATAATACACTCGACTAATCGTAATATCACCCAAACTTATTAATAATACACAGCCATAGTAAATAATGAATCAAATAGTTTAGTGATATTCAATAGAGATAGATAGTAGTTAAAGGATAGTTTTAATCACAATAGTTGTACGTATAGTAATTAAGTAGTATAAACATAGGTTTTAAGCACACAGAGTAATATCAATAGCACCATAGTTTTAGTTTTAGTCATAGTTATAAATAATAATATTAGTTATAAGTCATAAAATAGTAAATAAGTAGCAATTAGGTCATAGAAGCAAGAAATAATCTAAGTATAAAAATAGTAATAGCAGCAACCATAGTAATACACGTAGTCATAAGAAATAGTACTAGTCCACAAAATAGTAGTTTATAAGCAATAGACATAAGTAAAACACAATAGTAATAAGTAAAATCAACAAAAAAACAATCACAGGAACAAAACTGGTCGGTGCCTACTGGTCCACCATCACACATGCATAAATATATTATACTTTAGACCATTCTAAAAACAATATCTACTCACATCTAGGATGTTATCACTATTACCTCTTAATGCTTTTAATGAACCTAATGTATAATATATGTCTTAAAAGTCAATTGATATTTAAGTAAAAAAAATAGATGAATACTTCAGAAACATTGATACTTTTATATTTAATTTATACGTTGACATTCGATTAAATATAATCAAAAAAATTATAAATATTTTCGTAAACTTTTATCTATTACATGGGGCTAAATATATTTTATTCACCTTAATCTATATAGTTAAATGTAAACAGATATAATGCTACCAATGTGTAATAATTGATTTTCGGAAGTATTTATATCTGCTAGGATAAAAATTTTTAATTTTCGTACACTGATAGAAATTTTATCTTGGCTTAAGAAATATTTTCTTGAGCCAAGAATTTATTTCTGAAGAAAAGCAATTGTCTTGCTTCAAGAAATTCTTGTCTTGATTTAGATTTTCTTGGCTCTAAAGATTTTGTATCTTTGATGGATAACTCTCGTGTCTTGACCCGAAACTAAATTATCTTCAATCGATACTATTGAATTCTTTAAGCAAGACCACTTGTCTCTTCAGCTAAAAATGTCGTATTGTTATTTTAAGAACTTTAAATTTTTGGTCCATGTAATAATTTCTTGATGGAAGATGTTTTCAAAGTAATGAAAAAAAAAACTTTTTTTAAAATAAATTTCTATTTTAACATATCTGAAGTAAATGAATGTAGTCCTAAAAAATCACTTTGAAATTTTTTATTTTTAAAATAAAAAAAAAAAGTTTTTTTTCAAGCTGAGTAAATTGAGATCTTGATTTAAAAATCGCGCCATTCTCGAAACAAGTCGGTAATGTCTTAAACCTACATTTTGCCTATCTCAATCCAAGTGCAAGAAATTCTTAAGCCAAATATGTCAGATTTTGTTTCAAAACAATAAAGGCTTCATCGAAGAATAAAATTCTCAAACAAAGAATTTTTTTTCTCTATTCGAGAAATTCAATTTTTTGGTTCAAAAACTTATTTCTTAAATTAAAACAATTAAAAATTTCAAAACAAGAACCACATTTTGGAGAAAAAATTTTTCTTGAATCGAGATATTTTTTCTATCAGTGTATATTACTCAGATATTCGTGTATAATTCGATAGAAAAGCTTTGTATTTAATGTCTTATTCGCAGTAGAACCCTGACAGTTCGACGATTCAGGAGCCTTACCTGTATTTAAATATTATTGGATCTGATCAAATATTACTACATATGGACAAACATTTTTGGTTATAGTCATAAATTCTTGGATATACGTATATCTGCTTGAATATGAATTATTTTTGCATTTATATACCTACATACATACAGTTGGGTCTGAGCAGATATAACTGTATGTACTTGTATATGCTTGGATATAAGTATACCTTTTTGGATATCAATCTTAATACATCTCTATATCTACTCATATATGATTAGATCTGAACAGATATAATTATATACGCTTATATCTAGAAAGATGAAATATTTGGATTTATTTGAATATAAACAGATATAGCGACATCCAGACATATCTGGTTAGATCCAAATGTTTTTTATCGGGATGCTATCATGAATTATTTTTTACAGTAACAACAGTACGTTTCGCAACGTAGTCACAAAAATTGAATTGACGTTTTCACTCGCATAATGAGCACTGTGCCGCTTTTTAACATTCTTGTTATACACAAATATCCTTTTTTGATATTTAAAATGAATATTTATTAATTATACACATATTTAACAACAATATAGATTTCAAAAAGAATTGGTCAAGTATAAAGTCATAAATACCCATACAGTAACTATTATTGCAAATTTGGTCAAAAAGGTAGCGTCACGATCATAGCGCGAGGAACGAAAAATTAGCGGATCTTCATGGAATTTTATGCACTTTTTTATCGGAAGATTACCTAGATTAAGTTCGGAGATGAGCCTAATCGGTGGATTAGTTTGAAAGTTGTGAATGACTAAAATATTTTTTGATTTTCAAAAAAATGAATTTTCTGGCTTTATCCTTAAATAAAATTTGAACCAAAAGTGACAACTTAATTATTTAAGAAGTATCTCAAAGTTCATACGATTAGTTTTAGTTCTCATTCCATTACTTGTATTTTTAAAAGTCTCTTCTAACAATTTAATTGTATTAAAAAATTCGCAATAAATAAAAAAAGCTTATTTTTTGCAGCTTAGTCCTCTAATAGCATCTAAATAATACGGCATAACTCAATTCCTAAAAATTCATGTTCACGCTCAAAATATAAGTATGAGTTACACTATTGTAGCAAAAAAAAGTTGTAATTTCTTCTGTTATTAACAAAAATGTTTTGCGAGTAAAGCCTCAGTTGACTTTAACGGAATACTGGATAAAAATTTTTCTTGCTCCCCAAGTCGAAAGTACAGCCTTCCTAGTCACATTATACTCCAGAAAGAGCCGCTTTTGTGGCCGGTTTGCAATGTAGAGAGCTGTTAATAGAGTGCACTTATTTAGTATGACTCGGTTATGTAGCAAATATACAGAGATTTTTCAATAACAAACAAATTATTTGAGAATTCTAAAAGTCAAAATTAAAACAAATTCACATTCAGATTTTTTAATTTTTTACATGTGCATCTTTTTATTCTTTATTCATAAGACATTTTATTTTATATTTTTTAATTATTAAAATGAATAAATATCTGATAAATACACGACAGCGCATGCGTCAAAATAGTCACGAATGCGCCTATCTATGTATTTATCATATCATAACCATAAATATTAATAACATTTTGAAAGTCTTGTAACTAAAACTTTGTTATCGGTAAAGAAAATAACGCGTGAAGTAAGAGAAAAAGTAAGAAAATATGAGAGAGGGTAATAATATATTCTTACTATTGTGTATTATTGTAGTTATTGTTTAAGCTTACAGAAAATTCTATAATATATTACTAAATAGAGAAATAAAACACCCAGTTTCAACTAAAATTGAATCTATGGTTTTCTTTTTCAATTATTTAATGTTTTTATATCCACCTGTTCGGCTTCGCCTCAGTTTTGTAAAAGTCGGACTTGCCCCCTCCCCCCCCCCTTCCTACACCGCTCAGCTTCACCTCGCAATGTTAATTAATTCAACGTACTTTCGGCTGGAGAACAAGAAAACTAGTATACGACCCCTGACCAAAATGATGAATTCCTTGACTTATGTGATATCAAAGCCTAAAATATACTGTAGTAATATTTAAAAAAGAAATTTTTAATTTTACAAAAATTATTAATTTCCTTATTATTATTTAGAATTGGAATTTTAAATAATTCATCCCGTGAAAAAATTTTCTGATATGGCTTGATATGGCCTGATATAGAAATTCGCCATATCAGACAACACATGTACAGATAAGATTTGATATGTTCTGATATGCACATATCAGACTAAATATAGTGAGATTAACATTGTTATCTCGGGAACTAAATTTATAGATAATTTTATAAAATTGTGTATAACTGTGTAAAGTTGTATATGCAATAATTGTCATGAAAAAAAAAAAAAAAGAAAAAAAAATCCAGCCAGGTCATGGGTTCGAACTCGAGTACTTCTGATTCAAAGTCTGATCTATTAACCACTCTGACAAATCACAAACTTGAATAGTAAGATTAATTATATCTATTTGGATAAAATTAAAACTAAGAGAATTAAAGACACTAGATAAATGATTGATTTGGTTACTTGTATTATATTCAATCGTTATTGTTTATAGAGTAACGGGACCATTAAGGGTATACCCATCAGTAATGGGGCAAGAACTACTTGATTTGGTAAAAAAAAAAAAAAAAAAAAAAAATAAAAGGAGTTAAAGATTTTTAAACTTACACGGAGACAAATGTTGGCTCAAAACATACCAATTTCTATTATGCTCTCGACTAAACTTGAAACAGGAAGGGAAGCATCCAAAAAATTATTATGCTCATGCGAAAAGTTATTATGCTCGTACGAAAAATTATTATACTCATTCGAAAAATTACTATGCCGCATCATAATTATTATAATGTATAAAAGTAATTGTAATTGAATCTCATCGATAAGTTTCTCGCGTGTAGTAAGTATTGTCATACAGCATAATAATTTTTCATATGAGCACAATAATTTATTGGATGCTTCTCTTCCTGTTTCAAGTTTAGTCGACAGCATAATAAAAATTGGTAGGTTTCGAGCCAACATTTTTCTCCGTATAATTAAACTTTTTTTAATTTAAAATCTTAATTTTTTATATTTAAATTCATTACGAAAATTTGAGATTCTCTCAGATATTTAAAAATTGATCTCGTTAGCTTATTGAAAAAATTTTTAAACTAAGTTTGTACACTTTATACTATTTAAAAATGCGGCAAATTAAAATATTTAACAGACTTCATAAGATTTTATGAATCATTATAAAATCGGTTTTTCCGAACAATGTTACGTTATTTGGTCATTTCTAAATTATTTTACCAAACGTATGTATACGGAAAACTCGAAAAAACTAGTATATGTGCCCATATCAGGGCATATCAAGCCATATGAAACCTGATCAAGATTTTTTTTGACAAGCATATTAAAATATTTGAACCCTCATCAAGTTATATCAGGTCATATCAAGACATAAAAAAAAAATTATATGCAAGCTTATTAAGTCAGATCAAGACATATCAAATCTGATATCGACATATCAAGTTGATATGGCTTGATATGGCCAATTTTTATATCAGACTATATCAGAATATATTAAAAATTATATATGGTTATCCCTGTTTAAGAAATCTAATTTGAAATGATTTAAGATTTCGTAAGTCTCAATCATTTTGAATCATTCCGAATTGTCTAAAATATTTTGCATCGAGTGTAAATTTTGGAATGAATCATTTTAAATCACAATTAATTAAGAATAACTAAATATTATTTTATGATTTAAAGTTATTTTAAATAATTTAAACGCTCGAATCATTTCAAATTAAATTGAATCATTTATGATATGGAACAATATAAAATAACTTAGATTTTTCAAATCATGTCAAACTAAACTTCTTAATCAGGGATATCAGATCATGTCAGGTCAGATATGAATATATCAAATTTTTTGATATGGCCATATCAGGTCATATAAGGCTTGATCAGAAAATTTTTTCACGGGATAGCAACGCACGCAACTTCTCCCCACTATGGATATGCGCAGATCATGTCGATATATAAAGCAGCTGTTAGGATAGGATTTTTTGGTGTTGATAAAATTAAATAATTATTTTCATCATTAATGATTAACATTTTCGTATAATCTTTGTGACCAAACGATTCAGAAAAACTTGAATTATTTTATTTTGTACATTTAATTAACTGCATGAGAAAAATCTTTATCCAGTATTCCGTTAAAGTTGACTGATGATTTCCTTGCAAAACGTTTTTGTTAACAACGAAAACAATTACAACTTTCTTTGCTAGGTTTTTGTACCGTAACCTTCGCCAGATTTTTCTCTATTTTATTTAATTTTTTATTTCCGTATAGAAATTTTTACCATAAAGCTTCGTAATAGGGGAAATAGACAAGAATTACTATTGTAAATATAATTGAATCTTACTTGGAATTGTTTTTGTTAACACTTCAAAAATCTTGTGTTTTATGATTATGTTTTAAGTTAGTAGATATTGAATTTCTTTTTTTCTTGATAAGTCAAGACGAGATCAAGACGAGATCAATATAATCTCGATGTTGAGTGCAGTCCTAGTTTTCCGCATTTTAATATTGTTAACTTCCCGCTAAGAATATTGAAAATTTTCAAAAGAGAAACCGTTAACGGAAGAATTAAAAGAAATTTTTTTCAAAATTTTTTTAAAGTTTCTCAAAAACGTCTAGATAAACCCATTCCAAAATCTAATCAGCTCTAGAACTCAATCAAATGCGTTGATTGCCACCTCAACTGTCTAAAGCAGTCAATTCGTTTGAGAGATATGGTTGGAGAAAAAAATGGTAAAGAACGGTTTTTTTCGAAAACAACAGCAAACAAAAGTATTTTTGAGCTCGAAGAGCCCGAAAGTATATTCACAACAATTTTCTCAAACTCAAGGGGCTTGAAAACAGCGAAAAGTTTTGGGGTTGACCCGCAGGATCAACCGATATACCGATTTCTTAACAGGGATGCCTGAATGGGATCTCTTGGGGATTTTGCTATTGGGACTTAGCTGGGACTATCGAATACGGGCTCAATAAACCTTTGCGTGACATCCCAATGTTATATTATACTAAGTTAACATCAATCATACGTTAAGTCACCCATTAATCAGATTTAATTTTGTTCAGAAAAATTAACTCAAAACCAAATAAAATATTCCTACTCTAGCTGATCTGTATTACAATAAATACGGTAATTTACAGTAATTTACGGTACTTAGAAAATCATCGTATTTCACGGTAAAACACTGTAATTGAGTTAAAATGCCGTAATTCGCGGTATTTTTCAGCAAATCTAGGGTATTTCACAACAAAAGTACGGTATTTTTTACCAAAAACTTGCAGCAAGCGAACGTTAATTTACTGTAAATTATCCGACTTTCACGTAAGAAAAAATTTCAAATAATAATAATAGGTATGTTTAACATAATCATAATATGTAAAACATAATAATTGGGTTTTACATAATAACAATTATCACATATATTTTTAATAGATATTGAATTGTACAAAACTAAATACACTATTAGTATACCCGAGAAAAAATGATCAGACCTCATCACGCCTGTTCATGTATGATCAGGCCTGATCATGTCTGTTCATGGCTGTTTATGTCTGTTCATGTCTGAAGCGTTAAATACGCTCAGGCCTGATCATACCTGTTCATGTCTGAAGCGTTAAATACACTCAGGCTTGATCATACCTGTTCATGCCTGTTCATGTCTGAAGCGTTCAATACACTCAGGCCTGATCAAGCCTGATCATGTCTGAAGCGTTCAATACGCTCAGGCCTGATCATGCCTGTTCATGTCTGTTCATGGCTGTTCATATATGTTCATAGCTGTTCGTGTCTGCTCATAGATATAAAATTTTGTTGACCAAGAATCTATCACATATAAGGTTATTGGTACTTACAGTTCCCGGGAAAAAATGATCAGACCTGATCAGACATGAACAGACATGAGTCTTCAGGCCTGATCAGACATGAAAAATGGCCATGCCTGACCAGGCATGTTCAGGTCTGATCAAGTATGTTCATGTCTGTTCATGCCCATCCGAGAAAAAATTTTATATATAAAAAATAGCCCTATATAATTATATACAATTATGTATAACGATATTATATTATATATAATTATTGCTATAAAAATAAAAAAATAAATAAAAAATTCGGGCGTGTGCAGGATTTGAACCGTAGACCTTGCGCTCGAAAGTCCAACTCGCTACCCACTGACCTAAGGGATTTAGTTGAAAAGTAAGTTTCGTAAGAACTTTAAGTAATAAAAATCTTATATGTGATAGATTCTTGGTCAACAAAATTTTATATCTATGAGCAGACATGAACAGCCATGAACATACATGAACAGACATGAACAGGCATGATCAGGCCTGAGTGTATTTAACGCTTCAGATATGAACAGGCAAGGACATGTATGATCAGGCCTGATCATGTCTGATTTCAGGCCTGATCATGCATGAACAGGGATGACCAGGTCTAATTTCAGGTCTGATCATACATGAACAGGCATGATCAGGTCTGATCATTTTTTCCCGGGTTCATACGAAACTTACTTTTTAACTAAATCCCTTAGGTCAGTGGGTAGCGAGTTAAACTTACGAGCGCAAGATCCACGGTTCAAATCCTGCACATCCCCGAATTTTTTATTTTCTTTTTAATTTTTATAGCAATAATTATGTATAATATAATATAGTTATACATAATTATATATAATTATATAGGGCCATTTTTTATATATAATTTTTTTCCGGATGGACATGAACAGACATGAACATACCTGATCAGACCTGAACATGCCTGATCAGGCCTGGTCAGGCATGCCATTTTCATGTCTGATTATGCCTCAATGCTCATGCCTGTTCATATCTGATCAGGTCTGATCATTTTTTCCCGGGTATATATTGACACGTAGTTCGATTCCTATAAGCAGCAATGCTCAAATATAATAATGACAATGTGTTAGTAATTATAATATTCATGGTAACTATGGTTTAGTTTTTTTTTTTTTTTTTGTGACTGACGAGTTATGTATTGAGTTGTTCATATTTAATTTTAATATTGTTAATTGTGTCTTGCAGATGCCTGAGGAAGTTGGGATACCTAACGAAACGTCAAATAAATGAATAATAATAATTAACATTTGTTTAGGATCACCTGAGGAGATTTTTGGATATTTATTTATTATAATCATGGACCTGAATCATGACAATAATAATAATAATGATAATAATAATAATAATAATAATAATAATAATAATAATAATAATAATAGTAATAATAATAATAATAATAATAATAATAATAATAATAATAATAATAATAATAATAATAATAATAATAATAATAATAATAATAATAATAATAATAATAATAATAATAATAGTAATAATAATAATAATAATAATAATAATAGTAATAATAATAATAATAATAATAATAATAATAATAATAATAATAATAATAATAATAATAATAATAATAATAATAATAATAATAATAATGCATCGGAGCATGCACCCTAAGTCTTCAGTCACCAGATTATACCTTTCCCGGCACATCGGAGGGAGAGGTTTACAGAGCTTGGAGTGTCTGCACGATCGTTTGGTTTTGGGTATAACATACGAGGTTGTCAATTTCACAGCAGATGAAGACGACTTCCTTATGCAAATTGTTCATAGTCATGAAAATAGGCATAAGGGAGCGTTTTTATATAAGGCAGCAATGTACGCGGCAAAATCCCTCGGTCTTGGAAGAGTAAACCCGCTTATTGAACTCCCTAAGGAGGAATTTAAGACGGTCATCAGGAATGCTGAGCAACAAAAACTGCTTAGTACGCACATGGACAAGTCCATGCACAGCGTGTTCTTTAAACACGTGCGTGATCATGGCTTGTCCACACAGCTGACGTTTTCCTTCCTTAAGTCAGCTGGCCTGATGTCCGAGACCGAAGGATATATTTTTGCCTGCCAAGATGGTGTTATTAACACTCTCGAATACCGTGCTAAAGTGCTCCGGACGCAGCTACCCGACACTTTGTGTAGGGTTTGTAAACAGCATCCAGAGACGCTTATGCATCTTTTGTCAGCATGTCCTGTGCTGGCAAGAAATGCATACATCCAGCGCCATAATGCTGCTCTGCGAGTACTTTATTACCATCTAAGACACACGCACGGTATCGACAAAACACCAGTGCTGCCTTATCTGCCAGGAGAGATTCCGCAAGTTGTTGATAATGAGCGTTGCCGTATTTATTGGAACGTGCCATTCGCAACAACGCGGAAAATCGACCATAATAAACCTGATATTGTGCTCTTCGATAAAACCGCTCGTAACATTTATGTTATTGAGTTCTCAGCTCCGGCTGAGTATAACATCACGGTAAAAGAGGAGCACAAACACGAGATATATCAGGATCTCCTGTTTGAAATTGGCAAACTTTACCCAGGCTATCGTGTCAAGCTTGTCGTACTCATTGTTGGCGTCCTAGGAGGGATGAAACAGTCTTTTGTGTCTGCATTGGCTAAAATCCCAACTTGTTTATCGCAAGTTGAGTTTTTGGCATCGCGGATGCAAAAGGCTGTGATACTCGGATCCCTCCGTCTCCTAAGGCAACGAAACTTGGCCTGCTGCGCATGCTGATCATCTTGTTGATGAAGCATCGCAGCAGTAACGATTTGGCGCTCAGGTGAGGCCCTCGGTAGAGTCGGACTACCGGGGATAACCCCCTGAGCATTTAACAAAAAAAAGAAATAATAATAATAATAATAATAATAATAATAATAATAATAATAATAATAATAATAATAATAATAATAATAATAATAATAATAATAATAATAATAATAATAATAATAATAATAATAATAATAATAATAATAATAATAATAATAATAATAATAATAATAATAATAATAATAATAATAATAATAATAATAATAATAATAATAATAATAATAATAATAATAATAATAATAATAATAATAATAATAATAATAATAATAATAATAATAATAATAATAATAATAATAATAATAATAATAATAATAATAATAATAATAATAATAATAATAATAATAATAATAATAATAATAATAATAATAATAATAATAATAATAATAATAATAATAATAATAATAATAATAATAATAATAATAATAATAATAATAATAATAATAATAATAATAATAATAATAATAATAATAATAATAATAATAATAATAATAATAATAATAATAATAATAATAATAATAATAATAATTATAATAATAATAATAATAATAATAATAATAATAATAATAATAATAATAATAATAATAATATTATAATTTTTTCAAAGCCGTAAGATGGACGGTCGCCTCTGAAAGTTCACCTAAAGTTTACAAGTCCCATGATATTCATGCTTGTGAACTTTGCTACTCGAAATTGGTTATTTGTCAGTTTTCTGGCATCTCGTCTAAAATTGTCTGAAAAGTGTCTGGGAAGTGTCTTTCGGAGCACTTATGGAACACTTTCGGAACACCAGCCACCACGAGCCCAACCTCATTTGGGCCCCTCATGGTACTGATTCCCTGTATTGGTTTTCAGGTTGCAGAATAATGGTGAGTTGCAACTTCTTCTCAATGCCCTAAAGAGGGTTTATTCCACTTACAATCACGAAGATGCTGGAGTTGAAAACAAAGTAGTTAAGAAATACCCCTCATAATATGATCAATTGATGAACTATTAATTTTTATTAAATTCGAACGATAAATAGAATCTACGTCACTATACAACATTAATAATCAATCCCGACAATATTAAACGGACTCCCCGGGGAAAAAGGTTAAGATCTGACCACATATAATTATATCTGATCAGATCTAACAAAGCAGATCTGGCCAGATCTTTAAATTGTCTCTACCTGACGAGATCTGGCCAGATCTGGTCAGGTATAACTAGATCTCGGCAGATAGAGATAATTTAAAGATCTGGCAAGATCTAATCATATCAGTCTAGATCTCGTCAGATATGACCTGAGTAGAAAAATGAATGAGATTATGTCTCATCTGAGCAGATCTAGACAGATCTCAAATTGTACATTTCTGTTCAGATATAAACAGATATGGCTGGATATAAACGAGCAGAAAAACAAATTGGATTAAGCCAGATCTGCACCGTTCTAGTTAGATCTGGATACTCCTTATCAGATCTGGCTGTTTCTAGTTGGAGCACGGATCTGACCAGACATAAAAAATTATCTATAAAAGTAAGACATATACATAGTTATATCCGAGCAGATATAATAAGATCTGATCATATTAAATGTTCGACTTAGTTCAGATATAGTTATATCCCATTAAATCTCAGGAAATATACACAGATCTGACCAGATATAATCTTGCCTGATATTAAATCTAGCCCAGATCTAATTATATCTGATTAGATCTGACCGGATATAACCAGTGGTTGGTCAAATATAATGAGATCTGATCATGTCTAAATATTAGATCTGATCAGGTATAAATAGATCTGCCAAGATATAATTTTATCTGATCAGATATAATTATATCTTGGCAGATCTAAATCATTTTCCCCGAGTCTACTTCATTCAATGTAACATGTGTTCAAAATAGCGTACTAAAACTCATGTCCACGTGGCTGACTCATTCTCACACATCTCAAAATTATAAATTTACCCGGAAAACTAATTACAATGACAATATTTCAATTAACGGTTTGCCTCCCTGGGGAAAATGATTTAGGTCTGCCAAGTTATAATTATATCTGACCAGATAAAATTATATCTTGGCAGATCTATTTATATCTGATCAGATCTAATATTTAGGCATGATCAGATCTCATTATATCTGACGAACCACTGGTTATATCCGGTCACATCTAATCAGATATAATTAAATCTGGGCTAGATTTAATATCAGGCATGATTATATCTGGTCAGATCTCATCTGGAGATAGCATCAAAGACTTTGAATCGGAAGGATGCAGGTTCGAGCCCAGCATTGACCGGGATTTTTTAATTAATTATAATCATTTGTAATTCCTCTAAGTAATGTTCCTTATATATCAGATTACATTTCGGATTGAATTGAAATTATCTTTTTTTTTTCACAATTTAATATTTTTTTTGAGTAGGGATCACCGGGGAAAAAGGTTTAGATCTGACCACATATAATTATATCTGATCAGATCTGGCCAGATCTCGCCAGATAGAGACAATTGAAAGATTTAGCCAGATCTATTTTGTCAGATCTGATCAGATATAATTATATGTGATCAGATCTAAACCTTTCTCCCCGGGTCGCGTACAGTACACTGATATAATCTTACTGCACAATTGTGATCCCAAATTCAAGGCGAGGTGTCCAGGCTTCCATTTTTCCTGCTCAAACTGACCCAATCCTCCACAACGACATGACCTTCCAATGCACTTGAGACAATATTTACCATAACCTAGGTAAATAAGGGCTCTCCCGCCGACCAAGACTCGTCCAGCTCACGTATCCAAGTTGATAATGATACGGCTGATGTTTCCGTGATGCTTTGTAAGTTGCACCGCAACCCAAATATGGTGTCTCCAGGTGGTCACAGAGATTGAGGCCTACCAGGCCTGATGGAATGGAAAGTCCTTCCAGAATGGTGTCCAGCCGATGAAAGGGAAAGAGGCCGAGTGCTCCTGATTTTTATACTCTGGTGAAACGTCCTCTATACTTGAGACTTGCGCTCTTGAAGGCTTTCTCTGGATCTTGACTTAAGTAGTCGACAGGAAACTAGGTACGAACTACTGTGAATTCTAAAGCCGAGTGCGCAGTCGTACTATGGCTAACAAGGCAAATTTAAGTAGTACAATAAAAAATGAATTTTAAATTTTCTGGTTCCAAATTATTTCGGGGGCGAAATTATGCCACTCATCCCTTATATTGAAAACTGTAAAAATTACGATTCCCTTCATGTCTATTTTTTGCTTTTTAAAAAAAAATTTAGTTTATCATAGAAAGCTGACATACGTCTTATTTGAAATTAAGATAAACTGCAACGCTTACAGTTTTGTTTTTAAAGCGAAACGTTTCTACATCCTAATAAAGTAATAAATACTCAGATGTAATATTAATAGTTGTTTTCTTATTTCTGTGTTAATTAATAAAGAAAATTGGTTATCTACTTTTTATCCGAGAAAATATCATCAATGAAATTAAAGGTAACTCCAATTTAAATCCTTAAATTACTCTGAAAACCTAATTTTCTGTTAAATCTATAATTCATTAACTTTAAATTAGAAAATTTAAGTGGTGGTAACAAAAGAATGAAATAAGCTAAATAACAATATCCATTGTAATATTGGCCTGTTGGACAGTGGACAGGGTCAAATAGATCTCGTAGCAATTGGTTGAGTAAGGGAGAAAACGATCGTACGTAAACGATAGTGTATACCAAAGGCCAGTTAAACTGTTCGGAAACTCCGGAGCTATCCAATTAAGCGGGAGATCCTTAGGATCCGCTCCCGGTTTGTGATGGTCTATAGGGTCAAGGGCCAAGTCTATATTGCTGACCACATATTTAACACTACATAAATTCAGTCCTACGATCTAATCTACTTATTTACAAATATCTTCAATAACTGATAAGATTAATAACATTCTCAATTCAATCTAATTTAATAATGTTACCGGTAATTAATAATATTTTTAACCCTCGTTTAATTAAATTGTATTGTGATTCAATCTTTGGCTCTTTATGGACATAGGTAATTTTGTTTTAGGTAGATTGTGTTGTTCAAAGTGAAGATATATCTGAAAACTCTACTTGACGCACATAATACTTTAACACTTGTTTTTGTGGAAAATTTAATTTCCTACAAAAATATACTAGGTGGAATTCGAAAAAAAAATTTTGCTTATATAATGCATGCTTAAAATAAGGCCATTAAGAGCCTAACCTCGGCCTCATAAACTTTTTCATTAAACACTTATCACTTCTGATTGGTCAAATGCAGTGTTTAAACTTTCCTAAAGCATTTGTGAATTCCTTCCACCGCAAATTTCGACGAAAGTAGACGTGATATATTCTTACTCTATAATACAAGTTATCAAAATGTTCAAGATAGGTTACCGAGGTGAACTTACCTTTACCTAAAGCGGCATCATTAGCAAAAAAAAATTCTCTAGATTACACTTGCACATTAAATTGATCGGCTAAGAATTGTGGATCGTCGTTAACTGATAAATTTTTGTCACCTTAAATTTATAACCTGAAATGTAATTTTATTAAAAAGATATTGAAAGTAAAAATAAATGCTACATCTTAATAAAATGGAATCAAAGAAGGATATTAATTAATCATAAATTTTAAGACTTGTTAGTTTTATATTTAGAAAAAAGCTTGTTTAAGTTTTTATATTAAATAATACATGTATTATTAGACTTTTCATGAGGTTAGTTTTTCTGTTTATTGATTAATAAAACAATAAAATAAAAATATTATTTTATATTCTATTAAATAAATAAGTATTGAATTTCATTTTTAATGATTGAATTAATAAATACTTAAGTAATGTTTTATAAATAAATAAATTGATTAAAAAAAAACATTGATTTCTATGAAGATGAATTATTAAAATGATCGCGACCGCATGACGCCAACGTTAAGCATTTAACGACGTTTTGATTTTGAGCATTTATTATATAAAATAACGTAGACAACTAGTGACATCAAGTATAATACCCGATGGCACTAGTTGTCTAAGGTACTAGTAGTAGTCTTAATAACGAAAAACTAAAGTGAGGAATCACCACGTGTATTTTAAATGGGAAAGAGGAGTCTCTATTTGTGACAGTTCAATTTTAAAGTTATCTGCCTTAAATGTGGTGAGGATTCTTCTTATAATAGAAAGTAACGTTAAAAAAAAAAAACTATTTATTTTCTCTTCGGCGTTATATGAGATCAAACGCGCTTCACGGCAACAATAGCGTCTACAATTATAAATAGAATGTAATTAAACTTAGAATAATTATATTTTTGTCAAAAATCCAGATCAAGTTTGAAGATGAGTCCAATGGGTCCATTGGTTTACAAGTAGCAGGTATTTAAAATGTTTGAAATTTTCAAAAAAATCATCTCATATCAATTCATCTTCAAATAACTTTTGAATCAGAAGTGATAGCTAATTTTTCATTATGTAACTTACCGTTTTGACCATTTATTCAAACAGTTTGGTAATTACAGAAAATTCCAAAAATGTCGGACAAAAATTTTCGCGGTTTTTACTTTTTATATCATCTGATTGATTCGTTACAACTGATTTTCGTTAATCGCGTGTTGTAGCTAATGAAATATGCTTTCAATTACACTGCTGTGACTTCATTTAAAAATGTATCCTGCGTTCACTATGACGTAGTAAGAAATATATTGAGTACTGTAACCCCGATGGTGACCACGTTCTCGAAAAATCTAAATAAAACTTGGCACATACACATCTTTGTCGGAAAGCTTGATCAAGTTTAAAAATGAACCAAATCTGTCGAAGATGTTTAAAGTTTTCTAAATTTAGAAATGAAATCATTTTATACTGATTTATCCATAAATGACTTTGAACGAAAAACTCATAGTACATAATTATTCAAAATATCTTAAAGCTTATCTCATTGGCTTCAATTTCTGCTCCTCAACTTGTTATTTGGACGATTTTTTATATATTTCAATGGAAGTCAGAAAAAGTATTGAAAAAAAATTTTTTTTGTCCATTAACTTTTATCGACAAGCTTGACAATTGATAAATGATAAATGAAAAATTTACTTTCATTACGGTTGCCGATGGCTTTTTTCCAAATATAAATAAAACTCTTAATTGATAAGTACAATGGTTTTATGAAACAGATCGATACCCATCCAACATTAAACGCAAGTGGGTATAGATCCCACAATGTCCAGAGAACAGAAGCAACGATGAAACTAAGGGTTTCTCAGACCAATACCCGCCCATTCTCTTTTCTTCCATCCTATTCTATCCTCCCTCCAAATACACTAGGGTAAATTGTAACGAGCGTTGCGTTCAATTAACGGTAGGCAACGACGTTTGGTCTTCGGTCAGTGGCAGTTAGAATTTTTCGTACTAGTTTAATGTCCTGGGTAAACCTACTTACTACTTTGTAGCAGTTTCTTTTTATTACCAACCATACAGTCGTTTCCTGCTAATTGCGATCGAACTATTATTTCCGTTCATTAAAGTTACCGCAACAAAATAAAAATAAGTATATACGAACCTATACTATTTGTACAATCATCATGAGCAGGAAAAACCTGTCATGGGATTTGCCGAATAAGGAAGAACGACTATTCCTATCATTTACGTTTTTGGAATAAAGCTTTGAAAAAATTTATTGTTTTCTTGCAATAAGAAATAAAATACTAAGTCATTTATTTTACGGTATATAAAAAAATTCAAATAAATTTCTCCGATATTTTGAGATATAAACATCCGTCTTAGAAGACAACGATGAACTTCAATCTGAATTTTCTTATCAACACGTCAATAAAATGAATGACTGCAGAAAAATGACGAATATTTTAACTTGCAAAATTTCTTTAACTTTCCGCTATGAAAATTGAAAATTTTCAAAAAAAGGGAGTTTATTGGGTACGGTCCGACTTTCGAGAATTAAGTTTTTATTAGATCTCAACGTTTCATGGTATTAGGAAACTATTTTGGCTGTTTCTGAATGGACGGCCGTGTGTCCATGCCCGCAAGTGCGTGTGTGCATATATGTGAGTATGTGTGTGTGTGTGTGGGTGTGAGCATGTGTGTTTGTGTAAACTAATTTGTTTTTCATGGAAGAATAAGTGTAGAATGAAAAAAAAAATTTCATAACGACACGAGCGTCTTACAGTCATTTTTTTTATTTTTATTGAGCGGTTGTTTCTTCATAAAAGGTAGTTATGAAATAAAGGAAATTTCAATGTATATAAATCACCGTGGCACGCGATGATCAAAAAATATTGCTAAAAATATATCAAGAAGGTGTTGGCACCCAGGCGTACTTGAGTTTAGCGATTGGTCGCCTTACGTACAAGCTTCGGTGTATTTTGAGTTGGGGTTGGGGTTTAGGGGTTGAGAAGTTGGGAGTTGGGGGATTGAAGCTTTTTCGAAACAGGGAAAGAAGAGTTATACGATCGTAGAGGCAGAGCCTCAGAGTCGTGAAAAGACGTATGGAGTGAGGGTAAGTATGAAACAGAGAAGAGTAAGAGGAGAAAGGATATGACGTCTATATCCCCAAGACAATGATATGTGACCTAAGCAATATCAATAATTTTCGCATTTTTCTACCGTATATTTTCTCTCAACACGATACTCTATACGATCCAAAAGATGGGAAAAAGTTTTTATGGAATAAAAACAATAATTCCATGCTGCGCTGGTAACAATGATTTGTAATATTTCATTATTAATCGTTATAGATGGGGTCAGACTTATTTATTAACAATAAAAAATGATTGCTATGATATTACAATCATGATTACCTGCACATTAATGATTTCATGGCTGCGATACTTAAATAGAAAATAATAACCATTGATAATTTCCATTGATATTACTGTGAAATCTACTAAGATCATCTATAATCAACAGATCGTTTGAGATCACCATAGATCTAAAATCATCGAATATTCAAAATCATTGGAGATCTGTAGGGATTGTCAGCACTCACGGTTCAACGCAAAAATTCTCTTGGAAAAGCTAACTGTACTATTTTACAGTGGCAGTAGTGAAGACATTGTACAGTGTGCTTAATGGATATGGGTGAAGTAAACGAACGTTCAGGAAATCATCGGTGGACATAACTGGTAAAGCTCTTGCGTAATGCCGAATCGGTCTGAGTTCGATTCCTACCATGAGCAAACAATTTATTTTTCTCAATTTGTTCATAAACCATTAATCGAGAAAGCTTATTTCTTATCCCCTCTAGTGCCGTATTGTGAAACTCTAAATATGCGCATACACTTTGCTGCTTGAAATCATTTAATATTTATACTAGATTAAATTCACCCAATAATATAGGTCGATATATATTTGTAAGACGTTTGTTTTCTTGAATTGAAACTCCGTTTTTTTTTTTCAGTTGAGAAAAAAAATCAGCCATTCCAAATATTATTTCTTTAGTAAGAAAGGAATTATCCCGTGAAAAAATTTTCTGATATGGCCTGATATGGCTTGATTTCGGCGGTTCATATCAGGCCTGATATGGAAATTGGCCATATCAGAAAATATATGTACAGATAAGATTTGATATGTTCTGATATGGACATATCAGACTATATATAGTGAGATTAACATTGTTATCTCGGGAACTAAATTTATAGATAATTTTATAAAATTGTGTATAACTTTGTAAAGTTGTATATGCAATAATTGTCATGAAAAAAAAAAAAAAAAAAAAAAAAAGAAAAAAAATCCATCCAGGTCATGGGTTCGAACCCGAGTACTTCTGATTCTAAGTCTGATCTATTAACCACTCTGCCAAATCATGAACTTGAAATGTAAGGTTGATTATATCTATTTGGATAAAATTGAAACTAAGAAAATTAAAGACATCAGATAAATGATTGATTTGGTTACTTGTATTATATTCAATTGTTATTGTTTATAGAGTAACGAGACCATTAACGGTATACCCACCAGTAACGGGGCAAGAACTACTTCTTTTGGTAAAAGAAAAAAAAAAGTTCAAGATTTTTTAACTTATAAGTTTTAAAAAAGTATACATAAAAATTTAATAATAATTAAACTTTTTTCAATTTAAAATCTCAATTTTTTATATTTAAATTCATTACGAAAATTTGAAATTCTCTCAGAGATTTAAAAATTGATCTCGGTAGCTTATTGGAAAAATTTTTCAACAAAGTTTGTGCACTTTATACAATTTATAAATGCGGTAAATTAAAATATTTAACAGACTTCATAAGATTTTATGAACCATTATAAAATCGGTTGTTCCGAACAATGTTACGTTATTTGGTCATTTCTAAATTATTTTACCAAACGTATGTATACGGAAAACTCGAAAAAACTAGTATACGTGCCCATATCAGGGCATATCAAGCCATATCAAACCTGATCAAGATTTTTTTGACAAGCATATTAAAATATATATACCCTTATCAAGTTATATCAGGTCATATCAAGACATATAAAAAAAATTATATACAAGCATATCAAGTCAGATCAAGACATATCAAATCTGATATCGAAATATCAAGTTGATATGGACATATCAAGTTGATATGGCCAATTTTTATATCAGACTATATCAGAATATATTAAAAATTATATATGGGCATATCAGATCATATCAGGTCAGATATGAATATATCAAATTTTTTGATATGGCCATATCAGGTCATATAAGGCTTGATCAGAAAATGTTTTCACGGGATGTTCTTTTGAGAAGATATTTGAATTAAATAGGAGAATTTTATGTCTTCGGTCAAGTTAATATTTAAATAGTTTAAGAAAGGTTATTTTATTAAATTGAGAATACAATTTACTTAAATTAAAATTTGAATTTTTTCATTCCGATAGACCGTTTGTCTTGAGTCGAAAATGTAGTTTTCTTAAATCTGAGAATAAATATTCCTCTGCCACGCTAAAAAAGTTCTTGGTTTAAGATATTGATATACATTGTGAAAATTTACTATACTCACTAACTAAGACAGAAAAGCATCTTGTTTTATTAGTTTTTTTGTTACTTGGTTAGAAACAAAATAAACTTGAATTAAAATAAATATTCTTGATACAATAATTTTATAAGATTGGTCGAAGAAAATGTTCTCGAATTAAGAAAACGCAATTACTCAACGCAAGAATAAAAAAATGAAGACAAAAATTATCTTGGGCCGTCAACTTTTTTTTCTGTGTACGAAAATCTACGGTAGTAGATCTACATAGATCTATAGTTATAGGACTGCATAGATCCATAGTAGTATACCTACAGTGACAAATCTACATAGATCTACAATAGTAGGTCAACGGTGTTAGATTTACAGTAATAAATATACGCAGATCTACAGTAGTAGATTTACATAGATCTACAGTAGTAGAACTACGTAGATCTACAGTTAAAGATCTGCATAGATCCATAGTAGTATATCTACAGTGACAAATCTATATAGATCCACGATAGGTCAACGGTGTTAGATCTACAGTAATAAATATACGCAGATTTACATAGATCTACATAAATCTACATAGATTTTCATAGATCTACAGCAGTAAATCTAAATAGATCTACAGTAGTAGATCTACATAGATCTACAGTACAAGATCTACATAGTCCTAAATGATTTTCTCCTGGAAAGTAGAAATACTTTATAGACAGTTGTTCTTTTTCATAGATTGGTTTTATGATTATACTGGCTTAAACAAATAGATCCTTGTCATGATTTATAGAGATCAATTCGATGAATAGTTTAATATTTATTTTGTCCAAATCCTGTCAACAGAAAACAAAAAATTCGAGAAAAAATTATAAACGACTTTCAAAAATCACTTTGAAAACAATATTTAGTATTTTTTGGTATAATTTTGGACAAAACTTATCTGGAACAATATTGTGAAGAGCAAAATTTACTTTGGAAATGATTTATATCAATATTGACGTAAATTCAATCATTTATTTCGAATTCACTTTAATGGAAATCATAAAAAAAAAAATTACTATAAAAGTAGCTTATATTTTGGAAACTATCATATCCTGAAAATATTTTCGAATAAACTGAGTTAAATATGTTTTTCCAACCTTTCTAGCTAATAAAACACGTCAATTGTGATCAATTGTAAGGGATAGTCACTAAAGTTCCACTTGTAGGTTAAAATATTGTCGCTGGTGACCCTAAGACTCTCGAAGTACTAAGGATTCTACTGAATTTCTCTTGTCCGCAAGTAAGATTAACTGCATCGACGACAATATAAACGCGTTCGTTGACAAAAAAATTAAGAAAATAAAGTACAGCTAATCAGTTTAGTAGTTTATATATTAACTTCAATAAGCTCAGTTATTGATCTTTACGCTACCTCAAATAGTTGTCATCATACAAGTTAAAATATGTCGCAATAAAGTGTTTGAAATAAATAAAGTAAAGTAGAAAGTGGTGAAGAAAAGGAAGTGGTGAACGAATACATAAAAAAAAATAGAAAAGTGAGTTCTGGGTTATAAAGCTTTCTGTCTGTGGTCGATGGTCCTTAACCGCGGACTATGAAACAGGAAGATATAGATGGAGACGAAGACAAGGACGAAGGGACACCAAGCCTCCGGCGTTTTTCATTCATGTCTTGAGACCTGCTAATGTACTCGACTATAGCCTCGAGTACATTTAATTCATTCATCCATTACAAACACAAAAAAAATAAAATATTGTAAGTCTTATGATTCAATATCGGTTGCGTACTGTGTTTTGATAGCTGAGATCGAATTGTTAGTGAAATCGTATTTTATATGGCGATGACAGCTATCTTTGATGATAGAAAGAGATCTTTCTGTCTTTAATGGGTTTTTATAGTCCTTTAAAATCTGCGATCGATAAATGATGAGGAATTCGTCCTTTTCCTCCAAATGAATACAGGTATTTATTCAGAATTATTAGGGCATCATCATGGGCGCTGAAATCATAATTAGTTGCTACTGAAGCAATCATAGATATTTATCTTGAGGTTTTAGAAAAAAATATGCAGCGATTCATGAGAACCAACAACGAAATCCGAGAAAGTTCATAGCAATTCATAAGTATCGATGACAATCTATAAAAGCCATTACCAAAATCCAAAAATATTCATGGTATTCAGAGGAATCCATACAAATCGATCGCTATTCATAGAAACCCAATGCAATTATCACTAATAATGAATAGAAAATATTTCAATGTTAATGTCTTGAATGTAACTAAAATTTTTACTCCGTATATTGATGAATTTCATAATGAATATTTTTAATGTGGAATATATTCCTGTTAATTTAATCGCGTAATTCTCTCCACGTATTAGAAGAAACAATTTAAAAATAATGAAATTAGAATTATTTAAATTAAGAAATATTTTATAATAAAATGTGACAGAAGCATGAGTTTGCACAATCTTAACTGCAAAATTAAATAAAGCTTAATGTCAAGGATCGAAAAGATTAGAAACAAATTATGCGACCACGTGGAAAATTCAACATAGGTATTACGTGTGTATGTAGGTACATATAAAGTTAATTTTGAGAAAGAGAGAAATGGGTAGAAGAAGAGTTTAAGTGATGGTTAGAAGTGTAGGACCATGGGATAATGGTTTTTCGGAATAATTAAGTTTCTATCCACGATTTTAATGTAGCTCTTTGAAAATGATAATACCCGTGCGTGGGTATTATTATATAATTGTAAGAGTAAGTAATATCTGAATAAGTAATTATATAGTGCAGTTATGACCGTAGAGGTTAATTAAATTTGAATTTTATACGATGTACAATTTTAAATGTGATTATGTAAAAACAAGCTGAAACGAAACGTTTTCAATTATTTCCTTAATTTGCTATCGATAAATTAAAACTGTGTTATTAAAATCCATTGAAATATCAAATATAAATTTATGAATTGTAGCGAATTATTTCAGGATTATCTACGAAAAATTCGATCAATATAAAATCGTAAGAATACGGGTAGCTGTTGGGAATATCCTTCATAGTCACTACTTGCAATTATTGTGACCCTCCCCCCACCCCTTTTAAACGTTTTTACCAAACTGTGGCTATTGACCGTAATGTCCGGTCTCTTTAATGAATATAGCCTACAGTAGTAATACAGGATTTGCAGAAATACACGAAAATCGTCGGAAATCTTCGGTGATCTCCGTAACCCTAATCAGAAAAATTGATGTTTGAAATATGTCGACTTACGTAGATCTGCTCAATCTAAATAGATCTCAATTTATACTATTGTGATTTTTCTAAAGATCTGTTAAGATTAGTAAAGATCTTTTGAGATTTACTGTAGATCTAAAATCATCGAAGCATTGGACCATTGGAGATATTTAAAGATGATCATAGGTCTAAAGTCATTGACGATCCACTAAAATTATCAGCGGTCTTCCGAGATCTACTCCAAACTTAAAATTTGTAGTGTAGGTCTACGGAGATATGATTTTTCCAAAATATTTAATTTACTTGAAGCAGATCTACGAAGATTAGCGAAGATCTTATTGTTATCAGGGATTATTTTTTTATGAAATCTACGAAGATTTGTGATCGTTCATGAAAATCGCCAAAGATCTTCCGTGACCTCTGATCCTAATAAGAAAAATTGATACTTACAACTTGTCGATTTGCATAAATCTGCATAAAACTGAATAGATCTATATTGATATTATTGGGAAATTTTTGAAGATCTACTGCAACCAGTAAAAATCTTGAGAGATCATTATTGGTCTAGATCATAAAGATCAGTCAAAATTATTAGAGATCTTCTGAAATATATTTCAAATTTTAGATCTACATAGATAAAAATTATTTTTTTGTCAGTAATTAATGAACAAAGCAAGTAATAGATAAATTTTTATTGCGTATAAAAAAAAACCGGCAATAAATAAAATTTCGATTGCACAATAAACATCTTGAAGATTAAGATCCGATAAAGAAAAAGACATCGAATGTCGTAGTCACGTTTGGCAAGTTGGTCTCTTCCTCGGTCGTCTTGCTGCTCTTTAGGGTCAAGTGACACATTGCCCACGACAATCCAAAGAGTGCGTACACGGTACACTCTATAAGTGGAACTGTCTTTCTCAGTGTATACCGAGGATTCGAAAGATCTTCTTACTGTTTGTCTTTTTTTTTATTCTCATTTTTTTCTTTTGCTTCTTAACTCCATCTCTCTCTCACTTGTTCACTTTACTATTATATATCTGTTGTTCTCACTCTTACATAGTGTCGTTAGTGTTTATATTCAACTATCCATCTCCCTCTTTTTCTCTCACTTCCTCTTTTTGTCCGTATATATGAGACACTGAGAGAAGGCACGTGTATCGAAACCTCTCCGCACAGTATCACGCTGCTGGAGGCACGTTGATTTATATTCGCAGTGAGATTTATACCAAAGACTCGTTGGATTGAGTCGCAACATGGCGCCGACTTATCGCGAGTGGGTAGAAATGATCCTTAAGACGCATCCAACTAAAAAAAAAAAAAAAAAATAAAAAAAATGATTCTTTTTTTTTTTACTAGACGTGGCTTGAGACATGAGTTTTTCAAATATTTGAAATCGATACTCTGTGCATATGACAAATTTATGTAGTTGGCATCTAAGCTATTGCACTAAATATTACAAAAAGTTTCAAGTACATAATACTCAAATGACATTAAAACAGTAATTTCAATGATGGGCATCCTAAATTTTTTTTTGATGTCCTGTCCACGCCCAAATAATTTGCGACCTTACTTACTACATAAAGTCAACGCTAGATCTTATAAAAGTGGAATAAATAATTTTACTATGTAAAGAATTCATATCGAAATTTATTTTCAATTAGATATTTTTGGATTCCGATAATTTATTTCCCCGAATTTTCCGTGATTTGTATAGATTTTATGGGTTTCAATGTTGATTCGTGCCTAAGATCATAAAAAAAAAGACATTATTACCGTCGATTCTTTAGGATCCTACTCTTCGTGGACTCTCACAAAAATTTATGGGAACTTATTTCCAATCAAATTATTCTAGGTTCCAATAATGTATTTTAATGGAAAAAATTTAATTTATTTAATTTCCAAAAATTTTTTTCTTCAATATTTTTAGGGACTATGACATTTTGTCAACAAATAATGAAAATTTATTTTAACGGAAACTGGAAATTTTTTCTGTTCACTTTGAATATCATAGACAAAAATTAATTTATCGTATTTGAGTCCTTAAAAACTTAGCATTCTCTTAAGTACCCCGTTTCGCCTCCCTTCTTCCCTATGTTTAGATTTCAAAAATTGTGATGTTTAAAAAAATTGATAAATTATTTAATAATTTTTGATGTATTACTAAAATTTGAATAGGCTTGAAGTTAAATTTAAAACAGTTAGTCTTCATTTGACTCAAACGTCGCGAAAAAACGTTGTTAACCAGGATCATTTTTAAATCATTTTTTTGACGCAAAAAAATATGTTAACAGATGATCCCAAGAATCACTTTTTCTAATATTTAATTGATCTATAATAACATACTAAATACAAAGAACTTAGTTAAATATTGTATATTGCTTATGATCAACCACAAGAAATTAAATCGACATCTTCTATTTACTTTTCCGCAACTTCTTCATGATACCTGGAACTCTTATTAGATGGCAGTGTGTGTTCTTTTATGAAATCTTGAGTCCAAAAGTGAATTTAATTCGGTTTAAAAATTGAAAATTGAATTTGAATTTAAATTCAACTATGTTTGCCGTATATGAGATTCCCTAGGCCTAATATTATCTATACGTGCAAAAAAAAAAAAAAAAAAAATCTCAAGTCTTAAAACGAACTAAAAATCTAAAGCAACCGGTGTTATAAATTTTGACTATTAATTAGTTAATGAATAATTAGTATTCACCGACAAGTTAATTACCAATTATCGAAATATTTATCATCTCTAATAATTAATTAGATAATTTTCTCAAAGTTATCGATGATTGATAAGGATAAGTATTAATATTATCAGTTTAGAAAAAAAAATCGATACACTATTTTTATTATGGAAATTATTTAAAATATGTACGATTTATTGTGTTTACTGGCACTGAATGAAATAATTTCAAATACTAAGAAGTAATTGATAATTTGAAACACAGGCAGCGATTAAAAATCATTAGCTGGAAGCGATTTTTACGCTAGCTGTTAATGATTTATGATCCGATCATGACGTCTGTAGGACGAAGGGACGGGGGGGGGGCAATATGAGCCCCCTAAAATTTTGGATGCCTCGAAATATATGAAAGCAAAACGGGCCCCCCAAAATTTTTAACATGAAAAGTGTTCGGGGGGGGGGGGGGGGGCGCTGCCTCAATTTCGAACACTTCTGAATATTTTTTAACCAAACCGGGTTCTAAACTTTTTTTAATTAATCGAATAGTAATTCAACAGAAAACTTGGAATTAAGTTATTTTAAAGTCCAAATCTTCACTTTCAAGTCTTCTATACCTAATACATAGCAAAAGTTTCAAAACATAAAACAAGCGAGATACATATATTGAGTTTTTTTGGGGGCCAGTTTTACCCAACTTTTCAGTATTTTTCCATTTTTACAGACACAGCAAATTTACACCAAAAACTCAGCAGAAGGAAAAAAAAAGTGAAACAAGCTGAAAAACACATTATAAAAATTTTGGGGGGACCATTTTACCTTAGTGGCTTATTTTGCATCAGTGTCCCATTTTGCCTCTATGTCCCATATTGCCTGACTGTTAGGGTTGAAAAAAAATGGTAGGATAGAGATACTGTTGTGGCCACTACTGTATTTTTAGACATTAGATAGGGGAGAGGGGGGTCAATTGAACCACGGGGCAATTGAACCAGTAAGCTTAAAAAATCGAAAAAAATATAAAAATGAATCGTCCTCTTGGAATTATATTTTAATACACTAGATCTTAGTCTGATCAAAATTTCGAACCAATATGATGATTTTATTTAAAAAAATTCAAGTTTTTGTGTTTTTAGGTATCTAAACCTCGATTTCACCTCTTGGCAAATTGTTTAATATCTTTTTAATTTTCAAATGAAATCTTAAAATTTTTTTTGTAATACCTTCTTACATATATTAGTCATAAATTTCTAGCTTTACTTCTAGTAAAATAGTTCTTGAATATATTTTTTTAAACTAATTATTTCAATAAAATCATATGGGGTCAATTGAACCAGTACTCTCGGGGACGGTTGAACCATACGAATCACACTGTGAGTAATCCGACATGCGCGCGCATCTTGACAGAATGTGTAATCAAGCTAAACTAACCAAGAAAAAAAATAATTATATTGACAGAAGTTTTAAAAGTGATTGTTATAACATATAATGTTATATAAAATAATAAATATTATTAGAAGTGTTGTAATTTTAGTTTTAAGCTGTAATGAATAGTAAAATATTCATTAAAATCATTCATTGGTGGTTCTAATACTCTTGGTTCAATTGTCCCCGACTAGTGGTTCAATTGCCCCCGCAAAGGGGACGATTGAACCACTTGATGCAGCTGCACAATTTCGTATTTATTGAAAATTTTCATCATTTATTAAGTTATGTGCTTATGAGAAATGATAGTCTATATAATAAATTATAATTTTGTAAAAAAAAAAGTTATCATTTTGCTTTTATTCACATAAAAAAAAATGTCAAAGTATTTTTGGTTCAATTGACCCCACTCTCCCCTACTTTATTTTATTTAATGAAAGAGTGCAAAGTACAATTTCCATTTGAATAGTGGGACAAAAGTATCTTTTAACATTATTAAATGATCAAATATGTTATTGCATTTTTTACGAATTATTTTATTCAAATTTTTTGTGTCCAAAACTGGCCTTAAAGTGGTCAAGAACAGTACCTCTACCTTGAACTTTTAGAACTATTATTTACAAATGACAAAATAATTTATCATCGACGGTTCTAAAATGGATATTAAAATACTTCTTTCAATTATCATTAAACGAAAAAAAAAAAAAAAAAAGAATCGTAATAACATTCCATCTCTACATATTGTAAAACCCACAAATGCGTTCTAGCTTGACTAAATGCGTATTTACGTGATAGTAAACATTGGAAAGCGAACCACAATTGGTGTACCACGTGAAATAAATAACAACGCCGACAAAGTTGTCGTACTTGTCATCATCATACTTCCTAACGCCAGTAATAACTTTAACCGCGGTAATTGTAAATGTCAATTATCTTAAGCAAAAGATAAAAATTATGCATTTGTATTAGGGTGGTCCAGAAAAACCGCTACTTTTTTTTTGTCTTCTATGGAAAGTTTTTCGTTTAGCGAAATTTTAAAGGTCGTTCAGAAATTTCAAAAATTCACAAAATACTAAAAATTTGGATTTTTTCATTTGATTTTTTCTTTTCAGTGGCAGAAATATTTTTTCCTAAAATCGATACCTTACTTAAAATTTAAGCTCAAATTATAAATTTTTAACCATCACTCAAAATTTTAGAGTGTTAATTCATAATATGTAAATAACAGTTCCAATTAATTTTTGCATCATTTTGTAATTCACTCATTATGGTTACAATAAATAATACCCCTTTATAACCGAAAATATATGGGAAAGTCTTAAACAATAAAATTTGGTAAGATTTGAATAAAATAAAAACAAACAGAAAATCGAACTAAAAAAGAAAAGTATTTAAGTAGACTGTTTTTTCTGTCCTAAGTTCCATTTTTTATCATTGGGGTACAAATTTATGGAAAAAAAAAACGAAAATCCTTAAGATTTTACTTTGAGATCGCTGAAAAACATTCCGAATTTTTGAGTGACGCTTAAAAATATTTAGATTGTGTGCTGAAATTTTAAGCATCAGCTGAAATTGAGTGCTTATCAAAAAAGATTTCTCATTATTTTTCGATAAATTTAATTTCTTACAAGTTATTCATCATCAAAATCAAATTCATAGTAAAACTTAGTGTTATTGGACTTTTCCGGCGAAACTATCAGACTTATCAAAAAATCTTATAGGATTTTTTATGTAGAACATTTTTATTCCACAAGGAACCTATCACATAGTTTTCAGAATTCTGAATAGTGTTTAATATTAAATACTCAGTCAATCTCACTAAATATCCTCACTCAGCAGATCATAGAAAATGTCTAGACAAAACTTTTTTTTTTACGATTTAAAATTTATTTTCAACTGTAAATATACCCGTGAAAAATGAATCATACATGGCCATGCATGACCGATATGGCTCATACATGGAGCATGTATGGACATATAAACTTTTTTCATACAGTCATACAAAACCATGTATGGCCATACATGGCCTTGTATGCTCCATGTATGGCCATATATGGCCATGTATGATTAATTTTTCGTCGGAATGCACGCCATGAACGCTCGTCCTGTGATAAATAAATCATACTTGACCATGCATAGCTGTATATGGTTATATATGGTCATTCTTAGGCATACAAACTTTTTCAATACAGTCATGCATGGCCATTAGGGTGTCCGTTATTTACCAAATTGATTTTTTTTCTTGGGACGCCCTCTAAATTTTTAGTTTATCATCTAAAAAAAAATATCAGACCGTTATGAGCCCTTAATATCCATAACAAACCTTGCCCCAAAGACGATACATTTTCCATTTAAATAACATGGGGTTTTGCCACTTTTTGCAAATATTTTTTTTTTACTTGAACTTATTTTTTCGTAGCAATGACAAATTCATATCTTTGTACAGAATTGAACGCTCTACAAAACAGGTCTCTTAACATTTTTTGATAAATTTACTCCTTCAAAAGTTATTCAAAGTTAAAGTTAACCTCTAGATAAATTCTTGACTTTTTGGACTTTTGCGGCAAAATTGTGACTATTTTTGTGAAATTCAGTCGTTTATTCCAAAAAATATATAATTTTTATGATGTTAAGGTAAAAAAATGTTGATACATGGCAAATAATTGATTGCATGATAGATAGTTAATTCTAGTTTTTATCATTTCTGAGATTGTACCCATTTGCAGAACTTAATCAACTAATTTTATTTAAGTTGGGTAAATTTCTGTGATTTTCGAAAAATGTCTTTCTAATTGAGTTAACAATTTGAATTTACTCTAACAAACATTCTTGCCAACATACGGATTTTTTCTACGCAAGCGCACTCTAGCGCATTTAGTAACTTGACTATATTGTAGGCGGCGCTTTATGCTCTTCGAGGATTATCAACAAATATCTTCTCTTTACATTGTTGTGGATGTTTTGTCACACATTAACAATTGTTATTTATGCAATAAAAACTTGTTTTTTGTATAAGAGCTGAATTGAGAGTCAGTGCAATTATTAATACATAAATAAAAACTTGAAAGTTTAATTTAAATTAAATATCGGAGTTAAATCAAAATTTGAGTAGGGTTCTACCCTGTTAAAATTTTTATTTGACTTATTTATTGTTCATAATGAGTGGTAATAAATCGGTGGATCTCAGGTGAAATATATTTCTGATTGAAAAAACAATCAATTCTTTTAATAGCAAAAAGTTGCCAACCCGTGAAAAATGGATCATACATGGCCATGCACGGCCGTATATGGCTCATACATGGAGCATATATGGCCACGCATGAAGCATATATGGCCATACATGAAGCATATATGGCCATGCATAAGCATATACGGCCGTAAATGAAGCATGTATGGCCATACATGGACATACAAACTTTTTTAATACAGTCATGTATGGCCATATACAGTCATACAAAACCATATATGGCCTTGTATGGTTCATATATGGTCATGTATGACTGTATTAAAAAAGTTGGTATGTCCATGTATGGTCATATATGCTCCATGTATGGCCATGTATGGTCATATATGCTCCATGTATGGCCATGTATGACCATATATGCTCCATGTATGGGCATGTATGATTCATTTTTCACCGGAATGCACGCCACGAACGCTCGTCCTGTAATAAATGAATCATACGTGACCATGCAGAGCTGTATATGGTTCATATATGTTCATATTTGGGCATAAAAACTTTTTCAATACAGTCATACATGGCCATATGCAGTCATACAAAACCATTTATGGCCATACATGGCCTTGTATGGTTCATATATGGCCATGTATGACTGTATTAAAAAAGTTGGTATGTCCATGAATGGTCATATAAGCTCCATGTATGGCCATGTATGACCATATATGCTCCATGTATGGTCATGTATGGTTCATTTTTCACCGGAATGCACGCCTCGAACGCTAGTCCTGTGATAAATTAATCATACGTGGGCATACAAACTTTTTAAATACAGTCATGCATGGCCTTGTATGGTTTATATATGTCCATGTATGGCCATATATGCTCCATGTATGGTCATGCATGGCCATGTATGATTAATTTTTCGACTATTATAATTACTTATAAACAGGATGTTGCAGTGTTAAAAAAATAAGAATTTTTTTTCATATCACTAACAGCATATTGATGATTATATTGTGCTTTTTCAAAAATGATTATATTCTTTGAACCTTAATAGTACAACTAAACTTTGTTGTAACTGTCGGTCGCATAGCCTAGTCGTCGAAGCGTCAGTCTCTCGTACGGAAGGTCCCGGGTTCGAATCCTACTAAAGCGGGTGCTGTTATTAATAAGTCTAGCGTTTTTTCTCTGAATAAAAAATTTCCATTTCGATTAGGAATTCAATTAATCGCATATCTGATAATCTTTACGTCGCCAAAATAATGAAAAAAAAAAATTTTTTTTTTTTAATTTAGTTAAAATTTCTATATATAGTCATATATGGCCGTATCAAGTCATGTATAGCCGTACATGGCCATGTATGGTCATACATGGTCATATATGGCCATGTCTGGCCAATTTTCATACATGGCCATGCATGGAGCATTCATACATGGCCATGTATGATTCATTTTTCACGAGTTATCATTTTTCAATAAATTTAATTTTTCAAAAGTTATTCAAGGTCAAAGTTCATTTTATAATAAATTTTACTATTATTTGACTGTCTCGACGAAACTATCAGACTTATCTTAAAATATTATAGGGCCTTTTTTTGTAGATCATTTTACTTCCTCCAACTTATTTCTTACATCATTTTCTAAATTCTTGAAAGCCTTTTATTAATTCCCTTTCATTGGCCATCCATCGGCAGCGTCGTACGACTGACGTTTCGTTTACGAAAAGTCATATTCTGATATAAAACCAGTATTGACATAACATATACATTCAAAAATTTTAATAGAATGTCACTTCGATTGGACTACGCTATTTTGATAAAAAATAGAACGACTGCTGGTAATTAATCAGGTTTGGCCCATTACTAATTGCCGATGCTTGGCCGATCAACAGCAGTCAAACATCAGCCAACCTACGGTATTTTTTCCATTAACGGCGACTTTGTATGGGTAACATTTCAAGATGTCTGATTGTTTCGCTGAAAAATTCGAATAATACTAAAATTTACTATGAATCCAACTTTGACCTCGAATAATTTTTGAAAAATTAAATATATCGAAAAATGACGAAAGACCTTTCTTATCGAGCGTTCAATTCTCAATAAAAATATTTATTGATTTTCCCAATACACTGATTCCCTGATGAATCATAAAATTCTAAACTTGAGACAAAAGTTTTCCCATGTTATTTAAACAGGAAATCGAAAATTGTGACGAGACACAAGCGTTGTTGATACTAATATTAAGAGCTCAAACTTTAACACTATTTTTTTTTTCGTTATCTCAAAGAATATTTTCCGTATAGTTTTTGAAAAAAAATTACTTCCCAAATTTTTGAAAATTTTTAATTTTCTTAGCGAGAAGTTAAAAAGGGTCGATTTTTTAAATCAGCAATCTATGTACATATCAAAATCAAACAATCCTCTTATTCTATAATATTAAACTAAAAATGTTTCAATGTCTATGTCTCTTTTTCATTCTCCTCGACTTATTCCACTTTAGCGGCGATGTATAACGAATTTTACATTTAACAAACGGCCGTGCTATCTGTCGTGACACGCGATCCTTTTTATGCGGGATGGGTTTGAGGTTATACAACAACAAGTGATAAAGGACGCCGAGCTTAAAGTTTTCTTATGGCATAGGCTAATGCTATCAGAACCTTGAAATAAATAAAAATAAAAAAAATTAAATAAAAGACTCGAGTAGAGTAAAATAGACGATGAAGTAGTGGAAGACAAGCCAGGAGGGAAGAAGTAAAATCGAGTCAAGAGGTTTGAAAGAGGTAAAAGGTTGTACTTATTCGTGAAGAGTAACGAAACAGTACGTCAGACAAACACTGACACGCCTACGGTGATTGTTATCGCTTGTATCGATTCTTGGCCCTACCGTGTTGGTATTATATATCTGACTTCCCATACCACCGATGTAATGCAATGAATTGGAACATTCTAGACGCTACAATTTGTCTTGTAGATAAAAGTGCAACTGATCATACGTCAGGTTTTTAATCAGTTTTTTTACAATTACCAATTTCGTTCCTTAGCTTTTTATATTATGACGCATATCTATGCAATTATTTATTTTTATCGAAGTTGTAATCGAGACCGTTTTATAAAGCATTGAATTTTCAGAAATATGAATTAAGATCGATGATAAAAAATTTGTCTATCGGTTAACTCTGCGGGCTAGCCCCAGACTTCCCACTGTTCTAGAGCTTCTTGAGCTCTAAAACATTATAGTAAATACACCTTCGAGCTCGGAAATACTTTTGTATGTGATTGGTTTCAAAAAAAAAAAATTCTTTTAATACCATTTTTTTTTTCAACAATATCTCTAGATCGAATTAACCGATTGAGACGGTTGAGGTGGCAATCAACGCGTTTTATTGAGTTCTAAAGCTGATCAGATTTAGAAATTGATTTATCTGGTCGTTTTTGAGAAATTTAAAAAAAACTGAAAAAAAAAAAAATTTTGTAATTCTATCGACTACGGTTTCTCTTAAACGAATGAACCGATTTTGATAGTTGAGGTGGGATTCAACGCGGTGTGATGTTTTAGAGCTGATTAGATTTTGGAATCAATCCATCGAGCACATTTAAAGTTAGCCAAAAAAAAATTATTTCTTAGAAAATTTTATTTTTGAATTATCTTTGAAGGCACCCTACCGATCAAGCTTAATTTTTCACAGCTTGTAGATATTAACAAGCCACGTTGAATGCCATCTTGGAGATCAAAATCGGTTCATTCGTTCAAAGTTACAGATAATTACGTACGTATGTACGTACGTACATACCATACACATACATACACTCGGATGTCATCGTAAAAGTAATCAGAATAGCTTTCTAGAACCTCAAAACGTCCGAATCTGTTGGAAATTCGATTTTTAAAAATCGGATCGGAACCAATAACCTCCCCGGATTTTTGAAAATTTGCAATTTTCTTAGCAGGCAGTTAAAACTTGATATTTGTGGAAGAATGAATAATTTAATAACTAACTAGTTTTTTGTATTTTTTATTTTTCTTGTGATTTTAATATATAGACAGGGGTGAGGAGCAGAACGGCCTTTTTGAGAATTTTATTAATTTATAGTAAAATTTTTGTCATGTGTATAATTTACCCAAGTCAGTGAATTAGCGGCGATAAGTAATGACACACTTAAAATTATGAAAATAAGCAAAAAAATGTTATTTTGTAAGATTTTTTGGTGGGGAGGGGACATATGATAGGAAATCGTTTTGCCCTTGTCCCTGTAAGAAATTTAAAAATACTTAGATATATTATTTTAACATTATTTATAAAAAATGTACTTGGAAAAAGATAATTTAGATCTACTAACGTAGATCTATTTTAATCTACTACTGACGACCTATGTAGATCCGAGTAGATTTACTACCATAAACCTGTTATTAAAGATCTAAGTAGATCTACTATAGTAGATCCATATGTAAATTAACTACTGTAGATCTATATGCAGATCACTCTTATAGATTCATATAGATCTAGGATTTTAGATATATATATATAAATCTACTACTGTAGATCTATGACGATCATCTACTGTAGATCTACATAGATCGACTGAAACCTAAAATAAATCTCCGCGGATCTTCGAAGATTCCACAATAATGTCAATGGCGATCTAATTAGATTTATGTAGATCTACGCAGATTGATAAGTTACGAGCATCAATTTTTCTCAATAGGGGCGTAGAGATCACTGAAGATCTCCAACGATTTTCATTAATTTCTACAAATATTCGTTGATTTTAAAAATAAAAACCTCTTAACTATGAAATTTAATTTGATCTCCATAAATCTGCTAGAGGTAACGTAAATTCAATTTTTTACAAAATCAGATCTTCATAGACTTATTGTAGATCAACGTCGATCTAATTTATTTTTTTCCAGACAGAAATAAAAATTTATCTTTTACTTTTTTTTTAAATTAAAAAAATTCTATATAATTAATAGAGTGTGTTTATAACGAGCGTAGAATTAATCGACAGGGAATATTTAAATGCAGATAAAAATATATCTATACAATATATATATGTATATAAATTTATATAAATAGTAGGGGTTAAGGATTGCTCGTTACCAGTGTCCAACGGTCGTTGTGAATAAAAAATGGCACGTCCAGTACCGGACGTTTGTCATCGACAGTGGATTAACTTTAACCATTGGTTACGGTCGTTTTTGCTTGTGTTATCAACCACATATATATTTAAATATATATCTATATACATATCCATACAAAGCATGTATACGGCACTTTTGTAACAAACAAACACGATAAAGATTTAAAAATAATTGTGGGAATGACGTAGAGGGAATGGTGGTTGGCATTTAATTCGAGAGCGTCGCGGGTGGCGGCGTTGCAATCGTTCGAGCGTTAAAAACCGTCGACAAATAAACTATTATCGTTCAACGACAAGTTCTCTCACGCCTCGGTACTTAATATATATTGTATATATGTATATATATTTGGTATAGCCGTTTAATCGTGAATGATAGAGAAAGACAGCGTTATACAAGCGGACGCACGTGAATCAAACCCGCGAACCCGCCCCAGGAATGCCAACGGACATCGAAACATTGCAATGCTTTATGGTGGTCCCTCACTGAACCTGATTTATAAGTGCATTACCAACGACCAGAGATCCGACACTTGTACTATCTATATTCTATTGATATCGTTTTTATTTTATAACGATGGTTTTATTTTTTTGTTTCTTTTCTTGACATTTATTTGAATTCTCGTGACTTTTGTGATCTTCAAAATTTTATTTCACGAGCAATATTATTGTCTGTAAAATTTTCATTGGTTACTGTTGATGACGTATGTGAGGTATTTATGAAGTAATTAAATTAATGGCCACTTAAAATTATTTATCTCAGCTAAGTCGGTCATTAATTTATCAATTATATAGTTATTTTTTTTTTTTACTTTAATAGCTTTATTAGAAGCTATTAAATATATCAGATAAGGCAGAACAAAAACAAGTTCTTTTGTTCAAAACAATTTTATTATTCACCGTGAAAAAATCTTTTTATAAAATTTTATAAAGTTCTAGGAAATCAGAGGAAACTCTGTGATATTTTATAAGTTTTATAGAATTTTATGACATCAGATTTATAGGATTCTATGGAACTTTATAGAGTTCCATGATATTTCTTGAATTCTGTAAAATTGGGTTAAGTTTCATAAAATTCCATGAAATTCAAATAAAATGCTAAGATAATAATTTTCGAAAATTTTTGCTATACTTCCGAATACGGCACACTACCTATTTGTCTGAAAATTTTATGAAAGATGTACATGGTGATGTAGACAAGGCGACACGCGTCTTGGTCCCCTGACAATCTATCCCCGCGACAAAACATCCACAGACAAAAAAGCCTTAGTTAAAATATCTTTACGACAAAATATCCTCAAGATAAAACATCCCAGGACAAAATACCTCCGGAAAAAGATCTTTGTGACAAAATATTGTTGCATTCCTCAATGAATCGTTATATTTTTTACCACGTTTTAATATATACAGTTATTTAAATTACAAAAATTTTGTAATTTGGCGGTAAAAATTTTTAATACACTGCAGCACTAACTTGTGACTATTTATGAATATGTGTAAGCTCTGGGGTGTTTTATATTAAGGCGATATTTTTTTTATTCTGTCCTATCTGAAAACCTAATAATTTATAGAAAAAAAAATACTCTCGATTAAAAAAAAATTCTAAGTCAATTAGAGGCTTAACGCATCGAAAAATTCAAGCTCCAATCACTTTTGAACAGGTGGATTTATCGAATAATGTATGCTGAGGTTATCCGTACAATGGCGAGGTAAAAAATTCAAACTATAATTTTTTTTTCTTATGTTATTGAAATAGGAAATCGAATCTTTCGATGCACTCAGCCCCTAATTGACATAGAATTTTTTTTCAAGGGGGAATACTTTTTTTTTCTACACATTGTTAGTTTTTCAGGTAAGACAGAAAAAAAAACTGATCTGTCAGCTGACCCTGCAGGCCAGCCCTAAGACTTCCCACTGTTTTCGTGCTCCTTGAGCTCGGAAACATTGTTGAGAATACATTTTCAAGCTCTTCGAGCTCGAAAATACTTTTGTATGCCATCCCGAGTCAAAAAACAAACTCCAGTTCGGACCTCAAAATACTACGTGAGGTTTTTGAGGGACAAGTTGGACTTTGGAGATTGAGAACTGTGTAGAAAGTAATTCCATTTTAGGCCTCAATGTTGTCCTTAAGGGCGATTTTACATAGTTGAGGGCTAAATTGGTATTGAAAAAATTTTGCGTGGGCCTCAAAATCCTCATAAAATAAAAAAATTTATTGCTCCAGGTTTCGGCCTCAATTTCTTCGATGACGTAATCCATATATATATATATATATATATATATATATATATATATATATATATATATATATATATATATATATATATATATATATATATATATATATAAATATATATATAAGAATAAAAAATAATAAGCAATTGTATCCAAACATTTTTTTTTTAATTCAATTTTTTTTTTTTTTTTATTAATAATGCCATTCATTTTTCTAATTTTCTATTTATATACTATGATTATATTAGACAATATATAATCTCATGAAGCAGTATTCTTTTACGAGTAGGAAAAAATTTTATCAGTTTTGAGTTGAGGACCAAAAATAATTTTTAAGAACAGTTGTAACAAGCTGTCATAAACCGGACTTTTCTGAAGTATAAAAAATTAAATTATGCTTATTGATAAAAATAATATACAAGCTAAAAAATAAAATGCTCACTATAAAAAAATGATAAACCTGAAAGAACTTCAAAATCGATTGTTTCAATTAAAATACAAAATTTTATTGAAGAAAAAATAATTGATATTGCATTCCTCATTCTTTTGGAACATTTATTTTGTCGGACTTTGTGTACAAAAGAAAGTAAATACTCTAGGCTTAATTTTTTAAACAATTTTTAGGAGTCTATTTTTTTATTCGATTTACAACTGAGATAAAAAAAAATTATTTTTAAGAATTTCTAAAAGTTTGTCCAGGGCTTTATAAAAACGAATAATAATAATTATTGTTAATATTATTATTATTATGAATGAATAATTGTATTTTATTTTACATTTAGATTTTTATATTTTCTTCTTTTTTTTTAAGTCGAAAATTATCTAAGTCCAGAAAACGGTAATTTATTTTGTGAGGGTTTTGAGACCTTCATTAGTATTTACAAACCGATAAAGAGTTTGAATTTAGACCTCATAATTCTCATTGAGGATTTTGAGTGCCAATATCGTATTATTTATCGTGCGGTAAATGAAAGATCAAAGGAATTGATATTTCTGAGGTCCAAACTAGAATTTGTTTTTTGACTCGGGTTTGTTTTCGAAAAACAATTTTTTTTACCATTTTTTTCTCCAACGATATCTCTCGAACGAATTTACCGATTGCAACGGTTGAGGTGGCAATCGACGCGTTTTATTGAGTTCTAAAGCTGATTAAATTTTAAAATTGATTTATCAAGTCGTTTTTGAGAAATTTCAAAAAAACTAAAGAAAATTTTTTTTTTAATTATTTCGTTAAAGATTTCTCTTGAACGAATGAACCAATTTTGATGGTTGAGGTGGCATTCGGCGTGGCATATAAAGTTTTAGAACTGATTAGATTTTAAAATCAATCCATCGACTGAGTCGAAAGTTATTAAAAAAAACATTTTTGAAAAAATTTTATTTTTGAAATACCTCCGAACGCATCCTACCTATCAAGCTCAAATTATCAGTGCTTATAATAAATAAGAAGCCGCGTTGAATGACACCTTGACGATGAGAATCGGTTCATTCGTTCAAAAGTTACAAAATATGTGCATACATACGTACATACGTACGTACGTACATACATACACTCGGGCATCATCTTTGATTTAGTCAGATTTACTTCCTAGAACCTCAAAACGTCGACATCAGTTGGAATTACGATTTTCGCAAATCGGGGTAAAAACAATAACTTCCTGAAATTTTTTAAAATCATCGATTTTCTTAGCGGGAAGTTAAAAATATCGTCTAAACATGAAACACCCTAATAAGCACAATACTATTTCAAGCGTAAAGGATAATATATTTTATAATTGAATACACACAAAACATGTGAATAATGGTCACAGTACTATTTCAATTGTATAGGTTAATAATATATTTTATATGATGCATGTTTTAAAAAAACGCCGTTAAATGCCTAACCTCGGCCTCATACATTTTTTCATTAAACACTCATCATTTCTGATTGGTCAAATGCACTGTTTATAAACTTTCTTAAAGCATTTGTGAATGCCTTCTATGTAAATAATGTGATTATTACTGTGTAATACTATCAGCTAAAAAACAGATTTCATTTGTTAAAGAGTGCGCTAAGTATGCATTTATCGCAGTGAAAATTATTGAAATTAAAATAATCACCAAGTACCTGATCGGCACATAATGAAAAGTTAAAATTTTTTTTTCGTCGATTAGGTATAATTTTTATATAATATAAGAAAAAAAAAAGTTAAATTTAAAAAACTATACGGATAAACTTGGCTAGTCAGTACTATATAAATTTATGACTAATTTACTTTGATATTAACTCGCCAAGTTTCTCCGTATAATTTTTTAAATTTAAATTTTGTTTTTATATTATGTAAAAACCATACCTAATCGGCGGATAGAAATTTTAACTTTTTATTATGTGCTGCTCAGGTACTTGATGATTATTTTGATTTCAATAATTTTTATTGTGATAGATGCGTACTTGGCGCACATTTTTACAGATAAAATCTGTTTTTTGGCTGATTTCACTCGTTTTTGTTAAAAAAGAAGTCAAAGATGATTCTCCAGTTTATATAGTATTACAACTTTGTAAAAATATTGTGATATTTTATGCTTATATAACGTGATAAATCTCTGGTAACCCTATTGTGAATTTTTAATCTAAATTCACTCACTCAAAATTGCGATGTTAAGAAAAATTACTTTATCCACGGGATGAATGGAGTGTTTCAGAGCAATTTCTTCCGTATACATCAAATTAAAAATGAAGTTTTAACAGTCTTGTAAAGAATGATAAAATAAGCATAAACAAGAAAAAGGTTATTAAAACTACCATTGAACATACTTAAATGAAATATATTAGCATAAAAATTATTTTCGTAGACTAAAATTTGTTAGAGCCAGTGAAAAAAATGGTTTACTCTCTAAACTTGAAATAGTTAAATTTTCACTGTTTTTCCTTGTGATCAACTAATTCACTGGATAAAGTGAATTTCATGTATAAATAGTGAAAATTTTAGTTTTTACACAGTAGATTTGAAGCTTTACTTTTTAATAAATAATTATCATTAGAACTATTTACTACTAATAAGTACAGGGAATTTCCCTGTTTTCATAAGTGTATCATTTCATTGGGTAAATATGAGTGTATATGCACGTAAATATGAGTGTATATGCACGAATTCCAAGTGGTTGACTTTTAGCTGTGGCAAATATACGTTTATGGCTTTTTTTGTCTCTTTTTACAACATATATAATACAAATGTCGATAACAAAATTATAAAATCTGAAAAATACTTATATTTGGCGCATGAGACGTTGCTATGGGGTATAACTTCTTAAGTACTGGACCAAATGATTCAATTCAAGATGCAATCAAAAGTGAGTCACTTATTTATATGATGTATATTATCTAAGGTCATTTTAGATCGAAATATAACAGATTTTTTTCAATTTGATAATCAAGTTAACAAAGTGATAGTTGGTTCGGGTATAGATACACGGTCAAAATTCTCGCACTCTCACATTGTTCGATGCATACTTGGCGCGAGACTCGACCATTTAGTCTGTGAATTTCAGTCCATTTAGCCACATATTTTTTTATTAAACCGATTCAAGTAACATTATCTCGTTTATTATGTGGATATATTTCGAGTCAATATGTTTTCCTCCAGTTTTCTCATACAGAAAAAAGATTTTCTTGGATCAAGTAAAATATTTTCTTCATAATTTTGTTCTTGAATAAAGAAAAAATCATTTCTTGTTTTTAGAAAAGTTTCTTGCTTTAAGAAATTTTTATTGTTGCTTTAATGAATTTGCATTTTGGTTTGAGAAGTCTCTCTTGTTTCAAAATAGTTTTCTTTTTTTTTGAGAAAATTCTATTTCTTGATGTAATTAATTTAATCTTCATTGTAGAAAATGTTCTTCTCTCTAAAAAATGCATTCTCTTGCTCCAAAATGTTTTTGTCTTGTTCAATTAAGGAAAAGTGTCTTAAGCTAAAACGAAAATGTTTTTGAGCTAAGAAAAATAATTTTATAAATCAAGATAAATCTTTCTTGGGTCAAGAAATCTTTTTTACCGCAAACCAAATAATAATTTCCTTTAAGAAATAAATTTGTTTGCCGCCAACAACGTCTAAATCGGTTAAATCATTCCAAATACATCGTACGAAAAAAATTAATTTTTGATCGCTAAATCTTTTTTAACTTCCCAATAAGAAAATTGAAAATTGAAAATTTTCAAAAACGGCTGAATAAATCAATTTCAAAATCTGATCCGAACTCAATAAAACGCCTCAATTGCCACCTCAACCGTCTCAATCGGTCAATTCGTTTAAGAGATATCGTTGACGAAAAACTGGTAAACAACATTTTTTTTCGAAAACAATCGCATACAAAAGTATTTTCGACCTTGAAAATTTATTCATAACACTTTTTCGAGCTCAACGAGCTATTGTATGTCGCGGCTATAAAAAATTTTTGTCTCCCCAAAAACAAAAAGTATATTAATTAGTTTTTCCCTTGATATTTTTTAAGACTGACTTGCAACTGTTGTTAATGTCATTGTCCTTATCATCTGATATAAATTTTAATTATAGTTATTAGTCGGGAATAGACTGGGAAAAAATCCACCATTAATGAACTTAATGGCCATTTGTGCCACGTGATTGATAAATAAAAAAAAAGAGGCTAGATTGTATTTGGTCGTATATAAAATACTAACGTTTTGTCTGAGTAATTGTATTGTATGTGCTATGATAGGTATAAATACAGGTAGAAAAATTGTAGCTCCGTAAATTCATGTTTTGAAATTAACAATAAAAGTAGTTGTAACACTATTTAGATATTACTATAATTCTAGGTGTTCTTTTTTTTTCTATTAATTATTATAATTTGACAATTTTAAGTGAACAAGTGCATCATGAAATTCTTAATTGCGTTAAATTTAATGAATGCAGTATTGTTTGTATCTGCATGTCCGGTGAGTTAGATAAAAAGATTAAGTCCAGACATGCAAAAAAATTTCTGAAATGATTTTTTACACTGAAGGAAAACCAAATTGAATTCAAGTATTTTTCTTATCGCCACCAATAATAAGAATATGTTATTTTATTTAAAATAAAATTGATAGTTTTTATTTCGAGGAGACTATTTCTTTACTTCAGTGGTAAATTCCTAGAAGCATAAATTATTGACTATTTTAACTATTTTCAGAATAATGTCCGAGTGTCTGTGTGTATGTGTACGAGTGTATGCGTGCGCGTGCTTGTGTGTGCGTGCGTATGTGTGTGTGTGTGTGTTTGTTTGCCAGTAAACTCTGTAACTTTTCAACAAATAAACTGATTTGGATGGTTAAGGCGGCAATCGAAAGAGCTTGTTGGCCATCAACTGTCCTAAAAATTTTAAATCGTTTCATCAAGTAGACTCGAAAATATTGGTGAATTATGAAAAAAAAAAAATTGTTTTTTAACTTCCCGCTAAAAAAATGGACGATTTTCGAAAAATTCGGGAAGTTATTGTTTTTACTCCGATTTGCGAAAATCGAAATTTCATCAGATGTCGACGTTTTGAGGTCCTAGGAAGCTATTCTGACTATTTCCAGAATGATGTCCGAGTGTCGGTATGTATGTGTGTGTGTGTGTGTGTGTGTGTGTGTGTGTGTGTGTGTGTGTGTGTGTGTGTGTGTGTGTGTGTGTGGGTGTGTGTGTGTGTGTGTGTGTGTGTGTGTATGTATTAGGGTGGCGCAAAAAAACCAACTATTTTTTTTTTCGACCTCGCATGAAAATTTGTTGGTTTACGATGCTTTAAGAAGCCTCTTTAAAAATTAGCTCGATAGAAAATTTTCAAGAGGTCGCTCACGAATTTTGAAAATATCAAAAATGACTGAAATTCGGACTTTTTATTTCTTTTGCATAACCAAAAATATACAGGACAGTTTTGAACAATAAAATTTAGTAAGTTTTGAATAAGTAAAAAAACCTACAAATTGAATTAAAAAATAAAAAAGTATGCAAATAACTTATTATTTCTATTTCACGGGTTATATTTTCGTTCACTGTGATGCCAATTGATGGTGGAAAAATCGAGAAGCTTTATTATAATTATTTAAGGGTCGCTCGAAAACGTTCAAAAGACAGCACTCGGAAATACTCAAAATTCTTGAGCGAGGTTTAAAAATTTTAATTTTAGGCTTAAATTTTAAACGTAGTCATGATTTCACAAATATAAACTATTGCTGCCATGAGATAGAAAAAAATTTGAAATGAAAAAGTCAAATTTCGATCATTTTTGATATTTTCAAAATTCGTGAGCGACCGCTTGAAAATTTTTTATCGAGCTGATTTTTGGAGAGGCTTCTTAAAACATCGTAAACCAACAAATTTTCATAAGAGACTCGAAAAAAAAATATAGTTTCTTTTTTTGCGCCACCCTAGTATGTATCCATGTATGTAACTCTTTATATCTTTTTAATTAATAAACCAATTTGGATGGTTAAGACGGCAATCAAAAGAACTTGTTGGCCATCAACTTTCCTAAAAATTTCAGATCATTTGCTCAAGTAGACTCGAAGATATTGGCCAATTACGAAAACAAAAAAAAATGTTTTTTTTTAGTTTCTTATTGATTTCTCAAAGACAACTTATACGATCGACTTCAAAATCTAATTAGCTCAAGAACTCAATAAAACGCTTCGATTGCCCTCTCAAACATCAAAATCAAATAATTCGTTTGAGAGTTATCGCGGGAGAAAGAAACGGTAAAAAACAGTTTTTTCCGAATATTTTTGAAGTGACTTATCTGATCAATTTTAGAATTTAATAAGCTCTATAACTTAATAAAACGCGTCTTTTGCCATCTCAATCGGTTGATGCGTTTGAAAGATATCGTGGGAAAAAGAAATTCTAAGAATGGTTTTTTTCGAAACTAAAGGTACTTATACAAAAGTATTTTCGATGTCGAAGAGCTTGAAAATGTATTCATAGCGATGTTTTCGAGCTCCTTGAGCTTGAAAACAGCGGGAAGTTTTGAGGCTGACCCGCAGAGTCAACCGATAGACCGATTTTTTTTTAGTTTTTATCGAACTTATAAAAAACGACTCGATTGATCAACTCCAAAATCTAATCAACTCTAAAGCTTGATGAGACACGGCAAATACTACAAGAGCTGTCTCAATCGAAAAATTCGTTCGAGAGATATTGCGGGAGATAGAAATTAAAACAAAAAAACAGTTTTTTGCTCAGGTTATCAATCTTACGATGATATGGGAGAGTACGTACATACGGATGTAAATATCTATAACTTTTGAACGAATGAACCGATTTCAAATGTCAAGATATCATTCGACGCAGCTTGTTAATATCTAAAAGCTCTATAAAATGGAGTTTGATCCGTAGAGTGAATTCGAAGATATTCCAAAAATAAAATTTTCTAAAAAATGTTTTTTTTTAAATAACTTTTAATGTGCTCTATGGATCAACTCCAAAATGTGATCAGCTTTAAAACCTTATTAGCCGTGTCGAATGCCATTTAAACCATCAGAATCGGTTCATTTGTTTCAGAGAATCCGTGAACAAAAGAATTGAAAAAAAATTTTTTTTTTTGGTTTATTGAAAATTTCTCCAAAACGACTAGATAAATTAATTTCAACATTTGATCCGCTTCAGAACTCAATAAAACGCAACGATTGCCACCTTAACCATCTCAATCGGTCGATTCTTTCAAGAGATATCGTTGGGGAGAAAATGGTAAAAAACGTTATTTTTCCAAAACAAAGGCACACAAAAGTATTTTCGAGCTCGAAGAACCTGAAAATGTATTCGCAACAATTTTTTCGAGCTGAACGAGCTCAAAATCAGCGGCAAGTTTTGGGGCTGGCCTGCAGATTCAACTGATAGACCGATTTTTTCTTTAAGGATTATCAAAGTGAATAGAAAAAATTTTCAGCTGTCGTTTAAAAAGACTTTCCATTTTTGCAGTCAAAATGAGATATTCCGTAAAAAGAGAGAAAAAAAATTATCTGGAAACTAATTAACAAAGATTAAATTAAATTTTCTTACAAGTAATTTATATACAGAAAAATTACATTTCACATAATTACAGCAGCACGCAAAAACACAAAAAGTTGTTTGTACTTATAGCTAAATCCACCCACGGGCACATATGTCAACCTGCTGAACCCAAATTTGAAGCCTGTTTGGCCCGGTAACTGTCCAGTCTTGAGTAAAATACAAAAAAAAAAAAAAAAAAACTGCAGTCACAGTGATGAAAAAACTTTTTTGGACCTGAATCAAATATGAGTTTATGTATTTCAACTCGCATCTAAATCTGAACGTTAATTAGCCCGTTGAGTTGTCAAAATTTGAGAAAATCTCGAAAAACGAAAAAAAAATTGTAATAAATCATGAAAAATCGAAATTATAAAGATGAAAAAATTTTTATAGATCCAGATTGACTATGATTTTCGTGTATTTTGTTTCATTAAGTTTGAATCTAAAATTTTTTTACCCTATTAACATTTCAAAATGACAAAAAAAATCTCAAAAAACCAAAAAAATTTGGAAAACTGTAGTTATAAATATGAGAAAAAAATCTATTGAACATGATTGTTAATAACTTAGGTGTATTTTCATGGATGGAATATGATTTTAAAATTGAAAAATAGACAAAACTTTAAAATCTGTAAAAAATAGCATGTAAGGAGAAGTTACTTAAGCTGGAAGTGAAAAGAAGACGCCTAAAATATTTTTTTGGCAAAATTAACTTGTATTCTTAGTATTAAGCAAGTTAATAAAATACTTAAATACAGTTATTATTCTTCTTGATTGAAGAAAATAATTGCTTAGCACACTTTATGTGAAGTGAGGGCGCCCAGTTTCTGATATGTCTATTTTATAATAGATTTTTTAGAGATCTGGCTATTGTATTTTTGTTCACGGTAGATTTGTTAAAAACATGTTCTATTACCCGTCACGATTGGTCGTGGTTCCAAAAATATCCGGTTCTTGAAAATTTCTTATGAGATCGTCAAGGATCTAATAAGGTTTTCTATAAGATTTTACATAGATACTTAACAGGAATTTTCAGGTGGGTTATGATGTTATGTTTAAAACTTAATACTATGTTGATGAAAAAGATTCAATTGAAAGTAAAGCACCTTGAATGATTCACGAATACGGTGTGCTGATATTCAATAAACATTTTAAGGATTTTATTGCATGTTCTGTCTCTATGAATATCTATTTGGAAATTAATGATAGGAAATTATTGAAACTGCTATACAATAACTATTATTGTGTTATTAACGATAGAAAACTCCACCACCAAAATATTACAATAAAAATGAATCATCAATGGGCATTTTGGTTGACAAAAATACCCCAGTTTTTTATGTGACTGGTCAGTACTACGATGTGAAAGTTCGAAAAGAAATAAATGTTAGTGAATTGAACATATATAATTATATTAACTAGTATTTATATTATCAACATAAAAATAAATTAAATGTATAAATATCTTTTAGGTGTTCAATGACTCAACTTCTATTAGTTATTATAAAAATCCTGCCAATAATCAGACACGTAAGTACATGCATCAATTTTTTGCGATTACTGAAGTAAAATGATGAAATTAAAGATATGATTGGTTAATATGATGATTATGATCGAAATTATCTAGTGTCCAACTGTAAAGCATGCATTCCTTACTGTAGAGTAATTTTTTAACTTCCCGCTTAGAAAATCGATGATTTTCAAAAATTTCAGGAAGTTATTGTTTTCACCCCGATTTTCGAAAATCGAGTTTCCATCAAATGTCGACGTTTTGAGGTCCTAGGAAGCTATTCTGACTATTTTCAGAACGATGTCCGAGTGTCTGTATGTATGTATGTGTGTGTGTGTGTGTGTGTGTGTGTGTGTATGTATGTATGTGTGTGAATGGTCTATAACTTTTTAACTAATGAATCGATTTGGTTGTTTAAGGCGGCGATTGAAGGAGCTTGTTGGCCGTCAACTTTCCTGAAAATTTCAGATCGTTTGATCAAGTAGACTCGAAAATATTGGCGAATTACGAAAAAAAAAAAATTTTTTTTTTTAGTTTTTTATTGATTTCTCAGAAACGAATTGAACGATCGACTTCAAAATCTAATCAGCTCTAGAACTCAATAAAACGCGTCGAATGCCGCCTTAAACATCTCAATCAGTTAATTTGTTCGGGAGATATCGTTGGAGAAAGAAATGGTAAAAAACGGTTTTTTTCAAATATCTTCAAGACGGCTGAATCGATCGCTTTCAAATTTTAATCAGCTCTAGAATTCAATAAAACGCGCCTATTGACACCTCAAACGTCAAAATTGGTTAATTAGTTCAAAAGATATCAGTGTTGAAAAGTTAAAAAAATAACGTATGTTATTTTTTCCAGGAAAATCAAAATGTACTGTACTAATGTGTTTAAAATCTTACAAACTTTTCCTCTTTATGGTCTCTTTTGATCATCGTATAATGCCGTCAAACTTGTTTTTTAGTTTAAACCATATTATCAACAAAAAAATTGAAAAAACACAGTTTTTAATGAATTTCTCAGATATTTTATATATTATTGCTCTGACCTAAGCCAAAACTCATTCAAATCTTGATTTTGATCACTGACATCGATTTCTGCATCAACATATTTATTTTATTTAACATAATCGGGAATTAGAATTTAAAAACCGCTTGTTCATTAATGATTTTCGATTCTTAAACTTTTAAACTTTAGCATAAAGCATAACTTGTTAGAGTTTGAAAAACTCATAAAAAAACAATCGCATGCAATTAGATTTTCGAGCTCGAAGAGCTTGAAAATATAGTCACATTAATATTTTCGATTTCTTTGAGCTCTAAAACAGCGGGAAGTTTTGGGGCTGGCCCGCAGGGTCAACCGACAGACCAATTTTTTTTTGTATTTTCTGAGGTAAACTTTGGTAGATCAAAAAATAAACAACCATGCAAATTTGTATAGGAATAAAATCCTATAAAATCTTTCTCCGTGATGGAAACTGCGCATGTCTGAGGTTGTATATAAGAAACTTAATGAGGTACTATGAATACTTGCCCTCTGAAAAAAATATATGCAGGAGTCTAGCACAGATTTTTCTATGAAGTCATACGTGGTGTTTTTGTATTAGTTCACATTTAGGTTTCTATACTATTTCATGTGAGTTTCATACTGCATGTCCACGTATTTATAATTTTCTACGTAAGAATCCCAATATCCAGTTTCCTGTACGAGTTTCTTTTCCATCCATTCAAAAACGTAGAATTTCTCATATGACATTTTTCAATAGAAAACCAAGCATCCATATTTTTCTGCACGGATTCCACCGTAAAAAAGTATTTTCCGTCAGGTTCATCACGGATTTTTAAATATATTTGAGTATGCCTATATAAACTTCCATTGATCTCCATACAATCCTCCGTCAAATTCGATATAACCTGAAAACATTTAACGGAATCTCGTATGAATGAGCCAGAAACTTCATGGGGGTTCGCGGATTTATTTGGACACCAATGGGATATCTACAGAGGAAGTTTGAGATTTCATAAGAATCTACAAAAAAACTTTTGATAACTTTAGATGAAAATCTAAATGGAAACCCATGATATCTTTTCGAATGTCTCGGATGTATATGGATTCCAAGACATATTTGCAGACTTGTAGATTATAACTTACCTGAGATAATAACGTTCAACACACAGAAACTTATGAAAATTTATCCGAAAACACTATGTAGAAATGAAAGTATAACTATGCCGAAATTCAGTAAGCGTTTATCAAGTTAAAATGTAACTTAATATTAGCAATACTATAATTAACTTGATTTACTTATAATGTCATATTATTCAGGGTAATCATTTCATATCAGTAAATATTATCATTTGGCAGTGGTTATGAATATTGATCATTTTAATGGATTTGGAAATTATCGTAATAATTCCTCACTTAGTTATTGCAGAATTTATTAAATATTTATCATGATTCGCTAATTAGTTTCAGGCACATTGTACCCAAAAATATTGATAGTCGTTGACAATGGCATGTATAAACAATATAATAAATCAGGAATTCTTGAAGCAGTATTGAATTATTGGAACGAAGTTAATGCATATTATCAAAAATTGACAGCTCTGAAAGTCGAACTTTCCATAGCAGGTGTTATAATCATACAAGTAATTACAATCATTTCAATTAATATTAGTAATAATCTTCATTTTAGTTAGATTGTTGCTGATACTTACAACGATCCAGTTTCTTCTTTTCCTAAATGTTTACTAACCTCATTCATACTTACGAAAATCGTTCTGCAGCAATTCTTTGAAACAATTTGATTACTTATCGTGGATTATAAAAAAATAATCGTTATTATTTCATTAATCAATTTATTTATTTGCTTGATTGTTCCAATAAGGATGGCAATGCATGGGAATTCCTCCACCCAAGTGCCACAAATTATGACTCCTCTCCAAAATTACGTGTCAGTAGTGCACTCACTCATTTAAGATATTGGATAGATGATAACCGTTCTGCGATTGATAATCTTAAGTTCAATATGGTGTATTTGATGACATCGTAAGTTTATTTACGCAATATTTTATTATTTTTATTCATACATTTAATCCAGGATTTTTGGTGACCAAAACAAAAAAAAATAGTCAGATCCACAGATGATATGTTTTTAACGACATAGAAATATTCATTTGCAATTTCTGTTCTGCTATAATAATAAATATTTTGATTTCGATTTGTGGCAATTTAATTAATTGCTGCATTTTCAAACATTTTAAAATCATAAAAATGTAGAAGTAACTTTTGTTCTTAAATCGACTTAAAATGTAATCAGATCTATAAATTAAGATGCCCTTTTGATAATCAAGTGCTCGCTGTACTCAAAATTTGCTATATAATTAATCGAGACGTATAGAAAAGAGTACAATGTTGGGAAATTGTCAACCGGAAGTAAGATATTTTCAACGCTCGGCATTTAAGGCATGCAAAACAATTGCAATATTTTGTTTGCTTCGAAAAATAATGAGAAGAAAAATATATAATTTTTTCCAGTCATAAAATGTACGACGAAGATCAGGTTTATGGCCAATTCCAAATCGCTGATGGTTACAATGATAGAGTACCATTTCCGGGAATGGTTTCTAAATGGGACGATTTTGGAGGCAGTGTGTTCGCCGTTCGTTTGATTGCTCGTGTGTAAGTATATATAAATTGATAATAATATCGTAGGGTAATCTGACCTAGTGATACAGTTTCTCATCTGTTTAAAAATTTTTCTTAAAAGAAGGCTCATTATTTTTTATGTGAAACTTTATCTGAGTTCACACGAAAGATAATATTATGACACTATTAAATGGTTACAGATTAGGTATCAAATATGAGTCGTCTTCGGCTTGCGAAAATACTTACGTCATGTGCGATTCATGGAAAACTTATACTACCGGGCCAGATCCTTGGTCTGCTGATTCTAAATTCCAATTCAGGCAACTCAAACAGTAAGCATATTTTCATATCAATATTATTTAAATATTGTTGAAATTAATGCATCAAAGTTTTTATGAACCCTTACAGAACAAAAAAATGGAATTATTTAAGTGAGAAGCCCAGTTGCTTGAAATAATATCGTAAAATTCATAACCATAAACGACAGTTAAAAAAAAAACCAATATGAATTTAAGAATAATTTTTGTAAAGGAAAAAAACTTTGTTTGTATGATGAATTTAATAAATTTTATTTTAAATGCAACCATCCAAAGTACTGTTTGAATTATCAACCTATTGATACGTCACTATATCTATACTATTACCCTATGAAAAAAAAAATCTTTGTAAAATTAAATGGGAATCCACAGGAATCTGTATAGGAACCTTGATTTACATACGGATCCATGGTGATCAACATAGAAAAATATTGAATTAAATAGAAATCTACATAGAAAAATATTGGTACCTAGATTCTCATATGGGAAATCCAGATGGAAAACTATGGATACCTAGACTCCCATTAAAGGATTCAAATTAGAAAGCTGTGGGCACGGATTTCCATACAAAAAATACATGTAGGAACTTGGATACCTGGGTTCCCGCGTTAGAAATCTGTATAGGAATTTGGGTATTTGGATTTCTGTGTAAAAATTTCATATCCATGGGCAACCAGATATAAGTTCACATAGGAATCTAAGCAAGATTCCCGTTTGGATTTTCGCCTGTTGGGGATCCCCATGGAAATCCACGTGAGAATTTATGTAGAAATCTATGCTGAATTTCTACAGGAAACCATACAGGAATCCATTCTAAAGCTCCATGTGGGAATCTTCGTGGAAATTTAAGCTAGATTCACGCGTCGTTTTTTGATATAGTATTATTATAAATCTGTGGATCTGTCTGTACAGTTAAATATCTCGTCAAAATTAAGGTTAGCCGTTCATTTTATGACCAACTGATCTAAATTCGACCATTTTTTTAAATTGTTGCCTATCTGTCTGTTGAGTTGTTAATTATTTAAATATACTTAGACCTACAGAATTAGACTTTAGGACAAAAGTTCCGGACAATCATAGAAGAATACTCACTGAACTTAATTTCTCCTGCACAAGAGCTAAAGGTTATCAGCCAGCACTCACGGCTCAGAATCTTTTCAGGCTGGGAAGCTCTGGCCACAACACTCATGACTCGTTGGTGATCAACTGTACGTCAAGGACGGCGTCTACGGTTTGTTGTATCGCTCATACATTGCCGTCAAGGGCAAACTCATCGTATTCATCAACGCCATACCAATTTCTGCAGCTGCTTCAACTATAGCGCACTGCACAAGAGCTCTAACTCACCTATCAGCACTTGCGATTTCCAAGTTAGACAGGAGTTACGAGAACTGACTGGAATTCTCAAACTCATTCACCTCCATGGTGATTAACGCTGAGGAACTTGCTCCAGTTCAACATCCTCAGTCCTTGAAGAACTGTCTTCAATACCAAACTGCACTTAGCCTTGCCATTGTATAAATATGCGACGCGACTCACCGAATGGTACTACAACCCTCGTCTACTTATCAGTGCTCAACTACACAAGCTTCTAGATATGCATGCACTCACCTTGCGCTCATCTGAGCAACTCAGTTATCTTCTAAACGACTCCAAAACAGGAAGATGTGGGAGAACAAAATGGGTACTTTTTCTAAATACCTAACACTCCAGATGCGTCTCAAATGTCATTTAGACCATGAAGATCATCTCAAAGCACTCTACGTTAATTTTCTGAAGGACTACTAATAACTCAACCACATAGTAGAATCAACTCAATGATGTGCTTCACACCGGTCCAATGCTGCAACTTGACAACTTCGACGTACTCCTAGAAGTTCGTACTCATAAGCTCATTTTTATAACTGACACCCCGAAGATTTTTAGGAAAGTTTTGCTTGACGAAAGCGACCAACAACTTCAACAAATACCTGGTTCAACGAACAAGGCCAAATCACTCCATACAATCCCACCACGGTTACCTACGGGATTCGATAAGCTCCATATTCGGCTGTTCGTACTCTATTTCAACTAGTTGAAGATGAAGGACATCGATTTTCACTTGGGATCATTCAACTCACCCATGAAAGATATGTTGATAATATTTTTGGGGGAGCTGATAACAACTCATTACAACAAGTTTCCCATCAACTAAAAGCGCTCTGCAATGCATAAGAATTCCCTCTTGCTAAATAGACGAGCAATTATTATAAACTACAACAACTCCATCATCTCAAAGCGATCAAGAATCATAAATTTAAGGATCCTGACTCCAGAACTGAAATTTTGAGCATGTACTCGTCCTCATACCGAGATCAGTTCTATTTTATATACTCATCACCATGCTCTACTTAACAATCTACCAAAAGGATCATCCTATCAGAGATGGCTCAAATATTTGATACTTTTGGATTCCTTGCACCACTCATCGTTCAAGACAAGGTTCTTATGCAGGAGCTTTGGTTCAAAAAGCTAAGCTGGGACACTCCGTTAGCAGCCAACATTCAGCACAAATGGAGAAACTTCAAGAATAGGCTCAAACTTATATCTGAAATCAAAATTCCAAGATGGATCTGCTCATCCACGTGCTCAACGACCGAGATACATGTATTCTCGAGTGCCTCGCAATTGACAATGTCAGCTGCCGTGTTCATTGAAGTCCACGTACCTATTTATGGAGTCAGAGTTACGCCGCTCTGCTCCAAAACCAACGTAGCTTCGTTAAAATCATTAACAACACCGAGATTGGAACTCACTACAGCTTCCATATTGGATAAATCATCAAACACTGCCAGAGTATTCTAAATCTTACTCATTTGACAACATACTTGTGGACGGACTCAACAATCATGCTCATATGGATCCGTCTTGCTGAGCGGAGTTTGTCCAGAATAATGTGTCAGAAATTCAAGATCTAGTTCGAGTCAGCCACTGGAATTTTATTCTGGGTACAAAAAATCTGACAGACTGCGCAACACGAGGGTTGATGGCTACTCCGTGATCATCAATTGTGGTGGACTGGCCCACCATGTTTACTCAAGAGTTGTTCATCTTGACCTAAGTGTTCAACGATGGATGATACAAGAGCTTAAGCAGAAGATCGGTTAGAACTGGCCTCATTATCAAATTCATCCACGAAATCAAGGCCTAAAAAGAAAAGAAACTAATCAGCACTAATGAGTAACATTAATACTTTAGTTCTTTTATGCATTGTTTTAGCGTCATTAGTTTTCTCAGTGCTATTAGTGTTGTTATGTCCAGGTGGCTTACACCGTGATGAAAACAATTTATTAGTATTTTCATTTTCAGTCCTAGTCTTTCGACCAACAGACCGGGATCACACTGAATATAATTATGTGGAAGGTATTTTGAAATCAAAAGAATTTGGACGCACAATTTACATTACTATATATTATACAACTCAAAATTTTGATGATACGAATAATTTGAATATAATAAAACGTGAAATTATTGTAAAAATATAAGGTGGCTAGTAGCCAATACTAATCGTACAATTAAAATTGATCATAAAATTACTACCATGAATTTGAAATTATATTGAAAATATTAGGTGGCTAGCAGCCGGCCCTTAATCATATAAATCGGATTTTACAATAAGATTAGTACCATAAAACTTGGTTTCAGTAATTGATAGGACTATAGAATTTGAATACAGTACAATTTGTTATGATATTTTCCGTGTTGGAAATGTTTTTGTATTTTCTCATAAAAAAAAAACTTAAAAATTACAGTACTTGGATTCGCAGCAACTTAATTATTTTAATTTGTTGATAATCTGATTCTGATATATTAGTTGCGTTATTACAATTTTATTAACGTTTTGAATTTAAGTATACACGATCACAAAATGAGACGATCAATCTAGACACTTGTAAAATAACGAATGGCTTAAGTGTGACAATATTTGTAGAAACTAGTACGGAACTAGTGTAAAATAAACTTAAGTGTGTGAGAATACTTGTACCAAAACTAGTGCGGAACTAATGTAGAATAACTCGTGTGAAAACACTGACTTGAACTTCACTGCCTCAACGGAACTCCTGTCCTCGACTCATTATTTTGGGTTCAACGGCCCTTTTTATGTGTTTTTGCCTGGTCCCATTTCGTCTATTGCTTGGAGGGAAACAGCATCTGATCGGAATGTTGAGATTGTTGACGATTGTTTTGAATTTATAAAATTTTAACCATAGGCTAAATTATGATGAATTTTATACTTTTATAAGAAACCCGGATTACCAGAATAGATATTGAATTTTGTCAAATATTTATTTATTCATTAGTTCAAAAAATTTACTGAAAATCCGTTATTAGATGTGGGTGTGAAGTTGTTTAGAATCAATATCGAAATATCAAGATGCGCACAGTAAAAGTAAATAACTTGGTTGGTCACATAGCTCCACTGTCTAGTAAAGCGGACGCTAAAAGAAATATAAAAAAAACTAGGAGCTAGATCATCAATGAACTAGTTCGGATAGTTCACCTGAAGGAGCGCTCTTCCTATCTAGGTCGTACGCGAACTACCCAAGACTATTCTGGATTGCACCTCGTTGCCTCTGACATGTCTTTGTATGAAATAAAATCTTGAAAGTAATTATGAAACAGTTCAACATATTATTAAATAATTAGATATTCAAAAAATTGTTGATAATCAAGTATTGTCGTCGTAAGCAGACTGTTATTTACTGTTGTTTAAAATAATTAATAAAATCAACGTGTAGAATTCATGCAGTGAATTCCACATACACCGTACCGATACCGGTAACTTAACCTTTCCGCGTGCGGATATAAAAATTTTGAGTAACATTTGGTTAATAACGTTATCAGCATCGACGCAGTTGTAAACGGACAGCCCGAGTACGATTATCATTGAATTGTTTGGATAGATCTCTTACGATTTTTGTAGAGAGGCACCATTCCCGACCCACCATTTATTCACATCGACCACGTGGAAACGACATTATGAATCATTACAATTTATTTCGAGACATAACTGAAGCTTTCGACTGACATGTTTTTTATTATTGGCATTATCTACTGATTAATGATTGATACTGTTAGGTTGTTACGATTCACAACTCGAATTATTTCTGCTGATCCAAATTTAAATTTTTGGTTTTGATTTGATTTTTAAGATTGATTTCTTTCGCGTATTGTGCACCATTGATGACGTTATTGTAGTGAGTTTTGTTTGATTTAATAATTTCATATATCAAACCTAGTTATCGCGTATTCGTGGTTGAAATACCATATATTTAATAGCCAGATTAGTTTAGTACTTAAGGCGTAGGTCAACCGACTTGACATCGATTCGCCGTCAACTTAGGTTTCACGATACGGATTATCGCACCCACCCGATCGAGAGTCTAGAATTACCGATTGGATAACTATATCGATTCATAAGTTGTGATAATTCATATCAAGTTACGTATTGCTTATTAACAATTGATATCGAGCTTCTTTATCTTTTTTATATATTTGATTATATTAAATCAACGACTGACTTTGGCCGATTAAATTATGAGTGTAGAATATTAATTAATAATTTTTGAGAAAAATTACATTAATTATACTGAGTATTATTATGTTACTAATCTACCGATTTATTTATATCTTACTAAAGAATATACCGATTTAATTTGTATATACGGCTGACAATTATTTAATTGTAATTTAAATGCCTATCCTATTCCCGATCCGCCATCCTGAGCCAACGTCAACGACTTCAAGTATCAGTAAGTAAAACTCACCTGGCGCCCAGCAAAAGCAGAATCGACAAGGTAAGTCAAATATAGTTTGACGAATTCCAGGCGATTAAATTATTGGTCACAATATAAATAACACCAAAACACGTATCTACTGTTTCTGTTCATTCTTTTGAAGTTCAATTTCTTTTGGACTTTAATGTAGAATAACATATTTTAGCGGCATATATTTCATGTAGAACTAAACGTAAAAAGGTAAGTAAAATATAAAAAAGTAATATTATTATAAAGCCCTCGTTGCTAAAAATGTATGGAGAAATAATTTTTAATGAATTAAAACCAACGCTAACAGAAATATTGATGTTTTCTTATTGATCAATGTAGATGGACTTAGAGGTTGTTCACCCCCTAAAATTGATTTTTCCGAAAAACCCAAAATGACGTATCCTCTATTTTTTTCCTTTTTAGATCACCGTTTGCTTCGTTAAAATTTATTTGATATTTTTTTTCTAACTTCCCGCTAAGAAAATCGACGATTTTCCAAAAATTCGGGAAGTTATTGGTTTCACCTCGATTTTCAAAAATCCGGTTTTCATCATATGTTGACGTTTGAAGGTGCGAGGATGCTACTCAGATATTTTCAGAGCGATGTCTGTATGGGTGTATGTATGTGTGTGTGTGAGTGTGTGTGTGGATGTAAACCTCTCATATCTTTTTAATGAATGAACCGATTTACATTTCTTTTGTGGCATTTGGAAGATTTCTTCTCAACTTAGATTTTCAGAAAAGTTCAGATCATTTAGTCAAATAGTCTCTGAGATATTTAAGAAATACGAAAAAAAAAAAATTTTTTTTTCCGTTTTTTTTGGATATTTGGAAAACTGTCGGATCGATCAATTCCAAAATCTAATCAGCTTTAGAACTCGATGAAAGCTTCCGATTGACGCCAAGAACGTCTCAATCGGATAATCTGTTCGCAAGATATCGTCGACGAAAGAAATAGTGAAAAACGGTTTTTTGCGAAAATCATCGTAATGACCTAACCAATCATTCATAAAATTTTATCAGCTCTAGACCTCAATAAAACGCGCCGATTGCCACTTTAAACGTCTCAATCGGATAATTCATTCGAGAGATATCGTCGACGGAAGAATGAAAACAATTCGTTTTTTTTCGTTTTTCGTGAATATTTCGGAAACTATTGAGTCGATCAATTTTAAAATCTAATCAGCTTTAGAACTCGATAAAAGCATTTGATTGCTGCCAAGAACGTCCCAATCAGATAATTCGTTCGAGAGATATCGATGACGGAATAATCAATGTTAAATCGGTATCAGCTTTTTTCATTGAATAACATCATAATTACTGAACGACATAACTCAAAACTCATATGTTCTTGCTTATGTAAGTCATTGGAAGTGACTTCTTAAAATCATTATGTTTGCTCGTTTCAGGATAAACTTACACCATGTAGACATAACGTACCACGTAAACTTATTTTTGAGCGAACTATTGAACATAATTGTAAATAAATATGTAAAAAACGTTTATTTATTAATTGTTTTGGAGTCTAAATTTTTTAATTGTAATATAATACGTAATCCTTTTGAGCTTGGAAAGCTCATAAAAAAGTGAAACAAAGGTATTTTCGAGCTCGAAGAGCTCAAAATGTATTTATACTCATGTTTTCGAGATCTAAGAGCTCGAAAACAGCGGGAAGTTACGGGGCTGGCCCACAGGGCCAACCGATACCCAGATTTTTTTAATACAAGTTTTGCGAATTTCAACCCTTATAACCTGTTCTATTTATGTTTTTATTGTAACACCAATAACACTTTTCATTACTTTTCTCGCAAATGATGCCCTTGGTCCCATTCGATTATTTCAACTGCAAATATGTGAAATAAAACACATCCTTTCGGAGCCTAAACTCACTCCGTAGATATGTTTTTTCGAAGCTAAAAAAATACATGTCCCTTAGATTTTGACGAAGAATAACACATCTCAGTCCCATCGAATTCGGAGAGGGATACGTAGGATACTTTCCTTGTTAGATACAGTTTTGGCACAATGCTGCCATTCAAGCTTGGCTCGGTATTATCATTTCAATGCTTAGACAGACTTGGGCCTAGCTTGGATTCCAAGCTTTTCCCGGAGTTAATAAGTTTTGCACCAAGCCATGACCAAGCTTGGACCTATTGTCTTTTTCTATAAGAGAGTATAATCCGAGGCAAAATAGTTATATCTACACTTATATAATTACGCATGATCATATATAGTTGTATAGAATTACACGGAGAGAAAATGATGGTATTTGTTCCCAGTACGCTAATGAAATTTCAATATTACGGTTATAGTCACTAGAAATAAGGGGCTATACACTCATAATATCTGAGTTTTTATAACAATAACAACAATCTTTTCAATGATGGTAACAATTTCAATATCGTATGGTTACTCAATTATGGTAATAATTACCATACTCATGGATGTCGTTCCCATGATTACATAGAAACAAATCTCATATTTACATCATAAGAGTTACTAGATGTGTATGAGAATAAACCATATATACTATGGTAACTGATCCTATAATATTATCGTTATCACTCCTATACTATTATGGTCATTGTTCCCACGCTCATAAGCGCAGCTATAATGAAATAAATTTAATCACCCGAGTAAAAATAAAGTTTTGGTCGCATGCTGAACGCATCGAATGCCCACGATTTTTGAAAAGCCGTACAGATGCACTATAGATACAATACTCTTGATTTTATTCAAGATTATACTATAAATAAATTTCCACTCGTGCGCCATGGTAAATAAAAAAATTGGTCTGTCGGTTGACCCTGCGGGCCAGCCCCAAAACTTCCCGCGTATTTCGAGCTCCTTGAGCTCGAAAAATTGTAGTAGATACATTTTCGAGCTCTTCGAGCTCGAAAATACTTTTGTATGCTTTTGTTTTAAAAAAATAACGTTTTTTACAATTTTTTCTACAACGATATCTCTCGAACGAATAAACCGATTGAGACGTTTAAGGTGGCAGTCGACGCGTTTCATTGAGTTCTATGACTGATTAAATCTTGAAATCGATTCATCGAGTCATTTTTGAGAAATTTTCAAAATAGTAAAAAAATTTTTTTTTTTTAATTCTTTCGACAACGGTTTCTCTTGAAAGAATTGACCGATTTTGATGTTTGAGGTGGCATTCGACGCGGCTAATGAATCTCCAGAGCCCAGTCCATTTTGAAATTAATCCATCGAGCCCGTAAAAAGTTATCCAAAAAAAACATTTTTGAAAAAAGTTTATTTTTGGAATATCTCTGAACGAGCCCTGCCGATCAAGCTCAATTTTTTTTCAGCTTCAAGATATTAAAAAACTGCGTCGAATGACACCTTGACGATCAAAATCGGTTGATCCGTTCAAAAGTTATAGATATTTACATACGTACGTACGTACATACATACATACATACATACACTCGGACATCATCGTGAAATTAGTCAGAATATCTTTCTAGGACCTCAAAACGTCGACATCTGTTGGAATTTCGATTTTCACAAATCGGACTGAAACCAATAACTTCCCGAATTTTTGAAAATTTGCAATTTTCTTAGCGGGAAGTTAAAAATAGTATATATTTAACACAAAACTGACATAGTTATAGATAATATAATTTATTTATATTGGAATTAATAATACAACTACGAGAGCAATAATTCTTTCTCTTATCTAGATAGAGACTTCTGATATTCATAATACTAGTTTAGCAATTTGACAGTCAGTTAGCTGAGAGTAGAGTATAGCGATGGCAACAATAATGCAGTATAAGGGACTTAACTGGATCACTTCGGTAGGTAAACAGACTGACGGTAATGGCATACAAATTGCTCTGTAGAAGAAACCTACGCATGGACATTTTCAATCATTATAATTTTTTCCCTTAAAAAAAGTTTATCGATGCTAAAAATTTAATTCAATAAATCCGGTTTCGCTGCTATGTACGAGTACTTATTATTCCTGGAAAAAATTAGATTGATCAATGTATCGAATGTTTTGATAATAAAAAATACTCTAACGAGTAGTTGAATAATTCATATAATTACTCGTAGTTGAACGCGAATTGAGACTTGAACTTTTTGGACCATGGACCAACTGGTGGATATGTATAAACTTCGGCTGTGCCACACAAAACATACCTTTGATGACAGGAATCAAAGGTATCTTTTTCAATGCCAAATCTGTAAAAATAGGAAATAAAACAGAATAAAATGACAATTTAATAAATTAGACTTAGCTTATCACAATGTTTTAAAAGAATATGGTTCCTATATTGTAAGATGGGCGGTGGAGTTGGATTTGAAATTTGTGACAAAATTAAGATATACCTGCAAATAACATCAAAAAGGATATGGCACTTTCATCGCGTGATATAATGTCTTTTCCACGTACATCTTGATGCAAAAAAGAAAAATTTCATATTCATAATTGTTTGAACTTATTATTTTGTCAGCGTATAATACTAGGGGTCAGTTATCTGAGATACCATTTTGGGGATCAGTTATCTGAAATCAGTTGACATCGAGTCAGAATCAGTTACTATAATAAGGTTTCATGCCAACTGATCTTCGACAACTGATCCATAGCAACTGATTCCAACGACATCTGATCCGATAAATCAGTACGTTTTATTTGAACTTAATATTTTGTGAGTGTATATTACTAGGGAATCAGTTATGTGAGTTTCCACTTTAGGGATTAGTTATCTGGAATCATTTGACATCGAACCGTAAACAGTTACTATAATGAGGTTCCATGCCAACTGATTCCAGTCAACCTATTTCCGAAATTGGATCTCAGATAATGGATCCACTATTATAAATATACACCAACAAAATATCATTATAAGTAATAGAATTAATCCTTATTAGACTCTCTATTCGATGACGTGTAACTTGGTTAAGTTCCGTGGTCTAACAAGAGAGAAACAGTATAAAAACAGTAGCAGAAAAGAGGAAAACAGAATTTTTCGATCATAAAGCACACTCTAATGCTTCACATTGTGTCGTGTGGTTGTGAACTGGCTAGTGAGGCCAATCGTTTTCCAGATCCATTATGGATTATCGTTAGCTATGAAATTTTCATTACTTGAAAAAAAAAAAAAAATGGTTAGTAATGTCTGAAGCTTTAATACAGACATCCAACTAAAATTTTGTATATATTTCAATAGACTCCTTTATTGTAATAGGCTGAATTCCCATAGTTTTTTATAGAATCCCATGGATTTCCATTTGCATTTCTATCTGCTGTTATCGGGAGGACCAATTTTTTTTATAAATTTCTATGGCTTCTATAAGTTCTCTCACATATCTCCATGGGTTATATTCCAGAAATCGAAAAGAATCATGACTTCCCATGAAATTCTTATATAGATTTACGTATGGACTTTTCAAGTAATGAATACAATGCTTTTTAGTAAAACCGGAATAAGCTAATTGTCATATGGATTCCAATAGAAAATTATATGGATTCATGCTTGAATCCACATGAGTTTCCAGAAAAATCCATTAAGAAGTCTATAAAAATCCACAGCCGATCATGAGATTTCACTTAATACTGGAATGTCTTGCAGTTACTTACAAGTAAGAAAGTTGACGAACAGCATAAAAATGAAGATTGATCATAGATCAAAGCTAAAGCTTTTTTCTTCATTACTTTTAGTAGTTATCAATTGAATACTGGACATTAAGAATAATATCAACGGAAACTTACGATGACATCAAAAATACCATATCAAACTTAATATTATCAATAGCGTCACAGTGGTCGTCTACCCAAAGTCTCAGATGAGTTAATGCATCACGCACTTTCGGTGTTTAATTATAATCTGTGACACTTGGCCGCGTAAATTCAAATGCACGTTCATCCAAATTTGAAAGTTGATAAGTATAATCATAAATTTATAAATTAATTGATGTATAAATGAATAAATAAATGTGATTACTCTTACGATAATAACTCCTGCTATGCTTAATTTAATTTTTGGATTTTCTAATTTATGGAAATATGCATCAACTTCATTCCAATAATTTAATATTGTGTTGTAAATTCCAGATTCACCATGTTGTTTATACATTGCGTTATCGACAAGTATCAATAATTTTGGAAATAGTGTTCCGACAACTTGAAATGAAAAAAATTGTTTTTTTTTTAATTTCAATAACTTGATTTGATACTTAAAAATATTTTATAGTAGAGTCAGCTATGGGTTTCTGTTGGATGATGAAAAAGGAAAATCAGATCAGACTCGGTAATTGAAGAGCTTAGAAAGGACTTTTAGATCTCTTTAAAAAATCCACAAGGAAACAATGCATGATTTCAGGCATCTAGATTCTACCATAGTGATTTTTAAGGAACTCCCATGTGGTTTTTTATGAAGGAATCCATATGTCCACAGTTTCCCATATAAATTTCTTGTATAAATCCAACCTTTCCTATATGTATTCTAATAAACGCAACACATACTTTATTGAAAGGATTATTTTTGGAATGATTTTATGGCAGTGTGTATTTGAACGGGTGTGAGTGCATTCAATTTTAGGATAGATTAATTTATATAGATAATAGTTGCGATAGCCGAAAGGGTTTATTAGAGCCTAAATAAAAAATAATATCCAAATACTTACTTACCAGACTATTGGCTGGATTCTGATAATATTTAAGAGAACTTGAGTTGTGGAATACCTAAAATAATAATTATCGCAAAATAAAAAAGGGCTTTATCTCATAATAACCATTCCTGAGAACAAATAAATTAGGTTTACGTTGATCTGCAATAGGCTACGGAGATCTGATTTTTTATAGAATAAAGATCTACACTTCTTCAAGCAGATATACGATCAAAGTAGCTCTCATGGCTGTTAGGAAATTTATGGAATTGTTTATTATTACTAAACATAGATTCTCGGGTTGATCTTATTCGTGATGAACAGAGCCAAGAAATCCATATTCTGGTGTTGGCGTTAGTATTTTGCCACCCGATAAAAATTTTCTGACCCTTATGATAAGCTTACATTTGTGGCTTTTTTCGTTGTTACGTCATAATCTTGGCCCGTTAGCAAAAAAACTGGAATTTTTTTCCCAACTAGGAGGCCCATTGATACATCATTGCCATTGTAATATAGTGGTGGTGCGCGCACATTAAACTAAAACTTATATTTTTAATTACAAATAATGATCTTTGTTTTGGTTTCAAGTAAATAAAGATGTGCAATCGAATAAAAATCACTAAGTTTGGATTAGTATCAGTAAGCAAAAATACTAAAGATGATCTCATCATTACTTTTTGACGATAGTAAATATTGTATTCATGGTTTACTTATGTAGAACATGTAGAACATATTGATGGTTCACTGATGTAGAACATAACGTTTTAAACGACATATACAAAAGCATAAAATAAATATGTTTTTAATATATCAATTGATGAAATTTAGAAGTAGAATTAATCAATCAATTTGTTACTCAGACTGTTCAAAATGTATTAGAAACTGAGATACAAACAGTATAAAATGTAATTACTTTATACCTTAATTTAATGCCCGATTAATACACTTGAAATTTAATTTACTGTGATAAGATGATTGACAATTTTTTTGAATTGTTTCTTTTATAGGTCATAACTATTTGATAGGAAAAAAATTTCAAGTGTGATAAATAAATGATATAATTTATCATTAAGACATTATTCTACTTCCACTGATTTTTTTGATAATTTCTTGTTATAGTATGCATTAAGAAAGGCCTCTATCATTTATTTTTTCAATTATTTTTGTTCAGCCGTTTTCGAGAAAATTTTCTGAAGAAAAAGCGTTTTTTTTTTTTTTTCAAATGCCAGTAACATTGCGAAAAATGGGCCGAATGGAACGTTTTTATTTTTTTTTTTTTTTAGCGAAATTTTTTATCTTTATAACCCAGTGAACACATGACCTTAATTTGACGTCAGATGTACGTCATAGAAATGTCACGGCATCTTATGTAAATTAGACGCCAATCTGATGTTCTATCTATCTTTAGCATGATGTAAAAACTTGTGACATCATATTGATGTAAAACATGACTCTTATATGACATTAAAGTTCTGAATTATGTACAACGTACGATTGACATTATATCTACATCACATTGTTACGTAGAAGCAAAGTCATAATTGTACATTACAATGACGTCATTTTAAAGTCACACATTGAGACAATGTGAATTGTCTTCTTCTTCCTCAGCCTTGCAGTTTCCATTTTTTCTCGCCTTGGAGCTGTCTGAAACTACGCAAGTCACAGTGACATGGTCACATGACTAATTATCACGTTGACGCATGCCCGTAAGGGTGACAGAGTCCTGAGGCTAGTCCTACGCCCTGAGTTATCGGTCACACTTCGATCATGGATCAATTAGTATTCATTAATTACTACAAAATACCGGCCATTTACTTGCAATTATATTTGATACGGACAATCTACTTACATTATTTCATTTGAGAATTATTATTTATTGTATGTAAAGTTCAATTAGGTTTAGTTATTATTTTACGTAATCTTGTCCATTTTTATTGAATTATTGTGCCTGTATTTTCCCTCATTCTCTGATGAATAATTTTAAATCAACAAATTCTATAAAATAAGGAAAGTGGCGTGAAGAAATCAAAAGTGAGTTTCATGTATTGTCTGGTTGATTGAGTGCGGTTTTTTCTCTTGAGAAGACTGATCTGCATTGTCTAGGTAATTATAAATTTTGTAGAGGCCAGCCTAGGCCAGGGTTCAAGATTTTTTTTCGTATTTCTTAAATATCTCTGAGTCTCTTTAACTAAATGATTCAAAATTTTCTGGGAATTCAAGTTCAGGATAAATCTTTTAAATGCCGCAAGAATCATCTGAATTGGTTCATTCATTAAAAAGATATGAGAGGTCTACATCCACACACACACACATACACGCACGCTCACACAAACACACACACGCACGCACACACAAACACATACATGGCTCTGAAAATGTCAGAATACCATTATGAAACCAATAACTCCGAATTTTTTGAAAATCATCGATTTTTTGGGGGGATTCACCCCCCAACCCTCCACCAGGGCTTTGTCCCTAGACCCCAATTTCGCGCGACGATTTAACGGCGTATTCGTAATAAAAAATAGTATCTGCAACTCGCGCGATGTTATCAATTGCCCAATCGAGCGAATGAGCGCACGAACGAAGTGAGTCACTTCGTTCGTGCGCTCAACTTCACTCTCATAGGCAATCGACAACTTATCGTTCTAGTTGCACAATATACTATTTCCACCAGCATTCAGTTATTTTTGCATGTGCATTAAAAATTCTAGTTCAACCAGTTGATCGTGATATACCGAATCTAATAAATTCATTTACTTTAATACTCAATTCAAAAATCTATACTTCTTTAAAAATTTAGACGATTTTGAGAAATTCTATGAAATCTTATAGAATTTGGTAGATTTCATCGGATTTCACAAATTTTATGCAACAAAATTTAATGCAACTTTATAAAATGTCATAAAACTTTAAATAATATTATATAACTTCATGAAAATATTTTACAATTTTGTATAATTTTTAAAAGTCATGATTTTAACTACTGGATTTAAATTTCATACATTAATAAAAAAATTTCCCGGGAAAAAAAATTTAGATCTGTTCTGATCAAATTAGATCAAATTACATCAGCTCAGATCAAATTTAATCATAATTTATACTGAACCCAGATCAAAGTAGATTTGATTTGGTGTGTTCAGATCAAACTAGATCTGCTCAGATATGACAATTTTCTTTGGGGAAAAATAGTCCAGATCTACCCTGATCAAATTTAATCAAGTCAGATCAACCTAGACCTAGTTCGATCAAAATAGATCAACATTGATGAAACGATCAATTTATGAAGTAAATATAAATAGATCTGATCGGACCTGTACGGATCAGACCAGATCTCAGCTGACATAGCTTTTTCTTGGGATAAAAAGTTGAGATTTGCTCTGATCAGATTACATCTGTACAGATTATAAAGAAATATTTCTTCACATTATATTATAATTATAAGATTAACTAGCTGAATTTTTACATAGTTACCTAAATGTTGATAATTGTAAAAAGTCTATCGTAATTTAAATAAAAACATTTTTTTGTTTATTCAGCTAATAATTCTTTTATCATAGAAAATATAAACATTATAATAATGTTCTATCGATTTTATCTGATAGTCATATAGGTACTTCATATACATCGTTACATGACTTTCTTGGGTAAATAAGTATAAAATACTTTAAGGGAAAATTCTTTATGTATCTTAAAATGAGATTATTTTCATTATTGTTTATAAAAAAGTGATCCCTTATATTTATGCAAAATGTTTTGTATTGATTATAATCATTTATATTTGACAAAAAATCAGTCTAATGTATGACAATATTTCATTACTTATACTCATTTTTATTTTTGTATATATTTTTTTTAACTTCCTGCAAAAACAATTGAAAATTTTCAAAAATTTGGAAAGTTATTGGTTTCGGTGCGATTTTCAAAAAACGAATTTCTATCAGATCTTGACGTTTTGAGGTTCTAGGAAGTTATTCTGACTAATTTCATGATGATGTTCGAGTGTATGTGTACATGTAAATATCTGTAACTTTTGAATGAATGAACCGATTTTGATCGTCAAGGTGTCATTCGACACAGCTTGTAAATATCTAGAAGCTGTAAAACATTGAGCTTGATCGTTAGATTGGGTTCGGAGATATTCCAAATATAAAATTTTTTCAAAGATATTATTTTTGGATGACTTTTAATGTGCTTGGTGGATTGATTTCAAAATCTAATCAGCTCTAAAACTTCATAAGTCGCGTCGAATGCCACCTCAAACATTCAAATGGGTTCATTTGTTGAAGAAAAACCATGAACGAAAGATTTAATTTAAAAAATTTTAATTAGTTTTTTTGAAATTTGTCTAAAACGACGAGATAAATCAATTTTAAAATCTGATCAGCTCTACAACTCAATAAAACGCGTCGATTGCTACCTCAATCGTCTCAATCGGTCGAACCGTTTATGAAATATCGCTGGAGAAAAAATGATAAAAAACGTTTTTTTTTTTTTAAAACAACGGCATCCAAAAGTTTTTTCAAGCTCAAAGAGCTCGAAAACAGTGAGAAGTTTGTGGGCTGGCCAGTATGATATAATCACTTCTTTCTGGCTTCAAGTGTAATCAGACATCTATCATATCTTTACATGTAATCAGGCATGATTATTTTTTTAATGTCTCAGGAACTTTTATATTTCATGGATGTATACATAATTAATAAATTGCGTTATTGTTTATCTATAATATTATTGACAATAAATAATTCATGAGTTCCCAATGAGAGCCAATAGATTAGAAAAGGTTGAGAGACAAAAGGAACCAGATAAAAAATTATATATATATATATATATATATATATATATATATATATATATATATATATATAAATACACAGAAGAATGTGGATATAGGGAAGAGACATGTCCCAACCGACGTATGCACGCTGCGACACGTAAACGATATATCAGGGGTTAGCCACTGGGGACATACGACCCGAAGCCATCTTTCTTATACTCATATCCGTGCGATATTCACATAACCATACGTGAGGCACTCATTTCTAAGCTGATATATATAGATATTACACAGTGTCAAAAAAATCGACTATTCTTTTTTTACAGGTTATATGGAAAATATTGTTCGAAAAGAAGAAAAAAACAAATCGTGTAAAAGTTTAAGTTCTTAATATTAACATTGAAAATTATTTCATCACAACTTTTGATCACCTATTCAAATAACGTGGGAAATTTTTTTTTTTAAGTTTGTAGTTCTATTACTCATTTTACTAGGAAATCGAATGCTTTACAATAAAAGTCTCTTATTATTTTTCGATCAATTTAGTTTTTAAAAAATTATTTGAGGTCAAAGTTGAATTGACACACGAAAAAAAAAGAACTGTTTTCGCAACAAGACATTGCCCTCTAGGACGTGTTCCTACAACAGGGCTTTCCTGTTGCATTTACAGGAATAATCTTGTAATCGTGATAAGTATTATAAAGAGAATTAGTGAAGTTGAAAATCAACACCGATAAAAATATTGTTTTACTATTCATGTGTGTATGCCCGCGTACATGTGTGAGTGCACATATGTGTTTGCGCGCGTGTGTAGTAACAAAATACATTGCATCGATGTTGATTCTCAACTCCACTAATTCACATTATTATACTTCTCACGAATCCACGACTATTCCTGTGACTGCAACAGGAATAGACTTGTGGTTGCAAGACGACTGATTTTGTATTAAAACAGGGCTGCACCTGATGCAGTAAAATTTTTTTTTTTTTCGTATTGTAAATTTAAGTGTTATTTAACTTTTCCATTGAAATTATCGCTTATGACAAAATCTTTTAGATCACTTTTTTAGACCATTTTACTTTCCATAAATCATCTATCTCTCTATTGTCAAAATTTTTCAAGTTACTCTACTTATTTGCATTTAAAAATAATTAATCAAAAATGGCCAGAATTCGATTTCCTGAGCGAAACAAGTACTTTCGAAATTAACTTGAAATTTAGTTCCTCCGTTCTATTACGTCACCAATAATAATATCGGCTTTTGCTGTAAAATATATACGTTTTTTGCTCAAATATTCTCGTGATTCAGTTAAATTTTTTTTCATCGGGATTTTTGATGACAATCTTAGCTCGCTGAATTTTTTAAAAACCTGTTCTGCACCTGAATCAATATTTATATAAATAGTTTATTCATGTAATTATATTTGCGATTCCATAATTAATCACAGGACATAATAATTATTTATAGTATTTTATTTAACTGATACACGAAAATAAGTCAATAAATCTTATAGTAAGATTTTTTAACACTCTCAAAACAAGAAGATATGTCTTTTTCTACAGTTGATATCAGTGGCATTATCGCGAGGTTGTGGCCACCTTCTTTGACTAATGTCCACAAAATATGCCTACGCTTTGTCGATTTATAATGCTGGTTCAGATGTGGACAAACACGCCACCAATATATTTCAGATTATGGACCTAAGCTTTGCCACATCAAACTATATATATATATATATATACATAAATATATATATATATATATATATATATATATATATATATATATATATATATATATATATATATATATATATATATATATATGGTATAAGAAAATATTTTAACACGTCTTGAAATAAAACAAGGCTATAAGAAGTCACCACTTGTTGTGGTTACAGACCCTAAGACCTGTAAGTTCTTTGTTGATGTTATCATACGATAACCTGGTGGAAATTCATTTGAATTGATAAATATAATTCATATATACTAGACTGTTTCAAATTAGGGGTCTACTTTTATTTTTTTTTAAGAACATTGAAAAATCGAAAGGGTATCTTAAATTATGATGACAGTTAAATTTTGAGCTCTTAATATTAATATTTAGAGGTGGCTATTGATAATTTTCGATTTTTCATTTAGTAACATGGTAAAAATACATAACTTCCGAAAAAATCAAGATACAAAAAATCTCTTCTCAAACATTTTGCAGCAAATTTACTGATCTACAAAAAAGGTCGGTTATGATTTTTGCATAAATTCAACCATTCACAAGAAATCCGATGTCAAGTTTGACACAATTCGAAGAACTTGTTTTTGCTGGTTCTAAATTTTATACCATGTCAACTAATGAGAATTCAGAAATCCTCAATACAGTTTTGTGTAGGAAATTGAACGATCTACAAAAAAAGGTGTCTTATCATTTTTTGATAAATCCATCTGTTCAAAAGTTATTAAAGCTCGACGTAAAGCTGGAGATCTTTTTACTTTTCCGGTGAAACTATCAGATTTATTACAAAATATTATAAGGTCTTTTTTATTGACGATTTTATTTTCAACAAATTATTCTCAGTCTTTTTCAAATTCCGCATTGTTTTCTAGTTATTTTCATTTTAATTCCAAGCTCGTAAAAAAGTGGTTCTGATCGATTTCAAGAGCTCGACATTAAAATGGGAATAACTAGAAAACAAATGCGGAATTTGAAAAAACTTGACTGATAATAATTTGTAGAAAATAAAATTGGCGACAAAAAAGATTTTATAACATTTTGTGAAAAATCTGATAGTTTCACCGGCAAAGTTAAAAGATCTCCAGCTTTACGTCGAGCTCTAATAATTTTTGAACGGATGGATTTATCAAAAAATGATAAGACGCCTTTTTTTGTAGATCGTTCAATTTCCTACACATAACTGTATTGAGAATTTCTGAATTCTCATTAGTTGACATGGTATAAAATTCAGAACGAGCAAAAACAAGTTCTTCGAATTGTATCAAACTTTGACGTCGGATATCTAGTGAATGGTTGAATTTATGCAAAAATCAGAACCGACCTTTATTGTAGATCAGTAAATTTCCTACAAAATGTTTAAGGAGAGATTTTTTGTATCGATTTTTTCGGCTTATGTATTTTTTTATCATGTTACTAAATGAAAAATCGAAAATTATCAATAGCCACCTCTAGAAATCAATATTAAGAGCTCAAAGCTTAACTGCCACCATATTTCAAGATACCCTTTCGATTTTTCAATGTTCATAAAAAAAACAAAAAAATAGTCCCCTAATTTGAAACAGTCTAATATATACACATTAGGCTGATTCAAAAAATAACAAATTTTTTTTTCTTCTCGGAAATAGGTTTAAAAGCTTCATTTAGATATAAAAAGACGCCCGTGAAAATTAGAGCTCTTAATATTGTCATTGAGAGGTGCAGCATTGCACAATTTGACTTTCCATAAGAATAACTTGGAAAAATTTTTTTTTGTGTCTTCTGATTTTTATAACTAGCTAACGATGCATCATAGGAAAAATCAACGGGCATATATTTGTAGAGAATTGAATTCGCTACAATAACATTTTCTTATCATGTTTAGATAATTACATTTGTTTAAAACTTGTCTGAGGTTGAATTAGTAATTTCTACTAAATTTGGAGATCTTTTTACTTTTATGGCGAAACTATCCCAGTAAACACATTTACGTAAATGTAACGTCAGAGTGACGTTACGCTATGTCATGATTTACGTAAGATATAAGTCATGAATGAGTCAGGTGTGACTCATTATTTCACACTTTTTTACGTAAGTTTATGACGTAAAACTAATGACGTATACATGACGTAAATGTGATGTCTGTGTGACATTTCATGACGTCAGTATGACATATGGGTGATGTCAAAATGATCAATCCGGAAAAAATTTGTTTGAAAAAAAAAAAAAAAAAAAAAAAAGAAAAAAATTAAATACCGAATTTTTGATTTGATTATTACCGCGCGAGCGCATTACGAATTCAGAAACAAGATTTGATAGCAGTAAATTATGAAAAAATCCTGGGCGTCTGCTGGATTCGAACACGGCTCCTCTTGGCTGGCAGTCCTGAACGTTGCTCACTGGTCACATCACGAGAGTTCAAGTCTTGTGCTTAATTGATGTATTTAAAGTGAAATGCCGGTAAAGACAGAGTTCATAAGTTTTCGTGATGGATTTTTACAAGATTTAAAAAAACTCCATGAACATAAATGATAGTTATAAAAAATTATTTAAAATTTTATTAAGTTTCTTCAAATTTTTTAATTTTCTGTTGTGATGTGAAATTTAAAAAATCTTATATAAGATTTTGCGAAACATTAAATAATTCCACGAAATTGTATGAAATTTAATCGATTGAAAAATTGCAATACTAAACTTCACAATCTTAATATCAAAAGAGTTCAAACTGTCGTTACATTTTCTTTGTCATCCTCAATAGTATTTTCGGTATATTATTTAAAAAAATAAAGTTAATTTTTTTATGCTCACGCTAATGTTTTAATCTAAAACTTCTGAAATATATTATACACGGAAAAAAAGGAACTGTAATAAATAAAGTTTGATGTCTAATAATTATAATATTTTTAGCGATTAATATAAATTCAAATAGTAATATCGTAATTTTAATATTCAATTAATCATAACTATAAATTGAATGCTAAAATATACAGTTCATTTAGATAAAATTATCATTTAAAACTCTAAAAAAGACAAAGTAAACACTAAAAAAATTAAACTTTAAATTTTAACAGCCAAAACTTAAATATCTATCGTTTGTAAAATAAGAAATTAAAGTCTCAAACAATAAAAATATAAAGGATACAAAATAATAAATTTAGTTAGAACGTTATTTTGTAAAGTCCTCTAACTAAAAAACTTAACCAGGAGTTGTTTTTAAATTTTAATATTAGTCAACAGTCAAATTTAATGATATAAACGGGAATAAATAAATTTTCACGGATATTTATCATTAAAGCAAATATTAAATATTCCCACTGAAATCAATGAAGATTGACTATATGAGACTGTACATTATACTTCGTCAATTTGTAAACGGTATGTGTCAGCCTCAGCAAATTTTATTGTTTGATGCAGTAAAATTTCATGCGCTACTGTCATCCATTTAAGTACGGAAATAACTATCTCTTCTTATACGCATGCTGTGGCCGAGCGCTCTAAGTGCCAGGGACTGGACTCTGCTCGCGAGGGGTCGGCGGTTCGAGCCCGAGAGTCGGCTGAAATTTTTCTGATGATTTTTCATATAAAAATTCGAACAACACATACTGTACCTGACTGAATCAGTTATTCATAATACAAACATGGATGCAATCAATTAGATGCACAACGATGAGAAAACAGACAATAGAAGAAGGGGAGAAGGAGGGGGTGAAATCAGGAACCCGAATAGAACCTTGTACTATGAGAGTAAATAGTAAAAGCCGGAAATAAATAATTCAAAATAAAAAAATATAAAATATAACAAAAAAAAAATATATTTTTATTATTCGAAACAATAAAAATGAGGGTTTAGAATAAAAATTATTACTAGGTAGCATAAGAAAAAGTAACAATCGACTGTGAAATTATAGACATCGACTTAGAGATTTTTATTGTTTGAAACTTTAAAATTTATGGTTTAAGTTTTAATTTTTACTATCGTCAGTCTAAAAAATATCATCTGGCCATTGAAACTATACAATTCAGAATAATAATTTTTACTATTTGAAATCTTAAAAACTATATCTTTACTCTATACTTTTTTTCTTTGAGCATAAGTATATTTTAACCGATCACTCATATATTTTAACCTTATACTTTATAATAAACAACAAAATCGCACCCGGGCGCCGCATTACTATTTGAAACAATAAAAAGTATTGATAATTCGGGTGAATTTTAACATTTTTTTTTTCCGTGTAGAATTTATCGATTACTTTGGCGCCAAGAATATGCGACATTTAGTTGTTATTTTTACACATTTACACATTTTTGAAAATTCATTCTATGATTGTTTTATTTTAATAAATTGATGATAAAAAACTATGACTCGGAAATTACATCAGCATTGCGTAAAATACTGACTTGTCACTGATGTAAAGATATGATTTAAAAGTGACATCCATATTACGTATAACCGTGACTTTGCTACTGACATCAATGTATGATTTTAAAATTACGTCATTATGATATACAATAATGACTTTATTACTACGTAACAATGTGATGTAGATTTTATGTCAAGCGTACGTAACACATAAGTAATAACTGTGACGTCATACAAGAGTCATGCTTACATCAATATGATGTTAAGCGTACGTAACACATAAGTCATAACTGTGACGTCATACAAGAGTCATGCTTACATCAATATGATGTAAAGTTTTTACATCATATTAAAGTCATGTAGAACGTCAGATTGACATCAAATTTACATAAGATGCCGTGACATTTCTATGATCTACGTATGACGTCAAAATAAGGTCATGTGTTCACTGGGATCAGACTTATCACAAAATATCATGGAACTTTTTAGCAGACGTCTTACTTGGTGTCTTTAGTCATGTCTTACTCATTCTTTCATTTGTTGTCTTGAATTTCGCCTAACTTAATGTGTTAACTTGTGTCTTAGTTTTTATCTTATCTTTAGTCTTAAATTTTGTCTTAATTTTAGTCTTGAATTTTGTCTCATTTTTAGTCCCGAACTTAGTTTTTTTTTTTTATCTTATTTTTAGTCTTGAGTTTTGTCTTAACTTTTGTCTTATTTTTAGTCTTGATTTATATTGTTTTATTTTTTGTTTTATTTTTAACTTCCAGCTAAGAAAATCGACGATTTTCAAAAAATTCGGGAAGTTATTGGTTTCACCCCGATTTTCAAAAATCGGGTTTTCATCATATGTTGACGTTTGAAGGTGCGAGGATGCTACTCAGACATTTTCAGAGCGATGTCTGTATGGGTGTATGTATGTGTGTGTGTGTGTGTGTGTGTGTGTGTGTGTGTGTGTGTGTGTGTGAGGATGTAAACCTCTCATATCTTTGTAGTGAATGAACCGATTTACATTTTTTTGGCGGCATTCGAAAGATTTCTTCTCAACTTAGATTTTCAGAAAATTTTAGATCATTTAGTCAAATGGTCTCTGAGATATTGAAGAAATACGAAAAAAAAAAGATTTTTTTTTTTCGTTTTTTTTGGATAATTTGAAAACTGTCGGATCGATCAATTCCAAAATCTACTCAGCTCTAGAACTCGATAAAAGCTTTCGATTGACGCCAAGAACGTCTCAATCGGATAATCTGTTCGAAAGATATCGTCGACGAAAGAAATAGTAAAAAACTGTTTTTTGCGAATATCATAGTAATGACCAAACCAATCATTCACAAAATTGTATCAGCTCTAGAACTCAATAAAACGCGCCGATTGCCACCTTAAACGTCTCAATCGGATAATTCATTCGAGAAATATCGTCGACGGAAGAATGAAAAAAAATCGTTTTTTTTTCGTTTTTCGTGATTATTTCGGAAACTATTGAGTCGATCAATTCCAAAATCTAATCAGCTCTAGAACTCGATAAAAGCATTCGATTGCTGCCAAGAACGTCCCAATCAGATAATTCGTTCGAGAGATATCGTTGACGGAATAATCAATGTAAAATCTGTATCAGATCTCTTCTCTCGAAGAGCTCGAAAATGTATTTATACTAATGTTTTCGAGATCTTAGAGCTCGAAAACAGCGGGAAGTTACGGGGCTGGCCCGCAGGGCCAACCGATGTCTAGATTTTTTATCTTACCTTTAGTCAAATTTTATTTTACTTTGTGTCATAATTTTTATCTTATTTTTAGTCTTGAATTTTGTATTCTTTATTATTCTGTCTTAATTTTTGTCTTATTTTCAATCTTATCCTAAGTCGATAGTTTTGTCTTATTTCTTGTCTTGAATTCCTTCTTACTTTTTCTTTTGTTATCAATCTCTGGAATATATGTTTATGTTTATTATATGTTTATAGTAACACGTACATACACAAACACGCGACCGGCATGTATTTTCATATAATTTGCGTACACAGAAAAAACAGTTAACTTGAATCAAGGAAAATATTCTTGATTCAAGAAATTTTTTTTGATCGATTCGGAAAATAAAAATTTACTTGCCCCAAGTAAACAATTATCTTCAAATTTTTATCTTGAATCAAAATTTTTTTTCTCACGTCAACATATTTTTACGCTTAAATCAAAAAATTTTCACTTGTTTCCAGAGTTTATATTTCTTGAAGTAAGATATTTTTTTGGAGCAAGATACATTATTTTTTTTGTAGCAATATTGCATTTTTTTGGTTAAAGAAAATAAAATTTCTCGGAACAAGTACTATTCTTTTCACGCAAATATTTTTGTATTCTCCGACGAAGACAACAAAAATTGCTTAAGCCAAGAGAAAAAATTTCTTGGGAGAAAAGATCGATGTGGAGAGGGGGAAAATCACCGGTGCTAGGCAGTAGCAGTGGGAGTAGTTCGGTGCTCGCCACTAGATTGCGCCTACCATTTCTAGTGTGTCCCTGGTACGAAAGATATTCTAGAATTGTTAAATTCCAAATTTCAGTACGATTTTGTTCGAGTACTCTGGCATTTGACTGAGCTACAAGTACCTTTTTGAATTGTACTATTTCCTATAATACATCATGACTTTAATATTTAATATTAATGTTTACTTGAAAAATTTTTGCGAAATAAAAATCGAAAAAATTACGTGTCAGATAAAAAAAAAAAAAAAAACAAAAAAAATCAACACGTCAATTTTTCTGCAGAGAGAATACATTTTTGATTGAGAAAAATTCAAGTCTCTATTAAAAAGCAAACTTTTGGAGCAAGAAATTTTTTTTTCTTGGCCCCAGCAACTTTTATTTTTACTTAAGTAATTTATTTTTTGGAGCATGAGAATTTTTTTCTTGGGGCAAGGAAAAATATCTTGGTCTAAGTAAACTTTTTTTTGTTCAATACGTTGATTTTTTGGCCAGAGATGACTTATTTTCTTTAGCCAAGAATTTCTTTTTTTAAACAAAGAAATTTTCAATTTCGCTTCAATGATAACTTTTTTTGGAGCAAGAGAATTTACTGTCTTGAACCCAAAAAAAGTTTTTGAATCAAGTATTTTAGTTTTATTGGATCAAGAAAGAAAATTCGGAAGACAATAATATTCGTGGACCAAGTTAACTGTTTTTTCTGTGTACTAACTTCACCTATATGAATTGGATAGCAGAGTTATATCTTATTTACATGTGATTTTGACAGTTTTTAATCATTTGAACATCGTCGTTATTAAATCTGAACATTACTGATTAACGAATACTGCCGATCGCACGTTTTTTTTTTTTTTTTTTTTTTTACATGTATTAGTATTTCCCCTTCCACACGAAGTCCCTGGCCCTGACCCAAAATTTTAAATGAATATTAGTAATATTCATTTAAAATTTTGGGTCTGTAGGTCTTTTTCCCTAAAAACGTAAAAATTTCTATTTCTTTCACCCTCACAGATCCCTATAACAATAAATCTTACAAAAAAAAGGTGAGTCATCGATTTTCTCGTACCGTAGGTGATTTTCATTTCAAATTACAAATTTATAGGTTCCTTCTTCAAAAAAAAAAACGCGAAATTTTTCATTTCTGACGCTCCCGCAAGCACCTATAACAATCAATTTGATAAAAAAAAATCTGAGCATCGGTTGGCCCTGCGAGCCAGTCCCGAAACTTCCCGCTGTTTTAGGGCTCTAGGAGCTCAAAAACATTAGTGTAAATACATTTTTGAGCTCTTCAAGCTTAAAAATATCTTTGTTTCCCTTTTCTTATGAGTTTTTCAAGCTGAAAAAGGTTACATTATGTTTGAGCAAGAACTAAAATATATTATTAACAAATTATTGAATTAAATAACAAATTATATTGTGTCGTAAATATGATGAATGGAGAGTGGACTCAGATTGATATTTAATGATGTGGACTGTATGGATGACTCTGATGCTCGTGAATAGTCAGCGCGAAGAGTGGTGCAGAGATAGATCCGCTGGTGTGGAGCGATGGAGCTGAGACTGAAGCAGCTCCTTCTGGAGAAAGTGATCAAATCCTGGATCTCGATTTGATGAGCAAGTGGTGACGTGGATTACTGGTAAATCTCGTACACACTTGTTCAAATCTCGTTTGTACTCGTTCAAATCTCGCATTGGCTAGTTAAAAGCAATGCGGTGTTAGTGGCTTTTTCGGAGGTCGGAGGAGTATCGAGGTGATAGCTTGATAGTCAGAAGGTCATGTTAAGTTTCTTGTGAACCAGGAAGTGTTCATCCAAGAAGCATATGACGAGTGAGAGCAGATTAGAAATGGGTTTACCAAGCATAGAGTTTATAAGGATCTCTTGAAACGTATATTTCGATCAGATGGATGCACCATATTCGCTGACGAGCCACCAGGTGATGTATCGGTCACGTGGGACCAGAGAGTGTCTCGGTCATGTGGAACCAGGTGATATCCAGGTCACGTGGGACCAGGCGGTTTCTTGGTCATGTGAGACCAGGGACTTTTCTAATTACGGCCTTGGTGACAGACTGAGATTTAGGTTAGCCATTATGGTACGATCGGATAAGAGAGATTACCTAAGCAGGAAAAGATTCACCAGAGTAAACCTCATCCGCTGTAATCACTGACGGATCACAAGGCCGCGTCCCAGAAACGTGAGACCAAGGATCTTTCTGATGAAGCCTTGTGAGAGCAGTCATAGGACAATCATTATAGCGCGGCCCAAAGAAAGTCACAGTGTTGACAAGATGATAGATAGACTAGTGATTGAATTTGTTTACATACCAATCGTAGCTCAGGTTATGCTTGAGTCGGGCCTGAGTCGAGTGATTGAGATCTGATAGACTGAGACAAGCCGAACTCGATATCAAGTTCGTACCAAAGCAGAATTGTGTGATGCAGCTCGCTGATGATCGAGACCTGTTGCTTGCTCAGGATGATGTACACTTGATTCTTGATTATTGCTGTTAGCTGAGCAGAAGTATTACATAAAAGGATTGATTACACCTAACGTAACTGCCGTTGCGTAGGAGGCCAGTGACAATAAACAACCACTGATAAAATGCTTTCGAAACTGAAGTTAATTAGAACGGAACCACTGCTGATTTCACTGTATCAAGTAAGGAATCGATTGAACTGGTAGCTGATAATTTGTATAACAAATACCGTATCAAATTTCGCGACGGAGACACGGATATGTCCGGTAAAATGTATGCAGCTACCCACGTGTGATAATAAAAATAAACAATAAATAAATGTTAATGATATTAAATTACAAATGATAAAATATTAAGTTTAAACCATACGTAAATAATCTTTGAATTATAAATAAATAATCGTTAGGCCTGGACTAGCTCCTCAGGCTGGGTTAATGCACGTAGGCGCCAGACCGTTTATTTAAAATGGACAAAATAGGTGTTTAGGGAGAAAATTTACGAGAGAAGATCTGAGCAAGCAGGTCATAACAAGGTCGATAACAATCGAATGGAATAGTAAAATCAAATAAGCCACAAATAATTACAGAAAACAATGAATAAGAGTAAGAAAGTGAAATTAAAACAGTAAGGAATGATCCAAGGAAAATAAATATCAAATTTTCCCCAATAGCTTTTGGTTTCCGATTATTTAATTATATTAGATAACAACAAAAGAAAATAATTTTCGCAAGCTTTAGTTTGATTAAAAAAATAAACAATAATACCTGGCGATTTTGCCGTACGCTTCAAATTATTATGTTTCCCCTGGGGGTGGAATTCATGGACAAAAATCCCAGTAAAAAAAAATAAATAATATATGAATTCAATATATAAAAGAAAGACATAATTTAATTAATAAATAATACTAATTTTAAATAAAATTAAATTAACAAATTATTTAATCTGAATTGCTGTAAATCAATAAACAATAACAATAATTTTATGTGGTGTTATCTTTCAACACGTTTAAGAGAAAGAAAGATACGGGATTACCCTCACTCACGCTCACATAAATGTTTCTAATACAGTATTATAATAATTTGTATAATAATAATTAATTATAAGTGAATTAATATAATTGACCGCTGGGGTATATAATATCAATTAAAATAAAGCCAATCAATTATTTTAAATGAAATAAATAATAACGATAATATGTTATAGATATTTTAACTATCTAACAATAATTTAAATGAATATTTTAATAGTTCGGGGATGTTTCGTCCGGACGATGACGTCAGTACTCGAGGAATTTCCCCTCGAGTACGATAAACTCGAAAAAATTTCGGCTTCGTCTAGCTACCGCCGGCTGATTTGCTATATATATATATATATATCTTCTATATCTATAAAATGACAGGTCTTTTTTTTGAACGCGCATCACGTAAAAACTACTGAATATTTTGACATGAAATTTACACCACAAAATTCTGCGTGTTTCAAAGAAGGTTTTAAACTATATATTATTATGATTTTGATGATAAAAACTATATTTTTATAAATTTTGTTTTAATAAATTTTATCGATTATCGATTGTTCTTTTTTTTCAAATAAAACAAAAGAACATAATATACATGAATCTGTCCTTTTTTTGACATAAAATAATATTATTTGATTATCTAATTAAAGTAAAAGTCCCTATTAGACTGTTTCAAATTAGGGGACTATTTTTTTTTTTTTTATGAACATTGAAAAATCGAAAGGGTATCTTAAAATATGGTGACAGTTAAAATTTGAGCTCTTAATATTGATATTTAGAGGTGGCTATTTGTAATTTTCGATTTTTCATTTAGAAACATGGTAAAAAATACATAACTTCCGAAAAAATCAAGATACAAAAAATCTCTTCTCAACTATTTTGTAGGAAATTTACTGATCTACAAAAAAGGTCTTCTATGATTTTTTCATGAATTCAACCATTCACAAGATATCCGACGTCAAAGTTTGATAAAATTCAAAGAACTTGTTTTTACTCGTTCCGAATTTTACACCATGCCAACCAATGAGAATTCAGAAATTTTCAATGCAATTTTTTGTAGGAAATTGAACGCTCTACAAAAAAAGTCTCTTATCGTTTTTTGATCAATCCATCTGTTCAAAAGTTATTAGAGCTTGAAGCCAAGTTATAGTAAATTTCGAGATCTTTTTACTTTTTCGGTGAAACTATCGGACAAATCATAAAATGTCATTAAATCTTTTTTGTAGACAATTTTATTTCCTACAAATTATCTCTGATAAACTTTTTCTGAATTCTGCATTGTATTCTAGTTATTTCCATTTTAATGTCGATCTCTTAAAATCGATCAGAACACTTTTTTTAGGAGCTTGGCATTAAAATAGAAATAACTAGAAGAGAATGCAGAATTTAAAAAATTTATCAGAGGTAATTTGTGAGAAATAAAATTGCCCACAAAAAAGATCCTATGACATTTTATGATTAGTCCGATAGTTTCACCGGAAAAGTAAAAAGATCTCCAACTTTACTTCGAGCTCTAATAACTTTCAAACAGATGGATTTATCAAAAAATAATAAGAGACTTTTTTTGTAGAGCATTCAATTTCCTATAAAAAAACTATATCGAAAATTTCTGAATTCTCATTGGTTGACATGGTATAAAATTCAAAACGAGCAAAAACAAGTTCTTTGAATTTTATTAAACTTTGACGTCGGATATCTTGTGAATGGTTGAAGTTATGCAAAAATCATAAAAGACCTTTTTTGTAGATCAGTAAATTTGCTACAAAATAGTTGAGAAGAGATTTTTTGTATCTTGATTTTTTCGGAAGTTATGTATTTTTTACCATGCTTCTAAATGAAAAATCGAAAATTTCAAATAGCCACCTCTAAATACCAATATTAAGAGCTCAAATTTTAACTGTCACCATATTTTAAGATACCCTTTCGATTTTTTAATGTTCATCAAAAAAAAAAAAATAGTCCCCTAATTTGAAACAGTCTAGTCCCTATATACGCTTAGTATCATTAGTCGCTCACTTTAACTGTTTAATGCGTTTTTTATAATTTTGTGAAAAAAAATTTCAACTGGAAAAATTAGTATTGATGAATAATTATTTGTGAATTTAAATACATTAAAATATCATGTATCAGATTATTTTATAATAGATTATAAATTCAAATTAAATGACTGTTTTCAAAATCACGCTCTGTCGGGCATTTATCGCTTTAACGTTCATTCGTTAGATTGAATTTAGGTTTCGTCAAATTTTTTAAGAATTGTTAGAACTATATCTTATTATATGTATTTTTGAAATTCATGAAATTTTATATTATGGAAAAATAAAGTTTCATAATTTATAAATTATTTTCCAAATCAATAAACTTATTATAGTTTAATCGATATTGACTTTGAGCGAGTATAGAGCCATGTGTTGATCGAGTAATGATACATGACAACTTTAAGTGAGCGACTACGAATACACTCAAGAACCTTGCTTAAAAAATTAATAATAATTAATTATCAACATTGTTTTTCAAACTAAAATTTTATTTTGATACTTAAAACTAGAAAAGACTAACAATATGATTTTTCATTTTATTTATCAATTTATATTGAGTAATTTAATCTTTTTCCAATGAAAAGTGAGCGGATATAGATGAGGCTTTTACCTTAATATTTTAAAAAGTACTGAAAATACTTATAATAATTATAATGATCATCATCAAATTCAATTTTTGTTTTAAAATACAAAAATTTTATTTTAAATGTCTGATAGTAATTTTAATGTTGAGAAATTTTATTTTTATGCAGATAATAGCTTTGATAAAAATTTTTTATTATATGAATATATACATATATATATATATATATATATATATATATATATATATATATATATATATATATGTAGCGACCACGTCACTACTCATATTATTTAATATTCATAATTTCGGATAAGTCCGTCAATCATCGATCGTCATCGATCGCCGAATATTTTTCCCCACGCGGATACGATATTCGGTAGCAACAGTTCACACGAGCACACAGTACAGTACACGCGTACAATTAGAGAGGTACACAGCGACTAGCTAACACATTTCTATAGTGCAACTAGCATTATCTTGTATTATATCATTTAAATAAAACTCATTATTTATTATTTTATTAATACTAAAATTGGAGTCAGATAATTTATTTATCGTAGTGATTAAGTTCCACGAACCACATCCCAGTCACTACATATATATATATATACTAGCTGTGAACGCCCGCTTCGCTGGGTTTTTTTTTTGGTGGTGTTTTTATTTATATGTTAAATTTTTTGCTCTGAAATTTCGAAAATCATTTGATAAGTTCTAAAATATTTGAACGTCGATCATCCCTTCAAATTAATTCCGATAGTTCTAAACTATTTTTCGATCGGGTTATTCCGATTATTTTCGTATAACTTATGACTTTAAGATATATATTTCAATTTTTATGACGTTTTCCCAACTTTTAAAACAATCGGAAGCATCCAACATTGATGAAATCATTTTTGAGGAATTTAATTTAGTGAACTTTAATGTAATTTAATTTAATGTATTTACATTTACATTAATGTAAATACATACCTATATATATATATATATATATATATTTGAAGTTTCTAGAATGTTATTTTCGGAACCTTGCTAAACATTTGAATCAACTAATTATAATTTGGAGCTTTCCGAATGATTATCCAAATATTCGCAACAATCTAGAACATTCTAGACTATTTAGGATGAATGTTGAGTGATTTAAATCAACTAAGTGCGGTTTGGAGCATTCTAGATGTGTCTCGAAATTTTTAGAACAATCTAGAACATTCTTGACTAATTAAAATTAATCTTAAGTAATTTAAATCAACCAAATTCATTTTGAAGCATTCCAGATTAATTAGAATTAATTTTCGAATAATTTCGAAAATTAATTTATATGTTAGAACTGAGATTTCAAGATTATTCCCGAAATGTCTAGATTATTCTTGAAATTTCTAGAACAATCTAGAATATTCAAAATCAATCATAGATACATTTTCAAAGTTCATATTATTTTAACCCCCATATCTTTCACACCCTCATAGTTATCAACTCACAACCACCTCCGTGCACCATGGGAGACATGACTACTACCACATACAAACACTATTCGTTCGCAATAGTTAGTTTCTACTTCAAATCGTACTATAAGCACAAACACCTCCTCTTTTATAATATATACATATGATAATTTATATAAGTAATACAATTTTTATTGCCCGCGAAGCGGGCGGGATCTGCTAGTATATATATATATATTAGGGTGCTCCATTTAAAACGAACATTTTTTTTTTTTTAGCAGACACAAGAAAATTTTGTTATTTATGTTAAAAGAAAAATTCCCTGAAAATTTCAGCTCTTAATTTCAATTTTAAGTACTTCCTATCAAGCATCAAAGTTTTCCCATTTAAAAAGCATGTAAATCGAATAACTTTTCTTTAAAATTACTAAAACGTCGCCCGATTTTGAGCTATCGTTTTGAGACCAGTGTTTATTTGTAGAGTATTTGTGGCATTCCAAAAGTGTATACCACGGTTCTTGTCTAACTCGATCCACGTCGATTTTATCAGCTCCGAAAGACAAATTTTCACTTTTTTCGTTTATTTTTGTTAATTGTGAAGAAATGGTTCGTCTCACAACAAATATGCATAAAACCAATCTTTTAGGAAATTTTATGCTCTACAAAATTACTCATGACACTTACATTGCTAAAGTCCATTGTTCATGAGATACATGCATTTTAACATTTTACAATAAAAAAAATTGTTAGCTTACTATGGTACTAATCTTTTTATTATAAAATGTTAAAATGCATGTATCTCATGAACAGTGGACTTTAGCAATATAAGTGTCATAAGCAATTTTGTAGAGCATAAAATTCCCGAAAAGATTGGTTTTATGCATATTTGTTGTGAGACGAACCATTTCTTCACAATTAACAAAAATAAACGAAAAAAGTGAAAATTTGTCTTTCGGAGCTGATAAAATCGACGTGGATCGAGTTAGACCAAAATCGTCGTATAGACTTTTAAAAAGCAACAAATACTCTACAAAGAACAACTGGTTTCAAAACAATAGCTCAAAATCGGGCTGAGTTTTAGTAATTTTAAAGAAAAGTTATTCGATTTACATGCTTTTTGAATGGGAAACCCGGGAAAAAATGTTTTTATAAAATTTTATAAAATTTTAGTACTAACATTTTATAAAATTTGATACTGAAAATGGCCTGGTAAAATTTTATAAAATTTTATAAAGTTTTGTAACGTTTTATAAAACTTTATAAAATTTAATATAATCATTTTTTTTTTCCGGGATGGGTCACCCATCCAATTTATGTCCCTCCCCGATGCTGCTCGACTTTTGTGATCGATAGATTGTAGTCTGCTCCGCTCGTCCATTGACCACTTGTAGTTATGAGAAATTCGTGGCTGTATCTATGATTACACATAAATTCTTATCCGCCACATTTCATAGCATTAATTTATGATAATATAATAATTCGCACATTATTGCCGATATAACTTCTTTCCCAAACACGATCAGGTTAAATTTTAATAATTTATGGTTTCGAGTTAATGGCAAAACTTTTGAACTTTTTCGAGAGTAATGAAGAATTAATTTTAATTGATAGTTGATAAAATAAAAGCTTATTAACATTAAAATTAAAATTGTCACATTATGAAATATATATATATATATATATATATATATATATATATATATATATATATATATATATATATATATATATATATATATTACTCCCAAAATTTTATAAAAAAATAATTTAATTTTTTAAATGTATTTTAACCATTTCAAAATTACTTTTGTAAATATAATTGAGCATTATTTTGAATATTTTCGTTGATCTTTTCCAAAAATCGAGTATCGGTCGAAAAATGTTAATGACTTCTGATTATGATAAAAACTATTGAAAATTTTTTTATCTTCCTTTGCATACAATAATTGTGTAAAATATAATTTTTCTTAATGTAACTTACAAAAAATTTTAATAAAATCAAACTTTTTCAATATTCAGAATTTTTTTTTTTTTAACATTTTTCAGGGGGTACCCTACATATTGCCCGCAAAAGTGAAATTTTTTTTTATGACTTTGAATTTCTAACAACTTTTATAATAATTTGTTATAAACTTTATAAAATTGTGAGAAATTTTATCAAATTTTACAAAATGCTACCCCATACTAGATGCAATAGTGACATCAAAGTCTCTAAAGTTTTATGAAATGTTATAAAATTTTGTAAAATTTCATACAATTATATAAAATGTTATCTAATTATTAATTCCCTTTTATGATCTTACTTCATAAAATTGTATAAGATTGTATAAAATTTTATATAATTTTATGAAATCGCATAAAACTTTATAAAACTGTACAATTTCATCAAATTTCTTTTAATTATTACTTCCCTCACTAAGATCTTAATTTATGAAATTTTATAAGATTGTTTAAAATTTCATATAATTTTGTTAAATTGTATAAAAGTTTATACAATTTCATAAAATTTCATACAATTATATAAAATTTTATCTAATTATTACTTCCCTTTTAAGATCTTACTATATAAAATTTTATGAAATTGTATAAAATTTGATAAAATTCTATAAAATTTCGCTGAGCAGTCTTACAAAATTGTATAAACTTTTATAAAATTGTGTAAAACTTCATAATATTTCATACAATTTTATAAAACGTTATACAATTTTATAAAATTACATGTATTTATTACGTTCTGTACTCAGATCTGACTTTATAAAATTTTATTGAGTTTTATAAGATTTCATAAAATTTTATAAAATTGTATGAATTTTTATAAAATTTTGCTCTGAAATTTTATAAAATCTTACAAAATTTTATAATATTTTATAAAAACATTTTTTGCCGGGAAACTTTGATGCTCAACAGGAAGTACTTAAAATTAAAATTAAGAGCTGAAATTTTCAGGGAATTTTTCTTTTAACATAAATAACAAAATTTTCTTGTGTCTGCTAAAAAAAAAAAATGTTCGTTTTAATGGAGCACCCTAATATATATATATATATATATATATATTAGGGTGGTCGTTAAAGATTTAATTTTCTCAGGCGCCCCATAAAAAGCTTCTTTTTAGTGACAAAATACGCGGGGAATTTATTTTTTTTGTTTTAAGTAAAAAGAACACTTGCCGAAGGACGATCTAAGTTCATTTTTCGATACAATCGTGGTTTTTTTTAAATATCTCATGAAATATGCAGATTAAAGAAAAAAACCATGGGAACAATTTTGTAGGAAATGAAATTCTCGACAAAAAAGATAATATTCATTTTTTTCATAAAATGTGCATTTATGAAGATATTTTGAAAAAACTTCTTCAGGTTTTATCGATTGGGCATTTTAAGGATAACGAATGTAAAAAATAACGTTTTTTCATAAATATAGACAACTTCGTAATTCGTAACATATCAATTATTAATGCTTGTTACAGTTTCTATATACTTAAAAAAATATTATTTTCAAAATTTGTAATCCTTAAAACGCTCAATTCATCAGATCTACAAAAAAGTTTTTTACAATTATCTTCATAAAAACACATTTTTTAAAAAAAATGAATATGACCTTTTTTGTCAAGAATTTAATTTCCTACAAAATTGATTTCATGATTTTTTCCTTTAATCTGCATATTTCATGAGATATTTTAAAAAAACCGCGATCGTATCAAAAATTGAGCTTAGATCGTCCTTCGGCACGTGTTCTTTTTACTTGAAACGAAAAAACCAAATTCCCCGCGTATTTTTTCACTAAAAAGAAGCTTTCTATAGGGCGCCTGAGAAAATTTTATTTTTAACGACCACCCTAATATATATATATATATATCCTCAATTTTCCATTAAAAAAGCAAGAAACTACCAATAACTCCTTAATTATTTATATCGTTATTATTATATGTATCATTCAGTACAGTAATTACAAGCCGATAAATAAGACTCACCTGTGTACAACTCACACACGTGAATTTCCTACCACGGTTACCAACAACTACCGGGGGTTATCACGTGAGAAATGCGACAAAAGAAATCCAAGGTACTTACTCTCAGTTATCTCCAATTTATCAAACCCAATTATGAACTGGATAGTTCACCCGGTGAATTATTGAATTAACACAACTTTAACAACAAAAGAAAAACGTATCAATAAATTTTATAATTAGACAGTATCCACTTGCTATTACGCACTGTATCTTTCTGGTTAATTATTTTCTCATCCACCTATTGGTCGCTGATAGGGCGCTTCGATCGCCCTTAATTGTTATTATTATAAAATTTTTAGCCCTGGGCCTCATTTTAAATCCAATACATAAAATATAAAAATAATTTTTCTCGACCTAAATGATACATAAATAATTAATTGAATATCCGTAATATTTATTTATCAAAAATTTGTAATTTTAACTTATATAGTAAATTAAATAATAAATATTTCAAGTCATGAAATCAAGGTCGATCGTGTATGGGAAGTATTGATTTTTTCCCCTACTCTACGGTCAATGTGTTCTAATTCATCAATACCCGGATAATAATTTTTATAAAAATAAAATTTTAGACAGTCGTTGGGACATAATGTCACGCTGGATTATGCATCCCAAATATTACAAAATCATAAATGTAAACTTAAAACTAAGAAGTATCAATGTTTTACATTTTTAAATTACAAATTAAAATTAGTCCACACACCACGTGCTCATACAAACGCTGCGCGCATGAGCTAGTTTGTGAGCGGACTGCTGTCTCTCCGCTGGCGTAATGGCGGGATGCCCGCGTAACGATTCAAATTCAAACTTAGATTTAAATTTTTAAACTTACAAACTAACTAATGATAATTAATTTAAATCATTACGTGACACCTCCCCACCAGGCCGTGCTTGAGCCCCGAAAATACGGACGAAACCCTGCATTTCCTTCGCCGGCGTAATCGCCTGAAAACTTAAACCCAATATTTATACCTGGAGCTTTCGTGCCGGGTATAAAGGAAAACAAAATTATCAAATCAACAGAAAATTAATATATCAAAAAAAACTCGAACGAAATGTCTGGCAACCAGTCACTTACCAACTCGCTCGAACCAAATAGTGGAGGAGAAAGGGTGAACTGGTTAATTCATTATAATTAATTTAGACACGCTCATAATTGGATGGGTTGCGCCTCTTTAATGCATATTTTAGCTAATACATATGGCGTCTTACAACAAAGTAATACAAGAAAAATGGAAAGGTAATGATATGATATAAATAATGTAAAAATAAAATGTAATATAAGAGCCTCCGCGTGGTAGTTAGATGGCCTCCAGTTTTTCTGACTTGGGGTCACTGGGACCCATCCGATCCAGCGAGTAGACCCGGCGCATGCGTATGTCATCAGTCAGCCATCCTATCCAGTCGAGTTGGCTTAACTGGTCACCCAGATTACCGTGTTCCCTAAGGCATCCCTCATTTCTCATTATCTTGGCCGTACCATGCAGCAGTTATGGGTAGCCAGATTAAGCCGTCCGTGTGGTCCCAGGCATTGTCTCGTATAGAAGTGTAGATACTCCTCGCAAAAGAGTCGGTTTTCCAATGGCTGATTTATGCAAAGCCTTGCAGAGTGTCCCTCCTGGCCACATCTTGCACACTCTTTCAGTACATTGACTCGGCGCATCGATTGAGTCTGTATAGCTAAAAAAAAGGATATTCAAGCAAAAATCAATCAGTAAGTCATCAAAGTAAGGGTTTAAATGAGGTCTGACTCATATCAGAGCGTTAATACATGAAATATCCAAAAAATTCTGTTATTTCATGCTTTCGTCGTTGATACCTCTCGAACGGATAACCGATTGAGACGTTCTTGGCGGCAATCAAATGCTTTTATCAACTTCTAGAGCTGATTAGATTTTGGAATTGATCGATTCGATAGTTTCCGGAGTACTCACGAAAACCGAATAAAAAAAGATTTTTCTTCATTCTTTCGTCGACCATATCTTTCGAACGACGTATCCGATTGAGACGTTCTACGCGATAATCGAAAGCGTTCTTTGAGTTCTAGATCTGATTAAATTTTAGACTTGATCGATCCGATAGTTTTTTAAATATCCAAAAAAACAAAAAAACAAAAAAAAAATTTTTTTTATATTTCTTAAATATCTCCAAGTCAATTTGACGAAATAATCAATTTCCTGAAAATCTAAGCTCAGAAAAAATCTTTCGAATGTTGCAGGAGCCATCTAAATCGGCCCATTCATTAAAAAGATGTGAGAGGTTTACATACACACACACACTCACACACACGGACACGGACACGGTTCATCACCATTTACTTGCTCGTCCGTGGCTCGTATGTCACTCTCCTCTTTAAAGTCTTCTGCTTCGCCAAGCTCACCATTTTCTCCTCACTTTGAATCAGTTTTTCAGTTACCAATAACTTTACCAGCTATATTTTAATTACCAGTCAGCTGGACAAAAAAATCACTTGATGAGAAGATGACAGCCTTGATGGAGAAATTTTTGAATTCAGAAGAAAAGACAAACAAGTAACTTGAGGATCTAAGCACTCAAATTGTTGATCTTAAAAATTTTTTTAGTACTGCAAAAATAAATTCTGAACTCATGAAGTTGAAAAGTGATAGATAAACCGACATTAATTCCATTTATGAAAGTCTCTCATACATTGAGCAATCAGCTGCAACTGCTTCTAGTACATCGTCAAAAACTCATGGAAATACTGTAGAGCTATTGATTTCGAGTATAGCGAATTCAATTGCAAATAAATTGTCGGCCTTGGCAATTACAACTTCTGAATACCCTTGAACTGCCAAATCTAGTCGGAGATGTTCTGAGTACTCACAAGTTTAAAAACCAAAAGCGACTAAGAAGCAGTGATGATAAGATTAGCACATACTCTTACCTAGTCTGCCTGAAATCGTCTCAAATTCGTGACTTCATTATCACCTCTAAGCGTAAATCAAAAAATCTGATTAATTTAGTGTTCCCATAGATTCATATTTATGCAAATTACAGATGAGACTGATTCGAAAAAAGTAGTTTCGAGAAAAACGCGTTCAAAGTTTTTAGTTAATGCAACGGCCAGTTGACACGCTGTCACAAAAATGACTAGAACTAAAAAAATATTCGGAATTTTTATATAATACTCTATACTTATAAAACGTGCTATACCGATTATGTTTAATTTATTAAAAATTTTTGTTATCAATAAGCCGCTACAAACGCCATCTCAAAATGCGAAATAGGTCAATCCGCTCAAAAGTAATAGAATATTTTCATACAGACATGCGTACGTACGTACACATACGCATACATACACTCGGACATCTTTTTAACAAGAGTCAGAATAGATTTCTAGGACTTCGAAACGTCAAAATTTATTGAAAACTCGGTAGCCGAAAATCGGACTAAGACCGATGTTTTTAACTACCCGTTAAGAAAATCGATTATTTCCAAAAATTTCGGGAAATTATTGTTTTCACCCTGATTTGCGAAAATCGAAATTCCAACAGATGTCGACGTTTTGAGATTCTAGGAAGCTATCCTGACTAAATTCAAGATGATGTCCGAGTGTATGTATGTACGTATGTAAATATTCTATAACTTTTGAGCGGATGCACCGATTTTGATCGTCGAGCTGTCATTCGACGCGGCTTGTTATTTACTATAAGCACTCAAAATTCGAGCTTAATCAGTAGAGTACGTTCGGACATATTTCAAAAATAAAATTTTTTCAAAAATGTTTTTTTTGAATAACTTTTAATTCGCTCGATGGATTGATCCCAAAATCTAATCAGCTCTAAAATTTTGTAAGCTGGGTCAAATGCCTCCTCATCCATTAAAATCGGTTCATTTGCTCAATAGAAACCGTTAACGAAAGAATTAAAAAAGAATTTTTTTTTTAGTTTTTTTGAAATTTCTCAAAAACGTCTTGATAAATCAATTTCAAAATTTAATCAGCTCTATAACTCAATAAAAGGCGTCAATTGCCACCTTAACCGCCTCAATCGGTAAATTCGTTTGAGAGATATCGTTGTAGAAAAAATGGTAAGAAATCGTTATTTTTCAAAAACAAAGGCATACGAAAGTATTTTTGAGCTCGAAGAGCTCGAAAATGTATTCTTAGCAATGATTTTGAGCTCAAGGAGCTCGAGAGCAGCGGGAAGTTTTGGAGCTAGCCCGCAGGGTCTGTCAACTGACAGGCCGATTTTCTTGATAAGTCTACATTAATATTTTGCTGTGGAAGTGAAAAAAAATGTTAGTTCAAAACGAATTATCCTATTTTCTGATACTCTTGATGTATTTTTACATGTATTTCAACCATCCATCATTTTTACATATACGGGTAAGAATCCTAAAAAGTAAACTATTTGTAAAAATTTTAATTGATGCCGAACGAAGTGATGGTATTATAAATTATTAACAGCCACTTTTTCATACAGTATTTATTACCTCAACTTTTATATTTATAATAATTTGTTTATTATAAATTATTATCACTTAAAGATTATCTGCAATGCGACCCTCATATATCAGGATATATATATATATACATATGTTTTTTTTTTATTTTATAAGCCGATTTTCTTTTACTCGTTCGTTGGCGTTCGATGGGATCGAGAGAAAAAAGAAAATACGTAAACCACGTGTGTTTGCCAAAATCCTTCATAAAATCCTTGGACTTTTTTTTACCCACCCACCTCTATACACTCATCTCTTGTCTACTGTCATGTAATAACTTCCACTGCCTTCTCTTGATTACTTTAAATACTTATTTCTCCTTTTTCTTTCTCATTCTTCTGAACAAGAGATTAAATCCAACTTCTTTATATAATATAAAATACAAAAAAAATCAGAAATTAAAAGAATAAAATCGTTGGAAAAAAAAAAGTTTTTATTAAAAATGAATGGAAATGGTTTTCTATTTTCGTCTTGATATTCAATGGTAGCGGAATTTTTTATTTATGAGTTTATTCACTTGGGAATCATTATCCAAGGATTGACTGATGTTTCTGTTCTTGAATATTCTGAGAGATGGAGCCGCTTGTTCGTTTTTCAAGGAATTGAGAAATAAATTTTATTTTTAAACTTTTTTGCGACAATTCGAAGACGAACCCATGGATTTTTTTTTTCGCTGTCATTTATTTATTTATTTATTTTTTCTTTTTGTGTCTAACTTACTTTTAATAATAAACTCTACTAGTAAATATATAGATGGGAGCGGTAAAATAGGGTAGGTGGGGTACTCCAAAAATTTTATCGAAATTTACTATGGAAAAATTCCCAATGTTAAATTACTTCAGATATATTTTAATAATCAACTTAGAAACATTTACAATTTCTAAATTTTATTAACTTCCATAACTTTTGAATCAATGACAAAACAATATTTATCTGCTTTCTTAAAAATATCTTCTTTGGAATTAAAACAAAGTTAAATCTTTTACTTTAAAGTTATTGAAGAATAGTGACTAACAAATAGAAAATTTACAATTCAAAACAAGCGATAGTTAAACTTTTTCAAGCATTGAAATTGTCAGTCGAAAAATGTTATTGACTTCTGTTTCATGATAAAAATTATTTAAAAATATTTTCTTTCTTTGCGACCAATAATTATGTGAGATGTAATTTTTCTTTACGTAAATTACTCATACAAAAGTTTAGTTTAATCTTACTTTTTTACTTTCCAGCGATTATATTTTTTTTTTTGTAGACGATACCTCATTTTGCCCGCAAACATAAATTTTTTTTTCTTCTAAAGGCAGCTGAAAATTTTTTCTATTTACTTTGAATACCACTACAACCGAAAGATTTAATGTATTTGAGTTCCCAAAAACTTAATATTTCCTTAAATACCCGGTTTTGGTACCCTCTCCCATCATTCCTGAATATATAAATATTTCTTCATGACACTGATACTACCCCAAAAATTAATTATTTACTGTGCACGGAAAAGAAATATTGTTCCTCGAACGATCTAAAGTATAGCAACTTGTAGATTGTTACTACAACGATACGTATACTTATGGGAAAAATATTGTATCGTTCCTGTAACCATCTATTAGATAATTGTGAGCCCTATACGACTTTCTGTAATCATCATCTCACATGCCACCGTCTAACCTAATTAAACATCCATTTTGGCGCCTATTTTCAAATATAACAATTCGAGTTTATTTTTAATTTCCCGCTAAGAAAATTATTAATTTTAAAAAATTTGGGAAGTTATTGGTTTCACCCCGATTTTCGAAAATTAAGTTTTCATCAGATTTTCAGAAGAATGTCCAAGTGTGTGTGTGTGTGTGTGTGTGCGTCTGTGTATGGATGTAAACTTTTAATATCTTTTTAATGAACTGACCGATTAACAAGTTTGAGGTGGCAATCAAAAAAGTTTGTTGGCCGTCAACTTTTCTGGAAATTTCAAATCGATCGATCAAATAGACTCTAAGTTATGGAAGAAAAACAAAAAAAAAAAAAATTTTTTTTTTTTCAGTTTTTTTCAAATTTTTCAGAAATAGCTCTATCGATCAATCCCAAAATCTAATCAGCACAATAATTCAATAACACGCGCCGATTGCCGCCTCAACCATCTCAATCGGTTTATTCGTTCAAGAGAAATCGATCGAGACAGAAATGGTGTAAAACGGTTTTCCTCGATTATCTTTGAAGCGACTCATCTGATCAATTCCAAAATTTGATCAGCTCTAGAACTCAATAAAACTCGTCGATTGCCGCCTCAATCATCTCAATCGGTTAATTCGTTCGTAAGATATCGTGGGAGAAAGAAATGCTAAAAAACGGATTTTTCCTAAAACAATAGAATACAACAGTATTTTCGAGCTCGAAGAGCTCGAAAATGTATGTACTACAATTTTTCGAGCTCAAGGAGCCCGAAAACTGCGGAAAGTTTTGGGGCCGGCCCGCAGGGTCAACGGATAGGCCGATTTTCTTTTAAATTTGTTAACTATCTATAAACTTACTGATTATTTACCTAATGAACAATCTAATAAAACTACTATATATTTCAACTGTGAAAATTATGTAGAAATCAATTTATATTAATTTACTTAATTAAATTTATATTATATTTAAATATTTATATGTATGTAACCTCAAAAATTAAAAGATATATTTATATCTATATTTTAAATTTATTTAGACTGCAAATGATAAATCAGTCATATAAATTATTTTATTTAATCAAAATTATTTATTAATGATAAAGATTTCTAAACGTGTGTCAGGTAGGGCTCATAACGATACGGTATCGGTCTCAGAGTTATCTACCGTACTGTTGTCAGACGGATACAGTAGATCGTTGCAGTAACAATTTAGTAGATAACTATTGCATATTGTTACTGTAACTATACAGCATACTTCTCAAAACAATATTTTTTTCTCCGTGTGGTAAATGTGGGTATCACTGCGGGTGTGGGTATTACTGCGGATTTTTTTGTTTCAATTATAAATAAACGATGACTGAATTTTGTTGATTTAAAAAAATTATTGCTAATAATAGAAACCTGAAAGAAATTAACTGTACTATAGTTTTTACATGTACAATAAATTTTGAATTTGTTATTAATGAATCAAAATTGACAGGTTATAGAGGTTGAATACTATGCCTTTTTTGTGAGTTCTTACGAGAAAAGACGTGGAACTTAAAGATCCTTTTTACTAAAATAAATTACTCAATTTATATTATTATTGCTTACAGAAGTAAGATAACCTTTTTTTAATACCGAAAAATTCAATAAAAATTGAATTTTGATTAATTAATATTTTTTATTTACAGAAGCAGTAATTAGTACCAACAAACTGGACATGTATGCGATACTGCGGGTTTCTCAATAACCCGCAGTAATAGAAACGCCTCTAGGTGTATGCGTTTGTACCCATTACTGCGGTAGTAAATTTTTTTATTTTAACCTATAAAAATAGTGCGTGTATCAAGTCATCTCTAAGTTGTATTTTTTTTTTTAAATTAACAAATTCTAAAGTTAATAATAAACAGACGGTTAATATAAAAATAAATCTATAGTAATAAAAAAAAAAAGATAATCTTATAATAAAGCTGACGTAAAATTAGCTTTAGCTGAAGTTCTAGAGGACATGAAAGTTGCTGAAGTTTCTAGGAAATATAATATACCGAAATCAACGATGAGAGCAAGAAAAATTCACAAATACAGTGACAAACCACCTGGACCATCAACTGTACTTAGTTATGAAGAAGAAAATGAACTAGTTCAATGGATTCTTTACTATTGGAAACAAGGTTTCCCAGTAACAAAAATAAATTGGTTGAAAACTTAAAAATACTGTGAGACAATGATAATAGGAAATATTATTACTATTTCCTAATAATAAACCAGGAAGTTTTTGGCTTAAAAGTTTGTTGAAACGTCATCCAAATGTTTTAGAAAGAATTTCTAAAACTTTATCTGTTACCCGGGCTAAGGTAACAGAGGATCAGATACGAGGATGGTTGACTAGTATTATCAACTACACTGAGCTTTTTACTGATGAAGACTACAAAAAAACGATTCTACACGAATTTTTAATAATGATTAAATTGGAGTTTTCACATGAGCCCGAAACCGTCATTAGTCCATTGTACTGTGTGTCGTTTACTTGTCATATTTATTTTTATAAATCAATACAAATCTGTTATTATAATAATATATTTTATTAATTATTATATTAAACTAATAATTATCTTTCAAACTTGTTTTATTTCATTCTTTATCTAATTCCGAAGGTTTTCATAATTGATTTAGCCGCAGTAATAAGCACGCAGTAATAGGGGCAAGCTACTTTAGGCCCCGCAATAATACGCATGCATATAGACTTGTCTTTAAAATGCTTATTATTTAAAAAAAATATTAGTTTATTTCATTGTTGATTTTTTTTGAAGTTACTAATAAGTACTACTTGAGTATAAAAAAAAAATATTGATATCTTGAAATAAACTTCATTAAATTGGTTTTGAAGTAAAACCTACAAAATAACCGCAGTAATAACCTCCACTTACGCTATCATAAAATCTGTCAAAAATTATTTAGATTTATGAAAATCCAAGTCCATTATTTTGTTTAAATTTATGTATTAGATCTTCAAGAACCTTTACGTGAACCAAAACTTAAGAAAGTATAATTATAAAATTGCAGTAATTGATGATTTCAATTCGAAAAGAGATTTTAGGACCGTATAATAAACGTATTTTAAATCTAGAGAGCTCCACTTGAATTTGAGCAGATCTCAATAGATCCCTTGATTACAATATAAATCTTTAAATTAAAAAAATTAAATCTACGTTGATCTTACTAGATCTCCTTAGATCTGAGTTCTGTTTTACCGTGTAAATCTTTTTTTATTTCAACCTCAAAATTTTCCACCATCCATCTCTATATTCCAAATCATTCCCAAATTTCTATTCAAAAAGAAATCGGAAAGTCAACACACTCAAAACTCAAAACACCTGAAGTCCTTTTACCCCGGAGCTCAAATTTGCATTCCCCGACCCATTTATCTGTTTATAATATTAACTCCCCAATTGAATTGACAATAAAACAAGCATTACTTTATGATATTTATAGTCAACTGGAAACAATGGATCGATATTGTTTTCTGATTGGTCGATACATATTACATTACATTACATCGTATATATATATTTATATTGTTGAAGTAGTTGTAGTAGGATATGTAGAGTATTTGCGATGAGCACATGCGGCCACCGGACAATACAGCCTGTATATATAACACGACACGTGAGTATATGTTATATATGCATAACAGCATAAATAATATTTAATATGACATTGCAATGGCGGTGTGCTTTTGTAGGATTTATTTGGTATTGCAAATGTCTGATCGCGTATCTTATTTGTGTCTATACATCCTCTGTTTATATATTTTTGGTTAAATCTATTATGTATAAGCGATCGTAGATGAGAAAGATATACTTTCTTATTGGGCGCCGGTTGTTGAAAAAAAAAAAAAAATATTAAAAATTGGTCGAGTTTGATGCGGAAAAAGTTATGATTTTTTTACGACACATGTTCATCGGTAGGAAGCTAAAATATGAAGGAGTACATGTAACACACCCACACATGAGTGGCAATAATGCTGGACCATAAAATACAATGAATAAGAAAGGAAGAGAGGGATTGAATAGAAAAAAAAAAAAAATACGACGCCGGAGAGTGAGAAAAAGGGAATAATAAAAGGAACATGGGGTACATGAAGTATAAGAGAGAGAAAAGAGAGAGCTTGAGGGGAATGAGAACGTTGTAAAGCGGGTTTTACCTCACCAAGGGCGCCACCGATTATTCGTCGTTCGAAAAATTGTTGTGGGAGAACAAAAGATGCCATTTGAATGTTAAATCGATAGTCGCGAACGCCGATCCATAAAAGTATTCAAATTAAGATCACATAAAAGGTATCGAAAGGACTTTATGAATGCACGGGTTATATTTACATCCTTTTTTTTATTTTCTGCTTATGATTATTTATTGTTGATAAATTTTTACTCTATTTTTAAGGCCATAACTTTTTTTTTTATTATTGAACTTTTAAGTTCTGAAAATAGTTATCTTAAGATTTTAAGTACTGAAAGAAAACAATTTCATTGATTTATCACTCAAAAAATCATATACCTGCGACAAAAATCGACCAAAATGGCGCCCACTCAGTTTTTTAAAATTCTTCTCACTTTTTTTGTAATTGTCCTATAAAAATATAAGAACTTTTTTGGAGCTAGAAATCTTGGCTCTTGAATAGCGCATACGTTTTGAAAATCAGTTGAAAAATTAAAAAGTTACAGGGCAAAATTAAAAAAAAAAATTATGAGCAATAATGAAGAGAATATTTTCTTTCAAATTTCGTCTCGAAAAAATAATTTACGTAATTATACGAAATCAGCATGTAGGAGACGATATAAATTTATCGAGAAGAGTACAAAGTGTATTTTGTAGAAACATAAAAAAAAATTCGTTTTGATGAAAAAAAGAAGAAAAAAAAATCGGGCGACTCAAATAAATTAAAGTACATCTGACCACCTACACGACAAACTAGCCCATATTTGTGTGGGTGAAATGGCCAGAGAATAAACTAAACTAAAATGAGATCGCGTAAAAGAGTAAGAGCAAGTGAGATAGTGAAGAAAAAAAAAGATCGAGATGACTAAAAGTCTCACAGGATGTTTAACATAACACGTGCAATCATTTATGCGTTGCCAACTCGACAGCGCACCCATAATTTAGTACAGCTATACATATTAGCCTCGTCTTTCTACCCGACAATTGTTCATCACACCGTCAATTAATACCCAACAGCAACAACAACAGTAAAATAACATAAACCAAATAAAAAATTGAATAAGCATATGCGCAGCGGTAAGAAATCAATAATACGATTCACAAGAGCATCGAGAATATTGTGAATAAGCTGGACCCCCCACAGTGGGATAAACCCAGACCCCATGACAGTAGCCATGTTCCTATAGGTTAGACAATACCCAGTGCATTAATACACTTCATATTAGTCTGCTTTAATGCGTGTTCACTGGCCATTGTGAATGAGCGACACTGTTTATCACCGACCCCCGTATGAATTTCCTTGTCCTTCATCATCTTCTCTTTCTTATTTTTATTTTTGATATTTTGTCCTCCAAGATGTCTAATTATTAGGCGGAGTATGTGGATCTTGTTCAAATCGAATAAGTCGAATTTTCGAATAATTCGATAAATTCGAAAATTTCCAAATTATTAGCTACTTTTCGAATTATGTGAATCGAAATCAAAAATTTGTATCAACTTCCGACTATTCAAAGTTACTAAAAGTTTTTAAAGTTACTAAAAGTAATAATGCCAAAAATTCGAATTATCAAAAAAAATATCATAGATTTGAGTTGTTCAAAAAAAGTTTTTTTTATTACTCGTTAATTTCCAGATAATTCAAAAAATTACGAATAAATATATCGAACGATTTTAAATTATGGGAAAATTTAAGAACATTTCACAATCTTACGGATATTTCGAAAAGCTTCGGAATATTTGAAAATCTACGAATGCTTCGAATTATTCGAAAATTCAAATTTTTTAGCATCAGAGTCGAATCCACTAGTCCGATTCGATTTGGTACTGATAGTTCGTAAGCTTGAACTATTCACGAACCCCTACTTATTACAATTCGATAGTTCTTATATCAATGCCTTATTCTAATTCAAACGACTTCTACTACCCAAAAATAAATCATTGAAGTTTTTACTAATCCAGGCAGTAGCTTATTAATCTGCTGATAAACTAATTGTTTCAAAAATAAATTAGTGAAAATATTACTCATTAAACTCGTAAGCATAATTTACAGTGTTGCATTCTAAAAACTCACTATTTTGTCAGTTGCTTAATTTTTCTCTGATGAATTAGTATTTTTATAAATAATAATTATTGTTCACTCACAAGATATCGGTGAGCTAAAACATTCATGAAAAAAAATTTGCCAACGTTGAGCTCGTTATTAGCTAAATCTGCTAGCTAGTAACGCTGAACTAGTGACTGGCTCTAAGCTCATCTTCATTAGCCAGGATTCTACTCGGGACTCTATTGGAAATTTTTAACCCGTTCTGTTTTCAGTGAAAAAATTTGATGATTTTATGAAAAATCATTTTCTTAATTGAAGGCATCCTAGTTTAACTCGAGATTGGCTAATCTTTTTTTTTTTGGAATAGTGTAAATAAATTACCATTTTGTTCTGTCGAGAAATTTATTCTTCACCTAGATTCCTACTAAGTAGTATAAGAATATTATTCTTTAACTTACATATGGAATCAATAATCTTATAATTTTTATTAATTTACTACTTAAGAGAATATTGTTTTTACAAAAGTTACTTTTTTCTGAATGCGATTTAGTGAAAATACACAATATTGTAATTATATATATTTCGATCCCTTCATAATTTGTAAGCAGCATCCATAAATTGATTTTTTTACTCTTCCAAATTATATTTCAAGGTTTCCTACAAAATATATAAAAAAAATTGGTCTGTTGATCTTGCGGGCCAGCCCCAAAACTTCTCGCTGTTTCCGAGCTCCTGAAGTTCGAAAACATTGTTGTGAATACATTTTCGAGCTCTTCTAGCTCGATAATACTTTTGTATGCCTTTGTTTTCGAAAAAGAAACGTTTTTTACCATTTTTTCTCTAACGTCATCTCTTGAACAAATTAACCGGTTAAGACAATTGAGGTGGCAATCAACGCGTACTATTGAGTTGTACAGCTGATCAGATTTAAAAATTGATTTAAAAATTGAGTTGTTCTCGAGAAATTTCAAAAAAATTTAAAAAAAAATTTTTTTGTCATTCTTTCAACAACGGTTTCTGTTAACCGAATAAACTAATTTTGGTGGTTGAGGTGACATTCAATGCAGCTTATAAAGTTTTAGAGCCCAGTTGATTTTGAAATCAATCCATCGAGCATATTACAAGTTATCAAAAAAAAACATTTTTGAAAAAACTTAATTCTTCGAATATCTTCGAACGCACCCCACCGATCGATTTAAATTTTTCACAGCTTTTCGATACTGACAAATTACGTGAATGACACCTTAATGATCAAAATCGGTCCATCCGTTCGGAGATCCGCATATTTACATGCATACATACATACGTACGTACGTATGTACATACATACACTCGGACATCATCTTGAAATGTATATTTGCTACTTGCTACTTGCTATTAGAAGTAGTCTCCAAAATCTTGATGTGAGAAAATAATCATGGAAATGTTCATGAATTCTATGATTATTCTTTTTCGTCATAGCATTATTAGCAATAGTATAAGTATTATATTCGTAGTTTTAAAATATTAATTTTTAAAAAAAAATTTTTTTTTTTTTACGTACGTACATACATACATACACTTGGACATTTTCTTGAAATTAGTCAGGATAACATTCTAGAACCTCAAAATGTCAAGATCTAATAGAAATTCGATTTTCGAAAATCGGACTGAAACCAATAACTTCCAGAATTTTAAAAAATTGCCAATTTTCTTAGCGGGAAGTTAAAAAAATCTTTACGAAACGAACGACAAAAAAATTCAATTTTTTCATTCTTTATACAATTTTTAAAAATCAACAGTCAATTCTAAAGCACAAAAACATGAAATAAAAATAAGATATATTTTTTTCAAGCTGCCTGAGATTTCCATAAAAGTAATAGAATTAAAAAAATTATTAGCACTTACTAAAAAAGTCCTCTATAAAAGAAATATCATATGAATGATTGTCCTTACAATACCAAGTGGTTCTAAATCTTCACTTATGACAAGAACAGATGTCTACAAGCCTTTGTTGGTCTCCAGTTAGCTCGTATACGCCATATAAGCCCTCATATAGTACAAGTACGTCGCCCCATACTACCAAGAATTACATATCCACTGTGCATTAAGCGTACAAACACTAGCATTCCCTACTGTTATATCCTCTGAAGAAAGTATCTTTCATACACACAACGATGTCTACTGTCTACTGTCGTCCTATACCCAACAACATACGCTTATTTATTTTTATTCCTCGACGTCCAGCAATTGCTATTGCCATGATAGTACATCTGTATCAATTGTATGCATATACCTTTATAAATATCATAAATAACCTCTTCAATTTACCCTAGTCGTTTGCCTTCTTGCCTTCTTCAGGACAAGTCTGCATCAACGCCGAACCAGCTCACCGTAAGATTAATTCCTCGAAATAATTCAACGGTGTAATCTTAATCAGAAGCAAAATAACTTTTAAAGATTTTAAGTTTTGATAAAAAGGTGACAAAGCTCGTTAGCGTACCTCGTACCTGTTAAACAAGACTATAATTTGTTGATGAACTGGTTGACTTGGTCAAAGTGTCATATGTTAATATAAAACCGTGGGAAATTATTATTTCTATTCATGAAATTAAAAAAAAAGTCTGGACAACAGTTAACCTTGTGGAGCAGCCCCGAAACTATCCGCTGGTTTTAAGCTCAAGGAGCTCGAAAATATTATTATCGTACATGTTTGAGCTTTTTGAGCTCGAAAATACCTAAAGTGCAATGGTATTTTTGAACCCTTTCAGCTCGAACAAAATTAAGTTTCGTATCAATCTCCGAAAATTCGAGAAATTGAAAATAATTAGTACGGATGGTTTTTTTAAAGTTTTGCACATGATGATAATTGATAAATTTAATGTTTGTGGACAGAAAATAATAGAAATGATCAAGATAAAGAGGTACGTAAACTTTGAATTAAGCCTGCAAGCTAATATGAGAAGCATTCGCAAAAAAAATGTCACAAATAGTAATTTTTCAAAATTTTTGATAATCTAATTTAAACTAACGAAACGATTACAGTAATCCATGTAGCAATCATTAAAAACGAGGGGCCAGTATGAGTATTAGAATAAATGATGAATTATATTGTGTTATCCAGGAAACATTGAATAAATTGTGATTTTTCATCGTCGATATCTCTCTAGCCTCGAAAAAATTTTTTCGAATCAATCAGTTTTGCAATTTCTGAATTTATTATAAATAAAAAACTTTTTTTGAGTTTTCGCGACAACATCTTTCAAACTGATTATCCAAGAAAGACGTTTTCGGCGTAATAGAACGCTTTTATCAAGTTTTAGAGTTGAGTAGATTTCGGAATCAATTAATTAAATAGTTTGCAAAATATTTAAGAACAACATAAAAAAAAATTTTCTTCTATACTCCATAGTATCTCAGATCAGATCAGTTAATTTATTATGAAGGTATGGAAGGCTTACATCTACACGCACACACACACACACACACACACGCACGCGCGCGCTCGTGCATAAACCTATCATAAACTAGTCATAATAGTTTTCTAGAATTTGAAAACGTTGACATCTCATTAAAACTCGCCTCTTGAAAATCAAAGTGAAAACAATAACTCCCCGAATTTTTGAAAATTTTCAATTTTTTTAACGGGAAGTTAAAAATATCGATTTTATTTGGAAAGTCTCATATATGTATATACATAAAATCTTCCGAATTAATGGTATTTTTGCAATTTACTCGACTGATTATAATCAGTGATAGCAAAATTTTTTAAAAAATCCATCATGAGTACAAATGCAATAGTGAGATTTCTAAGAAATCTACTAAAAAATAATATGACATGGCATGATGATTCTATACATAATTTACTTTATTTATGAATAAATTAAGTTTAAAAAACCAGATTGTGTTGTCCAGGTTGTGGGATTGTGAATTCCGCGTATATAGCGAAACTGAAGTCAAGGTGAAGGGGCTGAACATCATCCGTGATACGATGAATCTCATTGCCGTGGGATCCGTGGCATTAAACTTGAGGCATTATATATATATATATATATATATAGATATCTGTTACAACTGGGAATTATATGTATCTCAAGTTGAACATCGTAACGAATAGGAGGCATTAGTTAACAGGATATCAAAAGGATATCCGTTCGCCTCTTGACCACCAAGTAGTTATAGTATCCAAGATCTTTGAATATGTCTTGTATCTTTTTTTAATGGGTAGGTGTTTGTAAGTTGGGCGCCACTATCTTTGTTAATCGTGGTTTATGCCTAATGTAATGCAATGTTTGCATATAAAAGTTGAGTAGAAGAAGAGTTTAAAAGAAAAGTATTTGCGTAGCTCGGGCATACTGCACCGAAAAACGTGGGTCAGTGCCCATCAGGAATACAATGCCTTGAATCCGAGACTACTGCGCGATATCATCCTGTAATAAATGGAAACACAGCATCTACTTGGCATTATGATGTCTCTAATATGTCTTACGTTTTATACTCAATTCAAATTTACAAATAAGATTTTTATCTTTCAATGAAGAAGCTGCTGATTATTTTTTATTTTATTTCCATTTCAAGATCAGGGCTCTGAGATAATGGTGTCTGATGATAATTTGACGACAAATTGAGGTAAGAATATTCGTAGATTGCTTCTTTGAAGAAAATTGAAAATATGTTTTATTTAATTTTGATCAATATTCTGGTTTCTTTTGATGTTACGTTCCTTTTACGTGAATCATCGTAAAATAAACTCTTTATGGTAAAACTTGAAATTTTTCGTCACGTCAAATTTATTAGAAGAACCAATTAAGTCGATAATTGTGATAGAAATAACAAAGATCGAAATTAACTTAAATGGCGCCCGACGTTTTGATTTCAAGGTCATGTAACTTTTTTCTTAATTATTCTATCGAGAAATTCGACCTAAGCTTTTTTGTAGCTTTGAACCTCAGCTTTAAAAGGTCACCAAGCACAAAAAAAATCGATTTATTTTTTACAAAGCTATGGAAAAAAATTTCTTAAAAAAAGTTTGTATCATTTGAGTGAATGATGTTTTGTGGGTTTTTGGCTGAAATTAGTTATTCGCTGGTAGTCTAGAATAAAGAGCATTGGAAACTATCGTAGAACTATCGATTTATAAGATGGACTTGATAAGAAAGTGCTCGTTATCCCGCTTTGAGCTTAAATTATAAATAAAAAATAATGAACACAGTTTGTAAATTAATTCACGTTGATTCTCGTATCCTACGTCAACATTAGTATAACGTTCGATAAGATTTGCCCTTGTGCGATCTCATAAAGTCTCTTTAGTTAGTAGATATCTTGGTAGTAGTAGCTGAGAGTTTGTAAAGCCCTTTTCAAGGCCCCATCGTCTTTATGTTCAGTCGACTCTTCTATGTCTCCAAGGATATTTCCTATACCTTTTACTTATATACATACTTCTCCTATATACATTACAACAACATCCCTGATGCAAAACTAAACTGGTTTACCTTCTAAGCACGTCAGAAAACCCCTCACCGTAATAGCTATGACTAAATAAAATTAACATATTTTAACGGCATTAAAAATTAACGTCCCTAATTATTAAATAATGTTAAATTAATATTTTTAGAAATATATCATAGAATAATGACTGAAAATTATATAGCCAGGTAACAATGATCAGATCTATCTACATATTATTGAATATAGTCATACATAGTTCTATAAAATTACATCTGATTATACATGACCAGATATGATACTTGGAGCTAAAAGTAAATAATTATATATAATTATTATGGTGATTAAAAAAAACTTTTTTTTCGAGTCTCATATGGAAATTGGTTGGTTTCGATTTTTTAAGAATCTTCAAAAATCAGCTTGATAAGAAACTTATGAAAGGTTGCTCAAGGATTATAAAAATTCAGAAAATTATTGAAATTAAAATTTTTTGTCTAAATTTATTCTTCCTCGTGGCAGTGGTAGTTTGTTTTTGTAAAATCATTCAATAAAATTTTCAGCATATATATATAAATTAAATATTTAAACGTCGATCAAAAATTGTGAACTTTTATCAAAAAAATAAACGCTGAACACTATTTAAGTAACTAACATGAAATCAAGCATTTTTTCTTGAAAATATATTTTTTCTTTGGTTGTGAGATTATATACATAATGTTAAAAAATTTCAATGTTAATAACATAATTGTATCGAGCTCTACCTAATCATATTTAATTAAGCACAACCAGATATTGATATATAGTTGGATTCTGCCAATATTTGGATCTAATTATAACTAGTCTTTGAGATATAATATCAGATCTAACCATGTTTTTAGGTTTGTTAACTAATTAATTAAGTACTGTATCAAGAAAGTGACAGAGAAAAATAAATAATAAATATTTATCCATTAATCTTAAGAATATTATATCACACTATTTTTTTTTTACTATAAAGTAAATAACAATAAATATAAAGGATAATAGAATGATTTTATAGATGTTGATATGGAAGAATCGACTTATAGGAAATGCGAGACATCGAAAAACTTGAAGAGATATAAGTGAGATTATTTTTATACTGAGATTTTAGACTTCTGATCTGTCCTTTCATGGATGGCTTAGTAAAAGGATCACTTTTTTCTTTTTGGTAGGATGAGGATAGTGAGTTATAACGACTTGAGTGAGTGAGAGAAAGAAAGAGAGAGTGCAAGTAAGGGAAAAAGAGATAGAAAGTATATGAGGGAGGTGAAGAAATGGAAAGGGGAAATCTTCTATATTATTGGACATTCAGCCGCGCGTGCTTTCATACGTAATCTCAATTCTCAAAACGAAAGAAAAATAATAAAAGAGTTCTTGATTTTTCTTTCACGCGATCTAACCTTTTCTATTGATTCTTTATTTATTTTTTACTCAGATGTTTCTGTTATATTTTTTTACTGACGATGATCGTAGATTTTTTGTGTGAGAAAAAAGGGTAAGACTGATTCGACACTTACATTTTTTTTCTTAATTTTATTTTTAATTTAATTATGAAAAAATTTTTGGCGCCCATCTCATTTGTTCATTGTTAAAACATTTTCATTTATTAATAATATTTGCATTGTAGACTCTTACCACGATTTAAGTAGAAAGAAAAATATAGCGCCCATTTGACCATTTTCAATAAGTTTATTTTTATTTATATCGTTACATTTTGTATAAATATTAAAAGGGCAAATACTTAAAAAATTTTATCGAAGAATCGAATTAAATTAAAAATTATTGGCACTCAGCTCACAATAGGGGAACTGGGGCATGATTGCTCATCTAAGAGAATAACTATTTCGTGTCTATTTTTATGAGTGTGAATGTAGCAGACGTTAGACAAATTTAAAATTTTTAATAAATAAAGAAAATAGTTAAGAAAGTAAAATTAAAAAAAGTGCGCATTAAAAAATTTGGAGATTAAATAAGTGCATTTTTATAAATATTATTTTTTTAATTATTTCCTCTATCCACTTTTTAATTTCAAATTTGTCTAATGTATGCTACGTGGACGCTCGTGTATTTTTACTAGCCAATGCAAATCATTTTGGTCTATTTTGAAAAAATTTAACTTCATTAGACGGAGATTTCTAGAAAACACGATTTTTCGAGACAGATTTTTGTACCACATATTGAAAGCGGACCATTGTATTTTTACAACAAAAATCTATAATACCCTTTATTTTTTAATATAAGTATTTTGGCCGTTTTAAATATATAATAATATATTTTCAGCCTTGTATGAACTCGTACATTATTTCTATATATAAATATATATTGAATATTATAAATTAGGTATTTTGAGATGTATGATTCACAATATATCACATTAATAAATTTTTTTTACATAAAAAATAAACCTTATAGAATATAATAATAGTTTTATGGTACAAAATATATGACTCATGTCATTTTAATAATATTATTTTACATTTTTAGATCCAGTAAAGCAAACCTGATAAATTTTATAATTATTTTTTTTCAAGCATGTGTGAGTGCGTAAGAGGATGTTACATGAAGCAGTTATAATATGTATTTTATGATATAAGGAAATACATATGTTTTATATATATTAGAAAAATATATGGAAACATATAATGATTTATATATTTTCGCTATAATAAATACATATAATATAAAATTAATGAAAAATTATATATTCGCTATACACGTGGAACATTACACTGTAAAAAAATTGCGGAGTACACGTGGAGTGGTTGACATTTTAATTCACTTCCCTTCGGAAGAAATCTCACTCTGAAGAGGAGTTCTTAAAAATATAAATTATAAAAAAAATTAGCAATACATAATGAGCTTAGGTCTTCGATATTTTGACATTTATGAACAAATATAATTCCACTGAGTCACAAACTGTTCAATGACTTACAACAATTATACTACGAGATAACATTTCATATTGTACCGAAATATCAAATAGTCCCATAAAAATTATGTCACTATTTACGGAAAAAAATTATTGTTCCTCAAACGATCTAAAGTATAGCAACTCGTAGATTGTTACCCCAACGATACGTATACTTATGGTAAAAATATCGTATCGTTCCTGTAACTATCTATTAAATAGCTGTGAGCTGCATACGACTTTCTGTAATCGTCATCCCACGCGCCACCGTCTAACCTAATTAAACATCCATTTTGGCGCCTATTTTCAAATATAACAATTCGAGTTCATTTTTTTTTTTAATTTGTTAATCTATAACCTTACTGATTATTTACCTAATGATCAATCTAATAAAACTACCATATCGCGTGCCAAATGCCAAAAGGGCGTATAAAAGTTATGCGCCCTTTTGGCACTGAAAAGCCAAAAGGGCGTATAATTTTTTTTTTCGGTGCCAATCGTTTTGCAAACATGTTTTAAGCGCAAAAATAAAAAAAAAATTTCCAAAGCCAAAAGGGCGTATATCTTAAGATACGCCGTTTTGGCGTTAGTACGTCAAAAAATTTTTTTTACAGATCTTTACGTTTCGAGTAATTCTAAAAAGAATGGCGTAAAAAAAATTTTTATACGCCCTTTTGGCATTGAAAAGCCAAGAGGGCGTATAAATTTTTTTTTTTGGTGCCGATCGTTTTGTAAACATGTTTTAAACGTAAAAGTGAAAAAAAAAATTTCCAAAGCCAAAAGGGCGTATATCTTAAGATATGCCCTTTTGGCGTTAGTACGTCAAAATTTTTTTTCTGTAGATCTTTACGTTTCGGGCGATTTTAAAAAGAATGTGGCAAAAACATTTTTTTTATACGCCCTTTTGGCATGGAACCCTATCTTACTGCTGTAATACGCCCTTTTGGCATTTGGCACGCGATATATTTTAATTGTGAAAACTATGCAAAAATCAATTTATATTAATTTGATTTATTAAATTCATATTATATTCAAATATTTATATATATGTAACCTCAAAAATTAAAAGATATATTTATATTTATATTTTAAATTTATTTAGACAGCAAATGATAAATCAGTTTTATGAATTATTTTATTTAATCAAAATTATTTATTTATGATCAAGATTTCCAAACGTGTGTCAGATAGGGCTCAGAACGATACGGTATTCGCTATGAGCGTGACTGCAGCGCCAGACTAAATATGAACTGCGGGAGGCTGTCAGAGTATGTTTCTATACACTGATGGATGGATTTATTTGAGAGTAATTAACTAGATTTATTAAAACTCTTGTGAAAAGCTTCTTTGAAACAAATAAATATTTATTAATAGTTAACAAATAATTCTTTGGCGAATACTATCGATAGATGGCTGCATATAATCATATGCAGTTTGTATATATTAGCAAGAGACTAATTAGACAGTAGTAAGCGTTGTTGCACGGCCGTATTTTATATAAAATATAAAATTTATTTTAAATAATTGTTTGTTAATTATGTAATAAGAATAATTGTTTTATTATAATATATTCTTCATCTTCCCACTTAAAATAAATTTTTAAAAATATTTTTATTTATATTTCGAGAGAATGAGGTTATATTTTCAAATACGTCAAATTACGTCAAATAAATGATTTATTAAATATAAATAAATATTTTTTTGATGCAAGGAAATACTTTCTAATAAATAATTTGTTGACTGTTGATAAATATTTATGTGAGTCTGTTCATTAATAAACCATTTGTTAAATATTAACAAATCTTATTAAATCCAAAGAAATCCTTCTATCAGTGTACGTATGTCAATAGTAAGAAACATGAAAAAATTATAAATTATTCTAAATATTATAAGTAATAGTAAAAAAAAAAAGTTATAAAAAATATGTGACAGTTTTACAGTAATTGCAGTGTTGTTTTTTTGTTAAACAAATTAAGATCAATTAAGTATAATGATAAAAAATGAAAAAGAATGCAGTAAATAATCAAGTCAAATTGTTTGAAATTCATATCAAAGTCAAAAAATGATACTAAGAAAAAAAATCAAAATGAAAAATAAATAATTAAGTAACAATAAAATAAATACTTTCACGTGTACTTGCTTACAATTTTAATAATAATAGGCTCCCGTAACTCTGAAAATAACCACTACAAGCGCTTCAGTCGATTTAATTTCCCCTACCATGGCTGCACTCGGAGCGAATAGGTCTTGGAGCTATCTATCGTATTGCTGTCAGAACGATACAGTAGATCGTTGCAGTAACAATCTAGCAGATAACTATTGCGTATTGTTACTATAACTATACAGTATACTTCTCATTACAATATTTTTTTCTCGGTATAGTGTATATCAGTATCATGCATATTTAAACATGTTTAATTTAATATCTAATATTCATATGTATATATCATCATATATTTACCATATAACTTTAGATACATAATGGAAAAACATAAAGTTCAATGTATAGAAAATTATATATTGAAAATCAGTGTTCGATTGGCCACATATATCGTCAGATACTCGGAGTATATTTTTACATATATTTAAACTATGTATGGCTTTTCCATACGGGACATTTAAATGAACTCTTATTATTTTCAAATCTTTCAAACTCGATTTACACAATAATTTAATCACCCACTTTTTTTGCACTAAAAAAAATTTCTTTTATTCAAATCAATAGCAATCTTGAATAATAACAAAGTGATTATTTATCTTCAATTCGATAATAAAATATCATGTAACAATTACGTGGGCAAACACCTGCCAAAATATATGTAAAGATAATTTATGCCAAAGACCACCTGCTTCCTCACAATAAAATTTCTCGTATTCCCTCATTTCTCTTCCACCCTTTCTTCTCACCACCACCTCTTATTTAAAACTCAAACTATCTTTTCCCACATTCAGACGAACAAAAAATATCATCTTCAGTTTAAATTTTATTTTATTTATTTGGGCGATTGAACTTTTCTTACCCTCGGATTAAATACCAAAGACGTAAAAAAGAGTCACAGAAATCGAAAGGATATCAAAAGTCTTTAAAAAAAAATCTTTTGTACCTCCATACAATAAATTTTATATAAAAAACTATATGTTTACGGTCGAATAATTTTTTAGGTCGATTCAAATCGATTTCGCACCTCGACAGACAATCCGTGGAACGCCGAGAAAAAATGGATAAAAATTGAATTTTTTTCGTCTTTTTTTTTTCATGTTCTAGAGGGTGAATTTTTTTGTGATTGATTTAAAGGGTGAGTAGAGTTTGAGTTTGATTTTAACGCGGCTTAAGCCACTACGCGTCCCACTCCGCTGAGTAATCAAACAATTAACAAGAATCAGCCCCTAGTTATCGTTGAGGGTGAATCGTAAAATGAGGAATTCACCGCCCAGCGATTTCTCCGCTAATAATGCTTACCTATCGATATTATCACTTGGAAAGTCAACTTGTACTTGTGAAACTTTAAAGATCTAATTGACTGTTTAATTTGGATGAGAATATTATAGGATAATAGGGTGAAAATCGAGGTAATATGGATACTGTGGATTAAATAAGACAGACAAAGTTTTTAATTGAGATATATTTGATCTTTTTTTTTCTTTGGGTGACAAACTTTAGTCTACTTTGTCTCAGTGTTTGACAGCCAGGTTGATGATGAAAATCATAAATATTATTTAGTCGATAACCGAGAGAAAATCTTTTTATAAAATTTCATAAAAATTAAGGAAATCGGATAAAATTCTGTAACACGGAAAAAAGAGCAGTTGAAAAATTGAACTTATATCTGAGTATTTATTGCAGTTTCGCATAGTAGTAAAGCGGTACGACTCTGAAACTGTAAAAATTACATTTTTATCCAGGCATAACAAATATTACAGTTTCAAACTCGATATTGTCCGGCTCTCAATAGTAACCAGATTTTATAATTTTAAATTTAGTTCGAAAAATCACAATCTCACACTGTAATTTTTTTCTGTGTATTCTTCAAATTATATTTCTTAAGGCAAAGAAATCTTATTATTAGTTTTATGTAGTAAAAAGTATTTCTTCTGCTTGAATCTATATTCTGAAAATGCCCGGGTCGAAATTTAAATCGTAGATTAAATGTACTAGACGTTAAAAACGTAAATCCAACATTTTAAGACGTAAATAGTCGTAAAAACGTATTTTGGACGTAGTTGTACGAAAACGTGAATAAGCCTTGTGAAATCGTACACTGATAGAAATTTTATCTTGGCTCAAGAAATATTTTCTTTAGCCAAGAATTTATTTCTGAAGAAAAGCAATTGTCTTGCTTCAAGAAATTCTTGTCTTGATTTAGATTTTCTTGGCTCTAAAGATTTTGTATCTTTGATGGAAAGCTCTCGTGTCTTGACCCGAAACTAAATTATCTTCAATCGATACTATTGAATTCTTTAAGCAAGACCACTTGTCTCTTCAGCTAAAAATGTCGTATTGTTATTTTAAGAACTTTAAATTTTTGGTTCAAGTAATAATTTGTTGATGGAAGATGTTTTCAAAGTAATGAAAAAAAAAAAACTTTTTTTAAAATAAATTTCTATTTTAACATATCTGAAGTAAATGAATGTAGTCCTAAACAATCACTTTGAAATTTTTTATGTTTAACCCTAGACTGGTCAACGTATGAGCGTGACGCCGCACTTGATTCTATTATTTTTATTACAATTACATTTTCCACTAAAAAGGTTTGAAAAAATTTGACTTTGTTCTTCAAACATTTTAGAATATTTTAACAATTTTTTTCAGCATGTTTAAAAACATAAAGTTGCTGTAAAAAAAATTCTAAAAAAAAAAGTGACGGATTTGCGGGACGGTTTTCATCACTTGACCAGAGTCGTTAGTAGATTTTCACTTGCGGCGTTGCCGTCTTGGGTGTATGTCCCCTCTTTCCTACCTCTAATGTTCATGTGTAAACTGTTACCGGCTGTTATTGTGTTTGAAAGGTTATGTGGAGGCAAATATTTACTTTTATTAATAAACATTTTGAAAGACTCGACGACTTAGAAAATAATTTTTTAATTTGTTTCTTGATTTAATTTATAATAAATTTATTAAATCATTCTTTTTTGTCCACTATTAATATATTTATATCTATTGCCGAAGACATTAACCTATGTTTACGTGATATTGTTATTTATAAAAAAAGTAGTTGAGTTTTTTTTTAAGTTAAATAAAATTAAATACTAGCTAAATTTAATTTAAAAATAAGCTTATTAACTTTGTTTAAATAACTAATTGTTTTAAACAGAGTTTAAAATTAATAAAAATAAAGTTGAAAATTTTTTTTCTAGTTCGAATTTTTTACAATATTCCCGCCGGAAATAACACACCAATAGTTAACAGCCAGAGCGATCAGGCAACGTCGCACTCTCAAAAGCATTGCGGCGATTCCCTCATCACTTGACCAAAGTCGTTAGGTCGCGTTTGTTGACCAGTCTAGGGTTAAAATAAAAAAAAAAGTTTTTTTCAAGCTGAGTAAATTGAGATCTTGATTTAAAAATCGCGCCATTCTTGAAACAAGTCGGTAATGTCTTAAACCTACATTTTGCCTTTCTTAATCCAAGAGCAAGAAATTCTTAAGCCAATTATGTCAGATTTTGTTTCAAAACAATAAAGGCTTTATCGAAGAATAAAATTCTCAAACGAAGAATTTTTTTTCTCTATACGAGAAATTCAATGTTTTGGTTCAAAAACTTATTTCTTAAATTAAAACAATTAAAAATTTTAAAACAAGAACCACATTTTGAAGAAAAAATTTTTCTTGAATCGAGATATTTTTTCTATCAGTGTATGTATAACCTTTCAAAACTTGCAATATAAAAATTAAACTTTATCGGACATATTTTGATACCAAAAAAAAAAAAACATCTAGTAGCCAGAAGATGGAAAATATAAATTTTCAGCAGCTATTGGAAAATATTTTAGGGCTCGCGAGAGATAACCCTTTGAAACTCTATACTCTTTTGATTAGCTTACAAGCCATCGGTAGAGTTATCTCCTGCAAGGCTCAAAATATTTTTCAAGAGCTGCTGAAAATTTTATTTCTCGTCTTCTGGCTGCTAGATAGGTTTTTTTTTTGACAATGAAATGTTTCTGATATAGTTTAATTTTTTTAATGCAAGTTTTGAAAGGTTGTGTCTACGATTACGCAAGTCTTACTCACGTTTTCGTTTGTTAACTACATCCAAAATACGTTTTGACGGCTATTTACGTCTTGAAAGGTTGAATTTACGTTTTCAAGGTCTAGTATGATCAATCAACAATTTAAATTTCGACTCGGGTGTTAACATATAAAATATAAGCTACAATTTTTACAGTTTCATTGGACAAAAAAGATTATTTTTTTTTTTTTTTCGAAATTCGATACTTAGAAGAATGATAACTACAGTTTAAGGTTAAAAAATTTGGTTTCATACAGTTAAACTTGTTTTTTTTTTTCTTGAATCTAAATTGTTACAATTTTTACATCTGTAGTACAATCGTTTTTTTTACAGTTTTAGCAAGTAAAAAAAAGCCATACATTTGATAAATTCAATAGTTATAATCAGATACTCATTTACATAATTTTATATCACATAACTATCAGATTTAATTGGTTTTATAGAATAAATACCATAGTTTATGTTAGAATTCAAGTAAACATCATTGACTGGTTATCCATCCCACAACTTCATTATAAGTATAAGCTAATTATAGGATCTCTCCCCTCTCTCTTTCTAATTTTTCTACTGTGTAAGTCTAAGTCAGAGTACCTTAACTCTCGTACACATGTGTGGGACCTTTATTTAAACGAGGCCATTTCGATTTGTTTATAATAAGGTATACCCATTACACTATCTGAAACTGTAATTTTTATTTACATCTCAAAATTTAAACAAAAATATAAATTCCACAGTCTCTAAATAACAACTACTTTTGGGGGTGATCGATCAAAGTTTTGCTAAGCAATTGAAGGAACAAGTTTTGTTCCTTTAATTGTGTAATGATCATCAAAATAAAAAAATTATTTTTTTTTTAATTTTCTTTCATTTTTGCATTGATTACTCAGCAAATGTAAGGGAAAGAGAAAAAAAAAAACAAAAAATTTCTAAAAAATGTAAAAAAAAAATTTTCGACCCCAAAAAACAAGTTTCGATTTCTTTGATTTCTTTGAATTTTTTTTGACATTTTTAGGAAATTTTTCGTTTTTGATTTTTCGAGTATAATTATATAAAAAAAAAAATTTCCTGCGTTAATGTACACAGAAAAAACAGTTAACTTGGTTCAAGAAAATTATTGTCTTCCGAATTTTCTTTCTTGATCCAATAAAAATAAAATACTTGATTCAAAAACTTTTTTTTGGTTCAAGACAGTAAGTTCTCTTGCTCCAAAAAAAGTTATTTGTGAAGCGAAATTGAAAATTTCTTGGTTTAAGACAAGAAATTCTTGGTTAAAGAAAATAAGTCATCTCTGGCCAAAGAATCAACGTTTTGAACGAAAAAAAGTTTAACTTCGGCCAAGAAACTTTTTCTTGCCCCAAGAAAAAAAATTTCTCACTCCAAAAAATCAAAGTTTTGAACGAAAAAAAGTTTACTTGGACCAAGATATTTTTCCTTGTCCCAAGAAAAAAAATTTCTTGCTCCAAAAAATAAACGTCTTTTGATTGAAAAAAAAGAAATCCTTGAGCCAAGAAAAAATCTCTTGGCGCAAGAAAAAAATTTTCTTGCTCCGAAAAATAAATTGCTTAAGTGAAAATAAAAGTTGCTTGGGCCAAGAAAAAAAAATTTCTTGCTCCAAAAGTTTGCTTCTTTAATAGAGACTTAAATTTTTCTCAATTAAAAATTTATTCTCTCTACAAAAGATAGACATGTTGATTCTTTTTGTTTTTTTTTTTTTTTTTGTCTGAAACTTAATTTTTTGTATTTTTATTTCGCAAAAAATGTTTCAAGTAAACATTAATATTAAATATTAAAGTTGTGATGTATTATAGGATATACTATAGTACATTTCAAAAAGGTACTTGCAGCTCGGTCGAATGACAGAGTGCTCGAATGAAATCGTACTGAAATTCGGAATTTAACAATTCTAGAATATCTTTCATACCAGGGACACACTACAAATGGTAGGCGCAATCTAGTGGCGAGCACCGAACTACTCCCGTTGCTACTACCTAACACCGGTGATTTTCCCCCTCTCCACATCGATCTTTTCTCCCAAGAAATTTTTTCTCTTGGCTTAAGCAACTTTTGTTGTCTTAGTCGGAGAATACAAAAATACTTGCGTGAGAAGAATAGTACTTGTTCCGAGAAATTTTACTTTCTTTAACCAAAAAAATGCAATATTGCTATAAAAAAATAATGTATCTTGCTCCAAAAAAAATATCTCTTACTTTAAGAAATATAAACTCTTGAAACAAGTGAAAATTTTTTGATTTAAGCGTAAAAATATGTTGACGTGAGAGAAAAAATTTTGATTCAAGATAAAAGTTTGAAGAAAATTGTTTACTTGGGGCAAGTAAATTTTTATTTTCCGAATCGATCAAAAAAAATTTCTTGAATCAAGAATATTTTCCTTGATTCAAGTTAACTGTTTTTTCTGTGTACGAAATATATGAAATCCCGGGAAATTTTATCAAATTCCATAGGAATTTATGAAATATCCAGAGAATCTTATGTTTGTATCCAGTATTGAAGAAAATGATACTATGACAATTTTTATAGTTTTAAAAAATTTCATGGATTTGTTGTAATTCGTGCATCAAGATATGAAAAATTTCAATCAGACTCAATCAGCAATTTCTGATTAACTCAATCAAAATCAACAATCATCAATAAAAAATTATTTTTTCCCGATAGAAATCCAATTGAGTCAATCAGGTTTAATCGAAATTTTAACCAAGCTCTTCAGTCTATGAAAATCAAATACATGGTTTAAAATTCATAAAATCAAATTTACACGGTTTAAAATTCATGAAGAAGATGTAGTTACTGCAAAACAAGAAAGTTCGCCCCAAACAATTATTGGTAGAAAACATCTAATTGAGAAAAAAAAATTAGAAATTTATTTTTAAAAAATAGCTCAATATTATAAATTTAAAAAACAAAAAAGCGTCTCGTCTCGTTAAATATTTGTCATTACTGTCGTCTGATTTTTGCTATTAATCAAAATGATCGACTTACAAGATGTCGAGAAGTTAAAAAATTTTTATGAAAACTAATAATTATTAATAATAAATTTTTTGCGAAACAAACCAATAAAAATTTTTTTTTTTAATTCAACTTCCGTTTTTTACGAATTGATATTTTTGCAATACAACCTCAATTGGAGTAAAATGAAACGATTCGTAATATGCGGAGTAAAAAAGATAGAAGATTATATTCTTTAAAATTAATTTAATTTATGACCATAAAAACTATTAAAATTTTATTTAGTGTCTTACAGCAACTAACGTAATTCTGTATCAACTCTCTCTTTCTTGACGCATAATACCTCAAATTTTTGTTAGATGGCGCCACGAATACTGTTTATAATAATCGAAATTATAAAATTTCTGTTGAATGCTAGAAAGTCAATCCAATTTCTTTTAGAGTAATTACAGTAACTCGAAATATAAGATAGAAGTACCGTTTGCAGTCACTGTACCATTTATGGACACTATATTTTATTTCGATTATTAGTAAAGTACATAAGAATCATCATTGGACTATAATATAATGAAATATCGTCAAAAAAAATTAGAATAAGTCATTGCAATATTTCAGAATAATTTTATTTATTTTTTTTAAATGTCTAAGACTTGCCCTCGTGTCTAGAAACAGTACCTCTATTCTCTATCGTGGTTTGACAAGAAAAATTTTTGTGGTACAAATTATACAATAATTATAAATTGTCAAAAATTTTTGTCACTATAGTACAAATTGCATGTAAATAAAATCTGAAAAACGTTTGACCCTGTTGACTAAATGCAAAATTTCTCGTTGTTTTTGAGCTCAGAGAGCTTATTGTATATGAATTTTCAGGCTCTTCGAACTCATAAAACTGTTGGAGCCAATGAAGGTACATTATAATTTTTATTTTTAAAATAACTTATAAAGTACTCAGCCGGTCGACTTTAAAATCTAATCAGCTTGAAAACTTGATGAGCACTTTCGATTGTTTCAAAGAACATCTAAATCGGATGACTCATTTCAAATATATTATACGAAAGAAATTAGTGTATACACACACTCGCACACTCACATACGCAGTCGCGGACGTAGACGCTCATCTGTATATAATCATACTAGCCTCCTAGAACCTCGAAACGTCAGCACCTGACCTGATAAAAACTCGATTTTCGAAAATCGGGCCGAAACCAATAACTTCTTTTTTTCATTCCAACTCCATTCAGAATAAACGATGCTATCATGTTCTCAAGTCGTGTTATATCCCATATATATGGCCTCTGCTAATTTTAAATAAAAATTTCCAATAACACCTGATCAATATCATACGTAATCGAAAACGAGTCTTAACGAAAATGTTATATAATCATTCCAAAATATATGAAGAAATGAAATGATATGAGTAGTTACTGCCCATCTTGCCCTTATTTAATTGATGATTGGCAGAGCCTAAGGGAAACCCTACATAAATCTTGACAGAGATTTAGGAATAACAAGAATATATAATATAATACATAAGAATTTAGTGTTGGTAAGGGTATGAAATGCTTGTGCACGAGTTCGGACGTTTTGGCATCCCGACAAGCAGACAATCAACTCATCGAGGCGTGCGGATGCATTTTTATTATATATTATAGACTGCCCGATTCATCTTACCCTTTTTCTTTCCTTTACCCTCCTTTACATACATACATATATATGTATATATGTATGTATATATATATATATAAATCGTACGTCACTCACGAATGTCAGTCGCTAACGTACCGTCTCGAACATATTTTACCCCGGTATAAATTTACAAATAGTAATATCGAGGCCCATCGGGCCTCATCATATCAACCATCATATATACATAATTACTATTTGATAGGGTTTTATACATGTGCCTTGTATACATGTGTTTTATATATTATTTTACAACACTTGTATTTATAAATGTATAAATTTATTTCAGTATTTTTTGGTTTTATTTTTCAGACACGTCAAAGCACTCAAGTATCAAGTATATCAAGTTTGTGGCAGTAGGACGGGCTTCAAGTAGGGGCCTTGAGGCCCCATGCAGTTGTTGGATAACTCCCCCGCCTTCAGTACCAATCGTCTGATGGGCCGAGGCTATAACGTCGCGGTGATTGCTAATATAAAAAATAATACCGGATGGATTTCAAATAAAAACAAAGCAGCTGGATTGCGATCGGCCAGTGAATGATGGGGAATTGCATCGCCATGGCCATTTTACTTTTTCGGCTACGCCATCTTCTTTCAATGGATGATGGGCTCACATCATTTCCTCCTGATCAGAATGAGGTTGATTCTTAATTAATTCAGTAAAGACATCGATTTGATCCTGGGTCCAAAAACTAATCTGACTTCAGTCTGATTGGTCTGTACTTGGACTAATTGGTCTGTGTTTGAAAAAACTAATCTATTTTTAAACTTTTATTAGTGTTGGTCACGCTTTCAGTAATATTGATAAGTAGGCTAATTAGTGAATTTACATCATTATTGAAAGAGATCATAGTATCGATCATGTTTCAAATAAAAAAACTCTAATCTCAAATTTTTATATTCAATCTCTACATAGATGCAATACAAATATATAACGTGATCAATCATCACGAATATCATTTGTAATGTTAAGACTATTGAGTTTTCCATAATATATGTATATATATAATCAGATCATACTATATATGAAACCCGACTCCTTTTGATTTGGCTGAAAATTTTTTCTCTCTTTCTACCCCATTATTTTTTTTTTTAGATTTTTGGAAAAAAGCAAAAATTTTTCGATGTTTACCATTTTTTATTTTTTTTTCATTATTTGAAACTGACATTTTCTGAAAATTCTCAAATTTTTTCAGAGTGATGTTTTTTGGAATTATATACATATATATATTTTTTTTTCAATTAAAAAAAAATCCTTTTTCAACTAGCTTTATTTCTCAGAATACAATGTTAAAAATTTTGGAGAGTGCTCAGAGAATTTTTAAATTTAGAAACAAAAAATCGGTCTATCGGTTGTCCCTGCGGGCCAGCCCCAAAACTTCCCGCTGCTTTTAAGCTCCTTCAGCTCAGGACATTGTTGTGAATACATTTTCTAGCTCGTGAATATTTTTGCATGCCATTGTGTTCGAAAAAAACCGTTTTTAGCAATTCTTTCTCCCGCGATATCTCTCGAACAAACTAACCGATTAAAGTAGCCAAGACGGCAATCGATGCGTTTCCTAAAGTTCTGTAGCGCCACCACTCAATAGTAATTAAATTAAAAATCTATTCAAAATCTTCGGTCGATGAGCTAGAATGTGACTCTTTTCTCTACAGCCTCTTCCATTTTCGTCTGGTTATAAAGGAAAAGTACAGCCAAAAAGTATTTTGCGGTCTAACCGCAAAATAGATACAGTAATGTAGGTTCTCCGGAAATCAGCAATTTTGTAGACGCCACCTTGTGCTTGAAAATCAAACTTTCTGAGTTAGTATGACAAAAAAATATTTTGAAAAAAGGGATTATATCTAATTCCAAGTAATGGATTAAGGAATTATCAAAAATTATACACTGGTATAAGAATTTAGTTGTATTTAATAAGATTTCGTTTTATTTATCAAATAATTTAGTAACGAACCTTGCAATACTAAATATTTGGTTACAGGTACCAAATCATTTAGTAAAGATCATTTATTTCCATTAAATAAATATTTAGTAGTATTTAAGAAATAATTGATTTCGGCACAATAAATCATTTATTAGGATTAAAGAACTAATTCTGTTAACCTATTTTAGCGCATAACCTAGTTTTTTAACTTAAAATAAATTAAAATGTTAATAATAAATAATTTTAATTAAAAATATATAGTATTATAAAGAAAATAACCTCATTTTAGTATAATTTTTTATTTAAGATGAATAGCAATTTTTAGTTAAATAAGTTTTAATTATATAAATAATACACGTAAGTCAAAAATCTTAAATTAAACTCGGTGAAATAATTTAGTTAAAATCAATTGAAAATTAATGTTTTTAAAATCACTAAATCGATTTGGAAATCACAACACTAACTCCGACTCAGACGATACGCACTATGCTGTGAGAGCGGCGATATATCCACACACATAAGCTACACTGATATTTCCCACAAATACATACGTAGTTCTTAATCGAAAACAAGCCATCTACTGACAAAACTTACTAAAAAAATATTTAGTACAGATTATTAAATATTAGTTGGTGGAATTAAATATTTATTTCACCATAATAAGATTGAATTGAGATAAAAAAATAATTTATTAAATTATAATGAATTATATTAATGTGCACAAAATATTTTTCCTCTCAAGTAAGTGACTAAAAATTTTGTTACTAAATCCATTTAGTAATCTTATAAATCTTTCTATAGTAGCGTAAGAATTAAAAATATTTCCAAGCTGATTACTATCATTCATCTGAAGTAATTTGAATTACGTTTATGACGCTACGAATACCAAGAACACTAAACACACTAATTACACTAAATAATTAGTGCGCTAAAATACTCGACTATTAGCTTTTCATTAGCATTTTTCAATAGTTGTCATTAATATTTTTCTGGAAAGAAGGTATTAAAAGTCTTTAAAAAATATGTAATATAGTCAGATGAAAACAATTGAGAGTTATAAACAAAGGGAGCTTAATCAAAGTTTAATTCAAGCCAAATGACAACCAAGATAGTTGGTACTTTGATGGCATATCCAAATTATGTAGACGGTAAGTAGAGCAAGACCAGTAGTTTGAAATTGTCCAAACGGGCAAGATAATGTAAGGTAGATGAGTAGGATAGAGACGACCGATGGTTTGTGAATGAGAAACGTAAGGGGGTTAAAGTTGATACACTGGTTGTATGTAAGGAAAAGCCTTTGGAGTCCATTTCTGTTCGTAGAGAGTAAGTACAAGATGAAACGTTTCTCAAGGATGTACTACTCCGGCGGGCATCTATGCCTTAGGATGGGTGCTAGATACACTACGAATATTTGTGTAATATTCCGTTTGTCTTGTCTTCAGAGCATCCGTTAATGTACACAACAGAATAGAAGAGAAACGATGATAAGAGAAGACACAAGAGGCAAAGACGAGCGTGAAATAAGATGAGTAAAGGCGCTTGCTATAGGCACTGATCTTAGAGTGACAGAGACCTACGACTGTTGGCGGTAAGACAAAGAGACTGATGACGCGAGTAACACTATTCCTAGTACAGTAGCAGTATGTAGGATTGTTATTGTACAATTTGCTAAGTCCAAGCCACTTGCCAGTGTGAGAACCACCTTTGGACATCAACTATCGTGTCTCCCTTTTACACAACTCCTTACCTCTTGTCCAACTTGAATGGGTAAGTATTGTCAGTGCACGAAAACTCGTCAGGTTACCAAACTATTTTGAAGACTGTTTTCTTACGGGTTAAGTAGTCGAGATGATGATGATGATACTCCGGAGTTTATGGTCCGGATTTGGGTAATTATAGTTTGTTTGGACGATTTTTTGGTGGTTTGTAGTTGAACAACAGGGTCTATAGTTTTACTGTTTGCCAAGATCAAAGCACGCTTAAGATCTAGTACAATGTTGGGGAATATGTTAGTGTCTTGTAGATGTTGTTTTAGAGGGCAGGGGTGATTTAAGACAATCAGGTCATTAATGATGACGAAATAAAGAGAATTTTCAAATGAGTTTACTTAGTTTCTTTTAAATTTATTTTGAGAGATAGAAACATTGCAAGATTTATATTTATTAATGAAAATACGAACTAAAGATAATGATCTTAATTAATACGGCTAAAATCTTTATGACTGTTAGAAAATCTCAGTCTGTCTGCCTAAATATGATTAGTCGATGAACAATAGCTGTAGGGATAAATTCAATCGAACTACGGACTAAATATTACATCCAGATATGCTAGAGTGTGATTTCCAAGTCATGTTTTGCAGGAGAAAAGTATAGGATTCCTGGCCTACTATAGTTCTGTTATTTTTCCTCGTTATCGTTACGGAAAAATAATAGTAAACACTAATAGAAAACATAAATGAAAAACAAATGGTCAACTATTTTTGCGCACTGATTCTTTAGCGTCATTATATAGTATAGCAAAATTAGTGCGTTTAGTATTCTTAGTTAGTGATCTCGAGATTTTTAGTGTCATAAGCATATAGTACTTATTCCTTAGTATCGATGGTATTACTCGATAAAAAAAAGAAATTGGACCCAATCATATACATTCTCGATTAGAATTGAAACTTATAGTTGGCCAATCCGTAGCTAACCGATTTGAGTCATACCTTATCACTGCCTAATAGAATTAGCCAGCCATAACTTCACTATGTAACGCCACCATAGCCAATGGCTGACTGATCGGAACAAGCCATTCGATAGACTCGAACTTGTATTTAGTAGCTTAATTAAAACAATGAGGTAATGAGTGTGCAATTTTAAATAGCTAATCACTGACTAAAAAAAATGAGCTAATGACAAGATATGAAAAGTAGCGTGGCTAGCTAGATACATACCATTTTCAATAGTGATACAGACTTATTAATCAGGTTACTATTGGTCACTAATAAAACAATAGTAAACACTAAATGCTTCCAATAGAGTTGCGAAATTTACGAGCTAAAGTACTAATGATCACTAATATATACTTATTTACCATTACCATTACCATTACCGATGAATTTCCAATAATGTTAACTAGCATTCATTATTTTTTATCCGTAAGAGATATAGCTTATCGAAAAAAAACCTCTCGCTCTGTCTGTCTAGATTCCAACATGAATTCTTAAAATTACTATAATGCATCCTCGCAAATCAGACTCTTGTCATTGCTATAACAAAAAATACTGTTCGATACGTTATGTCCGAAAGTATAAATCCCGTTGGACGGTGACTGCACTTACCTGAAGTTATGACACGTTCTCCACCAGACCTTGTACGTTATATCTGAACTCGCTATGCTTGCCCGTCCAACTACGTACTTGGTTTCGTTAAGAATACGCCATGACCTCAGACTCGTTACATCACTTCACCCCTATTGAAGTCCTTACCTTTGCACATTTGCATTGAAAATATCTATTAACTTCAATAGACAATATTTTTTAGGAAGACCATTAGCAAATCGAAATTTCGAACAGACAGCAAGGAACAAGCGCGTCTAATAATTTTTTTCTATCGTACTTCTCAACATTTGACATAAGCGAGGAGACATTTTAAATGGCAATAATTAGGATTTGTTGATGGGTTGTTTGTTGATCGTCTCAGCTGCTGATTTAGAGATAAAAAAATAATTACCTTTGGTAGAAGGACAAACAGAGGAATTGACGTGAGTTTAATTTATATGTCGTATAATTCATATGTCTTAAGGAAATTCAACAGGCAGCTTATACAAATAAAACATCACTTACGTTAGTTAACAGACAGTGAGTACTTAGCTTATATAGAAACTATGGTGTTCAAGTTGAGACAGACAATGGGAATATGACATCTGTCTTTAGCGACGCGTTTGTGTCTTTACTGCGTCTATAAACGCTCTATGCAAATCCATTCTTAGAGTGTAAACCACTTAAAAAGAGCCCAACCAAATGAGGTATCTCCCAAAATTCTTAGACTGGGTACGATTTGTCTGTATAATCAAGAAAATTTCCTCACGGAAAAACACGAAGGGAACTAATCACTTGCCAATATTGTTCCAAAAATTACCAATGAACATAATGAAAATACTACCTAGCACTAATAAATTGTCAATAGTGTTTATTCAATAATAAAAATCTGATGTCATCGATGACTGATTGATTCACTGACAGATGTTGAGCATCCCGTGCCAAAATTTAAGCAGTACACTGGATTTGCTTGAGGCTAAAAACGTAAACAGGACTTTTAGCGACCTATATGACCATTAAATGCTTAATTAAACCTACTTTAGGAGGTCGATCGACGTACCGAAAAAGCGAATACGACATGGGTGAACATGAATCGAAGCAGTAATACAATAGGTTTTTCATACAGACGATGGTGCGTGGAGATTTTTAATAGGACTTTACCTGGGAATCCATATTAAAATTTATGATTCTCTGTTAATTCCTGCGATGTTATTAGCCGCATTCCCATGGATTTTTAGAGGACCCTCTGAGCTTTTATCTGAATTCCTATTTGAAGTTATCACCATAAAACAACTTTCCTATGGTTCCTATACACAAAAAAAGGATTAGTTGGCTCAAAAAATTATTCCTTGCTCTCAGAAAATTTTTACTTGTCCCAAGAAAAATATTTGTCTTCAATTCATAATACAAAATATTTCATGCGCCCAGAAATTCTTTTTTTCTGTGTGGGATTTTATAAGATCATAAGATTCTCAAAAAAGTTTTCCATAAAAATCCATCAATTCCCATGATGATTTCAGCCATATGAATTCCCGTACAGATATTTTCTACAGTGCTATAGAACAAACAAGAGATCACTGAATTTTGTTATATAGGAAACTCATATAAAAAATTGAGTATTTGACTTCATCTATAGAAAACCCATAGGCGAAAGAAGTAAATTTATAGAAATCTTTATATTATTTCTAGAAACTACAGACTTGTAATTAAATATCCATTTGAGTAGTATAATTCCTACAGAAAATTATGTGAAAATGTAAAAAAGTCATAAATACAAGTACAGTTTTTTTTTTTTTTTTTATAGAATTTTTTCCAACTTGAATATTTCGTTTATTTTTAAGAAAACGCGCAAGCAAAAATAAGTCTAGTGTCATATACTTTACAAATAAAAAATTTTTTTATACCTTCGGTTTATAAATGATGAATTTCGTTAGTGCGTTAACGGTTTAATAATAAAAGGCGAGACGTAAAAAAAAATTTCAAATATTCCAAGAGCTCATTGTCGCGGAATTTTTTTAATTCACACGCGAATTACTTTTTGAGTTGAATTTTTTTCTACTCTGCTCTATGGCAATATTTATTATTATTATTATTTTTTTTTTTAATAAAGAAAATTTACGCTCTGCGTTTGTCAACACACGCGATTATTATTGCGACGAGAGGTCATTATGATATAATTGTTGTTTGCATGAAAAAAAAAAAAAATAATAATAATAATCTACGATCAATACAAAAATTTTTTAGTAGTTCCTTTTTACATAAAAATCATTTTCAATGAAGAATTTGAATGGAATATATTTAAATGAAGGATCATCTGATAGTTTTAAAACAGCCTTCAATTTACTCATTGTCAAACGAAATCCTTTCTATACATGAAATTTGTGACCCCATTTATTATATATTTATCTAAGTCTTAATGGCATCCTTTTTATTGCCATCCTCTATTCTGAGGATTTTGAAAATGGTTATTGACGGATTTTAATTTATTCATTAAAATTGAATCGGCGCTTAATTATAAATTCCTGAGATTGATAGAGTATTTGCGGTGGACCAGAGTATATATATATTTATATATATATATACATGCATAATATCCGATGCTTATGGTTTATGGTAGACCCTAGGTATCAGGCGAAAATGTCTTTGGGTTTAAATCCCCGTGAAACACCATCGAGAGTTTATAGGTGTATTATGTATATAGTATAGCCACCTCATTCTTGTTTTGTAGCTAATATCTTCGTCTCTACTACTTATTAGTTGTCAACATCTTTGTCTACCTCTATGTCTAGTCTTTCATCCTTCTTTTAGGTATAGCAATTCAATATTTGATCGGCTATTGTTATTTGTCATCATTTTGATATAGTGTATTACGTCAACTGGAAAAACGTTAACCACTCATGCGATATTAATTTAAGACGATTAGAAATCGTTATATATATATATATATATATATATATATATATTAGGGTGGCGCAAAAAACCACCTAATTTTTCTTTTTCGAGTCTCTTATGAAAATTTGTTGGTTTACGATGTTTTAAGAAGTCCCTCCAAAAATCAGCTTAATAAAAAATTTTTAAGAGGTCGCTCACGAATTTTGAAAAAATCGAAAATGATCGAAATTCGAATTTTTTATTTCAAATTTTTTTCTTTCTCGTGGCAGCAATAGTTTATATTTGTGAAATCATGACCACGCTGAAAATTTAAGCCCAAAATTTAGATAGTTAAACCTCGCTTAAGAATTTTGAAAGTTTTCGAGTGCTGTCTTTTGGACGTTTTCGAGCGACCTTGAAATATTAAAAATAAAGCTTCTCGATTTTTTCACCATCAATTTGCATGACTATGAATAAAAATATTACCCGAGAAATAGAAATAATAAGTTATTTACATACTTTTTCATTTTTTAATTCAATTTGTAGGTTTTTTCCACTTATTTAAAACTTACCAAATTTCGTTGTTTAAGACTGTCCTGTATATTTCTGGTTATACAAGAGTTATATTTTACTGAAATGACAATAATTGAGTTATAACGAATTACGAAAAATAATTCAAACTATTGGTTGCATATTATCAGTTGATATTCAAAATTTTTGAGCACCATTTAAATATTTGAATTTTAGGCTCAAATTTTCAGCATAGTCATGATTTTACAAACATAAACTATTGCTGTCACGAGAAAGAAAAACTTTAGAAAATCAAAAATCCGAATTTCAATCATTTATGATATTTTCAAAATTTGTGAGCGACCTCTTGAAAATTTTTTATCGAGCTGATTTTTGGAGAGGCTTCTTAAAACATCGTAAACCAACAAATTTTCACGCGAGGTCGAAAAAAAAAAAATAGTCGGTATTTTTGCACCACCCTAACATATATATATATATATAATAAATTAAAAAAACTTCTATTAACGGAAAGAAAAAAACTTTTCTAACATAATATACATAACAGTCTTCCAATCCTTAAAAGAATGAATATTTATTTTGGAATTGATCCCAACAATTTAAATTGGAAAAATTAATTCTACTGCGACAACTACGAACAAAATAAAATCCAAGCAACGAAGTTGACGCTGGAAAATTAAACAGCGAACAAAACTTGTACGAACGACAAATGAAAAAAAGTAATAATAATAATGATAATAATACTAATCATAATAATAATGATAAAACAAGTGTAAAGAAAAATCTAACGGGGACGCACCCCCATGCCACTACTTTTATCATCATTTTTCCCCATAATATTCGCAAAAGTTTGATCAGCTTTTAATTCATTTTTCTTTTATTATTATTATACCTTATACCTACTTATTATTTTTATTTTTATTTTTTTTTATTCAACAGCGTTAAATTGCTATGGAATTTTTTTATATGAAAAGTTTGATGAGGTACTTAAATACAATCCAATAAAAAGTAAAATTTATTTAGTTTAATAATCTAATTATCGTTTAATTTTTTTAATTTAAACTTTGTAACAATAATAGTAATAATAATAATAATTATTATAATAGGAATGATATTCAATCTTGAGTATCAATCGAATTAATGAATAAAAAGAAATAAAATAATAATAAAAAATTATCGCTTTCATCGAACAGTTTCATCTGCTTGGCTACTGCGCGGCTACTGGCTCTTTATCCAAACGATTCATCCACGCATACACATATATATATATATATATATATATGTATACATATCTATATATTTATAAGAATATATGTATACATATGTATGTACGTATATGTGTGTATATATATATATATATGTATACGATTCTCTGAAAACAGCTTCTTTTCATATTCAAATGGTCCATTGACGCTCCAATGAATAATACTCAATGATAAATTTGTGGGCGTATTCAGGATGGACTGCGGCACAAGTAACCTTGAAATTTAACCGTGGCAAACTCTAGGATTTTATGTGAGTATTTGTATGCAATAAATACGATCAAAATATCTAGGGGTTGATGATAGACTTAAAGGGACAGAATTGATCATTTAAAAATTTTATTTTAAATTTTTAATCTTTCCGATTTTAATCATAAGCAAATTAAAATTTCAATTTCATTGCTAGTTTGTTAATAAGTAATTAGCGTTTTAACTTTCTGCTAAGGAAATCTAAAAATTTAAAAAGTATGGGAAATTATTGGTTTTGGTCCGATTTCCGAAAACCGAGTTTTAGACAGATCCCAATGTTTGAAGGTCCTTGAAGCTATCCTGTCTATTTTCAAGAATATGTCCAAGTGTATGATGTGTGCATGTACGTACGTATGTAAATAGTTTATAATTTTTTAATGGATAACCCGATTTAGATCTTTGAGGTGGCAGTCGACCGGGCTTATTAATTTCTGTGATTGGGCTTGAACGGTACAATACGTTTCGCGTTATTCGCTCAAGTTTGAGTACTCAATCCTGGCTGTTACAATGATTACCCGGGCTTGGGCCAAGACTGGGTAACCTAGCCTTGACCATCCAATCGCAAGCCAGACTTGCGTCAATGCTGGGTAACCTATCTTTGGCTATTCATTGGCAAGCCAGACTTAAGCCAAGGGTGGATAACCTAGCCCTGGCAATCCAATGGCAACCTAGACTTGGGCCAAGGTAGGATTACCCAAGTTTGGCTATACCTATGGCTTAATAAGTAGATCATATTAATCTATCAGTTCAACATTAGTAGGTTTGTCCCGTAGCTATCGTTCGGACCCAGCAATCAGAAGGACGGCAGTTCACGTCCGGAGCCCAGCAGAATTTTCACCGAGTTTTTTTCACATCATTTACCTCCTTTTGGTAGTTGAAACGGTAACGATCATAAATTCTACGAAATTAATAATAATAAATTTTTTTTTTTAATTAAATTTATTTGTTTCCTCGATGCATGGGCAAGATCTGGAAACAAAGTCTGAGCCAGGACCGGCAAGCAAGTATGGGCCAGGTCTAGCAACCAAGTATGGGCAAAGTCTAGCAATCAAGTCTGGTCCTGTGTTATCATTCCACAGTCCTACCAAGACCGAGCCAAGGCTGGCTTACAAGTTTGGGCCAAAGTTCTACCTCCTTGGGCCTAGCCTGGGCCCATCGTACTTTCCTCTCTAGGCAGCTCTAAGCCTCTGTAAGCTGCATCAAATGCCACCTCAACTATCATAATCGAATCGATTGTTCATGAGACATCATTGTCGAAAGAATTTCAAAACAGTCTTTTTTTCTAATCAACTTTAAAATCACAAAAGTGTTTGATTCTACTAATATTTTTGTAATAAAGTATGAATAACAGCGTCTAATTTCCCCTCCAACATCAGAATTGGTTAATAAGTTCGAAAGTTCATGTATATCAATTCGCTGGTTTGATTCAAAGTTTATAGAACTCTTTCTCTTGTTCATTTCTATTCATTTTTGTCCAAAATTGAGCTTATCATACGTAATTGTGATCAAAATTAAAAAAAACGATCCTTATTGATTATTTTTAATTTCTCAGATTTTCGGAAATTAATATGAAACGTCACTGTTTACGAGTTTAAAGATATTGAACATGTATCAACAATAATATTATCGTGCTCCTTGAAATCAAAAACAATGGGGAATTCAGGGGCTGGCCCACAGGGTCAGCTATTTTTGCAGCACTTATTATTATAAAAAAAAAAAGCTACCTCAATGTATTCCCATACAGGAGCTGCCAGAGTTGAACGAAGGGGCCCTCTTTGGTTCAAGACTGGGGAACCTTGCTTTGGCACATCTATATTCGCCCATGCTTGGGACAAGAATGGGTACTTAATCCTGGCCATCCCAGCCATTACCTGAGAGTAGACCAGGACTGGGTAACCTAGCCTTGGCCGTTATAATGATTACCTGAGCTTGGACCAAGGCTGAGTTCCCCTATCTTGGCCATTCAGTGGTGACCCAGGCTTGGGCCAGGACTGGGTAGGATTATCCAAGTTCGGGTATGCCTATCGTCGCCTATAGTCTGGCAACCAAGCATGGGCTAGATCTGGCAAGCAAGCATGGGTCAGGGCTGGTCACCAGGCTTGGCACAATGTTATCATTCCAGAGTTCTACCAAGGCTGGAACAAGGCTGGCTCACAAGTTTATCCTAGAGTTCTACATAGTTAAACCAAGCCTGGGCCCATCGTACTTTCCTGTCTGGGATTGTCTAATCAAGTAATATACTTTTTTTACAACAATTGTTATGTAAATATATTCAGTAATTAAAAATAATTGAAAAGTTATTAAGATACTTTTAAAAATTCAATAACTGTGAAATTTAATTTGAATCAGTTAGTTTTCATTTGACTCACAAGTCGCGTAAAAATGTCCTAAAGGATAATAAATTAAAGACTGACTTTTATGTTTTATTTTTCTTACTGATTTCATTCGCAAAAAGACTTGAATTACAGAAATCTGTTTTTCATATTTTATACAATAACATTAACATGACATTGTAAGAATATTATTTACATTTCTGTATAAATTCAGCAATCTGTTGTATCATTAATTTTTGAGACAATAAAAAATTTTTTCTTCTATCTAAAATACAATTCGATTTCCGATGCTCCGAAAATTAAACTACTTTCTTTTCAACACCACTTAGAACAAAAATTTTAACACCCATGTGTTATTTTACACCAGAAAAGTATGTACATTCACTGTTTTTTTAGAGTGTGAATATAATCAGATAAAACCATTTTTTCTTTCTACTAATATTCCCAATGATAAATTTTGTAACGTGAATCCAAAATTCCAAGATCAAATAATTAAAAGAAAATTTATTTGCTCATAACTTTTGTTCTCATAAAAACTCCATAAAATTTATTCCCTGCTGAATGTCCGTGGTCTTTATAATTGATTTCATCTCTTTTTGCTGCATTCAAAAATAAAAGTAAAAGCTATGAATAATTTAAATAAACAAGAAAAAAAAAATAAATAAAAATGAATCTGACAAGATGAAGAGTGAAATGACTATATAATGATGAATACCTGGAATCATAAGTAAAAGAAATAATGACAAAGATAGCTACCGTATAGTGAGGAATAAAGATGAATATATGTATCACCTTTTTATTTTTCACTTGAATGTTGGTCGTTGAACTCGAACCTATTGCTATAGATCTGATGGTTAATGGCTGCCGATTGTACTGTGATGAAAGAACTTTCAATAGCCTGTACCCTCGTTTTTTATTATTATTATATTATATATATTTTTATTTTATTTTTTTATTTTACAAAGTTGACCTTGAAATCCGCATCTGGTTTTACTGATGGGCTCTCACCGTGTGCTCATCAACTCTCATACGTGCATTTGAAACGAATTTATAATTGATGAAAAAAAAATAAATTTTTTTATTTAAATTTACTGAGCCAACAATTGATCGTTGATCGATTTTTAATTTTACTTTATGGGTAATATTAAAAAATGATTATAAATATATAAATGAATGAATTTTTATTGTTAATAAGATGTATACGATCATTGGATACGTTATCGCGTGACGAATAATCTCATCGTGTTTTTTTAATTGTGACGCAAAATAAAAATAGGTGTATTAATATTTACTGATATTATACGTTGTAAACTAACCATGATTTTATTACATTTACACGGCATCTTTATATAGTTCGTTAATATGACGAATTCAATTAGTTTGTTTCTTTTCGTTGATCGTGATTGGATCAGTTATGAAGTTGGTTATTGTTTCAGTTCTTGTGGCATTTCTTGCAGTATTAGCTCATGTAAGATAAAAATTTTTTAAAAAAAATAATTCAATAATTCTGCTGCATACTCATACAATTTAAAAAACAGAATTCAGATTTTTGAAGACTTACAATCAAATTTCTCTATAAAAACGTTTCATTGAACTGAAAAATTTTTGTTACATCAATTGACTTATTACTGCTGAAATAATAAACTTTATGAATACAATTTTTTTTCTAAAAGATTTTCCTTTACTTTTTTACGGCGATATCTGCATTAAAACATTTAAAAAAATTTCATTTTTTTTTCTTTTACTTCGAACTTAACAATTTTGATTAAATATTTTTTTTGGATTAAATGTGATAGACCTATTACATAGATCGGAAGAAGAGCTACAATTTTCTTTTTTTAGAGTTCAAATTTAAATAATAAGTTCCGCCCTTACGTGAGTCTAAAGTTTCAAGGTCAAATAATTTCGAAAAAATTCATCTGTCCATAGCTAACGTTCAAATTGTCCTAAACAATTCTAAAAAAAAAATCATTTGAAAGCTGAAACTCTTTACTTTTCTTTAAAAAATATATTGAGTATCTTAAAACTTTTTATAACAACGAAACTGACGATTAAAAAAATTTGATCACTTCTATCAGGCGGATTCTGACACTTCGGTGGAAAATATCAGCCTACCATATCCAGCGCGCAGATCACTGCATAGTGTACATGGCCACGCCACTCGGGGAAATCGTAGGCGTCATGTAGACCACGTAGATGCTAAATGGGATACATCGGACATGGATGTCGATGACAATACTGTTGGTTCCTCAAGACGGTCATTGTCAAAAAGTGATGACACGGCTGTCAAATCAAAATCCTCTTTGCCAGATATGTCATTTCTCTTGCCATATCTTAGAACATTGATTGTCGAATTACTTAAGAAATTAGACGGAACAAGCTGGGAAAAAGTTGGCCATCATACTCTAGCTGCTATTGATGAAATGATTGAAATTCTTACCAAATCTGATAAATCTAAAACTACTGATTAAATTTTATAACAAATAATGACATTATTTGTCTTATAATTGTATGCAAATATAATTACTATCGTCTTAATATCGTCATCAAGTCTAAGTAATTATTGTTTTACATTGTAATTATGTAATAAAAATACTTGAAAAATAATGCCCGTTAAAAAATATTTTTTAAAAATTTCATAAAACTTCCTAAATGGAATATTATAAAATTTTATACCGAAAATGGCCTGGTAAAAATGTTTTATTACTGCATAAAATTGTGTAAAATTTCATGAAATTCAACAGACTTCAATTATTTTAAAAAATATCATACTTTCCTGAAATGAAAAATTCGTAATCAGACCTTATAGACATCTATATATATATATATATGGGGCGTTCCACGCCAAATCGGACATCGTTTAGCTTTTGAGCCTCGGGTTTCTTTTAAACTTTTTTATCTTTTAGTATAGGTTGATAGAGGCTATCATGATTTTTTTCAAATTTTTTCCTACAATCGTTTTCGAGATATCGAATGTTGATAAATGTAGAGATTTCATTTTCAAACACCTATAACTTCGCCACTTAAACCACTTTTTGCGAAGTTATAGGTGTTTGAAAATAAAATCTCTACATTTATCAAAATTTGATATCTCGAAAACGGTCGGAGGAAAAAAATATGAAAAAAATCATACTCTTTCAACCTATACTAAAAGATAAGAAAGTTTCGAAAAAATCCGAGGTGCAAAAGCTAAATGGTGTCTGATTTGGCATGGAACGCCCCCTATATATATATGTATATGGGATAAAACCGACTTTTGAGGATTCGATTGCGCCTACAATTCTTATTGGATTTTAACGAAATTTCCCACACTTATTCTATGTGTGATTATCACGGTTAAGTTTGAAGATGGGCTAAATCAGCTGATTAGTTTAGAAGTTATGGCTGTTTGAAATTTCCACAATTTTTTGAAAAAATAACTTTTAATCCAATTTCAAGTTCATATAACTTCAAAACAAATACTCATAACCAATTTCCGTAAAAAGTATATGAAAGCTTGTCTAATAAACCTTAATTTATGACTTCAAGAATGTTTGGATATTACTGCAACATTTAGATAAATTACATATAATAAGCAGGAGTAAAATAATTTGGAATCACTAGAAATAATTTCTATCACTCATTTATAAATTTTTTATAAATTTTTTTTAATTAAATAATAATTAAATAAAATATTTTTTACTCTTCGGCACAAACAAAATTCAACTGAACATTTTCCAGCGAGATCAACGTGAACAGCTGTTCGAAGTGACGCCCCTTATAGGAAGAAACAATAGGCTTAGGCTTGGCCGAGACTTGGCGCACGGCTTATTAACTCTGGGGAAAGCTTGAAATCCAAGCTTGGTCCAAGCCTGTCTAAGCATTGAAATGATAAAACCGAGCCAAGCTTGAGTGACAGCGCTGTGCCAAGACTGCATCTAAGTATTGGCCCAATATTGAGAGCCAGTATTATGCCACGACTGTTGCTAAATAAGCACCGATGCTTACTAAAAATAAATTAAAAAAAAAAAAAAATATTAGTAGACATGTGCGTGATGGTAACATATGGAAATAAATTTGTACACAAAGAAATCAGGTGGATCGAGGAAACTAATTTTTTTTTTGCATCTGCTGAGTCTCGAGCCTGGTCTTTCAAGGCTGGTAGGCAAGCGTCTTATCCACTAGGCTGCTACGCTATTCACAGAAGCCAAAGGTTTTTAGGTACTATTTGTTATTTTGACTGGAAAACCAAGGCTTGTGATTCGAGCAATGGCTGAACCTTGGCTCAAGACTGGCAAACCAAGGCTTGTCACTTGAGTATTGGCTGAATCTTGTCCTAAGACTGGCAAACCAAGGCTTGTCACTTGAGTATTGGCTGAATCTTGGCCCAAGGCTGGTGAACCGAGGCCCGTCACTTGAACGTTGGTCGGATCTCGGACCTACCATGGGAGGCCGAGCCTCGGTAGCTCAGTATTGTGCCAAGTGCAGCCCCGTTGTCAATATTTTTTTTCCTACAAGTGGTTGTCAGATCTACATTATGAAAAAAAACACTTGAATCAAAAGTATTTTATTTTTTATTTGTATTAATTAAATTAATGAATTAATCCGTTCGAAAATAATTATAAGTACAGTTTAAATTTAAATGATGAATATACATAATTACATTTTCGATTTCGGGGGAAAAATTTTAATTTTATTTTGATTTACGGGGTACTAACTGAATAACCTTAAACTTTATGTTTTGACCATTTCTTCCAATAATTCGTAAGCCTTGAAAGTTTTAATGGAATCAAACAATTCTAAAAATATGATTTTCATTCCTCATAACTTATTTATTTGTCATTATAATCCATTTTTTTCACTTATATTTTATAGTAAACAAAATAACTTGTAAATTTCACAGCTACTCTATATTTTAAAAGTATTTCTATTATTACTTATGATGTTTCAAATGTACATCTTCACCCTATGATTATAACTCATGTTATACATTTTATTATATATGTATATTTTTGTTTTTCGGTATATGAGCATACACAGACATTCAGCAGACTTCAAATGTGAAATCAATGACTCGGTCTATAGATATAACTATAGAAATAGCCACTCTTACTCAAAGCAAATTTGTCTTTCTGAGATTTTAGGAACACGTAATTAAATTAGTATTCCTCGTATATGTAAGGGAGGGGGGGGGGCAAAAGAAATAACAAGTTTTTAAGGACTAAAATACGCTAAATCTTTTTATATTTAATGACATTCAAGGTAAATAGTCAAAATTTTTAGCTGCCATTAAAAAATAAAAATTTTTTTTGGCCGGCCAAATTGGGTACTCTCAAAAAAAGGTGAAAAGAATCATTTTTTGATAGTTGATCAAATTATATTAAGTTTAATTTTTTATAAATAATTTACATAAAAAAAATTACATTTCATATCATTGGTGGATGCAAAGGCAAAAAAATTATTTTTTTTATAGTTGTTACATTCTGGTTAATCTATTTATTAGACAAGATTTTTTTTTTTAATTGACCAGGTTGACGTCGTTAGGGTGTCGATAGACCTTAGATGCGTCAGCTGTTTGCCTTCTTTTATTTTGTGCAAGAAAAGGTTTAATGACTTACCATGTTGGAGATTATGGGCACCATAAGTCGGCCCAAATAATCCCTTTCTTATGTAGTTTCTTCTCCTCCGCCGGTGCGTACGTGTCCCTGCCGATGGCCTTGAAATAGGCCTTAGAATAATACCCGTAACGAGGGTCATGGAACGGGATGCTTCCTGGGTGGAAAGACGGATGGAACGTCCACAGAAACCAACTGCCAACTGTCGCTGATGCTGGACCAGGAGACCGGGTTTTCCTTTGGTACCTCGTCTGAGTTTGAACAGGCTGAGCTCTGGAGATTCGACTCCTCCGTGAGGACAAGTGATTGTAACTGGTTGATTAACCTGCCAGAACCTGATGGCTCAACAACACATGAGCTCGACAGCTAAACAACACACGAGCTCGGATGCTCAACTACACATGAGCTCGGAAGCTCAACAACCCATGAGCTCGACGGCTCGACAGCACCAGATTTTGATATCTCGATTGAAACGTTGGTGACCACTCGCGTTGTTACTAGCGTCACCGGCTCGAAAAGGACTTCCTCAGATCTTATTCTCGGTCGACCTTGTGTAGGGTCCGCGATAACGCCTTGAATTACGCGGACGAGCTGCACGGCACGTCCTCATCTCCTGCTTCGTCGGCCTCGAGGCATAAAGGTCGTTATGACAGGTGGTAAAGGAGCCCGAACTGCTGATTAGCACTCTGAGCAAAGGAAGGGTGGAACAGCTAGTAAGCGCTCACCCCTTTAAGGTTCTTAGATAAAAGATTTATAAATAGGTTAAATTTTAGGTTTTATTCCTTTAAACTGATGGAGACAGGCGAATCAGTCAGTTAATTGTGCAGAGTTTCGTGCTCTTTGAGATCTCGCGATCAACTGACTGATCCTGCTGCTCTTCGACTAAATACATTCATCAAAGTGTTAACGTTGCATCTCAGGTTTTCTATGAGAGAATCATCGTGGCCCGGGTCTCATGCGTCGTCATTTGCTTAGACTATCCGCGAGCCACGGCGATTCTCTTATCGCAAGAGATTTCCGTTACATTGTTGGTGGTGAAAAAAAATAATATCGCCAACAAAGTAACGGTTTATTGATTTATTAATTATTTATGATTCTAAGAAGTGTCAAACCGTTTATTCACTCACCGTGGTGAATAAATAATTCGAGACTTCAAACAAAAAATTTTCTAAAATTTTCATTTACATTCAATTAGAGCCAGAACGTAACATAGTTTTTATCGTAAAATAAAAGTCATTAACATTTTTGGGCTGTCACCTTTGATATTAGAAGATGTTTAACAAAAAAAAAAATTAAAGTCTGTTTTCATTACTATCAATTTTCCGAAAGTTCAATTTTGCGCGAATTTTCAGTTCTGTTGTTCGTCTCCATCGCTGAACGCGCTGTCTATACGATTTCCGAATACAGTGGCGTAGGTTACTTATAAATTAAAATTTTAAACCTCGAATCGAGCTGTCTGATTTTTGTTGACACTTCAACTTGTTGATATTTTGTAACAAATTATTTTAAGTGCTAAGTATAACTGCAAACAATTGAAAAATTATGGTTCATAATTATAAACGTATATCTAATCGACTAAGCTGGGATGCAATTTTCATGGTTAATACCATTAAAGCTGTTTATAATAAAGAAATGGGCTATAAAGCAGCAGCTCAACGTTTTGGAGTACCTCAATCGACTTTAGAACGACGTGTTGCAGTTTATAGGCAGAATCCTGGTATGAAATTAGCTGTTTCAAAAGATTCTTATCAGTGTAATTTATTCCTTTGATATTAACCTAATTTTATATTTTTTTTTCTTTTTTTCAGAGCTTGGTAGATTTATACCTATATTCAGCGAAAGTCAAGAGTCAGGGCTAGCTGAATATTTAACTCAACTTGAGTCCAACCTCGTCGGCTTAAGCACTGATGAGTCAAAATTACTCGTTGTTCAATTAGCTGAAAAAAATAATATTTCGCATCCTTTTAAAAATGGCCGAGCTAGAAAAGATTGGGTTCAAAATTTTTTAACCCGCAATTCGTCATTATCACTTCGAAAACCCGAACCAACTTCGGTAATACGAGCTGAATGTTTCAATAAAATTATTGTAAATTTATTCTTCGACTTATTGGAAAATATCATGAATACGTGTCATCTAACACCCAATCGAATTTTCAATGTCAATGAAACAGATTTTTCAAATTCCCAAAACATCAAGCAAAAATTTGTTGCTAAAAAGGGAGAAAAACAAGTGGGCATTTTAATTTCTGCTGATCGTGGAAAAACGGTGACTGCTGAAATTCGTATTTCTGCAGATGGTAATTATTTATCACCAATGTTTGTCTTGCGACGTCAAAGAATGAAAAGTGGCATTATGAATGGAACACTGCCTGGTAGTTTGGCCGGATGTCATCCATCCGGTTGGATGCAAACAGATATTTTTCTGGAATGGTTTGTTAACCAAGTTAAACCAAGAAGAGATCACCCAGTCCTTCTCATTCTCGATGGTCATACTACTCATACTAAAAATTCAAAAAAAGTAGATTATGCCCGAAAAAACCACGTCATCATTCTTTGCCTTCCTCCTCATTCAACCCACCGACTTCAACCCCTGGATGTTGCCGTGACAAAACCACTTTCTAATTATTACAGCACTGAAATCAGAAAATGGCTTCGAGAACATCATGGGTAAGGTATCACGGCTGAAGAAGTTCCAAGTCTCTGTTGTGAAGCGCTGAAGCAAGCAGGTAAAGTCGAAACAATATCTAATGGTTTTAAAGAAACCGGAATTCAGCCAATGAATCGTAATGTGTTTGATGATAATCTATTCGTAACCTTGCAAACCAGTTAAAGCAGTCAACTTCAGCAAGATGAACCAGCCATCAATGATTCCCAGCAATTTGATAAATTGTTAAAGAGTCAATCACTTGATAATGTCCCTCAAAGCTTGAATAAAATATCAGTAGAATCTGACGCCAAAGAAATACCTTTATCATCTTCAACAAATTGCCTAAGAAATACCATTAACTCTACAGAAAGTGATAATTTAATGACTCCTAAGCCAGTAGCTCATTGTTCTAAGTCTACGCCAACTTCAAGCTCTCGCCTCACAGGATTTTTTCGACCATATGTGCCGGATTTGAGTTCAGATGATGAAGAGATGAAAGAAGTTCAATCTACGCCAAATACATTGTCACTGAGAAAAAATATCTATTTTTTGCGTGGATTTATGATTTATATTATACTTTTTAGTTGCTACGAGATTTATACAATTGAGAAAGCGCTCATCAACTAAATTTGTGATCGCGTCAAAAAAGTTGCAAACCGTATCTGCTGAAGCTGAAAAAATGGCTGTCCCTAAAAAGCGACCTCGCGACACTGCCGTGCTGACGAGTCTGCAGTACCGGAATGAATTATTGCAAGGAGCAAAGAAATCATCAAAGCAGTCTGTCAGTAAAAGTGAAGGTCGACCACAAAAAACAATAAATACAGACAACGACGATGCCTCCTGTTTATTCTGTCAGTATAAATACAGTGAATCGACCGAATCATGGATACAATATTAAAATTGTAATCAATGGGCTTACGACTCGCGTGCTGGTACTACGGACAATGAAACTGAATTTTTCTGTAATTATTGTGGATAATGTTCATCACCTACGTTAAGATCGTTAAATTTTATTTGTCAATTACTGTTTATTATTAAGTTCAAAATAAAAGATTCAAGTTACTTTTAATTTTCAATAAAATATTTTTAAAAAAGGAATAAAATATTATTTTTCAATATTCTTATTAGCCAAATTTGACCCAGCTATAGAAAATCAGCTGAAAAATGTAGTAATATACAAAATTTATTTTAATTTCACGATAAAAATATGAAAGAATATTTTTTCGGAAGAATGCGGAAATATATTGAATTTATTTTAATTTGACGTAAAAATTTGAAAGAATCAGTTTTTTACAATTTTCGGCTAGTCCATTTTGCCCCTGGTGTCATGCGTAGAGGTGAAAATGCGCAAATATATATTGGATCTATAGTCATTAGACGAAAAAAATTTTTTTTTTACGAAAAACGAAAAAAAAAAAAAAAAACCCGAGTAAAGCATAAAAAAAAGTCGGTCTGTCGGTCGGCCCTGTGGGCCAGCCTCGTAACTTCCCGCTGTTTTCGAGCTCTAAAGTTTCGAGATAAATTTTCGAGATCTTAGAGCTCGAAAACATGAGTATAAATACATTTTCGAGGTCTTCGAGCTCGGAAATACCTTTGTTTCACTTTTTTATGAGCTTTCCAAGCTCAAAAGGATTGCGTATTATATTAAAATTGAAAAGTTTAGACTCCAAAATAATTAATAAATAAACGTTTTTTACATATTTATTTACAATTATGTTCAATAGTTCGCTCAAAAATAAGTTTACGTGATACGTTGTTTTATATGGTGTAAGTATATCGTGAAACTAGCGAACATGATGATTTTTAAGAAGTCATTTCCAATGACTTACATATACAAGAACATATTAGTTTTGAGTTATGTTGTTCAGTAATTATGATGTTATTCAATAAAGAAAGCTGATACAGATTTAACATTGATTATTTCGTCAACGATATCTCTCGAACGAATTATCTGATAGGGACGTTTAAGGTGGCAATCGGCGCATTTTATTGAGGTCTAGAGCTGATAAAATTTTGTGAATGATTGGTTCGGTCATTACGATGATATTCGCAAAAAGCAGTTTTTTACTATTTCTTTCGTCGACGGTGTCTTTCGAACAGATTGTCCGATTGAGACGTCCTTGGCGTCAAACGGAAGCTTTTATCGAGTTCTAGAGCTGATTAGATTTTGGAATTGATCGATCGGACAGTTTTCAAAATATCAAAAAAAAACGAAAAACAAAATTTTTTTTTTCCGTATTTCTTAAATATCTCAGAGACTATTTGACTAAATAATCTAAAATTTTCTGAAAATCTAAGTTAAGAAGAAATCGTTCGAATGCCGCAAAAAAAAATGTAAATCGGTTCATTCAACAAAAAAATATGAGAGGATTACATACACACACACACACACACACACACACACACAAACACACACACACACACACACACACACCCACACACACACACACACACACACACACACACACACACACACACACACGCCCATACAGAAATCGCTCTGAAAATGTCTGAGTAGCATCCTCGCACTTTCAAATGTCAACATATGATGAAAACCCGATTTTTGAAAATCGGGGTGAAACCAATAACTTCCCGAATTTTTTGAAAATCGTCGATTTTCTTAGCGGGAAGTTAAAAAGTCAAAAAATTCTTGTCTTATCTCGTCTTTTGAAAGAAAAATTTTTTTTTTCTCTTGACCTCACTTTTACTAAATAGTTAACGCAAAAATGAAACAAAATCCGAAAAAATTTAATTTTGTTATTTTGGTAATGATTACACAAATTAAGAAACACAACTTGTTCCTTTAATCGCTTTGTAAAACTTTGAGCAATCGGCCCGGATAAACGATTCAATGGATCAATCTGAAAATTTCCAGGGTTTTTGGAGGTACATTAAGCTGTAAAATCACCTGGCAACATTAAGCTTTCCATCAGTATTTGCAAAGTAGCGATGAATTGACTAAAAAAATTTTTTTTTTTAATCAAAAATAGAGCTTATAGAAAATTTATTTGTTTCTCAAACTGCCCTTTAAATTACTGTGCTACCATTAGTTGCTGAGATATCGATAATCAAAGACAAAAGGATCGTTTTTCATTCAAAGGCTGATATTTCAGCAACATATTTTCGTGCAGAAAAACAAAAAAAAAAGCATAATGTAGCTAAATGAATTTTCTAAATGAATCATAAATTGGTTTTTCCGAAAAAAAAATTCCCGGCCCCGTAGACCTAAAAAACAAAACTAAAAAATTTAGAAAAATTTTGTCTCGACCTATTTCTTACGATTTCGCAAAAACCGTTGCCCAGTAAATTATACTGCTGAAAGATCTCTAAACTAGAGATTTAAAGCTTCAATTTGCTTTTCTTACTTTTTCGATACGATAATTTTTCACGAAAATACAGCTCTCTAAAAATCATTAAAAAATTCATAAAACTTTATTGTTCCGTTAATTTTTTGGATAAGTGTATCAGATTTTATAAAATTTTACAGAACTTTGTACTATTTTATAAGCTTTTCTAAAATTTCAGCAATACACTACCGTTAGCACATAATTCAAATTTTATAAAACTTAAAATTTGGCATTAATATGGGGCAAAAAAAGCCCCATTAAATTTTGTAAAATTCAATAGAATTTTATGGATATTTTATTGTTATATTGTTATTGTTATATTGTTATGGATATTTTATTGTTATATAGAATTTAAAAAATTTATAGAATTTCCTGCAACTTTATAAAAACAAATAGAATAATAATATTTTATAAATAAAATAAAATTACCTTTGATAATAAGGTATCCAAATAAGCCCCATATTATGATTAATTGCTATTATAAACTTACGGCTTACCTTTAATCATAATAGCTTCAGGGTAATTGGATAGATAATTGAGGGTAAAGGTAATTATCTGTTGAACATAGTTAAAGGATACCTTTAATAATGTTGATTCTATTGATCACGTCATACATGTTACGAACACCTTTTAGGTTAACTCGCTAAATTATCTTGTTTTGAAGAAATAAATACATAAATATAATTGGTATCATTTACAATTATTGTAACAACATTACGTTGATTGGAAGCCATATGTAATATTTATTATAAATTTTTAACGCTCATAATATGGAAATTAAGAATTATAAATATTTTTTTATGAGATTTATAACTATTTACTATTGTGATGCACTGAGTGAGACACGAGAAGATAATTTGAATTCCGGGTAAAGTTAAATATTTGAGAGCAAGACGACCTGCATAAATACTAAATGGGAAAAAAGTATGGAATAGTATATTTTTACAACACAAAAATATATGAAAAAATATATACTACCCTATATTTTTCCGTATAGATGTTATGGTATATTGACCGTTTTAAATATATGGCAATATTTTTTCACGCTTATATGAACTCGTACACTTTTCGTAACATTTCGTTATATAAATTGAAAATTTTCCGAAACGTTATTTGTTCGTATCTAAATTATTTCTATATAAAATTCTATTTAATTTTTTTCCGGGTACATATTTACACATGTATACATTTATTATATAATTAATAACAGACGAAAAAATATGTCATAATATGACTTTTGACAAAATAAAATACTTCGGCCGACATAAAATGAAAATATTATCTGGTAAAAAATTTCTACTTGACTTCGGATAAGAAAGTAACTATAATGAAAAATTATATGAAAAAGGTGAAGGAGAAAAAAATTTCTTGATTATATACATATATACTAGACTGGGCCGAAATTGACAATTTTTTTTTTCTTAGCTATATCGAAAATATTTTTCAGAATGACGAAAAAAAAATTTCATGAAAGTTTGAGCCCTTAATATTAATTTTAAGAGGTCTATCATCGCTATTTTCAATTTTAATTCATAATTTGATGTTTTACGTCAGAACTGCTAAAACATGGGGGTAAAAAAAATTAATTTCCACTTATTCCTATGTAAAATTAAATTCCCTACAAAAAAGGTGTGATTGAAAATTTTCGTCAGACCAGCCGTTTCCGATCAATTAAGCTTAATAAATAGCTAAAATTTTTCGATTTAACATCTTTATTTTTGAATTTTGTAACTGATGAATCAATAAATATCTAAAAAAGACCATGAAAGGTTTTTGAAGGAAATTTAACGCTCTACAGAAAAGGTTTCTTAACATTTTTTGCTAAAGTCGCTCCTTCGAAAGTTATTCAGGTTATTAAAATCGTTTTGACTCAACTTCAACCTTAAATAACTTTCGAAGGAGCGACTTTAGCAAAAAATGTTAAGAAACCTTTTCTGTAGAGCGTTAAATTTCCTTCAAAAACCTTTCATGGTCTTCTTTAGATATTTATTGATTCGTCAGTTACAAAATTCAAAAATAAAGATGTTAAATCGAAAAATTTTAGCTATTTATTAAGCTTAATTGATCGGAAACGGCTGGTCTGACGAAAATTTTCAATCACTTCTTTTTTGTAGGGAATTTAATTTTACATAGAAATAAGTGAAAATTAATTTTTTTTACTCCCATGTTTTAACAATTCTGACGTAAAACATCAAATTATGAATTAAAATTGAAAATAGCGATGATAGACCTCGTAAAATTAATATTAAGGGCTCAAACTTTCATGAAATTTTTTTTTCGTCATTCTGAAAAATATTTTTGATATAGCTAAGAAAAAAAAAATAGTCAATTTTTTTGGCCCAGTCTAATATATACCTTACTTTCGTATATTAATGCAACATATTCAGTCATCTTCGTGGACGAAAGATTTCTCAAAGAAATAATCATGAATGGTTACGTTGACGTTTATAAAAAAAAATGCATGATATTAAAGATAACTTAACGCTATCATCAGATACGAATTATTAGTTTATGAATATTGCAACAAAGTATAATGTATTTGAATACTCAATATTGACTAAAAAGTCAAATTTTTTGACGGCAATCAACAAAATAATTTACAATCTATAGTTTAGTGAAAGCATTATGGACGTAGTAAGATTTTTGGCTAATATGGGAGTTATGACTCCAATGAACCGTTTATCCATGAGAATTATTTACTTCTCCAGATTCCTTTTTATATTCATAGTAATGCCCGAGTTTTAGGTAAAAATATCTACAATATTGTCAAAACAAATCCGACGTAACATCGGGTCGCTTAAAGATCGCGACAATGAATACCACGTTTATTACGACGGATTGTTGAAGAATGATATGATCAATGAAAATTTGTGGAATTGTGATGAGGACAAAAAATATTTGCATCCATCAGATGTAAGATATCTTACAAAATGCGTGTATAAAATTCAGAAAAATTGAACTGTTGCATGCATTGATATAACGAAATCTCAAATATATCACGCTTTAAATTTAAAAAATTTATGTGTTTCGAAGGATGTCGGGCTGAGAAAGTATTCTGTATACACAGTAAAAATATTTTCGTAAAATTTAACATAAAATTTTGTGTAGATGATTTTTTCACATAAAATTTATGTTAATTCTACACAAACCGTTTGTATTGATAAAATCAACATAATTCTGTGTTAAAAGTAACACAAAAATATGTTAAAACTTTCATCGGCTGATTCTCGGATTTCTACACACTGAAATGTTAACCATAACATAAATAAAGTGTCGATTTTATCATTTTCTTTGTGTTACTCAGATCAGCTGTCAAATATGTGAATTCTGTTAATAATCAATCATATGTACATAACCCCATATATATTTAAATAGATTTTAATTTCTGAATAACAGATAAATTGTTTTCCATAAATACAAAGTTATAGAACTCAATAAATAATTCAAAATTTTTAAACAGTCATTAATAAATTTTAATCAATAGTTGCTACCTTATTATAAGTCAGTGGCAATAGATGATTGGGATTAATGATGTTATTAATTTATTTATTGATTTATTTGTTTATTAATTTCTAATTATTAATTATTAATAAACTCATTAATTATATATTAATGGAAAATAAATATTTTTTTATTTAGAGATAATAATAAAAATAATATATGTAAATATATAAAAATAATATATATATATATTAAATTAATATAATTTATATTTTATATTTGTTATACACTACAATTATTTATTAATTAACTGTATTTAAGTGTTTCACTCAATGACACAAATCACAAATCACCAAAAAATTAAAATGATGTTGAGCTTGGCACTTTCACATGTCTAACGTGTGTAACATACGTGACTATGCTCGTACTCCCGAGATCCCGCGCAAAACAAAGCAAAGTGGCGCCATAATTTAACATATCTTTGTGTAAATTTAACATATTATTTGTGTTACTATAGAAGACATCAACACATCCTTTATGTTGAATTGACATTTAAAAAGTGTTATTTATACTACTAACCGAAAGGGAGTGTTCTTTAACATAAATTTTGTGTTGGTTGGCCAGTAACATTAAAAAAGTGTAGTTTTACTTTGAATTAACACTTGAGTATGTCAAAAAATGGATGGATTGATCAATACAAACAGTTTGTGTAGAATTAACATAAATTTTATGTAAAAAAATCATCTACACAAAATTTTATGTTAAATTTTACGAAAATTTTTTTACTGTGTACTGGACCAGAGAGGATTGGGCGCTGAAAGATAGAGTCGATAAAATTGGTGTAATATCGGTTGAAATAGGTTTAGTTTATTATCAAAACGCTAAGACGAGCAAAAAATATGCGAAAAAATTAAAAAAGATTAATAAAATTAAAGATAATGAAAAGTATGAGCAGATTGACTTTCATAATGTGGTGTTCAGTTATATGTTTACTGGAGTGATTTTACTGTAAGGGGTGTGTTTAATTTTGGAATCAAACTACTTTTTCATAAATATTCAAAATTTCACAGATAGGTTCTGATAAGGCGACAGTTCGGAAATAAAAATTCATTGCATACCCGGGAAAATTAAAATTTATAATTAAATTATTAGAAAAAGAATAAATTAACAATAAAAAACATTGTATGAATTATCAAATGTTTCGATTAAAATGAAATTCAAGTACACAAAGAGAAAATTATGGTAACCGTTCCTAGTACGTTTATGAGATATCATCCCATATCCTTATGGTAATGAGTACTTGGAATAATGAGATAGGCCCATACTTTCTGGGAAAAGTTCTCATAAGTATAGAAACAATTTCCATTATTATGATAACAGTTCCCATATCGCATGTGAAAGAATTGTGGTAATGATTACCTTTACATTATAGTAACCGTTACCATATATTATGGTAATCGTTACTATCTCTGATAGCCAGAGTTTCTGATCAGAAAGTTGGTGTACATGAGTTGCCATCAACTTGACGACAAGTTGTCGACAACTTTTAGCTTGTGTAACTATTGCCGACAAGTCGGCTTCAAGTTGCTGAGAAACTTTGCGACAATCTACTGCCGCAACCAGTCACTAAGTTTCTGAGCAACTTGTTGACAACAGTTACACGAGCTGAAAGTTGTCGACAAGTTTCTTGGAAAGTTGCCGTCACCTTATGGAAATGCCAACTTCGGCGGCCAACTTGGCGACAAGTTGCGGCAGTAGGTTGTCTACAAGTAGCGGCCAACTTGACTATCAGGGACAATATTATGGTAATCATTACCATAATTCTTTCACATGCGATATGGGAACTGTTACCATAATAATGGAAATTGTGTCTATACTTATGAGAACTTTTTCCAGAAAGTATGGGCCTATACTTGAATTTCACTTCAATCAAATTATTTGATAATCCATACACTGTTTTCTATTGGTAATTTATTTTTTTTTCTAATAATATAATTATAAATTTTTATTTTCCCGGGTATACGGGGGCGCCCCGGTGCGCCAGGGCGGGGGGTCCGAACACACCACTCAATAGCTGCAAGTGATTTTTAATTTGAAACCAAGTATCAAATTAGTAGTAAATTCAAATTTAGTATTTCTCTGATTTATGTGGATTCGATAATTGCACTCGGTAATATTCGAAAAGTTGTCAACAGTAGGTTTTGATCACTAAGTAAATAATAATCCTCATTCTCTTATAATGTGAATTTTATAATATTTCATATATAAAGTATTTCGAAGTGAATTGCAATTATTTGTTTGATTTTTTTTTGTATGACTGCATAAAACACTTAAGACACGGTGTTTTGAGCAACAATGACGAGCCGTACTACGAGGTGTGAAGCTACGTATAAAATGGTATAATGACGAGTGGCGGGAAAATACAAACGATATTATGTACACCACGAAGTGACACCTCTCAATGGGACTTAAACAACAACCCTAACATACATATATATATACATATATATTTATACTTATATATTTATACTTATACACATATTTATGTACATAGATATGTCAGCGATTCACTGATTTGTTGAATATTTTTTCTCTTTATGTTTGATATTTATAATTATTTCTACATCCTTTGTACTTTATTTTCATTAAACTTCACACTATGGTTATTATTTCCAATGGACCCTTTTGTATTCTAATGAGAATAATAATTAAAACATTAATAATGAAAATAATTAAATGAATATTATTAATTGTTATTTAATTAAAAAGTAATATATATTACCTATAATAAATAAAACAAATTTTCCGTCAGCACAAAAATAGTTGACCCTGCGGACCAGCACCCAAGCTTCTCGCTATTTTCAAGCTTTTTAAATTAAAGAAAAATTATGTCATAACTAACAATTTCTAATAAAATCATGTTCCATCATTAAAATTAATGAGCGACTCCGAGCTTCAATTATCATACATAATTATTATTTTTAAAAATAAACATCTTATTTAGGAAACAAAAAATCTAAAGCATTCTTTTAATGACCATACATATAAAAAAATATAAAACTGTAATCTAATATGAAGATATTATTTTTCATGTACTGCTAAATTTTTTTTTTTTTATCTTTATCTTCTATTTTTACTGAGTCTTTTGCGGTTTTAACTTTTCAAATTAATTTAATAAAAATTGGGGAAACAGAATATATGATGGACAGTTAGTTGAATTCAGAGTGGATTAATGAAGTTACAGATTGCACTGTGTAATCAAGAAATATATATATAAATATATATGTGTATATATATATATATATATATATATATATATATATATATATATGAGATATTCAATACACCAGATGGTTGTTGAAATGTTCCAAGATATTATACATACAATCAACTCATATATTTCCATCTGCACGTGAATATGATGTGCGGTCTCAACGTAACAATAAGTAGGGGCAAGACGACCAATCAACATTTGAAAATTTCGTTTGTAGTTTAGTTGACCTTTACTTCAATTAGTATGGCTATTCGTAAGTCAAGATATCAATTATTTAACTATTTTAGAAAATTAATTACCAATCACGTCTGCACAAATATTTTGTTAATGAAAATATCTGAAAATGATCATTCGAATTTAGAAATAATTTTGCATGTAAATTTGAAAATAAAACTATGGAGTCCTTGAATAACTATGTAGTATAATGACAAATCAGTGACATTATTACATGACTGAAGCAGTGGCTTATTTTATCATTTTTAGACTAACTGTGGAAAAATCTTTATATAAAATATTAAGAAGCTTCAAACAAAAATGAGCCTGGTTTAACTTTATAAAATTGCATCAAATTTTATAAAATTCCATGAAATTTTACGAATAGTCATAATTTACAAATAATGATTAAATGATAAAATTCCAACTTAATCTCTATGTGGGGCGTTCCACGCCAAATCGGACACCAATTAGCTTTTGCACGTCGGATTTTCTTGAAACTTTTTCATCCTTCAGTATAGATTGAAAGAGGCCTCGATGATATTTTTCAAATTGTTTCCTCTAACCGTTTTCGAGATAGCGAATTTCGAACAATGTAGATTTTTTTTTTCAAACGCCTATAACTTCGTGAGTAGTGGTTTAAATAAAATTTTCAAAGAAACAAAAAATGTTTGTTTTTAGACGTCTTTTCAGTAAAGAATATCGAAAAATTTTTTTGAACCACGCTTCCATTGATATTTCAACAAAATTTTCAAATTTTGTTCCTACAGAAAAATTATTATTAATAAATTAATAATAATTAATTAATTAATATTAATAAATAAATTAAAAATAATTAATTAATTAATATTTATCAATGAATTAATAATACTTTTTAAATTTGAAAATTTTGATGATAATTGGGTGTTAGATACTTATTACCCTAGTAGAAATAATCGAGGGCCGCCTAGATTACAAACAAGGCCTTCGCTAGCGATATCGAGGCAAAACTAGAAATCGCGCCACCTACAACTCATGTGTAAGCTTTGCTTGAACCAATATCCGTGTACGTTAGTATGTGTGTATTTTATTGTATACAGTAAATAACCTATTAGAAGAATGAAAATTATGTTTATAAATATTATGAGCACTTGAAAAAATAATAATGTTTAAATTAACTGTGTAATTATGTTGTTGATATCTCAGCGTATAAGTAAATAATTAATTTTAATAATGGATACAATTAAAAGACTTGATACAATAACGAAACTCCGAATTTGGGCAATAAAATCCAATATTGCGGATTGTTATTTAGACAATTTGTTAAAAATATTACAATGTAGTGCACTTCCGGAAAAATATGTGACATTAAATCGTTAAATAATAATGATAGTTAATTAATGATATTAGTGATGTGAATATAATATTAATTTTAATGCTACCATAATTAATAAATAGTCAAATATTCAAATTTTTGGATATTTAAAAAGTAAATAAATTTTTTATTACTCATGCGGGATAAGCAGCGTCTTAGCGCTCGTTGTTGCGGTTGAAAAGTAGATAATTGCCCATTTTACAATTACAACACGAGTTTTGTGTAAATTAAACGTTTATTTGAGTGCGATAAGAATACTTGTCGCACGCACATTTTACTTGGCGCACGCAAATTAACGAAAAAAAAAAAATGAATAACTAAAAAAAATGAATAATAAAAATAAATGATAATCTAAGTGTCAATACTAAAGACGTGAGATTGACATCAGTTATAAATTTTATATTTTCATTAAAATAAAAGTTTAAAAAGTACTATAAAATGAGTGTTAATCCCGACCTGATCCCGGAAACTGACGAAAGTTCTGACGAGGAGTCTATACCACCTGAGATTCGTACAAAAGCAAACGAAGTCATCAACACCCGGGTAAAAAAAATTATATATAATTCAATATAATCATATATAATTCTATATAATTAAATATGATTTATATAGAATTATATATGGTTCATATAGAATTATATATAATTATACAGAATTATATATAATTATACAGAATTATATATAATTATATATAACGATGAGAAAAAATCTCAACTGATTATATATAATTATATATAGTTACATACAATTATATATAATTGCATACAATTATATATAATTGCATATAATTATATATGATCATCTGTCATTTTTTTTAGTGTTATATATAATCTATATCTATAAAATGACAGGTCTTTTTTTTGAACGCGCATCACGTAAAAACTACTGAATATTTTGACATGAAATTTACACTACAAAATTCTGCGTATTTTAAAGAAGGTTTTAAACTATATATTATTATGATTTTGATGAAAAAAACTATATTTTTATAGATTTTGTTTTAATAAATTTTATCGATTATCGATTGTTCTTTTTTTTTTCAAATAAAACAAAAGAACATAATATACATGAATCTGTCCTTTTTTTGACATGAAATAATTTTATTTGATTTTCTAATTAAAGTAAAAGTCCCTATATACGCTTAGTATCATTAGTCGCTCACTTTAACTGTTGAAAGCGTTTTTATAATTTTTATAAAAATAAAATTTCAACTGGAATAATTAGTATTGATAAATAATTAAATGATTAAACGAGCTTACCTGTAAGTGAAGTTCAATCATAATTGTATGAAGCGCCTCTTCCGAAGAGATCAAATTGTAGTACCTCTACTCCATGTCATTGTCGCCACATATTTCAAAGTATAAAATAGAAAAGGATTGGGTCTGCGCGCGTCCTCCGACGCCATGACACCTCATTCATTCCAAGTCCTGCCGTAACTAACTGGGGGTTTCTTACCTTCTGGTAAAAAGGATAAGAAACAAAGGGAAAAATAATGGGAGGGGAGTTGATCTCTTCGGAAGAGGCGCTTCATACAATTATGATTGAACTTCACTTACAGGTAAGCTCGTTTAATCATTTAATTGTATTTCGCGCCTCTTCCTCGAGATCAAATTGTAGCTGTTTAAAGTTGTTACGGCTATAAAATTATGGATATCCAATTCATTTAGCCAGTAAATTAAATATTTATTCAAGACATTCAGATTACATGCTCTAGGAATTTAAAATGCTTGACGCAAAAGTATTTTTGTCCTTGGCCAGTTCTCTTTTATAAAATCTGGCAAATGTTTTTGACTTTGTTGACCATCCCGCCGCTTTCAAAATGCAGTCAATAGAGATTCCACTTCTACTAGCCGCTGAGGTTGAAGCGTGTCGCGTACTATACGCACTAAAGATCGATGTATCTACATTGCTGCTTTTCAGCACTTTTTTAATCCAACGGCTCAAAGTCTGCGTAGTTACAGCCTTGTGCGGTAACCGAAACGAAATGAAAAGGTTATTCTCAGCTTCCCTAATATCTTTAGTTCTGTCTAAATACGCATTCAGTGTAGTAGCTGGGCAAATTAGTGTTTCTTTCGAATAAACGGGAATCGACAGCAATGGCTGATTCTTGTTAAGACTCGATGTTTTAATCCGTCCTGGAATCCTTATTTCAATAGCACCGTTATTTGTGTTAATATTTCTGATATCAATGAGAGATAAAGTCTGCATACGTTGCCCTGTCACTAAGGCTAACAAGGACACCAACTTCAATGAAAGCTTTTCAAGACTCAATTTATCGTTACTTCCCCATTTCTTTAAGCAGTCTAAAACCAACCCTGGATCCCACGTACAATCATATTTAGCTCTCGATGGTCTTAATTTTGATGCGCCTTTGAAAAATCTTTTTATTTCCGAATTTTCTCCAAGCTCAGGTCCATGAATTAGAGCGATAGCTGAGCGTAGACTGTTTAACGTACCATGGGTAGCGCCCTGATTGTATTCAGAAGCTAGGAAGCTCAGCACAACCTGAGGTATACTAGTAGAAGGGTTTAAACTTCTGTCGACACAGAATTTCCACCACTTTCTCAACCCCGTATCGTATTGCATCAAGGATTCCTTACTTAGTGACGCTATTATGAATTCCATTGACTCTTCTGGTACAGATTTTAGTGCGTACGCCTTCCAGACACAACTTCTGAGACCAGGGTAATCCTCTGCCACACTGGATGGGGTTGCCTGTTGAATGTAAGTAGAAGATTAATATCAGGTTTAAAGTAAAGCGGTTTTGAGCAGAGCATGGACAGAAAAACTGGGTACCAAGCTTGAGCGGGCCAGTGGGGTACCACCAGAATACCTTCAGCTTTATCAACCCTGATCTTCTCTAATACACGTAGAATAGTAGCGAAAGGCGGAAAAGCATAAAAGAAATACGCTTGCCACTTAATCGTGAATGCGTCCACAGCAAAAGACCCCGGGTCTTTCTTCCACGATACATAACATGCGCACTTAGTGTTGGCTCGTGTCGCAAACAGGTCAGCTTCAGGTTTTCCAAGTTCCTCAACGATCTCCCTGAAAGCATAGTCTGCCAAACTGAATTCAGTCTCTGGTTTTAACCTCCTAGACTCAAAATCAGCGATCGAGTTATCTTTTGACCGGATATAAGACGCAAATACCCACAAGTCCCTCTCCTCACACCACGACCAGATTTCTTTAGCCAATTTACACAACCGAGGAACTCGAATACCCCCTTTCTTATTGATATATGCAATGGCTGTGGTATTATCTACTCTCAATAAGATATCACAGGATTTTAAATCTTTACAAAAACACTGTAGACCGAAATAGACCGTTTTTAACTCTAAAACATTTATATGCAAGGCACGTTCAGATTCTTTCCAATGTCCGTGGACTCTATTATTTTTGCAAACGGCTCCCCAACCTGAATTAGACGCGTCTGAGAAAATTTCTACTATTGGATTAAATGTTTTAATAGAATTACTTGCTAATAATATCTTATCTTTCCACCAATAAAGATCACTCTTTATGCTAGATGGAAGAGACATGTACCGATCATAATTATCATAATTCTGACGTAAAGCCAAAAATCTTTCTCTTTCAAAATTACGCATATGAACTCTTCCATACTTTAGCGTTGGACTACACGATTCGAGAGTACCAATAAAAGCAGCAAACTCTCTAATTTTACATTTATCTAACCGCGTAAATTTCCTGATCAGCTTAGTAACTCTGTTTTTCTCGTCAATGGGAAGCTCGACCACCATCTCGTTCGAATCATAAATTAATCCCAACAATTTACAACGTGTAGACGGCGTTAGTTTGCTTTTCTGAACATTGATAATAAAACCTAATTCTTGTAATAATGTTAAGACTCCTCTAGCATTCTTAGAACACGCCTCCCAGGACCTTCCAATAATCAAAATATCATCTAAGTAGATGACCAGTAAAATTCCCAGTGATCTCAAGTGAGATACGACCGGCTTCATGACTTTAGTGAAGATGTACGGTGCAATATTCAGTCCAAAAGGTAAGCAAGTGAATTCAAAAATTTTTCCGAGGAATTGAAATCTCAGGTACTTCCTATCAGACTCTGCTACCGATATCAAATAGTAAGCATCTTTTAAGTCAATAGAAACCATAAAACAACCTCGCGTGAGTAATTTTCTAACCATCCTGCTGTCTTCGAGTTTAAAGTGATCAGTATCAATAAAATCGTTGAGACTTTTAAGATTTAAAATTAAACGAAAACCTCCATCCGGTTTTTTAACTAAAAAAATATTAGAAAGAAACTGTCCGACAGTGGCAGTGGTTTCTTTGATAGCCCCTTTTTTCAAAAGCTTCTTAATCTGCTGGTTTATTGCTAGTCTTTCATGAGCAGACCAGTTAGGCTCTGACGGAGGATGAGTTTGTGTAACTTTTCTAGAGAAGGGGATTTTAAGACCACTGACCCAGCTTAAGATAGTTGCATCGGATGTGATTTCCGCCCATGACTCAGAAAAGAATTTTAAACGTCCCGCTGGACAACTTACATCGTTTACAAGAGTTACTTCCTGGTGCGGGAGTAATTCTTCTTCGACGATCTCTGGCCCTGATAAGATTTCTGAGTTGATGTTGACGTTGATTTCAGCCCGCTCGTCGTCGAGTTGCGTTGGGGCTTGTACGCTGAGCGACGAGGCGGGCCTTTCGAGTTTTTTGACTCACTGTTAGCATTAGTTTGAGATACCGGCTTAAACTTTTTGGAAGCTGACTCCAAAAGACGAGCTGCCTTGAATTTTTCTTCCAGCTCTCCACCAAATAGTAGTTCACCTGACGACGTAGATTTCAAGATGTCACGTTTAGAAGGGTCAATATTTTTGAGAATTAAACTCCTCCTAATTTCTGATTCCTCATGCTGCAAATCCGCTAAAATTCTAGACACGCCGCCGAAAATTTCAAGCATGTCCAGTTTTTGATCTTGAGGGAGCTGCAGTGTCATAGACATCAGTTTAGTGATTCCAGATAAACTTGCCGATATGCGTTCTTGCTTTTCTACAATACGGTCGTCCCGCTTGACGATACTATCTGGGAGATTGGTCTTAATTTCAAAGTTTAGTTTTGGGGCATCCATAAACAAACCATTTTGTGGAGGTGGAAATTTTTGTAATAGCGACTTTTTCTCTGTAGTTGGGAGACCTTTACCAATTATCTCCTCTACTCTAACAGCCAAGTCTTTATGAATGGCTGGTAAGAGAACTCTATCTGGCTTTAATCTGTCCCCCAGCTTTTCAAGCACGGCCGGATCCAGAGGTTCATCTATAGTAGCAGAGGAAGTGGCCAATACCGTAATACCTGAATCTGAAGAAGGTACCGTTCCTTGTGTCTTGTCCCCAGGGCTTATATCATCAGCTGTTGCAGCCTGTGGGACTGTTGGGGCGTTATTTCCATCTGAAGGCACTGCTAGTGTATCATTTTCATTATTTACGGCTCCGTTAGCCTCTGCAGACCTTCGTTCTTCCGTTGAATGATCACCTCCTAATGACTCAGCCGCAGATTCGTCTGGGGTTGATCGATCTGACCAATACTCTCTAGGACGACTAGACTGCTCTCTTGACTCATAGTAACGTCTAGGGGATCTACTTCTGTAGGACCTATGGTGACGTCTGTAGTCTCGATCGCGACTGTTTCTATCGTTCCGATCGTCTGTTGGAAGAACATAACTCAAATTACTTTCCAATTTAACAACAGACATAACCTAGCAGGGGTTATGTTGTCAGAATACCTAGTCGCAACGGAAACAATCCTTGCGAGGCATTGTTTTCACCGTCGACTGTTAAAATAAATGATTATGACGATTGCATCGACACGATTCTTTAAACCACAAGAGTATTTTTCTGACGAACCTTGCAAGGGTCTGTCAACATTACTTTGTGTACCTGAATTCCACGCCAGTTGGACTGACGAGGTTATTACACAGCTAAATATAATTCCATACAATTCACAAGTTGCAGACCAGTGATCGCATTTTACATTATAGCTTCTCTTATTTATTTCTAATGATAATTTATTATAGATAATTTTAATTTAATTTACCTTTATCAAAATAATCTGAAATAAGTTTTTCCATTCGATCTAGTCTTTTTTTCAAACTCCTACTGTCCTCTTCGTCTGACGAATAATCCCTGTAGCGTTTCTTTCCTCTTCCCATATTTAATTGATTTAGTACAAAACAATTTCAATGTAAAAAATTATAAAAATTTATTTACTGGCATGTGACGACTTCGGCACAAAGATAAAGAATGAGGTGTCATGGCGTCAGAGGACGCGCGCAGACCCAATCTTTTTCTATTTTATACTTTGGAATATGTGGCGACAATGACATGGAGTAGAGGTACTACAATTTGATCTCGAGGAAGAGGCGCGAAATACAATTATTTGTGAATTTAAATACGTTAAAATATCATGTATCAAATTATTTTATAATAGATTATAAATTCAAATTAAGTGACTGTTTTCAAAATCACGCTCTGCCGCGCATTATTCGCTTTAACGTTCATTCGTTAGATTGAATTTAGGATCCGTCAAATTTTGTGAGAATTGTTAGAACTATATCTTATTATATATATTTTTGAAATTCATGAAATTTTATATTATGGAAAAATGAAGTTTCATAATTTATAAATTATTTTCCAAATCAATAAACTTATCATAGTTTAATCGATATTGACTTTGAGCGAGTATAGAGCCATGTGTTGATCGAGTAATGATACATGACAACTTTAAGTGAGTGACTATGAATACACTCAAGAACCTTGCTTAAAAAATTAATAATAATTAATTATCAACATTATTTTTCAAACAAAAATCGGTCTGTCGGTTGACCCTGCGGGCCAGCCCCAAAACTTCCCGTGTTATTCGAGCTCCTGGAGCTCGAAAAATTGTAGTAGATACATTTTCGAGCTCTTCGAGCTCGAAAATACTTTTGTATGCTTTTGTTTTCAAAAAATAACGTTTTTTACAATTTTTTCTACAACGATATCTCTCGAACGAATAAACCGATTGAGACGTTTAAGGTGGCAGTCGACGCGTTTCATTGAGTTCTATAACTGATTAAATTTTGAAATTGATTCATCGAGTCATTTTTGAGAAATTTTCAAAATACTAAAAAAAATTTTTTTTTTTTAATTCTTTCGACAACGGTTTCTCTTGAAAGAATTAACCGATTTTGATGTTTGAGGTGGCATTCGACGCGGCTTATGAATCTCCAGAGCCCAGTCCATTTTGGAATTAATCCATCGAGCCCGTAAAAAGTTATCCAAAGAAAACATTTTTGAAAAAAGTTTATTTTTGGAATATCTCCGAACGAGCTCTACCGATCAAGCTCAATTTTTTTTCAGCTTCAAGATATTAAAAAACTGCGTCGAATGGCACCTTGACGATCAAAATCAGATCATCCGTTCAAAACTTATAGATATTTACATACGCACGTACGTACGTACATACATACATACATACACTCGGACATCATCGTGAAATTAGTCAGAATAGCTTCCTAGGACCTCAAAACGTCGACATCTGTTGGAATTTCGATTTTCACAAATCGGACTGAAACCACTAACTTCCCGAATTGTTGAAAATTTGCAATTTTCTTAGCGGGAAGTTAAAAATTTTATTTTAATGCTGAAAACTAGAAAAAAACTAACAATATGATTTTTCATTTTATTGATCAATTTATATTGAGTGATTTAATCTCACTCCAATGAAAAGTGAGCGGATATAGATGAGGCTTTTACCTTAATATTTTAAAAAGTACTGAAAATACTTATAATGATCATCATCAAATTCAATTTTTGTTTTAAAATACAAAAATTTTATTTTAAATGTCTGATAGTAATTTTAATGTTGAGAAATTTTATGGTTATACAGATAATAGTTTCGATAAAAATTTTTTATTATATATATATATATATATATATATACTAGCTGTGAACGCCCGCTTCGCTGGGTTTTTTTTTGGTTATGTTTTTATTTATATGTTAAATTTTTTGCTCTGAAATTTCGAAAATGATTCGATAAGTTCTAAAATATTTGAACGTCGAATATCCTTTCAAATTAATTTCGATAGTTCTAAACTATTTTTCGATCGGGCTATTCCGATTATTTTCATATAACTTACGACTTTAACATATATATTTCAATTTTTATGACGCTTTCCAAACTTTTAATACAATCGGAAGCATCCAACATTAATGAAATCATTTTTGAGTAATTTAATTTAATGAACTTTAATGTAATTTAATTTAATGTATTTACATTTACATTAATGTAAATACATACCTATACATATATATATATATATATATATATATATATATATATATATATATATATATATTCGAAGTTTCTAGAATGTTATTTTCAGAACCTTGCAAAACATTCTAGACCAATTAGAATCATTTTTATGAGATTTGAATCAACTAATTATAATTTAGAGCTTTCCGAATGATTACCCGGGTAAAAAAAATTATATATAATTATATATAATTATGCATAATTATATATGAAAAATGGCCCTATCTAATTATATATAATTACATATAACTATATATAATTATATATAACTGGTTGCGTAACAGTTCAACCAAAGACAAAATAACCGCGACAAAATAACCACGACAAAATAACCAACGACAAAATAACCGAATGACAAAATAACCGAGTGACAAAATAACCGACGACAAAATAGCCGACGACAAAATAACCGAATGACGAAATAATCATTCAACACGATAACACCACATATTAATTATTTTCATAACCAACATATTTATTACATTTAAATAAATTCTTTAACATTTCTTATAATATTTAAAATATTTTATTCTTAAATTTAACATAAAAAAAAAATATTGTTACATATCGCAATTTTATTGAATTAATTATCATTCAAAAATAATGATATAATAACATAATAACGTTAGGTAGAAAACTATATTCAAAATTTTCATACCAATTTTCATGTGATTGTGAGAGTGACACATAAATACATCCAAATTCATCTAGAATTTATCCATAACATCAAAGTTTATAAAAAATCCGCATTTATTTTGTATGTGTTTATCGAAATATACGCCAGCATATAAGCTTTTCACCGTGTTATGCCCTTATATCATGGTTTTTGTGTGTGTTTATCCGAGATTAGACCAACACATAAGCTTGTTATCGTATGTGCTAATAAAGTACAAAAATTTCATTCTGAACATTTGAATTTTTTGCAAATATTCCATTAAACAGTTATTTTATCATTTGATTATTTTGTCGTCGGTAATTTTGTCACTCGGTTATTTGGTCATTCGGTTATTTTGTCATTTGGTTATTTTGTCGTCGGTTATTTTGTCACGGTTATTTTGTCGCGGTTATTTTGTCTGCGGTTATTTAAGCGTGACACCATATAACTACATATAATTATGTAGAACTATATATAATTGAATTCCTATGCAATTCGTTAAATAAATTGTGAATTTTTGTATAGTAGAGGCTCTACGCTTTTAATTTAAATCGTTTTTTTTTTAAAGTCCAAGTTTAATTTCTAAGAAAAATTATTCATGGAAACATTGATAATAAATATTTTTGTCATTATGTAATATAGAATGTACTATATTACCATCAAAAAAGGTACTTGTCACTCTGCCAAATAACGGAGGCGTAACCGAGCCAAAGTAGTCTAAAGTTTCGAATTTAACAGTTCTGAAATAAGTTTTTTACTAGAGACACACTACAAGTGGTGGGCGCGATCTCGTGGCGAGCTCCGAACTACTTCCACTGCTGCTTATAGCACCGGTGACTTCCCTCTTCTACATACATATATATTTGGGTGTCTCAAAAAAAAACAAATACTTTTTTTTTAAACTCTTATGAGCCCAAAAGTTACTTTATATTATAAAAAAAAACTTCACCTAATTTTAACCAGATATCTTTAGACTTGAACTATCACAAAGGGGGTCCCCTTTCCCATTTAAAATATACACGAAAATTTTTCAGTTTAGTTTTTAGTTATTAAGTCTATAAAAAATTTTTTTTAATTTCACCTGGTATAATTTCGTAGGAAATAAAATTCTCTACAAACAGTGCTGATGCAATTTGTACATCAAACAAACTGGGAAAAAGTTACGGGGCGTCAAACATCGACAAAAATTTAGTTTCCTCAGTATTAAATTATTTTTTGTTGTTTTTTATTTCAATTCTATCGAAATTTTTTTTTCAAATAATGACAAGCACGGTCTTGAAGCGAATTTAATTTCCTACAAAAAGTATCCGGTATTATATATACGTCAAATGAATGCGAAAAATGTTAAAGGGTTTTAAATATCAATGAAAAATCAAGTTCACTTTTCGTTGATATTCGAGTTCAGAAAATTGATATTTTTTAAACTTGATTTTTCGTTGACATTTAAATCTCTGTAACTTTTTTTTTATTCATTTAACGTATGTATGATATCAAATACTTTTTGTAGGAAATTAAATTTCCTACAAGACTGCGTGTCATTATTCGAAAAATTTTTTTTTATCGCATAAAAATTAAAAATAACAAAAAATAATTCGAGGAGACTAAATTTCTGTCGATCTTTGAAGCCCCGTAATTTTTTTCCAGTTTGTTTGACGTACATAATACATAATCACTTTTGTGTAGAGAATTGATTTCATACAAAATGATACCAGGTTGAATTTAAAAAAAAAAATTTTTCACAGTCTTAATAACGAAAAATTAAAATGAAAAGTTTTCGCGTGTACTTTAAATGGAAAAGGGGGCCCCCATTTGTGATAACTTAATTTAAAAGATCTTTGGCTGAAATTTAGTGAGAATTTTTTTAGTAATTTAAAGTAACTTTTGAGCTCATATAAGAGTTTAAAAAAAAAACAATTTTTTTTTTTTGTGGTATCCGAAAATTAAAAGTATAAATAAAAATGAAAATTTTGGTACCACTCCAGGCTCCTAATGGTATTAAGGTTTGTCTCAATCAATTTTTCTATTTTCCGTTTAAATAACCCGGAAAAAGAAAATATTTTTTTTTTAATTTTTTAGCTCACAAAGCAATCAACGGATTTTTATGCACAATAAATGTTTTCGTAGGAAATTGAACGCTCTACAAAAAAAGTCACACATAATTTTTATGTGAATTTGAATTTTGTGAATTTGTAAGAAATAAAATTATCTACAAAACGAACCCTACGATATTTTTTGATAAGACCGTTATATCCACCGGAAAAGTGAAAAAATCTCAAAATTTGCTATAAATTTGACTTGAAGCTTAAATAACTTTTGTACAGTGGTATTTATCAAAAAATGATAAGAGACTTTTTCTGTAGAGCGTTCAATTTCCTACGAAATCATTTATGGTGCATAGAAATCCGTTGATTGCTTTGTGAGCTAGAAAATTAAAAAAAAAAAATATTTTTTTTTTTTTTTAAACAACCATATTTACATATATATCTTCACTACCAAGTTATTTTTCTCTATTTTCTATTTTTGTATAGAATTATATATGATTCATATGGAATTATATGTTTTTATATATAATTATATATAACGCTAAAAAAAATGACAGATGATCATATATAATTATATGAAATTATATATAATTGTATGCAATTATATATAATTGTCTGTAACTATATATAATTATATATAATCATCTGAGATTTTTCGTAGCGTTCTATATAATTGTACATAATCTTGTAAAATTATATATAGTTGTATATAATTATATGTAATTATATATAATCAGTCGAGATTTTTTCTCATCGTTATATATAATTATATATAATTCTGTATAATTATATATAATTTTATATGAATCATATATAATTCTATATAAATCATATATAATTATATAGAATTATATATGATTATATTGAATTATATATAATTTTTTTTACCCGGGTATCCAAATATTCGCAACAATCTAGAACATTCTAGACTATTTAGAATGAATGTTGAGTGATTTAAATCAACTAAGTGCGGTTTGGAGCATTCTAGATGTGCCTCGAAATTATTAGAACAATCTAGAACATTTTTGACCAATTAAAATTAATCTTAAGTAATTTAAATCAACCAAATTCATTTTAAAGCATTCCAGATTAATTAGAATTAATTTTCGAATAATTTGGAAAATTAATTTATATGTTAGAACTGAGATTTCAAGATTATTCCCGAAATGTCTAGATTATTCTTGAAATTCCTAGAACAATCTAGAATATTCACAATCAATCATAGATACATTTTCAAAGTTCATATTATTTTAACCCCCATATCTTTCACACCCTCATAATTATCAATTCACAAACACCTCCTTGCACCATGGGAGACATGACTACTACCACATACAAACACTATTCGTTCGCAATAGTTAGTTTCTACTTCAAATCGTACTATAGGCACAAACACCTCCTCTTTTATAATATATATATACATATGATAATTTATATTAGTAATACAATTTTTATTGCCCGCGAAGCGGGCGGGATCTGCTAGTTATATATAAAAACATATAATTCTATATGAATCATATATAACTCTATACAAAAATAGAAAATAGAGAAAAATAACTTGGGAGTGAAGATATATATGTAAATATAGTTGTTTAAAAAAAAAAAAATATTTTTTTTTTTAATTTTCTAGCTCACAAACCAATCAACGGATTTTTATGCACCATAAATGATTTCGTAGGAAATTGAACGCTCTACAGAAAAAGTCTCTTATCATTTTTTGATAAATACCACTGTTCAAAAGTTATTTAAGCTTCAAGTCAAATTTCTAGCAAATTTTGAGATTTTTTTTCCTTTCCGGTGGATATAACGGTCTTATCAAAAATATCGTAGGATTCGTTTTGTAGATAATTTTATTCCTTACAAATTATTACGAACAAAGTTTTTCGAAATTCACCGGAAAAGTAAAAAAATCTCTAAATTTGCTATAAATTTGACTTGAAGCTTAAATAACTTTTGAACAGTGGGATTTATCAAAAAATTATGTGTGACTTTTTTTGTAGAGCGTTCAATTTCCTACGAAAACATTTATTGTGCATAAAAATCCGTTGATTACTTTGTAAGCAAAAAAATTAAAAAAAAAATTTTTTTTTTTCCGTGTTATTTAAACGGAAAACAGAAAAATTGATTGAGACAAACCTTAATACCATTAGGAGCCTGGAGTGGTACCAAAATTTTCATTTTTATTTATACTTTCAATTTTTGGATACCACAAAAAAAAAATTTGTTTTTTTTTTTTTAACCTCTTATGAGCTCAAAAGTTACTTTATATTACTAAAAAAATTCTCACTAACTTTTAGCCAAAGATCTTTTAAATTGAGTTATCACAAATGGGGGCCCCCTTTTCCATTTAAAGTACACGCGAAAACTTTTCATTTTAATTTTTCGTTATTAAGATTGTGAAAAAATTTTTTTTTTAAATTCAACCTGGTATAATTTTGTAGAAAATCAATTCTCTACAAAAAAGTGATTATGCATTATGTACGTCAAACAAACTGGAAAAAAATTACGGGGCTTCAAAGATCGACAGAAATTTAGTCTCCTCAAATTATTTTCTGTTATTTTTAATTTTTATTCGATCAAAAAAAATTTTTTCAAACAATGACAAGCACAGTCTTGTAGGAAATTTAATTTCCTACAAAAAGTATTTGATATCATACATACGTTAAATGAATTAAAAAAAAATTACAGAGATTTAAATGTCAACGAAAAAACGAGTTAAAAAATATCAATTTTCTGAACTTAAATATCAACGAAAAGTAAACTTGATTTTTCATTGATATTTAAAACCCTTTAACTTTTTTCGCATTCATTTGACGTATATATAATACTTTCTGTAGGAAATTAAATTCGCTACAAGACCGTGCTTGTCATTATTTGAAAAAAAAATTTCGATAGAATTAAAATAAAAAACAACAAAAAATACTTTAATACTGAGGAAACTAAATTTTTGTCGATGTTTGACGCCCCGTAACTTTTCTCAGTTTGTTTGATGTACAAATTGCATCAGCACTTTTTGTAGAGAATTTTATTTCCTACGAAATTATACCAGGCAGAATTAAAAAAAAAAATTTTTATAGTCTTAATAACTAAAAACTAAACTGAAAAATTTTCGTGTGTATTTTAAATGGGAAAGGGGACCCCCTTTGTGATAGTTCAAGTCTAAAGATATCTGGCTAAAATTAGGTGAAGTTTTTTTTTATAATATAAAGTAACTTTTGGGCTCATGAGAGTTTAAAAAAAAAGTATTTGTTTTTTTTTGGGACACCCCAATATATATGTATGTAGGAGAGGGAAGTCACCGGTGCTATAAGCAGCAGTGGAAGTAGTTCGGAGCTTGCCACGAGATCGCGCCAACCACTTGTAGTGTGTCTCTAGTAAGAAACTTATTTCAGAACTGTTAAATTCGAAACTTGAGACTATTCTGGCCCGGGTACGCCTCCGTAATTTGGCAGAGTGACAAGTACCTTTTTTGATGGTAATATAGTATATTCTATATTACATAATGACAAAAATATTTATTATCAATGTTTCCATAAATAATTTTTCTTAGAAATTAAACTTGGACTTAAAAAAAAAAATGATTTAAATAAAAAGCGTAGAGCCTCTACTATACAAAAATTCACAATTTATTTAACAAATTGCATAGGAATTCAATTATATATAGTTCTACATAATTATGTATAGTTATATATAATTATATATAGTTATATATAATTATATATAGTTATATGTAATTATATATAATTATATAGGGCCATTTTTCATATATAATTATGCATAATTATGCATAATTATATATAATTATATATAATTTTTTTTACCCGGGCAATTTAACTCCTGAAATATCACGCCCAAAATATGAAGCGGCATATAAAAGATTTATGGAGTGGCGTTCAGTGAAAAAAATTAAAAGCCTTTCGGAAACGGTTCTTGTAACTTATTTTAGTGAACTGGCTGAAACACAAAAGCCATCAAGTTTGTGGGCAACGTACTCAATGTTGCGAAGCATGATCGATATCAAGCATAAAATAAATATTTATAAATATTCAAGCTTGATTGCGTTTTTAAAAAAAAAAAAACAAAGGTTTTAAAAGCAAAAAAGCTCAAACCTTGAGTGCGGAGCAAATTCAACAATTCCTGCAGGAAGCTCCGGACAATCAATTCTTGGCAACAAAGGTAAATTATTTAAATATTTGAATGCAATTTATGAATAAATAAACAGACTCATTTGAATTTTTGTAATTTCAGGTAGCTTTAATTTTTGGAGTGCAAGGTGCCTGTCGGCGGCATGAATTGTGTGACTTGACGGTGGACGACATAGAAGATAAAGGCGACATGCTATTGGTGAAAATTCCAAAAACAAAAACTAGCAGGCCTCGATCGTTTGCAGTTACAGATGAATTTTACCACATTTACAAAAAATATGCTGATTCACGTCCTACCAACTTGGCCTCAAAAAGATTTTTTGTAAATTATCGAGGCGGTAAATGTACATCACAAAACATCGGTATCAACACCTTTGGTAGTATGCCGAAGACCGTCGCAACGTATTTGAAGTTAGAAAATCCAGCATCATATACTGGACATTCGTTCAGAAGAACTTCAGCTACTTTGTTGACTGATTCGGGTGCTGATCTACTTACTATCAAGAGACACGGGGGATGGAAATCTAGTTCAGTTGCAGAAGGCTACGACGAAGATTCTGTGGGTAACAAAAAGCGAATCGGTCAACAAATTGCGAGTACTATATCAGCCAGGCCGTCTACTTCACGTGATCAACAGCTCCAAATTGATCCAGCTATTGAAACAGTACCTGCAGCATCGATCGACATGAATGTACAAGACAAAGGAAATATCGCTTTTGACATTCTAGATCCGGTCTCATCAAAAAATATTAATATTAATTTTTCTAACTGTACAAATTAAACTATTTATTTACACAAAAAATAATTTATTAATTTTATTTATACTCAGTTCATTATTTAAAATAAATCATATTTAATTTATTTTATTTTTTCAGTTTTTTTTTTGTCTGAGGAGGCTTCGCCCCCCCCCCAACCCCCCACCAGGGCTTTGCCCCTGGACCCCGATTTTGCGTGACGATTTAGCGCCGCATTCGTAATAAAAATTACTCACTTCGTTCGTGCGCTCAACTTCGCTCTCGTGGGCAATTGACAACTTATCGCACTAGTTGCACAATATACTAATGTGGTATTGTTTTTTATAATATTCGTTTTATAAAAAAGCTTGAATAAAAGAATGTTAAATAAAAACTTTTTTTAAATTATTCAGACTATCAATGATTATTATATTTAAAATTAGTAATTTAATTGTTACAAATAATTTCGATTTTAATTTTTTTAAATAATAATTTATAATAGTTTATTTGTATTTCATCAATATATAAACTATAACTGGAAACCATGGGATATGGTATCGCCATTTTTTATTTGATTTCTAGACAAACTAGCCAGGCGCTAGCCAGTGCCTCGATATTATACTGGCTAGCGCCTGTCTAGAATCTAGTAAAACTAGCCAAGCGCTAGCCAGCGCCTCGAATTCATTTCTACTAGGGTAATAGTAAATCCTGAGCATGATATTTTTTTTAGACATTTTTTTTAAAAAAAAAAACTGGAATATGAACTTCAAAAAAATCGAAAAAAATTAGATCTCATCGTTAACCCATTATGAGCATAACTGGAAAAGTTGTGGAATAGGTGACAGTTTGCTGTGTAAAATTATGAGGAAAATTGATCAGTACGTGTTTTCTATAATTCGACAATTTATACTTAAAAGTTAAAATTTCAATAGAAGCGTGGTTCAAAAAATTTTTTCAATATTATTTACTGAAAAGATGTTTAAAAACGAACATTTTTTGCCTTCTCGAAAATTTGATTTAAACCTTATTTTCGATATAGGTGTTTGAAAAAAAATTCACTAAAAATCTACATTAATTTCGAATGATGTAACCCGGACTACTCCCTCTCTCCATAAACCTACAACCTGAGCGACACCGTGGCATACCGTAACTCTGCTTTTAGTTTTACAGTCTCTGTTTTTTTTTTTTTTGCTTATAAGTTTTGAGCTTTTTTTTAAGTTTTAGTTTTAAGTTTACATGGTTTTGAGATAGTTCCACAGATCGAAATTTTTCAGATAGATAATTTACGAGTTTTGAGTAAAAAAAGAAATTTCTGTAAAAAAAAACAATTTTCGTGACGATACACCTCTTAATATCAATATTAAGGGCTCAAACTTGCACAATAATCTTTTTTGGTCATCAGAAATAATATTTTCACAGTATCGAAAGAAAAAAAAAAATAGCCGATTTTTTTGGCCCAGTCTAAACTATATATTAAGTGCTTCAATTTAAACGAACATTTTTTTTTAGCGGGCAGAGGAAAATTTTGTTATTTATGTTGAGACGAAAGTTCCTTGCAATTTTCAACTCTTAATTTTAATTTTAAGTACTTTCTCTCGATTATTAAAGTTTTCCCATTTAAAAAGCATGTAAATCGAATAACTTTTCTTTTAAATTACTATAACTTAGCTCGGTTTTCAGATATCGTTTTGAAACCAGTTTTTATATGTAGAGTATTTGCTTTTGAAAAGTGTATAAAACGGTTTTGGTGTAACGTGATCCATGGCGATTGTATCAGCAATTTTTCTTTGGAAATGTAATGTAATGCTTTTGTTTCAGTGTCGTAACGTTTACAAAAAAAAAATTCTGTTTCATGATTTCTAAATAAAAAAAAAATCTAAAAACGGTTGAGCTTGCGGGCCAGCTGCTTTATTCGAGCTTTCTAAGCATTTTCTACAAATATATTCAAGGGTAATGTTGAGCTTGAATGAGTAATGCTAATAATATTTTTTAAGTTGAGGTTTTAGGGGAGACCTGCGTAGTCCATCATTTTCCAGATTTTTTTTGTTTTTTTCATTAAATTCATAGAAATTTTTTTGAGTATAAATATGATCATTGTTGCTTACTACCCTTGTAGGAAATGACGACGGGCCCAGGCTTAGTTGAGGCTTGGCCCAATACTTGCTAACTCTGGGCCAAGCTAGAAATTCAGGCCTGGCTCAAGCTTGTTTGAGTATCGGGATGATATCTTCATGCGAGGCCTGACATTCTATCCTGGCCCAATATCGAGTACCAGTATTGTGCCGAGGCTGCATCTAAGTATTGGCCTAATATCGAGTTCCTGTATTGTGCCGGGACTGCATATTAATATTCTCCCAATATCGAATGTCTGTATTGTACCAAGGCTTTTGATAATTAATAAAGCAGCTATATACTTATTATAAATAAATTGAAAAAAAAAAAAAAAAAAAAAACTTATGTCGGTAATCATGGGCGTAATAGTTAGATATTGAGGTAAATTTGGACATAGAAAAATCGAGTAAACCGGTGGAAATAATTTTTTTTTTTTGCATTTGCTGGTCTCGAACCTGGTCATTCATGGCTGCTAGGCAAGTCTCGTATCCACTAGGCTGTGAGGCTATTCATAGAAACCGGAGGTTTTTAAGTAGTATTTCTTATTTAGCTGCTTTATAATTATATGATATGTGAAATTTTTAAGTAATATAAAATCATTATATTTACTGCTTAAGGTTATTTGAACTCAAATAAAAATATAAATATTAGCGAACTCGAATAAATTTGATAGAAAATTGACTCGTAAGCCGCAACTATCAAACCAAGACACTTGGTAGTCGAGGATTGGCAAAGTCTTGGGCCAAGATTAACAAACCGAGGCTTGGGAGTCAAGGATTGGCAAACTCTTGGGCCAAGATTAACAAACCGAGGCTCGGGAGTTGAGGATTGGCAAACTCTTGGGCCAAAACTAGCAAACCGAGGCTCGGCAATCCAATGTTGTGCTAAGACAGGCCCATTCACGAAATATAAACAATTCTATGAAATGTTATTTACTTCCATAAAATATAATGAAATGTATACAACATCTAAAAATTTTTATAGAAATTCATAAATTTGAACCCAGTATTTAAATGATTGATGTTATAAAAAGATATGTAGGCTTGCCAAATTTTATAAAGTTTTGTAAAATTTCATCAAATTTAAATTCAATGATAACGATGACGTGTTTGTTAATTTTAAATTTTGTGTCATCACAAATAAATTTAGATGGCATTGTTTTTAATTATTTGATTTTATCTTGCTGCCTCCTAACTTTTGGACAGTTGAGTATAACTTTTCATACGCGATATCTTACAAAATTTATTATAGAAGTTAAAAACTTAACATCTCAATAAATACTATTTATTGATGCGCGATCACTATACGTATCGACGTCAGCACCGTGAATAGCATTGGGGACTAAGAACCGAAAAAATCCAGAGTTGAGCCCCGAAATCGCCGGAAATTACGCATTATTAAAAAAAATATTCCTTACTTGCTGCAGTAATGCTGCCATTAGTTCGACTAATGGAAAATATTTAGTTGGAAAATTCTTTATTCGTGATCTAATATTTATTTTTTTAAATTAATTATTGCCAGTAAAATTTTATGGAGCTTCGAAAATTTCATAGAATGATTTTTCCAGGAAAAGTTGGTTCAAGCAATGAAACGAATTTTTATAATAAAAAATAGAATACAAATTTCACTCACCTGATTTCTTAATTAAAATGAATTTATTGTTCAATACAAATTCGAATTTTATTTTATGAGTCAACGTATGAAATTATTAAGACTTAGTGTTATTATTAAACGTCAGATATTGATTTGTTTATGTCAATTTAACAAAGTATGAAAGGATGATGTCGTCTGACGAGATTGTAAACGAATGATGTATCCACAAATGTCTAGATACTTTTTTATACAATAGACATCAATTTTTTTAATTATGTTATATTTTATTTTTTTATTTTTTTTTTGAAACTGTGGATTAGCCGTTGCAACGGCGGATCCGATTCCACTGAATTCCCTGAAATCCCACCGTGTAAATGTGAAAAAATTCCACACAACATACACTTAAATTACACTGCACTCCTCCGGGTTACACGATTTTTACCTGCTATTCCCACCGGAGTTTCAATAGAAGAAGGAGTACACTAAAACTACACTCATTTTACACCACGGCCGATTCAGTGGAAATTTAAATTTTACGCTTAAATTACATCGTATTCCACGATTTTTACCCGCTATTCCCACCAGAGGTTCAATAGACAAAAGATTACACTAAAACTACACTTATTTTACACCACGGCCGATTCAGTGGATATTTAAATTTCACGCTTAAATTACATCGTACTACACAATTTTTACCCGCTATTCCCACTGGAGCTTCGATAAAAGAAAGATTACACTAAAACTACACTTATTTTACACCACGGCTGAATTAGTGGAAATTTGAACTGTACGCTTAAATTACATCCTGTACAACGTATTAAATGAATTGTAAATTATTGTTCATATAGTAGAGACTCTATACTTCTTATTAAAATAACTTTTTTTTGTAAATCCAAGTTACATTAAAGCCCAAGTTTAATTTCTAAGAATAATTACTCATGGAAACATTGATAATGAATATTTTTGTCATTACGTAATATAGGATGTACTATATTACCATCAAAAAAGGTACTTATCACTCTGTCAAATAACGGAGGAGTACCCGGACCAGAATAGTCTCAAGTTTGGAATTTAACACTTCTGAAATAAGTTTCTTGCCAGGGACACTACAACCTGTGGGCGCGATCTCGTGGCGAGAATCGAACTACTTCCGCTGCTGCTTATAGCACCGGTGACTTCCCTCTCCTACATATATACTAGGGTGTTTAAAAAAAAAACAAATTTTTTTTCTTTAATGGTATCCAAAAATTAAAAGTATAACTAAAAATGATAATTTTGGTATCAGTCCAAGCTCTTAATAATAATATTAAGGTTTGCCTCAATCCATTTTTCTATTTTCCATTTAAATTTCACGGAAAAATTTTTTTTTTTTTTTTTAATTTTCTAGCTCACAAACTAATCGACGGATTTTTATGCACTATAAATGTTTTTGTAGGAAATTGAGCGCTCTACAAAAAAAGTCTCTTATCATTTTTTGATGAATCCTACTGTTCAAAAGTTATTTAAGCTTCAAGTCGTTTATAGTAAATTTTGAGATTTTTTTACTTTTTCAGCGAAAGTATCAGCCTTATCAAAAAATATCATAAGAACTTTTTGTAGATAGTTTTATTTCTTACAAATTATTACAAATAAAATTGTTCGATAGTCCGCATTGTTAACAAGTTATTTTCATTTCAATGTCAAGCTCTTAAAAAAATAGATTCCTGATTGATTTTAAGAGCTTGACATTGAAATGAAAATAACTTGTTAACAATGCGGACTTTCGAACAATTCTATTCGTAATAATTTGTAAGAAATAAAATTATCTACAAAAAAGTTCTTATGATATTTTTTGGTAAGACTGATATTTTCGCTAAAAAAGTAAAAAAATCTCAAAATTTACTATAAACGACTTGAAGCTTAAATAACTTTTGAACAGTAGGATTCATCAAATAATAATAAGAGACTTTTTTTGTAGAGCGCTCAATTTCCTATAAAAACATTTATAGTGCATAAAAATCCGTTGATTAGTTTGTGAGCTAGAAAATTAAAAAAAAAAAAAAAAATTTTTTCCGTGAAATTTAAATGGAAAATAGAAAAATGGATTGAGGCAAACCTTAATATCATTATTAAGAGCTTCGACTGGTACCAAAATTTTCATTTTTAGTTATACTTTCAATTTTTGGATACCATTAAAGAAAAAAAATTTGTTTTTTTTTTTAAACACCCTAATATATACATATATATCTTTACTCCCAACTTATTTTTCTCTTAGTGTAAGCATTTTTTTTTTCTTAGTTGGAGCATACAAAAATTTTTGCGTTTAAGAAATAGTACTTATTCCGAGAAAATTTATTGTCTTTAAACCAAAAAATGTTATATTGTTTCAAAAAACGAACACATCTTTTTTACAAAAAATATTTCTCATACTTAGAAAAAAAGAACTCTTGAAACAAGTAAAAATTTTTTTTGTTCAAGCATAAAAATATGTTAACGAGGAAAAAAATATTTTGATTCAGAATAATTATTTACTAGGTGCAAGAAAATTTCAATTTTCTGAATTGTTAAAACAAATTTTTTGTATCAAGATTAATTTTCTTGGTTCTAGTGAACTGTATTACTTTGTGAAAAATAAATTGTAGGAAGTGAAATGATTTACAGAAAAGACTCTATCACATTTCAAGATAACTCTGATAGTTTTGCCGAAAAAGTAAAAAATCTCGAGATAATTTAATGTGAGTGAATGAGTCAAAAAATTTAGAGCGATCATAAAGCACCCTCAGCGCTTTCGCGCTTGAGATGTGCAATAATACTAAAATTTACTATGAATCCAACTTTGACTTCGAATATTTTTCAAAAAATTATAAGAGACCTTTTTTGTGTAACGTTCAATGTTTAACACAAGTATTCATTGATTTTTCCAATACACAGATTCCCTGGTGAGTGATAAAATTTTAAACTGTAAAAAAAATTTTTCCTATTTTATTTAAATGGGAAACCGAAAAATACGATGGGCTACCTCTAAAACTTGAATTTAAGAGCCAAGCTTCTGACAGAATTTTTATTTTGTCATATTCCGTCAATATCTGGTGGTGCCCGAAAAAAAAAAAAAAATGTTGTTTTTCAGCACACCCTAATTCTTATATTATAAAATAATTCCAACTTTTAGTATTGATTACAAATACATTTTACAATTATCTGATTATTTTGCACCAAGTAAATAATTATCTTGATATTTTTATCTTAAGTCAACATTTTTATCTTAAGTTAACAATTTTTTTTTTCAAATCGACATATTTTTATGCTTAAATTAAAAAATTTTTAATTCCTTAAAGTGTTTTTATTTCTTAGTATGAGAGATATTTTTTTGAAAAAAGTTTTTCTTTAAAAGTGAAAATGAATTGTATTTTTTAATCAAACAATTGAAAACAGAACATAGTTAAATGACGAGTTATTTAAAAATTCAAGTTGTAGTAAAACACAGGTATCTATTATGGAATCTGTAGATTGCTTGTTAATTATATATAACCATATATAATTATGTAAGATTATATATATAACCATGTGATTTTTTTATTGACATTATATATAATTATACGCAATTATATAAAATCATATATAAACATTAGGGTGTGCCATTTTGAGACGACTTTTTTTTCAACAAAAAAATAAGCTGAAAATTTGCAGGAAGGTGAGAAAAGAAGCCTGTTCAAAGAGGAGCTCTTAATATTAATATTTAGTGCCTATTTCTAATTTGTCATTTCCCATTTAAATAACATGATAAAAAATTTTTTTATTTTTTTAGCTCAGCATTCGCACGTCATATAAATAAGTCCATAGGATATTCTTCAAAAGAATTTAACGCTCTACAAAAAAGTTCTCTCATCATTTTTTATAAATTCATCTATTCGAAAGTTATTGGAGCAGGAAGTCAAATCTATAATAAATTTCCAGATCATTATTTTTTTTCAGCTAAACTATCAGACTTATTAAAAAATGTCATAGGACTTTTTTGATAGACAATTTTATTTCTTACAAATTATTATTAATGGTTTATTTAATTTCCGCATTGTTTACTAGTTATTTTCATTTAATACCAAGCTCGTAAAAATAATAGTCTTCCAATCTATTCTGAGACCTTAACATTAAAATAAAAATAACTCAAAAACAATGCGGAATTTCAACGAACTTCATTACAAATAATTTGTAGGGAATAAAATTGTCTACAAGAAAGGAACTATGGCATTTTTTAATAAGTCTGATAGTTCAGCTGGAAAAGTAAAAGATCTGAAAATTTAGTATTGATTTAACTTCCAGCTCCAATAACTTTTGAATAGATGGCTGTATCAAAAAATGATAAGCGACTTTTTTTTTAAATTTTTTTATTATGTTATTTAAATGGAAAATGGAAAATTAGAAATAGGCACCTCGAAATATTAATATTAATAGCTCCACTTTAAACAGGCATCTTTTCTCACCTTCCTGCAAGTTTTCAGCCTGTTTTTTCGTTGACAAAAAAACAGGCTGAATTTTTTTTGTGGCATTATATATGATTATATATAATTCTGTATGGTTATATATAATTCTGTATAATTATGTCTAACTCGATATGATTCATATATAATTATATATAATTATTTAAAATTATATATAGTTTTTTTTTTACTCGGGCGCTTATATACTACATCGTATTACACGATTTTTACACGCTATTCCCACCGGAGCTTCGATGAAAGAAAGGGTACACCAAAACTACACTGATTTTACACGGCGGCTGTTTCAGTGGGAATTTCAATTTTATGCTTAAATTACATCATATTATACCGTTTTCTTTTTCAGTGCAAGTTCTCCTTTAACGTGAAAATAATTATTATACAAACTAATTACACCAAAATTTTAAAATATCAAAAATACGCTAGAAAACGCAGACAAAACGTCGTAAAACTCTAAGAAAACACAGTTGAATCCTCGTGTCATCATGGCAGACAAAACACCGCTTTTCACCGGAAAACACCGTCGAAACTCCGTTGATACGCCGAGTTTTTAGCGAATTCGTACGGTGGCGCTTGAACTACCAGGATACACAGTGGAAATTCAATGGTAATAGAGTGTAAAACGAGTGTCAGTAGATTAGTGTGAAACAAGTGTAAACTGAAAGTGAAATTTTCACAAACCCACCGTGTGATACACGTGAAATTCCGGTGTATTTTCAGTGTAATTCGAATTACACTAAGTTAACACTGAAACCCACGGTGGAAACGGATCCGCCAGGGTGGAAAAGAATAAAATTCGTAATTAGAATTGACTGTAGTATTATTACAATCATTTACTGAACAATTGTAATATGATTTTTTATTTATTTTCATGATTTCTTATTGATAATTGCACTTTTTTTTTATAAAACAAATCACTTATTTACATATAATCGCACCAAGGAACTGTCATAATATTCGTCATACAGTGCGTAAAAGCGCCGCCTCTGGCGCTGGCCTCGATGGCCTCGGAGCGAATAATAATATTTTAGTTTGTTATCTTTAATCAAATATAAGTATAGGCGTCTGTTATAAAGAGTATCAATATTGTCAGGTGAAGTTAAAATTTAATTACTTTTTTATAATAGTGAATATTTAATATATTTGTATTAGTACAAATGAACATATTTTGAGTCATGTGATATGATTATCGTAATTATTTAACAATTTAACTTCGAGGAAACAAATGTCTTTGAATAAACATGCAATCGAAATTCTTATTTTATGAATAAATTGATTCAACATGTTTACATAGTAGACTTTTTCAAATTAGGGGACTATTTTTTTTTTTTTTGATGAACATTGAAAAATCGAAAGGGTATCTTAAAATATGGTGACAGTTAAAATTTGAGCTCTTAATATTGATATTTAGAGGTGGCTATTTGTAATTTTCGATTTTTCATTTAGATACATGGTAAAAAATACATAACTTCCAAAAAAATCAAGATACAAAAAATCTCTTCTTAACTATTTTGTAGGAAATTTACTGATCTACAAAAAGGTCTATTATGATTTTTTCATGAATTCAACCATTCACAAGATATCTGACGTCAAAGTTTGATAAAATTCAAAGAACTTGTTTTTGCTCGTTCCGAATTTTATACAATGCCAACTAATGAGAATTCAGAAATTTTCAATACAATTTTTTGTAGGAAATTGAACGCTCTACAAAAAAAGTCTCTTATCGTTTTTTGATAAATCCATCTGTTCGAAAGTTATTAGAGGTCGAAGTAAAGTTGGAGATCTTTTTACTTTTCCGGTGAAACTATCGGACTAAACATAAAATGTCATAGAATCTTTTTTGTGGGCAATTTTATTTCTTACAAATTACCTCTGACAAATTTTTTTTAAATTCTGCATTCTCTTTTAGTTATTTCCCTTTTAATGATAAGCTCCTAAAAAAAGTGTTCTGATCGATTTTAAGAGCTCGACATTAAAATGGAAATAACTAGAATAGAATAAAGAATTCGGAAAAAATTTATCAATAATAATTTGTAGGAAATAAAATTGTCTACAAAAAAGATTTAATGACATGTTATGATTTGTCCGATAGTTTCACCGAAAAAGTAAAAAGATCTCCAACTTTACTTCGACCTCTAATAACTTTCGAACAGATGGATTTATCAAAAAACGATAAGAGACTTTTTTTGTAGAGCGTTCAATTTCCTACAAAAAATTGTATTGAAAATTTCTGAATTCTCATTGGTTGGCATTGTATAAAATTCGGAACGAGCAAAAACAAGTTCTTTGAATTTTATCAAACTTTGACGTCAGATATCTTGTGAATGGTTGAATTCATGAAAAAATCATAATAGACCTTTTTGTAGATCAGTAAATTTCCTACAAAATAGTTAAGAAGAGATTTTTTGTATCTTGATTTTTTTGGAAGTTATGTATTTTTTACCATGTTTCTAAATGAAAAATCGAAAAATACAAATAGCCACCTCTAAATATCAATATTAAGAGCTCAAATTTTCACTGTCACCATATTTTAAGATACCCTTTCGATTTTTCAATGTTCATCAAAAAAAAAAAAATAGTCCCCTAATTTGAAACAATCTAGTACATAGTCATTTCAATGATCATTTAGTTGGAATTTGAAATTCAAATAATCGAGTGAATTTTAGCAAAGTTTCATCAGACAGTATCAGCTTATTTACTCATTCATTGACCCAAGAATTCATGCAGAAATCTATTGAAACTTGGAAAAAAATCCTACCTTGAAGAAAATAAATCATGTACGCCCATATATATAGAGCAACGATAATTATAAGCCATATTTTATACGCATACCACACTTGGATCATATCATTTATATGTGCTCTAGATATGAATCGTGTTTATTTTAGAAATGGATCATTTATGAAGCATATATAAGAAACGGCAATGTATGCTCAATATATTTCAAAGATGGATGATATTCGCAACCTATATACGGACATTTATAAGAATTGACCATATATGCGCCATAATTCAGTCCTATCATTTATGTATGCACCAAATACAAATTGTAAATATTTTATATGATAATCATATGGGCATGTACGAAAATTGGTCATATGTTCACCATAAAGGGGTGAGATAATCCACTTATGCTTCTAATACATGAATTAGATACTCCTACACTTATACTTGAATTGTATAAGGGACATTCTATACCAAATGAGGCAGCTTGGAAAATTTTAATTTCCTTCACTTTTTGATATTTTATAGAACCCATTAGAAATCTTCTGGTAAAGTTTATGATTCTTTCGATGACCCGTTTGAAAATCGTTTTTTTTTTTTTGTATCGTTTTTTGTTCGTAACTTTTCCTCTCTTAATCTGAATCAGTGAATATTCAGTGATGTAAATATTCCCAAGTATATCATTGCAAATCAGTAAAATTTTACAGATTCAATTATTAGAAATCGATTTACGATTCTACTCAGTGAAATCGTTACATAATAAATTTGTGATCGTTAGAGATGTAATTAGTCATAACTACTGATTTAGTTTTTGTTGCGGAGAAATCAATACTTATTGCTTAATGCACATTCAAAAATACATGAATTCATATCATAATCATGTATTAAGTTTTTTTTTGTAAATTTGCAAAATTTATTCTCTATTCATCATTATGGATGCCAATTTTCGTTACCTTTTATTATTTTTCTAATTCGTTTAAGTAGCTTGTACAAGTTTTCATTTAAACCAGGTGTTTAAAATTAATAATTAGTCGTTAAGTTCTTTACTTTTTTTACCATTTATTATAAACAGACTTAACCACTAATTTTCAAAAACTAAAAAATAATAATAGCTATGAAGGTTCTACAATCCGACTAAGCTGAAAAGTTGTGGTAGGGGACCCCCAGATAGGAGTCCCCAGTGTTGGACAGGGAGGCCATGTCTTGCCCAACTATGGGTAATCAAGCTTGGGCTTACCTACATTGGCCCATTCTTACGCCAAAACTAGGCACTCAACCTTGGCCATTTCTATAATTAACCAACTGTGGGTCAGAACTGGCTGACCGAAATTGAGCCATACCTATGGTTACCCATCCATGGGTTAAAACTGGCAAATCCAGCTCTGCTCATTCAACGGCATGCCAACATTGGTACAATGCTGGGTAACCTAGGCTTGGCCATTCCTGCGAATACTTATCCCTGGGCCAGACCTGGCTAACCCAGCTTCGGCCATGCCTATGGGTACCTATTCTTGGTCCAGAACTGGTGTTTATTCTGCATTATGTTTTACCATAATGTAGATATTTTAATTTAACTATTTTGATTATTGATAAATGTTTGATAAATGTTTTGATACTTGATGATAATTGATTTGTAATAATTTGATGATTAAATAAAAAAGGAGATGTTTTTTAATATTGATAAAAAACTGTGGATTTCATTTTCTCGTTTTTCTTTATTACTCTGCGCTAAGTTACAAAAATATTTAAAGTGATAAGTTTGGTAACCGATTCGATAGCTAGATAGTTGAACATAGTAAAGTAACGGTTGTTGGTCAGCGTCACCGATGTGCCACTCTTGCAGAGCAGGGGGCAGGATCATTTTCTCGTTTGGGGATGTCGAGTTAGGCTGATTGATGAAAATGTATGCAAATAAGGTAGTAGGTGCGTTTAAGAATGGAAGTTGATGGGATGAGAGGGACAGTGGAAGTGGTAGTTCTAAATGATAAGTTGCGTCCATGTTGTGACAAGATGTGAGGGCAATAAAATAGGATAGGTACTTAGAGGATTAGAAAAAATATAAACTTGAAAGAATACAAGGATAAGGTAAAAGAAACTTGGTTGAATTACAGAATTTAAAATAGTAAAACAATTTATCGACAGATGTTTACATGAATAGACGGATTAAGTTAAAACGTAAAGTAAAATGAAATTAAAATTTATGATCAGTCCCAAATAAAAATTTAAAAATTATTTTAGTGTAAAAATATTTCGAAGTAAATGTTTAAATATTTCTTGCTTTGCAACAACTGGCTAACTCAGGTTTTCTATTGATTATTCAAATAACTTACTATTGTAGTTATTTTAATGAATAATTACACAGGTCCGCACAAAAAAGTGACCTGTGCTGGGTGTTCGACAAAGATTATCCGACTTTTTTTTTACCGCTGACCATGAATCGGAAGTCGAAATTGGGGATCAAACTGCAAAAAACGGAGAAAAATAAAAACAACCGATAAAATCTACGATCTAATAATTTTATCTGCATGAAAATTATAATTTTATAATTTCTGTCGTTTTCTGATCCTTTTCTCTTCAAATGACCTGTGCAACGGATTTCTGCTACGCTTTTTTCCTCTCTATTAAGTTTTTCTTGGTAAGAACGAAATATAGTATAGTTCTGGTTAGCACAATTGGTAGAGTATTCTGCGCGATACCGACATGGTCTGGGCTCGATTCCTAGTTCGGGCTATCTATATTTTTCTGAATTCATCTATAAATTGTCTTATTGAGAAGGATTGCATGTTCAGGCTCCCTTGTAGGAAATGATGACGGGCTCAGGCTTAGTTGAAGCTTGGCCCAATACTTGCTAACTCTGGGCCAAGCTAGAAATTCAGGCCTGGCCCAAGCTTGTTTGAGTATCGGGATGATAACTTCATGCGAGGCCTGACATTCTATCCTGGCCCAGTATCGAGTACCAGTATTGTGCCGAGGCTGCATCTAAGTATTGGCCTAATATCGAGTTCCTGTATTGTGCCGGGACTGCATATTAATATTCTCCCAATATCGAATGTCTGTATTGTACCAAGGCTTTTGATAATTAATAAAGCAGCTATATACTTATTATAAATAAATTGAAAAAAAAAAAAAAAAAAAAAACTTATGTCGGTAATCATGGGCGTAATAGTTAGATATTGAGGTAAATTTGGACATAGAAAAATCGAGTAAACCGGTGGAAATAATTTTTTTTTTTTGCATTTGCTGGTCTCGAACCTGGTCATTCATGGCTGCTAGGCAAGTCTCGTATCCACTAGGCTGTGAGGCTATTCATAGAAACCGGAGGTTTTTAAGTAGTATTTCTTATTTAGCTGCTTTATAATTATATGATATGTGAAATTTTTAAGTAATAGAAAATCATTATATTTACTGCTTAAGGTTATTTGAACTCAAATAAAAATATAATTATTAGCGAACTCGAATAAATTTGATAGAAAATTGACTCGTAAGCCGCAACTATCAAACCAAGACACTTGGTAGTCAAGGATTGGCAAAGTCTTGGGCCAAGATTAACAAACTGAGGCTCGGTAACCCAATGTTTTGCCAAGACAGGCCTCGTCGTAAAAAATTTGTTTCCTACAAGGGTTTCCACTACATAAATTTGGTGTATTACCGTACGATGGACGGTGTGGCTCACGGAAAATAAATTTATTACATCCAAAACAATTGAAGATGGAAAATTATTGAAAGAGCAGGCAGAAAAATTTTTCAATAATGTGAAACAAAAAATCATAATTCATAAATTACCAAATACATACAATTTAGATCAAAGTGGTTTTCAGTTGGAAATGCATTCTTGGTGAACTTCAGCCGTTGAAAGAGAGAATCAGATATAATATCTCTTATAATTTGTTACTTCTACGATACATAGTTACATAGTTCAACCAACTGTATCCACTGATGGAAAGCTTTCATTCCGACTATTTTTGGTTTTAAAAGAACCACGTTGTAAATTTGGACCAATAGTTTGCATGACGATTTTCAGACTACAAATATACATCAAGAAGCATGAAAATCAGGGAAACTTACGTCCGGTATAAATTAGTTTTAACTTTTTGGATTCAACTTGAATAATTATTAATAAAATTATTTCATAATTTTTAGTTTTCAGATCATTTCATAATTTTGTTGGAGAGGGTATTTTTTTCCCAAATATTAGTCCAAAATCTCTCTTAATAGTTGATTTATGGACTAGACATTGTCTTGAAGTTGTACACAGCGTTAAACTATTAAATAATGATGTTGAAATAATCATCATACCCAAAAGTACATCTGGAAAAATTCAACGGCTTGATGGTTTTGGAAACAATTTGTTCAAAATTTTTCGGATCGTACAATTTTGATGAATTTGGAAATAAGTTTGCATTAACGAGATAACATTGTATAATTGCAACTGCTTACTCTTATACTGTTATCATCGCCTCTATATGAAAATTTATTCAAGTAGTCGTGGTTTAAAACTGGATACACTAAAATTAAACCAGGTGAGTTCGAAAATTCTGTGGATTTTGAATTTCAAGGATCATGCAATTCTCACTGCGAGGTTCCTGGATGTCAAAATAGAGCAATAATCCGCTGTTCATGGTGCAAAAAGTCGTTGTGGTTTCAGCACTTTTTTCATAAACTTCATGATTGCAAAACATGCGTTGAATAGATCTACATATAAGTAAATAACGAATATTCAACAATCATCAAAATGGTAAAATATTTTTGTAAAAATAATTGGTAAATTCTTGTTGAACAAATGTATTAGAATCAAATGTATCGTTTTTGAAGCTTTTTTTTTTTTTTTTTTTGAAGCTGATTTAAATTATATGATATTTATAATGCTTGATATCCTGGTACAAGTAATCAACTCTGGAGGAGAATGTTAAAAACAATGATGTTTCAATTTAAACTAAAGAACGTGTTCTATGAAATCATGTGGTGATCGAGAGAGACTATAGGGACCAAGACCTTGTATAATTTTTTAAATATTTGGTTAATTTTATTCTGAGTTATCTGCGTAAAACGTGGAAAAATGTAATTTTTTTAATTCATTGACACCGATATCTTTTGAGCTTATCAACCGATTCTGACGTTCAATGTAGCCATTGACACGTTTTTTTCAGTGCTAGAGTTGCCTAGATTTAGGAATTGATCAGATGAGTCACTTCAAGTATAATTGAAAAAAATTTTTGAAGGACTACGACCCGTACATGTGACCCTGCGACGCGTGCTGAAATTAATGCCCTCGCCACATAAAAACTAGATATCTTAGTAATCTAACTAAGCAATTTACTATTGTTTAACATATGTTTAATTGACACAATTAATGGCAACCTGTGAAGAGAAGTCTGTTGCTGTTTAGCGACACGGTGCACCTACGAAAATACCCCAACAATCGACTCTAACAAAATTACTATTTTTCGAAAAATTAATTTATTATCATTTCATTTTATTTTCAGCAAATTCTTAGTATTTATTCATAATTTGACAATGCCAGTTTTAATTGTTTTTAACGTTATATGAAAATACAGTACATTGTATCAAAAAAATACAAAAACAACCACGTGGTGCAGCACCCTACACATGATGAATTGAAATAACCATGTTCAGTGTATAGCTGTTCAAGATACATTTTGACAAAAAATTTTCGGTTGCTCAATGAGGTCTTACTATGTTTAATAGGTAGAGCTCAGTCGAAAATCTTAAGACGCGTTGCAATATTTCATTATAACACTCCCTTTTCGCAACACAAGTGGAAAACAAGGAAATCTACTTTAACTTTACTCTATTTCTCAGCACCAATCGTTAAACAGCCGTTAAGGGCTCACAACAGAGTCCATAAGACACACAAGTTAGGCCTGCGTTTAATAAAATTATATGTAAGCTACGTCGCTTATGGTTTCTCGCAACAAAGTTTTAATCACATTCAATACTCACTAAAACCATTTTTTTTTTCCCAACAAGGTTTCTATCCTTCTCGAACCAAGATTATCAGTTTCAAGAGAGATATTTTCTGTGAGTAGAGGAATTTATTTTTCATAATAATTTCAATGTAGTTTATTGACGTAATTAATTATTAATTAATAATTAAATATATTTTTATTATATTTTACAAATGTTTTGACTATAAATATATTTTTACACATATACACGAATGATCAGGTAACATCGACTTATGACACTGCTGGAATGTGATGAGATAAGCTATTCATTATTTGTACGAGGTATTGAGTAAGGTTTATACGAACACTGAAAAAAATTGAAAATATTATTGCATGTAGTGAATGTAATTATATATATATATTTTGATTTAACTCGATCCCTGTTAATTGTATCAGTAATTTTTTTTTAGAAATGTAAGCTTTTGTTTTAGTGTCGTAACCTTTACAAAAAAAAAAAAATTCTGTTTCATGATTTCGAACCAAAAAAATATCTAAAAACGGTTAATCCTGCGGGCCAGCTGCTCAGCGGTCGGAAACGTTACTACTTATCCACTGCGCACACTTGCCCCACGTGACTCTATTCAAGCTCTTTGAGCGTTTTCTACAAATATATTCGAGGGTAATGTTGAGCTTGAATGTGTATTGCTAATAATGTTTTTGAAGTTGAGTTTTTTGGGGAGACCTGCATAGTCTATCGTTTTCAGGATTTTTAACTTCCCGCTTAGAAAATCGATGATTTTCGAAAATTTCGGGAAGTTATTGTTTTCACCCCGGTTTTCGAAAATCGAGTTTTCATCAGATGTCGACGTTTTGAGGTCCTAGGAAGCTATTCTGACTATTTTTAGAATGATGTCCGAGTGTCTGTATGTGTGTGTGTGTGTGTATGTGTGTGTGTGTATGTATGTATGTACGTAAACTCTTTATAACTTTTTGACTAATAAACCGATTTGGATGGTTAAGGCAGCAATCGAAAGAGCTTTTTAGCCATCAACTTTTCTGAGAATTTCAGATCATTTGACCAAGTAGACTCGAAGATATTGGCCAATTACGAAAAAAAAAAAATTTTTTTTTTTTAGTTTTTTATTGCTTTCTTAGAAACGACTTATACGATCGACTTCAAAATCTAATCAGCTCTAGAAGTTAATAAAATGCGTCGATTGCCACCTCAAACATCAAAATCGCATAATTCGTTCGAGAGTTATCGTTGGAGAAAGAAATAGGAAAAAACAGTTTTTTGCGAATATCTTTGAAACGATTCAACCGAAAAATCTAAAAATCTAATGAGCTTTAGAATCTATTAAAATGCGTCGATTGTCACCTTAAACTTAAAAATCGGATAATTCGTTTGAGAGTTACTGCAGGAGAAAGAAATGCTAAAAACTGTTTTTTTCGAAAATAATGGCATGCAAAAGTATTTTCGAGCTCAAAGAGCTCGAAAATGTATTTACAACGATGTTTTCGAGCTCAAGGAGCTCGAAAACAGCGGGAAGTTTTGGGGCTGGCCCGCAGGGTCAACCGATGCCCAGATTTTTTTTTTATTAAATTCTTTGAAATTCTTTTAAATGGAAATAAATTTATTGTTGCTTACTATTTTCAGCAAACAAAAAAAAGGTGCTGCTTCGGTGCATCTTTGTAATAATATGACAACCATTATTATTGCAGAAATTACAATTGATATCGAACGATTCATTTTCTTAAATAGCTTCTACTCGTTAGAAACCTGTAAAAAATTAATTTTTTTTTTGTTATTCACTGTGATATTTTTTTCGATGATATTTTATGAACGTCAAATTCAGTACTAAGATGATCATTTTCTATAGTTTTATAAAACTCCGTCGAGTTTTATAAAATTTCATAAAGTTGTACAAAATTTCACTCAATCATCTAAAATTGCATAAAATTTTGTTTCACGAAATATTGAAGATTTTATGAAATGTTATCGACTTCCATAAAATTTAATGGGATGTATACGAAATCTAGAAATTGTTATAAGAATTCATTAACTTGAATCCAGTATTTAAATTAATGATGTTATAAAAACTTATGTAGGCTTGTAAAATATTATGATGTTTTATAAAATTTCATAAAATTTGAATTCAATGATAACGATGATTTGTTTTTTTTTTAATTTTTAATTTTACGTCAATACAAATAAATTTAGATGGCATTGTTTTTAATTATTCGATTTTAACTTGCTGCCTTCAATCTTTTGGGCAGTAGTGCATAACTTTGCGTATTTAGTGTTGCAAAAAAACAATCGATTAATCGAATAATCGATTTTTTATTTTAAACAATCGATTTTTTTTAATCGATTCTATATGCTTCGATTAATCGATAGAAAATCGATTCAAATTTTAAAATACGATCTTTAAAAATCGATTTTTTTTCATAAAATAATGGTAAAAAGAATTTTTTTTAAATTCGTAGATTAATACCTTTAATAATTTTTAATTAATTTAATGAGTGCATTAATCACATATCTAATATGTGAGGAAATTTATTTTTATTAAAAAAATTTTTTTTTCCACAATCGATTACAATAATCGATTGTTAGCAATTCGATTGCGCAACTTTCAAGTTGAAGTTATTGAACAATCGATTGTCTTTAAATCTTAGAAACAAAAACGATTATTAAAAAAATAAAAATTTAAGTAGTTAAAACAAATTATGAAAAAACCATTGTCTATCATTAAATTTATTGTAAGTATTCCAAAATTGATATTTTAAAACACAAAGTCGATTATTTCATAATCAATTGCTTATTATACGATTTTGCAACTTTAAAGTTGAGTTTAAATAATCGATTATTAAAAAAATAATGTCAAAAACATTTCTAGCTTTCAAAGTTCGAAAAATGCATATTTATGCATCAAAAATTCAATTGTCATAATCGATTGTTACACTCTCGATTGTGCAACTATATAGTTGTTTTAAGAAACAATTGCTATTTTTGAGTTTGAAATAATCGATTGTTCAAAAAATCGATTATTTGCAAACGATTAATCGGCTCTATCGATCATTGCAGTTCGATTATAATCGATTGTCAACAATCGATTATCTCATTCGATTGTTGCAACACTATTGCGTATGCGATATCTTATAGAACTTATTATAGAAGTTTAAAACTTGATATCTCGATAAATACTATTTATTGATACGTGATCACTACACGTATCGACGTCAGTAAAGTAAATACTCTTGGGGACTTAGAAATGAAAAAAGTCCAGGGTTGAGCCTTGCAATCGCCAGAAATTACGGATTAATAAAAAATATTCTTGATTCGCTTCAGTAATGCCGCCATTACTTCGATTAATGGATAATATCTAATCGGAAAATTCTTTATTCGTGATCTAATAATTTTTTTTTTCTGAATAATTAATGCCAGCAAAATTTGATGGACTTTAGCAAATTTTATAGAAAGATTTTTCCAGGAAAAGTTTTTTCAAGCAATGAAACAAATATTTATACTAAAGAATAGAATACAAATTTTACTCACCTGATTTCTTAATTAAAATGAATTTATTGTTCAATACAAATAAAAATTTTATTTTATGAGTCAACGTATGAAATTATTAAGATTCAGTGTTATGATTGAACGTCAAATATTGATTTGTTTATATCAATTTAACAGAGTATGAAAGAACAATGTCGTCCGACGAGATTGTAAACAAATGATGGATCTACAAATGTCTACCTGCTTTTTTATACCATAACTATCAATTTTTTTTATTTGTGTTATGCTAATTCTTTTTTTTTTTGTGATTATGATAATATTTTGATTCGTTATCTCTGAGCGACTGTAACTATAGGCGTCTGTCATTAAGTTTATCAATAATATCAGGTGGAGTTGAAATTTAATTTCTTTTTCATAATAGTGAATATTTAATATATTTGTATAGGTGCGAATGAACATATTTTGAGTCATGTGATATGATTATTGTAATTATTTAACAATTTAACTTTAAGAAAACAAACGTCTTTGAATAAACATGCGATCAAAATTATTACTTTATGAAAAAACTGATTCAACATGTGTACTTAGTTATTTTAATGATCATTCAATTGGAATTTGAAATTCAAATAATCGAGTAAATTTTAGCAAAGTTTCATCAGACAGTATAAGCTTATTTACTCATTCATTGATCCAAGTATTCATGAAAAAATCTATAGAAATTCCGAAAAAAATCCTACCTTGAAGAAAATAAATCATGTATGCCCATATATATGGAGCAACGATAGTTATAAGCCATGTTTTATACGCATACCACACTTGGATCATATCATTTATATGTGCTCTCGATATGAATCGTGTTTATTTTAGAAATGGATCATTTATGAAGCATATGTAAGAAACGGCAATGTATGCACAATATATCTCAAAGATGGATAATATTGGCAACATATAAACGGACATAATTCAGTCCTATAATTTATGTATGCTCCAAGTACAAATTGTAAATATTTCATATGATAATCATATATATGGGCATATACGAAAATTGGTCATATGTTCACCATAAAGGGGTGAGATAATCCACTTATGCTTCTAATACATGAATTAGATACTCCTACACTTATACTTGAATTGTATAAGGAGCATTCTATACCAAATAAGGCAGTTTGGAAAATTTTAATTTCCTTCACTTTTTGATATTTTATAGAACCCATTAAAAAACTTCTGGTAAAGTTTATGATTTTTTCGATGACCCGTTTGAAAATCGTTTTTTTTTTTGTATAGTTTTTTGTTCGTAACTTTTCCTCTCTTAATCTGAATCAGTGAATATTCAGTGATGTAAATATTCCCAAGTATATCATTGCAAATCGTAAAATTTTACAGATTCAATTATTAGAAATCGATTTACGATTCTACTCAGTAAAATTGTTACTCAATAAATTTGTGATCGTAAGAGATGTAATTAGTCATAACTACTGATTTAGTTTTTGGTGCAGAGAAATCAATACTTATTGCTTAATGCACATTCAAAAATACAAAAATTCATATCATAATCAAGTATTAAGTTTTTTTTTGTAATTTTGCAAAATTTATTCTCTATTTATCATTATGGATGCCAATTTTCGTTACCTTTTATTATTTTTCTAATTCGTTTAAGTAGTTTGTACAAGTTTTCATTTAAACCAGGTGTTTAAAATTAATAATTAGTCGTTAAGTTCTTTGCTTTTTTTACCATTGATTATAAACAGACTTAACCACCAATTTTCAAAAACTAAAAAATAATAATAGCTATGAAGGTTCTACAATCTGACTAAGCTGAAAAGTTGTGGTAGGGGACCCCCAGATAGGAGTCCCCAGTGTTGGACAGGGGGGCCATGTCTTGCCCAACTATGGGTAACCAAGTTTGGGCTTACCTACATTGGCCCATTCTTACGCCAAAACTAGGCACTCAACCTTGGCCATTTCTGTGATTAACCAACTGTGGGTCAGAACTGGCTAACCGAAAGTCAGCCATACCTATGGCTGTCTATCCTTGGGCCAAAACTGGCAGATCCAGCTCTGCTTATTCAACGGCATGCCAAAATTGGTTCAATGCTGGGTAACCTAGGCTTGGCCATTCCTGCGAATACTTATATCCCTGGGCCAGACCTGGCTAAGCCAACTTCGGACATGCCTATGAGTACCTATTTGTGGGCCAAGACTGGTTAACCTGAGTTCAGCTTTGCTTGTGGTTACCCACTCTTAGGCTGGAATAGCTATCCCAGGTTTTTAATTGATTATTCAAATAACTTATTATTACAGTTATTTTAGTGAATAATTACACAGGTCCTCAAAAAAAGTGGCCTGTGCTGGGTGTTCGACAAAGATTACCCGACGGATTTTTTACCGCTGACCCCGAATCTGAAGTCAAAATTGGGGGTCAAAGTGCAAAAAACGGAGAAAAAAAACTGATAAAACCTACGATCTAATAATTTTTTTTGCACGAAAATTATAATCTTATAATTTTTGTCGTTTTCTGGTCGTTTTCTCTTCAAATGACCTGCGCAACGGATTTCTGCTACGCTTTTTTCCTCTCTACTGAATTTCTCTTGGTAGCATCCAAAAATTTTGGAAAATCCAAAAGTGCACACCTCGAACGCTCATATTCTATTTTTTTTAATTAATTTATTTTACGTTAACACGAAACATTCGTTGACTGTTCAATATCAACAGATCTTCATGACTTAATGCAAAAAATTTATGACCCTGAACACTGATAGAAGAATTTATTTGCACCAAATAAGATTTATTTATAGTTAATAAATGATTTATTTGAAAGCTTTAACCAAACAAATATTTATTAATAGTTAATAAATGATTTATTAAATGAGATTTATTTGAACCAAATAAATATTGATTAATAGTTAATAAATGGCTTATTTGAATAGAAAATGACACATCAAGCTAATTAAGTAGGGTTATGACAAATAATTTATAGTCCCATTTAAGTTTACTTTTTTAAAGAAAATAATACGCACAGTAATTAATTTAAAAAATATTCAGCATTTTTTTTATTTATAAAAAAATATTTAGTTGATGATATTTTGAATTTGTTACACTAGACAGTATACTGAAAGGTAATGTAAATAGTAAGTGGCGCTGTAGTCAAAAATCACAGTCTTGTTCACTCAAATAAGCCATTTATTAACTATTAATAAATCTATGATTGAGTCAAATAAATGCATTTATTAATATTAAATAAATACTTCTATCAGTGAAGTTAGCTCTCAGCGCTTAAACAAAAAATTTAGCTATAGATATCTCCGCATCCAAGCATTTTTCAGAAATTCGCTCAGAGGGGATTTTTTCTCCGGGAAATTATTTACAAATGGTAATGGTAAAAATATTTTTTTTACGCGCCAAAATATTTTGAATTTAAAAGGAAAATTTTGGGAAGCTCTTACAAAGTAACCCATTATCAAATATTTATCAAATTTGATAATTGAACATATTTTTTTATTAAAAATGATGGTTTCAGTCATTTTATTAATTATAATATCAGTTTTTTCTGGCACTCATAACTTCGCGAAAATTCATTAAGAAAAAAAAAAAAAAAAAAATCACCATTTTTTCATTTATCAAAAATCTGACGATGGTATTTTTTCAATTTTGAAAATTTTCATTAGTTTTTCTAATATCTTCATCTTTTGATTTTTTAAAAAATTTTGATATTAAATATAAAGTCCAAAAATGGTAATAAATTCAAAAAATTGAAAAAATACTAATAATAATGAAATAATAAAATTAAATATCCCGCAAAAAAAAATTGAAAAAAATATAAAAAAAAAAAAATGATTAAAAAAAAAAAAAAAAAGGCCATTCGGCAGCCGAAATGGAAGTAGATTTCTCATTTGATTATTTCAACCTCTCAAATGAACGTTAATAACAAAATAAATTTTTTTTTCGACATTCTTAGATTCTTAAGGTTATAAATTAAAAAAAAATTGTCAAACAGTTTAAAATTGAAAGCAAAAAATTTAAGAATTAAAATTAGAAAATTGAGTAAATTATCGGAATAAAAAAAATTGAAATTAAAGAGAATCTATTTATCTACGAATAAGTATTCTGTGATTTTTACTATAGGATTAATGCTTAATTCAAAATTAAATAATATGATTTGACTTGAAATTTCAATTATGATAGGTCTAAGTGTCATACTTGAAATCAGTTGTAAACACTGTCAATAAAAAAAAATTGAATTTGCACACTTAAAATGAGATATTTAGATATTATGAGTTTTACACTGCAATAATATGAATTCAATCAATTTCATAAATTTACTGATAAATACAGTAGTTAGGATTCTATGGAATCTATTAAAAGTAGGAGGACCAATGCAACAGCAAAATTTCATTAAATGAGTAGTAAGATGCGAAATTTCATTGTTCTAGACACATATATAGGCATGGAAATGAAAGCTTATTTGAAGAGCTTTTAGATAAAATTTATGGGAAGTCGATAAGTTATAACATTCAAAAAATATTGAAGAAAGAATAAGTAAAAATCTGAATTTTTGATATTTTAAAAATTTTGAAATGCTATAACTTTTAAAGTATTCGACCGATTGAGCTCATTTTCCACCTTGATCAAAGTAGTCACCCACAGATTATGTATGCCAAGTTTCGAAGCGATCGGTGTAGAACTGTGATAATAATCAGAGTCACAACTTGCATAAAATTAGTTTTTATAATATTTTGTAAATTTTTAAAACCATTTTTCTATTCGAAAAAGTAATCAAATCGAAAAGCTACATAGTGCAAATTGAAGGCAATCGAGCGAGCTTTCACATAAGACAAACGAAAATGAGCTATCTCTTTCCGTTTGAAAGTTACATCTAGTTAAAGCGGCAAATAAATTTTTTTTTGAAAATTTTACAAAATTTCAATTAACTATAACTTCTAAACTTATTGGCCGAATTGGCCCATCTTCGAACTTATCCAAGGTAATCGTCCATAGAATAAGTATACTAAGTTTCATTAAGATCGGTGTAGAATTGTGGACGCTATCGTTGGAGAACGGCGCGTTATATCGTATATATATATGTATATATATATATATATATATATATATATATATATAAATACATATATAAACTTTTGAACCTAATGTATTTTCGGACTCAGCTCGTCGAGCTGAGTTCAGAAATAGCAAAATTTTTCAAAAATTCCATCATGAGGACAAATACAATAGTTAGATTTCTATGAAATCTACTAAAAATTTCATTAAATGAGTAGTAAGATGCGAAATTTCATTGTTCTAGACACATATATAGGCATGGAAATGAAAGCTTATTTGAAGAGCTTTTAGATAAAATTTATGGGAAGTCGATAAGTTATAACATTCAAAAAATATTGAAGAAAGAATAAGTAAAAATCTGAATTTTTGATATTTTAAAAATTTTGAAATGCTATAACTTTTAAAGTATTCGACCGATTGAGCTCATTTTCCACCTTGATCAAAGTAGTCACCCACAGATTATGTATGCCAAGTTTCGAAGCGATCGGTGTAGAACTGTGATAATAATCAGAGTCACAACTTGCATAAAATTAGTTTTTATAATATTTTGTAAATTTTTAAAACCATTTTTCTATTCGAAAAAGTAATCAAATCGAAAAGCTACATAGTGCAAATTGAAGGCAATCGAGCGAGCTTTCACATAAGACAAACGAAAATGAGCTATCTCTTTCCGTTTGAAAGTTACATCTAGTTAAAGCGGCAAATAAATTTTTTTTGAAAATTTTACAAAATTTCAATTAACTATAACTTCTAAACTTATTGGCCGAATTGGCCCATCTTCGAACTTATCCAAGGTAATCGTCCATAGAATAAGTATACTAAGTTTCATTAAGATCGGTGTAGAATTGTGGACGCTATCGTTGGAGAACGGCGCGTTATATCGTATATATATATATATATATATATATATATATATATATATATATATATATATATATAAATACATATATAAACTTTTGAACCTAATGTATTTTCGGACTCAGCTCGTCGAGCTGAGTTCAGAAATAGCAAAATTTTTCAAAAATTCCATCATGAGGACAAATACAATAGTTAGATTTCTATGAAATCTACTAAAAAATCTGGGCGTCGGTTGGCCCTGCGGGCCAGCCCCAAAACTTCCCGCTGTTTTCGATCTCAAAGAGCTCGAAAACATTAGTGTAGATATATTTTCGAGCTCTTCGAGCTCGAAAATGCTATCACATGCGATTGTTTTTTTACGATCTTCTCAAGCTCTAACAAGTTGCCTGTTATGCTAAAGTTTGAAAATTTAAGAATCAAGAATTGTTAACGAAGCAGTTTTTAAAATTTAATCCCTGATTATGTTCAATAAAATAAGTGTATTCAGGCAGAAATCAATGCCAGGGATTCAAATCAAGATTTAAATGAGTTTTGACTCATGTGAGAAACAATCAAATATAAATATCCGAGAAAAATATTAAAAACTACGTTTTATCGATTTTATTGTTGGTACTATGATTTAAACTAAAAACCAAGTTCGATGACATTATGTATCGAAAGTAACCATATAAAGGATGAGTTGGTATGACTTTAGACACATTTTCGTAGGTTATATTATGATTTATCCGTGAAAAATAACATAAAATGTTATTTTTTTAATTTTTCAACGTCGATATCTTAAGAACTAATTGATCGATTTTGACGTTTGAGGTGGCAATCCGCGCGTTTTATTGAATTCTAGAGCTGATTAAAATTTGGAATCGATCGCGTCAGTCGTTTCGAAAATATTTCGAAAAAACCGTTTTTCACCATTTCTTTCTCCCGCGATAACTCTCGAACGAATTATCCGATTTTGATGTTTGAGGTGGCAATCGACGCGTTTTTTTGAGTACTAGAGCTGATTAGATTTTGATATCGATCGTATAAGTCGTTTCTAAGAAATCAATAAAAAACTAAAAAAAAAAATTTTTTTTTTTTTCGTAATTCGCAGATATTTTCGAGTCTATTCGATCAAATGATCTGAAATTTGCCGGAAAGTTGATGGCCAACAAGCTCTTTCAATCGCCGCCTTAAACATGCAAATCGGTTCATTAGTTCAAAAGTTACAAAGAGTTTACATACACACACACACACACACACACACACACACACACACACACACACACACACACACACACACACACATACATAAACACACTCGGACATCATTCTGAAAATAGTCAGAATAGCTTCCTAGGACCTCAAAACGTCGTCATCTGATGAAAACTCGATTTTCGAAAATCGGGGTGAAAACAATAACTTCCCGAAATTTTCGAAAATCGTCGATTTTCTTAGCGGGAAGTTAAAAATTCAATTGGCCAAAAATTTTTACTACGATTTTACTACTTTTATTATTATTATTATTATTATTATTATTATTATGATTATGATTATTATTATTATTACTATTATAATTAATACTATTTTACTTTTACTTCTACTACTATACTATACTATACTATACTATACTACTATATATACTACCGGTGTTAGACGGCAAAATTTAGGAAAAGCTTGTTCAGAAATCCTGGCTATCTATCTGGGTAATTTACTAGGGACTTAGTTGGCCGGAATGTTCCCATTCCATTTCATTCCGCTTCGCGTTTGAAGCGTATAATTGAGACAAGGAAACCAAGTTTGCGAAATCGTCATCAGAGGGAGCAACGAGCAGAAAAAAAATACATACGGAATTGTGTATATAAATACGGCATCGGTCATCAGTTTAAATTAATTATAAAAAAAACTATAAAAGCTACGATAGTGAATAACGAAAGGGTTTATCTGAATAAAATTCCAAAAAAAATAAAAAAATAAACAAGTTGATTCAATGGATGGTTCTCGAGATATTGTGTTTACATCCGGACATTCTAATAAACAGACCAATTGACTTCCAACAAAAATTTTTTTCAACCAACATTTGTTAATAATATACTCAACAAATATGACTTCAAATCATATTGGAATTATTTATTGGAATGTCTTTTTGACATTGGTGCATTTCTATTTCTTGTTTAAGTGCTACATAAAATAGTGGAGGTGATTTAAGTTGACGACAACCCTGCTTTGTCATTTGACGACAGAAGAGCACTACCTCTCCGCTTCGCGCTCGAGGTGTGCAATAGTAATCTGCAAACATATTTACTCCCTACTGCCCCTAGAATCACCGTTCAAATTCTTTGAGATCTTGATAAAATCTCTTTCCTTGCTCTTCACTAAAGCCTCCGTTGTTCTCCGGAAAATTGTTGAGATGCGAATCAAGAAAGTGAAGTTTCAAATTCATTAGGCAACCTGAACGCTGAAAGTTTGCGATCATATTAGCGACAATATTTTCGTTATCAGCATCCTCGGTGTTACCTCAAAATTTGGTGAACATTTCTTTGAAACGTAGCCATGATGCCTTTCCTTGTTCATCCATAAGTGAAACAAATGCTTCATTTTTTAATAGCGCCCGGATTTCCGTTCCATCAAAGATACCTTCTTTCAATGTTGCATCTGATTTGTGCTTAAGGTAGTTCACTCGCAAAATGACCTTTCTTAGGAATGGGATGAAATTAAAACATGAGATTAACAAAAATATCTAATAATCAATAAAAAAAAAAAAAAAAAACGAAATTTTTGCACTGATTGTAAGACGAGATATTAACATTAAAAAAGTGCATAATTAACATGCTGGAGATCTACCAATTACAAAAAAAACATGTAATTTCCTGAATATCTTGGAAACGGTTCTTACCATTTTTTTTGAAAACTTATTCACTGTTGAATGAAAAAATTAGAAATTTTTTGAAAAAAACTCTTAATTTTTTAACCGATTTGTTTAAAAAATATTGATTTTTAAACTATAAATAATTTGAAAATACTTGACGTGTGGTGGAGCACAGCAATCACAACTCGGCAACGTTGCAGTCGTCATACTTAACCCGCGGAAATTCAAATGTCACTTAGTTAGGTTAATTTTTGAGCATGAAAGTATTGGAGGTCAAAAAATTTTTGGAAAATTTTTCGAAATAATTTTTATGAATGTTAAATATTTATTGCGTTGAATACTGCGTTGAAGAGAGGGAAAATATTTGTTACAATTTTGTCTCGACTTGTCTGGTTGTACGTGGGTTACTGGTGATATCGGTCCCGATTGGTTGCGGGCTTCTTGGACTTGACGTCGATCCTCGTCGGTGAATCTTCACGGGCTCCTTGGATTCGATATCAAACCTCTTCGGGCAGACGTTGCACACCTAACCAGCACACTCACTTAATAATCGAATTGGTTTTTCTTTAACCAGACGAAAGAGTTTTAAATCTCCTTATTTAATCAATTTGAATCAACACAATTATCAGTTATAATAAGATCAATAATTTAATTTAATATAAAAGAAAGTCTCAATAAATAAAATTATTCAGGTAACAGACTGACCGAAATAGAACTGAGTGTTGGAATAAATGACTAGATTTAACAAACTAATGAACTAGATATCATTAGGCCAACTCATATAAATTGTTGAGTCCTGGTGCTAGAGTAAGACCTCGCTAAGCGTCCTCAGTCCACTCTAGGCGATAGCCAGGGTTGCCAGAAAATTTTTGTTCGAGTCGCCCCATCTATAAAGAAAAGTAGCGAAATACTTTAACAAGTCGCCCAATTAATTTCAAATTTAGAATAATGCTGTTGGCTTAGAATTTATTCTCTTATTAACCCATACGAGTACACTATACCGCATAAATTCGAATTAACGTTTTGAAAAGTATTATTGCAATTATCTTTCATGTAGTGAAAAATTCTAGGATATTTTTAGAATAAATTTGATGAAAAAATAATCTTAATCAAAATTTTTATTAATTTTTTGCAAATTATCAATTATTTTTTAGTGCAAAAAGCAGAATATCATGGATGCAGGTTTTAATTTACATTAAATGTATGCATATTTCTTTATCTGATTGTTTAAAATAAAATAACAATTTACTTTCAACAGCTATGATGAAATTAACATTTGACAATCCGTTTTTCACTGTGTATCACCCGTGGTTAAATTTACAATTTTTTATAAAAAATAAAATTACTATTCAAAACCAAGATCTCAATAAACTGAACTGAGACGAAAGAAATTAAATGCTTGAATGTAAGTGACATCATGCACACAATTTTTTTATATGTACATACTGTGAACGTGCGTTGTGATTTTTACGACTTGAAAATCGAGCGCAAAAATCTAATTGATTCTACGGCCACCTGTTAGAAAATTTGTATATTAATTAACACTTCCCAGTCCCTTGGGGCCATGTCAGAGGCCACCTCGATTGAATTTGAACTTGGACGATAGTGGGGTAGTTCCACCCCTCCAAAATTAAAATATAAAAGGGCCAGCAAACACTTGCTCGGGAACTTAGGCCCTGGCCATCGCCTAGAGTAGACTGAGGACGCTTAGCGAGGTCCTACTCTAGCACCAGGACTCAACAATTTATTTGAGTCGGCCTAACAATATCTAGTCCATCAGTTTATTATATCTAGTCATTTATTCTAAAACTCAGTTCTATTCCGGTCAATCTGTTACCTAAATAATTTTATTTGTTGAGACTTTTCTTTTATATTAAATTAAATTATTTATTTTATTATAAGTGACATTTGTTTATTCGAATTTAATTAAATAAGGAGATTTTGCGACTCCTTCGTCTGGTTGAAGAAAACCAAATTTAAATTTGTGAGTGTGGTGGTTTGGTGTGCAACGTCTGCCGAAGAGGATCGACCTCGAGTCCAAGGAGCCCGCGAAGATTTCACGAAGAAGATCGACATCGAATCCAAGGAGCTCGCGAGGATTCACTGAAGAGGATCGACATCGAGTCCAAGAGGCCCACAACCGACCGGAGATCGATATCACCAGTAAGCCCTCGTACAACCAGATAAGTTTCGACAAATTTGTCACAAACCTTCTCTCTCTCTTCAACGTTATACTCATTTTAAATAATTATTTAATTTATTACCCTGTGTCCATTAAATATTTGCGCGCTAAATAAATTGTCGCTGGACACTTGTTATTTCTAAAAGAAATTAATTTATAAGTAAAGGGGAAATTTTGTATATACTTGGGCTTGGTTAAATAAAATTTGTTATATATAATTTAATTGAGTCTCTTTGAACAAATTTCTTATCACCAGCGTCGTTTTAGAATAAGCATATTTCAGCCGCGTGTCCGGTCAGAACGAGTCGACCCATTCCTGAGATATTTTCCCGTACCAGAACCAGCTATATGATAATTAATACTTATAATGAGATTTGATAATTTATCATTAATTAAATTAATTATTCGGGAAAATTTAGTAACAGTGGTTCGTGGCTATTGGACACGAAATAGCCAGGGCCCACCGTTATATTTGGCGCCCAACTCGTGTTCCTCGTTCTGAAAATTCTAGACCTGGTGATAATGATAAATTAAATTTGAAATTTTTTTTTTTTTTTTTTTTTTGGGAAAAATTGAATTAATTTATTTTACTGTTGAAGAGAGAAATACTGTAATTGTATATTATGTTATATTGTACTTATCATATTGGTTGTCCAAACTACTTAAGTAATATATCTGAAGTGATGAAGATTTTAAAATAATAATTTGCTAAAATACATAAAATAAATAAAACATAAAGTAATTCGTTAAATGAAAAAATAAAATATTTAAAAAGTCCAAATTTAAGTCGTACTAGTAAAAGTAAAAATCGATAAATTTCAGTGGTCTCGTGTAGATCAAGACAAAGCCATTAGCTTACGCTGGTCGCATGCGTTACTCATAACACAAATAATAAGTATCATATTAAGTTGCTACTAGTTTCTTGGTAAATTCTTTGTAGAAAAATTGAACTAAAATAAGTAATAATTAAATAAATTGAGTCAAATAAAATTTATTTTTTCAAGACTAACAGTGACAGTAATTTTTTCGTTGATAGAAATTAAATAATAAAAGTAAATTCTGTAGTAAAATTACAAGTTAAATTTATAATAAAATAATTACGGATAATTTTAAATTACTTTGATTTAAAATAAACCACCGTTTGGATTGAGAAAAACTTACTAAGCGAATGAGTCATTGTAATAAAACTGCTTAATAAAAGTAATATTTCATTAATTTCAAATATTTTGCTCACTAGACTTAAGTCTAAGTAATAATTAAATAAATCGCTGAAATAAAGTTCAAGTAAAGTAAATAATCATAAACTAAATAAAGTAAAATAAAAATTCGTGGCTTAAAATTTTAAGCATTGTAAAGAATTTCGTTATCGAAAGCAATTAAATTATAATAAAATTTATGGTTTAATATTTAAACCATTGTAATAAATTTATAATAAAAGAGAATATTTATAATTTTACAAAGACTGTCATTGTTAGGGATTAAAGTAGCTATAGCTGACGTCATTTAGTAGCAAAAGTAAATCGTTAATCCGGAAACCAATAAATGTATTTTATTTTTAGTAATTGACAAAAGAATATATTTTAAGTTATTTGAAATTTGTATCCGGTAATTAAAATTTATCCAGATTTAAGTATTATTGGGACTCGTAAGCTGTTTATCATATACCAGCTATTGTTGATAATAAATTAAATTTAAGTCCCAGTAATTGGTAAAATATATTATGAGTAACACTCGACCACCGACGCGTCGAAAATTCCAAGCGTACGGTTCAACAGTGGTAGGCGGGAAAGTGAGGAAGTAATTTTTGAAGGAGTTGGATCTTCTAAGGATAGAAGCCAACCCAGGGTAGTACACTCACCACCCTCAACTACGATGACTACCGTCTCAACTACACCGATCATCGCCACAACTACACCCGTGATAATTCAAACGAATAATCCACCGATACTTGGACAACAAATTCAGCCTAATGCGGGATCCGCTTTTCTTCCTGGCACCGTTCCAGTTTCCGTACAGGCTGATCAAGGAGTAAGTCAAACTGCTCTTGCTCAAATTTTGAATTGCTTAGAAAATTTGAGCCTAGCCATTAACACTCAACGGGTAAATAGTTCGCAAGTGCCTGTACAATTGAATACACAAACTGTTCGCACCGTAACTCACAGTTTTGGCGACGGGGAGTGCAGTACAGGTCACATGACTCAAGACACTAGGGCTACGATACATTCAGCCCTCCCGGTTAATGCACAACCTGGTACTAGTGGAACCAATAATATTCACAGTAATATAGCCGGTACGAGCAACAGTAATTTGAACAATAATTTAAATAATAATTTTAATAGCAACCCTAATAATAATAGTAACAATCACTCCATTATTAATCCTAGTGGAATTCACAATAATAATTTAAATAATAATTTCAATGGTAACAATTATCTTAGTAATAATGCCAGTGGAATTCAAAATAATAATTTAAATAATAACTCACCAAGAAACAATCACGGTAATAATTTCAACAATAATTTCAAAATATGGCGGGATAATTCATTTGCCAGTAATAATAATAATTTTAATAGAAATTACGGTGGATATCCGATTAATAATGGTGGAGAAGGACACCTAGAGTTTTTTGATCAACCCAGAACGAACAATTTGTTAATATCTAATACCGCGTTACGTAAATGGCGCGATATCAGAGAAATCGTGAGAACGTGGCCCGTACGTTATCCACAAGACGACTTATCAGCCAATAGTTTTCTGGTTTCATTCGAAGCCATGGCGTTTCGTGAGGGTTGGCTCATGACAGATCTAATAAAAATTCTTAGTTACCTTTTAGTCGGTAAAGTTAGTAAGTGGTATGATGCGAATAGTAGGCATTGGACAGACTATGACCATTTTAAACGGGAATTTTTACGAGCTTTTGGCTCACAGAAGACTGACACACAGATATTAATGGAGATTGGTCAGTTGAGACCAGAGACCGGTGAATCATCAATTGATTTTGTATTCAGAGTACAGCAGAAATATCTTGAGATGCGTACCCCTTCTCCAGAATCAGAACAAGTTATGTGTATTCGAAATCATTTACCTAGAAGTCTTGCCACTTTGGTGTTTTCTAGGTCAGTAAATACATATGATGACCTTTTATCGGTAATACACGAAGCTGCTGAGTTACTTGAGGAAAATAAACGCGCATTTAAGTCATTGGATAATTCGCATTCGAAAACTAATGGAAAACCGCATTTTTCAGTAATACAAACTTTCCCGCAAGAGAATTTCTCATCATATGGATCTCAAAATAATCGGGTACGGTATCTGTTTAACGCGAATAACGATGGCAACTCAATTGTTAAATCACGCACACATAGTGAAGCTACTGCTGGTCGTAAATCGGACCAAAAATTTTGTTCTAATTGTGGACAAAATAGTCACGTATTTGAACAATGTAATAATATCAGAGTAGATGTCTGTAATTTCTGTTTTAAAGTAGGCCATATTAAACAAAATTGTTTTGAAGCTAATAATGATTCATTCAGGTCCGGGTTCTCGGAAAATTTCAATTCTAGTCAATTAAACATTCCCGTGTCAACTAATTATAATAATAATAATAATTCAAATATGAATAAAAATAATTTTCACATGAGCCAGAGGCAATCAAATTTTAATAATTTTTATAGAGGTAACCCGAGTAGAACTTCGAGTAATTTTAAAGTAAATGACAATCAAAATAATCGTTTTAATCGTTCCGTTTGTAAGAATTATGTTAATAATAATAATAATAATAATAACAATGTAAATAATGTAAATAGCCATTCTAATTGCGTCGAGTTTCAGCCGACCAGTGCTGGCGATGTTAGTCGCACTGATCTTTCGAAAAATTTAGCTTCGCCGTCCTATCACCCGAGGAAAAAGGGCGCGAAACGGAGAAGATCCATAAAACAAATAATATGGGGAAATCGGAGCCCTAGTTGCATTCGTTCACATGAAGCCTGGTTGAACAAACCAAATAAACTTAAAAGAATTGTAGTAAATAGTTCAAATGAAATTTTGGAGCCAGACGGCGTCTTTGTGAGTACTGTCGGCCCAGCTGAAAAATTTAATTTAACAAAAGAAAATTCGGAACCAGACGGCGTCTTAGTGAGTACTGTCGGTCCAGTTAATGAAAACTTAATAAATAAAAATTTAATAATAAGACCTGACGGCGTCATAGTGAGTACTGTCGGTCCAGTTGATAAAAATTTAGGAAATAAAAATTTAATATTTAGACCTGACGGCGTCCTAGGGAGTACTGTCGGTCCAGTTGTTTTAACCAGTGCTGAACGAATAGGCGATATTGTATTAGTAAATCAAGCATCGAATTTAGCAAGCTCCATTATTGTTGATAAGGAAAACGAATTTGGGACTGAGGTCAATTTAATTGACCTACGCAGCCCAGTTACGGTTGGAAATAATTTATATCACGTAGTTGAAAATGAAATTTGGTATGATGCTGATGACGTAATTAGTAGTGGTAGTAGTCTAGAAAATTTGAGTGATTTGAATTTCTATTAATTATATTTAAAATGAAATTGTATGGTATTTAAAATAAACTTGAAATAAAAATTATGAGAATTTTGTATATTAAATTATGTAATTGTGAAATGTATATTGTATATTGTAAATTGAATTTTGTATATTGTTACTGGACTATTGTTATTGGAAATTGACTATTGTATCTTTGAAATGTGTAAATTTGTATTGTAAACGGCGATAATTATTGTATTATAAATTGTATTATATTGTAATATTTAGTTCATTAAAGGATTAGGTTGGAGGTTTTTAATCGAAGACGTTCAAATGAAGACCAGGTGACTATTTGGGAGGACTAGCCCTGGATGGTGAAGTTGCACCCGATCTTCAAGTCTGGCGACGGGGAGTGTGAACGTGCGTTGTGATTTTTACGACTTGAAAATCGAGCGCAAAAATCTAATTGATTCTACGGCCACCTGTTAGAAAATTTGTATATTAATTAACACTTCCCAGTCCCTTGGGGCCATGTCAGAGGCCACCTCGATTGAATTTGAACTTGGACGATAGTGGGGTAGTTCCACCCCTCCAAAATTAAAATATAAAAGGGCCAGCAAACACTTGCTCGGGAACTTAGGCCCTGGCCATCGCCTAGAGTAGACTGAGGACGCTTAGCGAGGTCCTACTCTAGCACCAGGACTCAACAATTTATTTGAGTCGGCCTAACAATATCTAGTCCATCAGTTTATTATATCTAGTCATTTATTCTAAAACTCAGTTCTATTCCGGTCAGTCTGTTACCTAAATAATTTTATTTGTTGAGACTTTTCTTTTATATTAAATTAAATTATTTATTTTATTATAAGTGACATTTGTTTATTCGAATTTAATTAAATAAGGAGATTTTGCGACTCCTTCGTCTGGTTGAAGAAAACCAAATTTAAATTTGTGAGTGTGGTGGTTTGGTGTGCAACGTCTGCCGAAGAGGATCGACCTCGAGTCCAAGGAGCCCGCGAAGATTTCACGAAGAAGATCGACATCGAATCCAAGGAGCCCGCGAGGATTCACTGAAGAGGATCGACATCGAGTCCAAGAGGCCCACAACCGACCGGAGATCGATATCACCAGTAAGCCCTCGTACAACCAGATAAGTTTCGACAAATTTGTCACAAACCTTCTCTCTCTCTTCAACGTTATACTCATTTCAAATAATTATATAATTCATTACCCTGTGTCCATTAAATATTTGCGCGCTAAATAAATTGTCGCTGGACACTTGTTATTTCTAAAAGAAATTAATTTATAAGTAAAGGGGAAATTTTGTATATACTTGGGCTTGGTTAAATAAAATTTGTTATATATAATTTAATTGAGTCTCTTTGAACAAATTTCTTATCACCAGCGTCGTTTTAGAATAAGCATATTTCAGCCGCGTGTCCGGTCAGAACGAGTCGACCCATTCCTGAGATATTTTCCCGTACCAGAACCAGCTATATGATAATTAATACTTATATTGAGATTTGATAATTTATCATTAATTAAATTAATTATTCGGGAAAATTTAGTAACAGTGGTTCGTGGCTATTGGACACGAAATAGCCAGGGCCCACCGTTATAATACTGAATTGAAATGATGTTCGATTCAAGTTATACACAAATGAAAATTAAAAATAATATTTGAAAATAATGAGTAAGGTTATTCCCAATCTTGAAACATTAAAAATCGCCCAATTCGCGATAAGTAGCCCAATCTGGCTACCCTGGCGATGGCCAGGGCCGAAATCTCCGAACAAGTGTTTGCTGGCCCTTTTATATGTTAAATTTTGGAGGGGTGGAACTACCCCACTATCGTCTAAGTTCGAATTCGATCTAGGTGGCCTCTGACATGACTCCAAGTGACTGAGGAGTGTTAATTAACAAAGAATTGTTCTAATAGATGGCCATAGAATCAGTTAGATTTTGTGTTCGATTTTTAAGTCGTAAAATCAGAACGCACGTTCACAATTTTTTTAAATTATGATATTGAAAGTAGTACACATCGAACAATTTTTTTTCTGAAGTGAAACTTCTTTACGGAGGCTGAAATTGAACGATTTGAGGCGGAAAAGGGGAGGTAGCGCTAGAGGAGAAACATTGAGTGAAAGTTTAGAATAGGCGAGAAGGGGAATTGCTTGTATAGCAAGCCTGATATAATTTAAAGAGGGTGGCACGTGGCCCGATCGGGACGATAGCCAAAAAGGAGAAAAAAAAATAATTTAAAGAGTGGGGGGAGGTGAGTAGAGTCGAGTAGAATGGACGAGTGTAGTGTGCATGCGTCGTAATTTAACCACGTTATTCATATACAAATACATATATATATATATATATATATATATATATATATATATATATATATCGAAAATATTTTTCAGAATGACGAAAAAAAAATTTCATGAAAGTTTGAGCCCTTAATATTAATTGTACGATCAAACGAGCCCGCCTTCGGCGGTTTGTTATAAAACTTAGCGAAAGTTTGCGAGTTTTTTGACCAGCCTGCTGTTCTTCTTATTGTATCCACACTTATTCTATTCTTATAGGCTGTTGAGACTGCTGCGTGTCTAGTGCTATAGGCGGAGAACTGACTTGTATCAACTCCCGCTTTGTGCAGAATTGATTTTATCCAATGTCCCAAGGTTTGGGCACTTGCTGGCCCATGAGGTTTTACGGTTGAAATCAGTAGGTTTTTATTACTGCTACATCTCAAGTCTTTCGTATATTTTATATATTCCAATATTACTGACGCTGCACAAATACTAGGTTTACTCTTGAAAAACGGAAGCATAAGTTCTGGTTGATCCGATCCAGGTTTGGATGTTTTTATCAAATCTGGGATTTTTATGGATATGCCTGTAGTTGAATGCTTAATATTATCAATATTAATTAGTGCTAACGTTTGGAGCCTGTGAGCTGTAGTTAGCGCTAGTAGGAGTGTTACCTTCTCAGCTGCCTCTTTGTGTTTAAGGGCACTAAGAGGATGTAACTTCTCTAAGTACTCCAAAACTGGGGTGACATCCCAAGTACTTGAGTAACGTGGTTTTGCTGGCTTTTGTCGGTATACTCCTTTTAAAAATCTTGATATTAAGCCATCGGATGATAGGTCAGATTGTGAAATGAGAGCTATGGCTGATCTGGTAGTGTTTAATGTACTGTAGCCGGCTCCTTCTTCAAATCTTTTTGTTAAATAAGAAATTATTTCCGGAATGCTGGCGTTATGTATATTAATGTTATTTTTAGTTGTAAATTCTGTCCATAATTTTAAGGAGCTTTGATATTGTTTCAATGTCGAGCTTGCTATTGAGTTGGTCATGACCTCTGTCGAATTTCCCTCTAGACCTTTTTTCAAGAAAGCCGCCCGGATAAGTTCCCGACCACTAAGGACAGGCTGTTTGCTAGTGGATGAGTCTTGGTCTTGCAAGGAGATAATAATAAATTTTTTGAAGGCTTAAGAATCAGGGGATGTTCTTTTAGGAGAGACCTGAAGAGTGGGTACCATGGTTGAGTCGGCCAATGAGGAACAACCAAGATACCCTCTGTTTTATCTCGTTTAATTTTTTGTAGGCAGCGTAATATAATAGCAAAGGGAGGGAAGGCGTAAAATTTTTCCTTATCCCAAGAAACTGTAAATGCATCAATAGATGTGGCTAATGGATCTGGATATCTAGAATAAAATCGCGCGCATTTTGTGTTCAACCTTGGAGCGAATAGATCAACCGAGAAGGGTCCAAATTTATTATGAATTTTTTCAAATTCATCTTCAGCTAATTCCCATTCGGTATCTATGTTCGTTTGTCTCGAAGCAAAATCAGCCTTATAGTTTTCTTTAGATGGAATATATGCAGCTGTGATCCATAATTTTTTTACCTCACACCACTGCCATATCTTCCGGGCTAATTTGTTGAGGTGAGGAAATTTTACTCCTCCCATTTTGTTCACATACGCTAACGCTGTTGTGTTGTCTAGTCTAAGTAGTATTTCGCAATTAGATAAATTACTTGCAAATGATTTTAAGGCAAAAAAGGCAGCTAGTAATTCTAGGTAGTTAATATGATGACTTTTTTCCTCTGCACTCCAAAACCCGTAGGTACTTTTGCCATTTGAGTGCGCACCCCATCCGGTTGAGGATGAATCGGAGAAAATTTCTAAGACGTAGTTATGGGTTCTAAAGGGGTTCACGCCAATTTTTACATTATTCCCCCACCATTCTAGATCATTAGTTAAAAATTCTTTAAGGTACATTTGTCCCTCGAAATCATTACCATTGAATGTGAGTGCAAGAAATTTTTCTCTTTCTAACCGTTTAGTGTAGAGTTGACTATAGGCAATCACTGGACTTGCCGTCGTCATAACACCCAATAATTGGGCTATATCCCGAATTTTGTACCATTTTCTTTCTTGGAATTGACTCAGCAATTTTCCAATATGCTCTTTTTTCTTTTGAGTTAGTTCTAGTGCTAGATCCCGAGAATTAAGTATGAAGCCTAAGTATTGGCATATTTGAGTTGGTATTAAGGTGCTCTTTTTATAATTAATTACGAACCCCAATGATTCTAGTAATCGAATGACTTCCTGTGTGTTTTTCACACATGAATCATATGTATTTCCTAAGATAAGTAAGTCATCTATAAATATTACTAGTAAGATACCTAACTCTCGTAGTTTTTTAATCACCGGTTTCATGGTTTTCGTGAAAACATATGGACTTGTTGATAGACCAAAAGGTAGGCAAGTAAATTCATAGGTTTTCCCCAAGAGTTTAAAGCGTAAAAATTTCCTGTGGTCTTTGTGAACTGGGATTAAATAGTATGCATCTTTCACGTCAATAGAGCTCATATAAACGTGTTCTGAAATTAAATTTCTCGCGGAGCGAATGTCCTCCATTTTGAAATGTACAGTTTTTACAAATATATTTAGGTTTTTTAAGTTAATGATAAATCTATTTGATTTATCAGGTTTTGGGATAAGGGAAAAGGATGAGATGAATTGGCCAGATTCATCAGTGCACTCCTCTATAGCTCCTTTACTTAGTAATTTTTTAATTTCAACATTTATTTTTTCAAAGTCCTCCGCTGAGAACTTTTTCCCAATGGAACTTTACTCTGAAGCGGAGGGTCTTGGAAAGGAATTTTATAGCCTTCCAGACAATTTATTATAAATTGGTCTGATGTGATATTTTTCCATTCCTCTATAAAATGTTTTAAACGACCTGCTTTTACCTGATTTACTTCCTCGACGATGAGTGGCTCGATGATCGGTTGACTGTTTTGGACGCGTTCTGGCTCGGCGGGTAATTTTCTTTTTTTGGTGAATTTGAATGTTGGTTTTTTCCATTGCGTTGTACTCACCTGCTTGGACTTCACAGGTGGGTATTTCGCGTTTCCCGGATTAGTTTTTGGAAGACTTGCTTTCTTAGCAGCGGGTTTCAGGTTTGAGCTGGTTTTTTCCAGAATCTTTACCTCTTTAACTTGGTCGGTGAATTTTTCGCCGTAAAGCCATTCATCCGATTTTGCTTCGTCTAGGGATGTTTTATATACTTTGTCCATCAGGGGCGTAATGAACGATTTTCTGGTAACTGATAGTTGGTAAAAGGTGTCAGTTAGCAGTTGTCCTGCATGCGACAACAACTCACAGAAAGATTCTTGATCTACCTCTTCTCCTGGTGCTGTTTCCAGCATCATGGAGATTGCTGTAGCTTGAGCTGCAATTGCGGAACCTACTGTGTTCTGCAGATTAATAAAATGATTATCTCTTTTGGTTGCCGCTTCAGTCATAGGTACCCCTGAATTAACCTTTGGTGCTTCAAGACGAATTTCCCCTATGCGCGAATATTTTTCCAAAATGTCCGCTTTGGCTTTTTCTGGTAAACCTTCCTTTACTCATTTCTCCCATCTCGTCCGTAATTCTGAGTGATATTGTCGAGTAGACTTAGCGGATGCGATTGGATCCTCTCCTAAAATTTTTAGGATATCTTGGTTCACCTTGCTGGAGTCGTTTTCTTTATTTTCCTCTGGAGAAACTGTTTCCCCTGGGATTTTTGCTTCTTCATCTATGCCCTTGTCGACTGATGTCATGGACTTGTCATTATCCCCTTCCACTTGGGTTGGTTCAATTACTTCGCTTGCATCTGTTATAACACAGAAAATAAAAGGCGAGTTGATATGTGTTTTGGTTAGACTTATTGTCGTAACCCTCAAATGCACTTATTGTGCTAGGTAGTGAGACATTGTTCTTGTTGAACACTCACATATAAATTAAGAAAGAAAGTCTACAATTGCATTGAGCATTGATAAACATACTTATGTATTTTATACATTTTTATGTATAAACACGTGTATGTATGTAGGCTTTGTCGGGATGCTTCCCAGCCAGATTCGTGTCGAAACTGACTACTCCGATATTCGTATGGAATTACGAAGTTCTTTCTTAATTTTTTTTTTTTTTTTTAATTAAAATTATTACCTTCATTTTTCTTTTTATTTTGAACCTGAGCAATTTGCACATCGAGTAGTTGCGTCACAACCTTGGTTAGGTTATCCATCTGCTTTTTCATAATTTTAAACTCTTCTTCTATTTTTTTCTTCTTTCGTTCCCTTGAGCGGGAACGAGACCTCGACCTTTTCTTTCCCATATCGGTTTTTTAATTATTTTTCTTCAATTATTTTTAATATGCAATTTTTATTTTATTTTATAAAATACTCTAAGCGTTGTTAGTCTTAGGCACAACAAACGATAATGAAGAACACGGGACGTAATGAGGGACGCGGACCCATTGAGGGCGCTCAGAGCGCCACGAGTGGGAAATTCAAATTCAAATACTCTAAAAGTTGTGAAGTTTTAGGGCAGTAGACACTACTACATGTTATCATCATCGAGAACGAGACTCGCAATATAATTTTAAAAGGTCTATCATCGCTATTTTCAATTTTAATTCATAATTTGATGTTTTACGTCAGAACTGCTAAAACATGGGGGTAAAAAAAATTAATTTCCACTTATTCCTATGTAAAATTAAATTCCCTACAAAAAAGGTGTGATTGAAAATTTTCGTCAGACAAGCCGTTTCCGATCAATTAAGCTTAATAAATAGCTAAAATTTTTCGATTTAACATTTTTATTTTTGAATTTTGTAACTGACGAATCAATAAATATCTAAAGAAGACCATGGAAGGTTTTTAAAGGAAATTTAACGCTCTACAAAAAAGGTTTCTTAACATTTTTTGCTAAAGTCACTCCTTTGAAAGTTATTTAGGTTATTAAAATCGTTTTGACTCAACTTCAACCTTAAATAACTTTCGAAGGAGTGAACTGAAGCATTTAGATGTTTTTGGTCGTATTTTTCTGGCTTTTTCTCTTCACTGATCAGCCTGTAGGGGAGAGTGGGGTCAATTGAACCAAGGGGCAAGTGAACCAGTAAGCTTAAAAAATCGAAAAAAATATAAAAATGAGTCGTCCTCTTGGAATTATATTTTAAAACACTAATTCTTAGTCTGATCTAAATTTCGAACCAATATAATGATTTAATTTTAAAAAATTCAAGTTTTTGTGTTTTTAGGTATCTAAACTTTGATTTCAGCTCTTGGCAAATTGTTTAATAATTTTTTAATTTTCAAATGAAATCTTAAAATTTTTTTTGTAATACCTTCTTACATATATTAGTCATAAATTTCTAGCTTTACTTCTAGTAAAAGAGTTCTTGAATATATTTTTTTAAACTAATTATTTCAATAAAATCATATGGGGTCAATTGAACCAGTACTCTCGGGGACGGTTGAACCACACAAATCACACTGTGAATAATCCGACATGCGCGCGCATCTTGACAGAATGTGTAATCAAGCTAAACTAACCAAGAAAAAAAATAATTATATTGACAGAAGTTTTAAAAGTGATTATTATAACATATAATATTATAAAAAATAATAAATATGATTACAAGTGTTGTAATTTTAGTTTTAAGCTGTAATGAATAGTAAAATATTCATCAAAGTCATTCATTTGTGGTTCTAATACTCTTGGTTCAATTGTTCCCGACTAGTGGTTCAATTGCCTCCGCACAGGGGACGATTGAACCATTTGAGGCAGTTGTACAATTTTTTATTTATTGAAAATTTTGATCATTTGTTAAGTTATGTGCTTATGAGAAATGATAGTCTATATAATAAATTATAATTTTGTAAAAAAAAAAGTTATCATTTTGCTTTTATTCATATAAAAAAAAAATCTCAAAGTATTTTTGGTTCAATTGACCCTACTCTCCCCTACTTTTCTTCACTGCTCGAAGGAATTTTTTCATCAGGTTCACTAGATCCTGATTCACTATCGGTAGCAGACATTCGTCATTAAGAGCTACATTCTCAGGATCGATGTCAACTTCTATTGTATCGAATCCACTGTTCAGGTTTTCTTGTAACGTCTTCTTTTCTGAACCTTCTATAAAGTTTGATGTCTATAAGAACACTTATATGAAACCGATAAAAATTGATGAAAATTACTTATGAATCAAAAACACCATGAGTATCTACAGAAAAAAATTATAAAAGCATCAACAAAAAAGTTATGTCACAAGTTATGAAAAAACGTTAATTATTTCATAAAACACGATTCATATATATACTTACAGGAAGTAGATACATAACGATTTGAGGTACTATTTTCTTTAAAAATTTAGCACCTTTGTTCTACGGTCCCTGTGAATAAAAGTACTTGATAGTGTGTGGTTGTCTGTGTGTGTATGTAAGTGTGTGTGAAAATTTCAACGCCAATGGCAGTTGAGTCATCTAAAATTAATGGGCATTACGTAACCCTGATAAAAATCTCCGATTTCTTTCAAGCGAAATGCAACCAGATTTAATCGGTCACTCAGTATGCTCTCGGTAGCATTCCGGTCTACTAAAAGGGCGTCTATCAGGAAAAGTAAAATATTGATTTCCGTTTGAAATTTTTCAATCAGATATGATCACAAAGTTCACCTTTAGAGTGAAATTCACTCCAGCAATTTAAATAAATAAAAAAGTTATTATAAAAATTATTACTCGGTCTTCATATCAAAAATTTTTTTCAGTATACGTTAATAAAGCACACCCAATGTGAAGTGTGCTAATAACGAAAATATTTTATAGTTTTTAGTAGTAAAGGTATTATTTCAAAGAAAGTTATTAAGCAGTGAAAAAATATTTACCTGGTATAATGAGTTGTTTAGCTTGAGGCTGATATACTTGGTTAACGGTTGAAATATCCATCATAAAAATATCCATGAAAAATATCCAATAAAATATCAATTTTAAAATCTGAACAGCTGTAGAACTCAATAAAACGCCTCGATTGCCACTTTAACCGTCTCAATTGGTTGATTCGTTCCAGAGACGAACCACAGTATAAATACGGTATAGTCCTTATATACATTCGGTATAAACACAATATATTTACGGTATTGATACGATAAAAAAAATCTGGGCGTCGGTTGGCCCTGCGGGCCAGCCCCAAAACTTCCCGCTGTTTTCGACCTCAAAGAGCTCAAAAACATTAGTGTAGATATATTTTCGAGCTCTTCGAGCTCGAAAATGCTATCATATGCAATTGTTTTTTTACGATCTTCTCAAGCTCTACCAAGTTGCCTGATATGCTAAAGTTTGAAAATTTAAGAATCAAGAATTGTTAATGAAGGGTTTTTAAAATTTAATCCCTGATTATGTTCAATAAAATAAGTGTATTCAGGCAGAAATCAATGCCAGGGATTCGAATCAAGATTTGAATGAGTTTTGACTCATGTGAGAAACAATAAAATATGAAATATCTGAGAAAAATATTAAAAACTACGTTTTATCGATTTTATTGTTGGTAGTATGATTTAAACTGAAAACCAAGTTCGATGACATAATGTATCGAAAATAACCATATAAAGTGTAACGGGGTAAATTTGAATTTACCGCGTTCAAGTTTAGTCAAAATAAAACCTATGATACGACTTGTCGTCCGGAAGTGAAAATTCCCACTGCTCGGATCTCATTCCCCAATTTGAACTAAGTAGTAGTCCGAAGTGAGAGGGGAGCGAGTAATTATAAACTGGGACCGGAACGTAAATCGACATTAGTAACCGGAACGACCGGACCGAACGGACCTAGTCCAGTCCAGAGGAGAAGTTCAACAGCTGAGGAAACGCTATTATAAGACGCCATACCAGACGCCGACAATTAGACGCTGAAGATTATATCAGGTAAAATTAATTAATCGAGAGCTTGTGTTTTATTGTGGAACCAAGCGATTATTAAATTCAATCTTTTTACCCGATACCAGGCAGGTAGCCGGTATCTATTATAAAATTTACTGATTGCGTCTGATTAAGCAGGTTGAAGGTGAGAGCAGAATTGGAGATTGAGAAGACGAGACAGGAAAAACTTGATTACGAGACCAGGACGCGGACAGGAAAAAACTACCTAGACGAGAACAAAAACGAGGACGGAATTGAGACTGGAGTAATTATTGCTAAGGTATTTATGTAAAATTTATTCCAGGCAGTAAGCCGGAAAGTTTTATCTGAATACTCCGTTGTACGTCTGGTAGCGTCGCGTCGGATCGTCAGGAAATTTATACTCGGAAATTAATTAATTACTCGAAAATTTAAAATTATAAATTCAACTGGAATTAAATTATATAAAAATAATGAATTAATAAACTCCAGGCAGGTAGCCGGAGCTTTTACGTAGTTGAATATTTCCAGGCAGGTCGCCGGAAATATTCTAGAAGTTTCCAGGTAGGTCGCGTACCGGAAACCGTAATATCTAGTCATCATTGCTAGTCATGAAAATTAATTAATTATAAGTAAATTTAGTAATAAAATAATTAATCCAGTATAAAATTAATGAGTAATAAATTGTCTCGGGAAAAGGAAAAGGGATCTGTGTTCAAGGTCACTGAATTAATTTAATTAATTAAAAGGAATAATTAACTAGATAAGAGAAATAATCAATTAAATTAAGTAAATTAAGAATAATTATTGTGATAACAAAAGTACCTGAATTAAGGGTATAGAAAACATATAAAGTGTATCGGGTGAAATCGAGTTTGGAGTAAAAGTAAAGTGACCGCGCGGAAAGAAAAGATGGCGGGTCTTAGCGGCAATTGATCATTAGGTGAATCGGGAAAAGACGAGCTGGTGATAAAAGTGAAAGGAATAAATTGATAAAGGAAAATTAAGATTAAATAATAAATTAATTAATAATTATTTACACTCTTCAAATTAATTAATTTATTAAAATTTCGGGTGAAACAATATGTTAAAATTAGTGAGTTAGGTTTTAAAGAAAATTTGTAGTTATTAAGTATCGCGAGGGTGAAGCGATTTTTAACAGAGTGTGTGAGTGTGTGATCAAAGTCCGAAGGTAGTTGGCAAATAGAGTGTGTGAGTATGTGATAAAAGTCCAAAGGTAGTTGGCGAAATATTGTGTGGGAGTGTGTGTGATAGTGCCAAAGGTAGTTGGCCAATTTTAAAAAGGAAAATCATTGCGGGTTATTAATTAAATTAGGTTTAAGTGTAATATTGCGGGTCAATTTTAATTAAGGAAAATATCGCGGGTTAATTAATTATTAGGTTATAAGTTGATAAGGTTTATAGAAAGGTCTATAAAAGATATAAGGTTTATAAAAGTTATAAGGTTTATATAAAGTATAAGGTTTATAAGGTAAAAAGGTAAAAAAAGGTTGATTAAATAAATAAAAGGTTTAAATTGTGAATTGAAGACATAAAATTATTTATAAATTATCCTTCCTCATCCTTCTCTTACAATTAAACAAATTACACCGACCCTGACGATCTAAGATCCGGCTCTGGGAGGCCGTTATCACTTCCAGTGGTGCCCTTAAAAAGGTAATTTAAGGACGCCCAGAGTTACAGCATAGCCCTGTTATAAAAGGATGAGTTGGTATGACTTTAGACACATTTTAGTAGGTTATATTATGATTTATCCGGGAAAAATAACATAAAATGTTATTTTTTTAACTTTTCAACGCCGATATCTTAAGAACTAATTGATCGATTTTGACGTTTGAGGTGGCAATCGGTGCGTTTTATTGAATTCCAGAGCTGATTAAAATTTGAAATCGATCGCGTCAGTCGTTTCGAAAATATTTAGAAAAAAACCGTTTTTCACCATTTCTTTCTCCCGCGATAACTCTCGAACAAATTATCCGATTTTGATGTTTGAGGTGGCAATCGACGCGTTTTTTTGAGTACTAGAGCTAATTAGATTTTGAAGTCGATTGTATAAGTCGTTTCTGAGGAATCAATAAAAAACTAAAAAAAAAAAATTTTTTTTTTTCGTAATTCGCAGATATTTTCGAGTCTATTTGATCAAATGATCTGAAATTATCAGGAAAGTTGATGGCCAACAAGCTCTTTCAATCACCCCTTAAAAAATCCAAATCGGTTCATTAGTTCAAAAGTTACAAAGAGTTTACATACATACACACACACACACACACACACACACACACACACAGACACACACACACACACACACACACACACACATACATACACACACTCGGACATCATTCCGAAAATAGTCAGAATAGCTTTCTAGGACCTCAAAACGTCGACATCTGATGAAAACTCGATTTTCGAAAATCGGGATGAAAACAATAACTTCCCAAAATTTTCGAAAATCGTCGATTTTCTTAGCGGGAAGTTAAAAATTTACAAACACACCGCATTCATATCGTGGATATACCGAAATAATACATAGCTACAAAATACTGGGAAAATACCGTAGAAATACTGATATGCCAAGTCTGCGAGTGAAACCAATGAAATATAATTGTGTGAACTATTTCAAATTAATTTAAGAAAAATTCAGAGTAATTTAAGACAAAGACAAGATCTTGACAAGACAAGAAGGAAAGTATCAAGATCGGGACGATATCGTTCCAATCTAGTTTTGTCTTGACTCGAGTGCAGCCGTACCAAGGATTAATGCAATTTAATAAAATTGACATTAAATAACATTCTATAAATAACTTCCCAAGTCAGAATTAAAACAGTAGTTCCCTTAGAGGAAACGGTGATTGATCCAAGCTTGGTAAACGACTGGCGCAACTCTACATAACTTTGGGACAAGAGTTAAATTGAAGCTCGGCCCAGGCCAGTCTAAGTCTCGAAATGATAACCTCCTCCCAAGCTTGGCTGCCAGACTTATGCAACGACTAAATTTTAGTATTGGCCCAATATCGAGAGCCAGTATTGTGCCAAGACAGTTGCTAAATAACCACCTATAATTATTAAAAATGGAATAAAAAAAAAAAAAAACAATAAAAAATTTCAATTAGGAAAATCAGATTAAATAATAACTTTCTAATCTTTGATTCTATACATTTGAATTAAAAATTGGATTACATATTTCAATCTGCTAAAAGGGTTAAAAAAAATCCCGTAGGGGAGAGTGGGGTCAATCGAACCAAAAATACTTTGACATTTTTTTTTTATATGAATAAAAGCAAAATGATAACTTTTTTGCTTACAAAATTATAATTTATTATATAGACTATCATTTCTCATAAGCACATAACTTAACAAATGATCAAAATTTTCAATAAATAAAAAATTGTACAACTGCCTCAAATGGTTCAATCGTCCCCTTTGCGGGGGCAATTGAACCAGGAGTATTAGAACCACCAATGAATGACTTTAATGAATATTTTACTATTCATTACAGCTTAAAACTGAAATTACAACACTTCTAATAATATTTATTATTTTATATAACATTATATGTTACAACAATCACTCTTAAAACTTCTGTCAATATAATTATTTTTTTTCTTGGTTAGTTTAGCATGATTACACATTCTGTCAAGATGCGCGCGCATGTCGGATTACTCACAGTGTGATTCGTGTGGTTCAACCGTCCCCGAGTAGTGGTTCAATTGACCCCATATGATTTTATTAAAATAATTAGTTTAAAAAAATATATTCAAGAACTATTTTACTAGAAGTAAAGCTAGAAATTCATGACTAATATATGTAAGAAGGTATTGCAGAAAAATGTTAAGATTTCATTTGAAAATTAAAAAGTTATTAAACAATTTGCCAAAAGGTGAAATCAAGGTTTAGATACCTAAAAACACAAAAACTTGAATTTTTTAAAATTAAATCATCATATTGGTTCGAAATTTTGATCAGACTAAGGTTCAGTCTATTAAAATATAATTCCAAGAGGACGATTCATTTTTATATTTTTTTCGATTTTTTAAGCTTACTGGTTCAATTGCCCCGTGGTTCAATTGACCCCCCTCTCCCCTACTTTTGAATAAAAAATTAAATTAAAATCTTTTATTTATACACCAGAATAAAATTCTTTCTAATATCTAATTTCAAATTTTCGATTCCACGTGTTGGAATTAACAAGTAATTTTTTAATTTTTAATCCGTGTTTAAATTAAAATTAAGTTTTGTTTCAATTAAAATTAATTTTTGAATTTTTAATCCGACGTATCAAATTAAAAATTAATTTTTCGATTTTTAATCCCACGTGCCGAATTGAATGTATTCTTTGAATTTTGAATTCCGTGTTTCCGAATTCAAATTATTTTTTTAATATTTAATCAAACGTTTTTGAATTAAAATTAATTTTTCAATTCTCAGTTTCAAATTGTTGAATTGAAAATTAATTTCATAATTTTAATCGATACAATTTTAATTATGGATTAGAAATTTAATTATTAATTGCGATTATTTTCATTAAAGAATTTGCAACCCTGCTTGAGTAATGGCTGAATCTTGTCCCAAGACTGGCAAACCAAGACTTGTCACTTGAGTATTGGCTGAACCTTGTTTCAAGACTGGCAAACCAAGGCTTGTCACTTGAGTATTGGCTGAACCTTGTCCTAAGACTGGCGAACCGAGGCTCGTCACTTGAACGTTGGTCGGATCTCGGACCAGCCTTGGGAGGCTGAGCCTTGGCAGTCCAGTATTGCGCTAAGACCGGCCCCGTTGTCAATATTTTTTTTCCTACAAGGGTTTGAGCCTCCAAAGCTTCGTTCTTTTGATGTTGGACTTGCCGCTGAATGTAACATGTTATTTAAGACCTCGATTTCCTAAAAGTAGCGTATGGAGGAGTAAATAACCTTTTTAAAATGCTATTCAAGTCCTCAATACCCTAAACAAAGTGCATGGAGGACTTAATCACTTTTTTAAAAAGAATGTTTTAACCCTCCAAAGCCTAACATACTTTTAATCTGTAATTTCGAATGAGCTCAATTTCTTAGCATGACATTATGTTTATAATAATATCTGCTTTCTAAATAATTAAAGATATTTCTAACTGATCGTGAGCGTCCGAGTAGCAGTGTGGCAGTGGTTGTGCTTCATATTCGTTAGGTCTTGGTTTCGAATCCTAGCAGCATCAGATTATTTTTCTGCAGTTTTTTTCAATTTCTTTGGCAGTTTTCGTTATTGAATATATCATTCTTATTTATTGTTCACATAAAATAATTAATTAGTTATATACTAGTAAGTCAAAGGCTCTAATTATTCAATTCGAATTTCAAATGACAGTGCTATTCTTGTCGAACGCCTAATTATATAACTTTAGCTATTATTATTAATATTTTAAATTTTATTATTTTTTAACTTACAACAAAACATTTATAACTAAAAAATTATTTTTGGAATTTTAAAATTTAAAAGTTTTTTCGATCATGGTGGCCATTTCTAATTAGTGGCCCCCTTTTCGCTTCTGTTTCTTTACAATCGCCTTTTTAATGCATGGATCTTCATATTCTAAAACGGTGATTTAAACCTCCATACCCTCATGTAGGATGTGGAGGCTTAAATCACCTTTTTAATTTTGACTCGGGTTTTTTCATGGAAAGTTTGTTCAAGCCAGACATATTACAATTCATATGAAACAAATATGAATAATAAAAAAAAAAAAAAGTTTGGAAAATCCAAAAGTGCACGTCTCAACGTTCATTTTATGACAAAATAATCATTAATCAGTTACTCATAATTTAAGTATATAAATACTCCGTAAAAGTATTAAATAAAATAAAAAAAAAAAAATTTGTTTCAAATTCTCCCGCGAATAATATTTATTATTCCGCGACTTAAGCGCCCCGCCACGTTTCAGCAGACAAACTACAAAAATTGAAATAATCCCTATACCAGGTATTTTGTTTTATGTCCCTGCGTGTAACAAATTTTACTTAAAGAAAGTTTTTAGGTTTGTTTGTAAATTAATATTGAGATTTTTCTTGTATCTTAATGACTAAAATATTTAGAATAGAATCTGTTAAAAATGAAATAAGATAAAACTGAGATGATCAGAAGCGCCCATGTATGGCCAAAGATTGAACTATTTTATATATATATATATATATATATATATATATATATATAGATATATAGATATACAAGAAAGACTGTTAATGAATTTATTCATTTTTTAATTAAATCACATTGAATTAGACAGTAATGTTTAATAGGCTATTACTCAGAATGATACTAAAGCGAATGAAAAAAAAATTGACTCAAAAAGTGAAGTTTTTTGGGCGTTATCGTGACCACATACATCATCTGCACATACAGACAATCCAACGTCCGCCGAAATATTTTTTCAAGAACGGTTTTTTTTTACTATTTACAAAAAATAGTGTTTTTTAAAGTATCTATTGTCATAGAAAACTATTATTGTTGATATTTGTCAACTCATTTAATACTCCAAATGCAAAAATGATCGGATAAAAGCACTTTAAACCGTGAAAATTGCTTGACCTTGAGAGAGTGAGAGTAAAGCACAGCTCACGCTTCGCGTTGAGACGTGCAATACAACAAAATTGGACTCCCCAGTAAATATAATAATTGATTGAATGTATGTGTCAATTTTGATGCCTAAATTGAAAGGAATTCATTGTTAAATACAAACAAATATTTTATTTTATAAATCAACTTATGAAATTATTAAGACTCAGTAGTAATATTAAATGTCAAATACTGATTTGTTTATGTCAATTAAACAGAGTATAAAAGAATGATGTCGTCTGACGACAAATATAAACAAATAATTTATCTACAAATGTCTACCTGCCTTTTTATACTATAGATATAAACTTTTTTTTTTATTTATGTTGTGTTAATTTTTTTTTTCGTGATAATCATAATATTATCGTTCCCTATCTCTAATCGACTGTAAGTATTGGCGTCTGTCATTAAGATTATAAATAATGTCAGGTGTGGTTGAAATTTAATTACTTTTTCATGACAGTGAATATTCAACATATTTGTTTAGGTGCAAATGAACACATTTCGAGTCATGTGATATGATTATTGTAAGTATTTAATAATCTAACTCGGAGGAAAAAAATTTCTTTAAATAAATAGACGTACAACTGAATTTTTTATTCTATGAATAAATTAGTTCAACATGTGTATTCAATTATTTTAATGAGCAGTCATTTGGAATTTGAAATTCAAATATACGTGCAATATTTTAGTAAAGTCTCATCAGACCGTAGGAACTAATTTACTTATTTATTGACCCATGAATTCATCCAGATATTCATATCAATTTGGGAAAAAAAATCTTAGCTTGACAAAAATGGATCGTATATGCTCATATATGGCCGGAAATAGGCCGAAATAGCTTAATTTGGCTGAAATCACGCAGAAACTGTAAAATTTTATTAAATAGGCCGAAAATCGACCAACAACCCGCCGGAACATCCTAATTCTTTTTAAAGAGGCCGAAAATTAGCCGACCAATGAATCAGCCACTATTCAGCCATACACGGAAAGAAAATTATAGGAAGAGCTCCTATGCATTATGGGAATAGTTCCCATGATAGTATAAGTACAATTCCCATATCATTATGGGAACCATTTCTATCATGGTATGGGAATAGTTACTGTACCAATATGGGAACCATTCCCATAATATTATGGGAAATATTTCAATATCATTATGGGAAATATTCCCATACTATTACGGGAAGAGTTCCCATAATGGTATAGATACTATTCCCATATCAGTATGCGAACTATTCCCATAATGGTATGGGAAAAATTCCTATAATATTATGGGAACTATTCCCATAATGTTATGGGAATCATCCCTATAATACCATAAAAATTCTTTTCAGCACAATAGAGTAGAAATTTTCTCAAAATTAGAGATTTTATTAAAATTAAAATTTTTATTCTCTAAATTTGAATTTTCTTGAATGTTCTGCGCTGACAAAAAATTTTTATTATTATGTTTTTGCCAAATACGATTTTTTTTTTTCAATGTTTGAATTTTTATTTTTATGTTTAGTAATATTTTTGTGCATTGTAGAAGTGATTTTCACACTTTTCTTTAAAATAATATTTTCATGATAGTTTAGAAACCATTCCTATAATATTATGGGAATGATTCCCATAATGACATCGGAATATTCTAACTGCATTATGGGAATCGTTCCAATACCATTATGGGAACCATTCCTATAACTTTATAGGAATGGTTCCTATAATTTATGGGAACGGATGCTATAATTTATAGGAATCTATACTAATAAATGGAAAGCCGATTTTTTTGTTCGGTTATACTGCGAAAACTACTGAACCGATCGAAATAATACTTACACCATAAGATGCAGCGTGTTTCGGAAAAGGTTTCAGTACATGATATGTTTGTGATTACCAGGAATTTGGTTTTTTATAAAAAGAGAGACAGAAGATAGAGAGAGACAAATAAGTTATTTTTTTGTTTCTCGCAATCGAGTGAAGACAGTAGCTAATAAAAAATAAAGATAGCTTATCCAACATAAAAATATGTTTAAAAAAAATAGAAGGTTAGCATGCAGATTTAAACCTGCTTGTAAATAAATACAAGTCTGTACTGCTCGGATAAATAAAGAGTATAGTTCATGGCACGGTGTTGTAAAAAATTTTTAATAATTTCAAAGTGGTACAGTATGCAAGCTGTAAATTTTGGTCACGGTCTCGCTGAAGATCGCGCTGAAGGTATTACTGCTGGTCTGGCTGGAGATAGTGCTGGAGGTCTTGCTGGAGATCGCACTGAAGGTATTGCTGAAGGTCTCGCTGGAGATCGCACTCGCAGTCTTACTGGAGATCGCGCTGACGGTCTTGCTCGGGGTCTTGCTGGAGATCGTGCTGACGGTCTCGAGCGAGACCGTCAGCACGATCTCCATTAAGACTAGCACCGATACCTTCAGCGCGATCTCCAGCAAGACCATTAGCACCATCTCCAACAATATTAACAGCGAGACCAGCATCAATACATTCAACGCGATCTCAAGCAAGACAGCCAGCGCGATCTTCAGCGAGATCTCCAGCGCGATCTCCAGCAAGACCTCCAGCGCTATCTCCAGAAAGACCAGCAGTAATACCTTCAGCGCGATCTTCAGTGAGACCGCGATCAAAATTTACAGCTTGCATGTTGTACCACTTTGAAATTATTAAAAATTTTTTACAACACTGTGCCATAAATTACACTCTTTATTAATCCGAGCTGTACAGACTTGTATTTATTTACAAGCAGGTTTAAATCTGCATGCTAACCTTCTATTTTTTTTAAACATATTTTTATGTTGGATTAGCTATCTTTATTTTTTATTAGCTACTCTCTTCACTCGATTGCGTGAAACAAAAAAATAACTTATTTTTCTCTCTCTATCTTCTGTCTCTCCTTTTATAAAAAACCAAATTCCTGGCCCTAGTGATTACTTATCTGGAACTCATATTGTTTTGACTTAGAAATAATGAATTTTTATTGTAACTAAATTTATTCGATTTGATCGCATTTGTTTAAAATACATTTTTCAATTACGTTGGTTACGTTTATTTATTGATTTGACATTTGGTAAATCAAGGGCTGTCAGAAATTATTTATAATGATGCATTTGCGAGATATCATTACTATTCGTCATCGGTATATCAGAGCTAATCAATTATAAAAGTATATGATTTTTGTTGGTTTGGAAATGGATGGTACAATAAAAGGTAAAAAAATTATTATTCTAAACAGTTTTAAAGAATTTATAGTGTTCTCTAAAAATAAATCAGTGAAATTTTTTCAAATTAGTGAATATTCACTGGGAACCAGCTATAAGTATACCACTGGTTGAATTAGTGGTATACTTATAGCTGTAGAAATAGTCACTATCCACTGGTTCGCGAGAATTTCACTAATTTATTTTTAGAGAGTGAAGACGTATGAATTTCAATTTAATAATGGCGTTAATTATTTTGTATTTACGTATTCTGAAGGAGTAGTTATTAGGAGTTCAACTTTTATGATTTTTCGGTTGAGTCGGATACATTCACTAAAATTTCACGATAATCACGTAACTAATGTTATTTAATTTCCTAAACCTCATATATTCGTAAATATATTCTAATAATTGTTTTTAATAATTTTTAAAGATTATGAGTCTTTCAGCTTATGTATCTATGCACCAGAAAATGGTATGACCCGTAATTTAGTGTACAAAGAAGCATTGTCATAACTTTTCAATTTAGTAATGTAATTATGTAAATTAATTATAATTTGGTTGGTCATTAAAATTGTAGTTAATTTTTATAAATAGGAGTATATTGAAAAAAAGTACATTCAAAAAAAAATAATTAATAACGAATATAACATTTTTCAAGAATAGTTTATTAATAACTAAACATAACTTTCAGCCCAGCGAAGCGGGTGAGGGACAGCTAGTAGTTCCTATATATTATGGAAATTCCCATAATATTATAGAAAGTCTTCCTATAAAATATAGAAACCATTCCTATAATTATAGGGACTATTCCTATAATTATAAGAAACATTCCTATAATTATAGGAACTGCTCCCATTATTTATGCTCGGAATTTCTCTACTGGTATAGGAAAGATTTTCACAAAATTATGGGAACCATCCCCATAGTTGTCTTTCCGTGTAGTATTTTTTTAAAATAAATTTATGGTACTTAAAAAAAACTTTATGTAACTCAAGAAAGAACATAGAAATTTTCAGAATGTTCAACTTAAAATATATTTTAAAATTTAGAGAAAAATTATGTTCTCTAATTATAAAATGTTTGAGTAACTCACGAAGTTATAATTTGATATAAGGTATCTTAAAAATATTCAATTATTTAATGGTTACAGTGAAATAATTTTTGTGGGAATAGTTGATTTTTTGGTAAAATATAAAATTTTCATTCGTGGTATCATTGACGTAAGTTACGTGACAGTTCATGATTAAGTGAAAATATATTAATGAATGAAAATAAAAAATCGATTTCTTTAATTTCATCTTAACAAAATTTTCTATCATTAACAGATTATTATTTTAAACAATTATTCGTTATGGATATATGTAAAGAGAACTCGTAATTATTCCGTAGTCAATATATATGTCTAAATATAAAAGACCTAACTTCACTATGTATTAATTAATTATTCCATTAATTACTTAATTTCAGCCTGATGGTCCTGAAAAGTGAAATATGACAACCATTCAGTCTGAGTTCAGGCTCATTTTATAATGCATTTTAAATAGCCACTTTTTTTTTTTTTCAACTGTTGCCTAGCAGTTTATTCAGTTTGAAATAAAGCTGAAATTTTTCGACTCGGGCTATCATCGCTATTTTTAATTTTAATTCATAATTTGCTATTTTACGGCAGAACTGCTAAAACATGAAGGTAATCAATATTTATTTCCACTTATTTTTATGTAAAATTAAATTCTCTACAAAAAAGGTCTGATTAAAAATTTTCGTCTGACAAGCCGTTCCCGATTAATTTAACTTAACAAATTGCTAAATTTATTCGATTTAACATTTTTGCATTTGAATTTTGTAACTGACGAATCAATAAATATCTAAAAAAGACCATGGCAGATTTTTAAAGGAAATCTAATGCTCTACAAAAAAAGAGCCATCCGGCCTTACCCGGAATGGAAAGGTAGATTTCTTATAGATGTGAATACAATAAAGCTATAATAGTGTAATTAATACTTTTTTTGTAAGCTTAAACATGAATTTTAAGAAAATGGGTTATGCCTTATTATTTAGAAGTTATTAAATGACTAAGCTGCAAAAATAAGCTTTTTGTATTTTTGTGAAATTTTTGATATCATCAAATTGTTAGAAAAGATGATTCAAAAAATCCAGTATTACAGTGAAAATTAAAGCTAATCGTTCAAATTTTAAGATACTTTTTACAGAATTGAGTTATCATTTTCGGTTCAAAAGTTATTTAAGGATAAGGCCAGAAAATTCATTTTTATGAAAATCAAAACAAATTTCAAACACCCACAACTTCCAAACTAATCGACCGATTGGGCTCATCTTCGAACTTGATCACGGTAATCGTCCAATAAATAAGTGTATAAAATTTCATTAAGATCCGTTAAGAATAGCGGGTACTATCGTGATGACAAGGCGCGTTATATTGTATATATATGTATATATATATATATATATATATATATATATATTAGGGTGGCGCAAAAAAACCGACTATTTTTTTTTCGAGTCTCTTATGAAAATTTGTTGGTTTACGATGTTTTAAGAAGCCTCTCCAAAAATCAGCTCGATAAAAAATTTTCAAGAGGTCGCTCACGAATTTTGAAAATATCAAAAATGATCGAAATTTGACTTTTTTATTTCAAATTTTTTTCTTTCTCATGGCATCAATAGTTTATATTTGTGAAATCATGACTACGCTGAAAATTTGAGCCCAAAATTTGAATTTTTAAACCTCGCTCAAGAATTTTGAATGCTTCCGAGTGCTGTCTTTTAAACGTTTTTGAGCAACCCTTAAATATTAATAATAAAGCTTCTCGATTTTTTCACCACCAATTGGCATCACAGTGAACAAAAATATAACCCGAGAAATAGAAATAATAAGTTATTTACATGCTTTTTTATTTTTTAATTCAATTTGTAGGTTGTTTCGCTTATTCAAAACTTAGCAAATTTTATTGTTCAAGACTGTCCTGTATATTTTTGGTTATGCAAAAGTTATAATTTACTGAAATGAAAATAATTGAGTCATAAAAAAAATACAACAACTAATTCAAAGTATTAGTCACATATTATCAATTAATATTCAAAATTCTTGAGCGCCGTTTAAATATTTAAATTTTGGGCTTAAATTTTCAGCGTAGTCACGATTTTACCAATATAAACTATTGCTGCCACGAGAAAGAAAAAATTTCGAAATCGAAAATCCAAATTTCAATCATTTGTAATATTTTCAGAATTCGTGAGCGAGCTCTTAAAAATTTTTTATCGAGCTAATTTTTAGAGTAGCTTCTTGGAACATCGTAAACCAACAAATTTTCATGCGAGATCGAAAAAAAAATAGTTGTTTTTTTTGCGCCACCCTAATATATATATATATATATATATATATATATATATATATATATATATATATATATATATATATATATATATACATACATATATACTAGACTGTTTCAAATTAGGGGACTATTTTTTTTTTTTTGATGATCATTGAAAAATCGAAAGGGTATTTTAAAATATGGTGACAGTTAAAATTTGAGCTCTTAATATTGATATTTAGAGGTGGCTATTTGTAATTTTCGATTTTTCATTTAGAAACATGGTAAAAAATACATAACTTCCGAAAAAATCAAGATACAAAAAATCTCTTCTTAACTATTTTGTAGGAAATTTACTGGTCTACAAAAAAGGTCCTCTATGATTTTTTCATGAGTTCAACCATTCACAAGATATCCGACGTCAAAGTTTGATAAAATTCAAAGAACTTGTTTATGCTCGCTCCGAATTTTATACCATGCCAACCAATGAGAATTCAGAAATTTTCAATACAATTTTTTGTAGGAAATTGAACGCTCTACAAAAAAAGTCTCTTATCGTTTTTTGATAAATCCATCTGTTCAAAAGTTATTAGAGCTTGAAGTCAAGTTATAGTAAAATTCGAGATCTTTTTACTTTTTCGGTGAAACTATCGGACAAATCATAAAATGTCATTAAATCTTTTTTGTAGACAATTTTATTTCCTACAAATTATCTCTGATAAACTTTTTCTGAATTCTGCATTGTATTCTAGTTATTTCCATTTTAATGTCGATCTCTTAAAATCGATCAGAACACTTTTTTTAGGAGCTTAGCATTAAAATGGAAATAACTAGAAGAGAATGCAGAATTTAAAAAATTTATCAGAGGTAATTTGTGAGAAATAAAATTGCCCACAAAAAAGATTCTATGACATTTTATGATTAGTCCGATAGTTTCACCGGAAAAGTAAAAAGATCTCCAACTTTACTTCGAGCTCTAATAACTTTTGAACAAATGGATTTATCAAAAAACGATAAGAGACTTTTTTTGTAGAGCGTTCAATTTCCTACAAAAAAAATGTATTGAAAATTTCTGAATTCTCATTGGTTGGCATGGTATAAAATTCGGAGCGAGCATAAACAAGTTCTTTGAATTTTATCAAACTTTGACGTCGGATATCTTGTGAATGGTTGAACTCATGAAAAAATCATAGAGGACCTTTTTTGTAGACCAGTAAATTTCCTACAAAATAGTTAAGAAGAGATTTTTTGTATCTTGATTTTTTCGGAAGTTATGTATTTTTTACCATGTTTCTAAATGAAAAATCGAAAATTACAAATAGCCACCTCTAAATATTAATATTAAGAGCTCAAATTTTAACTGTCACCATATTTTAAGATACCCTTTCGATTTTTCAATGTTCATCAAAAAAAAAAAAATAGTCCCCTAATTTGAAACAGTCTAATACATACATATATAAATTATTGAGCGGATAGTATTTTTTGACTTTACGAAGTAAAATAATATATATGGTAGCAAAATTTTTTGATAATTCGATCATGAGGGTCTCTGCAATAGGCCGATTTCTAAAGAAATCTTCCTAAAAAGTCTCTTAACATTCTTTGTTAAATTCACTCCTTCGAAAGTTATTCAAGGTTGAAGTTGAGTCAAAACGATTTCAATAACTTGAAAATTTTAATTTTGGGCTTAAATTTTCAACGTAGTCATGATTTCACAAATATAAACTATTGCTGCCATGAGAAAAAAAAAATTTGAAATAAAAAAGTCGAATTTCGATCATTTTTGATTATTTCGAAATTCGTGAGCGACTTCTTGAAAATTTTTTATCGAGCTGATTTTTGGAAAGGCTTCTTAAAACATCGTAAATCAACAAATTTTCATAAGCGACTCGAAAAAAAAAATAGTCGGTTTTTTTGCGTCACCCTAATATATATATATACACTTATCCAAAAAATTAAAGGAACAAGAAAGTTTTATAAAATTTTTAGCAACTTTTGGAAGTCTGTATTTTCGTGAAAAATGATCGTACCAAAAAAATAAAAAATGCAAATTGAAGCTTGAAATCTCTAGTTTAAAGATCTTCAACTAAATAATTTTTTGAGCCATAGTTTTTGCGGCATCATAAGAAATAGGCCGCAACAAAATTTTTCTAAATTTTCCGGTTTTGTTTTTTAGGTCTACGGGGCCAGGAAAATTTTTTTCGAAAAAACCAATTCATGGCTCGTTTAGGAAATTTATTCAGCTACAATTTTCTTCTTTTTGTTTCTCTGTACAATAATTTGCTGCTGAGATATCAACCTTCAAATGAAAAAGGATCCTTTTGTCTTTGATTATTGATATCTTAGCAACTAATGGTCGCTCAGTAATTTAAAGGGCAGTTTGAAAAACTTGGATAAATGCCCTACAAGCTCTATTTTCGATTTTTTTAAAAAAAAATTTTTTTTCATCCTTAATATCAATTTGAAAAACCCACGAAAAATGGCCATTTTCTGGTTTTTTAGTCAACTCTTTGCTACTTTAGAAATATCGATGAAAAAAATAATGTTACCAGGTGATTTTACAGCTTAATGTACCCCCAAAAACCCTAGAAATTTTCAGATTGATCCATCGAACCGTTTGTCAAGACCGATTGATCAAAGTTTTATAAAACAATTAAATGGAACAAGTTTTCCTCCTTAATTTGTGTAATCATTACCAAAATGAAAACATTAATTTTTCTGTGATTTCCTTTCATTTTCACGTTAGTTATTCGGTAAATGTAAAGTAAAGAGAAAAAAATTTTTTTTTTTTTAAAAAACGAAAAAAAAAAACCCGAATGAAACGTAAAAAAAAATGTAAAAAAAAAATTCTTGTTTTATCGCATTTTTTGAAAAAAAAAAAAAAAAAAAATTTTTCTCATTACTTTACATTTACCGGATAACTAACGTGAAAATGGAAGGAAATCAGAAAAAAATTCATTTTTTCATTTTGGTAATGATTACACAAATTAAGGAGAAAAACTTGTTCCATTTAATTGTTTTATAAAACTTTGAGCAATCGGTCCGGACAAACGGTTCGATGGATCAATCTGAAAATTTCTAGGGTTTTTGGGGGTACATTAAGCTGTAAAATCACCTGGTAACATTATTTTTGTTATCGATATTTCTAAAGTAGCGAAGAGTTGACTAAAAAACCAGAAAATAGCCATTTTTCGTGGGTTTTTCAGATTGATATTAAGGATGAAAAAAAATTTTTTTTTAAAAAAATCGAAAATAGAGCTTGTAGGGCATTCATCCAAGTTTTTCAAACTGCCCTTCAAATTACTGAGCGACTATTAGTTGCTAAGATATCAATAATCAAAGGCAAAAGGATCCTTTTTCATTTGAAGGCTGTTATCTCAGCAGCAAGTTATCGTGCAGAAAAACAAAAAAAGAAAATTGTAGCTGAATAAATTTCCTAAATGAGTCATGAATTGGTTTTTTTGGAAAAAATTTTCCCGGCCCCGTAGACCTAAAAAACAAAACCGGAAAATTTAGAAAAATTTTGTTGCGGCCTATTTCTTATGATTCCGCAAAAACCATGGCTCAAAAAATTATTTGGTTGAAAGATCTTTAAACTAGAGATTTCAAGCTTCAATTTGCATTTTTTATATTTTTGGTACGATCATTTTTCACGAAAATACAGACTTCCAAAAGTTGCTAAAAATTTTATAAAATTTTCTTGTTCCTTTAATTTTTTGGATAAGTGTATATACACGGAGAAAAAAAAATAGTTCTAATTCCTATGTAGAATGGTAACCATTACTATGTTACATAGAAACGAGGATTTTTTAGCGTCGAGAGTCACAGGGCAGAGTAATCCCCCCCATTCTACATAGTAACGGTGGCTATGCTAGCATAGGACTGATTACCATTCTACATTGACGAGAGAACTATGTAAATGGACACCACTGCAATGTTACCTAGTAACGTTTACGATGTTTTATTTATTTCATTTTTAGTAAATAAGGTTATGACAAAACAAATAGCTCAGGTTAATTTGAATAGATATATGTAGAAATTCAATTAATATATTGAAATAATTTGGATATTGTTCAAAATGAAATATCATTTTTTGATAACAGATAAATAATAATTAAATAAATTAAAATATTCAGTAATAAACATAATAAATAATTGATGTGTTTTAATTATAATTTTGTTAATAATTTAGATTCAAATCTTAAATTAGAACATAAAAAATACTTTTTTATCGATTATTACAACACAAAAGTATAAATTGTTAAGTTCATTAAAGTATATAATAATAATTAAAATTAAAAAGAATCATTTCTTTCATTATGGAAAGTTTTCTAAATCCATCGTTTTGGTATAAAATTTTTACCGTTAGCAGCAGTAACAACTCGGGTCAATGAATAACTTCCCATTAAGTCCGAATATAATAAACAATACCATTTATTAGATAATTTGTTAAATTCATACGATTGATAATGTTCATAAAAATCATATTCGTCAATACTATTAGCAATTAATATAAATTTGTAATTTGATTCAAGGAAGAATAATTGAATATAATAAAATGAAGGTCCTTCTTTAGAAGGAATCATTATGATAGAAGCTTTAGAAATTGTACGACCCATATGCTTAATAAATTTGGTAGAATATAAGGTATTTCAATTTTTCGGTAGCAATGATGAGAATAAATTAAAGTTCTCAATACTTTCTAACTTTGGAATCAAAGATTGTGCTCCACTTGTAAAGAGACTGTTGTCTTGACGTGCAGTGAGTAACATGTTATTAAATTTTAATTGATTTCTTAAAGCAATAGTGTGATAAATATTTACTCTACTGATGGCGGAACGAGCCAATACTTTGCTTTCTTTATGTTTTCGTTCATCACTAGAACATTCTAGGTTTGCTATTGGTCCAAAGGACTTGAAAACAACAGAATAATGAAGTAGAATGTGATGCTTCAACTTTAAGCAGTTTGGAAATAATTCCAAAAGTAAATATAAATACTCATGAATAAGTATTTGAAAATACGCAATGTTATTTTTATGAATAATTTTAGCTGTTACAATATCGAAGATTTTTTTAAGCAGGATCACAAGCTGCCAGTGTTTGTCGTCTTCAGGAACAAGGTCACCTATCATCAGGTTGATATTACGAGCAAAACACATCATTTCCGCGGACGATATTACAATCCATTCATTTTTAATCTGATTTCGAGTGAATTCTGGTGGTTTGTTGCGTTTTTCATGGTCACCATAATAAAAACTTTTTACTCTATTATTTAATGTTATTAAAGTAAAAAATTTTTTTTCATAAATGTAAACATTCAATATTTTACCGAAGTCGTATTGGAGAACTCCTTCGAATATATCATGCATTACATCAGTACAAAGATTTTCAATGACATTGAATGTAGGTAAAGCGGAGAAAGGACTAGGAGCCTTGATACCAAATGATTCAAAATCTTTTTTATCAATTTGTTGGTCATAACTTGCTGGAGATCTTAATGGACAATCACTTTCATTAATTGTATTTTTAATTTTAATTTTATCTATAAGACAAAAACGACAACAATAGCTTGCAGAAAAACACGTTGTAAACCCATGAATTCCGTTTACTCCAAGATTGTCACCAGTTACAGTTAACAACGAAAAATAAATTATTTTTTCGTAAGGTGTGTTTTCAAATATTTTTATTCCATTTGTTTCAAGGTTTTTCAATTCAGCAATAAGTGGTGATAGCACTGTCAGGAATCCAAATTCTTTTTCGTCGAGCGTGTTAAAAAGAAGTGTTATAAATATATGTTCAAGCTTAGACTGTAGACGAGGTGGTAAGCATGGTAGATGGCTATAAACTGCACCTACTTTGGATATACCCCTATGACTTCCCAAAGCATTGTTGGGTTCATAATCGTCATAGTAAATAATAATAGGCAATACTAATTTATTTCCAAAATAGGTTTTTTTAATTTTCCATACATTTCCTTAAATTACGTTTTGAAGAATATCTGAGTCATCAGACAAAGAATTCATATACGTTAAAATATCTTCTAACATATTTGGAATCTCTAAGAAACATTTCAATACCCTTGATATAGGAATATACTCTACAGTCACTGGAACATGAACTAATTTTAATTCACCATCAATAGACCGATATTCTTCCCTCTCAGAAATTTTTCTTGTTTCAGGAGGTATAAAAGTTCCATTACTCTCAAACGCTTTGAATCTCATGTGTTCAGTTTCTAGATCTTTAAATGGATTTTTTAACGTACTATGAATATCATTCAAATGATTTAAATTCAAATCACTTTCACCAAAACTTTTAAACGTAATAATAAACCACTAATAAACATGTTTATAGCAGAGTTCTGAAAAAGCCTAGTACTTGCTTCAACTATATCTTGAACTCGGTTTCGAGGAATTTCTTCTTGGTTATAAAGGGTTGAGATAAATGACAATATTTGGCCTTTCATTTTGTTAACTAACAATGGCTTGTTAAAACTATTATTATAATTATGAGAATTCATATTTATTTAAAAAATATTAACTAATTCGAATAATGAGAGTAATATAAATATTAAAGATATAAACTTAAATCTGCTTATATTTAAACGTAATAAACTTTAAAGTTATAAATAATTTTAATAAGTTTCAATCAAATCGACAATTAGTCGAGATTGATTTTCATTCTACGGGTAATGTGTCCCATCATTTTTTTCATTTTGACGCAATAATGATTGCCTGGAACAGAAATGCCAAAAACAACGCGTTGGATAAAAATCCAAATATTATAGCACGATTGAGGGTATTTCCAATCGAACACATAAAATAATTCAAAATTCAACTGCAGAGCTTCAAGTGGGTCGCTAACTTTATACTTGATAATATCTGTAATTACGTAGAAGCTTTTATACTGTGAAGAACTTCCTACAAATATCATATATGGCTGGATCGGTAATTTTTTTTTTAACGCAATTGTTTTTTTATTGTCAATGATTTCATTAACCTTAGCTTCATTCTGTAAATAATTCATAATTGTTTAAAAATAACTTCTAAAATTTAAAATTAAATGTGAATAGATTTTTTATAGTCACCTCTGCTCTAACTAAGAAATCATTTATAGTGGACGATCCTAAAGACTGAATGGTCTTGTCAAATGGTTTTTCAACTACAGTTTCATCTAATTTTCTTTTTTTTGAATTTTTTGGAGTCAGAGGTTTTATGTTTGTTGGTTTCAGCATAAATCCCAATAATAATAACAGAGCAACTTGTTTATTATCTGAAAAGCATAATCAAATGATAATTAATATTATAACAATTGGGTTTAATAATTTTTAATTTATGTATGTTGTTGTTGTTAACTAACGTCCAGTCAAACTTGATAACGCAGCAATTAAATTTTTGGCTTCAGAATTATCAGCTAATTGAGAATCAATCTTTGCATACTGTTCTATAAATTGTTCCAAAAAATCCCAACGAGTACTTACAGCATTTAATTTGTTCGAAAATAATTGTTTAAAGTCATCATGAATCTATAATCATCAATGGTAGTATAAATTAAAAATTAAAAAGTAGCACAAATTATAGAAAAAACTCATTCAATGATTCACATAAAAAATTTGATAATATAATTTTTGAATCTATTAAAATTTTGACTGTACTCACTAACAATATACCACTTTGTTGATGGAGGCAACGATGTATTGATATTGGTGATAATTCATTATTTTTTAAAGTATTTTTTCTAGCAATATAAGTTTCGTTCCAATATTGTGTAATAACATCCCAAGGCTCCAAATTAGTTTTCAAAAATTCTAATTTTTCGACGACGTCACCTGTAAAAATAAAAAAACACACATACTCACAATGTTTAAAATAAAGCATCGAAATATAAGCCAGTAAATCATACCATCTGATAATTCTACTGTGACCAATGGAGTTTCTGGCTGAACCGGAGTATTTACAATAGGTTTCAATATACCGGCGTTACGAAGAACTTTTTTTACGTAATTATAGCGATCCCATAATTTACCGTTTGCATTTATTTTTATATTTCCCTCGTGCGTAAAAGGAGTAAAATAAATTCCAGGTTCTTCATTAAAAGTTTCACCAATCTCATCCGCTAACAGTTGAAATCTAGATGATTCAATTCTACAAGAAATTATTTAGTTATTAAATTAAATTAGTTAACAAAAAAAGTTTGATTAAATATCATTTGAAGTTAATAGTAATATTAAGTTGATAGTTAATTTGAATAAAACAATCGAATTTATTAAAACCTACTTAAATTTATTTAACTGTACTCCAATTTTGTAATTCAAATTAGTCAAAAAAATATTAATCTCACGGTCGATCAACTTTTTCACTAAAAGATTTCTCGCATCGTCAGTCAAACATTTTTCAGACTTAAATTCAAATGTTGATAATACGACAAGTCCCTCGTAATCATGTTTTAAAAATTCAATAATTTTTTCATTGGGATCGTTAAAATATAATGTAGATGAAGTAAAATCAATGGGAAGAATTAACGGATTGGATGGACCAGGAAGTTGAATGTTAGGGTCAATGACATTGGCATTAATGGGAACCTGGATGCAATAAAATAGGTTATGTCGGATGTATTAAAATATATTTATTAGAATACTAAAACTATTATTTAAGGATTCACATACTTACATTTAAATTAGCCATATTTTGTCACGTATAATAAACTCAATTAATGAATATCACGTATTTTTAGAAAAATTAAAACTCAACAAATATATCGAGACGTGATGCTCGCACATATACATGCATACCCATACACATAAGTTACTGCGCAAACGTCCGCGCATGTTTACTTCCTTGTCTCACTTATTAAACTGTAAGAACAGCTATTCCAGCATAGGACTCAGTACCATTCTACATAGCCCTGATTCCTATGCTAGATGGCGATTTTTACTATTTTAGTTGTTTCAATGTAGCATAGTAATCATTGCCAGAAAAATGGTAATGAGTCCTATTCTACATAGCATTATTTACTATTTTACAAAAAATTAGTCTGGTTACTATGTAACATAGTAATCATTACTATTTTTTTCTCTCCGTGTACATTGGGATGTGCCAAAAAAAACGATAATTTTTTTTTTTTGACTCTCCCGTGAAAAATTTGTTGGTCAGCCCTAAAAAAAAATTCAGATAAAATTTTAACCCTCAATTTCAATTTTCAGAGGTCCATCATCGATCTCAAAGTTTTCCCATTTAAATAACATGGGAAAACTATTTTTTTACATTATTTATGGCTGCAAACTGTGATGATTTTTTTTTTTATAAAATAAAATTTTTTTTTGTTAAAAGTAAAAAAAAAAAAAAAGATTTTTTAATTTCTATTTGGAGTATCCAAATCTTAAATATTACTAACGTAAATAAGAATGTAACCGTCAATGATGGTTTTTTTTACATTATTATGACCGTAAGCAAAATTGTTACTGCTGAAATTTACTCAATTACGTGATAGCTTGACTTTGCCTTGCAAAAAAATCAAGAAAAAAATTTTTTTTTTTTTTTTTAAATTTAAAAATTCATATTTTTGCAAAAACAAAAAACACAGTCCTGAAAATTTTAGAATCTTTCAAAATAAGTATAAGGTATTATACGAAAAAAATTTAATGTCGCTCGTCAATTTTGACAAATTTCAAGAATTCAAAATTTGACAAATTTGTCATTTTTCAAAATTTTTTTTTGGAATATTTTTTTTTTCATAGCCTTAAGTATCCTTCTCAAGAAAAACTTTGGATCGTTATTGTAACTATCATAGTTTTCGAAATATTGAAATAATAAAGTACAAAAACTGGAAAAATCGCGAAATTTGGAATTTTGCATAACTTTTGAAGAAAAATTTTCAAATTTTTTTCCATTGGCAGAATTGCGTTACATGGTAATAGAAAACTTTTGACCAAAATTCGTCCAAATTAGAAGGGGTCGATTCCAACCATTAGTCGATTTGACGTAGAATGACTCATATACTTTATTTATAATACGTATATGCTTCATATATCCTCATATATGAGTCATGAATGACACATATCGATTACATATGATTGATATATGAAGCATATTGGTTTCATATATGATCAATGTGTGCTTCAAATATAGTCAATTTTTAAATATTTTTCATGTATGGGCATATATGATTATTTTCCACGTAAAGTTATTCATTATAGACTACTATTGTGAAAAATGTCCCACAACAATTTTTTTTCCCTAATAGTTTTTTGTTCAATGAACCATTAATACGCGAATATGTTTTCCTAACGCATAGAGAGATTCAAACTTCAGTATTAAAGAAAAAAAAATTACTGGATTTAAATTTATTTAAACATACTTCTACGATCTTGTAAAATTCTTTGTGTCATCTTATGACAAATATTTTTATCATATTCCTGAAAGCGCTTTCTATTTATTATCTGCTGTTTATTGGCACGCCTCTGGCTCGGTAGTCAATCGCTACAACTTTCACCTTATAGACAAACCTACTTGATTTATGAACTACTATTTTTACACAGTCCATGAGTATGAACTGATGGATTCGTACATAAATCTCCGAATCTCAGATTAATTGCATATCTAACATGATTCTAATAGTATTTCTATACTTATCTGAAAAAGGATTACTGTGAGGATTATATGATTCCTGTGAAGCTTTAATAGTATTTATGTATGGATTCCTGAGATTCTAAGAACAATCTGTTAATATTTCTCCAAGGATCCTAAGAAACTCTACATTAAATCGGTTTCATTCTCTCATTGGGTTTCTTACATAATTTATCTATGATTTTTTCTTACGAGAATTAGCAGCTGGGTATTTCTTTATACAATTATTAACACTTGCAAAGTGATTCAATTTAAAAAATGTATCTGCCCATGTAAATTGTACGAATCATGAAAAAGTGACGTCTTCCGATGTATATTTTAACCAATCATGCATCTCCAAATATTCCCCTGCCTCTTCAAACCTCTGATATCAATTTTTTCAATAATTACATCAGTATTTTGATTTTATAACTCTTATCGTTTGTAAATATTGCCATGTGCCATTTAGCAAGATAATTGATGGTGTCTGTTGTAGTTGGAATTTAGTTTTATTTTCATAACAGTAAATATTAAATATGTTTGAACAAGTGCAAATACATGAATTTTGCGTCGTGTGAATATTAATATCGCTGGCATTTAATTTAAACATTATAAAGTTTTTGATTAAGGATAACTCCTTAATTGCCGATTCAGTAACAGAAATTCTTTACACGGAAAGAAAATTATAGGGATGGTCCCCATAATTTTGTGAAATTTATTCCTATACCAGTATAGAAATTACGACCATAAATTATGTGAGCAGTTCCTATAATTATAGGCATGTTACCAATAATTTTAGAAATAGTTCCTATAATTATGGGAATGGTTCCTATAATTTATAGGAAGACTTCCTATAAGATTATGGTAATCATTCCCGTAATGTATAGGAGCTATTCCTATAAAGTATAGGAATCATTACCATAAATTATAAGAACCATTTCTATAACACTATAGAAATGGTTCCGATAATAGTATGGGAATGGTTCCCATAATATTATGAGGTCAGTTCCCATATTGATATAGCAACTATTCCCATACCATTATGGAAATGGTTCCCATAATGGTATAGGAATTGTACCCATACTCTTATGGGAACTATTTGCATAATGCATAGTAAAACTTCCCATAATTTTCTTTCCGTGTACCCGACTAGAAATTGTAGTGAGGCGGTAGTTTGCTCCAAATGAGGCATGCCGAATGTCAAACTTGTGGTAAGTGAGGCATCCAAACGAGGGCCATGTTTGGGATGTAACGCAGTTGCGAGACTCAGCCTTACTTGGCTTCCAAATTCGGCGGCAGTTCGGAAGCCACACTTGCTGCAAAGGTCCTAAGTGACTCTCAAGCGACTGAGTATAAAAATTTAAACTAAATTAAAAAAAAAAAATTACTCGATTTCTGATTTTTTTTTTTTTTTTTTTTTTTTGTATAATCATTTTGGTTTTGCGGAAATCATCAGTTATGTGATTAATTTGAGTTCTAATCTAGTAGAATTATTTTATTCCGGGAAAAAACGCAATAAATATCGACTAACCGCGCACGCTTTAGTGGGATTCGAACCCGGGACCTAACGAACGAAAGACCGACGCATTAACGACTAGGCTACGCTACCGATAGTGACTACTAAGTTTATTTGTGCTACATGAGATTGAAAGAATACATCACTTTTACAACAGCAAAATATAATTGAATATCTATTATTAGTAATAACGAAAACATTTCTTACTTTTTTTTGTCCACTATAAAATCTGGTATATCAATAATTGTAATATGTGTAATTTTGATTATATAGTTATGTATAAAATTGTTAAAATAGTATATAGGCTCTACCCCCATCAAAAAAGTATATAAAAAAAATTTATTATTAATTAAACATAAAAAATTAATCGAATAAAGTTGTCAATTAAATAGAAATTGTCCAGCAGTAGTATTATGAGTAGATTAAAAGAAGGTTATGAGTACACGCGAAAGATTTACATTCAAGTACCGAAGTTCGGCTTGTCATAGATGTCCCTAGTTCCCCTTAAGCTTGGCAAGCCAACTTCTAAAAATCTATGGAACACCTAACTTGCAGGAAATAACGGTAGTCGAAGGTTTACCGAAGTCTGGCTTGTCATAGATGTCCCTAATTCCCCTTAAGCTTGGCAAGCCAACTTCTAGAAATCTATGGAACACCTAACTTTCAGGAAATGAGGGTAGCCAAAGGTTTACCGAAGTTCAGCTTGCCATAGATGTCCCTAGTTCCCCTTAAGCTTGTCAGGTTAAACTTCGAGAAACCTTAGGAACACCTTACTTGCAGGAAGTAACGGTAACCGAAGGTTTGCCGTAATTCGGCTTGCCATAGATGTCCCGAATTCCATCCATGATCGCAAAGTTAGCCGACATCAGACAAAAAAAAGTTTTAGAAATCGATATCTCGATGAAATCAAACGTTACGAGAAATTTAAAAAATCGAAATGGCGCGTATTTCAAATCTCTATACACGGATTTTTTCTTTTTTTTTGTTTCATTAACTCCCTCAACGTAATTTAAAAAATAAATATTCGGACATCAATTCTGACTTTATATAATAATAAAATGAGCTGAAATTTACTAATGTTTATTCTTTTACTGTTACCTTCACCCGGATTTAAAATTTTTTTTGAATTTCAAATTAGATCTTCAAAAATTTTTGGAGTTGCATATTTTGCACAAATCTCAATGGATTCTAAAAAAGAAAAAAATGCAAATATTTCTAATCGTAAATTTTACACCCGGAATTTTTTAAATTTTTTAATAGTTACCTAATTTATCAGCTATCAATAAAAATAAAATTCGAAAAGTTTTTGAATCTGGATATGAATCTGAAAATTGTATGATTTAAATAAAAAAAAAATCCACTTGTTTGAATTTAATAAATCTACATGTGGATTTCAATAGAATTCCTTTTTTTTTTTTTTTAATCATAAATATTCTTAAAAATATGAAGAAAAGAATTTTTAACGCATGAATATTAAACAATTTCGATAGTTTATTAAAATAATAATTTCAAAAACATTACAAACCGTTGAAATGTTTATTATTCTTCGTAGCATTAAGATCTCGAAGATTCAAATTTACAACAAAGGTCACATGTATATATAAAATCTTCTTCAGCCATTTCTTCAAATGATTTCTGAAGATATTCCAGACACTTGTAATGAGACCATTTCTGACAAGATGCACACATCACCCACTGCGAGTCTCCCCGTATTTTCCCGGCTCCACAAACCAAACATTTATTTTTAACATCTAAAGAATTTTTGATGCACTCTCTTTATAATTCAATTCTCTGTGCCTTACAATCAATGTCTCCAATATTTCTTATGTTCCCCTGTAAAATTTCCTGGATAAAATGAATAACAAATATCCCGCAATTAAAACCATCTGTTTGAATTGGGTATGTATTTTTTTGTAAGATCCAACGAATTCTCGAATTCGGGAATACTTTTTTACAACAAAAAGAAAAATTTTCGAGAATAATTTTAGTTTCTTCTGTATGATTAGATGTTTTAGGATCCATAAAATAAATATATCCATTTACTACATCAGCATAGAATGAAACCCAATGGCAATTGTTAATATTAAGTGGTAAATAAATCGATGTTTTATCTCTCCAACTTTGATTTAAATCCTTGAAGAAGTTCGGTCCAACATTTTTACACTTTTTTAATAAAATAGTCAGACTTATCTCACATAACACGTAGGCTGATATTGAACTTTTTTTCAATTCAGAAATAGCGACACTCGCACAATAATCAATAACATTGTTACTCAACCAATTTCGGTTGTACAATGAAATATAATCTTCCCCGTACAGTGTAATAAAATTTTTGTTATCATCGATTCTTCGGATAAATCCTACAAAATAGGTTCGAGATACGAGAGGCGCATAATAATAATGTATATTTTCTATCGTATTATTTTTTTCACTTCGAGCTAAAATTTTGTTTTGGTTTTGATATACGATTTTTTGAATATTATTTTTAGCTTCATATGTGATCTTACTTTTTTTATTTTTCAAATCACGGTTCCATGATTCTTCTGCTGCTAAATTATCAGGTTCATTTTTTGGTTTCACTCTTTTTCTTGTCTGTACTGTTGGTTCTTCAATATCTATAATTTTCAATGACGCTTTTATTGAAGTGTAAAGTTTATCAATACATTGCCCAGCTTTTAAATTTTTTTCATTTTCAATTTTTGTGTTTTTAAAATGGTTTTCCGCAGAAGCATTAGTAAGATGTTCTTTTTCAGGTGTAAATAAAACTGACCAAAAACATATAAAAGGTATTAATTGATCCATTAAATAATTTGCAAAAACTACTGACTGATATATATTTTTCCCAAATTTTTTATCACAAACTTCAGCATTTTTTTTGACGAATTTTTTCGTTGGTAGAAAATGTTGATAAAAAGGGCTAGATTGATAAACAGAATCATGTTCATTATTATTTAATTTATTATCGTCGTTTAATGACTCGTTTATATCAACTTCTATTTTAATTGTATTTTTATTTGATAAGAATTCCATCGCTTCATCAAGCTCCGGATTTTCAAAAGGAAATAATAAAATGATGAAAAAAGATTCTATTAGTTTGCTTAATGTTTTAGGACAGTTGCAATGAACGATGGCAGCAATTACCTCTAAGTAAATTTTTCTTTGATTTTTTTTAATACAATTTTTTTTCATATATCGAGATGTCATTTTCATGAAGTGTGGATAACACGTGAAGAGTGGAATAATATTCATAAACGATGAATCATGTGAATAAATTGTATTATACGCAAATACCAAGTACTCTTTGACTGTACAATCATTAAATGACTTCATAAAAGCATTGATACTTGCCCACGACCAGTCAGTTACTATTGCTTTAAAGCAGGGCCATTTCACATTGCTATTTATCCACGTATCTTTAAAAAAATTCAAACAATTTGCAATCGAAAGAGCTGTATGCTGGTTGGTAATCATTTCAAGTATTGGATATATTTTTTTTTTAATATTTACCACACCGGCATAATAATAAATTCTTTCTGATGTCTTATAAGGTTTTCGGATTATGGACCCCGTAGCATCAAAATGCAAAATTAAATTAGACTTATTATTTAAGAGCTCTATTTGTTCTACAATTCCTAAATAGATGGTGAAAGGTGAAACGAATTGTTTAATATAAGGATGATTAAAATTTGCTTCTTCATCCCTTAAGAGAATATCTACAACATCTTTGGAATCACGATCATTTTTACTCATCTCACTAGTCTTTGCAGTTCTTAAAACTTGTTTAGAGTGAGTAAATTGATAATTCTTCTCAGTAGTAGCGAGCTTCTTATCCAGTTTAATTATTAAGTCATTGTGAACTGTGCTCGGTTTTAAAGTAATTAAACGTTGTCCTAAATTTTGCCGATGATTACCTCGTAATTCGTACGATAACGGAAGAGTATGATTTAATGAATTATTAGTCGAGTAAACATGTATCGATGTATATAAACTGTCAACTTCTCCATGAAATTTGAATTTCATTTCACAGTCAGGTTGGTTACACGAAGCATAATCTCGGAAATTTCCATTCTTTCTATGTTTGATACCAGAAAATATAAGGATGCATAAAATTTTTAATGTATAAGGCAAATTTTTTCTGAGATAATAGTGCAATAAATCCGATGATACTGTGTCCTCGTATATAATTTCACAAGAGAATACTTTCAGTGATCCAACAAATCGATAATTATTTTTAATTATTTTTTCTTCGGTCTGTAATAATTCTGGTTGAGAATTCATGTCATCTTTGAAAGAAAGTGATTTGAGTTTTGTTGATAACTTATCAGGTTCAACGTGACTTGAATCATGTTCAGTTATTGGTAGTTTGTTGCGTTTAAATTGTTGCTGTTCTTTAACTTTGTCCTTGATATTTTGTTTTTTAGTTAGTAAGGATTTTTTTGTTTTGTCAGTACACCCGTTTTGATTCTTGAACCACGCGAAGTATAAGTTAGTGCGAAAATTTTCAATCTCTTTTTTTCTTAAGCCAAAATGACGACAAAATTTAAAAAATAATTCCTTATTGCCTGTTGGACCATCGGGGATCTCATCAATATCATTTACGTATCGTAATAATGCAAAGTACACCGCTGTTACGTCAAATTTCATAGCAAATTTTTCAATTTACATACAAACGATTATAAATAAATAACAAATTTCCATAGGATTGAAATCAACGAACAACTAACAATTATTTATTATTTAATAAACGAATTTAATAAAAAAAAGAAAATATACTATTTGTTGGATGATATTTTCATTTTAGAATAAACAAATGAAATGTGATAATTAACTTGAAATTACGATTTTAGTACTTTTAATTCGAATATGGAAAATATGAGTACTCATATTTAAAAACGAAATTCAATATGGCGGTAACAGTTTCACATCAAGCGGCGGAATTAAGAACTATACTGAAATAGATTAATAATTATCATTATATGGTAACAATACATGCAAGTATGTTGAATAAAAAAACCATAATATAGGTATTGTTTATAAAATGACGTTCCAACACGGTTTTTAAAATTATGATTTTAATAAACTATCGAAATTGTTTAATATTCATACGTTAAAAATTCTTTTCTTCATATTTTTAAGAATATTTATGATTAAAAAAAAAAAAAAGGAATTCTATTGAAATCCACATGTAGATTTATTAAATTCAAACAAGTGGATTTTTTTTTTTTTATTTAAATCATACAATTTTCAGATTTATATCCAGATTCAAAAACTTTTCGAATTTTATTTTTATTGATAGCTGATAAATTAGGTAACTATTAAAAAATTTAAAAAATTCCGGGTGTAAAATTTACGATTACAAATATTTGCATTTTTTTTTTTTTAGAATCCATTGAAAATTTGTGCAAAATATGCAACTCCAAAAATTTTTGAAGTTCTAATTTGAAATTCAAAAAAAATTTTAAATCCGGGTGAAGGTAACAGTAAAAGAATAAACATTAGTAAATTTCAACTCATTTTATTATTATATAAAGTCAGAATTGATGTCCGAATATTTATTTTTTTAATTACGTTGAGGGAGTTAATGAAACAAAAAAAAAGAAAAAATCCGTGTATAGAGATTTGAAATACGCGCCATTTCGTTTTTTTAAATTTCTCGTAACGTTTGATTTCATCGAGATATCGATTTCTAAAACTTTTTTTTGTCTGATGTCGGCTAACTTTACGATCATATTCCATCCATATTTGGCAAACCGATCTTCGCTTTGCCTAACATGGATGTAATAAGGCGCATATTAGGCTTGCCTAAGTTAGGCAATCCAAACTTGCCCCTCACTAATTCTTCGGCATTCCTCACTATAATTTCTAGTCGGGTAGTTACCCGAGTCGAAATTTAACTTCGATTTAAGTACTCAATATACTTGAATGCTCCTAGATTAGTACTTGAGATTTTTAAGTGGACCTAAATAAGTATTTTTCATACTTTATACTCTTATTAGGTCCTATGGATTCTAAAAAAGCGAAATATAACATCTTTTAGAACTTATAAAAACTATTCATTATCATTGGGTAGGATACATTCTCAACTTTCTGAATAAAACCTAAGTATCCTAAATATTAATAATCGTTAACTCCTAAATAAGTTCTGTAAATTCTATAATACTTTTTTTCTTATTTGCCATCTTTCAGTGAACCTAACTAAACCCTACATAGCTTCTAAAGATTTTATAACAGAAAAAGAGCATCTTTTTTTTCAAATCTAAAGAAACTATTTATACTTATCAAGTCCTATAAATTCTTTTATCTCTGGTTAGGACCTAAATATTCTAAACTTTACATTTCCAATGTTACGATACACCTATTCTTAGCGTTCAACATTTGTAAATGAATATAATTAAGAACTTGTTTAGTGTACATCCTTATTAAGTCCTAAAGATTCTGTAAAAGAGAAAACTTGAAATAAAATAATTACATTTAATTGTCACATTCTTAATAACAAATTGTGTATTAAATAATCTACTTCTTTATGATTATTCAATTATTCTATCATATATTTATTTATTATTATTTTATTTATTTATATTTGTTATAATAATTGTTTAAATAACTATACGAATTTGAGTATCGAATTAATTCAAATTGAAAGTAATAAGTTATTCCGTAAATGAAGCAAACATTTTACCAGTTACCCATAACTTTTTATTACAAATCTTTTTCTTATCAAAAATAATAAAAAGTAACAACAATATCAATGAAATATGGTCAGCTTTTACGGCTGCAATTAATAAGGGAAGCTCTAACAAACGAAAGTTCACTATCGATAAAAATAATTATAAAGAAAATAAAAAATACACTTGTGACACTGATTCTCTGAAATAAAAAAAAAATTTCATATTTTCGGGCAAAATAGGATACCCCCTGGAAAATGTAAAAAAAAAAAAATTCCGGATATTCAATGAGTTTGATTTCATTACAATTTTTTGTAAGCTATTTACATTAAGAAAAATCATATTTTGCACAATCATTATATGATCTAGCGAGCCTGCCGAAGGCAGGCGAAGCTAGATCTTAATTATATCACTAGCTTCGTTCGAAAAGATCACTAAGTAGTACCGTTCATGTACGCACTTCATTCCACACATTTCAGCTTAAAAAACAAAAACTCATCACTGTTGCTAGCAACCAATTTATTTATTAATCATAAAGTTCAGCTAATACTTAATAAAAAAGATCATTGGGAGGGAAGAAAATAAAGTTATGTTAATTAGTTATAGCGGGTGGGAGTGATCTTTTCGAACGAAGCTAGTGATATAATTAAGATCTAGCTTCGTTCTTCAGATCACTAAGTAGATGTTCAGAGCAACAATGAACATATATATATATATATATATATAAATATAATAAACTTATTTATTTAAAAAATATAAATGATAATAATAAAATAATTTATTTATTTATTATTTTTTTTTTTTTTTTTTATTAAATGATAACATTGAAACATAATAGTATGGTTTTACAAATACTCAATTTTAAATTATCATAAACATAATTAACATAAATATTTATGAATGTGTAAGAGCAGATTCAGCAAATATACTTTTATCTTTAATGATTGGTCGGTTGTAAAATTTTTCAAATATTTTGGATTTATCCGACCAACCAGCTAAATTTTTAATTACGCTTAAATCAATACCTTGTTTAAAAACAGAAGAAGTGACCGCATGCCTCAAACTATGAGTAGTGTAATCTTGACCAACACAAGTTTGTAAAAAAGAACGAATCCATCGACTAACTGTGTCTTTAGAAGCGTTCTTATAAGGTTTAATGGTAGTAATAAATAAATTATCCGGATTTGTAACCAAGAGGGATGTTTTTTCTAAATATGTTTCCAACGTAGAAACAATACATAAATTTAAATTTTTATTAAATTTAGGAAGAATTAAAAGAGGTTGAAGTACACCTCGCCTAGAGGTTTTTATTTTGTCAGGGATTTCGATTTCATAATTTTCCCCTCTTTTAATTATATTACATCTTTTAATTAAAGCAATTGTTTGCAAACGATGTGCGGTAATTAAAGCTAATAAAACTGCTAATTTAGTTGTCAATTGAGGGAGGTCAAGATTGCTGAGAGGACTTAAAAGTTCTAATTTTTCTAAAATTGGGTCTAAACTATATATGCGATCGTAACGAGATCTTGCCGGTTTAATATTATAAGCTCCTTTTAGAAGACGCGAAATTAATGGATTTTTACCAATATCAACATCACAAATAAGTGACAAAGCAGAACGAGCAGTGTTGAGAGTGCTGTACTGAGCACCTTCATTGAATTTTTTCGTTAAAAAACAAATAATCTCACTATCTTGAGGATGAAATAAATTAATATTTTTAGAATAACAAAAAATAGCCCAGTCAGAAATTGGTTTTAAGTATTGACGTAATGTTGAGCTTGAAATTGATTGAATGAGTAGTTCAACAGCGTCGTCATTTACACCTCGTTGCTTGAAGGCCTGGCGGATAATCGAGCAGCCATCAGGGATAACTTCTGAGCAAGTGGATGTTGAATTTTCCTACATGGAGATTGAAAAAGATTAGAATCTGGATAAAAAATGATAGGTTGTGAATCCAGAAGTGATAGCCATAATGGGTACCATGGCTGACCACACCAATTTGGCACTACTAAAATTCCGCAAGCCTGGTCCGATTGAATTTTCTTTAATGTCTTGAGAATTAAAGAAAATGGGGGGAAAGCAAAGAAATTAAGTTCGTTCCAGTCAATTGTAAAAGCGTCAATACAGAAAGCTAAAGGATCCCGATGCCAAGAACAATAATTTTTACATTTATTGTTAAGATTTGAAGCGAATAAATCAATATCCGGTTTATTAAAATGAGAAACGATTTTTCGATAAGCAGAAGAGGATAATTCCCATTCTGTATCGATATTATCCACTCTTGAAGCTGTGTCAGCTTCGACATTATCCTTGGAAGGAATGTATGAAGCAAAAATCCAAATATTTTTGATCTCACACCAACGCCAAATGTCATAAGCGAGGTCATTTAAATATTTATGCCTTGTACCGCCCATTTTATTTATATAAGCAATTGTTGTCGAGTTATCAATTCGTAATAAAATTTCACAATTAGATAAACCGGATGCAAATGTTTTAAGGCCATTAAACACTGCTAAAAGCTCTAAATAATTAATATGAAATGATTTTTCATCAGAATTCCAATGTCCATAAACAACTTGCTCTTCACAAAAAGCTCCCCAGCCAGTAGTAGACGCATCAGAGAAGATAGTAGTTGAGAAATTGCCATTTCTGATAGGATTTTTTGAAATTAAAACATATTTTAACCACCATTCAAATTCAAGAATTAATACTGGTGATATTTTCATGATACTATCATAATTGTCGTTAGCTTTTAATAATTCAAGGTAACGTTGTTGTTCAAATTTTTTGGAGTGTAACCAACCATAATTAATAGCTGGGCAGGCTGCAGTAATATTACCCACTAATTGAGAAAATTCCCTAATAGAACAATAAGAGAGATTTTTAAACTTTAAAATTAACTTGTGAATATTAAATCTTTTTTCTTCAGTAAGCTCTATCGTCATTTGCTCCGAATTAAAAACAAAACCTAGGAATTTACAGGAAGTAGAGGGAATAAAATTACTCTTTTTTTCATTAATTATAAAACCCAGTGATTCTAAAAATTCTCGTGAAATCTTAACGTTTTGCGAACAAAGAGCAATTGAATCACCTACTAACCACCAGTCGTCCAAATAAACAACTGATAACCAACCTAACGAACGTAAAGAACTGATTATAGGTTTAGAAATTTTTGTAAATACCCAGGGAGCAGTACTCAAACCAAAAGGTAGACAAACAAATTCATAAAGATGACCATTCCAAATGAATCTTAAAAATTTCCAATAATTTTTATGAATTGGAATCATAAAATATGCATCCTGAAGATCAAAACTAGCCATGAAACAGCTTTTTGACATAAGCTTAAGAACCGTACGAAAGTCTTCCATTTTAAAATGAATTGTTTCTATAAATGAATTTAAATTTTTTAAATTAAGAATAAATCTCATTTTTCCATTTTTCTTGGGAACAAGAAAAATGCTTGAGAAAAATTGACCGTCCTTTTTTACACACTCTTGAATGGCCCCCATAGACAGAAGATCATTAATAGCTTCCTGCATTTTGATTTTGTCGGTGTCAGAGAAATTATTGTTTCTAGGGATGAATGATTGTACCGGAGTTGACGTAAAAGGAATTTTATACCCAGAAATAATTTCCAGTATAAAAGGATCAGAGGTGATATTAGACCAGGCGTGTAAAAAATATTTTAAACGACCAGCAACCACACTCACCTCTACTTTTTGTTCTGAGTTCGATTGAATTGAACCGAACTCTGACCTCGGGCTTGAGATCGGGTTGAAATCTGATTGGTTTTGTTCGTTAAGGCTGATCTCGCGAAAGGAATACGTTGATAGCCCGTCTGTTTGGTGTTGACGCGAGATGCAGACGGGCTTCTCCAGTTTAAAGGAGTTACCTCCTTTGAAAAATCCTTTTTTGGAGGTTGGGTCTTCATAGACAAGCCAGTTTTCTCCACGACGACAGAATTCTTAATGCGTTTGCTAAGATCTTGGCCAAAAAGGAACTCGTCGGTGACAGACTCTTCGAGAATAGATTTTCTTTTGTCATCAACACAAGAATAGATTTGCGAACGTCTTGACTTGCCGAGTTGAAACATTGACTCGCACATTAGGCTGCTCGAGTCACAGAGGAGTTGGAGTAACTCATTTTTATCGACAGGATCATTATTATCATTAAAAATATTGGTAATAGCTTGTCCCAGAGCAACAAGGCTACGACCACATAAATCTTGGTTTTGAGTCAAGTATTTATCACGAGATTTAGAAGTTTTGTTGAGAATTGGAATCAGTTCCGGGTTAAGAACAGGAGCTGACAATGTACAGTTCCCTTTATTGGGATAACTGTCAACCAATCTAATTTTTTCATCCTTCTCCATCCCAGATGAAACAATTTCTTTCCAGCATGCAGAGAGTTCGGGATGCAAATTGTAAACCTTGTCTTTAAGAAGACGTTTGTCCGTACCGAGCATTTTTAAGATCGGTTCACTGAGGCTGGGAACTTCAGAACCCACTGACTCGAGAGACTCGCCTGACGTCTTAGAATCCTTGGGTGAACCAATATCGTTATCATTATCAGAGTATTGACTCTGACGTTGATCATCACCAGAGTCTGCAAGAGCAATATAAGAGCTAGGTTAAGATAAGCGACCAGGAGATATAAAAAGAATAATTACAAATTCCTGATGCAAAAAGTGAAGAATAGATAATTAAAATCTAACTTCACTTATATTTTAAATCTTAACCCAGTCGGGAAAAAGGTACAACAAAATATATAAAATATTTGTTGCCCAAATAAAAAAGAAAAAATATGTATGAAACATAATTAATTACCCTCAGGTGAAGATCCACTAGTAGTGGAATCATTTGATTTTTTTAATGATTTTTCAATAATAATTAAATCTTGATATTTTTTTAATTTTTTTTCAAGACTTTCCAAGGAAAGCCCACTCTCATTTTTGCGTTTGTTATTCATAATTGAATGAATAAACAAATCAATGAAATGTAAAATAAATAGGATAAGATAACTTTAGATGTTTATTTAAAGCGCACAAAAAACGTAATGATTAATAAATAAATTGGTTGCTAGCAACAGTGATGAGTTTTTGTTTTTTAAGCTGAAATGTGTGGAATGAAGTGCGTACATGAACGGTACTACTTAGTGATCTGAAGAACGAAGCTATTGATATAATTAGATGCAAAAGAAGATAAAAAAGTTTTGAATACTTTTTATCATAATATAAAAGTCATTAAAATTTTTCGACCGACACTCGATTTTTGAAAAAGTCAAGTGAAAAAAATTCAAAATAATGCTCAATTATATTTACAAAAGTAATTTCGGAATGGTTAAAATACATTTAAACAATGATACTTTTTATTTATAAAATTTGAGGGTACCTCGATTTGCCTACCCCCGCCTCCCCTTTCCCCTTTATATTTATACATATCTTCCATAATATGACAATTTTAATTTTAATGTTATTAAACATTTATTTTGTCAACTATCAATTGAAATTAAATCGTCATTATTTAAGGAAAAGTTCAAAGGTTTCGCCATTAATTAAAAAATATAAATTATTACAAACCAATAAATTTAATTAATTTTAAAATTTTATGTCCATCAAACAATCGATGATTGAATTATTCAAATTGTTTTTTTATATATAATTATAAATGAAGTTATGAACAATTTAACCTGACCGTGTTTGAGAAACAAGTTATATCTGCAATAATGTGTGAATTGTTATATTATTATAAATTAATACTATGAAATATGGCTGATACGAATTCATGTGTAATCATAAATACAGCCACGAAGTTTTCATCTCGCCAAGTGGCCAATGGACAAGCGGAGCAGACGACAATCCTTTAATAACAAAAGTTGAGCAGCATCGAGAAAGAACCTAAATTGGATGGGTGACCTATCCCGGAAAAAAAATAATTCTACAAAATTTGACGTAATCATTTTTTTTCCGGGATGGAGTACCAATAGGTTCTCAAAATACGTTGACCCCTGTAAAATGAATAGGACTTGATAAAATTCTGGAGTGTGCTTAGGCTAAATAGTATTTACAATTTTAAATTTTCACGCCTATTTAACGATTAAACATGTCATTTTTTCACGTAACCGACATTTAGAGGTTTTGTATAGGAGTTGTTTTTCTATAGAAAATAAGTACTCAGTAAGTCCTTTTCGTTCTTAATTTTAGAATTTCTAGGTTCTAGAAAGGTTTAAAATTTCGACTCGGGTATTCTACACGGAGAAATAATAATAGCTTTTCTTTCAATTTAGCATGAATGTTATTCCAACACTGAAGCCACTCTAATGATGAAAAAGATAATCCTACAATGCTGACATAATAATTTTTTGTCATATCAACCGCGGAAGTTGAATTTTCGAGTAACATGCAGAGGGCGCAAACTATACGATTTCTGGCAATCTATAGTTTAGTTAACTTTCCTCGAACTAGTATCGAAAAGTAACTTCTCTCTCTCTCTATCTGTCTCTACATTCCTACACGACTACTACAATACGTTATAGATGAGTCGAATTATTTTTTAATTCGACAAACGTCTGCTAGGTAGAACTTTCAAATTAACTAAACAGTAATTAAACATTTTTGACTGTTTCTCCCGCATTCGATACATTATGCTCAAAGGTAGGAACCCTGACAAACTTAAAGTGCAGACGCGCGTTTGAGGCTATGGATACATTCTCATCAAGACCTCGTACTATATCCGGTTTTGCTAAGAATGCGCCCATAGCCTGAAACTCGTGACGTCACTTCAAGCCGTCAGAATCCCTACCGTTCCGCATACGTATCGAAAATAACTAATCTCGATCCTGGGAAAACGATTATGATCATATGTGATCATTCGGCTGCATCAAAATAATCGACTATGTTTATTTTTAAAAAGTACGCTGAAAATATAGTTCGGGATACCAAAAAATGACTTTATTAAAATAGCAGCTCTTAATTTTAATATTAAGGGATGCCTCATCGCGATTTTCTATTTCCTATTTGATTAACATGGAAATTTTTTTTTTAATGTTTGGAATTGTATCACTCATTGGTGAATTAAAGTATCGGAAAAATTAATAGATTTTTATTTTTAATTAGACGCTTTACAAAAAAAGTTTTCGATCATTTTTCGATCAATTTAAGTTTTCAAAAGTTATAGAAGGTCAAATTCTGATCAGTAGTAAATTGTATTACTATTCGACTTTTTCGACGAAATTATCAGACTTATCGTGAAATGTCATAGGACCTTTCTTGTAGATTATTTTATTTCTTACAAATTATGTTTATCAAAGTTTCCGAAATTTTTTTAAGTTTTTCGGTTAATTGCATTTAAAAAAGAGTAATTAAAATCGGCAAGAATACGACTTTTCGGAACAACCCGTGAAAAAATTTTCTAATATGGCCTGATATGGGCGGTTCATATCAGGCCCGCTATGGAAATGGGCCATATTAGACAATTTATGTACAGATAAGATTTGATATGTTCTGATATGGACATATCAGACTATATATAGTGAGATTAACATTTTTATCTCGGGAACTAAATTTATAGATAATTTTATAAAATTGTGTATAACCTTGTAAAGTTGTATATGCAATAATTGTCATGAAAAAAAAAAAAAAAAAAAGAAAAAAACATCCAGCCAGGTCATGGGTTCAAACATGAGTACTTCTGATTCAAAGTTTAATTTATTAACCACTCTGTCAAATCACAAACTTGAAATGTAAGGTTGATTATATCTATTTGGATAAAATTGAAACTAAGAAATTTAAAGACATCAGGTAAATGATTGATTTGGTTACTTGTATTATATTCAATTGTTATTATTTATAAAGTAACGGGACCATTAACCGTATACCCACCAGTAACGGGGCAAGAACTACTTCTTTTGGTAAAAAAAAAAAAAAAAGAAGTTAAAGATTTTTAAACTTACACGGAGAAAAATGTTGGCTCAAAACTTACCAATTTCTATTATGTTGTTGACCATACTTGCAACAGGAAGGGAAGCATCCAAAAAATTATTATGCTCAAACGAAAAATTATTATGCTCGTACGAAAAATTATTATGCTCATACGAAAAATTATTATGTCGCATCATAATTATTATAATGTATGAAAGTAATTGTAATTAAATCTCATCGATAAGTTTCTCCCGCGTAGTAAGTATTGTGATACAGCATAATAATTTTTTGTATGAGCATAATAATTCTTGGATGCTTCCCTTCTTGTTTCAAGTTTAGTCGACAGCATAATAAAAATTGGTAGGTTTCGAGCCAACACTTTTCTCCGTATAATTAAACTTTTTTTAATTTAAAATCTCAATTTTTTATATTTAAATTCATTACGAAAATTTGAAATTCTCTCAGATATTTAAAAATTGATCTCGTTAGCTTATTGGAAAAATTTTTTAACAAAGCTTGTATACTTTATACTATTTATAAATGCGCCTGGGAAAAAATCACCATGCATGATCATGTATGATCATGCAGGATTCATGCATGATTCATGCCTGGCCGTGCATGATTCATGCACAATTTAGGCTTGATCCTGCATGGCTTATTCATGACCAGGTATAACTCATTCGTGATCAAGCATGATCATTCATGGCTCATTCTAGATCAAGCTTGCGCATGCATAAAGTTTGAAATAATTGTATCCAGGGATATGATCCATCAGGAAAGGTCATGATTGAGCATTCTCTGTTATGCATGGCCAATACATGGTTCATACTTGATCATGCATATCTCATTCATAGCCAGACATGACTCATTCGTGATCAAGCATGATCATGCATCATGGCTCATTCTAAATCAAACTTACTCGTTACTCACGTTAGGAATAATTCTATCCAGAGATATGATCTATCAGGAAAGGTCATGATTGAGCATGCTCTGTTATGCATGACCATACATGGTTTATACTTGATCATATATAACCCATTCGTGAACAAGCATTGACTTTGAATAAACTAAAAGAAATTAAATGTATCAGAAAATAATAAAAGACCTTTTTTTTAGAGCGTTCAATTTCGACTAAAAATATCCATTGATTCCTCTGATACTGTGATTCGCTAATAAGTGATAAAATTCCAAACATTACAAAAAAAATTTCTCATGTTGATCAAACGGGAAAAGAAAAATCGCGATGAGGCATCCCTTAATATTTAAGTTAAGAGCTGCCGTTTTAATTGAGTCATTTTTTCGATATCCTGAACAATATTCTCAGAGTACTCTTTAATAATAAATATAGTCGATTCTTTTGATACAGCCTAATTTCCATGTGTGGAAAGGGGCAATATATAGTCATATGCAGCTCGACATGACTATATATAACGTGATATGTCCATATATACTGAGGTAAGAATCACTAAGACTGACTATAAGCTGAGCCTTGACCCTTTTGTGATCTGCCGAGCCTTAAAATGTGACTTCGCCCAATGGTTTGATTTTCATTAAACCGAATCTTAATAAGTTACGACTGAGCCAAGAGTCAATTTGCGCTTGGTCCAATAGTTCAATTATATTTTGAATATTCATAAATTTTCCTTTCCTTCTTAAATAAATCACAATATCAAGTGGAAGTAATTCTATTTCATAATGAAAATCAGAGTCCGAGCTGGTTTTGGAAAAAAAAATTTCCTCTCTGTCAAATTTTGCAATCATCATTTAATGTCAACAAACGATATTAAATACTTTTTGAAGAAAAGAAACTCACTGGAAAGCAATTTCATAAGCATCTGGTTACGAAACACAAAAAATATAAATGTAAATAAATAAATATAAATATTTGAATATAAATAGATAAATTTTTATACATACACCATAAAGAATGAAAGTGGAAAAAAATTAAAATCACTAATGGTATGGACTTTTTGTTCATTGACATTTATTTTACGCTCCCTAATGTCTTATCGTTATCTTTAATGTCAATGTTTTTATTCTATCAGGTGATTTGATTGAATCAATACAATTAGGATCTTATCAGCGATCAATATAGTAAATATTTAATTTTTAAACAGCTAAAAAATCGTATGATGTAATATTTCATTTTGTTAATTATTTCAACGTTCTCATAGCAGCTGTTCAGTGGCGCCTTCATGAGTCGATATCAAGAGTATGAACAGCAACTTTTAGTCTGAAAAGCAAGCAAACAAGATAAATTTGATAAGAATATTATCCTAAAGAACACTGCAACTGGTTTTGATTAGGATAACCTAAACGCAATTAACTTTTTTTTTAATAATACTATTCTGGCGTGGTCCCGATAAGAAACCCATCAGGTTTGCTCGATAGCAAATAACTTTTTTTTTTAATCAGGCAATCCTCATATGGTTTCGATAAAAAGCTTATCAGGTTTGCTCTATTACCGCAAACCTCATGTAAGCCTGAAAAGGTTCTTATGGTACTTACTTTAGGTATATTAGGAAAGGATTCTAACCGGGATTTGACATTTGTACTATTGTTCATATATACTACATATATGTGACTACTTGTTGTTTGTTACCGAATATATTTCCACACGTTGAATAGGAATTTTGTAATAAATGAAACAACCGGATATATATATCATTATCGAATTTTTAACGTGATCTTCGATTATCAATTTTACGACGTAGTCGTATGCGGATGGATGTAGTTGCATCATTCAACGACAGTCTGGATTATTTTTATAAATTTGAATGTATCGTGATTACATATAACGAAATAAAAACTCTGAAAATAAAACCATATATGTCTACATAAATAATTATATTGGGTCAATTTTGAATTACAATAATCCATCACTACACAACTTTTTCCATCCGGACACAAGGTGTGCTGAACAAAGTGATAGTTGATCAAAAAGTCAGTACAAAAAGCTTTCAGTTTGAAAGAGGAGCTTTTAGAAAGTAGCATCGAAGCGTGATCAGCAAGACAATTTCAGTATAAAAATAAAACAAAATAGAAAAGTTAAACATCGTTGGCTTAAGATTCGAGATACTTAAACTTTCGTCCCAACGCCCTCTTCCAGCCGCGTTCAATTCACAAATGGGGTTGAGCGTGTTTCGCAAATAGTTAGGAAAAGGATCTAACGCCAGGATAAAGTGGTATCGGAACGAGACGATCGTCGAACAGATGCCGGAGTCATAAAACAACAGCTTCCTTTCTCTCTTCTTAAGCCCCTGCGCCAATCGTCTCCCCCAACTCCCACCCAAGCCATTTTACCCACTTCAGTTACACCCACCAATGGCTTTTCCCATTTCGTTTCTACGCGTGTTCACGTCTAACAACAACAAACAGAGAAGTTATAGTCTGAGCAACAACAACAACAACAAAAACAACAACGACGACGCTAAGTCTATAAGGTTGGGTTCGGAAAGAGCAGCCAACTAGCGTTTCTCTTAATGGGCCAAGACAAACTGCACGCCGTACGGTGTTTAGTGTTTCGGGTTCCATTTCATCGTCAGGGGTTAACATGAAAATGCTAGTAGCTGCTACTCAACTCAGAATGTAGAAGGTAGATGGGTAAGTCAACTGATGCCCATCTTCGTTTTTGGGGGTGACTTTTCGATCTTTCCAATGTCCCTCAATCTTAAACAAAACTATATATTTTTTTACCACTTATCGCTCAAGATATCTATTGCTGTTAGGTCATTTGTCTTTTTTAGGGGATTGGAAGAATTCTGGGTGGAAGATTTAGATAACATTGAAATTTTTTTTTTTAAGCGTCATTTATTTTTTGTAGTAGTAACTGATCAGTCTGCTAATAAACCCTGTTAGTAGTTATTAATTAGTATTTTGTCATGTAAATAATATTAAATAGTGACTTATAAAAATTTAGTAGCAATAAATAAATTTTTGTCCCAACTCGGCATATATGATATGATGCCTCCTGCGGCAGTCAGTGATAATACGTGATCCCTTTTTACGTTTTAATACTTAATGCTAAGTACTCAGTTGTATCTGCATGCATTGCGCGTGTTTTAGGTGGTAGAAGTAGGTATATAAGAAGGGGAAGAGTAGGGATGTATGAAGGGGGTGAGCGGTTTACGGACCGGAGGCTGAAGCGTGTGTGGGGTGGGGTACTAAAGTTGCTGGAAAGGTAGGCATACGTAATACGGAAATGGGGAAAAGCAGTCGTACTGCCGAGCAATACTATTGAGTCACAACACAATAAAATAACATACGAAATACTTTGGTAGGGGGTTTAGAAGAGAATTCCACGTGAGAGATTCCAAAGGGAATGAGTATATGTTAGCGCTTGCGTGGGTATAAAGATAGCTCAGGGGGTGAGGATGTTCGAGGTGCTGTAGGAGGCACTAGAGGCTCCCGGATGGGCGTCGGTGGGTGCTAGTGGGCGTTAGTGGGTCTACAGCGGAGGAGACCAAGGGGTAGGGAAAGCTTCGTGTGCCGGGTGTTTGCATTATGCACGAAGATAATGCTCTCGGATACTTTGTCTATATGGGAATAACGCGGAAACCCGTATATGACTCCACTTGCGAAAGTAGCGGTTGCTACTACTGCTGCTATATAAGAGCGTGTAAGGCGATGGGTTGGCGAAGGGGTTTCTGAGCGAGTGATGGCAAGGGAAAACGGCGCAAGCGATTGCTACCTCCCCCTCTTCCTCTCTCATCGCTTTATAACTTGCTGTGGATATGTATGTTTTTGTATCGGGGAGAGATGAGATGAGTGGTGAATTTAAAAATGTAATAAGTTATTGTTATTTTTATTGTTGGGCGCCAAGTTGGTTTTGTAGATTGGTTATTATTTATTTATTCCGTATTGTATTTTTAAGGTATTATGAACATTGAAAGAAAACATTTATCAATAAATACGTAATAAAGACATAGAAATTTTGCAATATGAGTTATATTCAAAACTTACTATCCTATTTTATCAGGAAAAAGCAATATAAAACTTAAAATATCTATCTTTTTGCTATTTGACTTGAAAAGTTGCTTTGACCTGTGAGATAGGAAATAATTGAAAGTTTAATTTTTCTAGACGTTGCATTTTGATAAATTTTAAAATGATATATCGAATAGCATTTGATATTAAAAACCGAGTCTCGACAAAAATCCATTAACATGAGATCAAAAAAAATATATTCATCGTCGTCAAAAGAGAAAAATAATTATTTAGAAACTCATAGCTGTTAGGAAAAAAAAGAACGTAGATAATAAAGCTCGTACTGAGAGCTATCGTAGAACGAGCTAAGAGCGAATGAGTTACGTGGACAAAGAACGTCGACGACGTCGACATAGGCGCTACAGAGATCCAGGAATACTCTATAGGCATGCAGAAGTAGCACATATTCGTAATACGGGGGTTAGAAAAAGACACCGAGTATAAAAGGAATACTAGTATGTATTAATATTTAGCATCCGTGAAGCTCGTGCCGCATTCAAGCTCTATCTTTATTTTTTTTTCTTTTTCCTTACCCTTATACACTGTAAGTCTGTATCCCTTAACACTAAGCTATAAAATATTTAAATCCGACCAATAATTTTGAAAAATCATTTATATTCGTTTGAAATTAAATTTTTTTTATCATGATTATGATTATTTTTACGTAAATTATAGAGAAATGGTCATAATTACTTTTATTTTGCTCAGCGGATTTTTTAACTTCCCGCTAAGAAAATCGACGATTTTCGAAAATTTCGGGAAGTTATTGTTTTCATCCCGATTTTCGAAAATCGAGTTTTCATCAGATGTCGACGTTTTGAGGTCGTAGGAAGCTATTCTGACTATTTTCGGAATGATGTCCGTGCGTGTGTGTGTGTGTGTGTGTGTGTGTGTGTGCGTGCGTGCGTGCGTGTGTGTGCGTGTGTGTGTGTGTGTGTAAACTCTTTGTAACTTTTGAACTAATGAACCGATTTTGATGTTTAAGGCGGCGATTGAAAGAGCATATTGGCCATCAACTTTCCGAAAAATTTCAGATCATTTGATCAAATAGACTCGAAAATATCTGCGAATTACGGAAAAAAATTTATTTTTTTTTCTAGTTTTTTATTGATTTCTCAGAAACAACTAATACGATCAACTTCAAAAGCTAATCAGCTCTAGTACTTAAAAAAACGCGTCGATTGCCACCTTAAACATCAAAATCGGATAATTCGTTCGAGAGTTATCGCGGGAGAAAGAAATGGTGAAAAACGGTTTTTTCCAAATATTTTTGAAACGACTGACGCGATCGATTTCAATTTTTGATCAGCTCTAAAATTCAATAAAACGCGCCGATCGCCACCTGAAACGTCAAAATCGATCGATTAGTTCAAAAGATGTCGGCGTTGAAAAATTAAAAAAATAACATTTTATGTTATTTTTCCCGGATGAATCATAATATAACCTACTAAAATGTGTTTGAAGTCATACCAACTCATCTTTTATATGGATACTTTCGATACACTATGTCATCGAACTTGGTTTTTAGTTTAAATTATAGTACCAACAATGAAATCGATAAAACGTAGTTTTCAATATTTTTCTCGGATATTTCATATTTGATTGTTTTTCACATGAGTCAAAACTCATTTAAATCTTGATTTGAATCCCTGGCATTGATTTCTGCCTGAATACACTTATTTTATTGAACAAAGTCAGGGATTAAATTTTAAAAACCGCTTCATTAACAATTCTTGATTCTTATATAAATTTTCAAACTTCAGCATAACATGCAACTTGTTAGAGCTTGAGAAAATCGTAAAAAAACAATCGCATGTGATAGCATTTTCGAGCTCGAAAATATATCTACACTAATATCTTCGAGCTCTTTGAAGTCGAAAACAGCGGGAAGTTTTGGGGCTGACCCGCAGGGCCAACCGACGCCGAGATTTTTTTTTTTACGAATAAAATCTACCATACTAGCATTGTCTCAAAATAAAGAACACTTTTGAAAATTCGTGAGTGTTAATGAGTGTTTATCAGTGACCATCAGTACTCCAATTAGTGAATCTTGTAAGACTATTGAAAATGATTAGTGTTGACGAGTGTTTCTTTAGTGATCATTAGTAGTCCTATTAGTGAGTCTACAGTACTATTGGAAGTGATTAGGGTTGATTACACCTTTAATAATGCTAATAAGTAGTCTGATTAGTGAGTCTATAACACCATCGGAAGTGATTAGTGTTGATTTGCTTTAAATAATGTTGATAAATAGTCTGATTAGTGAGCCTTCGTCACTATTGAAAGTATTATCAGTATCGATCATGTTTAAAATGAAAGAAACTCTAGCTTTAAAATATTATATTTAATCTCTATATAAATACAGTAAAACTTAAAAATTTCCAACCACCATGATTAATATCGTTTGCATTATCAGAATTATTGAGATCTCTATGATAAATATACAGACCTTCAAAATCCTAGTAACTTTGAGCCCGTGATACTATATAACAATGTTAGATCAGTTGCTGTAAATTGCTTAAGATATCGGATTTCTCTCTTCTCCAAATCACACCAAACTTAAACGCAGTACCTACAGCAAACCTAGTGATCCTCATTCAAATTCAAAGTGCTACAAGTTAATAATATTATCACTCGATAAAATCATACCAAAAACTTAGTGGGCGCCGCTGAGTTGACTATACTAATACTGAACAGAAGGCTCACAAAGTAAAGAAGAGGGTATCCATGTCCAGGTATTTTAAGCAATCCCGCAGCACGTCTGAGCTGATGCGTCTTGTCACTTCGATTGCTGCCAAAAACTTTCAAATCAGTTGATTCATTCCAAAGATATCGTACGACAAAAATTAGTTTACACACATATACATACTCGTAGATATTTGGGAGGAAGTCCATCCGGTAATAATCTAAATAAGAACCTTAAAACATCGAGATCTGATCAGAACTCAGTTTTCAAGAATCTGACCGCAAACAAGAATTGCCTTTTTCGGAAATTTTTAATATTCATAGTGGATAGTTAATGAATTATAGTCTGTAACCATCAACACTGAAATGAAATTATTTTTAATGGTTTACCAATTTTTTCGGTAAATCAGATTACGAGTAAAGTAGAATGAAATGAAAAATGCTACTAGAATTCATAACAAAAATGCATATACACTTTCTTTTTCACTACTTGGAGTAAGGGGTAAAATCATCAAGCTTGCATTTAATATGCATTCACTCTGAAAATTCTTTACAATTAATTTCATTACGCAGCAAGCATTGTCCGGAAAATCTGCTTTTCATTCCGGTACCAAATTACATTTCACGTTATTAGTAATCTTTATTTTTTTGTCAATTTAATAAATTATTTTCTTAAACTGAATAATGTAGATTGTATAGACAGTTGTATTAACGCTGATGCTTGCATTCAATTTGTTTGCTGGAAATTACTGTTGTTAGAAGAGAGTATAAGGGTAAGAAATATACGCCAAGATGTTAGAGACGTTGAAAGAGTGTGAGTAAATGAGGATGGCGTAGAATAAGAGTGACGTGGAGGAGGGAGGAGGTTGAGAGCGAGAGTCAAAGAGACGGAAATGAGGAAAATTGTTTAAGGTTAATTCAAATTATTGTACACGTAAGAATTGTTTCAAGAATTTAAGTTCATTTACATTGATTTGTTTCAATTATCTTAATTGAATTATTTATAATAAATTAATTATCAAGTGAAATAAATTATATGTGAAGTTATATTTCGACAATAATATTCACTGCAGACATTAAATATTTTTTAGTATTTAATTTCAAGGTCTCCTTGAGATCGAAAATACTCTTGAATGCATTTTTTTGCTTTTGAGCAACCAAAGCTAAAAATAGAGGATTGCATTGGACTAAAAAAATTAAAAAATCGCAAATAATTGAGAAACGTGGTTCCTTCAATTTTTGTGTGTAATTATACTTAAAAAATTGTAAAACATTTAACAGATCTAAATGTTAGTAACCACGATAGAGAGTAAATATAGATTTTAATTAAATCATTATCTCGACAAATGAAATATCCGAAAAAAATCGGTCTGTCGGTTGACCCTGTGGGCCAGCCTCAAAACTTACCGCCCATTTTGAGCTCCTTGAGCTCGAAAAATTGTTGTGGATACATTTTCGAGCTCTTCGAGCTCGAAAATACTTTTGCATGCTTTTGTTTTCGAAAAATAACGTTTTTTACAATTTTTTCTACAAGGATATCTCTCAAACGAATAAACCGATTGAGACGTTTAAGGTGGCAATCGACGCGTTTTATTGAGTTCTATAATTGATTAGATTTTGAAATTGATTTAACGAGTCGTTTTTGAGAAATTTTCAAAATACTGAAAAAATTTTTTTTTTTAATTCTTTCGACAACGGTTTCTCTTGAAAGAATTAACCAATTCAAATGTTTAAGGTGGTTTTCGACGCGGCTTATAAAGCTTCAGAGCCCAGTTCATTTTGGAATCAATCCATCGAGAACATAAAAAGTTATGCAAAAAAATCATTTTTGAAAAAAGTTTATTTTTGGAATATCTCTGAACAAGCCCTATCGATGAAGTTTATTTTTCTTCCAGCTTCAAGATAATTGCAAGCTGCGTCAAATGGCACGTTGACGATCAAAATCGGTTGATCCGTTCAAAAGTTATAGATATTTACGTACGTACGTACGTACATACATATATACACTCGGACATCATCGTGAAATTAGTCAGGATAGCTTCCTAGAACCTCAAAACGTCAAGCTCTCTTAGAAATTCGATTTTCGGACTGAAATCAATAACTTCCCGAATTTTTGAAAATTTGCAATTTTCTTAGCGGGAAGTTAAAAAATCAGAAAACAGTAATTTCTTTTACGTTTCGTTGACGATATGCGCCTAAAAAAAAATTCATGAGAAAAATGTTTGGTATATTATTTTTGACATAAAAATATATAAAAAAAAATATTCATTTTATTTTCATTTTATACTATTAATTTATTTATTTTTTTTGATTATGAATTTTTATCTAACTTTGAGATTATTAATTCAATTTTTTAAATTCTTATATTCATTTTATTTTTTTCTTATATATTCCGCCTTTATTTCTTAGATGTCGCTTTTTTTTTAATCCTACTGTTACGCTAGTGCTACTGCCAGTAATTGATGGAGAAAATTAAGGAAAACATAATAACAGCCGTGAAAATAAAAACAACGGCTGTTTTCCGTGTAAAATCAGATTTACGTTTTTTAATAATTAGTAAGCCCAAGGTTTTGGTTTTTTTAAAAGAGATTGGTTGAATCTTTATGGATTTGTATTTATTTATTTAAATCGAGTGAGATGAGCGATGAAGTAAAATTAAGTTGAATCAATGCAAAACGAATATACTAGTCTCACAACCATATATATTTTTAATCTTGATGTTGAAATTTGTTGTTTGAAATTCTGAAATCTGCACTCAACCACATTTTGAATGAATTTAAGTTAGAGGTATTATTTTCAGAATATTTTAGACAATATTACTTTGGCTATCGGATTTTAAAATTTTTTTCTAGTTGGACCATAAGTTGCACACTGGACAGTGTATTTAAAAATTTAGAAAACTTTTTGCATCGAGTTTCGAAAAGAAGTCTTACTTTTTGTCTTTAAATTAAGTCTTGTATCTTAAAATTAATTCTTTTTATTGTCTTATAATAGGGAAATCCTCAAGAGATTCCACTAGCGTATCCTTATTAAAAAAAAAATTAAATTGGGAAAGAAAATTTCAATTTGATCCGAAATGTGATTTAATGAATGAAGAACATTATTAGAGTGAGTTTACATGAATTTAATTAATGAAAAAATCCCGGTGACGGCTGGGCTCGAACCTGCATCCTTCCGATCCAAAGTCTTTGACGCTATCCACTGCGCTGATCCACGTATGTGATCGCGATGGTCTAAATAGTATATTAATTATGACACCAAAGAATAACTGATGAACATATAAAAAATCCGTGATGCAATGATCGCCGTACTCTTTGTATAAATATAGGGGGACGAAACGGGGTACTTAAGGAATATTAAATTTTCGAGGACTCAAATACGTTGAATCTATTTCTTTTTACGATATTCGAAGAGTATAGAAAAAAATTAAAACAGCAACACTTGAAATTAAGTAAACGTATACTTACATACGAAATTGATTATACGACTTCTGATTTCACTGAAATTATGCATCTTTCTATCCAGATATTTTGTGCAATAAATTTTCATGTAAAATCGTAAATAGGGTGCACCTAATAATTTTTTTTTTTTGAAATTGGGTTTTCCCTGTATAGTCCCACATGAAACCCAACGGGGAAAAAATGACTATAAAATTTTTTTTTAAGTCGGGTTTTTCTACCTAAGTCCTATACAAAACCCAATGAGGAAAAATGACAATAGTTTTTTTTTTATATTTTTAGGATGGGCACAAAGAAATGATTTTAAAATTCCCTGATATTTCCCGGTTTTCCAGTAAAGTTTTTCACATTTTTCCCTGATTTAGAAATTTTATTCATATTATTAGATATTTGAAGTTTTTATTATATTTTCATTTTCAATAATTACATTTGACAATTAAATCATGTAAGAAACCGTAAAAAATGGCAATAAAATAAATTAAAATTGCCTACATTTGATTATTCGAAGTTAAAAATGTACAAGTTACAATATTTAATAAAAAAATTTATGATTCAAATAAATTCAAAATACACTGGTTACAAAAATTAAGAGATACTAAAAAAATTTCAAATTTTTTAATAATTTTCAACAGTTTGTAATCCAAAGGAAAATGGTCGTACAACAAAAACAAAAAGTCAAACTGTAGCTCCAAGTGTCTAGTTTTCTGATCTGGTCTTAAAATTTTTTTTACTATGCACGGTTCCGGAGCAATCAAAAATCAATCAGAATTATCGATAAAAATTTATTGAAGCTCGAAGACCGTTTTTAAGACAAGCAAAAATTTAGTGAATTTATTTTTCGATAGTTTTCTTAGGATTTCTCCGGGACCACACAAAAAATTTTAAAACCAGATCAGAAAACTAGACACTTGAAGTACAATTTGCCTTTTTTGTTTTTGTCGTACGATCATTTTCCTTCGAGTTACAAATTGTTGAAAATCGCTTTAAAATTTGATTTTTAATATCCCTTAATTTTTATAACTAGTGTATTATTGAAAATTTTTTAAATTTTGAACTGTCACAATTTAATTCCCGAATACTTTTCGAAATTCCCTGACATTTCCATGATATTTCCCGTTTGCATTAAATTCCCTGATAATTCCCGATATTCCCGGTTTTCCAGGTTTGTGGCCACCCTGATTTTCTCGTTGGGTTTTCCCACTTAGGTCCCACACAGAACCCAATGGGAAAAAATGGCTATTATTTTTTTATTTTCAAGGTGGGTTCTCCCACTAAGATCCCCCACAAGCCCCAATAAGATAAAACTTACGATAATTTAATTTATTTTCGCTTAGGATTTCCCAATTGGGTTTTTATTGGGTCCTCATATGGATTTCCCTATTGGGCATGCCCTATTGGAACCCAATGAGGTCCACATATATACTTTGGGCGATCCCACGATACTTTCTAGTCGGGATATGAGTTGGTGTTTTGCTATATTTATGCATTGTGACTCTACTAAACCGTTGATTAGTTTCCAATGAAAAGTTTTTAAAATTTACAAACATTTTTTGTAATTTGATTTCCTATAATTTTTTGTAAATTTACAAAAAAAAAAAAAAATTGTAACTGAAATTACAATATAGTCATGAAAAGTTTGCAAACATTTTTTTAGTATTTCTACAACTCTGGCTTGTAAATTATATAACCTATTGTGATTTCACCAAAAATTTTTATTTCTCTTACTCGTTTTGTAATTTTACTGAACCGTCTATTAGTTTCCAATAAAAAGTTTTTATCATTGACAAGCATTACTTGTAATTCGATTTACTGTATAAGAAAAAGTTTTTTTTCGATATTCGTATTGGATTCGGAACCGAAAAGAGGCTAAAATATAATTTGAAGTCAGTAGCTTCTCCAGCCAACATAGTAATGTCCGTAAAAATGGTTACTTTTAAACAACCCAAGGTTCGTGGCGTGTTTATTTTCTCGAGAATAATGACCATCTGTTGTCTCATTCTCATCGTAACAATGGGTTCTAATATGTAAGAGCAAGTAATCCTAGTGACTTCTAAGGTCTTACTGTAAGCAGTATACAGTGCAGCTATATGGATACATATTTTTCTACTTCAGCGGCGTAGCATTATAAAAATCCAGTATATTGGCGTTTCGAAATTTCAAAAATTAATTACGCGTTATTTTTTATAAATACGAAAAAATTTGTTGATACTTTTTCATGTGATTTTTTTTTCTCTACAACTTTTGATTGAAAATTTTTCACGAATTTTTTGTTGTTTATTAAATATTTGCGACAAATCTGTTTTCGAAGGTGTTTTTATTTTTTTTTCTCATTAACCCTTGGGGTGATGGGTTTTTAATTTTAGGACGTGATTTTGGGTGACGCCATAGACCTTCAATTATCACCAACCCGACTAGAATTTTTCATAAGCACTTGACAAAATCCTTGTCAAGTTTACCTTATTCCAAATAAGGTTTATATCAGGATATCCTGACGAAGAACTGATATGAACATGCCGCTTAAGACCCATGAGGTCCTTATCAGCATTATCGTATCTGGTCGTTACCAAGACATCCTCCTCAAATCTTTATCTGGGTTGCCATATTAGTAATTATTCAAAAAAAAAAATATTAAATTGCGACAAAAAATAAGACATTTTTAATTCGATTCGGAATGTGATTTATTGCATCAAGAGCATTACGGCTGCCCAATTTCAAAACAGCGTAACTGAAAAAAAAAAAATTTTTGAAATATACACTGAATCAAGTTCACGAGACTCCATTGGAACTAAAAATACTAAAAAAACCGACTTTGAAAAATTTTTTCAGTTACTGTGTTTTGAAATTGGGCAGCCGATTACTTAGAGAAAGTAAACATATTTTTTATTGATAAGAAAATCCTGATGACTGCTGGGCTCGAACCTGCATCTTTCCGATTCAAAGTCCTCGCGCTGACACACATTTGCGATATTGTATGTGTAAATATTATATTTATTATGATATCGAAGAATAACTCATGAAGAAGTGAAAAGCCCGTGCTGCAATGATTGACGGAATTTTCATATGTAAGAAGGACACTTCCATATATTTCACTTGCTAGTAGATAAAACCAAATATAATAAGGGTAAGGGTGAGAATGGTTAGATGACGTCACGTTGTGTCCTCTCGGAGGGCCCCGTCAGAATGCCTCCTCTTCTTTCGCCTCGATGTCCATCTCGCCCTTCTCTAGTGGGGGTGAACCTCGACACGGACTGGGGGTAGCTCCTGACGTCAGAGGCTACAGGCCTCAAGATGCCTACCGAACAAAAGGCTCGGTATTCAGGAAAGAGTAGCTTACACATATATCATATTGTTTTGTACTTTGTTCAATTTTTAGCCTGTAAATAAAATATTTAAAGAGATTGGATAACTTTTTTATTAAGAAGGATATCCTCACGTAGTCCTGATGAGGAACCCGTCAGTTTGACCTATAATAGCAAATAACTTTTTATTGAATAAGGAAATCCAAATATGGTCTTGATAAGAAATACGTCAGGTTGACCTAATATCGAATAACTTTTTTTTGAACTAGGATATCCTGATGAGGTCCTGATAAGGAACTCGTCAGATTTGCCCTAATAAGACATACCTTATATTAACCTGACCAGGTCCTTATGGTACTTCAGGCAAATCAGGAAAAAAACTAGTCCAAATATAGTCCAATTAGACTAAAATCAGATCAAATTAGTCGACCAGGAAAATGTTTTTGTTGCATTACAGTTAAAAAAATTCAGTATAATTTCATCAAAGAACGCAGTACTTTTCTTGCCCATCTTTGTCATTATCGTGATTATGATCATCATTTGCAGCCATTAAACTTTGATTATTGTTTAAAGTCCTTTGTTGTAACTTTTTGCTTTATCCTCTATATTTTAGTGAGTGCATAAAGATAAAACCAAAAGATATAGCTGGTATACATAAAAAGCTATTCCCAAATGCGTTGGAACTATCAAAAGAACCATCACATATTCACGGTCAGTGTTGCCATCATCATTTTCATTCGATGTCTCTCATCTTTATATGATATACATATATATGTATAATTATAGTCAATAGATAATAGATGGGGGCGTCGTGCGACATGAGTCCTACATAATCTTTCTTTTTTTTAGATATGAATAGCTCGAAGATCAAACGGCAACCTCAATCGTTGTTTGTTTTTCATCAGCTTGTATGCATCTCTTATGGAGCTTTAAGCTTTTATTCTCAATCCACCTTATTTTTTGTTATATGACGCTTATAATAACGCCGGGAGATATATTTATTTGTTGAAAAATAAAAAAAATTCTTAGTAATTATAATACCGTGTGTTGACATATTTTTTACAACTTTTATTTTTATTTTGACTGACTTTATTTTATTTTTCTTCCATTACTTCAGTCTGACGCAGGGATGCGAGAAACTAAACATTCTGTTATTAATTAATAATTAATAAATCTCGAGAAAGAGAAACGGCCCTACGTGAGCCTTCACAGTTATTCAAGTTTGTTTTGAGATAAAAACGTTCTTAACAAGCATACACGCTAATTTGAAGACGGAAAATACAATTCAACAACTTTTTAACTTTCTGTTATATAAATGGAAAATTTAAAGGAAAATTCGGAAAATTATCGTTTTCACCACGATTTTCAAAAATCATGATTTCATCAGATGTTAACATATTCAGGTCTTGCACTAAGAGAAAAAAATGTATATTTTCAAGGAAAAATGAAAAGGGTCTGAAAAAATATTCTCGAGGATATATTAGCCCATAAAAAATTTCAATTGTTATTAACAAATTAAAAAAAAAAATAATGGCACTCAGTTTTTCGTTAAGAACTCAAAATCTATGAACATTTTTGAAATTTCTAAAAAAAGATCCTTAACTGGTAATTTCAACTTATTCTAAATTCAATTTAATTTACGGGCAAACACTGCAAACCCAATATAGAGAGTTCTTAGCGTTTTTCGAATCCTTATTAATAGAGGGCTAAAAATTTCGTAATTTCAAAAATTCTAATTCATCTCCAAAAAATTGTTTCAAAATTTTCATTAACTATACAGGTGTGACAAAGATAACCCCATTTAATATTTGAAAGTGAGAGAGAAGTCCAATGACATTTGCTCTTCAAAATGAGTAAATTTCTAATGAAAAAAGTCACAGCTCATTAAAATTAATTTAATTTTTAAAGGATAATTGGAGTCTATCTTTAGGAAATAACAGGATGATATTAACAACGAAATTAAATACAACAATCGATGGAGTGTTCTCGAAATTTTCATATGATATTCAGGGCAAAACTTATACTTTTCATATTCGTTATCGTTATTCTTATTCGATAACAAATGTCCATATCGAAACCCTCAAAAGTGTAACTGAAATAGAGCAATAATAATAATACTTTTGTTAATATAGACAATAAAATATTTTGAATTTATTATTTATTGAAAATAAAAATTTTGCTTATACCCTGTAAAAAATCGGGAGTAAATCCAGATTGGATACAGATTTTACTCAAATCCGAATTCACTCCGTCACTTGAAATTCCGGAGCTTAAAAAAAATGCTTCGCATTCGGAGTGAATAAGGACTTTTTTATGAATGGAGTGATTTCGGAGTGTTGCGGATTTCATTTCAATCCGCATTCACTTCGGCCCGGAGTTTTAATACTTTAATAAATTTATATTTAATAGAAACAGCTGTTAATTAGAAACATAATTATTTATTAATTATTTAAATAAATAATTTATTCAGATATTAATAATTAAACTTAAAATATCACGTTTTTCATTCATTAAATATTTTAGTACCTCACTAAATTATAATTTCGTACATATAATACATAGTGAAAAATATTAAATTATTGAATAGCTATAGTGATATAGTTTTTATGGGAATATTTGATACTTCGGTGTAATATAAAATTTTATCTCATGGTATAGTCATATAAATCATACGACAATTCGTGACTTACTGGAATTATATTTGTGCAAATTTTATTATTAGCTGTTTATAATTTTTAAAAATCATTTCGCGTGAATATATGGAAAGGGAACTCGTAATTATTTCCGTACTCAATACAAATGTCAAAATCTCAAAGACCTGAGCTCACTATGTATTAGTAATTTTATTTTACAATTAATATTTTCCAAAAGCCTCCTTCGGAGTATAATTCACCCCAAAGAGGAGTGAATAAATGAAAAGTCATTAATTTCACGTTCACTCTGGATTTACTCCGCGTTCAGTCTGCAAATTTTTTACAGTTTACTGATACTTTTTCCGTTCTAATAATATTTTAATATACTCTTTAAAATAATAATAATAATAATATTAATTATAAATGTGTTACCTAAAGATTACCATAAAATTAATTTAAAATAAAACTTTATTATAGTATTTAATAAATATGAGCCGAAGAACTTTCACTTCTTCCGCGTGTACACACTGATACACGCACTCTTTTTTTTTTAGGTGAAATTGAAAATTTTTTAATTTAAAAAAAAATTATTGGCCAAAGAAAAGAAGTCATCTTACTCCAAAAAATTGACGTTTTAAATGAAAAAAATCGGTTTATCAGTTGACCCTGCGGGTCAGTCCCAAAACTCCCAACTGTTTACGAGCTCCTCGAGTTGTGAATACATATTTTCGAGCTCGAAAGTACTTTTGTATGCCTTTGTTTACGAAAAATAACGTTTTTTACCATTTTTTTTCCAACGATATCTCTCGAACGAATTGACCATTTGAGATGGCAATCGACGTGGATTGAGTTCTTGAGCTGATCAAATTTAAAATTGATTTATCGAGTTGTTCTTAAGAAATTTAAAACAACCCAAAAAAAAATTTTTTTCTGAATTCTTTCGTCAACGATTTCTCTTGAACGAATGAACCGATTTTGATGGTTGAGGTGGCATTCGGTGTGGCTTGTGAAGTTTTAGAGCTGAGCAGATTTTGGAATTGATCTATCGAGCATATTAAAAGTTATCTGAAAAAAAAAAAATTTTGAAAAAATGTTATTTTTGGAATATCTTCGAACGCATTTAACCGATCAAGTTCAAATTTTCACGGCTTCTAGATATTAACAAGCTGCATCGAATGACACAACGATCAGAATCAGTTCATCCGTTTAAGAGTTATGAATAGTTACACACATACGTACGTACGTATACTCGGACATCATCGTGAAATTAGTCAGGATAGCTTGCTAGAACCTCAAAACATCAAAATTTGATAAAAACTCGGTTTTCGAAAACCGTGTCGAAATGAATAACTTCCGGAATTTTCAATTTTCTTCGCAAGAAGTTAAAAAGTTTACTTCGATCAAGAAACTTTTTCTTGCCATAAAAAAAAAAAAATTTCTTGCTCCAAAAAATAAACGTTTTGAATGATCTTAAAAGTATCTTTGATTACGTTGGTGTCTCATACTTAAAATCGGGTACATTTTATGTTATACTTGAAAAATTCAAGACATCAGAAGTAATTGATAAACAAGTGTTTTTTAAATTTTTCTTCACAATTATGTACAATCAAGTCAATGTATTTGGGCAGAAATTACTGTGAATAATTGGAATAAGAATTTCAAATTGGTCACTTGAATTTATTTTTTTTTCTTTCAGTGTATTGAAGATTTCGTTATAGTGCCGATTACTGATCAGTGCTGTAAATTCGAAGAAGTTAAAATAACATGCTTATTTTTTTCAACGAGATGATCTCTTGTTGCTCTCCACCTCTAAGTGGTTCATACGGAAAAAAAATTCTCTTCTCTTCAAAATTGTCAGTGCATTTTAATATCTTCCTTCTTTTTCTCTTCACCACCCAAGCATCCTACAAAGCTTTGATCGCGAGCTTAAGAAGTGAATAATATTAATTAAAATGTTCTTTTGCGGCTCGTGCTTTTTCATTGGATTTCAATTTTTTTCTTTCCATTTTCCAAACATTTTCTCTTTCTTCATCTCATTCTTAGTCATCGTCACAGTCCCTTGTCTGATATTTATTCATTCGTATTTATTTATACTTCAAGGTACTCAGACTTTACTTATTTGCGCCCAGTTTTTCTTCAAATGTCGCACACTACTTTGCCCCAGCACAAACCCTTTAACATTCGCCCTCTTTATATTTTATTTTTTTATTTATTTCCAATTCTTTTTTTCTGTCTCCCCTTGGATTCAAGTGGCCTTTTATTCCTTTATTTTTATTTTTATTTAACGAATGGAATGAATTTTTATTAATTGAATCCCACGCAACGAGTGACACGATCTCTCACTCTTTTGGCGGTTCTCTAACCCCTTTTAATAATAAATACTTTTTTTTTCTTTACATTCAGAGATGACTTGTTGCGAATCGTCTTATTTGTTCTTTTTATTTCATTTATTTTTTTTTGTATACCAACTTCTTTGACTTTTTCTTTATTCAACAACTTCTTTAGCTTTATTATTATTATTTATTTATTTTTATTCACCCCTAACTCGTTGACGTAACCAAAAAGAAACTGTCAATTGACGTTTTCCCATCGATGCTTGCAGAGGGTAAGCCCCTTGATATATATATATATATATATATATATATATATATATATATATATATATATATACATATGTATATACTTTTTTTTGTTCATTTTACCTGACATCTAAAGCTTTTTTTATGGATCTAAACGTAGGGTAAGATGGTTCATTTGAATAAAAGTCCTGAATTTATTTTTTTATACCACTCGAAACATCCAGAATTAAATTTTCATGTTGGATAGGAGAGAGGATCAATATCTATTATGGGGTAAAATGAACAATTTTTAATTATTATAGTAATGCAAAGGAAAATAGTGAGTAATCTTTAAATATATGGGGCATTCCATGCCAAAACAAAAACTTTGGAACCCGATCCTCTTCGATGTGGCTGAAATTTTTTCCTAATTTTCTACCCCATTAACAACGCCTCTCAGAATTTTCCCAAATTTTTTTATCCAATCTATCAGGGCGATTTTTTTTCTTCATAATTTTGTTCTTAATCGTACTTTAAAAAAAATTATTCAACATCGTCTTTTATTTTTCCCCTAATTTTTCCGAAGAAAATCGAAATTTTTTCGATAATTAACTTCTTTTAATGAATTTTTTTTTTTTTAAGTCAAGGTTCCCTGAATATTCCTACAAATTTATAGAATGGTGTCGTAAAAAATACGCTGAGTTTGAAAATTTTTAATTCTTTTACTTTAAAAAAAAATAAATATCGAAAGAACATTATAGAAAAAATTGGTGAAGTTGTGAAAATGTAATTTTTAATAAAAAAAAAATTTTTTTAATTGTAATCATCAAGAATTTTCAGTTTTTTCTCTCAAAAATTTGAAAGAAAGTGATATAAGTAGACATCATTTTTCTATTTAAATCCGTCTCGTTTCACATTGATCAACAATTGAAAATTTAACAATAACCGAACTTCCACTTTGACTATAATCTCATAAGATTAGTCATCATTATCATATTCACTTAATACTTATCTGTTACTGCAATCCACTGTTTTCATATCAACAATAAACGTTCGTATTTATTTGAAGAGAAACAAGAGTAAAAGAAAATAGAAAAACCTGAATTCAAATGTAAATAGTGATGAAATGATAAAATACCGCGAATTCGAAATTTCGTGGTAGTAAGGCAGCACTAAATCTTGTACAATCAAACGGCTATTGTTTGTGCAGATCTGTCAGTCGGGATTCGTACCAATTCACAAGCTTACAATACAGTAACGTACATATGTAATACAATCCTCTAACACAACAAAAGACGTAGGATGAGGTGGATGAAGGAGTAGATGGGGTAGGAATAGGGAGATGATGGGCTTGTGGGTGGGGAATTTCAACAAAATACGATGAGTATATATATATATATGATGAATACATATATAGTTTATCTTGGTGGGTTTTCCTTTCGCTTCTCTCTCACCTCGCCTATCACGCCAATGTGCTTGCTAGATGTCGTTATTTCCATTTCTACAACTATAGGATACGGATTTATACTACTACAACAATAGGAAATTTGACTGGTTTTGATTTAACAGGAAACAATGGCGACAGACGCTACTTATACTTGTCAGTTATTGCTCTATTGTTAATTCAATTACTATCATTACTCTCAACGGGTTTTATGCACGTTAGATACTAGTATTTTTACGGAGTTTTTTTTTACAGTTAATGAAAAATAATTAACATTGTATTGTCAAGGCGAAATACATTTTATGGGTATTGCTGGGTTTTGAAAAGCTGAAATATACGTAGGCTGGGAGTTTTTGTTTGTGTACTTACATGATGAGGTTTCGATAAAAATGTACGCAGATGAAAAATTTGTGTTAAACTTAACACAAATCACATGTCCCAAACTGTCCACTCAATTTTGTGTGTTCATTTAACACTTTATTTAATTATTTTATACTTGTGTCAAACAATAACACAAGCTTAGTGTTGAATAAATTAACACAAAAATTTTGTAAATTTAACATTTTTTTTGTGTAAGCCTGACAAACTTGTTGTGTTAAATTTAACTTAAAAATTTTTTTTAGTGTAGTTTTAACAAACTATTATGTGCTAAATGAACTCAAGTATTTGGTTAAAAATTCAACGCAAATAATTAATTATTTTGACTTAAACTGAATGTCAATGTAACACACGTCTAGCATTGAATTTAACTATGATGACTATGTTAAAGTTGTATTGTTTCAGTGTTGAAAAATGAAAAGTTGACTTACATAATTAAAATATTAATTCTACATTAATTAATTCTTAAAATGTTATCATAGGAATTCTATAAATTGTTCTTCCTTAAAATAATAACAATAACAATAATAGTGGTCACAATGGTGAAAATAACGATAACCAATATTTTTGGAAAATAAAGTATTCATTTATTCAAAATTATAAAATTTGACATAAAATAATCGGTTAGTACGACATTTGTTCCTTTAAACTCACCCGTGAAAAATGAATCATACATGGCCATGCATGGCCGTATATGGCTCATACGTGGAGCATATATGGCCATACATGAAGCATGTATGGCCATATACAGTCATACAAATCCACACTGAGAAAATTAAATGATTGTGTTTATTATCCTAAATTTTTAGCCCCAATCATCTAGGATGATAAGAACGATTTTAAATGCAAAGATAGTTAGAGTTATAATTTTTATTAATAAGATTAACAATCATTGGATGATAACAATTACCATCAGAATGATTACAGTTACCATCAGGATGATTACAGTTACTATCAGGGATGGTAATTATTATTATGAAAAAATTGATCGAAAATTCAATAAATTTCAAGTAGGGGAAGGGAGGGCAAAATGGGCCCCCTGAAATTTTGGATGCCTCGAAATATTTGGGGGCAATATGGGCCGCCCAAAATTTTTAACGTGAAAAATGTTTGAGGCGGAGGGGTGGGGCAAAATGGGCCACTCAAAAAAAATTGTAACGAAAAAATTAACTAGGCGGAAAATAAAAAAAAAATAATTTTTTCGTTACAATTTTGTTTTTCGAGAGGTTCATTTTGCCCCACATATCACATATTGACCTGAAATATAATAGAAACATTATAGAGGTCAGAATTTGACGGAAAACGAAAAAAAACATTTATTTTAGTGATCTATTTTACCCCACATATCACATATTGGCCTAAAAATATGATAAAAACAATATAGAGATCATAACTTGACGGAAAATGAAAATAAAACTTTTTTACTTAATTTTTGAAAGGGTCCTTCGTGCCCCAGGCTCCCCTATTAACATTTAGTATTTTTTTACCCCTGTAAAATGAGGGTTTCATTATATTCGAATTAATTGTTATTCTAATTATCTTTGATGGTAACTATTATAATTTCTGATGGTACCAGTTATCATCAGAAATTATAAATATAACTATTTAGGATAATAATCCTAATTAACTCGAGTTAACATCCATGATCGTAATACTTATCATCCAGATGGTAATCATTACAATCTAGATGATTTACACAATCATCTAGATGATATTCATTACTATCAGATTGATAGTAAAAATTTTACCATCACTAGATGATAATTCCAATCATTTAATTTTCTCAGTACATGTGTGGTCATACATGGCCTTGTATGGTTCATATATGGCCATGTATGACTGTATTAAAAAAGTTGGTATGGTCATATATGCTCCATGTATGTCTATGTATGGTCATATATACTCTATTTATGGGCATGTATGACCATATATGCTCCGTGTATGGCCATGTATGATTCATTTTTCACCGGAATGCACACTATGAACGCTCGTCCTGTAATAAATGAATCATACTTGACTATGCATAGCTGTATATAGTTCATATATGGTCATGCGTGGGCATACAAACTTTTTAAATACAGTCATGCATGACCATATACAGACATACATGGCCTTATATGGCCATGTATGATCATATATGCTCCATGTTTCGCCATATATGCTCCATGTATGGTTATGCGTGGCCATGTATGGTTAATTTTTCGACTATTGCAAATACTTATAAACAAGATGTTGCAGTGTTAAAAAAATAAGAAATTTTTTTGATATCACTAACAGCATATTGATGATTATATTGTGTTTTTTCGAAAATGATTATATTCTTTGAACCTTAACTAGCACAACTAAACTTTGTTATAACTTTCGGTCGCATAGCCTAGTCGTCAAAGCGTCAGTCTCTCGTACGGAAGGTCCCGGGTTCGAATCCTACTAAAGCGGGTGCGGTTATTATTAAGTCTAGCGTTTTTTCTCTGAATTGAAAATTTCCATTTCGATTAGGAGTTCAATTAATCGCATATCTGATAATCTTTGCGTCGCCAAAATAATAAAAAAAAATTTTTTTTTTCAATTTAGTTAAAATTTCTATACATAGTCATGTATGGCCTATCAAGCCATGTATAGCCGTACATGGCCATGTATGGTCATACATGGCCGTGTATGGTCATACATGGTCATATATGGCCATATATGGCCATGCCTGGCCAATTTTCATACATGGCCATGCATGGAGCATTCATACATGGCCATGTATGATTCATTTTTCACCGGCATTTATTTAACTTAGGAATACGACAGTGTATATTCTGTTTCCGCAAACATCCGATTTTTTAAAAAAACAAACAATTTTAATTATAGTTATACATTTTTCACAAAATATTCTTTAAAACATAAATAAAAAAAAATCACGAACAATAATTCACAGAAGAATACTAAATGATAAACTCTTCAGCAATATGATGATTCTATAGCTTATGTTGGATGGTGACACGCATTTTGAGCCGAAGACAAAATATCCCCGACAGAATATCCCTGCAGCAAAATATACCCGCGACAAAAAATCCCCGACAAAATATTTCCGTGACAAACCCATACAAATCCGCCGATGCTCGAAAAAAATCTACGATCGACCGAGGCTCGGCTACCAATGGTCGGTCGAGCATCGGTGCACTATTGTCAGCCTATGATTGTCACACCATCGGTAACCGAACTATATTCATAACAATGAAATCCGATCATCGGCCGTTCCTCGGTCGATGATATGATAAATTTTCTTTTGCGCATGCGCACTAAATATCACGTCAGCTATTTTTAAGCATTATATTTAGCTGTATATACTTTTCATTAGACAGAAACAATACTGAATATGACAGAAAATAAATTTATCGTTGTGACTAAAAAAAATTCTGTAGTTTATAAAATCGTGTCTGCCCGTGTAAGAAAACATCGGGCATTAAAAAAATACATGGATAATAGATCTCAACCGCCTAATAAATCCTCAGTGTAAATTGTTAATGATAATAGTACGAACGATCGTGATCATGATAATTTACACAGTGAAACAATTGTAAATAATGTTGTAAATAAAGATATTAATTATAGTGTATTTAATAGTAATAATGAAAGTGATGAGAATAGTTTTAGTGATTTTGTACACTGAGAAAACATTTTTCTTCGGACAATTGAATGGATTTTGATAAATTCTGTTAAACTAAATTTTATTACGTCAACATAATCTATTTTGTCATTTTTAACAAATGATTTAGTAGATTCTATTTGGTTAACATTAATATTTCTCTTTCTTAGATAAGAAAACTATTTGGTAAAGTTAAGAAAATATTTATTTAATGGACAACTAAACTATTTTATAGTGCCAAAAAATTCAAATATTGAAGCAAAGTATTATTATATTAACTAATAAATATTACTTAGACACCAAAAAATATATTCATTTAGAATAAATATATATATTTGATCGAGGTTAATAAATATCTATTTAAACCTAATGATTATTGATTTAAAAAGTTATGGTGCTAGGCAGTAGCAGCGGAAGTAGTGCGGTGCTTGCCACTAGATCGCGCCCACCAGTTGTAGTGTGTCCCTGGTAAGAAACTTATTTCAGTATTATTATATTCCCAACTTGAAGCATATATGGGACTGATCACTTGCTGTAAATCAGCAGAGTGACAATTACCTATTTTTGATAGTAATATAGAATTATTCTGTATTACACTGACATTAATGTTTTCCTAAACATTTTTGTCATAGTATAAAAAAAAAGTACGTGTCAAGGAAATAAATTTATTTAATTTATTTTTATTATTATTATAATAAAATTATAATAATAATTAAACTATAATAATAATTAAATTATAATAATAATTAAATAATGATAATTATTATTTAATTTAAATTAAAAATTAAGCAAATAAAATAATTTGTCTAAATATGCATTTATTAAATTGTTAAATAAATATTTTATAATTTTTAAATAATATTTGATTATTGTTAATAACTCATTCTCTAAGGCTCACTAATATATTTCATTATAACAAAAATTAGTTTCAGAAGAAAATTGTATTCTCAGTGTACAATAGGATAATCCTCGTATCTTATCCTCGGCCGATACTCGGTTACTATCCTCGGCCGATGCTTGGTTACTATCCTCGGCCGACGCTCAATCGGCAGCCTTGCGCTGATGTTAACATCCGATGCCCAGCGAGTCTTGCTCCTATACATATTCCGATCATCAGCCGATGCTCGAGGATCGGACGGTGATCATATTCCGATGATCGACCGATCACAGTTTTTTGTATGGGTTGATCTGTTCAGATCTAAGCAGATCTATTCTGATCAGAGTAGATCTAATTTGATCTAAACAGATCTGGCTAAAATGCAGATCTGTTCAGATCTGGAACATCAGATCTAATTTGATCTGAATAGATCTAAATTTTTTATCCCGGGCTTAAATCGAAGTTAAATTTCGACTCGGGTATATATTGTAACATGAGGTCATTCGATATGGACCTGTGGTTCAATATTATTTGAAAAATACTGAATCGTTATCCGATGAGCTAATTCTAGAGCCATCTATTATTAAAAATTTCGACTTGGTCAAAGTCGAAATTTTTAATAATAGATTATCGAGTATCGATTCAACGTTTGGATTGTGGAAGAAATCTGATTGAGACTTTGAACTGAACGGATTGAAGATATTCCCTCTTCACGACTATGAAAATAATCATGTACAGACTCACAAGCGCACACAAGTAGGGAAAGTGTGAGTTACGGCGGGTGACTATTGAGCTGAAGTGGGGGTACAGAAATTCTTAGAATCAAACTCCTTTACACCCCTATAAGCAGATTTACAACGTGACTAGATTGTACTCATTCCCCTACAATTCGATAAAAACAAATTTTTTGAATTTTAAAATTAATTTCATTACAAAAATATTTTTTGTCTAAGTCTCTGTTGAAATTTTTTCGACAATTGTGATAAAAATCTCTTTGTAATTAGTTTTCAAAATTTAGATAAATTGCAAGAAATTAATTATCGATATTAAACGTCACAAATTAAATCGGTTCATGTCCATGTTCATAAATTAGTAATATTTTACAGGAAATTTATTGGACAGTAAATTTGTTATACACTAACGCAAAAAATTAAAGGAACAGGAAAATTTTATAAATTTTTCAGTAATTTTTGGAAGGCTGTAACTTTATGAAAAATAATCGTATCGAGATTTAAAAAAAAGCATTTTATAGTTTAAAATCTCTAGTTTCGGTGCATTTTTATTAAAATTTTTCAAAAGGTCTGGTTATTACGCTAACATGACAAATACCGCGAAACAAAAAATTTCTAAATTTTTTTTTTTTTCCCAAAAAGCCCACGGACCGTGGAAAAATTTTGTCAACTAAACCAATGCATAGATCATTTGGCAAATGTATTCAGCTTCAATTTGGCTTTTTTTTAACCTCGTAGGACAATTTGTCGCAGAGATATCAGCCTTCAAACAAAAAATGATCCTTTTGGCTTTGATCATCGATATTTCAAGTACCAATGATTGCACAGTAAATTTGAGGGCGGCGTTAAAAACTTAAATAAATTCTCTACAAGACCTGTTCATAATTTTTTGGAAAAAACAATTTTTATTATTTTTAACATCCTTTAGAAGTAAGTATAAAAAAAATGACTTTTTTTTGGTTTTTTAGTAAATCAACCGCTACTCTGCAAATATTGATAAAAAAAATATTGTTGCCAGGGACTTTTTTAGCTTAATGTACCCCCAATAACTCTATAAATTTTATCATTGATCTATCGAGCCGTTTTTTGGGGGTGATCGATTAAAGTTTTGCTAAACAATTAAGGAATAAGTTTTGTTCCTTTAATTGTGTAATCATAATCCAAATGAAAAAATAATTTTTTTTTTACTTTTCTTTCAGTTTTGCTTTGGTAACTCAGTAAATGTGAGGAAAAGAGAAAAAAAAAAAACAAAAAATTTCCAAAAAACGTCAATAAAAATCAAAGAAATCAGAGAAATTGGAACTTGTTTTTTCGGGTCAAAAATTTTTTTTGTTGACATTTTTTGGAAATTTTATGTTTTTTTTTTTTTTCTCTTTCCCTCACATTTACTGAGTTACCAAAGCAAAACTGAAAGAAAAGTAAAAAAAAATTATTTTTTCATTTGGATTATGATTACACAATTAAAGGAACAAAACTTGTTCCTTTAAGTGTTTAGCAAAACTTTAATCGATCACCCCCAAACAACGGCTCGATAGATCAATTTAAAAATTTATAGGGTTATTGGGGGTACATTAAGCAAAAAAAGTCCCTGGCAACAATATTTTTTTTATCAATATTTGCAGAGTAGCGGTTGATTTACTAAAAAACCAAAAAAAGTCATTTTTTGTACTTACTTCTAAAGGATGTTAAAAATAATAAAAATTGTTTTTCCCAAAAAATTATGAACGAGTCTTATAGAGAATTTATTCAAGTTTCTAACGCCGCCCTCAAATTTACTGTGCGATTATTGGTACTTGAAATATCGATGATCAAAGCCAAAAGGATCATTTTTTGTTTGAGGGCTGATATCTTTGCGACAAATCGTCCCACGAGGTTAAAAAAAAGCCAAATTGAAGCTGAATAAATTTGCCAAATGACCTATGCATTGGTTTAGTTGACAAAATTTTTCCACGGTTCGTGGGCTCTTTGGAAAAAAAAAAAAAAAATTTAGAAATTTTTTGTTTCGCCGTATTTATCGTGTTAGCGTAATAACCAGACCTTTGAAAAAATTTTAATAAAAATGCACCGAAACTAAAGATTTCAAACTATAAAATGCTTTTTTTTAAATCTCGATACGATTATTTTTCACAATGTTACAGCCTTCCAAAAATTACTGAAAAATTTATAAAATTTTTCCGTTCCTTTAATTTTTTGCGTTAGTGTAGAATGATTCTTTTATTATTTTTGTATGACGTTTCGTTTTTTAGGGAACTTCATCAAGTACTGCAATCAGAAATTTAATATTCAAAATATATAATATTCATTACTGTTCTTAGAAAAGAGGTTAGTAAATTCCATTGGAAGGTTTAATTTTAACTCACTCATAATAATTAATTCGCACGTCTCTTATCCTACACGGAAAGAAAATTCTGCCAAAATTTACGATGTTAATATCGTAATCGTGGACTAGACTTTCATTGGCGTCGATTTTAAAATGTCTTATTTCAAAATTTACTATAGTCTTCGTTAAAGTTACGATGTAGATTGTATTCTTTACTATTTAACATCGTAATCTTAACAAAGACTATAGTAAATTTTGAAATAAGACATTTTAAAATTGACGCCAATGAAAGTCTAGTCCACGATTACGATGTTAACATCGTAAATTTTGGTAGAATTTTCTTTCCGTGTATTGTTTGTTTAATGTCATCAAGGATCATTGTAGTTGATAAATTAAATCGGTTTATATCATTCCAAAATAATATAAGAATGATTTTATAACGAATTTATTGTCCAATAAATTTCCTGTAAAATATTGTCAATTAATTGTCATGTTAATCAAAGTTAACGTCAGTGATACAAATATATAACAATATACATATTTTCTGGTTCAGTTTGGTGAGAGCTTTTATTTGAGTGCCCATATCAAAATTGAAATTATTATTCAATCTAAAATTATCTTTTGCTCACTTTTCTGGTGAAAATTTTTACCAAAATTGTAATAGAAATTTTTTACAAGTAGAACCATCAAAATTGAGAGAAATTACAAGAAATTAAATATCAAGATTTTATGTCATTTGAATAAAATTTTACTCCATTAACATAAATATATAATAATATAACTACATATTTTGAGTCAAGTTCAATGAGAACTTTCATTTGGGTACCCACATGTCTATATTTAAAAAAAAAATCGGTCTGTCGGTTGACCCTGCGGGCCAGCCCCAAAACTTCCCGCGTATTTCGAGCTCCTTGAGCTCGAAAAATTGTAGTAGATACATTTTCGAGCACTTCGAGCTAGAAAATACTTTTGTATGCTTTTGTATTCAAAAAATAACGTTTTTTACAATTTTTTCTAGAACGATATCTCTCGAAAGAATAAACCGATTGAAACGTTTAAGGTGGCAGTCGACGCGTTTCATTGAGTTCTATATCTGATTAAATTTTGAAATTGATTCATCGAGTCATTTTTGAGAAATTTTCAAAATACTAAAAAAATTGTTTTTTTTAAATTATTTCGACAACGGTTTCTCTTGAAAGAATTAACCAATTTTGATGTTTTAGGTGGCATTCGATGCGGCTTATGAATCTCCAGATCCCAGTCCATTTTGGAATTAATCCATCGAGCCCGTAAAAAGTTATCCAAAAAAAACATTTTTGAAAAAAGTTTATTTTTGGAATATCTCCAAATGAGCCCTACCGATCAAGCTCAATTTTTTTTTCAGCTTCAAGATATTAAAAAACTGCGTCGAATGACACCTTAAAGTTCAAAATCGGCTCATCCGTTCAAAAGTTACAGAATATTTACATACGTACATACATACATACATACACTCGGACATCATCGTGAAATTAGTCAGAATAGCTTTCTAGGACCTCAAAACGTCGACATCTGTTGAAATTTCAATTTTCACAAATCGGACTGAAACTAATAACTTTCCGAATTTTGGAAAATTTGCGATTTTCTTAGCGGGAAGTTAAAAAATGTCATTTTTTGATAATTATTCAGTACTTACGTCCCCGCATACTTTATTATTGTAACTACATATTTTGTTCAAAAAAAGAAAAAAAAAAAAATTATTTCATAGAAGATAAAAATATATCACATTTTTGGTACAATATCCGTCAAGCAAATCGTATGTATTATAAAACATAGATTTTCATATTCATTGCATCAATAGTTCTCATTAGAGTACTCACACGACTATACTTCAATCAAAAAAAAAATTTTCGACTTTTCATCTGTTATTTACATCAGAAATCACGAGTATCATATCCTTCAATAAATATTAATTATCAATTTAAAGCTCAAGGATCTGCAGAAGTCAAAGGAAAAATCCCTGTAATAAAATAAATATTTGAAGGTAAATAATTGATTTCTCTGGAAGGAGAAAAAAAATATCTTAAGAAATATCTAGCCAATATCCAAGTTGTCTGAGTGGATCCTTAAGAAGTCAGAGTATTCGTCGAAAAGGGGAATCAAAATTCAGTATTTGTATAGCCGTGAATACTTGGGATTCTCCCGATTTAGCGAGAACCAATGAAGGGAGATCAGCCGTCTCATGTCCTTCTCAATCGAATTCTCCCTCATCTCATCACAACAGCAAATACAACAACAACAACAACTACCACTACAATACCAACAAACACCGGCAATACCGAGCTTTCTCGTTGGAATTGTCTAGATTCCAAAGACACTCCATTTTCTTTACGTCGTACCGTCTTGTTTGCTTACTAACAATATGTCTTATGATATTGTTATTCCCTATTGGATATTCAAATTCTTTTGACCACTGTAGTAAATTCTTGTCGTTTCATTTTGAAAATACTTATTTGACAGATGACTACTGGACTACTGACTGGACACTTGTAATCTAGTGGTAGAGTTTCTGGTTTTTGTAGCTTCCGATAGATGGAGCCGTTTGTTCTATAATCTCAGGGATTCCGCTACACGGCTCTTGCCGTTAGCTTAAAGGAAAAATATCATTCAAGGTCTTTGATAACCAATAGGATTGAGATTAAAAATTAGAGTCCTAAAAAATGAATGAAAAAAAATCAAATTACACCGTTTACCCTAACGGAAAAACCTAATTAACACTAATGCACACTATTAAAAATTTATTAGCGTTTGTTAGTACTCTGACTATTGAATATCGCAACATTATTGAAAGTAGTAACTGTTGACTATTGTTTCATTAGTGATCATTAGTAGTCTGATTCGTAAGCCTACATCACTATTGGAAGTGATATCAGTATCGATCATGTTTCAAATAAAAAAAAACTCTAACCTCAAAATTTTATATTTGATCTTTACATAAATACAGTAAAAATTTATAAATTGCTCAGTCATGCCCGCATGAAAATATCATATATGGTAAACATATATTAAGAAATATATGTTACAGATATAAATATATATGTGACAATACATAATATCTTATATAGAACCATGTATAGATTTTGGCCGATATTATTATATTTTTATATATGTTTTCTTCTATATGATTTCATATATGTCCGTATAGCTTTCGTATACTTTCTATATATATAAAAACTTATAAGTTTCCATATATTAAACAATATATGTAAATAAATAAGAATACATATAGGGACTTATAAAATACCATATGTTATTATTCCATATATACTATTATAAGTATCATATATGATTTATAAATCTACAGTACGATGTATGTGAAATATGTATTTACACTTATATATTCTCATATATTTTCTGATACATATGCTTTTATAAGTTTTCATATATTTTTCGATATATAAAATCATATGAATCTTCTCATATGAGGAATCTATTCCTATCAAAATATATATATATATATATATATATATATAAATTTTCTAAGATTATCAATAAGATTATTATTATTATTATTATTATTATTATTATTATTTTCAGCGTATACATAATAAATATAATCTAAACTCGATTTTTTTTTTGTTTTTATTTTTTTTAAGAACTCAGATCAGAAATTATAATTATAATAACATTGCAACAGTGGAATATGAAATAATTATAAATAGTTTTATGAAGAGTCTTCATCATTACTCTTATTATCATTAACATTATCACCATCGTCAATAATATTGGACTGCTTTTGCAAACGACGCAAATCATTTAAATAATTATTTATGGCCATCCCAAATAAACCACGCTTGTATTCACGAGGAAACTTGTTTTTGACAGTTTCTGGAAATAAAAATCCATTTTTGTAAAATTTATTGGTTGTGATAAAAATAATTTGTGATTTCTATAACGATATTATACTTTTTGAGTTAATTAATTACTCAATAACTTATTAAATATACAGCTATAAAAACATCAATTAATCAATTTTTTGTTAAAAAGGAATTCTAACAATAGAATATTGATCAGTTCCTTTATTTATATATGCGTATCGATAGACGATAGACATATCTAAAACCCAGATACCCCGGATTCCATAGAAAGGACTTACATATAAACCCAGATTTCTATATGAATTTTCCGTATGAAAATCTAGGTACCTACTTTCCTATACGGTTTCCACATGGGATATCAGATGCACATGGATTCTTATATAGGGATCTAGGTACCCATGGTTTCCTACATGGATCCTTATATAAATCCATAAACTCCTGCATTAATTCCTATAGATTCTTACACAAATCATACTTTGGACGTGATATTAGTACCTTTCACGGCATCAATAATTATTGGATTTAATCCAGGTCGAGTTGGAGCATCTTTTTGAATTCTACTCTTTCCACCGTAGCAATTACTTTGAATGAGGGTCTCTTTTGAAAACAAGGCGTTGATAAGAGAAATCGTCATTTTGGTAAAATTGTCGCGACTATTTGCAGTTTCATACTGTTGACGTGTAACATAAACATTACTACCTGGATGTCCGATTTCCACCTACAAATTAAATATGAACTTTTAGTTGCTAATTTTTATCATATGTTGACATTATACGGTCTAAGAAGAAATAACTTCTAATTTTATTTTAGATAGAATGTGCGCGCGCACGCTTGTGTGCGTGCCTATTATTTTTTACCAGATCTGCAACCGGAAGTTTAAATTTTTGTTACTGTCTGCGGAAAGATTAGTTCATCTGTTAATTTATTGTGTTAGCTTTTTCTTAAGGTGAAAAAGATATTTTTTTCTTAATAAAATGAAAAAAAAATGTATTTTTGGCATAAATGTGATAAAAAAAATTTTTTAGATTCAAAATGTTAAAACACTTACAAAAAAAAAAAAAAAGAAAAAAATAGGAAAGGAAAAAATGTCAAATATTAAATTAATTTTTACTTGTTCATTCTCAGCATTATTTGGATTTTTTGCTTTGCCATAATCTCGTTTTAGTTCATTCTGAGCAACTTTAATTTCCTGTATTTCATTAAATAATAAATTGAGACCATCTTTAATCTGTTGATTATCTATAATTCGAAAAATACAATATAACTTTCCATAAAAATCACTTCACTAATTACTTTTGATAAAAAACAAAATAAAAAAATAATTAAAAAAAAAAACGGATAAAACAAATTGCTCAATTTTTATTATCCTGTAAACCAGATCTTAAAACAGAACGCCGAGTCTCAGAGAAATAAGTATTCGACACTATATTATAGTTGAATTTAAATAAATATTAATTGCACTTTTAATTATGGTTGGAGTTTAGTATAACAAATTTCTTGACACTCAATGTTCTGTTACAAGTTTGGTCGAGAGTATACTAAAAATTAATTAATTTGTTATAAACATTTTTGCGTACGTACCTTTCAAAACTTTTTTACTCATCGTAATAAAATCCGTGTCATTATCATCGTCTTCAATGAAAATATCATGGTTATCACTGCTACTGCTTTTATCGTAACTATTGTTGTTTCTTTTAACAGAGGAACAATCTTTCTTTCAATTTTCTTTAACAATTTTAGGCTTTTTTGTATGAACTAGAATCGGCTAATAAATTACAAATAATTATTTAGTAATATAATAATAGTTGATGATGTAGTTTTCGAATTCATGATACAAATTACCGATATAATTTCTGATTCTGTATCGTAATCATTTTCAAGAGTTCTTTTATTAGTACTGTCAGTAGCAGATTTTTTGGCTCGTTTAGGAACGAAATTATTTTGACCATTTTTTTTTACTTTCAGTGGAGAAACTATCCCTTCCAATCTTACTATTTCTCTTTCTAAATTTTTACAGGAATCTATAAAAAAAATATTTTTTAATTGTAAAAAAATGTATCTAGTAAAAATAATTTATTTAAAAACTTACACGAGACCTCGATTACATAGGCATCATAATTTTTCCATGTTTCTATCTTTCCTTGTCGCCACTGAACAATATAGCTTTCTTCTAAATTTTCTTTTTCTTTCAAATAGCGCTGTAAATCGAAATCCATGATCCATTCGACCGGGATACCAGGAGTATAAGTCTTATCATGATTCCCCCCTATCCATTGTACGAGTGCATATAACTGTTTTTTGTCATTTTTCAACATTTCGAAGAAGATAATTTGGCACAGACGATTATTATAAACTTATATAATAAACGAGTTAAATAATGAAGAGACTGATTCAATGATAAACGAAAGTTAAGAAATATTTTAGGAAGTATTACTATGATCAATCAATACTTTATTTAGAAATATTTAATGAAAATAAAAAACTTTTTTTATCAAGATATGTTATAGATAAATAAACAAAGTTAATATAGCAATGAATACTCATTTGTTTATTTTATATTTGATAACTCAAACATATATGTGTCACATAATTATTTTTTTTAAGTATGGTACAATCATTCTTTAAAATGAGTTTAACAAAAAGAGCAATTGTAAAAAAAAGTCGTGGACCGTATAAAAATTACAATCAATTCGGGAGTACTCGAAAAATTCCAGCAAGAACGAAATATCGATGGAAGATAAAATCTATGATGATTCAGCAGTACGCATAAAGCCTTTTTAATCTTATATATAAAAATAAAATTGCATTGTAAAAATTAATTCGAATAATGTTTTAAATACTAAAATATTATTTATGTAAAAAAATGACTATACAAGCCAGAGGCATAACGAAAAAAAAAAACAATTTCAGAAAAAAAGAATTTGATGAATATCATACGTTGGAATCAAATCACAGCAATGCACCTGTTCAGTTGGATTTAGCATCAAATTTAAAAAATCAAAATACAGACTCAAATTATCAACAGGATATTGACGACATTGAAATGAGCAAAATTGAAATAGAAGTACGACTTCACTTAAATATTAGTTCAATTACATTAAATTTTGAATCGATATTGAAAACTCAGAAAATTCTTTCGTTAAACAACATCATAAATTTACTCAGATATCAAAACGACTAAAAAATACTCACTGCGCATCAACTATTATTATTGAATCGAAAAATAGCCATAAATAAAAGTTTATAAAGGCTTAACATTCTAATCACTTTTGACAGTTAGAATTTTTAAATAAAATATAATTAATTATCAAACTTTGTATCAAAATTTTTTCAATTAAAATAACATTAAAGATTTTATTTGTAATTATGAAAAATATTGAATATGCTATAAGTCAGTGGTTAATTACAAACTCAAGCTTTATTTTACAAATTATTTTTAGTTAATATTGCAGTATTTCAAAATATAACTTTTTAATAGGAATAATTAGAGTTTAAATATTATAAAAATGATCTATCAATTGAATACTTTTTTTTTTTTAACTACTCCTTAACATGAAACATTAAATCAACTTACAAATTGAAATTTCATTGAAAAATTTTATTTTATACATTTTCTAATATCAATAATATAGTTTCAATTTTTAATTCTTCTAACATTTATTTTTTGGTAGGATTACCATGATTCTCTGAATGGTGGCCAGCCCCTGAAAATTAATTCTCATTATAATCATGATAATAACAATGACGTCAATAATAACATTAATATTGTCACAAATAATATCGAATTCCATAAGGTTGATGATAGTGAAGAATTATTTATTGAACAAATACCTAAAAAGACTTTAATAAATAACTTACTAGCAATGACAGTCAAATGGCGTCGTAATATCACTAGCACTGTTGCTATGGATATCGTCAGATTGGCTAATATTTCATCAGAAATATCAGATTCTAAAAGTACTAAATATTATTGGCAAAAAATAATAAGTCAGTACTCCCACCATGTATTAGTCCATTATATTTGTGTTGAGTGTGGTTGTTATTTAGGAAATGAAAAAGATAAACCTAAAAGATGTAGTGATTGTTTCTGTGAAATTGATTATAAAAAAAATGAAGGATCTTTTCTATACATATCATTAGAGCAGCAACTAAAAGAAAAGTTCAAAAGTACTGATGTTCATAACTTATATTCAAATAATCGTATGAAAATAAATAAACATGCGATTGAAGATATTTATGATGGAAGACAATACAAAAATGTAATGCAGAATGAGAACATGATTTCTATTAATTTCAGCGTTGATGGTGTACCCATTTTTGATAGCTCCAATAGCTCCGCTTATCCTGTACTGTGCACACTAAACGAACTAAGTCCATTGGAACGACGTAACAATATAATGTTGTCTAGTATTTGGTTTGGAAAAGGCAAACCAAAAAATATGAACGGATATTTGAAACCATTAGTAGAAGAATCTAAAAAACTTCTTGCTAAAGGATTCACATATGTACATAATGGTCAAACGTATATGAAAACTGTAGCTCTTTTAATGGGGATATGTGACTCTGTTGCTCGACCACTTGTTCAATGTGTAAAACAGTTCAACGGGAAATTTGGGTGTGGTTTATGTTTAAACCCAGGAAAACAAGTGACAAAAGGCCGTGGGATGGCAAGAGTATATCCTATTATTAAAGGAAATCCATTTGGTGCTGGTCTGAGAACTCATGATCAAACTCTGATCCACGCTAACGAACAAATAAAAAAAAATAAAAAAGGAGTAAAAAGCGAGTCAGTTTTATGCGATATCCCTAACTATGATATCATAAAAAATTTAAATGCTGAGTGGATGCATTGTGTAGGCCTTGGAGTTTGTCGTTATTTTGCTAATCTATGGTTTGATTCATCGAATTCTAAAGAAAAATTTTGTTTCAGTCACATTATTAAAATAGTTGATGATCTCATTGTTTCTTTTTTTCCGACATCAGAAATTTCTCGAACTCCTAGGAAGATGATAGATCGTGCTCATATGAAGGCACACGAATGGACTATTTTTCTTCTAGGGTATAGTCTACCTGTACTGAAACTATGTTTCCCCAAAAAATATGTTGACCATTGGGCCCTACTAGTAGATGGAATATCTATATTAATAAAAGACTCTATAGTGGAATCGGAAATAATCTACGCTCAAAAATGTTTATTAGATTTTTACAATGGTGTTAAAATCTTATACGGTGAGAAACACTTGACTTTTAATGTTCATTTACTAGCTCATTTGGCAGAAAGTGTGAGAGATTGGGGCCCCTTATGGACTCATAGTGCTTTTCTGTATGAAGATTTCAACCAGATAATTAAAGCTTATGTAAAAAGTTCAAATGGAGTGTCGAAACAAATCTGTGATTCATTTCGATTGAAATGTGTGATTGATAGATTATCGATTATATGTAAACACGATCTCAATCAAAGACAAAAAAAATATTTAGACAAATTACTGAATCGTAAAATTAAACCTTCATGTAATTTATACATTGATAATTGCGGGGTCTTAGGAAAATCAATTATTCTAGAAACGCTGCCAACCAAATATAACTCATTGTTCCACAAAATAAACGTTATCACAGAACCTAATGATTTAATAATCACGTTTAAAAGGTGTATTATAAACAATGAAATAGTTACATGTACACGTTATCACCGAGAAAAAAAACGCATAAATTATAATGTAATGTTAAAAAACGAAAAAATTTTTGAAATAGAGGCCTTTATAGCATTAAAAAAATCTACCAGTGAAGAAACTTATATGTTGGGAAAATACTATGAGTTATCTAACGATACTCTTATACCTGATCGAGAATTAAATCAATATATACTATTAAAAGGCAAAAATGATAACGTAGAAGCAGTCAAAACGAACTTATTAAAGAAAAAAGTTATGATATTTAACATGAAAAATAGCACAGAACTTGTAGCATATGTAAATATATGCAATTCCGAATTATTAATTTGATATTATTTTTATCAATTCGTTGTCATTCATAATATATACTGGTCACAAGTTCCTGAAATCATATCATCAGCTACTATCAAAATTAGATCTGCAAGGCAAACATTCACAAGTGCTTGATGTTATGAGAAACTGACAGCGCAATCATTCTATGTTAATAAATGACGCAAAATTGCAATGTACAGACAAGTACTACCAAATTATTTGAAGATCTGTACATGGATTTCAGTGTTAAAAAACTAGAGAACTTTTTAACTTCAACGATAACCTAAAAAAAATTGTAAATAAAAAATTTATTTAGTTCTAATGCTAGTAAATTATTGAGATAAACAACTACTAAAAATATTAGTGGTAACTTGACTTTTTTTCTGTTTGTTTCTTTACAAATAAATTAATAGTTTAATAATTATAGTTCATGAACTTTGATAGAACTTTAAATAAAAATTAATATTTACTTTAGTTGTCATTCTTATTGAATGTTTTGATTTTTTGACTGCTAGGGACGTGACTCTAGAATGTATATATGCGCATGCGTAGGGTTTATAATAGAGGGAAATTTAATTTTTTTTTCTATTTAATATTTATTGATTTTTTTTTTTTAATTTACGAAATAAATAAGTGCCAAGTTAATATTGTATAGTAAGTTTACATTCTTTTTTTTTTTTTTAATAATAATTTCTATCGAAAACTTATTTTTATTATAAATGAAAAATGACTAAAAATAATAAAAATTAAAGATTAAATATCTGTCCAATTGATTTATTTCTTTCCTTTGTCAAGAAGCATCACGAAAATAGATTTTATTTTAAACTCAATTAAAATTTAAGGATAAAGTAAAAATTTAATTTGTTTAATAAAAAATACTTTAATTGCAAAAAAAAAAATTCTATCTAATTTTATAGTACATCAGTTTAATTAATGTAAATGCCAAATTAAAGAAAAAATATTTTTTTTCATCTGTCAAAAAATTTTTATTTTAATTTCTAAAAATCAAAATTTATTCGTGATAAAAGATTAGGAAAAAAAGTTTTATTTTTTCAAGAATTAGTTATATATAAAAATAGTTTATATTGTTAATTACCATGTACTTATTCTTATTTTAATATGGTTTTTATCATCAGAGATTCAGATAAAATGATCCAACTAGAAATGTTTGTTCGTATTCCACTAACATAGGTAATATCTATGAACTACACGATATCTCAAAAAAAAAAATTGAATAATTTAATTAATTAAAATACTGATACACAACCTTTATAGGAAAAAAAATATTGACAACGGTGCCGGTCTTGGCACAATGCTGGGCTAAGACTAGGCTTCCAAAGGTTGGTCCGAGATCCGACCAACGTTCAAGTGACGAGCCTCGGTTCACCAGACTTGGACCAAGATTCGGCCACTACTCAAGTGATAAGCCTTGGTTTGCCAGTCTTGGGACAAGGTTCAGCCAATACTCAAGTGACAAGCCTTGGTTTAACGGTCTAAATAACAAATAGTACCTAAAAACCTCTGGCTTCTACGTGTAGCGTAGCAGCCTAGTGGATAAGACATTTGCCTCGCAGCCATGAAGGACCAGGTTCGAGAGCCGGCAAGTCCAAAAAAAAAATCAGTTTTATCGATCTACCCGATTTCTCTATCGTACAAATTTATTTCCATAAGTTATAATCACGCACATGTCTACAAATATTTTTTTTTTTTAATTATTTATTTTCAATAAGTGTAGGCGCTTATTTAGGTACAGTCTTGGCACCATACTGTCACTCAAGATTGGCTCGGTGTTATCATTACGATGCTTAGACAGACTTGGGCCAAGCTTGGATTTCAAGCTTCCCCCAGAGATAATAAATCTTTCGCCTCTGATTATTAGATAATAAATATGTCGATATATTTAAAAAGAATCCACAATTATTTCACAATAATTAACCAACATAAACCTCTATATTTTTTGAAAACGTTAAAAAACGGTCTCCAATATATATATATATATATAAACTTTTGGAAAAACCTAATGTACATACATAAATATTAGACTGTGCCAAATAAAATCGACATTTATTCTTGAGCGGTCTTATACGATTATTTTGTTATGTGTAACAAACAAAAAATTTAGCTACCAAATAGAGCTTTCTAAAATTACAGAGATTGCATTCGTCTAAAAAATATTTTCTATTTAAATAACATAGAAACTTTTTTTTTTGAAGTATGGAATTTTCTAACTCATCAACTGATCAAAAGATTAACACAACCAATACTTATTCTTGTTGAAAATTGAACGCTCTCCGAAAAAGGTCTCGTATAATTTTTTGATAAATCTAACCGTTCAAAAGTTACGTTTTTATGGAAATTTCATTTTTTTTTCTAAAATTAATTTGTGATAAATTAATTTATAAAAAATCATTAAATAACATTTAAATTTTTAAAAAATCTACAAAAACAGTCCTATGACAGTTAGCGATTAGATTAATAGTTTTGCTCTAAAAGTAAAAAAAAAAAAAAAAAAACGTGAAATTTATCATAAATTTGAATTCAAATTTTTATAACTTCTGAACGATTAGATTTATTAAATAATTACAAGAGAAAGTTTTTGTAGAGCGTTCAATTTTCTACAAGAGTATGAATTGATTGTGTTGATACATCGATCAGTTGATGAATTATACAATTCCCAACTTCAAAAAAAATTTCCTATGTTATTTAAATTGGAAATCTTTTGTTTAGACGAGCGCAAGCTCCGTTATTGAGTTAAAGGGCTCTATTTGGTGGCTAATTTTTTTTTTTTTTTTTTTTGTTACACAAATTGCATTTTCGTATGGGACCAAAAACAAAACATCGATTTTATTTGGCACATTCTGAAAAATATATTCTAGTATTTAAAAATATCAATTTTATTTTTTTTATACATATATGTATAAATATATGTGCCTATATATATGCATAAATATACGTTCATATATATATGTGTAACTATATTTGCATATATATATGTGTATATATAAATACATGTATATATGTTAATATGTATGAATTAAATTATAAATTTACATTTATGATTAAAATATATGTAATACATATATGTTCTAACTTATAAAAACTTATATGTCTGATAAATTATATCGAAACTTATCATGCTATATATATAATGAATTATATAATAAATATATGGCTTCCATATAAAAATAGGTATAAGAAAACATATATCGTTTTTGGCCACTTATATGGACCCATATTTTTATATATTTTTCCATATATATTTATCATATATGGTATTTTCATGCGGGTGACGATTAATATTATCGGCAGTGTTAAGATTATTGAGATTTTGATGGTAAATAGATAGACCTTCAAAATGATACTAACTAGAGTCCATAGTTTAGCAGAATGACACAAGCTTTGACTGACATGATGATATGAAAACCATCGACGATTTTTAGAGATCACTGTAGCTATGAAATCATTGATGATCTGCTGCAATCATCAAAAATCATCTGAGAAAGATTCCAAATTTTAGATCTACGATTTATGAAAATGTACGGTAATCGACAAGACCTCTGGCGGCCTTAGTTGCCCTGGCAAGGAAAACTGATGTTTCCAACTTTGGATCTGTGTAAATGTAAATAGATCTCCATTGAAATAATTGCGAAATTTTTAACAATCTGCTGAAATAAGTAGAAATTATTTGAAATTACCATAAATGTGGAATCGCCGAAGATACAGTCATTTAAGCTCTTCTAACCAACCAAAAAATCAGCAAATAGTTTCCATGCTGATGCAATCGAAGCTTCAAGCTTTCAAGTAATTTTTTATCAATTCGGTCATACACAAAATTATTAATTAGTATTTCCTTAGCAGACAACATCTCAAATAAAAATCAAGTTCCACAAATTCAAGTCTCAAATCTCCGGATACTTGGCAGCCAATCAACACTCTGTTGAAATCAAACAGATTTAAAAACTCACTTGCGTATGAAATTCACAAGCCCATAAATTAAACCACCTCCAACATGTCTCGCATCCAAGGTAACTATTTCTCTGCAATAACAGCCGATGGGTGAAATCAAATTTCCATTCCGTCGCATACAAGTCGATAGTTCATCAAAGGAAACGTGAACAAGTCTACCGAATAAGAGTGCGATGGTAGCTCTTCGTCATCAGCGAGCTTTGAGATCCCGAGTAAAAGCTTGAGCTGAAGCTAATGCTAATGCCTCGTAGCTTGTGAGAGAGATGAAAATTTAGTACACCGCGGAAAAGCTACAGAGATGAAGATGTAGATGATAGGTACCATGCTCTGGTTCCTCCTGCCAGAAAGAGTACGTCGTATCTTGCGCCCTCGTAAAATGGCTGCTGCGTATAACTGATAAGGCTACAGATCCTGGTTAAGGGCTCGTAAAAAGGCTTCAAGACAAGAGTACTTAACTGATCCTACTACTCTTGTACGTACTCTGGATTTGCCAACGGATTTATTTGTTAATTTTTTTATTTTACTTTGTCTTATTGATTTTATTCTTTTTTATTTCTTTCGAATGGGAGAAGTAGTAATGGTAATGAATTATATGTTTAAGTGTAAGAGAAAAAAAAAAACAAGTGCAACATATAGACATTTGGGATGAGTATACGAAAATAGCAGAGCTACTAAACTCACAAGTTTTATTGTCGAATTGCATGACTAAAAATCCTTTGTATACTATACTTTATTTAAACTCATTTTTCATCAGCTCTTTTGCTACTTCTTTGCTCTTCGACTATGATTATCACCCCTGAGTCGGAAAAAAAATATTTATGGGATATATAATTATTAACAGTTTGTTATTTGAATTTTAGTTGGAGGAGGGAAATTTATTTTGTTCAAATGATAGCGATTATAATAAATCATTATTTTTTTTTAATTTTATGTGAAAATTGGATTTTATTTTCATGTTTTCACTCGCGATGGTATTATACTTGAGTGTAGTTTGTGGTTATCATAAAAGTTCAGACGCAAATTGTTCGAAAGATCATTGCGGACGTATGAAAAATTAGTTGATGAATCATCGATTGGATAACATGTCGTATACAAGTATAAAGATTTCCATGCATTAGCGACTTTGCTCGGGTGAAAATATTTTAAACTAAAAAAAAAAATAATTTTTTTTATCGGCCGAAAATTGGCCGAAAAAAAGCCCAGGTAGTGAACACGAGGCCAAAACTCGCTAGGCCAGAAAAGGCTGACAATGAAGCTTAAAAATGGCTGACGTTAGAGACGAGGATTTATATTATTATTATTATTCTATTTGATTGCATAGAATAGAAATAATTGTATTCATCAAATAGTTATTTAATTGTCCGGGAAAAGTGTATTATATATGGTCTTATATTAAAATTTCCAATATATACATAGTTATGTATAGAAATTTTAACTAAATTAAAAAAAAAGACTTGTGATAATTTTATTAAAAAAAAATATATATATTCTGGCCGAAATTGATTCATTTGTCGGTCAAATGTCGACCAGTTTTCGGGCTCTTTAAGAAGAATGAAAATTTCTCAGCCTATTTAATAACATTTAAAATTTTTCAGCCATTTTGGCCAACTTTCGGCCTTTTTCAAGAAAATTTTACAGTTTTAGCGTGATTTCGACCAAATTAAGCTGTTTTAGTCTATTTTCGACCGAATATTTTCACCTGGGTGTCACCAAAAAAAAAAATTTTTTTTTTCGTAGAGTACTTAAAAGTTTACAAAACAAGAAAATAACGAGTCCACAATTATAAAATATGTTTCCGTGAATGAATCTTTGTATGAAACTTCATTAAATTTCGTGAAAATTTTTAAATGACATTTTATAAAATGTTCTGACATCCCAAGAAAAAATGATGAGACCTGATCAGGCCTGAAATTAGATATGATCAAGCCTGATCATACCTGTCCATGCCTGCTCATGTCTGTTCATATCTGTTCATGTCTGAAGTGCTAAATACGCTCAGGTATGATCATACTTGTCCATGTCTGCTCATGTTTGTTCATGCCTGAAGCGTTAAATACGCTCAGGCCTGATTATATCTGTTCATGCCTGTTCATGTCTGATCCAGCCTGATATATGGGATTAAATTTAAAATTTTAGCTATAATTAAATGTAACTAACTTAGTCATAATTATATATAGCTAACGTAGTTATAATTATATATAATTTTAATAATCATTAATCGATAATTAATAAATTAGACATATAATTATGTTGACCAAGAATCTATCACGTATAAGATTTTCATTATTTCAAGTTCATATGAAACCTACTTTTTAAGTCAATCCCTTAGGTCAACGGGTAGCGGGTTAAACTTTGGAGCGCAAGGTCCTCGGTTCAAATCTTGCACAAGTCCAAATGTTTTTTTTTTTTAATTTTTTATAGAAATAATTATATATAATTGTATATAGTTATAAATAATTGTATAGGGCCTTTTTTCCTATAATTTTTTTTTACGCGGATGTGCATGAACAGACATGAATATACCTGATCAGACCTGAACATGCCTGGCCAGGTTTGGTCAGACCCGGTCATTTTTCATATCTGAAAATTAATTAATATTAATGAACAAAAAATCAATTTTTTTTAATTTTTTAAAAGGGCGAAGCCTCAGCAGACCAAAAATAATAACTGAAAAATTAAGCAGTTGAAAATGTATCAATTAAGTAAGTAAAAGTATAATTTTATCTGATAAGAGCAAAAGAAAAACGAGAACAAGAGCAGCATACATAAATAAATTTTTTTAGTGTAATTTTAAAGGACTGTAATGTTTAAACAGTTCGTAAACGTAGTATTCAGATTTATAGCGTTTTTAGACGGAATCTGCTTCAAAATTTTGAATCTATCATTTTCTTGGTTTATCACAGTGACGTTCATCGGTTCCTCAGAGGTTTTTACAAAAATTCGGTTGTTTGAGTCCGAATGTTTGCGTGAAGTAGATGGATTCGATGATATGGCACGTGCAATTTGTTCACTAATTCGTTTTTTATTACTTACGGAGTTTCCCACCTAACCTTCAGCAACGGAATTGGATTTCCATCCTCCGTGCCTTTTTATTGTAAAAGAATCAGCACCAGAATCCGCTAACAGAGTAGCTGACGTTCTTCTAAAAGTATGGCCTGTGTAAGACTCCGGGTTTGCTAATTCCAAATATTTAGCTACTATTTTTGGCATGCTACCGAACGTATTAATGCCAGTATTTTGCCTTGTACACCTGCCGTTTCAATAACCCACGAAGAATCTTTTGGTAGCTAAGTTTGTTGGGCGTGAAGCGGAGTATTTTCTATAAGTTTGATAACATTCATCCGTCACAACAAAAGATCTCGCTTTACCGGTTTTAGTTTTTGGAATTTTTACCAATAACATGTCACCTTTGTCGATTGTATTGTCCACCTTAAATCACTAAGTTCTTGACGCCTACACGCACATTAAACCCCAAAAATCAAAGCCACCTAAAAAACTAAATAAGTATAAAATTTGTATATGAATTTATTTATTCAATAATAAAGAGTATTCAGAAATATTAACAATGACTAACCTTAATTGCCGAGAACTGATTATCAGGAGCGTGGTGCAAAAAATGATTGATTTGCTCAGCGTCTAACGTTTCAGCTTTTTTTGATTTGAAACCTTTATTTTTTTGCTTTAAGAAAGCAATTGAACCCGAGTAATGAAATACATTAATTTTGTGTTTGATGTTAATCATACTTCACAAAATTGAGTGAATGGATCACAAAGTTAACGGTAATTTAGTTTCAGTGGGTTCACTAAAGTATGTCAGAAGAATGGGTTCAGAAAAACTATTGACATTTTTATTTCTTCGCCATTCCATAAACTTATTGTAAGCCGCTTCACATTTTGGTCTCGATAGTTGAGGAACTAAATTATTAATTACTTTATTGGCTTTTTGCAGGATTTCAGGTGGTGTGGATTCGTCACTAGAGCTTTCTTCACTTTCTGATAGTATTCGCGGCTCTATATTATTTTTTAAACTTTTTTAATTTTAATTATAAATTTATTTATTAAATTAAACTGTCTGATGCGTCAACTTCAATTCAGTTTTAATAGTTTGTAACGGGGCAGAATTTTGTAATTTATTTTGAATTTAAAATTGACTCGCACCAAAAGCGAAAGTGACCTCCTCCTGCAACAGCGGCCGATCAAGTAGACTTCTACTTATCGTTGGGGTCACTTCCGTCGAGTGTCGGCGAAGTTCTATTTTTTAAAAGTTCGTAGACTGTAAGAGCGAGGGTATGAGGCTCATAGCAGACGAGCAATCGGTCTCTTGGCTACTGGCAACCACCGTGTGCGGACGTTTTTCCTGCTCACACTACTTTCATTAACTACTACTACCATCAATTACTACTACGAGTTACACCATTCTACTTGAGCCAAGAGTTCATAAGTCCTCGTTGTGGAGAAGCTTATATTACTCAGTTTATATTAAATTATTGAAATATTGGAGAATTGTTGTGGAGTTGGATTTGGAGATTGGATTTGTTGAAGAACTGTCGGAGGATTGGAGGATTGAAGGATCTGGAGGATATTGGATTTGAGAGGAGGTTAGAGCGTCGAAAGGAGTTTGTAAAGTTGAAGTGAGTTGAGTTATTGTCGGTTGAATTTATTGTTAAAATTTGTAATAATTTGTCAGTAGAGTCATTCGTGATTTATCTAATTCAATTAATCAGCACAGTCAGTAATAATAAAATTTTCGCAGTCAAGTCATGTTGAATATTATAAAATAGTCGAGTCATGTTGCATCAGCCATCTTGAATTTATTGTTCATTCTCATTTAGTTATTCTCATTAATTGGAAGGTGACTTCGTCTGAATTGATGTCAGCTTAAATTAAATTCAGATAAATTTACCTATTAATAAATTTTTCCTGAACATTTTCCTTAAAAGTATAAGTAATAATAATATCTCTCTTCTAAATTTTATCCTGCATGGCCCAGTACGGGGAAAATCCAGTCCTGATGCTAACTAGCTGAGCAATGGTTGTGAAAAAACCTTAAGTCTTACTTATGTGTGGACTCTTGTTTAATTAAGGCCACAACTTGATTAGTTGAACAAGTGGACCCACTACAATTTCAATTGTTTTCTTTTTTTTTTTTTTTTTTTTGTTATTATTTCATTTCATTTTAGCATTTTCATTTTATTTAAATTTGCGTGTACAAAGAATAGTTTGCGTGCAATAAGTAAACTTGTCACACTCAAATAACAGTTTAATTTACGAAAAAACTCACGCGTAATTTAAAAATGGGCAAACAGATCTTTTTCAACCGCAACAGTGAGTGCCAAGATACTACTTTTTCCGCATGAATTGTGAAAAAATTTTTACAATTTTAAAAAACTAATTATTTCATGATAATGTATATGACATACAATCAATAAAATTTTACAAAATTATAGACGACAGCAAACGCAATGATTTTATGGCATTTTGTACAACTTCATGATTTTTCATAAGCTCTGCGAATTCTCTGCAGTAAAGATTTATGAAATTATATGAAATTTGACAGATTAATACAATCTCGTAACATTTAATAAAAAGATTTTTTTACAGGTGTATTCAAATTCTATTCTGTTCCAGGAACCTTATAATAGTATGTTGTACTTATTTCAGAATCGGTATTGTAATCGATGTTACTAGATGTACACAATAGCTTATACAATGGATGCACGCAGAAAAATGTCATGTCTAAAGTCAGCGTCCTGCAATGAGAGTTATAAAAACGATTTACTTCATTATCATTAAGAAAGATATGTACTTTATTAAATTTGACAATTTGTTCAATACTAATCACATAACTTAATAAAAATAACCTCAACCTTGGTGTTATATCGTATCAATTATTAAAGATATGTAGGTTGAAAATTCAGCTGACGTTGCATTGATATATGCATGCACGCACTGATTAATTAAATGCATCTGTCCAGTCTTGAGATATTTGTCATTTTAATAAAATAGCTAACTCCGAACTGACGTCATAAAAGTAGGAGGTAATACATGCGTTAATGGTTCGAATCATTGAGTAGAGACGTACTCGGCCCATTTCAAAAAAATTTCATACTTTAATATGAAATTTTATAAATATTGTTCAATAAACTTTTTCGAAATTTTATAAGATTTCACAATTTCGTGGATAATCATAGAGTTCCTAATTAGTTTTGCATAACTGTTCAATTTCTGACAGGAAAAAAGGAATTTACAATCAATTTTCTTAGCTAAACGGCATCTTAAAACATTTTTTCTTTACCACGTGAAAAATTACATGAATTTTCTCTATTGAAACGGTAAAGCCGAATTGGTTTCATGCAGTTTATTAATATGATCACGAATTTCATTCTCATAATCTGATTTTTTTAATTTTAATGATTTTATTAGCGGTGTCAGCCAAAGTCGCATTTTTATCGCCTCTTCGCGAGCACATTCCGTGAAATCTGAATTTTCATGATAGCCGCATCTTTCAGTTCTAGCACTTTCAATCTCAGTGTAACCTAAATCACTTAAACAATTGATTTCGACTCTTTTACCAACAATCGATACTAATAAATCTCGTTTTTGCGGATCTCGTACGTAAATGAGCTTAAAAAATTTTAAGTAACGTTTCAAAATTGTTGTTTGTTTTTTTTTTCTATACCAACCGGTTTTCCAATTGATTCCATATTTTTCTATATACTCATTGATTCTATTTTGCTGAACAGAATTTGCGTGGTCTAAAATATTACTTTCTTTGAATATAAAAAGTTTTTCCATTGGATTATTGTTATTCAACATTATACTTATAATAAAGCACTCTTTCATTATAAAATTATTTTTATTATTTAAATAACCGTTGAATTCGATAATGACATCTATTTTATCTTTAGGATTTATATGGTGGATCCTCATTCTTATAAAAATGATTTATTTTAGTACTGCAAATTATTATTGTAACTTTTTTCTTTTATCTAATAATAGCAAGTATTTAGAAAAAAAAATTAAAGGAGTAACAATTTAGTAATTCACTCAAGCCAGTTAAATATCATGAATACGTAATTTAATTATTTTATGTAACACACGCACAGCTATCCCGTTTTATCAAAGAAATTCTTAGTGTCCATTTATCAACGACTGCAGTATTATCAAAAAGTAAGCAATTCATATTTATAGGTTTTCTACCAGCGAGGCAGAATGAACTCAAACGTCACTCTTTTGAAACCATGTCTTTAGCACTCGTGTCCAGCGCGGAGTAAGCACTCGTCTTTAACTCGTGCGTGAGTGCTTCTGACTAGTGCTGAAACCATTGCCGTTGGTGAGCAATCGTTAACTTGGTCCACTCGTTAAGCAATTAATTATGTATAAGAAAAACTAATCGAAAATGCATTCCTATCATTGATATTATTAAATACTAACAATATGAAGCAAAAAGCTAGATGAAATGATTAGTCTTATACGAGAAAAACAAGATTGGTTATGAAATAACTTTAGAGACCATTTCCAAAACTTTTCTATAGGACCTCAATGTAGGGCTGGGTAACATATGAAAATTTTATATAGTAATATGAAAATTAGAACCAGCCCTCGTGAGAGATGCATGAGTAGTTACTATCATGAAAGCGAGACCCATGCCCTGCATGACTCCACATTTAAGAATCCAAAGTCAGATGTTAGTCAAATCATGCCCATATCTAACAACTTCATTACGCTCATGTATCATTGACTATGCGTAGTGAGGAATAAACTATCAGCTGTAAACAAAAATATCATAGAAAATTTCTTAAGAAATAATCATGATTAGTAGATAGCGAGACCAAGAGAAGCGAAGTTCGCGTGGATGAATCGAAGCTAATAGCTCCAATATTAAGACGGCGCATCGATCAATGAAGCAAAGAACGATCTAGATACTGTCGTTGCATTCTTAAGAAAGTCTTTCGTAAAGTTATCATCTTTAGCGAGTCTGCATCATCAGTCTTGGACAAGTCTGAAGCAAAATGCTTAACGTAAGATATCTTAGGTAAACCTGTAGTAATACTTACGTACGACAAGATACTTGCTTCAGATGCATTAGCTCAGACTCGCAGCAAAGAATCTCAAGATATCTGGACATGGCTGTCTCCTTTGTTTCATCCTAAGCCGTTTATCCAGGATTGGTATAGTAAATTCAGTAGCACCCACTTAATGTTCAATATAATTTTATTGAGTAATAATATTATCAACTTGTAACATGTCAAGTTTGAATGAGAACTACTAGGTTTGTTACAGAAACTACGTTAAAACTTAGAGTGATTTGAAGAGAAAGAACCCCGATGTCTTCAGTAGCCCTGCACCGATTCAGTAGTTCTACAGCAACTCTGACTTAACATTGTTATATTGTACATTCATTGCTTAAGAATCGCTGCAGACGGTTTCTACAGAAGTCTTATTTAGATTTTTCGTAAGAAACTTGCTGGAGGATATTCTTTAAGTAGCTTGCTTAAGACAATGCTACCAGGGTATGAAGATTGAGTTACCATATGTTGTCATGGTACGATTACGGGCAAGACATTTTTGTGACTAATAAAGTCAGTTGCTTGCTGTGACCATGGATAAAGACTGAGTTAGATCGGTGTGATTGAATGCCATTATTGGTTTCATCAATCTAATGAACATATCACAAATGTTTGCAATACCTTCTACGTACAAGTTTAATACAGCGTCAGGTAAAATCACTCAATAATTTGTTCGTAAATGAATAAGTAAACCTTTCGAGAAAACTGACAATTTTATAACACTTTTACCATAGCTTTTTTGACTCCAATTATTTGTTCACTACTACTAGTGTCACTTTGGAAGGTTGTTAAAGTTGAGAATGGTGAATAAGTGTATGTCAAAAATATAATATTTCCCATTGTACTGATTGGCAAATTTTTAATGATGGACGTTTCACTATAGGTGAATTTAAGGTGTGCATTTAAAAATTTTCTAAAAGCAGTTTTTTTTTTTTTTTTTTTTTCAAATTAAAATCACTTTTCTATTCAAATTTGAAGATTCCTCTTCTTAAAGGGAAGGTGTGATTTATCAGACAGCTGAGACTTTTCAGATCGTTGTGGTTCAATTTGTCGTTGGCTCTTTTCCTGAGGTATTTTATAAAGTATGAACCAGTTAAGCATATCAATTGCTTGACCTACTGAACACATATTTATACTGAGATAGCTGTGCCATTTGCAAACAAATCGATATTGACTAGGACGATAACCTAATTCGTATAAAGATCGGATCTGTAAATCGTATTCAATCATGAATTGTAGAATGCTTACTTTATGCAAGCTATCTACGTAAAGAAACTTATTAGATTTTAACGAATCCCTCGTTTTTCTCTGCGTGCTTTTGAGGGTGTTGTCCTGCACTAACAGGGATTCCATAATTACGATAATAATCTTTGAGAATTGCTTTGGAATGTTTTGTCCGATTTTTATGATTGCACCCGTCTCTATAAATTGAATATTTTTCAATAAGTTCACCACGCAAATCCAACGATAAACTAACAATGTAAGATTCTTTGATTGAGAAAATTTGTGATCGATCAACGAAACCATTAAAAACGATAAATACAGTCAAGCCTTCAAGATTGGGATGGTTCGGAAGCATTTTATGAACGTTTCAAATGTTAACAATTAATTAAATAACTAATAATACTCGGATGTATTTAAAAAAAATTCAAAATTACAGTCCGTAATAAATGATTAACCCGCAGTTACACCAATAAAATATTTGTATACATTAGCTTTAATAAAACAAGCTCAATATAAATAAGTTCCCTATCAAAAAAATGCGCATGGGAATCCAACCAAGATTCCTAAGTGAGTCCCCGCATGAACTTTTTAAATAGATTTCCGTATGGTTTTTCAATACGAATTTAGCACAGATTCTCAGATACTTTTCTATGGGAATCCACACCATGTCAAATTCATTGGGAATCAAGTATAAATTCCCATGGGATTTTTTATCAACATTGCCCATGAGAATCTGCGCCATGTCGATACCTATATGAGAATTTATGAGATTGAGAATTAGGAAAATTAATAATAAGCGTCACGTTATCGATACAAATATCATAAAAATCGTGTAAGTTTTTTATGTGTGCTTTTACATGTGAATTTACTATTAACATCACAATATAGCATTTCTTTATTAAGATATTTTTTTTTTGGTTTCTGAAACCATTAAAATCTAGGAATGCGGTTATTTTTTCAAAAATAGATTCGTGAGGAGGCATTTTATGCTTTGTCCAACAACCGAATCTTACAAATTACTTTATACGACTCATGCGCGCTATTCACATTTTATCATACCTAAAATCTGAACACTAAATGGCCGTTTACCGACTGTTGATAAAATTATTTGTCAAAACGCAATGAAGATGTCTACTATCCCGGCCATTGTGACTTAATGAGGATAAGCGTAACTATCTTTCGGGCTCTAACTGAATATTGGGTAATTACAACTCTCTGTTGTTATCCATTGAGCAGCCAAGATCTGGATGCCGAATGTTTTCAACGTAGAATTAAAACTTTGACTTATTGGATTCGAATATCCGTTGGATGAAATCTACATCCTTATAATTTTGTTATATTCTTAGTATTATAAGTTTTTTTTTCACCATGTCACTAATCAACTATTTAGACTTCGCTTTTTAGGCAATCGATAAAACGTAAATAGCACACATGAGTTGAATAGAATTATGGGTGCAACATGTAGGTTAAGTCATCATGCGCGATGTATAAACCTGTATGGGTATGGAAAGAACTTGCATCCCACCACTAATCTTAGGCAAGTATGTTGACCAAAGCTGGTAGTTTGGTACCACGGGGGACCTTTCCAACTCACTGTGACCAGAGTCTTTCGATTTCCTGAGATGGAAACAGTGTTTGGCTCAAAAGAGGTAAGACTTATGGTGGCTGTGGTTAAATACCATACGCAATGAGGGATTTTGATTATACCTCCAGTTAACGTCCACGTTTGGCCGGTTTTCGACTAAGAGTATCGTCTGGGTGGTAAATGGGGACACTCTGCAACGCAAGTGTGCCCAAATGGGTGTGGTATCGGCCTCCCGTCAAACAGAGGTAAACTTAACCGTCCCGTTACACTAATTAATTTCATCCGCGATGTGTTAGCACTCATCGCCGGTGCACAGTATGCACTCGCTTCGCTTGTTCCTGCACACCTACTAGTTTTTTTATCAACATTTGTAGAGTAGCGGTTGATTTACTAAGAAACCAAAAAAAAATTCTTTTTTTCTGTACTTACTTCTAATGGATGTTAAAAATAAAAAACTTTTTTTTTTTTTTAAATGATAAAAGGGTCTTGTAGGGAATTTATTCAAGTTTTTAACGCAGCCCTTCAATTTACCTTGCGTTCATTAGTACCTGAAATATCGATAATCAAACCCAAAATGATCATTTTTTGTTTGAAGGCTGTTATCTCAACGACAAAGTATCGTACGAATCTAAAAGAAATTCAAATGAAAGCTGATTAAATTTTCTAACTGACCTATCCGTATGAAAAAACAGTATATGGTTAAAATATATAAAATCATATATGCTTGCAACAAAAAAATATATGATATATTATATTGTATATTATAAAAAATCATACAGCAATTTTGGCTGATCTAATATAAAATTATATACAGTAGCGAATATATGTATTCCATACATGTAACTTATACGTTTTTTATATAGAGCTATATATACATTTACATTTACCTTAAAATATATTGTATTGATATATTTTCTTTTATATTAAAAAAAAATAAAATTTTTATATGAAATGAAATATATGGTAGCATATAATTTATATTATATATGGCACCATATATTTTCTTTGATATATTGGAGCATATATCATATTCGGCGTATGTATATGTATAAGAGAATATCATAGATCCGAATCAAATTAACTAATTTTGAAAATTTTATCTGCAATTTAAAGAGTATATTAAAATTTAGATCTAATTTTATTGGAGTTGGTCATACGAATGAGAAACTTTTTTTTCCATACACAATATAAATATATGTTTTTATATATGATTAAAGTATATTTTTCGTATATGATAGAAATATGTATTTTTATGTATGAAAAAATAAAGTTTTTGTTTATGATAGACATGTATATTTTATATATGCTAAACATATACGCACTCGATATGATGATTATTATATTTTTTAATATAAAAAAAAAATATACATTAGAAAATATAGTTAAATTAGCCACATATATTTTCTGATATTTATCGTACATTTTTGCATATATTTTGACCATGTATATTATTTTCATACGGATATGCATTGGTTCATTTTCATCTCGCGGTATTTCTCATGTTTTCACAATGGCTAAAGGTCTAAAAAAAAATTCGATGAAAATGCGCTAAAACTAAAGATTTCTAGCTACAAAATGCCTTTTTTTATTTTTCGATACGATTATTTTTCACGAAGTTACAGCCTTACGAGAATCACTAAAAAATTTCTAAAATTTTTCTGTTCCTTTAATTTATGGCATGAGTATATACATCATACATATATAAATTTTTTAATAAATGGTATTTTTATACTCTACTCAACTAATTATGATAGTCTATGACGAAATTCTTTGAAAAATTGACTATGAGGACAAATACAATAGTTATATTTTTTAAAAAATCTACCTAAAAGTGCAATGAGGAATCTATTAATGTAAATATTAAGAGCTCTAATTTTCACATCTATCTTTTTATATCTAAATAAAACTTTTAAATCTGTTTTCGAGAAGAAAAAAAAATTATTATTTTTTGAATCACCTTAATAATTATATTATTTTATATTTTTTTAGTTTGCAAGGCTTACTTAATAAATATGCTATTGAAATACATAAAAAAAAATTTTCATTACACATTTCATACATTTTTAACATACAAATTAGTCATTTGAATACAAGACCTCAACTAGTAGGTGGCCCTGTGCTGGGTATTCAAATTTCAAGAATGGACAATCTGGAACCGAAAACTTTTGAAGTTTTAGATTTCAACTATTGGTTGATTTGATGGAATAATAACTCATATACATATTATTTTTATTTTCATATTCCTAAAAATGGCCCTAAAGTTAGCTGACACCTGACTTTTTCAAAATTAAAAATTCTGTACTTTAAAAAAAATTTTTTTTCTTTCAAATTGACAACAATCCTCATGTTCATTTTTTTTGTAGTTTGGCCAATTGCTATTTTAGTCTAGTAAAATAATAATTATCTTTGTTATAATTCAAAAATTAAATTTCAAATCATTTATTTCTAGGTAATAAATTTAAACGAAAATAAAAGTTTGCTCCATTTATGTACCATTTTTCAAAATATATACGAGTATTTTTTGATTTCTATCGATTGTAAATTTTAAGTCCTGGAATTAACCAATATCTGAAATTTTTTAAATAAAAAATTATGTAACTTTTGAAACAGTTTTTTTTTTTCAATTGTTATATTGGTTTATAACTTTGAGTTAAATAATTAGAATATTATTTTTCATATTGTAACTTTAATATGTATATATTTTTTATAATTGAAAAATTGCTCTTTGAAATTACAGAAAAATGAACACGAGTAATTTTTTCAATTTAAAAAAAAAAAGTCGATCAGTTGACCCTGCGGGCCAGTCCTAAAACTTCCCGCTATTTCCGGGCACCTTGAGGTCGAAAACATTGTTGGAAATACATTTTCGAGCTCGAAAATACCTTTGTCTCTCTTTTTTATGAGGTTTTCAAGCCTAAAAGGGTTACGTTTTATGTTAAAGTTTAAAAATTTAGAATCCAAAATAAATAATGTGTAATAGTCCAGTAAAATAGACCTTTAAATGCGAATTTTGAGATAAGTCGTTGCATTTTTGATATAAGTTACTTTAAAGTGTCTAAAATAAAGTGGTAAAGAAATTTTTTCAACCACCCCCCGGGTAGGGTTGAAAAAAATTCAAAAAAAGTGTTTTTTAAAAATTTTGTAAAACGGTAAGAGTTAGATAAAAAAGTTTCGAATAAAAGTTGTAGAACTTTAAATTTTACATAAAAAAGGTTCTTTGACTTTTTTGACTATTATTAAAATTAACAGAGTTAGGGTGGCTGGAAGCTAGGGGATGATCGTTACAGATCGTTTTAAAAAATCATAACTCCCTTAAAAATAAAGATAATTAAAAAAATTTTTTTTTGTTTTATTCATAAAATTATAAACTTCAATCTCAGAGATAATTTTTTTTTTTTTAATTTTTTATAAAAAAGTTATAACAATTCAAAATTTTAATTATATTTTTTTAACCACTCTGATTGATGAAAATAATTTTTTTTTTTTCATTATTTGATTTAACATATTAAAAAAAATTTTTGGCGTTGAAATTTTAGTTAGGTTAATTAATATTTGTTTATAATAAACAATTAATAAACTTTTTAAAAATCGGTTTTTTATCGATAAGTTTTTTGGACGTTTCATGAAATTTGGAATCGATTTATCCCTACATTGTCGAATCTATTTTTTAAAAGTTAATTAACATTTGTTTAAAATAAATAATTAATAAACTTTTTAAAATTGGTTTTTTATCGATAGGTTTTCTGGACGTTTCATGAAATTTGGAATCGATTGATACCTATATTATCAGATCGATTTTTCAAAAGTTCATTAAGTCTTAAAAAAAGAAAGAATAAATTACAAATAATATTAAAAAACAAATTTGTCTGAGTATCTAAGTAGCCGCTTACTATTGTAATTATTTGCCTCACATTATTATTATTTCGCCTATATTTCTGGACTGCAAGGATCATAATAAATGAATAAGTAAATTCGGATATATTTTTTTTCCATTATTTCTATATTTTATTAGATTTGTGTATCTATGTATTTTTCTCTCTTCCTTTCCTTAACGTCTTACAATATCGTACACACATAAATGTCGAAGTACGTGTAACGACACACCAGTATGTGCTCATTCAGTTTACTAGCGCATGCGCGGTCAGTACGCTACTCGATAGTAAAAGCAAAGTCGCCGCCACAAAAAAATTGACGCCAGGTAAATAAATTCATACCTGCTTGAAAAAAAATGCAAAAACAAAATTTCCAACGCCAAAAATTTTTTAACTTCCCGCTGAGAAAATTGCAAATTTTCAAAAATTCGGGAAGTTATTGGTTTCAGTCCGATTTGTGAAAATTGAAATTTTAACAGATGTCGACGTTTTGAGGTCCTAGAAAGCTATTCTGACTAATTTCACGATGATGTCCGAGTGTATGTATGTATGTATGTACGTACGTACGTACTTATGTAAATATTCTGTAACTTTTGAACGGATGAGCCGATTTTGAACTTTAAGGTGTCATTCGACGCAGTTTTTTAATATCTTGAAGCTAAATAAAATTGAGCTTGATCGGTAGGGCTCGTTCGGAGATATTCCAAAAATAAACTTTTTTCAAAAATGTTTTTTTTTGGATTACTTTTTACGGGCTTGATGGATTAATTCCAAAATGGACTGGGCTCTAGAGATTCATAAGCCGCGTCGAATGCCACGTCAAACATCAAAATCGGTTAATTCTTTCAAGAGAAACCGTTGTCGATAGAATTAAAAAAAAAAATTTTTTTTAGTATTTTGAAAATTTCTCAAAAATAACTCGATGAATCAATTTCAAAATTTAATCAGTTATAGCTAAACTAAATCAGTTTCAGTTAGTAAATCACCATAGTAAAGTGATCTACGACTACATAGTCATTCTTACTATTTTTAGTTACATATACTAAGATAAAGTTAACATAACTATAATTTATATTGTAATAAATAATTTATTCTTAGTCTAATAAACAATAAGATTAATGTGTCGTTAATAATGTACACTTAGTTCTTCAGATTATTTATAATGGTAGGAATAAGTATTTGTGTCTAGATGTACACACTAGAAAATCGAACTTTCTGAGAATGTACTGATTTGACTTATTGTAACTAAACATTCATAGTTACCATTTCCATGATTTAGTATTGCAAGAAACAAAATTATTTACTGATCTGTATTGCAGATTTTGATTCATTGTTACTGAATTCTTTTTTCTTTACTAGCCAACATTTACTTGATAAATTCAGAAATTTTTTTTTTATCACATTGAATGTACTTCATGTTTTTTTATCACAACAAAAATTATTTTAGAAAACATTAATGTTAACCATTAATGTCTTAATGTAATTTAGTATATACTATATTACAATCAAAAATGATACTTGTCACTCTGTCGAATAACAGAGAAATATTTATGCCAGAATTGTTCTCAAGCTTTGAATATAATACTTCTGAAATAAGATTCTTACCAGGGACACTATACAAAAGGTGGGCGCGATCTAGTGGCGATCACCAAACTACTCCCACTGCTGTTGCTTTGTTCTGGTGACTTTTATCTCTTAGTTAAAGCAACTTTTTTGTTTTGTTTGGAGCATAAAAAATTCTTGCGTTAAATAATAGTTCTCCTTCCGATAAGTTTTATATTCTTCAAACAAAAAAGTGCAGATTGCTACAAAAACTCATATATCTTGCTTCAAAAAATATCTAATATTGTGAAATAAAATTTTTTGTAGCAAGTAAAAATTCTTCGCTTTAAGCATAAGAATATTTTAACTTGAGAAAAAATGTTTGAATTAAAAATAAAAATTTTAAGATAATTATTTATTTAGGACAAGAAAATTTTGATTTCCCGAATCGGTCAAAAACAATTTCTGGATTCAAATTATCTGTTTTTTCTGTGTATTTATAATTTTCGAAAACAGCAGATAATTCAAAAATATATGTAGGATTAATATTAATAGCTGGAATTATTTTATAATATGAAAATTGTAAAACTGCTTCGATTCAAACATCTTGTCTGATTATTTTGCTATAAAGGGTTTCTCTTTAACTCATAAGGTTATTTATTTGCACGTTATGAAGACTTTTAAACACGGCTTTCAAATTTGAGTTGCTCTACACAAGAAAAACAGTTAACTTAAGTCAAAAAAATATTCTAGATTTTAGATGATTTTTTTGATCAATGCGGAAAATCAAAATTTTTTTACAGTAAAAAATTATCTTGAATTTTTATTATCTTGAATCACAATATTTTTTTCGTCAACATATTCTTACGTTTAAATCAAACAATTTTTACTTGTTTAAAGAGTTTTATTTTGTTAATATAGGAGATATTTTTTGTAGCAAGATATATATGTTAGTTTTTAGTAACAATAAAATTTTTTAGTTTGAAGAAAATAAACTTTCTTGAAATAACTACTATTTTTTTAACGTGAAAATTTTTGTACGCTTCAACAAAAAAATAAAAAAAAAAGTTGTTTAAGCTAAAAAGAAAATTTATTGGGAGAAAAGATATATATTATCTTGGTTGATTTTCACTTTAATAAAAATCCAGAATTGATTGGCAACAAAAAATTTTTACGCGCCTTTTTAGAATAAAAAAAAATTTTTTTTTCACTTTTTTAATCGATCTTCACATTTTTAACGATTCGGAATTGATAAGCAAAAAAAAAAAATGTTTGATATGCTTCTTTGGCTTATGTTTTACAATACGCACACTTGGCATTAAGAATGCAATTTATAGCCAGGGAAACTAAATATTAATGGTAATTATAACTATATTTTCTTTTAATTTTTTTTTTACATTTGATTATTAGTCAGCAGAAATATTCTATAATTATTAAATGAACTAGAAATCGATTGTTTAGAGAACTAAGATGAAATAGTACGGTTGATACTTTTGTCAGTAGTAAAAGGAACTAAATAAATGATATTGTATGAGACGACAACTAAATTCTTAGTTGTGTCAACTATTAAAATTATTTCTACCAACTATCTACCAGTCACTAAGATTACATAGTTAATGTATCTATTTTTTTTTAATTGAGTCAATAGTAAAAGTAATATTGAGTTCACTACTAAGCTTGATTTAAGTAGATTAAAGTTTTGTAGTGACCATAATGGGGCAAAAATAGTTTCATAAGTTTAGTTAATGTAACTATTTTTTCGTGCTGATTCACACTAGTGCATAGTTCCAGTAACAATAAAAATTGGTTAGAGACACTATATTTTCATATCTGACGCTGATTAGTTAAGGCTACTAAGCACTTTTCTCTCAGTGTGAGAAAATCGACGATGTTCAAAAAATTTGGGAAGTTATTGATTCCACCCCAATGTTCAAAAATCGGATTTTCATCGTATGTTGACGTTTGAAGGTGCGAGGATGCTATTCAGACAGTTTCAGAGCAATTTCTGTCTGTGTGTGTGTGTGTGTGTGTGTAGATGTGTGTGTGTTTGCGGATGTATTATACCTCATATCTTTTTAATAAATTGATTGATTTAGATGGTTCTTTCAGCATTCGAAAGATTCCTTCTAAACTTTGATTTTCAGGAAATTTTAGATCATATAGTCAAATAGATTCTGAGATATTCAAGAAATACGAAAAAAAAAAAAAATTTTTTTTTCTTTTTCGCACGCCTCGAACGCGAAGCGGAGAGGTTGTGCTTTATAACGGACTTGTCAAGGTCACGCGATTTTTTCATATTGAACTGCAAATATTATTTTCATATCACACTTACACGTTATGAAAAGCTTATTAATCTAAAGAGGAAACACTAATTAATAAGACTAATACTTTCATTAAGTTGTCCGATACGTATTATAATAAAAAAAAAATTCAATAAAAAATATGTATCATGGACGTCAGTTAGTCTGTAGTCCAAAAAAAGTCTGTGGCACGGATATCTCGTAAACGGTTTGAAAAAATGACTTCATTTTTTTTCACTGTCTTTAGAATTATGCAAAGAAGGTCCTTTTCGAAAATCACTACTGTAGTCCTTCTCGTTTTTTTTATAATAAATAATTTCTGTTGAAACCAGCACCATGTAAACAAACACACACTGCAGCCATTTTTTATTTTATCGGGAATGTTTTTTTTCATCATCGAACTTTGCTGATATCATAAGGTTCTACTTTACCATCGGGTAATTTTTTTTATTGCCAACTGTCATAGAATTAACTAAATTAAAAAAAAAAAAAAAAGACGAATTTCTTCCTAGATGTTTATTAAAAAATTTTGTAATTAAAAATGGAAATTAATAATTTATATATTTTATTGTAACATGAACGTTCGAGGTGTGCACTTTAGGATTCTCCAAACTTTTTTCGGATATTTTGAGAACTGTGTGATCGATCAATTCCAAAATCAGATCAGCTCTAGAACTCAATAAAAGCTTTCGATTGCCGCAAAAAACTTCTCAATCGGAAAATCTGTTCGAGAGATATCATCAACGGAATAATAAATCTAAAATCTATAACTGCTTTTTTCATTGAATAACATCATACTTACTGAACAACATTACACTGATATGTTCTTCTTTATGTAAGTCATTATAAGTGACTGCATAAAAATCATCATGTTCGCTCGTATCAAGATATACTTACACGATATAGTTACAACATATCACGGAAATACTTATTTTGGAGCAAATTATTGAACATAATTGTGAATAAATATATAAAAAACGCTTATACACTGAGAGAAAAGTGCTTAGTAGCCTTAACTAATCAGCGTCAGATATGAAAATATAGTGTCTCTAACCAATTTTTATTGTTACTGGAACTATGCACTAGTGTGAATCAGCACGAAAAAATAGTTACATTAACTAAACTTATGAAACTATTTTTGCCCCATTATGGTCACTACAAAACTTTAATCTACTTAAATCAAGCTTAGTAGTGAACTCAATATTACTTTTACTATTGACTCAATTAAAAAAAAATAGATACATTAACTATGTAATCTTAGTGACTGGTAGATAGTTGGTAGAAATAATTTTAATAGTTGACACAACTAAGAATTTAGTTGTCGTCTCATACAATATCATTTATTTAGTTCCTTTTACTACTGACAAAAGTATCAACCGTACTATTTCATCTTAGTTCTCTAAACAATCGATTTCTAGTTCATTTAATAATTATAGAATATTTCTGCTGACTAATAATCAAATGTAAAAAAAAAAATTAAAAGAAAATATAGTTATAATTACCATTAATATTTAGTTTCCCTGGCTATAAATTGCATTCTTAATGCCAAGTGTGCGTATTGTAAAACATAAGCCAAAGAAGCATATCAAACATTTTTTTTTTTTGCTTATCAATTCCGAATCGTTAAAAATGTGAAGATCGATTAAAAAAGTGAAAAAAAAATTTTTTTTTATTCTAAAAAGGCGCGTAAAAATTTTTTGTTGCCAATCAATTCTGGATTTTTATTAAAGTGAAAATCAACCAAGATAATATATATCTTTTCTCCCAATAAATTTTCTTTTTAGCTTAAACAACTTTTTTTTTTATTTTTTTGTTGAAGCGTACAAAAATTTTCACGTTAAAAAAATAGTAGTTATTTCAAGAAAGTTTATTTTCTTCAAACTAAAAAATTTTATTGTTACTAAAAACTAACATATATATCTTGCTACAAAAAATATCTCCTATATTAACAAAATAAAACTCTTTAAACAAGTAAAAATTGTTTGATTTAAACGTAAGAATATGTTGACGAAAAAAATATTGTGATTCAAGATAATAAAAATTCAAGATAATTTTTTACTGTAAAAAAATTTTGATTTTCCGCATTGATCAAAAAAATCATCTAAAATCTAGAATATTTTTTTGACTTAAGTTAACTGTTTTTCTTGTGTAGAGCAACTCAAATTTGAAAGCCGTGTTTAAAAGTCTTCATAACGTGCAAATAAATAACCTTATGAGTTAAAGAGAAACCCTTTATAGCAAAATAATCAGACAAGATGTTTGAATCGAAGCAGTTTTACAATTTTCATATTATAAAATAATTCCAGCTATTAATATTAATCCTACATATATTTTTGAATTATCTGCTGTTTTCGAAAATTATAAATACACAGAAAAAACAGATAATTTGAATCCAGAAATTGTTTTTGACCGATTCGGGAAATCAAAATTTTCTTGTCCTAAATAAATAATTATCTTAAAATTTTTATTTTTAATTCAAACATTTTTTCTCAAGTTAAAATATTCTTATGCTTAAAGCGAAGAATTTTTACTTGCTACAAAAAATTTTATTTCACAATATTAGATATTTTTTGAAGCAAGATATATGAGTTTTTGTAGCAATCTGCACTTTTTTGTTTGAAGAATATAAAACTTATCGGAAGGAGAACTATTATTTAACGCAAGAATTTTTTATGCTCCAAACAAAACAAAAAAGTTGCTTTAACTAAGAGATAAAAGTCACCAGAACAAAGCAACAGCAGTGGGAGTAGTTTGGTGATCGCCACTAGATCGCGCCCACCTTTTGTATAGTGTCCCTGGTAAGAATCTTATTTCAGAAGTATTATATTCAAAGCTTGAGAACAATTCTGGCATAAATATTTCTCTGTTATTCGACAGAGTGACAAGTATCATTTTTGATTGTAATATAGTATATACTAAATTACATTAAGACATTAATGGTTAACATTAATGTTTTCTAAAATAATTTTTGTTGTGATAAAAAAACATGAAGTACATTCAATGTGATAAAAAAAAATTTCTGAATTTATCAAGTAAATGTTGGCTAGTAAAGAAAAAAGAATTCAGTAACAATGAATCAAAATCTGCAATACAGATCAGTAAATAATTTTGTTTCTTGCAATACTAAATCATGGAAATGGTAACTATGAATGTTTAGTTACAATAAGTCAAATCAGTACATTCTCAGAAAGTTCGATTTTCTAGTGTGTACATCTAGACACAAATACTTATTCCTACCATTATAAATAATCTGAAGAACTAAGTGTACATTATTAACGACACATTAATCTTATTGTTTATTAGACTAAGAATAAATTATTTATTACAATATAAATTATAGTTATGTTAACTTTATCTTAGTATATGTAACTAAAAATAGTAAGAATGACTATGTAGTCGTAGATCACTTTACTATGGTGATTTACTAACTGAAACTGATTTAGTTTAGCTGAGTCGTCTGTGAACTACGATTTCTTAGTTCAGAAAACCGATTTTTTCTCTCAGTGCAGTGGGATGTTAAATATTCTAAATTCTTGTAAATACATTTTTTTCCTGGATGGTGTGAACAAAAAAATTGAAATTGTGGATGTCTAAGCCTAGCTCTCTACATGTGTCTCCAAAAAGTGAAAAAGTAAAAAAAATTTAAAAAATTTTTAATTAAGCTAAAATTCACATTTTTTTAATTAGCAGTGAACCTTATCACCGTGAATGAATAAACGGAGGATGCCTGCATTTGATGTTAAACGTGTTCAAGAACTAGAATCTTAAGTTGAATCTATACATCAATTGTCGGGATGCTGGTCCTAGCCAATTTCAGTGCGATGTAAGACAATCTTGCTTAACTGACGTTAAGATCCACCAACCACTTGAATCCTACATCCTTTAACATACTCTTAAGCAAACGTTATCCATATATATTTCAATACTCGTGCTTCCTTCGTAATTCAATACGGGCTCATTGTCCGTGTCTTATCACAATCTCACATAATTAATATCGCAGTATTGTGGTATAGATGGATGGAGGCTGGTTCAGTCACTGATAGCAGTTTTCCTCTTCTGTACAAATTAAACATGTCTCACGCAGAATTTGCTTGCAAAAGCATTTGAAATGTGCACTACAATTCAATGGAAATTAATTGTTGTTTTAAATCAAGTCAGTATTCATTAGTGATGATAATGTCTTTTATTTTACTAATACATCAAAGTAAATATACAAGTTCACTAAGAGCTACTGATTTGGAATCAACAATTTCAAATTTGATTACAGTGACAAAGATTCCCAATAATCAATTATCATATTTAACTACAGGGGAAGATCGGGACCCATCGTACTTGGGACACATTCGTACAGTAATTATAAAATACGAACGCAAAGTTGTACTAACATGAGAGGTCATGTGTGAGTGAGTTGAGTAGTTGCCATGATCTCTCTGCAGTTTTACGTCATTAGTTACAGTAAATTTTTCATCAATTTTTCCAGTTATGTTTAGACTAGATATGTTATGTTTTTCTGAAATATATGTTCTCAGTAACGAGGATATATTCCAGAGACATGATTTCTACAATCGATTTCTCCAGTTTGCAAATCAATTTAATTAGAGATTATGTTACATTATTGTTTGGTCAATGGGGCACCTTCGGACAAAAACAAGAGGAAGAAATTCATACACGTATTTTTTGATCAAAAAAAGTTGCTTAATTTTATTTTTGTTTTATGCTTTGAGGGCACTGACAATTATTATTATATGATTGATTTCCTAATTTTATAATTTGGTTATTAAGTAGAATTAATAGCTCATGGATGAGTATGAATTGTTTATTGTTTTAAAAAAAATGTTAAGTTTCGTTGACTAGAAAAGCAGTCATTTAATTTCTATTAAATTTGTTTATAAGTTTTATCATCAAATGAAGATTTTTGAGTTTATTTGCAGTTTTGATTTATTCTACGATACTATTCCGCAGCGTCTGAAAGTACCCTCGATGATGTATCAAAGTGCCCCATACATGGTGAACATTCATACGAATTCCAAATTAACTTCGAGTTATTATTAAACAATAAATATATGATATAATCAACTGATAATCTGTTTACATTAGTTTTAGATACATATACGAATTATAAATACAATCATTTAAATTCTCGATAAAAAAAAAAGAAAATGTTAACTATGTACGAAGGGTCCCTACTTTTTTCTATATGGCTTAATATGATCATTAGGATGTCCGTTATTCCTCAAATTAAATTTTTTTAATTCGCTACCCTGGCGGATCCGATTCCACTGAATTCCCTGAAATCCCATCGTGTAAATGTAAAAAAATTCCACACAACATACACTTAAATTACACTGCACTCCTCCGGGTTACACGATTTTTACCTGCTATTCCCACCGGAGTTTCAATAGAAGAAGGAGTACACTAAAACTACACTCATTTTACACCACGGCGGATTCAGTGGAAATTTAAATTTTACGCTTAAATTACATCGTATTCCACGATTTTTACCCGCTATTCCCACCAGAGGTTCAATAGACAAAAGATTACACTAAAACTACACTTATTTTACACCACGGCCGATTCAGTGGAAATTTAAATTTCACGCTTAAATTACGTCGTACTACACAATTTTTACCCGCTATTCCCACTGGAGCTTCGATAAAAGAAAGATTACACTAAAACTACACTTATTTTACACCACGGCTGAATTAGTGGAAATTTAAACTGTACGCTTAAATTACATCCTGTACAACGTATTAAATGAATTGTAAATTATTGTTCATATAGTAGAGACTCTATACTTCTTATTAAAATAACTTTTTTTTGTAAGTCCAAGTTACATTAAAGCCCAAGTTTAATTTCTAAGAATAATTATTCATGGAAACATTGATAATGAATATTTTTGTCATTATGTAATATAGGATGTACTATATTACCATCAAAAAAGGTACTTATCACTCTGTCAAATAACGGAGGAGTACCCGGACCGGAATAGTCTCAAGTTTGGAATTTAACACTTCTGAAATAAGTTTCTTGTCAGGGACACTACAACCTGTGGGCGCGATCTCGTGGCGAGAATCGAACTACTTCCGCTGCTGCTTATAGCACCGGTGACTTCCCTCTCCTACATATATACTAGGGTGTTTAAAAAAAAAAACAAATTTTTTTCTTTAATGGTATCCAAAAATTGAAAATATAACTAAAAATGAAAATTTTGGTACCAGTCGAAGCTCTTAATAATGATATTAAGGTTTGCCTCAATCCATTTTTCTATTTTCCATTTAAATTTCACGGAAAAAATTTTTTTTTTTTTTTTTAATTTTCTAGCTCACAAACTAATCGACGGATTTTTATGCACTATAAATGTTTTTGTAGGAAATTGAGCGCTCTACAAAAAAAGTCTCTTATCATTTTTTGATGAATCCTACTGTTCAAAAGTTATTTAAGCTTCAAGTCGTTTATAGTAAATTTTGAGATTTTTTTACTTTTTCAGCGAAAGTATCAGCCTTATCAAAAAATATCATAAGAACTTTTTTGTAGATAGTTTTATTTCTTACAAATTATTACAAATAAAATTGTTCGATAGTCCGCATTGTTAACAAGTTATTTTCATTTCAATGTCAAGCTCTTAAAAAAATAGATTCCTGATTGATTTTAAGAGCTTGACATTGAAATGAAAATAACTTGTTAACAATGCGGACTTTCGACAATTTTATTCGTAATAATTTGTAAGAAATAAAATTATCTACAAAAAAGTTCTTATGATATTTTTTGATAAGACTGATATTTTCGCTGAAAAAGTAAAAATCTCAAAATTTACTATAAACGACTTGAAGCTTAAATAACTTTTGAACAGTAGGATTCATCAAAAAATAATAAGAGACTTTTTTTGTAGAGCGCTCAATTTCCTATAAAAACATTTATAGTGCATAAAAATCCGTTGATTAGTTTGTGAGCTAGAAAATTAAAAAAAAAAAAAAAAAATTTTTCCGTGATATTTAAATGGAAAATAGAAAAATGGATTGAGGCAAACCTTAATATCATTATTAAGAGCTTCGACTGGTACCAAAATTTTTATTTTTAGTTATACTTTCAATTTTTGGATACCATTAGAGAAAAAAAATTTGTTTTTTTTTTTTTTTAAACACCCTAATATATACATATATATCTTTACTCCCAACTTATTTCTCTTAGTGTAAGCATTTTTCTTTTCTTAGTTGGAGCATACAAAAATTTTTGCGTTTAAGAAATAGTACTTATTCCGAGAAAATTTATTGTCTTTAAACCAAAAAATGTTATATTGTTTCAAAAAACTAACACATCTTTCTTACAAAAAGTATTTCTCATACTTAGAAAAAAAGAACTCTTGAAACAAGTAAAAATTTTTTTTGTTCAAGCATAAAAATATGTTAACGAGGAAAAAAATATTTTGATTCAGAATAATTATTTACTAGGTGCAAGAAAATTTCAATTTTCTGAATTGTTAAAACAAATTTTTTGTATCAAGATTAATTTTCTTGGTTCTAGTGAACTGTATTACTTTGTGAAAAATAAATTGTAGGAAGTGAAATGATTTACATAAAAGACTCTATCACATTTTAAGATAACTCTGATAGTTTTGCCGAAAAAGTAAAAAATCTCGAGATAATTTAATGTGAGTGAATGAGTCAAAAAATTTAGAGCGATCATAAAGCACCCTCAGCGCTTTCGCGCTTGAGATGTGCAATAATACTAAAATTTACTATGAATCCAACTTTGACTTCGAATATTTTTCAAAAAATTATAAGAGACCTTTTTTGTGTAACGTTCAATGTTTAACACAAGTATTCATTGATTTTTCCAATACACAGATTCCCTGGTGAGTGATAAAATTTTAAACTGTAAAAAAAATTTTTCCTATTTTATTTAAATGGGAAACCGAAAAATACGATGGGCTACCTCTAAAACTTGAATTTAAGAGCCAAGCTTCTGACAGAATTTTTATTTTGTCATATTCCGTCAATATCTGGTGGTGCCCGAAAAAAAAAAAAATGTTGTTTTTCAGCACACCCTAATTCTTATATTATAAAATAATTCCAACTTTTAGTATTGATTACAAATACATTTTACAATTATCTGATTATTTTGCGCCAAGTAAATAATTATCTTGATATTTTTATCTTAAGTCAACATTTTTTTTTTTTCAAATCGACATATTTTTATGCTTAAATTAAAAAATTTTTAATTGCTTAAAGTGTTTTTATTTCTTAGTATGAGAGATATTTTTTTGAAGAAAGTTTTCCTTTAAAAGTGAAAATGAATTGTATTTTTTAATCAAACAATTGAAAACAGAACATAGTTAAATGACGAGTTATTTAAAAATTCAAGTTGTAGTAAAACACAGGTATCTATTATGGAATCTGTAGATTGCTTGTTAATTATATATAACCATATATAATTATGTAAGATTATATATAACCATGTGATTTTTTTATTGACATTATATATAATTATACGCAATTATATAAAATCATATATAAACATTAGGGTGTGCCATTTTGAGACGACTTTTTTTTCAACAAAAAAATAAGCAGAAAATTTGCAGGAAGGTGAGAAAAGAAGCCTGTTCAAAGAGGAGCTCTTAATATTAATATTTAGTGCCTATTTCTAATTTGTCATTTCCCATTTAAATAACATGATAAAAAATTTTTTTATTTTTTTAGCTCAGCATTCGCACGTCATATAAATAAGTCCATAGGATATTCTTCAAAAGAATTTAACGCTCTACAAAAAAGTTCTCTCATCATTTTTTATAAATTCATCTATTCGAAAGTTATTGGAGCAGGAAGTCAAATCTATAATAAATTTCCAGATCATTATTTTTTTTCAGCTAAACTATCAGACTTATTAAAAAATGTCATAGGACTTTTTTGATAGACAATTTTATTTCTTACAAATTATTATTAATGGTTTATTTAATTTCCGCATTATTTACTAGTTATTTTCATTTAATATCAAGCTCGTAAAAATAATAGTCTTCCAATCTATTCTGAGAACTTAACATTAAAATAAAAATAACTCAAAAACAATGCGGAATTTCAACGAACTTCATTACAAATAATTTGTAGGGAATAAAATTGTCTACAAGAAAGGAACTATGGCATTTTTTAATAAGTCTGATAGTTCAGCTGGAAAAATAAAAGATCTGAAAATTTAGTATTGATTTAACTTCCAGCTCCAATAACTTTTGAATAGATGGCTGTATCAAAAAATGATAAGCGACCTTTTTTTTAGAGTGTGAAATTCTCCACAAGAATATCTTATGGATTTATTTATATGAGGTCTGAATGCCGAGCTAAAAAAATAAAAAAAAAATAAAATTTTTTTATTATGTTATTTAAATGGAAAATGGAAAATTAGAAATAGGCACCTCGAAATATTAATATTAATAGCTCCACTTTAAACAGGCATCTTTTCTCACCTTCCTGCAAGTTTTCAGCCTGTTTTTTCGTTGACAAAAAAACAGGCTGAATTTTTTTTGTGGCATTATATATGATTATATATAATTCTGTATGGTTATATATAATTCTGTATAATTATGTCTAACTCGATATGATTCATATATAATTATATATAATTATTTAAAATTATACATAGTTTTTTTTTTACTCGGGCGCTTATATACTACATTAGGGTGCTTTTTATTTTTCGAACATTTTTTTTTTTCTTGGCCCATATGAAAATTTTATTGTAGGCGACAAAAAAAAAATTTCCTGAAAATTTTAGCCCTTAATTTTAATTTTAAGAAGTCGCTATCTATTTTTAAAGTTTTCCCATTTAAAAAGCATGGGAAAGATATCACATTTTTTTTTTAAAATTCCTACCCAGGTAGTTTTTGAGCAATTCACTCGTTTTTGGGCTCGTTTCATAGGGCTTGTAGTCCTCTTTAAAATTGATTTTAGTAACATAGATGCATTTACAACAGTTCATAAGTTATGAGACTTCAAACTTCAGAAATTTTTATTTTTACCAAAAAATAATAATTAATGGCTATTATTATTCCAGCTATCAACTTTCTAGAAAAAATGACATACAACTTTTGTAGTGTGTTAAATACTCTGAAAGAAATACCCAAAAGAATTCAATATTATCAACGTTATTGTTTATTTTTTTTAACTTTTCTCTTTGAAAGGGTTTTAGAATTATTTAATTTTAATTTTATTCTCGTGACAAATTGAACTTTTGTACTTATCCTTTTTTTTTGGTATTTAATAACTCGAGCTTCATCAATTTTTATGTAGCTCTATGATTTAACGTATCGATCGAAGCGCCGATAGTTTTCGACGGTCTAAAATCTCAGTCTTTATGACTGAAATTGAATTACAAGTCACAAATCTATTATCAGTTTTTTTAATATTATTTTATTTTTTAATCATAAAACTACATAAAAATTGATAAAGCTCGATTATTTTAATACCAAAAAAAAAGGATAAGTACAAAAGTTCAATTTGTCACGAGAATAAAATTAAAATTAAATAATTCTAAAACCCTTTAAAAGAGAAAAGTTAAAAAAAATAAACAATAACGTTGATAATATTGAATTCTTTTGGGTATTTCTTTCAGAGTATTTTACACACTACAAAAGTTGTATGTCATTTTTTCTAGAAAGTTGATAGCTGGAATAATAATAGCCATTAATTATTATTTTTTGGTAAAAATAAAAATTTCTGAAGTTTGAAGTCTCATAACTTTTGAACTGTTGTAAATGCATCTATGTCACTAAAATCAATTTTAAAGAGGACTACAAGCCCTATGAAACGAGCCCAAAAACGAGTGAATTGCTCAAAAACTGCCTGGGTAGGAATTTTTATAAAAAAATGTGATATCGTTCCCATGCTTTTTAAATGGGAAAACTTTAAAAATAGATAGCGACCTCTTAAAATTAAAATTAAGGGCTAAAATTTTCAGGAAATTTTTTTTTTGTCGCCTACAATAAAATTTTCATATGGGCCAAGAAAAAAAAAATGTTCGAAAAATAAAAAGCACCCTAATACTACATCGTATTACACGATTTTTACACGCTATTCCCACCGGAGCTTCGATGAAAGAAAGGGTACACCAAAACTACACTGATTTTACACGGCGGCTGTTTCAGTGGGAATTTCAATTTTATGCTTAAATTACATCATATTATACCGTTTTCTTTTTCAGTGCAAGTTCTCCTTTAACGTGAAAATAATTATTATACAAACTAATTACACCAAAATTTTAAAATATCAAAAATACGCTAGAAAACGCAGACAAAACGTCGTAAAAACTCTGAGAAAACACAGTTGAATCCTCGTGTCATCATGGCAGACAAAACACCGCTTTTCACCGGAAAACACCGTCGAAACTCCGTTGATACGCCGAGTTTTTAGCGAATTTGTACGGTGGCGCTTGAACTACCAGGATATACAGTGGAAATTCAATGGTAATAGAGTGTAAAACGAGTGTCAGTAGATTAGTGTGAAACAAGTGTAAACTGAAAGTGAAATTTTCACAAACCCACCGTGTGATACACGTGAAATTCCGGTGTATTTTCAGTGTAATTCGAATTACACTAAGTTAACACTGAAACCCACGGTGGAAACGGATCCGCCAGGGTATGATACAAATCATTTATTTGTGATCTAAAAATGATGAAGAAAAAATAAAAAATGTTATTCTAATGCCGTTTAACCCGGCCTAAGTAATGATACTTTCACATTTAAGTAGAAAAACACAATTTTTTGAATCTATCGAATTTGAACTTCAAAATTACTTAAATGGTTGAGTGTACAAAAAAAGTGGAATAAACGTTTTTGAAGAGCAGTAAGTTTTCTACAAAAATATGCATTAATCATTGCTGTCCATTTATTTTTAAGCAAGTAATAAAATTTTTCTAATTGTATTTAGTAATGAGAAAGTATCATTACTGAAGCAGGGTTGAACAGCATTAGAATAAACTTTATTTTTTTTTATTACTTTTGCATCACCAATAGATGATTTATATCATGGCCAAGTAAAAAAATCTAGTTTGGGAAATAACAGACACCTGAATAATTATTAATGATTATAACAGTCTGTACAATTATATCTAGTCATAGTTATATATAATCATAAGGTTGGCCCAAAAAACAAGCTATTATTTTTTTACGAGTCTCATCGAAAACTTGTTGGCTTATCGTGTTTTTAAGAACTTACTCTCTCCAGAAATCAGCGTGAAGGGATATTCCCAAGGAATCGCTCAAGATTTTCAAAATTTTCAATAATAATTGAAATTGGGTTTCTTATTTTAGAAATTTTTCGTTTCTCCTGGTACTTTTATAAAACTTGATAAAAAATCTATTCAATTTTTGAAATCTTCGAAAACTTTATAAATGTTAGAAAATCATAATCTTAAAACTAGATTTGAATTTCATGAAGTGTTCTATAATAATACAATATTTTACTAAATTTTACGGGACCTCATATAGTTTTTTACAATTTACGGGTGTGCGAATCGTATTGCAATCAAATCTAAACTATTCAATTCGAAATTGGAATCAAACAATTTGAATTTTTCAAAGATTTAATAAAATTAAATAAAATGACAATTTTCGAATTACTCGTAACCTTCCAAATTACCCGTCAATTTTCAAATTACTCGATTCGCTTCAAGAAAATTTCGATCAACTTCCTAGTATTCAATTTTTATTTAATGCAGACCTTAGTTTTTATATTAGACAAGAATATTTTCTTTGTACATTCGTGTGTGTGCTCGATTTATCTCTGACAAAAATTTGAGTTGTTGGACAAAATAAACCAGTTTTAAGTCATTTGAAAATTTATGAATTTAAGAATAATTCAGAAAATTTGATTCAGACAATTTCCTTAAATTACATGAAATTTTATAGAATTTTATGAAAAAGATTTTTTTCAGGTAATTATATGCTGTTAGACTGCCAATATTTGAATCAGGTTACATTCAACTAAACTACCCTGATATAATTATATATAATCAGATCCGACCTTTTTATCTCGTGATCGATTGTTTTTGATTTTGTTAAGGTAACAAACAATACAATTTAAAAAAAAACAACAAATAATAGTTACCAAAAAAAAATAAGTGAACTTTAACCTCTAGCTTAATATTAATAACTACGAGCTACTGACTGTCACGACTCGAGCGATTTAAAGCATAAATATAACACACAAACTTAATTCAGCACTTAACTTCATAAATGAAGAATTATTTAATCGTGTAATCGTGTATGGACCAAAAAGCATTGCAATTAACGCAAACGAACTTGACAACAACCAACGACTTGTTGTAGATGCCGACAAACCGCTCGAGCTAGTGAATTATATACCCCCTATATGTAGTCGCTTGTACCCGGCAATGCCTTCGAGCACCTTCTTGACTGCTTCTATACCTTCTATACGTCTATTATAGAAGTATATATTTCATTTTTTCATTTTTCACCCGTTTATAATTTAACGCGCATCACTAAATACATATTTAAATTAAAAATGAAAGAATTATTATGAATTTAAAATTAATAAATAAAAAATATCCCACTTAATAAAATTGCTATTTTATTTATATTTTATTTCTTTTAATATATACGCACTTTTATTCTTTATTGACAGAGGGGTTGATAAAGTAAGGGTTCGTTGGTTGTACGTTAAAATGAAAATGAGAATGAGAATGATTGATCGTTTTATAGCATGTTGGCAAGTGCAATTTTATTTCATTTGATTTAACTCCAACAAGGGTAATTGGTGTTCGTTTTATATTTTTTGTGAATGACGGAATGATGCATCGACGTCGGAAACACAATTTTTATTTTTTATTATACTTATTTTTGAGTTATATTAAAAATTTATAGACAAGTGAGTGTTTCACGCCAAATACGCGATTCGATAATGGAGTGTGAGGTGACTATTTATTTCTAGGATACATACCTTATGTATTTTAATATATTTAGGTGAATTTTCGACTTATTGCATAGAAACATGGAGACCCAAATCCTGTAGTAAACAATTTCGACTTTAATTTGGATAACCATATTTGAAGTTACCCACCGGTTATCGTGGAAGAAAAATTCCTACATGAATCAAGTAAGAAACCCTTTAAGAAAATAGAACAGATTTTATTTAATATTTTCTGAATCCTCACCAAAATCCTATAAGATTCTTAAAGGAATCCCAAAAAGATCATTATAGGTATCCCAGGATATCGTTACTGGAATCCTTTAAGATCCTAATAGCTACCTCAGATTCTCTTCAGTGGAACCCCATTGAATCCTTATAGATAAACTATAAGATAGATACCTCAGAATATCTACCCGATAAAAAATGTTTAGATCCAAGCATATATGATTGGATCCAAATTTTGGCGCGATCCAAGCGGATCCAAACAAATCTGACAATATCCAAAGAGATCCCACTATATCTAAGTATATCCAAACGGATCTTAAAATATCAAACGAGATCCAAACAGATCTTGAAATATCGAAAGAAATCCAAACAGATTTCACTATATCCACGAATATATAAGTGTATCCAAGCAGATCTGCGTAAATGTCAATTTTTAAATAAATCTACATACATTTAAGCATCTGTATCTAAAGAAGTTTCACTACATTCTAATGAATGCATGTATGTAGCAGACCTACAGAGATCGAAGGTACTTAGAAATTTACGTTTTGAGGTCCTAGGAAGCTATCCTGACCAGTTTCGGAATAATGTCCGAGTGTGTGACCGTTTTTTAACTAATGAACCAATTTGAATGGTTCTTGCGACAATCGAAAGAGCTTGTTGGCCATCAATTTTCCTCAAAATTTCAGATCATTTGATCAAATTGACCCGAAAATATTTGCGAATTACGAAAAAAAATTTTTTTTTTTAGTTTTTTATTGATTTCTCAGAAACGAGTCAAACGATCAAGTCCAAAATCTAATCAGCTCTAGAACTTCATAAAACGCGTAAATTGCCGCCTTAATTTTTAAAGCCGGTTGATTCGTTTGCGAGATATCGTGAGAGATAGAAATGCTAAAAACGGTTTATATTGAAAACAATGGCAAAAAAGTATTTTTGAGCTCGAAGAACGCAAAAATGAATTCGCTACAATGTTTTTGAGCTTAAGAAGATTGAAAATAGCGAAATTTTCGGGCCGGCTGGTAGGGTCAAACAATAGACCGATTTTTTGCATCGGTTCTCTCAAGATTACTCCGAAACCGTGCATGATAAAGAATTTTGAACTCCAGATCTGAAAACTAGGAACTTGAGGCTACAATTTGATTTTTTCATTTTTACTCAACGACTACTTTTCACCGAGTTACAGCATGTTGAACATCGCTCAATAACTTGGAATTTTTTTATACCCTTTTATTGTTGTGACCAGTGACACGCTTAGATATCCGTGGACGAAATGTACGCGACAAAATGTCCGCAAAATAATATCCGCTGACAAAATATCAGTTTGACACAATGTCCATCAGACAAAATATCCGTGGACAAAAAATCTGTAGCCAAAATATCCTTACAAAAATTCCATTGATCGAATACTTGTCGATAAAACAATTTTTCCTTTGTTAAAACAGTAAATATTCACAAAATTAGTACAAAAAAGATGCCATGTATCACAGCTTCTTATGTGTGGGTACAGTTTTACACACGCACAAATTTGTCAAACAAGAGTACAATATTTTACACTTTTTTAAAAAAATGTCAAACAGAAGCTATTTTACAGTCAAAAGTAAGTGGAGCTCCACTTCTAGACCGTTACCGATGTTTCTTTGACAGCTGATATTCTGCCGTTCAGATTGTTTCTCATTGTTATTTTCTCAACTGATTCTTATCTTTCCGGTCATTTTGTCGCGCGGATAACTTGTCGTAAAGATATTTTGTTCGCAGATATTCCGTCGTCTGGTTATTTTGTCTGCGGATATTTTGTCCGTGGCTATGTTGTTACGCAACAAAAATTTAAAAAAATTTTATGAAATTATAATAATAATAATCATGAGATTAATATCATAAAATATTATGAAATTTTGTAAAATTCCGTGAAAGGCAAAAACTTCAAATTTGCTAAGTTGCATGGTTGTATCTAATTTTACGTAATGTTATAAAATTTTGTAAAATCAGATGAAATTTCAAAAAATTTAGTTTTACATAATTGTTATCAAGATCCTGGGAGTCATTGGTATGAAATTAAATAAATTTTTTTAAATTTTATAAACTTTTCATATAATTTTGTAAAGCCCCAGAAGAATTTGTAAAATTTTATATATTCATTACCAAGATCTGGAGGAGTTACTGGTATAAATTTTTTAATATTTTTAAAATATCAGGAAATTATATAAAGTTATGCAAACTTCTACAAAATTTCAAAAATATTTATGTAAATTTATTAGAAACCATGAAATAACTTTTATTAAATTTCATATAAATTAATGATATTTCATGAAATCTTATGACATTTAGTGTACGGCCAAAACTTCAAGTTTGTAAAATTACATGAAGTTTTATAGAATTTCATAATATTTCATGAAACTTCATTCAACTTCATGATGATTCATAAAAATATCAAATTTCATACCGCTAAGTTTTTGAGATCTTTATTACACATGTGTAGGTTTTTATAAATTTTTATGAAATTCCCTAAGGTTTTATGAAATTTTGCAAAACTTACAAAATATCACAAAGTTGAAGTTTTGACCTTTTACGAAAGTTTATAAAATTTCATGAAATCGTATCATAGTTTCTGATTAAATTTTACAAGCTTTTATTAAATTTTATAAACTTATAAAACTTGGTAAAACTATAAAATTTAGTAAAAATATATCAAATTTCATACCAATAATCCTTGAGTGTGCGTGTGTATGACTATGTGCATGTGTATGAATATTTGCGTGCGTGTGCACGTGTTCGAATGTGTGCAAATGTGTGTATGTGTGCAAATGTATGTATGTGTGCGTGCGCGTATGTGTGAGTGCGTGATTGTGTGTGCGTATGTGTGTCTGAATATGTGTGGGTTGTGCGTGCGTATCAGCTTATCAGTAATTTGATACCCGAGTTTTTACTTCAATTATATTAAGTGGAGTTATATTTTATTAATTATATTTTTAAAACTCCTCTCCGGAGTGAATTTCACTCAGGCCGGAGTGAAATTCACTCCGCAGGAATGAAATTAATAAAAAATTATCTACTCCGCGAAAACTCCCCATTCGGATTGAATATAATAATTAGAAATTCATTCACTCAGCATTTACTCCGGATTTAATCCGCATTCTCTCTGCGAATTTCTGCCAGTGTATTGTTAGTGGATTCTTACTATTGAAATCATTTCAGAAATAATGTTTCCTCGATATTTATTATACGTTTTTGATTTATCAGTAAAATTCAGTATTATAGTGGTAGTTTATGTGCAATGATCAGGGGCGCGTTAAATAAATAATATTTTTAGCAGCCGACTGCTGCAAACTAGCGCGTAATGACATACATTTCAAGTGAAAAAAATTTAAAGTGAATTGCTCTCTCGAAAACTGATAAATTAAACAGTACAATAGTTCTCAACGTGAATTTGTCACGTTCATGATTTTGTGCCATGAAAGACTTTTTGAAAATAAGAATGCATTTTTTAATTTGCCTGATATGAATATTTTCGCTTCTTGATTGGCAAATGTGATTGATTCGTCAGCTGAGGATTTTCATCGTTTTGCAATTCATTTTCTTGCTGCTTTTTTTTATCAGATAATAGGTAATAAATATACCAGTGACACATGCCAACTCCTCTACCTTTAGCACATCTATTGGCATTTGGATTCTTATGCCATTCGCAAACATATTCATTCCCACTAGGACGATAACCTAATTCATTAAGAGCTTTAATTTCTAAATCGTTTCCAACCAAAGATCGCAGCTTTTGCTTGATATTTAAATCTGATACATAAATTAATTCGGTCAATCTCAATAATTCTCTGAGATTCTTTTTTTGGTATGATTTTACATGCTTTCCAATATTTAAAGGGATCCCGTAGAATTTATGATATTTCTTGATAATAGTTTGTATATCTTCCGGCCAATCTTTATAATTACTTTCTTCTTTATAAACCAAGTGTTTTTCAATAGGATTACCAGATGAATCTGACAAGAGACTGACAACGTAACACTCCTTGATGGTAAAATTTTTATACTTATTTAAGTAACCATTGAAATCGACGAAAACTGTCATATCTTTGAATAATTTTCGGTATTCTGCCATTTTAAAATTGTTCCAATCAAATAATGTAGTGAGCGAGTTTTACATCTAATACTTATATTTAATAAAAAAGTTTGAAATAATAGAATTTATATAAATGTGATTTGTCAACAAATCATAACTGATTTAGAGTTTATCTGATTAAATAAATCGTGTCACGAGTGCTAACGACGCATTCCATGTTTTTTCAAAAGTGCCTGTCACTAAAAAGTGAGTAATTCTGTATTAGCACCTACAGAAACACAGTAAACAGTGAAAAAATATTACGATAATTTCGATAATAGTTACTGTCACGCCAATTATGACTATGATTTTATTATCACAAATTACTTTGATACTCATTGGAAAAGTGTATTAACAAATTGCCGATTGATTAGGTGTATGATGATCATATTTTGCTGAGACTTATAATTAATGAATTAGTCATTTTTCAGTTAATGTCGATGATGATCATGATGATTATCAAGATGCTGATGATGATGATGCTAATGATGATGAACCTTGATCATGAGCATGACGATAATGGTGGTGATGATCATGTCAATGATAATGATGAGCATGATTGTGGTTATTATCGATATGATAATCATAAAAATGATGGTGCTTATCAACATAATTATCATAAAGTCGGTACTAATTATCAATACAATAATTAATGATTATCAAAACGACGATTATAATGATGATGATGGTGATGATGGCGATCACGATGACTTTTATTTTACATATAAAATTCTTAATATCACTGATTGAAGAGTATAGGTGGATTCATAAATACTCTTGACATTTAGTTATGATTACGTATATTGTTACAGCATACATTTTGACAGATGGATTCACAAACTCCTCTCTTTTACGTGATAAAAGTTAGAGCGATGTATAAGAAAATTATAAGTTATTACTTGCCCTCAACGGATGGGTAGGAAGAATAGAAATTTAGCTAGTTGGTCAAAATTAAATAGCAGGGTTTTAAACACCACCCTTTTTGGAACCAAGTGTTAGGACAAGTTACTCGAGAAATTTGTCTAAAATTAAACTTACAAAAATATGAGAAAGTATATAAATACACTACAAAGACACTAAAATTGAATTTCTAATTATAATAGTCATAAATTTAAGAATTAAAAAAATCTTCAGGCGACTCACATCTGTTTGTTGTAAAATTTGAGATCGAAACTCCACTCGAACTTATTTTTATGTGTTTATGATTCTACTATGTTAAACCCAAAAACAGATATATATTATGACACAAAAAAAAAACTTTGCTCTCAAGATACTAGAGATTTTAACTAAGTATTATTTTCCCAGGTATTTACAGTTTTTTGATAATTTAAATAAAGACTAAATATTTCCAAGATTGAACAATGACTATGATCATGATGATGAACGCGATTGCTATGATCATGTTGATGATAATTATCATGAATACGATAATGAACAAGAAGAAGATGACGATAATTGTTTAGGATATGGTTATTTTTTCACAGGTATTTTGTCGCAGTTACTTTCTCATAGGTATTTTGGATTGCGGATATTTGATATTTGGAACAAATCTTACGTAACCAAAATTGACATATGTCTCAATTGATGAAATTAATACTACCAATGTGTTTTACTTTTCCGTTGTAATATTTTAATATATTTATGAATATAGAAAATCTAATAATAATTACTAGCATCTAATCATTAATTACGCTTTTGAATATTTTAAAGTAATGAAACATAAATACATAAAAATAGCGTGCTAGAAAGATGAAGGGGTTAACGGGGACGGCGTTGCAAAGCAACAGTAGGTGATGAGGGGGTTAGTAATGAGAGTGGATGACGACCACGAACGTCTGCAGAACCAGAAACCGTTCGTATTTTATGTTCTTCTTCTTCTTTTAACGGACCGTGTATCGAAACGAGGAAAAAAATATGCTAAAATAAGGCAGGAAAAAAAATGAAAAAGCTTCGGCTGGTGATGCCGGCGTGAGGAGCGAGGAAGGGGAAGAGGGTGAGCTGTAAGGGGGATGGGGAGAGCAAAGGCAACGATAGAGAGTGTGAAGGTAAAGGAAACGGGTAAAAGAAAGTTGGGAATGTGAAATAAAAAAATATAAAAATAAAAACAAGTGAACACGATGCATTCTGTGTTTTACGTGCAGACGATGTGACTTAAGAGTAGCAGCTCGTGTAGAGGGGTGGCGGGGTGAGTGAAGTAAGTGGGGTGGAAATGGGGGTTTGAAGGATAGAGGGATCGTTTCCGAGTGCCTTTTCACTGCGACAAAGGGCGTTTTTAGAATATTGATATCGAAGAGAGGGTTTCCTACTTTTTTTTTCTTTCAGTGATTACGAAAAATATGGTGTTTTTTTCTTTTTTATAGTAAAAACTAGTGAATTATTAAGAGTAATCGCTAATCGATCATTATTTCCAGGGTGTTTTTTTGCGGGGCTTGTATATAAATATTTTCTGGCAGTTCTGTAGCATGAAAAAAATAAAAAATGAATAATGGTGCTGGTTAAATGTGTATCGAAGAGAGTAGATGATATATGAAGACAATATGGCGCAATATTTCCGTGGCTGTCGTCTAGAGGATTAAGCTTATACTTTTTTCTTCTATACAACTGAATATCTTTGGCAGTTGTCACGTACCTACGGGCATATTTATTTATTTTTCTTTTATTTCTTCTTGCTTTTTATATCCTTCCATTTCTCACTTTGCTTCGCGTTTCTTTTTGTCGATGTATGTTTTTCATTGAGTAGTTTATTGGATTTTTTATTTTGACTTCGGGAGGATTAATTCCCATTTTTTTTTTTTTTTCATGATCATCTTATTGCTTTTTGGTAGTAAAGACAAGAGAAAAATTCTCCTTCTGATCAATTATTGTTATTCTTTAGAGATTGTTAGAAAAAAATTTAGAAAATATTTATTATAAATTTTAGCAAGTTATAACTATTCAACGTTTTTTTCGATATTCGTAATTCGACATTTTCTGTGATGGAAAATGTCGATCTTTTATTTGAAATATCTAAATTTTTTAATTATCTGAATAGTTTTTTCCAAATTTTTGATTCAATTTCCGGTTGAAAACCAAAAACTACTTTTTCTTGCTACAGGAGAAAAATAATGGGCATTAATAGCCCCTATTAAAAATTCAATAGTGTTGATAAGAGTTCATTAGTGATCATTAGTACTCCGGCTAATGAATTCTAAAACGCAGTTGAGAGTAATTCGTGTTGACTATTGTTTTATTAGTGATCATTGGTAATCCGATTGTTGAATCTGCATCTCAATTAAAAATGATATCAGTATCGATCATGTTTTAAATCGGCAAAAGTCTAGCCTTAAAATTCTATGTTCAATCACTATATGAACACGCAAAAAATTTCTTTGAGATTATCAAGTTTCTATAATAAATCTTGAAACCTTTTGACAGGTGTACTCCAACCTTGGTCGTCCTTCTGTAGGGTCCCAGAGAAGAAAGTACCTCGGGCCCAGACTCGGCCCAACTTTGTAGAACCTTGGATCAGGTTTGTAAGGCAATCTTGACCTAGTCTGGTAAAATTCTGGAATGATAATCTCGGGCCAAGCCTGGTTGCCAGACCTGGCCCATGCTTGGTTATCAGACCTGGCTCATACATCAAGGAAACGAATAAATTTTATTAAAAAAAAAATTTATTATTATTAACTTCGTAGAGTGACTGATCATTAACGTTTAAACTATTTAAGAGAGGTAAATAATGTGAAAAAAACTCGGCGAAAATTCTGCTGGGCTCTGAACGCGAACTGCCGTCTTTCTAATTGCTGGGTCCGAACGGTATTTACTGGAAAGACCTACTAATGTTGAACTGATACATTTATATGATCTATTTATTAAACGTCCAAGGCTAGGTTACCCAGTCTTGGCCCAAGTCTGGCTTGCTATTGGATGGCCAAGACACGGGAACCCAGTCTTGGCCCAAGCCTGGGTAATCATTATAACAGCCAGGACTGAGTACCCGATCTTGAGCGAGAATTTTATTGATATTTTGAATCAATTAACTTTATTTACTGATTATAATTGAAATATAAATCTCTTTGACTTTTAACTTTTGACCTTACACAATGAAAATTTATTTCCTGGATCTTATCACACGAACACACTCTCGAGTTCCCTGGACTTATTACACACGCACACACAACTTTTCGTATTCAAATATTCCACGTGGTCACCAAGACCATCTACGAGGCTAAAACAACTCTCTAGATCACGTGGTTCCCTGGACTGTCTACGCGAGTCAACAACTATTTCACGTGGTCACCTTGACCATCTTCGTGATTAAAACTTATTTATATTTTTCACGCGGTTCCCTGAACCCTCTACGTGATTGAAACAACTATTTTATAATCTTAACTTTATAACGTAAACCGTTTTTATTTTTATTTCGCGGAGACGCGAGCAAAACCCGGAATCCGTGTGTGGTCGTCCACGTGTAATAAGAATTCTTAAATAATAATTTTAAATATAACTCGAAATAATAAATAATTGTAAATAGAATAATAGTGTGCCTAGACCAGCTCCTCAGGCTGAATTAGTGCACCAGCCCGCTTTTACAAAACGGACAAAAATTATAAAAAGTCAGAGGAGAGATCACGGGACTAAGTTCCAAGCGAGAATGTATGCATCAAACAGAAAGACAACTAAGTAAATGTAATGAATAAAAATAATAAGGAAAAATTATTACTAAAATATATATCCAGGAAATAAACAAACAAACCCGGGTAAAAAAAATTATATATAATTATATATAATTATGCATAATTATATATGAAAAATGACCCTATATAATTATATATAATTAAATATAACTATATATAATTATATATAACTATATATAATTATATATAACTATATATAATTATGTAGAATTATATATAATTGAATTCCTATGCAATTTGTTAAATAAATTGTGAATTTTTGTATAGTAGAGGCTCTACGCTTTTTATTTAAATCATTTTTTTTGTAAAGTCCAAGTTTAATTTCTAAGAAAAATTATTTATTGAAACATTGATAATAAATATTTTTGTCATTATGTAATATAGAATGTACTATATTACCATCAAAAAAGGTACTTGTCACTCTGCCAAATAACGGAGGCGTACCCGGGCCAAAATAGTCTCAAGTTTCGAATTTAACAGTTCTGAAATAAGTTTCTTACTAGAGACACACTACAAGTAGTGAGCGCGATCTCGTGGCGAGCACCGAACTACTTCCGCTGCTGCTTATAGCACCGGTGACTTCCCTCTCCTACGTACATATATATTGGGGTGTCCCAGAAAAAAATAAATACTTTTTTTTTTAAACTCTTATGAGCCCAAAAGTTACTTTATATTATAAAAAAAAACTTCACCTAATTTTAGCCAGATATCTTTAGACTTGAACTACCACAAAGGGGGTCCCCTTTCCCATTTGAAATACACACGAAAATTTTTCAGTTTAGTTTTTAGTTATTAAGACTATAAAAAATTTTTTTTAATTTCACCTGGTATAATTTCGTAGGAAATAAAATTCTCTACAAAAAGTGCTGATGCAATTTGTACATCAAACAAACTGGGAAAAAGTTACGGGGCGTCAAACATCGACAAAAATTTAGTTTCCTCAGTATTAAATTATTTTTTGTTGTTTTTTATTTTAATTCTATCGAAATTTTTTTTTCAAATAATGATAAGCACGGTCTTGTAGCGAATTTAATTTCCTACAAAAAGTATCCGGTATTATATATACGTCAAATGAATGCGAAAAACGTTAAAGGGTTTTAAATATCAACGAAAAATCAAGTTCACTTTTCGTTGATATTTAAGTTCAGAAAATTGATATTTTTTAAACTTGATTTTTCGTTGACATTTAAATCTCTGTAACTTTTTTTTTATTCATTTAACGTATGTATGATATCAAATACTTTTTGTAGGAAATTAAATTTCCTACAAGACTCTGCGTGTCATTATTCGAAAAAATTTTTTTTATCGAATAAAAATTAAAAATAACAAAAAATAATTCGAGGAGACTAAATTTCTGTCGATCTTTGAAGCCCCGTAATTTTTTTTCAGTTTGTTTGACGTACATAATGCATAATCACTTTTGTGTAGAGAATTGATTTCCTACAAAATGATACCAGGTTGAATTTAAAAAAAAAATTTTTCAGTCTTAATAACGAAAAATTAAAATGAAAAGTTTTCGCGTGTACTTTAAATGGAAAAGGGGCCCCCATTTGTGATAAGTCAATTTAAAAGATCTTTGGCTGAAATTTAGTGAGAATTTTTTTAGTAATATAAAGTAACTTTTGAGCTCATAAGAGGTTAAAAAAAAAATAATTTTTTTTTTTTTTGTGGTATCCAAAAATTAAAAGTATAAATAAAAATGAAAATTTTGGTACCACTCCAGGCTCCTAATGGTATTAAGGTTTGTCTCAATCAATTTTTCTATTTTCCGTTTAAATAACCCGGAAAAAAAAAATTTTTTTTGTAAATTTTTTAGCTCACAAAGCAATCAACGGATTTTTATGCACAATAAATGTTTTCGTAGGAAATTGAACGCTCTACAAAAAAAGTCACATATAATTTTTTGATAAATCCCACTGTTCAAAAGTTATTGAAGCTTCAAGTCAAATTTATAGGAAATTTAGAGATTTTTTTACTTTTCCGGTGAATTTCGAAAAACTTTGTTCGTAATAATTTGTAAGGAATAAAATTATCTACAAAACGAATCCTACGATATTTTTTGATAAGACCGTTATATCTACCGGAAAAGTAAAAAAATCTCAAACTTTGCTATAAATTTGACTTGAAGCTTTAATAACTTTTGAACAGTGGTATTTATCAAAAAATGATAAGAGACTTTTTCTGTAGAGCGTTCAATTTCCTACGAAATCATTAATGGTGCATAAAAATCCGTTGATTGGTTTGTGAGCTAGAAAATTAAAAAAAAAAATATTTTTTTTTTTTTTTTAAACAACCATATTTACATATATATCTTCACTCCCAAGTTATTTTTCTCTATTTTCTATTTTTGTATAGAATTATATATGATTCATATAGAATTATATATTTTTATATATAATTATATATAACGCTAAAAAAATGACAGATGATCACATATAATTATATGCAATTATATGCAATTATATATAATTGTATACAATTATATATAATTGTATGTAACTATATATAATTATATATAATCATCTGAGATTTTTCTTAGCGTTCTATATAATTGTATATAATCTTGTAAAATTATATATAAGTGGTTATAATTATATATAATTATATATAATCAGTTGAGATTTTTTCTCATCGTTATATATAATTATGTATAATTCTGTATAATTATATATAATTCTATATGAATCATATATAATTCTATATAAATCATATATAATTATATAGAATTATATATGATTATATTGAATTATATATAATTTTTTTTACCCGGGAACGTTAGCTATCACTGGTTTCCTTTTACGATATTATTTAATTCGAATATATTTATATATATAAATCCTGCAAACTATTGCAATACCAAATATCATTTACTATACATTACTTCTTGATAATAAATTTCATTAAATTATAATATGCTCAGTATAGCCAAATAAGAATAACGATTAATTAAATTATCGACTGGAGAAGAGAAATTACAAATTGACTCTTTGAACTCAATATAAAATTTATACAGATAAAAATACTAATTTTTCTTTTATTTTATATTATTCATTCTGGGGAGAGATAGACTCGGGTACTCAAAATACATTTGGCAACACTGGGTTGCCACCAATGCCACTGCATACCACCAATTCACATAAAGAATTTTACCGAGAGACATAATATATTAAATACTATTGTAAGACAAAGAGCGAAATACGCTATCCTTGTCTAATATATTAAGGAATTTATTCGGTGCATCTACGCGCGTGCGCACCAAACTCTAGGACATACGCCGAATATATTCAACTTATTATTACAATAATAACCCAGGTTCAATTATTACTCATTTAAATATCGCGATCGACTCTACTGAGGGTCCAGCGATAGCCGATGCAACAAATGACAATACAAATGATACCGACGTTGACAATAATTTATTTCCAAAGATTTTTATTAATAAATAAAACGCGAACTCATACTTTCAATTCCTATAAGAAATATTTACTAACCAAATTGACTTTCTTTACTATTTAATTGTGGCAACTGGGCCAGAACAATTTTATAAAAATTCACGGACAATAACACGTCCTACCATAACAATAGCCCGGTCCTCTCTGACTATATTTCACGCGTCGGTTTTTCCAGGGATGAGTATTACTCACATGTTATCCTCTCTAATGACCTCGGACCCAAAATTATCAATTGAAATCAAATATTTAAACTTATTGTATGACTTGAGTTATATCATAATAATAAACTAAATAATATTTTTTATCAATATTCACAAACATAATAATAATTAACTCTTTAAATAATAAAATCATTATTATCAGATGAAATAAACAATAATTTTAATACTTTCATGAATAAATCATAATGGAATAATTAATCAAAATAACAAAAATATTTAAAAAGTAATAAATTTTACAATTAAATGTGCATGGGCATTTTTCGTCAGCTAGGAGGTGTTGTTAAATTCACGGCGAGATGGGTGAAAATCAGTAAAAATACTATTTATAAGTATATATTATTGGATCCAATTTTTTCTTTTATCGGGTTACAGTAAGTGCAATATGCTTATCAAACTAAAAACATCGAGAACACTAAAGCAACATTAAACAGACTAATCATACTGAACTATTAATTCCCGAAAATACTAGACGATTAGATTTCCGTTAGTGTTTTCCCATTCTTTATTAGTATTTTTTGTGGGCGTTCTAAAATTCAGTAAACACCTTGGTAATATTCTGTGTGCTACAACAAATATACAATAAGCAAGTAATAACCAATTTTTAAATAACAATTTAAACCAGCAATCGTCCTTGAGTGGCATGCAATATTGATTATAATATCGCATGATCACTATAACGAACAATCACATCAGCATCATGACCGCCATCATCAATGTTAGTAACATGCAACAACGCTTGCTTTCAACCCTTGGTAAATTACTCGAAAACGATAGTATCATCTTCCATGCTGTTATCATAGGGCATATATAAACAAGGTTCAGTGTAACAATTGATCAATTTTCTGTATTAATTATTTCGATGTTAATGAATAATAAGTAGTAAGTAATAAATAATAAATGCTAAACAATAAGCACAAAGGTAGCTTTGTTTCAATTTATAATTTGTTTGTTTTTGTACTACTTCAGGTTTCTTTCTTTTGCTGATAGGATTAAGAGGCACTTAGAGCGTAAACTGGAAACAACTGCGGAAACGGACTGACTCGTTACGGTTCGATTAACATAAAGTCGTCTTGAATTCTCTGTTTACGTTTTATCATCTTTACAACATGTTTATATATTTATATACATATAACTTAATGATTTATAAATCTTACTTTTTTTCTTTTAAGCCTTCTACCCCCTTTAGCTCTCGCTGCCACTTCCCAACCTAAGACCGAGATCCGAGACCGTAACCAAAGAAAAAATCCACTCTCTTAGTTTCTTTGTTTTCCATTTCTGTCATTCAATCTTTCTATGCGAAGTTTGATTCAATGCAGAAAAAAAGGTCTCTATGCTTAATAAATTTCAACAAATCTTCGATTTCTTCTGTAGTTTTAATTGGTAAATTCGTATTAGACTAGTACTGAGTGGTAAAATATAATCCTACCAAAAACAGATTCTTTGTATACAGTCGCGCCAAGTACACGTTTAAAATTTTATAAAAGTAAAAAAAATTATTTTTTACAAAAAAAAAAAAAAAGAGTCAAATCGAAAAAATACCAAGTACCTAATATGATTCAAAGTCATGGTAAACATTTTCATCAAATTAAAAAAAAAATTGTATAACAAAATTTCAATGTACTTGGTGTGCTTTGCTACATGAACTCCAGCAAAATTAATTTCTAATAAATTCAAAACATATTCTTTTTTTACTATTTTGTAAGTACACCAAGTACATTGAAATTTTGTTATACAATTTTTTTTTTTTAATTTGATGAATGTTTACCATGACTTTGAATCATATTAGGTACTTGGTATTTTTTCGATTTGACTCTTTTTTTTTTTGTAAAAAATAATTTTTTTTACTTTTATAAAATTTTAAACGTGTACTTGGCGCGACTGTATACAAAGAATCTGTTTTTGGTAGGATTTATTTCTTTTTTGTAGTGTTATTATATTTTTCAATTTTTGGTATTATTTGACGTCTAATTTATTGTTTATCAGTAATAAAGTATTAATTAGAGATCTGTACGTATTTTCAATGCAATTATTAAGTTAAAATGATACTGTAATTGATCTGTAGATAGCACTATATTATATATATTAAGGTGCTTCGAAAAAAAAATTAATTTTTTTTTCGCTCTTACCCCCTGAAACGTTAGTGGTTCTCAAGAAAAAAATCCTCCCCAAAGATGAGCTCTCTAGCTCAACTCTAAGAGGTTGCTATTTCCATTCTAATTTCTCATCTAATTAACATGTAAAAAGTTACTTTTTCACTCAAAGTGTAATTGCTCATAAGCTGCTCAATATAATTGCCTGATTTTGGCACAGTCTAGCAGATATAACTATTATATACACAACAAAACAAAGTTTAAAGTTTTGCAGGAATTATTGACTACAAGTTGTTACCAACGTTCCTAAAAAGTTGACATTAATCTATTGCCGCAACCTATCGCCAATGTTCTGAGAAAATTAAAGGCAACTTTCCGTCAACCCTATCAACTGACGGAATGCCAGCTGTTGGCATACATTTTCTCAAAAAGTAGGCTACTAGCTGCCGTCAACTTATAGAAATGCCAACAATCATTGCGGCTAACTTGATAGCAAGTTGCTGCAATTGGTTGCCACTAGCTTGCTTTCAATTTGATTATCAGAAATCGCTTACAGCTGAGGCAGGTATACGACTCAGCCATAAGCTACGCTACCAAAAATAAAACTCTACCCAATTGAAGTCAGCTCCACTTACTTAGTCCCTTATTATAAATTGTTCTGATTTATTCTACTTGCAATCGATTGTTGATCGCTTACTGGTCAATGTTGGCCTACTAAAGTATTTTGCTGGCTAATTGTTTTTTTTTTTTTTAAAAATGAATAAATGTCAGACTATAATTTTCTCCATTGAACTCTGCTACTTCAATATTTTTTTTATTTCAATCACAGGGAAACCATTTATTCATGATTTCTTCTAGATTATTCACGATTGCCTCTAAAAACTTACTTCTAAATTGAGGGAAAATGAACCGCTAATTTTTTTTTTCAAATTTTGATATCAAATTGTCGGTCAATTCGAGCAGCAAATTTCGATCATTCCAGTCATCGAATTACAGTCAATTTTAAGCTCAAGTGGCATTTAGAGTTATTTCGTACATCTAACAACATTATGGCACTACCTGTCAATACCTTATTGACGAAATTTGAAAACCGGGTTTTTAATCAATAGAAACAAATAATTATTTTTTAAGTTAATTCTTAAACGGAAGATTTATTATCATTTTACGAAAAAAAAATATTATTTTGATTGAAGACTACTAATAGCAATTCTAGTTTCTTAATTACATTTTTGTTTCACCCGGCAATCACCGACAAACGATTGTCTAGCGATTTAAATAAAAAAAATTCGAAGTAGAGGAGTTAAGTGGCAAAAAATTAAAGACTAATTTTTATTTACTTTTTCATAATTAAGCATTCAACCCAAAAACAGCTTTGATAGACCAACATTGATCGACAAATGACCAATAAATGATTGCAATTAGAATAAATCAGATCGGTTTATATTGAGTCGGTTTAGAAACAGGAGTAACATGTAAGATTGTAATATGTAAGATAGTAGTGAGTAACATCTGACATGGCGCTGAATACAATATAGAGAGTAGCCAGTACTCCGTAGATAGTACTCACTGCTTTCTCTATTTTTTTTTCTACAGATGGCACTGACTACTATCTGACATACCTTACCTTAATAGCCACTTTAGCTTGAAATTGACGGTAATTTGATGTTGAAATTACCTGAAATCTGCTGCCCGAATTTGCAGACAATTTCTTAGGAAAAGTTGAAAATAAAAATTTGTGGTTAATCTTTATTCAATTTAAAAGTAAACTTTTATGAAAAAAAAACAATTGGTAATGTTGATTCTGACCATTTCAGAAAGTCAGCAAACTTATACATGAAATTGTCTACAATTTTAGGGTAAAAGTATACTTAAAAATTTTTGAAGTCAAATTAACGTTAATTTGACATAAAGTTTGCCTGAAAATTAAAGACAACATTTTTCTAGTCAACTTTTGAAGTGAATTTGCATTCTAATTCGAGCAGTAAATTTACGTCAAATTCGATTGCAAGTTACATACAAATGTCGTAAAAAATGGAAAAGTCCAAAGTTGACGGAAATTTGACGAAAAATTTAATGAAACTTATGTACAGTAGAATTTTGCTCAAGCAAACGGTGCTATTAGGGTAATAGCACAGTTTGCTTTAGTAAAAGTTTACTTTACAAAAGTTCCCTTAAATTTTTCGTCAAATTTCCGTCAACTTTGGACTTTTCCAGTTTTTACGACAGATTGTATGCAACTTGCTATTGAATTTGATGTAAATTTAGTACCCGAATTAGAATGCATGTTCGCTTTAAAAGTTAACTCGAAAAAAGTTGTCAGTTCTTTGGCGAATTTTATTTTAATTTATTGTTACTTCACTTGAAAAATTGTTTAGTATTTTTTAACCGTGAAATTATAGACAATTTTATGTATTAATTTGTTTACCTTCCGAAATGGTCAGAATAAACATTACTGACTTTTTTTTTATGAGTGTGAATGTAACAGACATCATTAAAATTTATAATTGTTAATAAATACAATAAGTAATTAGTAAAATAAAATTTTTAAAAAATACAAAGTTAAAAACTTTTGAAATCGGTAAATGCATTTTTTGAGAATATTTTTTTTTTTATTATTTACTCTATTTATAAATTTCAATTTCTCTGCTGCCTGCTACATTCATACTCATTTTTTTTTTTTCGTAAAAAATTGGCTTAAACTTGAAGAAAAATTGACCGCAAATTGTTATTTTCAACTTTTGCTGTCAAATTGTCGGCAAATTCCGGTAGCGAATTTCAGTTAATTTCAACATCAAACAAGTCTCTGGCAAGCCTTGGCTGGATAATACTTGCGTGCAAGTTGATGCAAATATCAATTGCCGTTATCTGAATGTAATTTGGCAGAAAAACTTGCCGTTAATTTCAAGTGAAACTTTCAGTGCACTTAGCATCATTATCTGACAGAAACACTTGTAGTCAAATTGAATTTTCAAGTTACAGAAAAATTACTGTTAACTTAACCGTGACGGTTTGCTCTCCAACACTTTGCTTTAAGTTGGCTTCAGAATACGACTGTAGCTTTAGGTTAACTTGCGGTTGAGGTGGCTATCAGGGTAAATTTCATATCATACGAAACTATAGTAAAAAATATAGATTGAAGCTCTGCTGGTGGCGAAAAACTTAATCATTGCAATAAAAAAAACTATATTATTTACTGAATCATGGCATTTCTTACAACTTTTTATTCTCTGGCAGTGCCCTTTACGCATGAAAAAATTTGTAAAATTATTAAAAATGGGGGTGCTATAGTATATGCTGTCCTAATTTAATTATTTAAATTAGTTCCCATAACAAAAATGGGTAAAGTTTCATAATTTTATGACGAACAATCAATCATCTTTCAAGTAAAAAAATAATTTCTTAGAAATTTTTTTATTTTAAAAAGTTGAGCTAAATACCGTTCTGTCTACGGTATAGAGACACGGTAGGCTCGCGCCATGACACTTCACACATATACATGTGTTTAAACGTGTACTTGGCGCGAGACACTACCGTGTCTCCTGATCAGAGTAGAGTTAATTTTTTTTGTTCACAATACAATAATTAGCAATGGTTTTAAAATACTTAACTGAAAATAAAATAGTGTATTAGTGAATTATAATGGTGACCAAAAGAACCGGCTTTTATTCGAGTCTCACATGAAAATTTGTTCGTTCAATATGATTTACGAACCCGCTCCAAAATCAGCTCAAAACAAAAATTCAAAGGGAACGTTTAAGAATTTCGAAAATTCTCAAAACGATTTTCAGATTTTTTTTTTATTCTAAATCTATTCTTTCTCGTGGCAAAAATATTTTTAATTTGAAGAATTAATGCCATGCTAGATTAAAATTCACAATATAGATTTACAAACGTCATTCAAGAATTTAAAACATTCATTCCTGATACAGCGAGGAAGGCAAAATAAGGTACCCCGAAAATTTTATAAGAAAAGTTTGTTTTTTAAACATTCCAAAATCAGGTGTGTGAATATAATTGAGCATTATTTTGGAATTTTTCAACTTCCCACTAACAAGAAAATATTCCCACGTGTCCCACATCGATTTCGATATAACTGAGATATATATTCTCTGTCGAAATCTAAGAGACACGCATTTTTTTAATAGCGGAAAACATATCTAGAGGGTGAAACCACTTGTCAAAGTTTAGGCTTCAAAAAGGTGTTTTGCAAGTTTTGCATACTTGCAGTTTGAATAATCAAACCGGACCAATGACATCATTTTCGTAGTGAATAATGATGAAAAGTACCATTGGTGTTATAATAAAAAAATAAACAGAACAAAAGTTATAAAGGTTGAAATTGACAATACTTTGATTCAAAAAAAACTTTTCAATAGATTTCAACAAAACCAACGGTGATCGAAAGAGAAAAAAAGAATTGGGGATAGGTCTTTTTGGTTTTTTCTGAAAATTCGAAGCTAGGGAGTGAACAACTTCAAAGTTCATCTACATCGATCAACAAGAAAGTATCAAAATTTATATTTACTTTGCTTTTAATTCATCGAGAATTATTTTTTTTTACATTTTAAGCAGTAAAGGCATCATAATAATATTATTTTTCAATATTTTACTTACCTTTTTATTTATAATTCCAGACGTGATTGTTTGCATCAAGATTTCAACGATTGTAAATATTAACTTATCTTAATTTTAAAGTACATTTTTTTTGCAGTAGTCCAAATAGCTTCTTACTGACATTAAAGCAAAAACGGTTCATATTCTTAATATATATGAGTCAGTAACGTGAAAAACACGATTGTATGAACAAACTCATCTTGGTTAAAATAGCTTAGTTACTACAATGTCCTTCATTTTTCACGATCGAGTTTTATAAATAATGTAATTTTTTTAGGGGATGATTTAAAATTATATGACTTCTATTTTGTGTATTGAGAAAAATGAAACTCAATGGTATAAATTTTATAAGACTACTCTTAACCACATTCAAAGCCACGAACATCCCAGAATCGCCGGTAAATAATGAAGAAATACAAATGAAAGAAAGTTTCCAAAGTATTCTACTCAATGTTACGAATGAATACTCTGGTGTCTTGGAAGTAGTGGAAGACAAACCCGGTAAAAACTGATATAGCCATATATGTGTCATTTATGGCCATGTATGTGTCATTTATGGCCTTATATGACCATATACGGCCATATATGGTTTCCAAATCATTTCATATACGGCTATGTATGGTTATTAGGGTGCTTTTTATTTTTTGAACATTTTTTTTTCTTAGCCCATATGAAAATTTTATTGTTGGCGACAAAAAAAAAAAATTTCCTGAAAATTTTAGCCCTTAATTTTAATTTTAAGAGGTCGCTATTTATTTTTAAAGTTTTCCCATTTAAAAAGCATGGGAACGATATCACATTTTTTTATAAAAATTCCTACCCAGGCAGTTCTTGAGCAATTCACTCGTTTTTGGGCTCGTTTCGTAGGGCTAATAGTCCTCTTTAAAATTGATTTTAGTGACATAGATGCATTTACAACAGTTCAAAAGTAATGAGACTTCAAACTTCAGAAATTTTTATTTTTACCAAAAAATAATAATTAATGGCTATTATTATTCCAGCTATCAATTTTCTAGAAAAAATGACATACAACTTTTGTAGTGTGTTAAATACTCTGAAAGAAATACCTAAAACAATTCAATATTATCAACGTTATTGTTTATTTTTTTTAACTTTTCTCTTTTAAAGGGTTTTAGAATTATTTAATTTTAATTTTATTCTCGTGACAAATTGAACTTTTGTACTTATCCTTTTTTTTTTGGTATTAAATTAATCGAGCTTCATCAATTTTTATGTAGTTCTATGATTTAACGTATCGATCGAAGCGCCGATAGTTTTCGACGGTCTAAAATCTCAGTCTTTATGACTGAAATTGAATTACAAGTCACAAATCTATTTTCAGTTTTTTTAATATTATTTTATTTTTTAATCATAAAACTACATAAAAATTGATAAAGCTCGATTAATTTAATATCAAAAAAAAGGATAAGTACAAAAGTTCAATTTGTCACGAGAATAAAATTACACTGAGAGAAAAAATCGGTTTTCTGAACTAAGAAATCGTAGTTCACAGACGACTCAGCTAAACTAAATCAGTTTCAGTTAGTAAATCACCATAGTAAAGTGATCTACGACTACATAGTCATTCTTACTATTTTTAGTTACATATACTAAGATAAAGTTAACATAACTATAATTTATATTGTAATAAATAATTTATTCTTAGTCTAATAAACAATAAGATTAATGTGTCGTTAATAATGTACACTTAGTTCTTCAGATTATTTATAATGGTAGGAATAAGTATTTGTGTCTAGATGTACACACTAGAAAATCGAACTTTCTGAGAATGTACTGATTTGACTTATTGTAACTAAACATTCATAGTTACCATTTCCATGATTTAGTATTGCAAGAAACAAAATTATTTACTGATCTGTATTGCAGATTTTGATTCATTGTTACTGAATTCTTTTTTCTTTACTAGCCAACATTTACTTGATAAATTCAGAAATTTTTTTTTATCACATTGAATGTACTTCATGTTTTTTTATCACAACAAAAATTATTTTAGAAAACATTAATGTTAACCATTAATGTCTTAATGTAATTTAGTATATACTATATTACAATCAAAAATGATACTTGTCACTCTGTCGAATAACAGAGAAATATTTATGCCAGAATTGTTCTCAAGCTTTGAATATAATACTTCTGAAATAAGATTCTTACCAGGGACACTATACAAAAGGTGGGCGCGATCTAGTGGCGATCACCAAACTACTCCCACTGCTGTTGCTTTGTTCTGGTGACTTTTATCTCTTAGTTAAAGCAACTTTTTTGTTTTGTTTGGAGCATAAAAAATTCTTGCGTTAAATAATAGTTCTCCTTCCGATAAGTTTTATATTCTTCAAACAAAAAAGTGCAGATTGCTACAAAAACTCATATATCTTGCTTCAAAAAATATCTAATATTGTGAAATAAAATTTTTTGTAGCAAGTAAAAATTCTTCGCTTTAAGCATAAGAATATTTTAACTTGAGAAAAAATGTTTGAATTAAAAATAAAAATTTTAAGATAATTATTTATTTAGGACAAGAAAATTTTGATTTCCCGAATCGGTCAAAAACAATTTCTGGATTCAAATTATCTGTTTTTTCTGTGTATTTATAATTTTCGAAAACAGCAGATAATTCAAAAATATATGTAGGATTAATATTAATAGCTGGAATTATTTTATAATATGAAAATTGTAAAACTGCTTCGATTCAAACATCTTGTCTGATTATTTTGCTATAAAGGGTTTCTCTTTAACTCATAAGGTTATTTATTTGCACGTTATGAAGACTTTTAAACACGGCTTTCAAATTTGAGTTGCTCTACACAAGAAAAACAGTTAACTTAAGTCAAAAAAATATTCTAGATTTTAGATGATTTTTTTGATCAATGCGGAAAATCAAAATTTTTTTACAGTAAAAAATTATCTTGAATTTTTATTATCTTGAATCACAATATTTTTTTCGTCAACATATTCTTACGTTTAAATCAAACAATTTTTACTTGTTTAAAGAGTTTTATTTTGTTAATATAGGAGATATTTTTTGTAGCAAGATATATATGTTAGTTTTTAGTAACAATAAAATTTTTTAGTTTGAAGAAAATAAACTTTCTTGAAATAACTACTATTTTTTTAACGTGAAAATTTTTGTACGCTTCAACAAAAAAATAAAAAAAAAAGTTGTTTAAGCTAAAAAGAAAATTTATTGGGAGAAAAGATATATATTATCTTGGTTGATTTTCACTTTAATAAAAATCCAGAATTGATTGGCAACAAAAAATTTTTACGCGCCTTTTTAGAATAAAAAAAAATTTTTTTTTCACTTTTTTAATCGATCTTCACATTTTTAACGATTCGGAATTGATAAGCAAAAAAAAAAAATGTTTGATATGCTTCTTTGGCTTATGTTTTACAATACGCACACTTGGCATTAAGAATGCAATTTATAGCCAGGGAAACTAAATATTAATGGTAATTATAACTATATTTTCTTTTAAATTTTTTTTTTTACATTTGATTATTAGTCAGCAGAAATATTCTATAATTATTAAATGAACTAGAAATCGATTGTTTAGAGAACTAAGATGAAATAGTACGGTTGATACTTTTGTCAGTAGTAAAAGGAACTAAATAAATGATATTGTATGAGACGACAACTAAATTCTTAGTTGTGTCAACTATTAAAATTATTTCTACCAACTATCTACCAGTCACTAAGATTACATAGTTAATGTATCTATTTTTTTTTAATTGAGTCAATAGTAAAAGTAATATTGAGTTCACTACTAAGCTTGATTTAAGTAGATTAAAGTTTTGTAGTGACCATAATGGGGCAAAAATAGTTTCATAAGTTTAGTTAATGTAACTATTTTTTCGTGCTGATTCACACTAGTGCATAGTTCCAGTAACAATAAAAATTGGTTAGAGACACTATATTTTCATATCTGACGCTGATTAGTTAAGGCTACTAAGCACTTTTCTCTCAGTGTAAAATTAAATAATTCTAAAACCCTTTAAAAGAGAAAAGTTAAAAAAAATAAACAATAACGTTGATAATATTGAATTGTTTTAGGTATTTCTTTCAGAGTATTTAACACACTACAAAAGTTGTATGTCATTTTTTCTAGAAAATTGATAGCTGGAATAATAATAGCCATTAATTATTATTTTTTGGTAAAAATAAAAATTTCCAAAGTTTGAAGTCTCATAACTTTTGAACTGTTGTAAATGCATCAATGTCACTAAAATCAATTTTAAAGAGGACTATAAGCCCTATGAAACGAGCCCAAAAACGAGTGAATTGCTCAAGAACTGCCTGGGTAGGAATTTTTATAAAAAAATGTGATATCGTTCCCATGCTTTTTAAATGGGAAAACTTTAAAAATAAATAGCGACCTCTTAAAATTAAAATTAAGGGCTAAAATTTTCAGGAAATTTTTTTTTTGTCGCCAACAATAAAATTTTCGTATGGGCTAAGAAAAAAAAAAAAATGTTCAAAAAATAAAAAGCACCCTAATGGTTACATATGAATATATATATTCATGTATACCCATAAATAGTTGTGTATCAGAGTACACCATTTTCTCTTTCTCCTCTTGGAAATTCTATATGGTAATATATGACTTGACCAAAACATATATAGCCATATATAAGCATTTATAGTTTTCCAGTGATTCTATACGTGACCATATATGACAACATATAACTATATATGGCAATACATGAACAGATATATTTATTGAGGTACTCCAAATATAGCTTTATATGGCCATGTATGATTATATGTCGGCATATATTGTTATATATCAAAATAATTCATTATTTATTCATTTTAGATATTATGTATGACCACATAGTACTTGGCCAGGGCATATATAAAAGTGTAGGGCCATATAACATCCAAGTAAGATACTGACATCGCAATATTCCCAACAGCTGCTGATTAATCGCTGCGAAGGAGCTAGTACGAGTTGAACGAGTAATTCCGAGATCCGAACGAGCACCGAGAGTCTTTAATCTAAGACTCGCGATCCTGTACCAGTTCGAGACCACCAGAGCACGCCTGCAGCTGCTTGGCCCTGCCAGGCTCGAGTCAACACCACACATAACCAGCCAGACCTACCAGTCATCGGGCTGCTTGTCAAGCCTGACTTCTGCTCGCTTCCATTCAACACTGATCGAGTCAGAGCACATTAGCTCTGCTGCCACCAGCTCAGCTACGAGGAATCCAACTGCTGAGAATTCACCAGTACCAGAATCAAGAACTACAGTCCACTGTCTAAATATCCACCTGAGTTTAATCAATTGCAATAATTTATATACAGTATATTTGGTCTAAATATAAATAAAATTGTTAAACTATGAATTTTAGTTCTCGCTCAAACAATACCGTATGAATTATGGAATAATAAAAAGCCTACATTTGAATATTTAAAAGTTTTCGGTTCTACTGTATATGTACATGATAAAATTCATAAAGCTAAATTTGATAACAAATCTTGAAAAGGTATACTAGTTGGTTATGAACTGAATGGTTATAGAGTCTAGAATGTAGAAATGGAAAAACATGTCACTGTAAGAGATGTTATTGTAGATGAGACAAATTGTATGGTGTCTCGGCCAGGTACAAATCTTAGGAGTGACAGTTTAAAAACATTATCAAGTGATGATGTACTTAAATCTGGGAATGATAAACCAGATAGTAAATCTGATACTGAAAAATCAGATAGTAAATCTGGTAGTAATAAACCAGATAATGAATCTGATATTGAGAAATCAGAAAGTAAATCTGGTAGTAATAAACCAGATAATGAATCTGATATCGAGAAATCAGAAAGTAAATCTGGTGATGATAAACCAGATAATGAATCTGATATTGAGAAATCAGATGATGAAAATAAATCTGAGAGTGAAAAATCAGATATAGACCATAACTCTAGTAATAAATTTCCAAGAATAGATAATGATAATGATTTTTCAGCCAGTCGACGGAGGAGTGAAAGGATAAAAGGTCTTCCTAAAATTTCATATGACGAAAATAATAGTCTTGAAAGTTGCATGTTAGCTGCTCAAGTTACAATGGAAAATATTCCTAAATGTTTTAGTGAAATTAAAAGTAGGGATGACAGGGTTCATTGGAAGCAAGCAATTAAAAATGAACTTGCTTCACTTGTAATAAATAAGACTTGGACATTGGTACCAAGGCCAAAAGATAGAAACATTGTTAAGTGTAAATGGATATTTACAATTAAAAATGATAGATTTGGTAATCCGTATAAATATAAAGCTCGGCTAGTAGCTAGAGGTTATAACGTGAACCGTTTTTCTTTTCGCGACGGAGACACGAATAAAAATCCGGAGTCGTATGTGGTCACCCAAGTGTATTAAAAATTATAAATTAAAATTATAAATATAACTCAAAATAATAAATAATTATAAACAAAATAAAATTGTGCCTGGACCAGCTCCTTAGGCTGGGTTAGTGCACGAGGGCGCCATTCCGTTTTTACAAAAAACGGACAAAAATAATAATTCAGCGGAGAGATCACGGGACAAAATCTTGAGCGAGAATGTATGCACCAAGCGAAACGACAACCAAATAAATATATAATGAACAAAAACAATAATAAGAAATAATTACTATTAAATATATCCAGGAAATAAACAAACAAATATTGGCTATCACTGGATTCCTTTTTCTAAATTATTTAATTCAAAATATATTTAAATAAACTCAACACTTCATAATAAATTTTTATCAAATTAAAATATACTCATTACAATCAAATAATAATAATTCATTTTAAATTATCCACTGGGGAATTCAAATACAAGTTACAATTATTCAAACTCACATAAATTATAAACTAATAAAATAATAATAATCTTTTTCCTTTATTTTAAATTATTTACTCTGGGGAGAGAAAGACGCGGGTACTCAATACATTTGGCAACACTGGGTTGCATACCATCAAATTATAAAATAAATTTTACCCAGAGAAATAATATTCAATACTCAAATATACTTTTAAAATAATATGTAAAATACTAGTGTAAGACAAGGAGCCACTCTTGCTATCCTTGTCTAATCCTCTAAGGAATTTGCTCGACGCGTCTACGTACTTGAAACGCACGCCGGACAAATTCAACTCAGGTTCAATTATTTATCAATTAAATACCGCGATCAACTCTCCTGAAGGACCAGCGATAGCAGATGCAACAAATGAAAATACCAATTGACTTACCGGCGTTGATAACAATTTACTTCTTGAGTTTATTAATAATAAATATCACAATCCAAATTAAATACTTTAATTATGCAATTATTTTATTACGGCGCCTGGGCCAGAACAATTTACTCAAAAATAATCACGGACAACAACACGTCCTATCTTTACAAAAACCCGGTCCTCTCTGACTATCTTTCCGTTGATTTTTCCGAGGGAGGGGTATCACGCACGTGTTATCCCCTCTAATGACTTCGGAACCGAAATTATCAATTAAAACAAAATATTTAAAGCCATTAAACAACCTGAGTTATACCATAATAATAAGTTAAATAATATTTTCTATTTATAAACATAAACATACTGATTTTTGACCCTTTAAACAATAAAATAATAATTATTTCAGTGCACCACGTGACTGGAGAAAAATATCGATTTTTATCCCCACTATATCGACTTACTCTCCCTTTCGGTCGATATTTTCATGTATGCTCTACAACACGTGTGCTACTGACTGAAATGAAAATATTGATTAGGTACATAAAGTTCAATATAATTATCAAAACATAAATATAAACATAATAAACAATAATATCAATAATTTCATAATTAAATCATACTAAAATAATCCGATAAAATACTATAAATATTTAAATAATAACAAATCATAATAAATAAATGCGCTTAATTTGAGCTAGGAGGTGTTGTTAAATTCACGGCGAGATAGGAAAGCACCCGCAGCGATTCACGTTTGAATCGCTACGTGACAAGGTTTAAGTCAGGAATATTTAGTAGACTATGACGAAACTTTTGCACCAGTAGCTAGAATATCTAGTTTCAGATTCATTGTAGCGTTCGCTAACCAAAATAGTCTGTTACTACACCACATGGATGTAGAAACAGCACCCTCGCGGACTTGGAATCACTATGAAATTATGGTGAAATTCCGATGAGATGATAGTAAAAACATCGTAAGATCATGATGAAACTACGGTGAAATCACCATGATTTTGTGCCATTCGGTCACTGTAGTTTTATGGTGATACCACAGTGGTTCGATAGTGGTTTCACAGCAAATTCACAATGAATTTAGAATGAGCTTACAGTGAATTCACAGTAAAGTCACAGTGAATTCACAGTAAACTTACTGTGAATTTACTGCAAGTTCACTGTAAATTCACAGTGATTTTACAGTGAACTTGTAGTGAATTCACAGTAAATTCATAGTGAACTTGCAATGAATTCGCAATGAACTTACAGTAAATTCACTGTGAATTTACTGTTAGTTCACTGTGAATTTACAGTGAATAGACACGGAGAAAAAATGGAGTAAATTTTAATAAAAAATATGAAACTAATTTTACTATCCCGTTTAGTAAATTTTACTACATTAGAATGAAAATAAATTAAATTAAATTTTTAATAACTTTTAACTTTTTATTATTAGTGCTATCTCATTTGGATTATTATTGTTATTTATGTCATCTGTATTGGTGTTTGTGTCGACTTTTATTTTTAAAAAACCACTCGTTTAATCCGAGATTCGAACCCTGATCTCCCGCGTGCGAGTCCTTTCCTATGTCTAACGGCCTGATGTATAGTTTGAACAAAATTTGTTGAACTTGTAATACATCGTTGTATCTGCTATCCCTACCAAATTTTAACTTCATCTATACATAGTAGAATTTAATATACAGATAATATAATCATGTTAGCAAAAAATACATTACATAAGATAATTTTTAATATCTTCTATTGTAATAATTGCTAACCATAATTGTAGTTTTTACAATATTTTTTTTCATCGTGTACAGTGAATAGACAGTAAAATTTTGGTAAATTTACAGTCAATGTACAGTAAATTAGCAGTGAATTCACAGTGAATATACAGTGGATTTCCTGTGAATTTCTTACTATTTTATTTGTAAACTTTGAAACTGATAATAATAATAATAATAAAAATAAAAATAACAGTTACGAAATCTGAATTAAAATTATTTTGACAACTTATTAAAATTGTTTTTAAAAAGGAAAGCTGCATATACACACAGCCATACAGACGTTACCCAGAAAATGATATGAACAAATGTCCGGGGCCTCCTAACCTCGCGTTCTAATGAAAACTCGATTTTCGAATATCGAGGTAAATGAAAGAAATTGTCACTATACCACTCTAAAGCTACGATTCGACGACTGTGATGTCAAATCACCATGAAACTAAAGTTAAATCATCCTAAATTTGCTGTGGAATCATGGTGAAATCATCATGAATTTATCGTGGAATCATGGTGAAATCACCATTAATTTACTGTGAAATCATTGCGAAATCACTATTAATTTACTGTAGAATCATGGTGAAATCACCACTAATTCACGGTGAAATCACTACGAATTCACGGTGAAATCATGGTGAAATCACCATAAATTTACTGTAAACTCGCAGTGAAATCACAGTGAAATCACAGTGAAATCACCATAAATTTACTGTAAACTCGCAGTGAAATCACAGTGAAATCACTACTAAGTCACAATGACAAAATGGCACAAAATCACTGTGAATTCACTATGAAATCACCGTAAACACACCACGAATTCACGGTGAAAATGAATTCACTGTGATTTCACTGCGATTTCACAGTGATTCTAAGTCCGCGAGGGCATTTTTGAATGGTAAACTTAAGGAAGAAATTTTTATGATTGTACCTGAGGGAGTTCAATCCGAAGAGAATCAGGTCTGTAAGTTAAACAAAGCTTTTTACGGCTTAAAGCAAGCAGCTCGGTGCTGGTTCGAGGAATTCGAGTCGTTTTTAAAAGAATTAGGTTTTCAAAATTCTCCGGTAGATCAATGTATTTACATTTTAGATTTAGGTGATATTTTGATAAATATTTATGTAGTATTATATGTTGATGATCTTGTTATTGCCACACATAATATAAATACAATAAATAAATTCAAAGAACTGTTGCGTAATCGAAACTATAATTAAATTTAAATATAGTTTCACTTCCGACAAAAGGAGGCAGCACCTACTGGGGCCTCACCCAAAAATTTGAACTTGATCATGCGCAGCTCGGCGCATGCGCTTTCAATTTTTCCTGCTTCGTGTCGAGAAGACAGCCTCCATTATCTTTCGCATACGTACGTTCAACAAGTAACACGTGTTATAATTTATCGTTTTATTTTGCACTTATCTCGAGTAATTAAATAAAAATATTAATTCCAATTAATTAAGTGATCATCAAGCTCGTCAAAAATATAATTATTTTTGTAATTGTGGGCACCAGAGCTCATCAATAAATTAATAAAAAAACTCACCAATTCAAGCGATCAACGACCACGTTTTTCAAGAGGTTATTCCAGCGGAAAACATTACAGGTGCTTATTCATTCCATAAATAATTATATCAAGTGTTCATAAATATAAAAGACTCAATTTATTATTAATTAATTATCAACATGCTCAATATTTTTAATAAGATAAGTCAATTCTCGCTCGGTAGCCTTTGCAATCATGCTACCACGTGTTCACAAAATAAATTCAATTCAGTGCAATTTATTATAAACTTTTTCAACTCAATTCAATTAAGTGATCAACAACATTATAAATTAATGAACTCAATTATTTATACATTGTGTGCTATAAAAACATTAATTTCAGTGTTCAATAATTAACTTCGCTCAGTAACCTCTGACTTCATGTTACTTATACTCATGACATTTTGTACAGTCAACTCAGTGTTTCAATGCATTCAAATTAATTATTTAAATTATTTACTCGAGATCAATTCTCTCATTTGCATTCATTTAATTCCGTTATCATGAGCTCAGACAATTAAACAGTATTAATAAAATAAATCAACGATTTAATTTTGTAACCCAGTGATATTATGTGCTGTGACAAATAAAAATATTGTTATATTTTTTAATATGCGTATTTTTCAAACATCCCAACCACCAACCAGTCCTGGCATGTATTTATTTAATTATTATTACAACAAGAACATTTAATGAAAAAGTTTCAAATGGTAGATTTAAAAGAAATAAGATTATTTTTGGGTATACGAGTTACTAGAGAAGATTCTGTTATCACTCTAGATCAAAATACTTACACTAATTCAATTATAAAGAAATTTGGAATGGAATTATGTAATCCAGTAAGAACTTCACTTGAAACTAAAATTAATTATGAAGGTTTAAACTCAGATAAGGATTGTAATAGACCATGTCGTACTGTTATTGATGGCTTAATGTATTTGATGGTTTGTACTCGACCAGATTTATGTTTTGCAGTACATATTGTTAGTAGATATATGAGTAAAAATAATATTACATTATGGCAGTACTTAAAACGGATTCTTAGATATTGGAAGGGAACTAGTAATATAAAACTAACATATACTCGTAATAATTATGTTAATATAATAAGTGGATATGTTGATGCTGATTTAGCAGATGATAGAATTAAGAGAAAAAGTACAACTGGTTATCTTTTTAAATTGTATGATAATTGCACTATTTGTTGGGCTACAAGGCGACAGACATCAGTAGCAGGTTCTTCAACTGAATCTGAATATATGGCTTTATATGAGGCTGCATGAGAAGCTATGTGGTTATGTTCATTAGCAGAAAGTATAAAAATAGTTATATCAGGTCCAATAGTTATTTATGAAGATAATAACGGTTGTACAGTACTATTTTAGTAAGTTACGACCTTACACTATTACGAATTTTCACATTTTTACATCCCGTGCTTAACCCTAAACCGCCAAAAAAAATTTTCGGACTACCTGAGACCCTCATTTTACATTTCAGTTTCATAGTGTGTTGTTACGGCGTAACATGCGAAAATACGAAAATGATGTATAATAGAAAAAAAAAAAAATGAAATTCTTAAAAATTTTAAAAACTAAACATATCAAAGGTCAGATGAGTAGTCAGAACTTGTTGATGTAAACAAAGAATACTATAATTCTCCCTTTTTTATTACTTATAAAGAAATAATAAACTAACTAACGAATTGAGCAATCAACTAAACCGTGATAAGCTCCCTAATGCTTGCAACCTAAACAGTACCATATTTCAATAATGCCACGCGAGGCTCCTCCGTTTTTTCTTAGAAGGCCAAGTGTCACCACCCTGATAACCTTTATATCTATGCGTCGTTGACTTTACATTTAGTTCACCTAAACCCTCTGCAGTCTTTCTATTATCTTCTAATCCAAATAAGTATTGAATTTTATTTAAATATTAAATAAATATTAACCAACTAAAACGCAATATCCCAACGTACCAATACGAAAACAAGATAACAACTCACCAACTAGCTACGCAGCATCGGACAACCATAACATACCATGATAATGAATTAAAGAATAATTCCTTAACCTCTAACAAAGAATAATCAATTTCATAACCACCTAGCTATAATAACAGGAGTAAAATTATAATCAATCGGTAAATAAGGGAAGGTAGAATTCACGTTTAGATAAAAATCTATATACTAACTAACTAACCATCAGAGGCCGATCAAGAAACCTAACTCTTTCGCTTCACCCTTGTCTCTGTTATGTCCAAATAATTTTTTTTTATTTTGGTAATTATCAAAAATAATTATTACAGAGCTCTTCTTTTCAAAAGCGCGCGAAAACGCAGCATCAGCTTTTTCCACCTTTTTATGCGTCAAAGAATAGTGGGAGGATAACTGCAATAAGTTTAACGAACAATTAACAAACTGTCGTCACCTTCCACCAATGACAATAATTAAAAATTCCCCATCAATTACCAAATCAAAGTTTATAAAAAGCCTGAGCACCCATAGCTCTGGGCCAGTCGGTTCTTCTAACTTACGGTCCGCGATTATTCGAACGTCGTATTTTCGTGCACTCTTATTGCAGGATTCCGCTTTAGGCGTTGAAAAGTCAATAAGAGGATCTTTAATATTTTTCATTTAAACCTTATTGCAGGAATCCGTTTCGGCGTTGAATAAGCAATAAGGCATTCTAAAATTGGCATCTTTTTGGCTAGTCAGCTCTTAAAACTTACGGTCCGCGAAGATTCGAACGTCGTGTTTTCGTGCACTCTTATTGCAGGATTCCGCTTTAGGCGTTGAAAGGTCAATAAGAGGATCTTTAATATTTCCTATTTAAACCTTATTGCAGGTATCCGCTTCGGCGTTGAAATAATCAATAAGGCATTCTAAACTTAACATCTTTTCGCAGTCAATTATTGCAGGATTCCGCTTAGGCGTAGAAAAGTAATAATCGACTTATCTATCTATTAAAAATCCTCTGAGATTGATAGAATCATCCGGTCCGATCGAAATAGTGACGCAAATCACGTGAATTTGCGATTCCATCTCGGGTTGAGTAATTTTGCGCATAAAACCACTATCGGGTGTGTAAAAAGGACGCATTTAAATATAAAGTAAAATTCTTATACAAATATTCGTTAATAATAAATAATCTAAAAATATCAATTGTTTAAAATTGTGAGAAGATTCAGTGTACAAGTGAATTGTAACTAAATCAGTAAATAAAAGATCAAAAATCACAAGTTCAGCCTTCCGAGTTTCATTCGAGAGTAGCACATAAGTTTACATCCTACTACCCCAGCCACGCCCATCCAACCAAATCCTACAGGAGGAAGCTGAGTGAGCTGCAACGTTCTGGAGGGATCTAACCTGCCGTGACTAAAAAGAAAGAAACATCGAAAGGTAGGTGAAAGATTTACATTTTATTCTTTCACGAGATATCTGGTTCAACACAAGAGCACCAGTCTCTTCAGAGACGTTTTGGGTTCTTACTTTTCGAAAAGATCCACCATAAATAATAAATTAAAGGAAGATAAATTCTTCCTCGTATTCTTTAATGTTGTCCGCAACAACCAAATCGCTCGTCTAAATTTTTCTATCGCTACCAAAGGGAGAAATCCCGAATAATTAATTTAAATTTAAGCGGCGGACATAACATCTCACTAACACATACGTGAGCGCGTAACTTTTACCTTTAATAACTCACATAATAAATAAAATAATGATTAACCAAAGTTCTCACGACAATCCACTAGCGTCCCTTTACCGACGAGATTAATAATAATTGCAAATTATTATATATTTAAACCCAAAAACAGGCATAACTTCGAAACCACTAACGCTAGGGAAAAATAATCATAACCCATCGATAGACAAGGGAAAATAGATTATTAACTATTAAACTCTCAAATCTTAACCTTAACGGATAATGCGTAATTAACCATTTAAAATAAGCCCATCTGAAAGCATGAGATTGCCTCTTTTTCTTCCATTGGTAGAATTAATACGGCCTGCTTTCTCGCGCTCCCGAGGTTCTTCTTGTGACGTACCGTGTGACGTACCTCTTCATTTCTCTCTCTAACTCATGCGAATATATCGCTAATTTCCACTTCCAATAACTCGATAAATAATAAAATTAATTAGAACCTAAAAATATCATTATAATCCGGTCATATACCTCATCTAACTGGATCAACAATACTTCCAGATTATCTAATAATTATCCCGTAATAATTAAAAATAAGTTAGCATTCAACTAATAACAGTAGGACGAAGCGACTATAATCAATCCAAAGATAATAACGAGAGGATTAATAATCAATAAACATCTACACCTTGAACCTAATTAATGAGGCGTAATTAGCCATCCAAAATAAGGCTCAACCAATACATTGACTCAGATCTAGAACCTTCTCTCCAGGCGTGGCTCATGACTCATCTGTTGCTACCGCTACTTCTTGTGACGTATCGCCTGACGTATTTTTTCACTTCTCTCTCTAACACATACAATTAAATCGATAAATTGTAGGTTAAATAACTCGATAACTAATTAATATATCGACTAACTAAACATCTCACAATAATCCGGAAAAATAACTTATCTAATTGAACCAATAATAATTTTAGATTATTTAATAACCACTCCGCAATAATTAAAAATAAGTATAACATTGCAACCAATAACAGTAGAAGGGAATGACTATAATCAATTGAAAGCTAATAACGAAAGAATTAATAATCAATAACCATCTATACCTTAATCCTACTTAGCATTCGGTAATTAACCATTTAACATAAGGCTCACCTCATAACATTGAGCTGGATCTAGAAGCTTCGCTCTAAGGCGTGGCGCATGACTCATGCGATCACTTCCTTCTCTAACGCATATGACTATATCGCTAAATTCAACTTTAAATAACTCGATAAATAATTAAAATAATGAAAAACTGAAATTATCACCATAATCCTCTAATGCAGATCTATCTATAAGCCTTATAATAATTTCCGTTTATTGAATATTGTAATTGAAAATAGGTGTAACTTTTAAACCATTGACGATAGGAGAAAATGACTATAACCAATCGAACGATAATGACAAAAGGATCAATAATCCTTAACCACTTATACGATAAATCTAATTAATAACCCGTAATTAATAGACTAAAATAACTCCTATCCAATAGCATGGGGTCGGACATTTTTCTTCCACCCGTAACTCCTACCATCATCATTTTTTTGGAGTCTTTGTCATTGTTCTAGAAGTTTCGATCCGAGATCGTCACGTACGCCTTTTCTTACATCCCACCCCGCAAGTATTCGACTCTGCTCAATAACATTAGTTTTCGGTAACAAAAAGAAATTTAGGTCGCGCGTGCAACCCCTCGCCTATGATTGGCGCCTATATAAACCGCCGCAAATCGGACCTCAATGCCCATTATTTATCAAGCTTTTGATTACGTATAAACTTATTATTCTAAAAATATTAAAATTTAATTTCTTTGTTCGAGTCGCTAATATTTAAATTCAGAATTTATACAATTTAAAGTGAATTATTCTAAATAAAATAATTCCGATTTTGAATTCTTTTGTTCAACAATACAAATAATGTAACTCATTAAATTATTTCTGTTGAATATTATTACTGTTTTAAAATATTATTTTTCATATTTAAATAAATTTCATCAGTTTAAAAGTGTATATTCAGACAGATTGTCAATTACCCAGCATAAGTAAACTCCTTTTGCTCAGTTTTACATCAACAATTCTCAATATTCAAGAACCATAACCAATTATCAAGCCGCCTGACAACAATTTATTTCAAAACAAGGTTCAACCAACAACAATTTATTTCGAAGCGAATTTCAATCTACAATCTGGTCTCCAACTCAGCCAAATATTGTATCCTGACATTTTATTATATTGAATAAACCAACTGTAAGTTAAATCAATTGTTCATTTATCTAGTGATAAGACACATCCATTCACCTCGTACATCCTATTTCCGTATATTGACATACTCGACACTAAATAGCGAGGTCCCCGCTACCCGAGTAAATGGCTTAAGTGCTTTGACTCAAAATTAAGGGACTGAATAACGTGTGTTCGTCATCCAGGACGTAACAGTGTGTGTGAGAGTATGTTTATTGTATTTATAAACTAGCTGATCATTTTATGAGATTTTGAGGGGTCATGTGGACATACAAAAATTGTAAAAAATAGATTTTTTTATTTGAAAATTATTATATGTAATGAAATTATGAATTGTTTTTTAATACCATCTAATTTAGAAATCTTTTTTTTCAAATCCTCCAAAAAATATTCATAAAAAAAATTTTAAATATTTAAGTGAGGATTGCTAACTATTTATGAAATAATCTTGTTGCAAATAGTTTTAAACTAATTAAAATTTTAAAATACATGTGGCGAATAAAATAAGTAAAGATGCATGTGTCTATGACGAATGTGTATGTAGTTAACGAGATGTTACTTTTATAGTTCAGAATTTTGAAGTGGTCAACAGTAACTTGAGTTAGACATAATTTGAACAATAGATTTTCAGAATTTTGAATGAAACCTATTTTTGCCTAGCTCTAAATGTTAAAATGGTCTTCATGTTCTGGAGGAAAGGTGATAAAAGATCGTGTCACTGCTTTAGTTTGTGCTAATGCAGCTGGCACACATTCACTCCCTCTCTTGATAATTGTTAAGCACGCTAATCCACGATGTATGAAGAACGAATCGAAATTACCCGTAATATACTCCTCACAAAAAGCTGGATGGATGGATAGCCACATTTTCATGGATCGGTTCAAGAACCATTTTATTCCCAGTGTTTTAAAAAGGCAAGAACAAGATGGCATAACAGGAAAGGTTTTGCTTTTGCTAGATAATGCACCATCTCATCTTGAAATTGAAGAAATGAATTGCGTACATGAAAATTTTACTGTTTTATATCTTCCGAAAAATGTCACATCTTTGATTCAACCCATGGACTAAGGTGTGATAGAAAAAATGAAGAGAATTTATCGGACAAATCTCCTTCGAAGCGTATTGGAAAACCTTGATAACTTTCTGAAATCACACCTTTTTTTAAAGAATTTTAATCTTCAGCAATGTTGCCAATTGATTGGTGCAGCATTTTCTGCTGTGACAGAAGATTATTTAAAAAATGTGTGGAGAAAATTATTGCCGGTAGAATGTAATGTGGTAACTGCACACGAATCAATGGAGGATTTGCTGTTGGATACTCAAAAAACATTGCATCAAATTCCAGGTAAATGTTATGAAAATATAAACATAAATGCCATTTCGATGATTATTTTGTAACGTTCTCTTCTATTTTACGCGACCCACGGCGGAGTGTGGGTAGCGCTCGATAGCCGTTATGGCTCTCCGTTGGTGACAAACTGAAAATAAAATAGAAAAACAACCAAAATGTCCCCCCTGGAGATATCCTGAATCTCCCTGGACCCGCAGCTCTGCTCAGGCTGGGTTAGAAATCCTTGTTGGGCGCCAGTTCGTGTGCCCCACGAACAAAATTCAAAAACCAAAATAAAACCAACGGAGAAATGAAAATAAAATAAATGACAGGGTAACGATTTCAGATTTTACGAAGAGGAAGCAAGAAAAAGAAAGTAGTAATGTAAATGAATAAAATCTAAAGAACTACCAGGTTGATGACCATTTGTTCAAATTATATTTTAAATAATAAATTAATATTCAATGGTATCGCATATCCAAAATAACAATATCAAAATAAAATAAAAGTAATTCACTTATAAATAATACTGGTATGCGTATACAAATAAAAATAATAATAATCAAGAATAGCCCATAAATATCTTAACCACAAAATAGCTTCTCGCATGTAACTAACGATATCACTCGCACATGATATCCAAGTGCTAATACCATAATCTCAAGATAATCTTTGAATATTTCAAATAAATATTTCGTACAATTAAACCACTGGTGAATATTATACACTATTCACAAAACATAATAATCGCAAAAGAATAGTATAATAATAATACTCAAAATTAATAATAATTACATCAATAATATCCAGAAATTTTTTTATCACTCACACGTGATAGTAAAAATAATAATAATAACGCAATAACTAATAATTATCCTCTTCTAAAAAGTTGATGACCGGATGTCGTATTGTTTTACGTCACTTCTGTGACTATTTTATTCGGTTGTCAATTGGTCGACTGAGATAGTGGCGGGATTTTTGAAAGAATGAAGGCGAGCGAAGCGAGCATGTTAAGTCTAGTAGCAGTAAATAACGAAGAAAATAACTAACTCTTTATCACACTCAATATTTGGAAATGATGAAATACTACTGAATATTTTTACTGATTGTATTATTACCTACTGGGCACAATATTCACGCATTCCATCATATGCTTATATAAAATATTAATACTCAATATTCATTATCTCGCTTACTCTTATGAGATAACAAATGATCACCAACGCGGGAATAAAATTACACGCCAATGTATTAGCCAAAAAAGTACTTACAGATTACGTATTATTCAACCACCTTGGTTGCACTCTAATACGGTAAATGTATTTTCCTCTATGCTATTACCAAAACTCGAAAAATGCCAATGGCTTTATATTCTTATTGTCATACCAAATGGCGACAATTTATAATTATTATAATGTAACAGAGCACACACGCTACTCTTACAGAGACCACCTCACGTCTGATCATGGCAGCACGTGAATCTCATGCCGGCACCTAGGCTGGTGCCATCTTGTCATATATCTCACTTCAACCAAACGGAGATATCACTGTTGCATGTTCTTTTCATACAGTACCACCACCATAATACATAGCTTAGGCCGTGTAATTTATCCAGTTCCCAACGTTCAATTATCAATTGCATCTTTTATAAGTAATTCTTAATATAGTTTACCAATAAATCAACCAATGCTTTCTTCATAAATTTAGTAAATTTATTTATAATAAATAAATTTACTGATGCCAACTATTGCGTTGACGCGCATGCGCCAACAAATCAAAATAATCATAATAATAATAAGCATATGAATAAAATGCGTAATTATTCTCCCAGCGCTACAAAAATTCAAATTCATACTCAGCTTACTCAGTAAAGTCTGCTGAGTTAAATACAATTTATACCTAAAATCAATAAAAGATTATTAACGCCGTAATTAAACAAAATCTTATAAATAAACAAAATACTTATAATAACAATGGGTCGGATGAGACGTGTGAGCAGCGTGTGCTGCTCTCTGTTGCTCACCGACCTGATGCGAGACTGTCGCGATATGAAAATATCGTGACAATTTATAGTAAATATGTTAATTTAGCTTTTTTTTAAGATTTCAGAGTATATTCTACTCTAAGTTTGAAACAATGGATCGAACAGAATGAATATGATCCAGGCTTTGATGTCAAGAAATTTTTAGAGCATGCTGCACCAAGAAAAATCCCTGAAGTTCCTCAGTTAGATTGTAAAACAACAGAAGAAGTATTAACAGGACTTGAAACAATTGAAGGGTGGTTAAAAATCAGAGAATTTCCAAACAATGAAGACAAAAAATACGCTCAACTTGCTTTAAACTATTTAAAACAAAAAATAGTTTCAAATACAATTGATACTGCTCGAAAATCAAATAGTGACGGTGATGATTTATCATCTAAATTAACAAATGCATTATACACGTGTCTGTAATATACAATCGATAAAATTTCAGTTAATTTAGTTTATTAGACTTTAAGATAACCTATCCAGCCGTTACTTAAGTTTCAAATTTATATCAGATTTAATATTAATCATAAAATAAATGAATATTCAAAATTTCTAATATTATTTACTTATTCATTATTTTTTTTCTGATAAAACAATCAATAAAAATTTATTTATTTAAGAAAAAATTTATTTGACTTACTATTGCAAGTAAAAGTAAATAATAATTATTTATATTGATTACGACAAATGAAAAATTAAATGTTACTGATAAATTTTTTCGCCTGCATTTACAGACATTAACGATCCCTCACACCGACATACCCTTCCTAGCTCCAGGTCATCGAGACTAATACTTTTATTGCCCCTTAAACTATTACGACGGTCCCAAATCGTCGTAACTTACTAAGGTAGTACTGTATAAGTATTGCGAATAATCCATCAAGTCATAAAAGATCAAAGCATATTGATATTAAATACCATTATTCTCGACAAAAAGTAAAAGATGGTTTAATCAAATTAATTTATATGTCTACAGATAAACAAATAGCGGATGCATTAACAAAGTCCCTACCAGGAGGAAATTTGTGGAGCTTAGGACACAAAAGGGTCTTATGTAGTTCTAAGAATATTTGTAATACAACTTTGTGAATGGTCTGGTTAAGGTTTTCCCATACAATGTTGGGTTTTCCCTTCCTGTACTGAGATCGTATATATCTGATATGTACTGTTTCAGTATGGGCTTGTACCCATAAGCAACAATTGTTGAACCTAGTAGAATCAAATGAAATTAATGAGATCATATTGAGAGAGGAGTCGTTACGTTTTATTATTAAGTAAGATAAAATTTTTTTTATGTTTGTAAGGGACTTGTTTTTGAGGGGGCGTGTTGGATTCTCTGAGCAAAAACAAATCCCAGTTACAAAATCTATTATTAATATATTTAAGATATTTTAGTTTGTAGAAATATTTATTTTAGAAAAATGATATATTTTATTTTTATTAGTTTTGGAATGTGAGAAATACATTTAAGGCACATTCGTGCATAGGCTTGATTTTATGACCTTAGGTACTTGAGTTGTACAAAGGACTCCTTATTTTTTATAAACAGTACAACTCAAGTATTACGGTCTTAGTCTAAGAAGAAAAACATGTGTTTTTCTTAAGGACAATACAGAGGGTTAGACCTCGCAGTAAAATAGTATAAAACATTATAGTTAGTCTGCGATTAAACTCTGTCAAGTAACGACACTTCTCTCGATACGATAATATTTAAATAAAAATTCCATTTGAATCATTCTATGTGCATAATAACTTTGTATTTTTCATGATTTGATTATCAATCCTATCCATAACTTCCTACAAATAAAATATAAACAATTGGTTAAGAACTACAGATAGGAACAATTTGATTGAACATAAACATAACATATGTAACAAAGTTATGTAAGAGAAAACTGATAAATAAAGAAATTTTTAAAACTGAAAACTGAAACAGCAGTGCATTTATTTCTGACCAGTTGTACTGTACGGAATACTTTCAGATAGTGAGCAAGGCTATCAGTGAATAATTATCAACCTATTCAAGCGAGCAAGGCTTGAATAGTCGTCAGCGACATCTCGATAACAACCAGTTCTTTTAATAACTAACTCTTATGTTGTCCTAGCTCTTTTCAGGGCTAGTCAACTAGAACTTCGGGTCTCGTAATAAACTTTCACATCTCCATAGCTCTTCTCAAGGCTATCATTAACTAAGTTTTTCTCAGGGCTAGTCAATCAGACCTCTGGGTCTAGCGTAAGACTACTCGCTTAAAGCAACGGTTCTTCTCAGGACCCTCATCGAAACTCTTACAGTCATCTCACGCCTAACGTAAAAAGCTAAACGGTCTTTTTCAGACCAAGCCGGCCGTTTTCAAGGCCACCACATAGATCGAACGTAAGAATTCTTTTCAGTGCAAAGGTATACCACCGGCAGACTCCTCATTAAACAAAAATAGATTATTGCCTGAAATGAAATTACTCGTGCGCTTGGAATTTTTAATGTCAAGGCAACGCACACAACTTCCCCCCACTATGGATATGCGCAGCCCACGTCAGTACATGAAGCAGCTGTTAGGCTAGTATTTTTTTATGATCCTAAAGTTAGCAGACAGGCAAAAATTTTTTGATTTTTTTTGAACGATTAAATTTGAAGAAAAAAAAGCTAAAAATATGTACATGTAGAAAATTTAAGAGACTACAAGTGCAATTTTTCTAGATATTTTTTTTCTATAATTTATCGTTTTTTAGCAAATCCAAAAAATTATTAGATATCGGCTAATTTCAGTATCATATTTTTTTGTGTTCATAAAATTAAATAATCATTTCCATAATGAATAGTTATGTTACGTTCCTGTAATATTTTATTGATTAAATTAAATAAATTATTTTTAATTAAATAATTTTATACAATGTAATGAAAATCGGTTATGATAAGAAAGTCGCCGTTCCTCGTGGGTAGTCAAAACAGATGACGATGCATGAGACCCAGGCTACAACGATTCTCTGACAGAAAATCTGAGATGCAGCTGCATAAATCGAATAAAAAAGTTTTATTTACGGTTATTTATAGGCCTCTTAATGCTGCTCTACTTGATAACTATGAACAGGAATTTATAGAACGTTTTCCGTTACACAATAATATTATCATAATAGGAGATTTATATAGAAATTTACTCCGAGGCACTTTTGATACTACTTATCTCATGGATTTTTGTAATTCACACAATCTACATTTAATACGATTTGACAGTACTCATAACACATCAAGTTCGCATACTTAGATAGATCACTGCATTGTGAGTAATGAGCTTGAGGTTAATAAATCAAATCAATCAATGGAACCATTCTAATCTGGACATGACATTACATCTAATTTTCTTGATTATTCGGTTGCAAAGCAACCTTCAAGAATGCTGAAATAATGTGACTGGAATCTTATCAATCGTGAATCACTATTGAAATATATTAATTATTGAGTTATTTAATCGGTAGATGACTCATTACAAGCATTAAACGATAGTCTCTATAGTATGGTAGACTCGATTGCTCCAGAACGTATTATCAAGATTAGACGACCTCCAGCTCCATGGATAAATGATCACATTCATGAACTTCAACGAAGAAAAAATAGACTTTATAGGATATTCAATAGAACTGGACATGCTTATACAGAATACTTCAATGTTTGTCGATAAGTGAAGCAAAGAATCATTACTGCCAAGAGAGATTTCATCAATTCTAGGATAATTAATGCTCGTTTTCTAATCGTCATCTGGGATGATCTCAGAGGATTGGGTTGCTTAAAGTAATGTCAATCGCATGTTCTCCAGAACTCGATATAAATGGGCTAAATAGTGATTTTGTTTCTGTTGATAATACTCATGCTCATGATAATAATTTACTATTAAAACTGTCGTGTTTAAATTTCAGTTATAATCTAGGTCAATTTAACTTTGTTGAAGTAATTTCTGAAAGCATTAGACCGAACTTAAATAAAATAACTACATCTGCACTTGGTCCTGATGGCATGCCCATTAGATATTACAAGCACTTCTGACATTCTCCTTATAGCCTATTACTGATTTACTTAATGCTTATCTGATGTCTTTGGAGTTTCGTCAACAATGAAAAAATTCATATGTACTGCCTATACCGAAAGTTAGGATACCTGAATCGTTTAACGAGTACAGACCTATGTGAATTTTATGCTCATTATCAAAAGTTCTTGAGCGATGTTTCTATGATTAAGTAATACAATACATTAAGTCTAATAGAATAATAGATCCGTACCAAACAGGTTTTCAGAGAGGCTTGAGCACGCAAGCATCATTACTCGGACTGTGTGATGATATTTGCTTGGGTATAGATGTTCGACAGGTTACAGTTGCGATATTCTTTGACTTTACTAAAGCGTTTGATATTTTTAACCATTTACTATCATAAAAAAACTCAGAAAGCTTGATTTCTCAGCAAATGATCTCAAATGGTTTTACTCGTATTTTACGGATCAACGGCAGGTTGTAACTGGAAGATCTGCTCTCTTCATGGAAGTATATTCGTAATGGACTACCTTAAGGAAGTGTGTGTGTGGTCCTTTACTATATGCTTCATTTTTATCTGAACTGGGGTCTTTAATTGATTGTAAACGTCTATTCTACGCTGATGATTTAGTGATTTATCTTACTTGCATATTAGCTGAAGTAGAAAAAATATTGTCTACACTTAATTGTATCATTATTAAAATTAATAATTGGTGTGTAGATAATTTTTTGAAGCTGAATCCAGGAAAAACTAAAGCCATCATCTTTGGTAGTTCTCAGCATTTAAATAGCTCAGCCTGTATAACTGCGCCAAAGATCATAGTTAATGGAGTTACCACTAATTGTGTTAAATCACTTAAATATCTTGGAGTATTAATTGAAGAGATATTATATTGGCATGAGCAGATAATTTCTATAAATAATCGAGCTATGAGCAATCTAGGTTGCATACAAGTAAATAGTAAAATTCTAAATAATATGGTCGTGTAACGGAGATAAACAGTCGACAATACTATATTGGCAATTATTTAGTTCTGTTGAAAATTGCTACATTAAACGAACTATCAAATAATTAATATTAAAAACTTGATAATGTGCATTTCAAAAATAACATAAAATATTGTAAAATATAATTCTTTCTCTCAAACTAAGTATTTTAGCTCTACGCTACTCGCAACATCGCCCGAGTACCTACTTTTATGACCGTCCCGGGTTCGGGGCCATAAAAATTTGATCCTTTCTGTTCACAGCGCGAGCCTTTCGCCCGCATACGCAGTTCTTCTACGCGAACATTTGGTCGCCAGATTTCATTCCTTTTTTTTATATACATGTAATTTTTGTTATAAATAATTTTACAGGACTTTCTCACTCTCTTGGGAAAGTGGAAAAATCGAGAAACTTCCAAACCAGTTTTTCGAACCTTTTTTTTTTAGCATACTGGAGCTCTGCATCAACTCGCTGCCGTTGTTACCAGTCAGTCATTCTCTGACCTCTTGCACCGAGCACATCGAGTATTTCCGAGCTTGTCGATTTTCCTAACCAACTTCACAGCAATTTACAGTTATCAGTTCATTCAGTTCGTTTCTTAAATATAGTGAAAGCTACAATCGTTCAGTTACAATTAATCTCAGTTTAGCGAGCATTCATTACCATCAAGAAGCAAGTACGCAGCATCCAGGGTACTCAGCAGCTCGTAATCATCTTCCATCCACTTTGGCTCACCCCACATTGGTGTGATCGTGATATCCTGCCAGCTCCTACCAGACTACCAGTTCTCAACCACCAAACTCAGGGCTAAGTAAATTACAACCTGGGTTACTTTTGGTATGTACACAGATTCAATTGCTATTCTATCTCGCATGAAGTCAATACTCTGACGCAACTGGGTCGCGCTATAATCCCTGACCTCTAACTGCTTATCACAAGGTCTTTCTGCGTCTGGTCCCGGTTCACCTGCGACCGGGGCACCACCTTGTGAATCGTCGGTGGTTATAGCGGACCATCTCTACTCTGGAGAATCCTTTCGGGTATTCTCTCCTTACCGTGAGCACCACGATGGCTGACCCACCCCCAGTCTTCACCAAGGCCTTACCCAGAACGGTCCCGGTTCACCTGCGACCGGGACACCGCCTTGGTGACCCGTCAGTTGTTGTGGTGGATCGGCTAGATGAGAGTTTCGAGAGGTACCTACTGGATTCTCGTCTGGCTAGTCCACGTCTGACCTCTCTCAGCTCGTCACAAGGTCTACCTGAGCCTGGTCCCGGTTCACCTGCGACCGGGACACCACCTTGTAATCCGTCAGATGCCCTAGCAGACATCATTAACTCCTGCTCTTGCTCAATCATATCATGATCCGTCTGATCGAGACATGCGTGTCCAATCACGTGTCTGTCTATTCTGTTCTCAACCTGCTAATATTCGACTTGAGCGTCTCGCAACGCCAATTCAGTGTCTTGCGAGAGCTCTGCTGTCAAGTTCTGTCTTCTAAACTGATCTGCTGCTATTTCTATAACATCCAAGTAAGATACTGTCATCGCAATATTCCCAACAACTGCTGATTAATCACTGCGAAGGAACTAGTACGAGTTGAACGAGTAATTCCGAGATCTAAACGAGCACCAAGAGTCTTTAACCTAAGACTCACGATCCTGCACCAGTTCGAGACCTCCAGAACACGCCTGCAGCTGCTTGGTCCTGCCAGGCTCGAGTCGACACCGCACATAACCAGTCAAATCTACCAGTCATCAGGCCGCTCGTCAAGCCTGACTACTGTTCGCCTCCACTCAACACTGATCGAGACAGAGCACATTAGCTCTGCTGCCACCAGCTCAGCTACGAGGAATCCAACTGCTGAGAATTCACCAGTACCAGAACTACAGTCCACTATCTATTATTCACCTGAGTTTAATCTATTGCAATAATTTATATACATTATATTCGTCCTAGAGATAAATAAAATTGTCAAAGTATTAATTTTAGTTCTCGCTTAAACAAGTACCTTAGGGCGATGGCATGAGAGGTTTGGGTGTCTACATAAATAGTAAGCTAACATTTGAGAATCATTTGAATAACATAGTGATTATAGTTGTTTATGTACCTTGGGCGAATCTTACGCCAATACAGCTATGTCCCGAGAGATCATTGTTGGTTTCATTAAATAACTGCGTACGCTTTGTATTGAGAATTAAGAGAGGTGAGCTTGTATCGCGGCATCGACATCAATCGGAATGGCTAACACCTCATAGTCGGAGGCTACAGCTTGTCTCATGCGAATTTTATAAAGCTTTATGTCTTATGCGACCAGGTCTTTTTGGGCACCAATTAGTCCTGAGGCCCAACATTGTATCTCGTCAAGATTTCACCAAGACGGATACTTTTCTAGTTTAATTTGCTCGAACAACAACTTACCAGAAGTCATTTTTGATTACGGGCTGTAATTTTTGGAACTCGCTTCTGATCGAAGTTACGTCATCAGTAACTTTAAATGAATTTCGAAGTAAATGTTATTTGTATTTAATCGATCTAGATAATCAGCAGAGCCTTAATAGATTAAACTATTGTATGTGTTAGAATGAGTGAGTAAGCGTCTAAATTATATTGTATTCTGCTGAGTTCATTTAATTGTTATCGCTAATAATAATAACAAAATAACATGTATATTGATATTTGATCACAAGGAGGAGCAGCTCCATGATCGTAAATAAATAAACTGAACTAAACTAAACTAAATTAATAAGAGATGAATTTATGAGGTAAAACAATTTTGAAATAAACATATCAAAGGTGGTTGATCATCGTAAAGTTTAATTAGTTAATACTAAAAGGTGTATAATAAAATATCTCGGAGGTAACTGACTATACGGGAAAAAAAAAATTTACATTATTATCTATGAGTAGTTCTCACGAATTCGCGAAAATCGTGTCCATACTCAGTTTTGTATATTATTAATGTTGTATTGTAACCGTTGTATCTTTTCACGAAAACTATACTACTGAAGCTGCTCGTGCCATACTTTACTTAAGTATTTTGATTTCACAATATCAAATGGCAGGTATCTGAATACTTTAAATATCATTTCCTCATCGTGTCCCAAACTCAAAATTTAAATAATATTATATCATTAATTTATTGTGCTCTATAAATTTGACTAGTTTTGGTCATTACTTATCTTAAAATAGTGCACTTAACAGTACATACACTTTTCATTAGGTACCGAGTAAGAAATGATTGAAAAATTTAATGTTTATCTGGGTCCCAAAAAAAAAAATCATTCTTTCACACTTTACTAAAATCTGGATTGTACTTTTCAATCGGATCGTAGGTTGCCGCGCTTATACATTTTTTGCAGTTGGCAGCAATGTCAATGAAGCTTTACTATCATTGTTGCAAGGCGCGAAGAAATATGTTGCTGTCAACTAGTTTTTTATTAATTATTTCAATGTTATATTTTTATATCTCATTACCTCACACCATCTAAATATAAGGTAATTATTTCATTTGTAATATTCATTATGCCGTTTCACATGTTTTGAGGGGTAGAAATCTCGCCTCGAATCGTAATTCGATTTTAGATTAATGTTTGACTAGTTTTTGTAAGTAATGCTTGATTTTATCATTCCCTCACTTCATTCTATTAATGAATTACCCCTTTATTTTCATTTAAACGAAAAAAGTGGGGACCACATAATCAGCTGAGCTAAGTTACTTGTGTACTATATATTGAATGTATAAAATTGTCAATTATTACAAATTATATTCTTAATATTATACGAAGTCATTTTTCGCAAATTTGTGAGAACTACTCATATAATTATATCTAAATAGCTATATATAATTTCATATTCTTATACATCGATTTTGGCCCAATATAATTTTATCTAACTATATATGGGTGATTCCGTTTAAACTGTGATTATTTTTATTAAAACTTTTAAGATTTTGAAGCTAAACTTTTTCACTTTTTTTATGCACGTTATTCATCTATTTGACTGTAAAAAGAAAAATCTGAGAGGATTTTACTACAACTTGAAAGCGTCAAGAACGAGAAACAAGTTTCAATTTTTGCGTTCCATTGTACTGTTATAAAATAAATTCGGTAGAAATTATTTGAGAAAATTATTAAATTCATTTATAAATTCTGTCGTATTACTTTGAAACTCTTTTTTTAATAACTATTTAACACATTAATAATGATTAATAACGATCAACTTTATAATTTTACAACTACTTATAACTATATACTATTTTTATTATTATTCTACATGGTACTGACAGACACGGTACTGACAGTTTCATTTTAAATAACAACTGTAATTATTTGGTTATGTATTTGATAATATCTATTGACTGTAAAGTTGAGACTGGTATTAATTACAAGAATTTCATATTTTGTTGAAAAAAAAAAATGAATAGTTCATGAAGTTTATCAATACTACGGTATCGACAAGACAATTTATGACATACTTTTTTTAAAATTAAGTTCTAACATGACACGAACTCTTGGCACTTTTTCATCAACTCAGTGTTTGTAAATTTTACTCAAGTGACGTACTTTAAAGATAGTTCATTAGACGTTTCATAAATCTCAAGGAACATGGCGTTCGAGTCACACAAATTCAAATTTAAAAGTTCGTTAAAATTTAAAAACAAAAGTTATTGAACCGGAATTCAATGTTAACTTAACACATTAAACAGAAAGTGTGCCAATTTTTTTCAGTTGGATCATAAACATTAGAATTCATGAGGTGATTAGTTTAAATCATTCGTTGCGACAAAAGAAATTAAAAATTTATAGGTAAATTATAGAAAAAGACATGGGACGGTACTGACATTCAAGTAATATATATTGTAAGTTTTTTTTGAGTGGCAAGTTATATAATAGAAATATAATGTTGAAATATGTTCATAACTGTCTTATTAACACAAAAATATTATTAATCGATTATTCACTAATGACCTGTGAGAACAAACAATACAGGTCATTGCATATCACAGTTAGAACGGCATCACCCATATATTAATATATAACTGTATATAATTCTATGTAACTTTATTAAATAATACATACAATAACTGCTATGAATAAAAAAAAATCGCCGGCTCATGAGCTCGAGCTTGAAACCCTTCTGATTCGGAGTCAGATGTACTAACCACTGTGCTCGATCACACAATTGAAAGGATGTTAATTGTATCTTTTTCGATATAAATCAACTTTAGAAAATTGAATACATCAATAAATAATTAATTTTATTATTTGTATTATATTTAATTATGTTAATGTTTATAGGGTAAAGAGACCAATAACGGTATGCCCACGAATAGCGGGTAATAATTCTTTCTTTTGGTAAATTAAAAAAAAAATGAGAAGTTAAAATCTTTTAAATTTAACTAAAACTTTTTAAATTTTATATCTCATTCATTTATACCTTAATTCATTGTTAAAACTCCAAAATTTTTTAGCTGTCGTCCTGCTTTGGGACTCTATTTCCCAGAATTCAAAAAAAAAGTTTTTCATTATAACATTTATGGATGCGGTAATAAATTAAACAATTTTATATAATTGTATAAACTTAACTTATATAAAATGACATAATTAGGTATATTTATAGAAAATATATATAGAAATATATGATTACATATATTTATATATAATAAAATCGTAAAGATTTATATAATTATATATAAATATATAGAGTTATATACGACTATATATAAATTTATATATAATTAAAAATAAAAAATTTACAATAATTACTTGCTATCATACATAATTTTATATGATTATATCTTATATATAATTTTTTTTTCCCCGGGTATTAAATAAGGAATCGGATACTGTCTTAAGTTTCAAAATAAAAGGTGTTAAAGGTAGTTGAGTGAATAAAGGTTAAAATTATTATTTTCAATAAATTTAAAGTTATTTATGGATCATCCTTTCTTTTCCTTAACTTACAATAATAAAATTACAATGACTGTTGAATTTTAAGATTTGGTATTGTGAGACCGTATCACCTCCAGTGGTGCTCTGAAAAAGGATAACCAAGGTAACAGTTTCCTGTAATACATATGCTGTTTTTGGTATCAAGGTTAAATATATTTTTTTTTCAAGGTTAAATATATCTTTTAATTAGATCAAAATCCACATGGATAACCATACTAGATTCCTATATGAGTTTGTATTGGTGTATATTTCCATAATAACCCATGTGAAAATGTATATCAGGATCAATATTGATTTCTATCGGAAATTATATGGGAATCCATACAAAACCGCAATGTGGGAACCCATTTATGGAATTAGACTAATTTCCCATATAATTTTTTATTGATGGGGTATTGATCAATTTATTGATATGCATAGATTTCTAGCGACCGCAATTGAGTTCAATTTACATTCACACCGATAATCAACACAAACAGAGTTTTCGGTTGTGCATTGATCATTCTTCCAACAGTATCCATTTAAAATCGGTAGACATGTAGCTCGATTCACTGCAACATTATTTGATTTGCAAACACATTTGCCTTTATACGAACAATGTGAATGCCACAGATCACTGCACTCTGAATCAAAATTGCAAGAAAACAGTAGATGTGCTATGAAAAAATATTCAAATTAGTAAATTAAATTGATTAGTGATTAGTAAAAACTTATGAATTAATGTCCATCAAATACATTAAACGCACTTGCAGTACATTGATCAGCCGACACTGATGTATAATTCTGCTCACACTGACACTTATTATTTACACAATGAAATGAACCACCATTGCATTGATCATTACTTGTGCAATATCCATATAAAGTTGGCCTACAAGCAAATTTATTGGCCGCATTAGTATTCACCTCACAAATGCATCTTTTACCGACAGAACACTTCGAATTCGGAATAACTCTACAGTCTGCATCTGTTTGACATGAACTTCCTAAAGCAACTGTGAAAAATAGTTACAAATTATTACTGGTTAGACATTTTTTTTTTAGTCCAAGACGCCCTAGCATTGTCTTAAGCAAGTTACTTGATGAATATCGCTTAGCAAGTTGTTTACGGAAGATGTAAACAAGACTTCAAGAAGATGCATTGCACACTTCGAGCGCAATAGCGCTGAGGGAGCTTTATGGTCGATCTATTTTTTTTTTATTCATTCAGTCACATTAAATTATTTCTACACTTTTTTGATTGCACTAAGATGGGTTAAATTATGAATTAATACAACGACAATTCATTAAAAAATTATTACGATCCAATATTAAGCTGATTGAACATTCTATTAATTAAATATTAATTATTTTAATTCTAGAGACACAAGTTATCAATTGTCATGGATGAAACTTTGTAAGCACGATAACTCTCGATGAACACAATAAATCGGCCTAACTTTTTTTTTATTATTTTTGTAATTTTAATCACAATAACTTCTCAGAAAACAACTATCTAAATCCTTTTAGTTCCATTGTGGTTAACTAAAAATGCAAAACTGATTGTTTACCAAAAATAAAGCTGATATTTTTATGTTTACTGTTATTATCTTTTTCCGTTTTTCTCTTAATCAACTACTGGCAGCAAAATTTCATCACAGTAGGATTGTAAAAAAAGCGACATTTAAAACAGAAAGACGGGATATTTGAAAAAAAAAAACAACTGAAAATAAGAAATAAAAAAATCTAATTATCAATTCAAAATTCTAACAAAAGTTCATGATAAAAACAAAAAAAAATTAATTAATGTTATCAAATAAAAAAAAGATAATAGTAATAATTAGCAAATAAAATAGGCGATTAAGGTGTGCCTTTTAGAAGTTTCCAGAAATTTTTTTTTCCAATATACTTGCCAAAGATTTCATTAAGTCATGCTTAAGATTCTTTTTAAATTTACGAAAATCTGTAGAAACAATCTGCGGCAGTTCTTGAGCAACTTACATTCTGACGAACAATGTTAGGTCATTGCTGCAGAACTGCATGAGATATCAGGTTTCTTTATCTCTAGATCACTTCGAGCGCAAAAACGCGACCTATACCGATCAATTAATTAGTGTAACGGGACCGACGTCCATCTCTGTTCTACGAGAGGCTGTTTTCGAGCCCTTTTGACATATACGGATGGACGCGTTGTGGGGTCATCCCTACCCCCGCCTCTGACGACACTTCTGGCGGAAAAATACAATCGAGTCATGAATAAGGTGGATATTCGTCGCAAATATAACTACACGATCAAACGAGCCTGCTGAAGTCAAGCGAAGTTTGATCAAGATTATATAGAGTCTCATTTAAAGATGATGGTAACATGTAGTAGTGTTTGCTGCCCTAAAACTTCACAACTCTTAGGGTAATTCCATTTAAACATTCCACTTTTGGTGCTCTGAGTGCCACTGTTGGGTTCACATCCATAGTCATGTCCTGCGTTTCTGGGTTTTTCATCGTGTTTAGAGCTTAAGTATTATTACCATTCTGACTTTGACTTAACTTTCCATGATTCTAGAGTTGGGTACTAGTACAAATTATTTTTGGGTTAGGAAAAGGATCATCCTCGAACGAGTCTCTTCACATAATCTCCATCAAAGTTCACCCGCCTTAAGCGGGCTCGCTTCATCAAGTAATTATATCATGAGTCTTGTTCTCGATGATGGTAACATGTAGATGTTTAGAGAAAGAGTTAACAATATTCATTATTTTTTATTTTTTCGGTATGTCATGAGCAAAGATCTCCAATGATTCATTCGGTTGATTATAAAATTTAGCGAAAGTTTGAGAATGTGCCGATCAGCCAGCCTTGCGACGTATTGTGTCTACGCTTATACCCTTTTTATATGCAGTTCACACAGCTGGATGGCTGGTCTACATGCGAAAAATCGGCTGGTGTCAACGTCTGCTTTTTTTAGAGCGGATTTTATTCAATGCCCTACTGTCTGATCACTTGCTGGTCCATAAGGTCTTACAGAGGCAAATTCTTGGTACTGTTACTTCTCATATCTTTTGTGTATTCTATATATTCAGATATTACTGAAGCAATGCAAAATCTGGGATCGTTTTAAAGGAAGGGAGTATAAGATCTGATGGACTGACGCCTAGTTTTGATGTTTTTATTAAATCCAGAATTTTTATAGTTATTCTCGTAGCTAAAGCTTAATATTTTGAATGTTTATTAGAGCCAGAGTTTAGAACCTATGAGCAGTTGGAAGGGCTAATAGAAGTGTTACTTTTTCTGCCACTCCTTTATGCTCAAGGCCACTGAGTGGATGTAATTTTCGTAGGTACTCTAGAACTGGAGTGACATTCAAGATACTAGAATAACGAAGTTTTGTAGGTTTTTCTCTAGATATTTCTTCGAGGAACCTTGATATCAACCCGTCTGTTGATGTGTCCGTTCTAGAAATGAAGGCTATTGCTGATCTGGCAGTATGTAGTGAGCTATAACTAGCTCCTTCTCCATATGTTTTCGTTAAGAACGATATGATTTCTGGAGCTTTGGCATGAAACATATTGAAATTATTTTTCTCTGAGAATTCTGCCCAAAGTTTAAGTGTACTCTGGTACTCTTTCAGCGTTGAGCTTTATTTACAAACGCTGTCCTGATAGTTTCCCGACCACTACTGAAAGATTGCTTGCCAGTGGATGTGTGTTGGTTCTACAAGGAGATAACCGTAATTTTTTTAAAGGTTTAAGAATAAGTAGGGTTTCTTTTAAGAATAAGTAGGGTTTCTTTTTAAAGAGAGATGATGAGAGGGTCGCAAGGTTGAGTTGGCCACTAAAAAACAACTAAGACACCCTCTGTCCCCTCTTTTTTAATTTTTTTTTAAGCAGCGCAAGATCAAAGCGAAGGAAGGGAATGCATAAAATTTTTCCTTTTCCCAAGAAATCGTGAGTGTGTCAAATGACGTAGCAAATGGTTCTGAGAATCAAGAATAAAATCTGTCACATTTTGTATTTAACCTAGAAGCAAATAAATCAATCGAAAAGGGCCCAAATTTTTTGAGGATTTTTTCGAACGCTTCAACAGTAATTCCTATTCAGTGTCCATATTACTTTTTCTTGATGCTACATCAGCTTCATAGTTTTCTTTGATGGGATGTATGCAGCAGTGATCCATAATTTTCTCATTTCACACCATTGCCATATCTCGCATGCTAATTTACTGAGATAAAGAAATTTTACTCTTACATTTGATCTTATTGACGCATGCTTACGCCGTTGTCGTGTCTATCATCAATGAGATTTCACAGCTAGCTAGTTTACTTGCAAACGATTTTAAGACAATGAATGCTGCTAATAACTCGACATAGTAAGTATAAGGTTTCTTTTTCTCTGTGTTCCAGAAGCCGTAAGTACTTTGGCCATTTGGATGTGCACCTGATCCAGTCAACGAGGAATCAGAAAAAATTTCATGTGATTTAAGTTTTATGACTGACATCAGACATGTGTCGGGCAACGACAATATTGTCGCTGACACAGTGTCACGAGTTAAAGCAGTGTCTACTGCTATTACATCGGAAGACCTTGCCGTTGCACAGAAGCAAGATCTCGAGCATTAACAACTGCTGCAACAGACAACCACATTGCAGCTTCGACGAACTAATTTGGACAAGGGTTTAGCATTGTGCTGTGCCATTGCATCTGGTACGGTGCGTCCATACGTTCCAAAACCACTGAGGAGAAAAGTGTTTGATTCGCTACACACGCTCGCTCACCCTAGAATCAAAGGATCACTGGAAATGGTCTCTAAACGATACGTCTGGCCGTTGATTAATGAAGATGGCCAAGAATGGGCAAAAATTTCGCATTGATTGCCAGAAAATAAAATTCAGAGACACGTGAGAACATTCACATCAACTTAGAGTCTTCAAAAACGTCAAGAGGTTTCAATCAATGCTTGACTATCATTGACCCATTCACTAGGTTCCCTGAAGCTGTCCCACTATCCAATGGAACTGCCGAGACAATAGCACATAACCTATTACTGCACTGAATTTCTTGTCACGGAATACCTAGACAAATTACCCCGGACCAAGGTCCGCAATTCGAATCGTCGTTATTCCAATCGTTAATGAAGATGTATGGAATAAAACACGTGCATACTACACCTTATCATCCGCAAGCGAATGAACTCGTCAAACGTTGATATCATCAGCTAAAATTGGCACTTTTGTGTAATCAAAGTCATGGTATGACGCATTACCATCCGTTTCGCTCGGCTTAAGCACTGCTTGGTAAAACGACATCAGATGACCCCGGCTGAATTAGTGTACGGTGAACTAGTGTACGGTGAGCAAATTTATTTACCTGGTAAGCTACTCACTCCCAGTAACAAAACTACACCTCACGATATCATTAATACACTAAAACTTTATTTCAATTCATTAGCACCGGCTGAAATGTCAGAACACGGCAAGCTTTCTGTTTTCTGTTTCAGAAAACTTAGTACTTGCAGTCACGTACTGGTGCGAAATAACAAGGTTAGACCATCTTTTTCACTGCTGTACAACGGTCCATATCGTGTAATAAATCGACACGAGGAATATTTTGCTGTCGAATTTCGAGGACAACAAATTGTCATTTTAGTGGACAAATTGAAGCCGGATTACGAGGCGAATTCAGTTGACACGGCGGTGATAGCAACAAACTTCCGGCCAACCAGTAACACAGCTATCGAAACCCAAAAACGCTGAAATCGGTTTAATATTTGAAAAATTTACGCCATTCAGTTTTTTTCTCGTTTTACAAAGTAACAATGAACCGCTTCATTATATTCATTCATTTACTTATTTATTTTCTCATATCATTTGTAAATATTCCATTACTTTAATTATCACGTATCAAATAAAAAAATCGGTCTTCGGTTGACCCTGCGGGCCAGCCCCAAAACTTCCCACCTATTTCAAGCTTCTTGAGCTCGAAAAATTGTTATGGATACATCTCGAAAACACTCTTGTATACCTTTGTTTTCGAAAAAAAAAACGTTTTTTACTATTTTTCTTAAACGATATCTCTCGGACGAATAAACCGATTGAAACGTTTAAGGTGGCAATCGACGCGTGTAATTGATTCCTACCACTGATTAGATTTGGAGATTGATTTATCGATTTATTTTTGAGAAATTTCAAAAAAACGAAAAAAAAAATTTTTTTTGAATTCTTTCGTGAACGGTTTCTCTTGAAATAATGAACCAATTTTCATGGCTGAGGTGGCTTTTAATGCGGCTTACAAAGTTTCAGAGCTGATTAGATTTTGGAATTAATCCATCATGCGAATTGAAAGTTATTAAAAAAAAACATTTTTGGAAAAATTTTATTTTTGAAATATATCCGAACGTGCCTTACCGATTACGTTCAAATTTTGAGTGCTTATAGTAAATAACGAGCTGCATCGAATGACATCTTGGCGATCGAAATCGGTTCATCCGTTCAAAAGTTACAGAATATTTACATACGTACGTACGAACGTACATACATACATACATACATATATACATACATACATACACAGACATCATCTTGAAATTAGTCAGAATAGCTTCCTAGAACCTCAAAACGTTGACATCTGTTGGAATTTCGATTTTCACAAATCGGGCTGAAACCAATAACTTCCCGAATTTTTGAAAATTTGCAATTTTTTTAGCGGGAAGTTAAAAAAATTTGGGCGTCGGTTGGCCCTGCGGGCCAGCCCCAAAACTTTCCGCTGTTTTTGAGCTCAAAGAGCTCGAAAACATTAGTGCGGATATATTTTCGAGCTCCTCGAGCTCGAAAGTGCTATTACATGCCGTTGTTATTTTGTGATTTTTTTAAGCTTTAAGAAATTACGTTTTATGCTGAAGTTTGAAAATTTAGGAACCAAAAATCATTAATGAAGAAGCGGTTTTCAAAATTTAATTTCCGATTATGTCCAATAAAATTATTGTATTTAGGTAGAAATCAATGTCAGGGATTAAAATTAAGATTTAAGTAAGTTTTGACTCAGATCAGAAACAATAAAATTTGAAATATCTGAGAAAAATATTGAAAGTTGCGTTTTTTCAATTTTTTTGTTGATAATATGATTTAAACTAAAAAACAAGTTAACGACATTATGTGATGATCGGAAAAAACTCTAAAGAGGAAGAGTGAGTATACATATAGAAACATTTTAGCCCATTATATTATTATTTATCCGGAAAAAATAACTTAAAATGTTTTTTTTTTTTTTAATTTTTCAACGACAATATCTTGTGAACTAATAAATCGATTTTGACGTTTAAGCGTTTCATTGAATTCTAGAGCTGATCAAAATTTGGAATAGGTTGGTTTAGTCGTTTCGAAGATATGTGGAAAAACCCGTTTATTACCATTTCTTTATTCAATAATATTTCGCGAACGAATGGACCGATTTCGATAGTTAATGCGGCAAACGATGTATTTTATTGAGTTCTAGAGCTCATTAGATTTTGAAATTGTTTAGTTAAGTAATTTTAAAGATATTCGCAAATAACTGTTTTTTAGCATTTCTCCCACGATATCTCTCGAACGAATTAACCGATTGAGATGGCTAAGGCGGCAATCGACGTATTCCATCAAATTCTAGAGCTGATTAGATTTTGAAGTCGATTGTTCCGATCGTTTCTGAGAAATCATTAAGAATCTAAAAAAAAATTTTTTTTTTTTCGTAAATCGCAAACATTTTCCGAGTCTACTTGATCAAATGAACTGAAATTTTTTGGAAAGTTGATGACCAACAAGCTCTGTCGATTGCCACCTCAATCATCCAAATCGATTCATGAGTTAAAAATTTACTAAGAGTTCACACACACACACACACACACACCCACACACACACACACACACACACACACACACACACACACACACGCGCGCGCGCGCGCGCGGACACACACGTGGACACACGCGAACATCATTTTGAAAATCGTCAGAATAGTTTCCTTGGACTTCAAAACGTCGACATGTAATGAAAACTCGATTTTCGAAAATCGGGGTGAAAACAACAACTTCCCGAAATTTTTGAAAATCGTCAATATTTTTAGCGGGAAATTAAAAAAAAAATAATCGAACGGAGTCCTTTAGCATTGCTACAATGAGAAGCGATTGATTTATTTCGGAAATCTACGTCTAACATCGATTTTTCCGTTTTCCGTCTTCACCTCATTCGTAGAGACACAATAAGTTATACTGTTAGACTGCAGCACGCATTTAAGCATTTTCTATTGTATTCTTACTCCTACTGTGTTACATTAGTTCGTTAAAAAAAAATATTTATTTAACATAATTAGCTGGTTTAAATAATTTATTTATTATATTTAACATTTCCCTTAACCCCCCCCCCCCCACGTTATATATACATATATTAGGGTGATTCATTCACCTAAAAAAATTTTTTTTCAAGTGCTTAAGCAAAATCTTAATCTACATCGAAAAAAAAATTCTCACCAAATATGAACTCTTAATTCCAATGCTAAGTACCCGTGTAAAAAAAATCGTTGAAAAAAGATTAAAAAAGTGTTGACTATTTAAAACATTAAAATGTGACACAATGACGAACCTTTTTTAAACAATTTTCAAACCTCTGACAATACACAGAAAATAACAATTGACTTAATACTACAAATTAAAATTTTTCAGTTCAAAATACGTTCAGAAAAATGTAATTTTGAACTATTTCTGAACGTTTTTCGTTTTAGCATATCCGAATAATACAAGGATATTTATTGATTTTTCTCTTGAATTTTGAAAAGTTGAAAAAACGATCAAAAAAAGTTCGTCGTTGTGTCACGTTTTGAAGTTTACAATAGTCGACACGTTTTTAACCTTTTTTTAGCAATTTTTTTTACACGGGTACTTTCCATTTGATTTCAAAGATTTTCCATTTAAAATACACGTAAATTAAATTACTTGTTTTTTAACTTTCTAATACTTAGCTGCAATTCATGATAACAACGCAGTTTTGGTTGCGAATCGTAGGGCATTTGGTGTTCTTCAAAAGTGCCCATAGTTACTTAGCTGTTATTCCAACTGTTTCACTTGTATTCGTTTCGGAACTCATTTTTCCCTATGAAATTGACCTTTATTGGCTTGCAGAACGTAAATAAATCAAACTACACTAAAAATGCCAATAGGAATTTTATATGAAATTTCGTTCCCTTCAACAAAAGTCTCATGAGTCAAGTCGCTAAAGTCCCTAGTTTTCGAGTTATAATCATTTTGATAATTTCAACAATCTTATGTAAAAAAAAAAAATTACAATTAATATTTTATTTTTCAAATTATTAAAATGATTAAAACTCGGAAACTATAAACTTTAGTGATTTGACTCGTAAGACTTTTTTTGAAGGGAATAAAATTTCTTATAAAATTTCTATTGACATTTTTAGTGTACTCTCATTAGTTTACGTTCTGCAAGCCAATAAATGTCAATTTCATAGGCAAAAATGAGTTCCGCACGAACTTAAGTGAAACAACTGGAATAACAGATACGTAACTATAGGCACTTTCGAAGAAAATCAATGCTTCACAATTTGCAACCAAAACCACGTTGATATCATGAATCACAGCTGAGTATTAGAAAGTTAAAAAACAATTAATTGACTTTAAGTGTATTTTAAATGGGAAATTTTCAAATCAAATGGAAAGTACTTAGCATTGGAATTAAAAGCTCATATTTGGTGAGAATTTTTTTTTTTTTTTTTTTTTTTTGATGTAGATTGAGATTTTGCTTGAGCACTTAAAAAAAATTTTTTTGCGGAAATGAATCACCCTAACATATATATATATATATATATATATATATATATATATATATATATATATTTGGCGACGATACTTTAGGCTTAGATTGCAATAATCACTGGCTAAGTCGCCAACTACCAAAGAGTGAAACGTTGTAAGTGATAATGAGAAGAGAAGAGATGGAAAAAGGTATTTGTGGGGTAAGAGGCGTTTCGTCTAAGTATACGTTAGCTGAGACTTCTCAGTTAGGTGTGTCTATCGTATACCCCACCTAAGACGCCGTGTTCGAAATTATATGTTAGAAATATTATATATTGAAGCAGGCATAGGGACGAGGTATTGCGAGAGGCGTGAGTTGTGAATGCCATCTTGCGGAGTGAAGCCAAACCACCACAAATATATATATATATATATATATAAATATATATATATATATATATATATATATATATATTGTGACCGGTTATTAGCTCGACTGGAATCCATCAGTCGAACTATTCCCGCACAATCTCTTTGACTTACCTGGTTCGGCTTCTGCAGTTGTTGGGCGCCAGGTGATGTATCAATCACCGCAGTCGATGCTCGGAAGAAGTCGGCTCAGGGTGGCGGATCGGGAGTAGGGTAGGCACTTAGATTTAGCGTCAATTAATTACTCAGAGTTATCAACATTAAATGCTCGTATATTAACTTAAAGCAAAATTAAAAAAAAAATTGATGAACAGAAATTTAAATGGCTGTGTACGGCTTGACTCGATATAATTAAATTACCAACAATTAAACGTCGGGTATCACCCGATAAAGCAATTTTGCTGCAACGGGATGTCAATTCACGGGCACTCGCACCCGTCGATAACTCGGCTTACGACAATTAACGTCGGAATGTTAACTTGGCTAACTAAGTAAAATGATAGTAACTAATAATGAAAAATAATTAATAATAAACAAACTAAAGAAATAAAAAAATTAAAAAATAATACTATCCACCGAAGTCGGTAATTGCTAACCACTAGACTCGTAACTAACGAGACTCGAAACGCTCGGTATCAAATTAGTTCAACAATAATCTTAAAGAAATATTAAAGAAACCAATTTCGCAAATCAACTCAACTCTCAATGGTACCAGTTTACATACAAGTACGGTATTGAATCACTGACAAGTCACATTACCACAGAACCAAACTCAAAATTGTACCAGTGGAATAAGTCGAGTTGGAAGCGCCTAACTCAAATTTTAAGTTATCCGATAATTTTATTGCACGACAAACTTTGGCGTCAACTCGAGTTATTCCTCGAAATAAATTATTCAGACTCGCTCACCGGTCGATGTTCTCGAAGTCCCAAATAACTGTTCAGCTCCACGTGGTCGTGTAATTGCAATGGTGGGCCGGGAACGGCGTCTCCAAGCTCCACAGGGGTCGAATTACCCCAAAACAGCTCCCGGATCGATGGATTTGACTTGCTCGATCCTTGATTGGTGTCGGGGAATAAGAAAACCAAATGCCACCAACAGTATATCCGCACGCGGAACAACAATACGCAATTAATTATCAACGTCGAAAATTTCACAGATCGCAGTAATTAATTTTCGTTATTTCGATTCTAATTTGCACGTGGCAGTCACAACGAGGTACGATCCAGAATGGCGTTGGCTGTTTTTCTTTCTCCGGTTCCCTCCTCTCGTTCAGGGCTTCCTCACGTGGCGGCGCTTCGACGGGGTCTCAACCTGGCAATCATTCTCATCATGACGGTCAGTTACAGCTCCCACTTGATGGTCGGTCAACTCGAAGTCACTCCGGATTTAATGCTAATTACTCGGTTCCGGCTACTATCGGCTGTACAATACTTTGTTCTGGCTGTTCGTACCCCTTGATTCAGCTGTTCGAAGGTTTCGATCGTCCGGGCGGCAGAATCACGATCCGACGTCAAATCCGGACATTTCCGCTAGCGGTAACTTCCATCTTTCGTCGGTCAGCGGGGATTGGCTGTTCCCTACTCGGTCCGTGGAATGATGGACAGCGACTCGGTCATGTTCTCTTGGGCTCTGGTGACCAGCAAACGAGTACCTGAATCTTAACCTAAGATTACCAACTTAAACTAACTTCATTACTAATCAACCTATTACTATGATTATTATATTTAGTAGTAGTCGTTTGAGTCTCGGATCCTTCTCGTACCACGCTGCCAACTGAACGAAGGAATTGATTTAATTGACGCGGGAAAGTATTCAAACAGTCGTGATCGGCCAAGTCAAAATACGACAGCTGTCAAAATAAACATAACCTTACATTATAAAAGAAATAATGTAAGAATAAAATAATACTGTACGGATAACAATTAAAGTGACCACGTGTCAGCGTCGAATTATATTTGAATTTCGTTTAAAATGTTACAATATATATATGTAGTGACTGGGATGTGGTTCTTGGAACTTAATCACTACGATAAATAAATTATCTGACTCCAATTTTAGTATTAACAAAATAATAAATAATGAGTTTTATTAAAATTATATAATACAAGATAATGCTAGTTGCACTATAGATATGTGTTCGCTAGTTGCTGTGTATCTCTCTAATTGTACGCGTGTACTGTACCGTGTACTTGTGTGAACTGTTGCTACCGAGTATCGTATCCGCGTGGGGAAAAATATTCGGCGATCGATGACGATCGATGATTGACGGACATATCCGAAATTATGAATATTAAATAATATAAGTAGTGACGTGGTCGCTACATATATATATATATATATATATTAGGGTGATTCATTTTAGACCAACATTTTTTTTTTTCAAGTCCCACTCAAAAATCTTGTAGCATATGAAAAATAAAAAATTCTCACCAAATTTGAGCTCTTAATTTCAATTTGTAGAGGTCTCTCAACGAACTTTTAGTTTTTCCATTTAAATAACATGGGAAAACTTTTTTTTTTCATTTTTTACGTCCACATCTCATCTAGAAATTTTTTTTTCGAAATATCGTTCTGACGTTCTTATAGTAGACTAAATGCTCTACAAAAAAGTTCTTTGAGTCGAGTCTGTAAGTTCAATATCTCCATCATAATTCGCGTTGCAAATTGTGATTTTTGTGGAAATTCGATTTAAATGCACTTAGAAACAAAACTATTGGTGATAGACAAAAACTTCAAATGGCAATTTTGTAGGTCATTCAATGCTCTAAAATAATGCAGCAATGACTATCTCTGCACCACCAATAGTTTAGCCTCAAGACGCTCTTTAAGTTCTATTTTTTTGAAAATATACTTTCAATGAATGTTGAAACGAAACTATTGATGATAAACAAAAAATTTACATCACAATTTTGTAGATCATTTAATGCTCTGAAATAATGCCCTCGTGGATATCTTTGTACCACCAATAGTTTAACAGCTAAACGCTCTTAGATTTAAATTTGTTCTTAAAAAAAATAGTGTTGCGATCGATTTCAAGAGCTTGATATTAAAATGGAAATAACCAGAAAATTATGCGGAATTAGAAAAAACTTTATCTGAGATAATCTATGAGAAATAAAATTGTCTATAAAAAAGATTCTTTGATACTCTATGATATGTCCGATGGTTTCACTGGAAAAGTAAAAAGATCTTAAAATTTACCATAAATCTAATTTCAATCTCCAATAACTTTTGAAGAGATGGATTTATCAAAAAATGATTAGGGACTTCTTTTGAAGAGCGTTCAATTCCCCTCAGAAATGTATCCTGGGCTTATTTGTACAGTACGCCATCACCGAGATATAAAAATCCAAACTTAATATTTTTTTATTCCCATTTTCTTTAAATGAGAAATAGAAAATAGGGATGAGACAGTTGTCGATATCAATATTTAGGACTTTAATTTTAACAGACATCTTTTTTTACCTTCTTCCAAGTATAGATCCTAATAGACTGTTGAAAAAAACAAGTTGTCATAAAAGGACACACCGTAATAAATACATTGAAAGTGAATTTTAAGAACAAATTGAAATCTAAGAGCGTTTAGCTGTTAAACTATTGGTGGTACAAAGATATCTACGAGGGCATTATTTCAGAGTATTAAATGATCTATAAAATTGTGATGTAAATTTTTTGTTTATCATCAATGGTTTCGTTTCGACATTCATTGAAAGTATATTTTCGAAAAAATAGAACTTAAAGAGCGTCTTGAGGCTAAACTATTGGTGGTGCGGAGATAGTCATTAATGCATTATTTAAGAGCATTGAATGACCTACAAAATTGCCATTTGAAGTTTTTGTCTATCACCAATAGTTTCGTTTCTAAGTGCATTTAAATCGAATTTCCACGAAAATCACAATTTGCAACGCGAATTATGATGGAGATATTGAACTTACAAACTCGACTCAAAGAACTTTTTTGTAGAGCATTTAGTCTACTATAAAAATGTCGGAACGATATTTCGAAAAAAAAATTTTTAGATGAGATGTGGAAGTAAAAAATGAAAAAAAAATCTGGGCATCGGTTGACCCTGCGGGCCAGCCCCAAAACTTCCCGCTGTTTTTGAGCTCAAGGAGCTCAAAAACATCGTTATAAATACATTTTCGAGCTCTTCGAGCTCGAAAATACTTTTGCATGCCATTAATTTCGAAAAAAACTGTTTTTAGCATTTATTTCTCCCGCAATAACTCTCAAACGAATTATCCGATTTTTAAGTTTGAGGTGGCAATCGACGCGTTTTAATAGATTCTAAAGCTCATTAGATTTTTAGATTTTTTGGTTGAGTCGATTCAAAGATATTCGCAAAAAACTGTTTTTTCCTATTTCTTTCTCCAACGATAACTCTCGAACGAATTATGCGATTTTGGTGTTTGAGGTGGCAATCGACGCGTTTTATTAAGTTCTAGAGCTGATTAGATTTTGAAGTCGATCGTATAAGTCGTTTCTGAGAAATCAATAAAAAACTAAAAAAAAAAAATTTTTTTTTTTCGTAAATGGCCAATATCTTCGAGTCTACTTGGTCAAATGATCTGAAATTTTCAGAAAAGTTGATGGCCAAAAAGCTCTTTCGATTGCCGCTTTAACCATCCACATCGGTTTATTAGTTCAAAAGTTATAAAGAGTTTACATACATACATACACACACACACACACACACACACACACACACACATACATACAGACACTCGGACATCATTCTAAAAATAGTCAGAATAGCTTCCTAGGACCTCAAAACGTCGACATCTGATGAAAACTCGATTTTCGGAAATCGGGGTGAAAACAATAACTTCCCGAAATTTTTGAAAATCATCGATTTTCTAAGCGGGAAGTTAAAAAAGTTTTCCCATGTTATTTAAATGGAAAAACTAAAAGTTCGTTGAGAGACCTCTACAAATTGAAATTAAGAGCTCAAATTTGGTGAGAATTTTTTATTTTTCATATGCTACAAGATTTTTGAGTGGGACTTGAAAAAAAAAAATGTTGGTCTAAAATGAATCACCCTAATATATATATATATATATATATATATATATATATATATATATTGTTACGGGGTAAATAAAATTATAATAATAATAATTATTGTTTACCGTTGCTCGGTAACATGCGCGATACATATTTTAATTTTGCCGCGTCAACTTAAAATTTTACGCACTTGCAATTAGCCCGAGCGCATAATTTTCGACCACCATCGGAGATCTTCGGATCAATCGGTAAATGAAGGGAAGGAGTGCGGCGTAAGACGCTGCAGGCGACAATTAGACACGAACCACAAAAGGGCAAGCACGTGTTGTGTTTTGCTCCACCGAGTTTTTATTTTAAACATTTAACTTAAAATTCACGAGTGAATAATAGGCACTATTATTGCGTGCGCTATTACTACTCAATATTCAAATAATAAGAGTGAACCTCAAGCACAAGTTATACGTGCGCTGTTGTTACTTTAGTAGTTTTCATTATAAATAAATAAATCTATACTGATCATCAGACGCAAGTCGCGTGCTGGTGATAGTACTTTTATGATACAATCAAAATTGTCGAGAGATAGACTCGAGCCACTGAGTGCTATCTCTGTCAATACCGGTATACGTTGCTACGTATACAAAAACTTGGTGAATCCAACTTGGTTGGATCTTGTCGCATCTGCGACGAAGCAAAACGCACGAGGGTGCAATAACATCCAGGAGGAGCCGGAGAAGACGATCCTGTTTCATCTCGAAGGAGTTACTTCCGACGCCAGAGTCTACGTGAGCCGTCAGCAGATCACCGTAATTTAAGTTGATTCGAGCATTAAGAAACTGCGTACTGTAAGTCTTTAAAATTATTATGCGTATACTGTTGGCTTCGCGGGAGCAATTATTTTCATATTATTATTTCATAAAAACTATTGTCTTTATTTCATATCTTTCCTTTTGTAAAGTATGGGTTATGATCTATCATTCTTATTGTAATCTATAATTACTTTCTTTCAATGTATTTCTATTTTCTCTCTATTAAAATTGTTTATATAAATAAGTCACCGCGGACAATCCACACCTACGAACTCCTGGTTGAGCCTCATCTCTATCGCTAGCTAGTTATAAGATTTTCTTAGTTTTTATCTTTTGCAAAACTAAGTGGCGTCCTTACTATCATATAAGCACCAGGACACCGCTGCTTGGTCCTGGTCGACAAGTTACTTCCAGCAGCATATAGGGGAAAATAAAGTTTATTGGTCTATTCATTAATAAAAAATAGATACCCCCTAGCATATGTATATATATATGTAATTAAAATAGTATAGAAATATTTTTGTGATAGTAAAATAGTCAAATAAAAAAATCCGTCCACATTTCACCCCCAGCGCTTTCGCGCTTAAGGTGTGCAAAAATAAAAAATTTAAAGAAAAGGACGCCGCGCTCAATGAGCGAGTGACGGAGAATTAAAGGGCAACAAGGTAATAATATTATCACTTGATAGAATTATATCAAACATTAAGAGAGTGCAACTGAATGTACTATACTAATGCTGAATGCTCACAAAGTAACCAAGAGTGTAACCATATCCAGGTATCTTACACAATTCTGCAGCAAGTCTGAGCTAATGAATGTCGAGTAAGTAATTTGTCTTCAATAAGTAATACTATAGCTGCACTGATCATATCTTACGGAAGCATCTTGCTGCAGACTTGTTTAAGACTGATAATGCAGACTTGCCAAAGAATGATTATACAGATTTACGTACAAATTCTTTAAGAATGTTACTAGGGACTGCACTTACCATGTAAAGGTTTATTATTCGACAATATCGATGAGTTCGCATTATGGTGACATTGACCAGTAATGCATATTAAGTCAGCAGGTTCACATTCTTCATTCTCATTACAAGATGCGCCTAAAGATGCTGCACAAGTGAATGGGTTCCTTGATATGTATTTGTTTCTACAAACACATTTATTATTTTCCGAACACTTTGAGAATCTTATTGCGTCACAGTCCGAATGTGTTTTACAGGTTCCGTTCAAGTAAACTGATGTAAATAACATATATGTAATTTAACTAATTATATAATAATTATTTTCAATACGTATGTACGAAAGTTGGGATTCTGACAAGTACATTGACGTCACGACTCTGAGGGTATGACGTGTTCCTAACAAGACCGAGTACGCAGTTAAACGGTCAAGTGTAGCGAGCGCGTATACAATGTACGGAGTCTCGCTAAAAATGATCTGTCACCTCAGATAAGTGCTGTCACTTGGTCTACTGGGATTTTTACCTTTGAACATAACGTATCAAACAATTTGTATTGTGATAGCAACTATTAAAGTCTGATTTGCGGGAAAAATTGGTTACAGATTTTGATCTGAAAAATGTGGTTTATTGGCACAGGATCCGATAAAAATATGTATTATAAATAACGTTTAATTTATCTACAAGAATTGACTATGTTGCCAAGATTCTATTGTCGATCCTAATTCTGTCTAGCAAATAAGAAGTAATGTAGCTTCGAGCGTACTATAATATTCTCAAGTATCTATGCAGGAAGTTCAAGACAGGTAGCGAGAGAGGTTATTTATCAGTACGTGCGCAAAAAACGACTGAACTATAGTTATCTGGAATCATGTGCATACTCGCCGCCAATTATCGTTTGGAGATCAGACTTTTTAATTTGGTATTAAAAAAAATTATTTTCTGCATAGATAATAAATATACTTACTTGGAATACAGTTTGATCCTTGATAAATATAATAAGGTTCACATTGACATCTAGACTCGATACATATAGCATTTTTGGTTGCACATTGTTCATTATCCCAACATACTGAATCAATTAGTGGTACGCATCTATCATTTTCTATTAAATATAAGTTAGTGTCACATGTACATTTACCACTCCTTGAACATATTGAATGGTTTATTAATCTCGAACATGTATAATTACTCATACATGTCATCCCTAAATGAGCTACATAACAAAATGAAGAAAATCATGGCTTACCATGCCCTTAAAGATATTGAAGTTATGAGATAAAATACTACTGACCCATTTCACATTTATTGTTGGATTTAGTTGAGGGTCTAAACCGGCATTGACAAGTACTATCAATGCAGATTGAATCATCGACATTGCAATCGTCATTAGTTCGACAAGGTGTATTTAACAGTGGTAAGCACAGTGTCCTGTTTATGGACATTGTATTTACCAAACAGACACAAATTTTAAAGTCAGAACATTTTGAAAATTTTACTTCTTCACATGTTGCGTTATTTTCACATGGTGAACCGATTATTACTGTAATTATAATAAAATTAAAATAAAGAACTTTTTGTTTAGCGATTTTTAGTTTAGGAGTTTAGGAGTGCGTCTATTATTTTGCATTATATTTGCAACTAAAAATTTAATCTTTCGGCTCTGACGAGGGTAAGAATAGCACTAATGTTGATGATTTTGATTCTTATAAGAGTATATCATGACTTCCTTTTAAGAAGGAAGGAAGGATTTTCTAACTTGCTACTATCAAGTCAACTCCACAAGACCTACTATAGAAGTAAAACAATCAGAACGTGCATAATTTTTTCCCAGATTTGCACGTACAAAGTATAATTTTACATTTAGTAGTATTTAATAGTAATTCACTTACGTGGAACGCATTGGTTGTTGGATCGCCGGTAATTTTCTTTACATTGACATGACTTCTCAATACAAAAAGAATGTTCAGTACTACATTTTTCGTTGTTCCAACAAAATCCTCCCAATTTTGGTGCGCAATATGTATCATTGATTCTGATATTATTTGCTCTACAAATGCATTGTTTGTCTGCTGAACATTTAGCATGCATAATTTCACTACACTCTTCATCATTGTGACAAAAAGACCTCAACTGTGCTATATTTTAAGTGGATAAGAAGTGAAATTAATATTCCATGAAAACAGGTGAATTCTGAAGAGATCTTATCAGATATATCAGACATTATCAAATCACGATATATATAGGGAAATAAAAATATTCACAAAATTTCATTCCCACTAATCAATCGAATCTCTTCAAATCTATTCAAGTTTAATAAAATCTGCACCGACATAAATTAAATTATTTTTCAGTATCTGCCTAAACTAAGTTTGGAGTTCAGGTCACGCAGATTTAGATCTTATTTTTGTATCATAAAATATTTACAGTTGAAACTTTGTTACATATAAGAAATACCAATCGTCGAGCATGTTTTTCTTACGATTTATCAATTTTGATAAGGTCATCTAGAGTGAGCTCACGACTTTGGTATGATTGTAAAAAATAAGAAGAAACGGTCTATCAGTTGCCCTCCGTTTTTTCACGAAAAGAAATTTACGGCAACAAAAAAATATAGTATTGGAATCGTTTCCATATCACAGAGCAAAAGATTTTTTTGTAATTTCAATGATAGGAATGGCACCTATACAAATTATCCTCAACACTTCTTCCTCTACGGGTTTGATTCTTATGCGATGTAGAAATAATTCCTATAAAATTTTGTAATCGTTACTATAGACTATGATATTTTTGTCTGTCTTGTTACTGGCCCCAAATGCATCTTGTCATGTGCCGTGATCACAGGACAAAATCTTGAAGAAACTTCGATCTTAAACCATACAACACTCAGATGCTATTAAAATAATTGCTTATTGCAAGCGATTACCTGCTAATCAAAATAAATAATTATATACAGGGATAAACTATCAATTCCTTTCCTGTTACTGAAAAACATCGTTGAGATTAAGACGTTTCTTTATTTATTATAATTTAGAATTAACAGTTAATTCTTCTTAAAGGTAAAAAAATCATAAGAATAATTATCATTAAGTGTAAGTTAAATCTATATGACGCGCTTATCCAGCTACATTAAAAGCGTTGCCGCTGAAGAGCAGCAAAAATATTGTAAAACAACTGCTACACATTCTTATAAGTAATTTCTATTGTTCTATCTGGCAACAAATTTGTCTACATTATTCAATTATTGTGCCTGTATTTTGCCTTATCCTCTTCTAAATTAATTTCAAGTTAATTAATTCTGTAATAAAAAAAGTAGCTGCGAAGAAATTCAATAAGAATTTCATTGGCAATCATCATCATGGTAATGATTACTATAATATATGATACATTCACCATTAAAGAATAAATATAATTACTGTAGTAGTACACGAGATTACCATGATGTAAAGGGAACCCACATTCATAATAAAAGTGGTTATCATGATCTATAGCATTTATTTTCACATCCACCTAGGAATCGTTCCTATGTGGGAAGAGGCTTTATAACTATATCAATATGAGAACTGTTTCTATGAGTATGATAGTCATTACCATATTTTTAGTACCATGCAATGTCGTAACTGTGGCTGAAACTATAGGATCAAGTCCCATAATATGAAAACTTTTCCCAGAAATTGCGGATGTATATCCTATAATTTTGAGTGATTATTACCATATTGTTATGGATCGATATTTCATAACCATACCAAATTTATGAAAAATATAAGACGTTTTCTATGTGACTTGAAACAACAGAACGAAACTGATTAAAAGTATTTCTACGAGAACTTAAGCGGCAATAATGAAACAAACAGTCTAGAGTTAAAAATTGGCTACCTTTATCCGTGCAAATAAAATCATTCGTCCATTGTTGTGGTTTGCATGACAACTTGTCGTCACAACACGGTTGTAGATTATGGGGATCACACTATTAGAACATACAAAATCATGATGCTATTAACTTAGAGAATAATAAGTTAATTTAATAAATTAATATTTACTACGTGATTGTAATTAGCACACAGACTAATTGTTGTATTGCTACCATTCACTTGATAGGCGCATAACGTCAGCACAGCTAAGATCCTCTTCAAAGTGCAAAAAAGGTTTTTCGTTAACATTGTAAAATTATTTTGTGTAACGTATTTAAAGAAATAAAAGAAGTGAATGATTATATCAAGTGGAATTTTTTTATTAACTTTTGTATTAAAAATAAGACTAAATATCACCGTTACGATAAATCAACAATTATTTATTTCTTAACAGTTATTTAATGACTTTACGTTTATAACCATTCAGTACGTATCAATTTCAACACACACAAGAACGATTCTATCATTGTGAGAATTATCGTTAGGTATGTTCATATAAAAATTCTCTGAAAAACTATGCGCATACACTGATGCGTCATATTAAAGGAGCAAGAAATTTTTTAGTAATTTTTGAGAAGCTATAACTGTGTAAAAAAAACAAAATTAAAATTGTAACAGAGCATTTTTCAGCTTTCAATCTCTAGTTTTACGATTTTTCGATCGAAATTCTGTTAGACCTCTGACTATCGCGCAATCCTGAAAGATACCACAAAACAGAAATTTTCCAAATTTTTTTTTTCTAAAGAGTTCGTGGGCTGTGGTGAAGTTTTTCAGCTAAACCAATGCATAGGAAATTTGAACCATTAAAAATTCACAATAAAATTTATTGTATTTAAAACGAATTTAATGAAATAAATTGTGTCGAATCATCATGAATGAGAAAACCTCTTGATGTAGTGTAAACTATAAATAAAACATTCATAAACACAAACTTAAATCTTTCAAACTGAGTCAAACCAGCTAATATCATTTATTTCCACAAAGCGTCCCAATCAATGATACGGTGTTGTTACCGGTAAAGCCTCAGACGACCTTGATTGCCAGAAGGGGCACTTTATTCAGGCACACTGTTGTCACTAATGATCTTACTACCGTCCATTAATTGAAACTCGGTATTGGAATTCGGACAACAGCCCAATACCCGGTAAACTTTACGGTTTGATATTGTTGGACGTAGTGGTTGTTCCAAAACCCAGAAAACCACGTGTGATTTTTAACAATCTGGCACCCGAAAAATTATACGAACATCTTCGGCTCGACGTATTCATTTACCGGAGAAAGACGACGGGGTTCAGACCCCTTTTCGGGGTTTCGTAGACAAAGTAAAGGAGTGGATCACAGTCATTTCTACTATACAACTCGACTAAAAGTAGATGAATAATCATTTACAAGGTACGACAATCTAGGATAGCTAAAATCGTGAAATCAGTTTCCGAAAAATCGGTCAGTCGTTTGACTCTGCGGGCCAGCCCCAAAACTTCCCGCTTATTTCGAGCTCCTTAAGCTCCAAGAATGGTTGTGGATACATTTTCGAACTCTTCGAGCTTGAACATATTTTTGTATGCCTTTGTTTTCGAAAAATAACGTTCTTTACCATTTTTTCTACGAGGATATCTCTCGAACAAATAAACCGATTGACACGTTTAAGGTGGGAATCGGCGCGTTTTATTAAGTTCTACAACTGATCAGATTTTTCAATTGATTTATCGAGTCGTTTTTGAGAAATTTCTAAAGTACTAAAAAAAAATGCTGTTTTCAATTCTTTCATTAACGGTTTCTCTTGAACGAATGAACCGATATTGATGGTTGAGGTGGCATTCGACGCGGCTTACAAAGTTTAAGAGCTGAGTAGATTTTGGAATCAATCCATTGAGCGAATTAAGAGTTATTAAAAAAAAACATTTTATTTTTGTAATATCTTCGAACGTACTCGACCAATTAAGCTTAAATTTCCAGTTTTTATAGTCAATAACAAGCCGCGTCGAATGACACCTTGAAGATCGAAATCGGTTCATCCGTTCAAAAGTTACAGAATATTTACATACGTTAGTACGCACGCACATACATACATACATACACTCGGACATTATCTCGAATTTAGTCAGAATAGCTTCCTAGAACGTTAAACCGTCTACATCTGTTGAAATTTCTATTTTTACAAATCGGGGTGAAACCAATAACTTCCCAAATATTTGAAAATTTGCACTTGCCTTAACGGGAAGTTAAAAAAATAGATGCATACTTTACAAAGATTGAAAAAAACGGATTTATTTTATTTATTTATTACAATATCAAGTGTATTATTTAAATAACGTATACATCAAAATCAGTAAGAAAAAATCAATTTTTTAAATTTTAGTATGTAACTTAGATATTCGTGTATAATTAGACAAAAAAAAACTGTATTTAATGTCTTATTCATAGTAGAACCCCGACAGTTTGACGATGCAGAAGAAGCCTTACCTGTTTTTAAATATTATTGGATCTGACCTAATATAATTGCATATAGACACACATTGTTGGAGATAGTCATAAATTCTTGGATATATGTATATATGCTTAGATATAAGGATATCTGCTTAGATATAAATTATTATATCTGCTTAAAGTTGGATCTGAGCAGATATAACTATATATACTTGTATATAAGCATATCTGCATGGATATCAATTTTGATATCTGCTTATATATAGTTGGATCTGAGCAGATATATTTATAGATACTTGAATATGCGTCCATCTACTTGGATATCAATCTTAATACATCTCTATACCTGCTTGTATATGATTAGATCTGAAGAGATATAATTATATATTCTTATAAATCTAGCAAGATGAAATTTCAGCTTAAAGTTCTACAAATTAATAATATCATCACCCGATAAAATCATATCGAACATTAAGCAGGCGCCATTGAATTCAGTATACTAATTCCGAATAGACGGCTCATGAAGTGACAAAGAGAGCGGCCATGCCCAGGTATCGAAAGCAATTTCGCAGTAATCTGAGCTAATGTATTTTAAGAAAGTATCCTGCCTTCAGCAAGTATTACTACAATTTACTTAATCTTATCTTGACTGAAATTCGTCCAATACTGGTGATACGTACTTGCTGAAGATTGCCGGTACAAATTTACGTAAGACTTTCTTCGGTATGCTTCTAAGGGTGAGTTGACAAATAGTTATTTTATATTTATTGATTAGTAAGACAAAATTTTGATTAATTATTTTCCATTATGGATAACTCATTATGATACCAAATTTTATTGATAATGTAAATAGTGACAACGATAATGATATATAACTAGATATTGTTTGATGCTTAAACCATCAATACACTGTCACGTAGCGATTCAAACGTGTACCGCTGCGTGCGCTTTTCCATCTCACCGTAAAATTAACAACACCTCCTAGCAAAAAGGAATTGTATTTATTTGTAATAATTTATTATTATTTGAATATTTATATTATTTTGATGAATTCTTTAATAATGATTTAATTATCAATTTATTGATATTATTGTTTATTATTTTTATATTCATGCTTTGATAATTATTTTGAATATTATGACCTTAATCAATATTTTTATTTCAGCTAGTAGCAAAGTATACGTAAAAATATCGACCAAAGGGAGAGTGTTCAGTCACGAGCCTGATCAGTTTTAAAAAGCTTCGTGTACTCTCGCTACATCCGGGAGTTGCCGTGCTCGCTACTGACTGAAGGTCAGAATAGTGCCGGGTCACTTGTTATTTGGGCCCGGCGCATACAATTTCTAACTCAGGACCGTGTCAAGACGCCTTGAGAACCCGCTACAAGCCGGCCAATCACGTAATTCGTTATATATTGGCCAGCCAATGAGAAGCTTTGCTATCAATTACTTCTCGTTAGCGTGCTATTAAGCCAATGGGAAAATTCGTAATATGCAGCATGGCTGCCACGTCGACACCAAGCTTCTCGACGACTCAACGACGCTACCATCTTTTTATTCTACAACGTGATTTGCTACTTGCAACCTCGTGCTTTGAAACCGCTTTGAGTACTAAGGCTGCTATTTACTGAAAGTAAATTAAATTGATTGTGATTTATAATTAATTATATTATAATTATTATTTAGTAAATTGCAATATTATAATTAATTACCGCTCTTATAACTGCCCTGACCACGTGTAAATTTTATATACGTAAAATTTATCTTTGGATTGCATTCGCTATCGCGTATCATTTCAAGTCACATTCACTATTAAATATAGTTTCTTACTATTTTTCAGTGTATATAGTGTAAATGAATATCTAATTTATTTCTGATAAATACTGTGTAATTTTTTATTGTTTAATCCACCTCGCCTAAACCAGATCCATCTGATTTATTCGCTCATCTAACAGAGACTAAGTCGATATAGTGGGGATGAAAATCAATATTTTTCTCCAGCCACATAGTGCAATAAATCAATTATTATTTTTTTATTCAAAGGAATAATAACTATTATGTTAATGATTATTGAAGGAAAATATTCAATTTATTATTATGATACAACTCAGGTTGTGTAACAAATTTGAATATTTTATTTGAATTGATAATTTTGGGTCCGAGGTCATTAGAAGGGATAACACGTGAGTGATACCCATCCCTCGGAAAAACGACGTGAAATATAGTCAGAGAGGACCGGGATTTTGTAAAGTTAGGACATGTTGTTGTCCATCATATTTGAATAAGATTGTTCTGGCCCAGTTGCCGTGATAGAATAATTAAATAGTTAAAGTTTATTTTATATTAAATCAAAATTAAAGTTTGTATATTGTTTATTATTGAAATCTTCAGAAGTAGATTGTTGTCAAAGCCAATAAGTCAACTGCATTGTCATTTGTTGCATCGGCTATCGCTGGACCCACAGTACAGTAGATCGTGATAAATAATTAATCATTAATTGAACCTGAGTTAGTATTTTAATAATAAGCTGAATTTGTTCAACGTACGTCTCATAATTTGGTGCATACGTACGTAGATGCGTCGAACAAATTCCTTAGAAGATTAGACAAGGATATTATGTGTAGCTCCTCGTCTTACACAAGTATTTAAGGTATTATTTTAAAATTATATATGGGTATTTAAAATATTATTTCTCTGGGTAAAATTTATTTTATAATTTGATGGTATGCAACCCAGTGTTGCCAAATATATATTGAGTACCCGCGTCTTTCTCTCCCCAGAGTAAATAATATAGAATAAAGGAAAAGATTAAAATCATTAGTTGTGTACAATTTATATTAATTATATTGAGTAAAAAATTTTTAATTTGTAATTTGAATTTCCCAGTAGATAATTTAATAATATAATTTAAATTTAATTTAATCATTATTATTTGGTTAAACTGAGCATATTATTATTCAATAAAAATTTATTATAAAGAATTAATAATAGTAAACAATTTTTGGGTATTGTAATAATTTGTTAAGTTCTTGAATATATTTGAATTTAATATTTTAGTAAAAGAAATCCAATGGTAGGCAATATTTGTTTATTTATTCCCTGTATATATTTTAGTAATATTATTCCTTAATATTTTTATTTGTCATATTTATTTGGTTGTTTTTCCGCTTGGTGCATACATTCTCGCTCAAAATTTTGTCTCGTAATCTCTCCCCTGATTTGTTATAATTTTTTTCCGTTTTGTCAAAACGGGCTGGCGCCCTCGTGTACTAACCCACCCGGGAAAAAAAGTTTTTATATGATCAATTTAGGGCCAGGAATTTGGTTTTTTATAAAAATAGAGACAGAAGATAGAGAGAGAAAAATAAGTTATTTTTTTGTTTCACGCAATCAAGTGAAGACAGTAGCTAATAAAAAATAAATATAGCTAATCCAGTATAAAAATATGTTAAAAAAAAAATAGAAGGTTAGCGTGCATATTTAAACCTGCTTGCAAATAAATACAAGTCTGTACTACTCGGATGAATAAAGAGTGTAATTTATGGCACAGTGTTGTAAAAAATTTTTAATAATTTTAAAGTAGTACAGTATGCAAGCTGTAAATTTTGGTTACGGTCTCGCTGAAGATCGCGCTGAAGGTATTATTGCTGGTCTTACTGCAGATAGCGCTGGAGGTCTTGCTGGAGATCGCGCTGGAGATCTCGCTGAAGATCGCGCTGGCTGTCTTGCTTGAGATCGCATTGAATGTATTGATGCTGGTCTCGCTGTTAATATTGTTGGAGATGGTGCTAACGGTCTTGCCGGATCGTTCTGAAGGCCTTGCTGGAGATCGCACTCGCAGTCTTGCTGGAGATCGCGCTGACCGTCTCGCTTAAGATCGCGATGGAGGTATCGGTGCCAGTCTTGCTGGAGATCGTGCTGACGGTCTCGCTCGAGATCGCGATGGAGGTATCGGTGCCAGTCTTGCTGGAGATCATGCTGACGGTCTCGAGCGAGACCGTCAGCACGATCTCCAGCAAGACCACCAGCAAGACCGTCAGCGTGATCTCCAGTAAGACTGCGAGTGCGATCTTCAGCAAGACCTTCAGCAATACCTTCAGTGCGATCTCCAGCAAGACCGGCAGTAATAGCTTCAGCGTGATCTTCAGCGAGACCGTGACCAAAATTTACAGCTTGCATACTGTACTACTTTGAAATTATTAAAAGGTTTTTACAACACTGTGCCATAAATTACACTCTTTATTTATCCGAGCAGTACAGACTTGTATTTATTTACAAGCAGGTTTAAATCTGCATGCTAACCTTCTATTTTTTATTTTAAACATATTTTCATGTTGGATTAGCTATCTTTATTTTTTATTAGCTACTGTCTTCACTCGACTGCGAGAAACGAAAAAATAACTCATTTGTCTCTCTCTATCTTCTGTCTCTCTTTTTATGAAAAACCAAATTCCTGGCCCTAATGATCATAAATAAACATATATATTCATATATAATTTATATATGATCATATAAGAAATATATAAAAATCATATATGATTACATAAAAGCTCATATGATCTTATAAAATTCTTATGAGAATTCATGTACTCTTATAAGGACTTCATAAAAATTGATATGATTTTATATAAAGATGTATATAACTTTATTGCATTACTGGATCAAATTTGATATGCTCATATAAAATCATACATGATTATATAACGGTTTATATGATCTTATAAAAATCTTATAAGAATTTATATAGCCTTATGAGGATTTTATAAAAATTAATGTAATTTTATATAAGCCCGGGAAGAAGTTCTTATATAATCTTATGTAAACATACATGTTTATATATGATTTACATATTATCTGTAAGAAATATATAAAAATTATATATGATTATATAAAAGCTTACATAATCTTATAAAATTCTTATAAGGATTCATATACTCTTATAAGGATTTTTTAAAAATTGATGTGATTTTATATAAAATTATATATTAATTTATAACATTACAAAAAAAAAGTTTCATGTGCTTATATATAATCATATATGATCATATAAGAGCTCATATAATCATATATGATTATATGAAATCTTATATGACCTTATAAAATTCTTATAAGAATTCAGATAATTCATAAAAATTTATGTGATTTTATATAAAGTTATAAATAAATTTGTATAATTACAAAAGAGTTTAAGAAGGTGATATAAAATCATGTATGATTATATAAAAGTTTGTATAGTTTCATGATTTATATATATAAATTTCTATGTCTGTATGAGCAGTTTATCTTAAAACAACTTACAATTTTATAAAAAACACAAATGTAATGTAGTTTGATCATGTTTGGTGCATTATTTATGTAGAATGTATCAATTTGAGTATTTGATTTAAGTAATATGTTATGGATTGTTAATACTATTAAGTGTAAAGCAGACTAGCAGAGCAGACCACGGACGCGCGATCTCCAAAGTTGAACAGCATTGTGGTAGTACATGAATTGGAAGGGTGACCCCTTAGCAAAATAGCAGCTAACCAATACTATATTTTTTTTTTAAATTCGTTCATGCATGATTATATATGATTACATGTCATCAGATCCTGCCAATTTTTAGATCTAATCATATATAGGCTATTATTTGTGTTATTAGACAAAATCATTTTTTTCCGGGTATACATATCTTTATATGATTATCAGGGCCTGGAAGTTGGGGCCAACAATTAAGCTTAAAAAAAAAAGAAAACAAAAAAAAATTCTAAAGCAATAATAGAAAAAAAAATTAACGAACGCATGCAAGTTCAGGTGAATGAATGCGTTCTATAGCCTCTAATTTAAATGTCAACTATTAGAGGTTGACAGCAGAACACAAAGTGGAAATCAAAGAATGAGATTTAAAAATGCCACTATGAAAAATTTGCGGAGTTATCGTGGATTGAATCCTTTTTGGGGTGAAATTCACTCCGGAAGTGAGTTTATTTTAATATTAAAACTTCGAATCAGAGAAAATTCTGATTTCACTAAAAACCTCAACAAAATCAGTCCGCAGAAAATAGAAACTTCCCATTCACGCTATGAGCGGGATGATTTTTTTTTTAAATCCGAACTCAAAGTGACGAAGTGAATACGGACTTGCATAAAATCGGTAATCAATTCTAATTAATTCCCGATTAAAACAAATGTTAAATAAGAATACGGTTGACAGCAAAATAAGTAGAACTTTGACAACTAAGCCTCAAAATTAAAAAGTAGAATAAAAAAATTATGCATAAGTGGTTTAAATTGAATTTCAGGTTCTCTAATGTAGCGCTGACCATCTTGCTAAAGGTATTGCTAAAGATATTGCTGGTGATCTTGCTGACTATCTTGATCAAGGTATTGCTGGTGATCTTCGGGAAGGTATTGCTGCTGATCTTGCTGACCATCTTGCTCAATGTCTTGCTGAAGGAATTGCTGGTGATCTTACTGGTGATCTTGCTGACCATCTTGCTGAAGGTATTGCTGGTGATCTTGCTGACCATCTTGCTCAAGATATTGCTGGTGATCTTGCTGACCATCTTGCTGACTATCTTGCTCAATGTCTTGCCAACGACATTGCTGGTGATCTTGCTGACCATCTTGCTGAAGGTATTGCTGGTGATTTTGCCGGTGATCTTTCTGACCATCTTGCTCAAGATATTGCTGGACATCTTGGTCAAGATCTTGCTGGTAATCTCGTCTAAGATTTTGCTGGTGATTTTGCTGACCGTCTTGTTAAACGTCTTGCTGACCATCTTGCTCAAGGTATTGCTGGTGATCTTAATCAAAGTTTTGCTGGTAAATTAGAATACAGTTGACAGCAAAATAAGTAGAACTTTGACAACTAAGCCCCAAAATTAAAAAGTAGAATAAATAAATTATGCATAAGTGGTTTAAATTGAATTTCAGGTTCTCTAATGAAGCGCTGACCGTGAGCAAGATCACCAGCAATACCTTCAGCAAGACATTGAGCAAGATAGTCAGCGAGACCGTGAGCAAGATCACCAGCAATACCTTCAGCAAGATGGTCTGCAAGATCACTAGCAATACCTTTAGCAAGATGGTCAGCAAGATCACCAGCAATACCTTCAGCAAGATGGTCAGCAAGATCAAGAGCAATACCTTCAGCAAGATAATCAGCAAGATCACCAGCAATACCTTCAGCAAGATAATCAGCAAGATTACCAGTAATATCTTCAGCAATACCTTCCGGAAGATCACCAACAATACCTTGATCAAGATAGTCAGCAAGATCACCAGTAATACCTTTAGCAATACCTTTAGCAAGATATTGATCCTTATGTCCAGCAAAATTACCAGTAATACCTTGAACAAGATGGTCAGCAAGACCTTGAGCAACATCGTCAGCAAGATCACTATCTATACCTTGAGCAAGATGGTCAGCGCTTCATTAGAGAACCTGAAATTCAATTTAAACCACTTATGCATAATTTTTTTATTCTACTTTTTAATTTTGGGGCTTAGTTGTCAAAGTTCTACTTATTTTGCTGTCAACCGTATTCTTATTTACCAGCAAAACTTTGATTAAGATCACCAGCAATACCTTGAGCAAGATGGTCAGCAAGACGTTTAACAAGACGGTCAGCAAAATCACCAGCAAAATCTTAGACGAGATTACCAGCAAGATCTTCAGCAAGATGGTCAGCAAGATCACCAGCAATGTCGTTGGCAAGACATTGAGCAAGATAGTCAGCAAGATGGTCAGCAAGATCACCAGCAATATCTTGAGCAAGATGGTCAGCAAGATCACCAGCAATACCATCAGCAAGATGGTCAGCAAGATCACCAGCAATTCCTTCAGCAAGACATTGAGCAAGATGGTCAGCAAGATCAGCAGCAATACCTTCCCGAAGATCACCAGCAATACCTTGATCAAGATAGTCAGCAAGATCACCAGCAATATCTTTAGCAATACCTTTAGCAAGATGGTCAGCGCTACATTAGAGAACCTGAAATTCAATTTAAACCACTTATGCATAATTGTTTTATTCTACTTTTTAATTTTGAGGCTTAGTTGTCAAAGTTCTACTTATTTTGCTGTCAACCGTATTCTTATTTAACATTTGTTTTAATCGGGAATTAATTAGAATTGATTACCGATTTTATGCAAGTCCGTATTCACTTCGTCACTTTGAGTTCGGATTTAAAAAAAAAATCATCCCGCTCATAGCGTGAATGGGAAGTTTCTATTTTCTGCGGACTGATTTTGTTGAGGTTTTTAGTGAAATCAGAATTTTCTCTGATTCGAAGTTTTAATATTAAAATAAACTCACTTCCGGAGTGAATTTCACCCCAAAAAGGATTCAATCCACGATAACTCCGCAAATTTTTCATAGTGGCATTTTTAAATCTCATTCTTTGATTTCTACTTTGTGATCTGCTGTCAACCTCTAATATTTGACATTTAAATTAGAGGCTATAGAACGCATTCATTCACCTGAACTTGCATGCGTTCGTTAATTTTTTTTTCTATTATTGCTTTAGAATTTTTTTTTGTTTTCTTTTTTTTTAAGTTTAATTGTTGGCCCCAACTTCCAGGCCCTGATGATTATATAAAATTTTATAAAGCCATATAAGTTTTCATAAGACCAATTTTATTATAAAACTTTATATGATTTTATATGAGTCACTTTTATATGATTTATATATGATCATATAAGAACTTTTTTTCCCGGGCAGCCTTAGGAGCTGATCCAGGCATAACTTTATTTTGTGTATATATATTTATTATTCTGAGTTACTTTATTATTATTATTTATAATAATAATAAAGATGGAAATTTAATGGATTTATTGATCGATACGCATAGGCTTCCAGAAACAGCTATGAAATTAGTCATGCAAACACACTGATAATCAATGCAAATAGAGTTTTTGGCCATGCATTGATTATCCCTCCAGCAATGACCACATAAAATGGGTAGGCACGAAGAATTATTTATTGCAACATTATTCGATTTGCAAAAGTATTTGCCAACATTTGAACAGAGTAAATGCCACGGATCACTGCAATCTAAGCTATTATCACAAGAATACAGCAGATGTACTATGAAAATAAAAAATACAACTTGAATAATTTTATTTCGTAGATAAATAATGAATATTAAGTTCAATGACATTAACGACAGAGTACTTACTTTCGGCACATTGATGGGCAGACACTGATGTATTATTCTGTTTGCATTGACACTTATTATTCAAGCATCGAAATAAAACAGGATAACACTCATCATCACTATGGCAGTATCCAAATAAAGTTGGAGTACAAATAACTTTATTGAAGGCAAAAGTATTGGCCCCACAGATACACGTTTTATTAAAAGAACACACTGAGTTTGAAATCGTACAATCCGTATCTCTCTGGCATTGGCCTCCCAAGACAACTTATGAAAATAAAAATGAATGATTATTATTTACTAATTTTATTTTTCATGATTTCGACACTCACTGGGACCAGATATTTTATCTGACAAAGAAGGAGAGTTAACTTGATATTGACATTTATTGGCCAAACATATGAAAGAAGTAGGTTGGCATTGTACATTCCTTGTACAAAATGCTCCTAACAATGGTGCGCAAGTTAATGTATTTATCGAGATATATTTATGATTGCAAACACATTTATTGTCTTTTGAACACCTGGCAAATGAAATTGCGTTGCAGTCAGACTGTTCCTTACAAGTTTCGTTTAAATAAACTAGAATAATAAACATAAACATCAAATTAAAAGAATTATTGATCAATAATTTACATAATGGCAAATCGTTTGACGTACTTGGAATACATCTCAATCCGTAATAAGTATGATTGGTTTTACATTGACATAAATTGTCAATACATACAGCATTGTCTGTTAAACATATATCGTCATTCTGGCACCATTTACTGAATGCTACCACGCTCTTATTATTTTTAAAAATATATTTATTAGGGTCACAAATACATTTCTGCTCCTGAGGGCATGTTGAATGATCGATGTAGGTCTGTCAAAACGAATCATTTTCACATGGCGTACCTAAACGTATTGCTTCAAATAAATAAAGAAAAAAGTTAGAACATTATAATGTGATAAAACGATAATGATAATTGCCATCGTTTTTAATTCCTAGAACGACCAAACAGAATTTCTTTTGTTGTTTAGTATTGTCATGCTATTAGATTTTGTTCTTTTCATTAGCAATAAAAGCTATTAAGGATAAATATTAGCAGAGTTTTCATCGTAATTTCGTTGAAAATAAACTTACTGAGTTCCCATTTATTGTTCGATCGAGGAAGGTATGCAGATTCGCATTGACATCTATCGTTTACACATATTGAGTTGTTGACTTTGCACTGATAGGTCGCTTGACAAGGTACACCGAATAGGAGTAATAATGGTAAGCATGAAGTTCTATTCAGAGTTATAGTTTTAAATGAACAGACACAAAATTTTCGTCGAGAACATTTCGAAAATTCAACTTCTTTACACGCTTCATTATTTTCACAAGGAGAGCCGATTATCACTGCAATCGTGAAAAAACAATAGTAGCCTAATCAAAGAATGTAATATTAAATATATATATATATATATATATATATATATATATATATATATATATATGTAGGATTTAAGGTTGTAAGGACATATCAAATCGCTACTTAAATTATAAAATAAGAGTCCAGATTAAATATTAACGTGATATTTATTACGTGAGTATAGAAGCGATGTATAATAAATCGTAGTCGACACTTAACTAACTATATATATTAGTTATATATGTGTGTGTGTGGTTCGCCAGTGGTGACAGTGCTCGAAACTCACCGAAATCGCCCAAGCGGGGACTAAAAGTTAAGGTAGCTATCGCTACAGTACTTTCCTTCTTAAAAAAAAAAAATGTAACATACTAATAAAATACTAACAAAGCTATTTACAAACAAAAAAAAAATAATACTGATTGACAATTGATTTAAAAAAAATTATTTATCGTTGTTGACGAAGTAAACTGGTTTCATACGATCTATTGAGATCGCCGTGTTAGCACGCTTGTAATTTACGATAAAGTATTTATCGTGTCTCGCGATGACTCCAAATGGGCCTTCGTAAGGTGCTGAGAAGGATGGTCCAATCTGATTATTGCGCACTAAAACGTGGGTACAGGTTCCCAGGTCCCTGAAACAAAAAACAGAACGTGTTCCATGACGCGATGTTTCGGCCGGTGCCAGGTTATTAAAATGTGTTTTCAAGTCTCGCAGAACACCTGGTGCATCCGCGTGTTTGTTTGAGGGGACCAATAGTTCTCCTGGTATGCGGATTGGCTCGCCGTATACGAGCTCAGCGGGTGTGGCTTGTAGATCTTCTTTCCAGGCTGCTCTAAGCCCGAGCAAGACGGCAGGCAAGGCGTCGAACCAGGTGTCATTGTGACATAGCAGTGCGGCCTTGAGTTGTCTGTGTAGACGCTCTACCAAGCCGTTGGAAGCTGGGTGATACGGCGTCGCGCATAGGTGTCTAGTTCCCAGGATTCTCATCAGTTCGGCGATTTTAAGTTTGTTTGGCGCTAGTCGTCTTGCTTTGCATGCGATTGGTGGTCCAGGAGTAGTTTTAATGTGATGAACTACACAGTGTTTTTTTTTGGCTGTGATTCCTTCTGGGCGAGTGATTGCTGGGTACTTTTTTAGTAGTTCGTGATACTTTGTCTCACCTTCTACCAGTTTGATGCAATTGGCATCCTCTTGGGTTGAGTGGACTTGGGAGTTGAGACCCGTGGTGCCGTCGCGCAATTGCTTGTTCTTGAGGTCGACTAGTAAGTTAAAATGGCTCAAGAAGTCAGCTCCAATAATCGGCTTGGTGACGTCAGCTATTATGAATTTCCAGGTGAAGTCTCTGCGCAGACCTAGGTTCAGAGATAACGTGATGAAGCCGTATGTTTCGATTAGAGAACCGTTTGCGGCACGTAGTTGATAGTTCACTGGCGCTGGCTTGTATTTTAGCTGTTCATATGGATATACGGATAGATCAGAGCCAGAATCCACGAGGTAAGGTGTATTGGTGGCTAAGTCTGTAATGAACAGGTGATTTGAGGATGCGAGGGAGTCGCAGTTCGCCTCTACTGGCTCCCGCTGGAGTTTCCCGGGTACTTGCAGCCTGGAACACAGCGATAGGCTTTGGCTCCGTATTTTTCATGGAAACGACAGAGACCGGACTTCTTAAGTCGAGGTTTCGACTGACTGCGATGTGAGCTCTCAGAACGAGAACCTTGTCCACGGAATGACTTCCTTCCCCGCTCCTGTTGGAGGTTTGCTGTTAAAGCTGCGAACTGTTGGCACAATGAAGCGACTACCTTCTCCAGCGACGAGGTTTCCGTCAGCATTGGTGCAGAGGGTGATTCTGAAACAGCAGTAACCTGCTGCCTATCGGGGTAGACTTCGTGGATTTTGTCAGCGGTCTTAGCGAGTTGGTCTAATGTCGCGTCGTCCGGCGACACAGAAAGCAACTCCTGGGTTTTCTTGGGGAGATTTGCGAGCCATTTTGTCCGGATTACGTCCTCGCTGACCTTGGGTGCGTACGCCCGTAGTTGGCGTAGGAATTGAGACGGGATGTAGTCCCCTATAGCTTCACCGTCCAAGAGTTTCTTCAATTTGGATGCCTCAGAGGCCGAGTAACACTTGACTAGTGTTTCTTTGAGCTGGGTGTACGGAGTGTCTGCTGGTGGAGTAATTATCATAGCTTCGACTTCCAGAGCGGCGTCAGAATCGAGGAGAGCAACGGCGAAACTAAACTTCTTTTTCTCATCGATGACGTTGTACGTCTCGAAACGCGCTTCCATTTGCGCGAACCATAGCACGACCGTTTTCGGGTTAAACGGGGGTGGTGGAGCGGTAAACATTGGCGCTGGATTGACTGCAGCGGCGGCCGCAGCAGCAGTGGCGGCTGCGGCGAGCTCTTCGTCTTTCTTTGTCATTGTCTGTCTTGTATGCACTAACACGACACTATGATGTCACTCACACAGCACGCGAGGGTCACGTGATGGCGAGAGAGAACGAAAGAGAAAGAAAAAAAAGGTAAAATGCACGAGATTCCTGCGTGAGTTGCGCGCTAACAAAATAATTCTTTTCACCAATTTAATTTGCACTAATGGTCCCTTAAATTATTCACCAGCGCGGCAAAACGTCCAAAAGTTGCCCTGCAATGCACCGGGGGTGATGAATTAATTTATTTTACTTATTTTCGGGTTTTTGAAAAACGTGGTTCTTACGTAATAAGCCGGTAACACGTGTTTGTTCTGGTTCATTCACGTTTTAATCGCGTTTTGATTACGATTTTAATCACGTCGGGGTCACCAATGTAGGATTTAAGGTTGTAAGGACATATCAAATCGCTACTTAAATTATAAAATAAGAGTCCAGATTAAATATTAACGTGATATTTATTACGTGAGTATAGAAGCGATGTATAATAAATCGTAGTCGACACTTAACTAACTACATATATTAGTTATATATGTGTGTGTGTGGTTCGCCAGTGGCGACAGTATTCGAAACTCACCGAAATCGCCCAAGCGGGGACTGAAAGTTAAGGTAGCTATCGCTACATATATATATATATATATATATATATTTTTATATATATATATATATATATTTATATATATATCTATATATATATATATATATATATATATATATATATATATATATATATAATATATACATATAATATATACATACATATATATTAGGGTGGTCGTTAAAAATTAAATTTTCTCAGGCGCCCTATACAAAACTTCTGCTAAGTGAAAAAATACGTGGGGAATTTGGTTTTTTCGTTTTGAGTGAAAAGAACACGTGCCGAAGGACGATCTAAGTTCATTTTTCGATATGATTGCGGTTTTTTTCAAATATCTCATGAAATATGCAGATTAGAGGAAAAAATCATAAAAACAATTTTGTAGGAAATTAAATTTTTGACAAAAAAGGTCATGTTCAATTTTTTTATAAAATGTGTATTTATGAAGATATTTTAAAAAAACTTTTTTTAGATCTGATGAATTGAGCGTTTTAAGGATTACAAATTTTGAAAATAACATTCTTCTAAGTATATAGAAACTGTAACAAGCATTAATAATTGATATGTTACGAGTTACGAAGTTGTCTATATTTATGAAAAAACGTTATTTTTAACATTCGTTATCCTTAAAATGCCCAATTGATAAGACCTAAAAAAGTTTTCTTTAAATATCTTCATAAATACAGATTTTATAACAAAAATGAATATGACCTTTTTTGTCAAAAATTTAATTTCCTACAAAGTTATTCTCATGATTTTTTCCTTTAATCTGCATATTTCATGAGATATTTGAAAAAAACCGCGATCGTATCAAAAAATGAACTTAAATCGTCCTTCGGCACGTGTTCTTTTTACTTAATACGAAAAAACCAAATTCCCCACGTATTTTTTCGCTGAAAAGCTTTTAATAGGGCGCCCGAGAAAATTTAATTTTTAACGACTACCCTAATATATATACATACATATTGTGACGTTATTTTTTGTAAGAGGCTTGGATCGAAGTGAACGTCACAAGCACCAACTGACTTTGTTGTATTTACGAGCATAGTAACTCAAGACTTAGAATTTAGCGTACATGTATTAGCGATTTTGATACAGATTTTTGATTTTAGTTATAGTTTAAGAATAAAATATAGAGTAACGTCTGCCTACAGATACAGCTGTTAATAAGAAAAATATATAGTAAAGAGTTAGAATCAGAATTGTGGAAATTAAATATGGAATATTGTTTGAGATTTTAGTTTGAGATAATGATAAAGTTTGAGTTTTGGTTTACAGCTTTGGAATTTTGAGTATGTGGAGAAGTCAGTGTTACCGTGGAGCGGGACTTGAATTAGTCACCCGGTATCATCTGATGATAGTACCTAGTTCTATCCCTATGAGACTTCCATGTGGATTGCATAGGTCTAGCTGAAATGCTAGCGCTCCAAAATACGGACTATGGATTAAGTACATGAGATCAGTCTTTTTTGTTATTATGATTGGAAGGACTCAGCGATAATTTAGTGACCATTATCGCTGTGGAAGCCGCTATTTCTGGTCATTTTTGGAGTTTTGGGTTTAGTTGGTAGGCCTCAGTGGACAGTTTTGACCAGTGTGCTGCTGAGGGTAACCGTCGGTCACTTAAATTTTGGAATTTGGTCTGCGATCTCAACCGAAACCAAGTCCAGGAGAGCAACCACATTGGGATATCCATGCTCAATAGGGTGCGCCTTAAGTTATTGCCTGTTGAGTATTTGATATTGAGTTGGAGTTATGGAGTGAAGTGTAGAGTTGGTAACAATGGCAACAATGTTTTAGTTTGGGGAGTAGGGATTTGGGGGGATTCGACTCTGGTCGCTCGAGGCGAGCAGACGTGTGCAGAAATGGCGCTACAGTATCATGGCATTGCGGAAAGCTACCGATTCAGATTATTGTTACAGAAGTATTATTAAAACAGTGTAAGACGTTACTTGATATTTTATTCATCAGTAATCAGCTATGAAATAATTAGTATATTTATTAATAATTAATTGAGTTCTAGTCAAAGTCTCGAGATATCATGCTACTGTTTTAACTAAAGGAAAGTTAGAAGATCTGAGAGAATTATGAGAATATTTTTACAGTCTAGAGTCAAGTTCACAATTTGTTGTTAATATTATTTTATAAAATAATTATAAGAAATATGCTTAGTTATTGAACGAATTGTCGTCTGATTAACGTCAATATAAGACCCATGTATGTTAGTTTTACCATTTGATCAACGTAAATGTTCTAGAGTATTGGATCCATCATTTTTGGTCTAGTTCACCGAATACTAATCGAGCATCGGCTGGCTCCAGTTACTTAATTAATTAATTTATTTGTTTGTAAGGTTTTGATATGCATCAGTTAAATGACAATTTACTTCTGTTAGGATCAATTTTACTATTATTATTAGATTCAGTATTTTGTAATAGAGAAGAATTATTTGTACAAAGCTACGGTATTTTGGGTTATTGTTAAATCGAGATTTGAGATTATTTTTGTTAAATAAAAATTGCAAATCCACTGATAATCTACCTGAATTTGGAACGATGTAACCCGGACCACTCCCTCTCTCCATAAGCCTACACACTGAGCGACACCATGGCATACCGTAACTCTGTTTTTAGTTTTCCAGTCTCTGTTTTTGTTTTTGCTTATGAGTTCTGAGCATTTTGTTAAGTTTTAGTTTTAGTTTTAATCAGTTTGCGTGGTTTCGGGATAATTCCACAGATCAAAAATTTATCTAATTTTCATGATTTACTGGTTTGGTGATTCCAGTGATAAAAATTACCTGGCGCCCTATTCGTATTGAGACTGGAGGCTAAGGGCAGAGAACGAAGTTATGACGCAAAGATGTATCGCATAGCGTATATAATTTTTGCGTTATAATATATATATACATATATATATATATATATATATATATATATATATATATATATACACAATATCATATTTCATTTCAGGAGGACACCCAAGAAGAGAATCAATGATTTTTTTTTTTTTTTTTTTATATTAATTCACCATGTATATAGGCCATCGGTCTGTCACATGGTATACAATTACAACTCAGCTCAATTTTTTTTTTCCTATGCCCGGTTTGTGCGGCTGTGGCCCGACTTGTGCTTGTACTGTACTGCATCATTACGGTGATGCCCTACTACCTCCCTTAGTGCAATGGAGATGCAGTGGCGTAGGAAAACCACAGAGAAAACCTAGCTAGTACAGTTTCGGTTTGAGTGAAGCTCCAGTGGTCGATAAAATTCCCATTTTACCGATCACTGGATCTTCATCCCGTGCCTAACGGTCGGAGACCTTCGTTCGAGCCCAACGCGTGGCTAAACGGTCACCCAGCCAAGTTGTAATCATGCTCGATACTACTTAACTTCGGTGATCGCCCGAGCCACGTGTGTGCCGAACGGCTACCTCAGCCGCTAGAATCAATGATTTATATAATTAAAGAACTCTGACTTTCCAAGACAAAATGAAACATCAAAATTTGTTTAAAAAAAACAAAAAAAAAAGTTAAATTTGTTATCGTATTGAAACACAATTATTATGTTTGTTATTACTTTATTTTTTTTTTTTTCCTTGTAATTTTCAAAATTTTAATTACGATTTTTAGAGATTTCCGTAAGTCTCCAAAAAAAATCGTAAGCAGCACTTGATTAAATCTGTCGATCGTACACTTATGAAATACATCTTTTTTAAGTCATATTTCAATCTTCTACAAGAAGCATGCTGACAGAAATTCGTCAAGTAACGTGCTCAAGACAATGTTACTAAGATCTACATTAATGAATTTTTTATCGAATTTTATGGAACATCTCCTATAAAATCCATGATAGTAAATAATATAAATAATGTGAGAAGTAGCAAGAAAAATAAAATGAAAACTATAAGCGTAAAATAATTAACCATTAATATTTTTTTGTAAAGATTTGATTACTCATGTTACATAAAAATGAAATAATCAATTTCTGGTTTAATATTTAATCGATTAATCAATAGATACGCAGAGATTTTTAGCGACTGGAATGAAATTTAATTTGCATGCACACTGAAAGTCAATGCAAGCTGAATTTTCAGTCGTGCATTGGTCGTCTCTCCAACAATTTCCACCTAAAATGGGTAGACATGTAGAATTGTTTATTGCAATATTATTCGATTTGCAAACACATTTGCCATCATTTGAACATTGTGAATGCCATAGATCACTACACTCTAAATCGTTGCTACAAGAATATAGTAGATTTGCTGTAAAATAAAATATTTAGATATTATCGAACGGAATAATCCAAATTCAACAATAAGTAATGAAAATCTTTTATATTATATGTAATGATAAACTATACTCACTTTTAATGCATTGATTTACAGACACTGATGTGAAATCGTGATTACATTGACATTTATTATTCAAGCAACGAAAAGGATAACATTGATCATCATTCGAGCAGGATCCATGTAAAATCGATACACAAGTTGATTCATTGAGTACCAAAGTATTACCGCCACAGACGCATTTATTATGAAGACCACATGTTGAATTTAATATCGTACAATCTGTATTGGTTTGACATGGGCTTCCCAATGCAACTTAATTAATTAGAAAGAAATGATTATTGCAAACGACTTAGTTTTTTTTTTATAACAAAGTGTGTGCTTACCGTGTACTGGTTTATTATTTGATACAGTCGAAAAATTAATATGGTATTGACATTTATTATCTATACATAGTAAATGAGCAGGTTGACATTCCACGTTTTCGGTGCAGGAAGCTCCTACAGTTGGTGTACAGGTGAACTTATTCATTGGAACATATTTATGTCTACAAACACATTTGTTATTCTCTGAGCACATCGCAGATGTTATTGTATCGCAGTCTGTATTCGCATGACAAGTTTCGTTTAAATACTCTGGAATAATCAACATAGATGGTGATTTAAGTGTAGAATCGATTAATCACTAGAATTATTACTGACTAATTGTCGTACTTGGAATACATTTGGATCCATCATAAATATGATTAATTTTACATTGACATATATTATCAATACACATAGCATTGTCTGTCATACATGTATCATCAGTCTGGCACTTGGCGTGAAATAAAATCACACATTTATTGTCTCTTACTACGTATCGATCATGGTCGCATACACATTTTTTATACTGGGAGCATGTTGAATGGTTGATGTGTCTTTCGCAAAATGAAATATTTTCACACAGCATACCTAAGTGTACTGCATTAAATAAAAAAAAAATAGTTTCATTTAATGTGTTAAAAGCATTTTATGATAATTGGTATTGTTGCAAATTCTAAAAACAACCAAACAGGATGCCTTTCGCTATCTAGTATTGTCATGCTATGAAAATCATTCTAATCGTTAAAAATTAAAGCTAAAACTTACTGAGTTTACATTCATTGTTCGATCGAGGAAAGTATTCCGATCTGCATTGACATGTATTGCTTACACATATGGAGTTATTAACTTTGCAATGGTAATTCATTTGACAAGGTACACCCAGTAACGGTAATAATGGTGAGCATAATGTCCTGCTTATAGCTATTGTGTCCAATGAACAGACACAGAATTTTCGTCGAGAGCATTTCGAAAATTTTACCATTTCACAGGCTTTATCTTTTTCACAAGGAAAGCCAAGTATCACTGCAATCGTAAAAAACAATAGTAGTATAATCAAAGAATGCAAGATTAGAAAAAAATCTAGGCATCGGTTGATTATGAATCAATTTTGAACTCTTTGAATACTCGTGGATGCGATTGTTTTTCATAAGCTTACTAAGCTCAAACGAGTTACATTTGATGTTTAAATTTGAAAATTTAAGAATTGGAAATAATTAATGAGCAAGCGTTTTGTAAATTGTTATTCATGATTACGTTCAATAAACGCGATGTATTCAGGCAGAAGTTAATGTAAGTGACCAAAAGAACGATTTAAGTGAGCTTCTACTCAGATCCGAGCTTTAATATTTAAAATATCCGAGAAAACCGTTAAAAATGTTTTCTCAATTCTTCCGATGATAATGTTATTGAAGCTAAAGAACAAGTTGCATCACGTCGCGTAGTGAATAAAAGAGGCTAGAAACATGAAAAGCTAATATTATCTTTGGATGATTTGGTAAATTATATACTGATCTATCCGGACTAAACAAGGTGAATTGTTAGATTTTTAATTATTCACATGGTCTGGGTTCGATTCCCAGTTCGGGCTATCTACATTTTTCTCAATTTATCTATAAATTGTTTTATTGAGAAGGTTTGCGTGTTTTAGGTTTCCACTATATTTAAATGGTTATAATTAAGTTCTATAGCTGACTAGATTTTAAAATTGATTAGATAAGTCACTCCAAAAACAATCGGAACTGTTTTTCACTATTTTGTTTGTTAGCGATATCTTTCGAACAAATGAAGTCGTTTCTGAAAAATATCAAAAGAACTAGAAAAAAAAAATTTTTTTTTCGTTTTTTTTTTTTTTTATATCTTGGAGTCTATTTGATAGATCGATCTGAAATCTTCACGAAAGTCGATGGCTAACGAACTGTGATTGCCGTAAAAACCATATCAATCGATCAATTCATTAAAAAAATATGAAGAGCTAACATTCTTACCTACGAACACACGCGAAAACACACGCGCATTCTTACAGAGAATGGGGTATCCTGAAAATAATCAGAATAATTTCAGAGGACCTTAAAACGTCGACATTTGAAGAAAACTTGATTTTCGAAAACCGGGGTGTAAACAATATCTTCCCGAATTTTCTAAAATTTACAATTTCTTAGCAGGACGTTGAAAATATTGAATCTCGAATTGAAGATTGTAACTATCGGCCAAATTTCATTTTTGTATTTTATAGAATTGCTGTACCACGATAAAATTGATACTAATCATTCAAGTTCATTTAAGTGTGACACATAAATAGCGTTCACTGATGACAAAATAATACGAGCTACAAACACTATGATCATCAAATTATTTGAATTACTGGTATAGTCAATAGCATATTTGAAGGCATTACATTTTGTAGAGAGCAGTATAAAAAGTTCGTTTGAGACTCGTTATTTCAGATCCAACGGGCTAGTACTGTGAATATTAATCAGAAATTATCTTTCTATACTCGACGAGTACGCTTCATTGACTTATATACTATTCTTCTGATCAAGCTCAATCTTATATTTCTTATAGCAAGAATATTGTTACAAAATATTTGGATCAAATTTGATTTCCACTTACAAACATTTATATTTATTCGAATAGTATTTAAAACTGATTTACTCACTTGGTAAGCATTGATTATTGAATTTTTCATGATTGCTTTTGCACTGACATAAATTATCAATACAAACAGCATTATCGGTTGCACATTTTTCGTCATTCCAGCACGGTGCTCCCAATGATGGTGCACAGTATGTATCATTTATTCTTCTATTATTTACTTTACAAATGCATTTGTAGTCTGCTGAACATTCTGCATACATAATTTCTCTACAATGTTCGTTATTGACGCAGAAAGCTTTCAACTTTGCTATATTTCGAGAGGAATAAATTTACGAAATTAAATTTGTAATTTGATATTAATAAGAAATATTGAAGTTGATGAATATAGTTTCTATTATTATATATCTATTCTAGATTGATCTTCAAAAGGCTACTCAGTGACTATTCGTCTCTTATTGCAGAGGGTCTCACACCTAAAATGATATTAGTAACTGTATCTCTCTTCTTCTATCGGATATTTCAATAAATACAAATTATAATTCAAAAAAGTTATATTTCTAGTTTTGTTACATAAACTTGAGAGCTTAAAGAGCTCACAAATATCAATTTCAGCTCAGGGGGGTCTAAAACATTAAAAGGATTGCTGCTAATTTGTAGAGACAACCGTCTTCCAGACTATTTTCGAAATATTCTTATGCGTACTTTAGAATGCGCTTGAGAATACCATTCATATAGTGGAACACGAAGTAGATATTGAGTCTACGGTTAATAATCAGTTACCTTTTTCGTTGCAGACAAAATATTTCTCTGGATTCTTCACTTTGCATGATGAAGTATTATCACAGCACGCCTGTCGATGATACGGGTTGCACTAAAAAGAAAAAAAAACAATAAATCTTATTAACATTAATCCTAAAAGTAATAATTTAATTATAGAAATTCATAATTACCATTTCATTGGTCTTCGCACATTGGATGTGTGGTGCTACATTACTTCCATGTACTTGATAAGCACATAATGATAATAAAACGGAAATGATGCTGAAATCAAAGATGATTATGTTCACGAACATTATACAATTTTATTCTTTATAATGTATTTAGTGAAGTATGAATAGTGAGTATTCACAAAATGGAATTTTTTTCAGATTTATAATATAAAAAACTATACTGCTTATTACAGTCTAACAATAAATTGATATTATTTGATAACTCGACAATTACTTAATGGCTTCGTATCTTAAAGTGCTAATAATATAGAGACGCGCAATAAACATTATCTATATAATGAATATCCCACCTACCGATTCTTATATTTTCTAAAGAAATGAAATAAAATTAATCACTAGATAATTTCCGAAAAACCAAAATTTGTGTGAGCAATATATAGTTATACATAAACGTATATATTTAGCAATGTACTACACTTTTCAAAACATTCATATTGTATTACATGGGAACTCAAAAAAAGTATAGATCTATGTAGAAAAGTATGGATTTATCTAAGAATCAATAGAAATGAATGTATAAATCTATGGATTTATCAAAGAATCTATGTAGGAAGCCATATGCATCTGGATTTCTATATGCGATATCTGCATAGGAAATTGTAAGTAGCTGGTTTCCTTTCCGAAAATCCATGTAGGAAACTATGTGTTTTCGGATTTCTATATGGAAACTAGATATAGACAAGGATATATCGATTTCTATGTGAGATATTTGTGTAGGAATTGGGATTTCTAAGTAAGGAATTTCTATAGAGTCCGGAGTATTCGGATTTCTGTGTCTATCGCCTATTGATACGCGTATATGAATGAATGAACAGATTACTTTTCTATTGTCAGGATATTTTTCAATGAAAAATTGATGAATTAATGCACTTTATATCAGTATTTGTAATAAATTAATCATTTACTAACTAACTGAAGAAGTATTACATCAGTACAGAAGTTACTAATTAATTTGAAAAAACACTAAATTTGAAATCGTATGAAGGTATGGTATTCCAGGAAAATTGATTAGGCCTAACTTCCGATTAGGTCGCCCCTCATGATCTCATGAAAATTTCACAGAATTTTGTTTTTGTAAATGAATAAGATGTTTAATACTGATTTTCACCGGAGAAGCTGAATAATTCGATATTTTTAATGTTATAGTATAAAACACACAACACCAATACACACTTAATTTTTCAATAATTGATTGGTTAGTCAACAACAGATAAACGCGTGAATTTGAAGTGTAATAATACCATTAATCTACTAAATGACAATCTCTAACTAACTAAGTTACATAAACATACAAAACATGTACGCTTCTTATAGCATTTCTATTGTCACGATATTTAAATATCGCGGCAGTCTCACATTTGGTCAGCGAGCAACAGATGGCAGCACACGCTGCTCACACGTCTCTATATACATTATTATTATTATTATTATTATTATTATTATTATTTTATTTACATGTGTAATTTTGTTTTAATTATTGTATTATTTTCAATGAATTGTTTCATTAGGTATAAATTGGCTAGTGATCAGGAAAATTCGCTGACTACAACAGGCATAGAATCACATTTTTAGGATGCTGGGGAAACAATCATTAATTTAATTAATGTGCTTGTAATTATTGGGATTGCTCGGCGCATGCGCGGTGACGCAACAGTTGTCATCAACAAATTTATTATGTTGTAACTTAATTTAGAGATGTAAGGCATCAATCATTGACTGATTTTGCATTGTTTATTAATTTTAATTATTAATGCAATAAACAAATGGGCATTTAACGATGGGAACATGCGAAGTTACACAGTCGACATCAGGAAATTGGTCATTGGTATTGTTCAGAATTAACATGCGACAGAGATAGTTTCCCCATTGGTTGAAGTGAGATACTGATATACAAAATGGCTGGCATAAGAATCACGTGCTGCCATGGTCTGACGTGGATAATCTGTTGTTAAGGCAGTGTGTGTGCTGGTTGCTGCCACTAAATTATTTTTTTTGTGACGCCATTGGCTTTATTGTAATTAATTACATTGAGTATTGTAATTATTATTAATTGTCGGAGTACAATTAATCTGTGTCATTTGGTATATCAGCCAAGGGAGCTTTGTACGTACTAATTACATCAACAACTGTAAGTACTTTTGGTAATTCATTGGCGTGTAACTTTGCGTTCCCGCGTTGGTGGCCATTTGCACTTGCGTGTATATATATATATATGTATACCAGGAATTAAATATGAAGTGGCTTGTGTGAAGTTGGCTACAGAATATAGGAATTTTTCTAGTTGGTAGTAGTTAGTTGCATTTGATGGTGAACTATAGCTAATTTGGAGGCCCAATTAGTGGCTACACCATGTGAAAACTACGATCAAGATGGTAAAGAAGTATAAAATATAGATATCAAAAAGTGGTACTCAACCACTTTAAAATTACTTTCTACTTATTTATTTATTTATAATTTTTTGTTTGTAAATCGTTATTATTTTATTTTATTTAATGAATTAAATAAATTTTGGGTTGATTATAATTTAATTGAATTTTCAAATTTAATTTAATTTAATTAAAAATAATATTATTCATGAATAATTAAAATTTTTGTAATTTTAAGTACATTTTTTTTTTTTTTTTTTTATGTATCATATTATAATTTCATTGTATTGAATTGATTAATTCAATTTTAAGTTAATTCCAATTCAAGTTATAGTTATGAATTTGTATTTGATTTATTATAAATAATATTATTTGATCAGAAAATTATATTTTCGTAACTTTGAAGCAGAATTCGTTTTTTTTTTTTTTTTTTTTTTTTTTCTAAGGTATGAGATTAATTAATATTGGAATACACGAATTCGAAAATTATGAAAATTATTGTTTTTTATTAATTTTTTTGTATTAAATGACTACACGCATGCGCGTTGTTACATTGCGCGCGATGTTTTGAATTGCTGAAAACAATAACATAAAGTTTTGGTATGTCAATAACTATTATTTTTTGAAATAAAAAAAACATTCATTAATGGTTTTTTTACTATATCACTGAATAATATTAAATATATAAAAAAATATAAAATCATCATTCCCAGAAATCTTAAAATATTGTAAGATTATTTCATTAGCAAAGCGTTGAGATAATCATGTTAACAATTATTGACCCAATGATTTGATTGTTCATTAATTTTTTGTTTTTGTTATTTAAAAAAAATATTTATGTTCTAAAGAGTATACCTATAGAAGAAGAATTTTATTTATGTTTGATTGAAATAGTTTAATAACTATCGCTAATTTTGTATTTAATAAATTCAATTGCAATACAAGTACAAATAGTTATTGTAAATTTAATGTGCGTAAAAAAGGAGTGATAAACTCGAATTTATAACAAAACTACCGTAGTTTATAGAATCTGTTCCAATGACAAAGTCATATTGGTGATGCAGTTATGGGCAATACTTCGAGAGTTCGAATCCTCTGCTGAGGATAGTATTTTAATTTTTTAATTTTTATAATTATTCGAACTATAATTAATTAAATAATTTATTGTCTATTTACTTATTTTTACAATTTATCATTTGCAATTGAGTATAAATAAAAAATACATACAAGTATTTCAATTTGAATAATCTTTGCGAGCTTGAAAATAGCCGAGTGCTGTGGTTCGTCCAACAGGTCAACCGATTACTAATGTTTTTCTTTTTTTTTTTTTTAAGTTAATTAATTGGTAGCTTTATAAAGGTTTCTTATATTTATAAACTTTCTTTTATTAAATAATTATGGTCGATAATTTAACAGGTCTGAAATCTATCACGCTACTTGGAGTAAACCCAAGAAAACAATGACGATTTACAAGCAATAAGTCATAAAATGTACCGATAGTAAAAGGGATTAGGATCTTTCTATGTGTAGCCTTTTTCCTCCTGTGAGGCTTATTTTCAATAGGTTTTTTTTTTTCAGCCATAAAATACAAAATATAAAAATATTTTAGCTACCGATTTCTATCCCACATATTTTTCAATTCATTAATTTATTGCTAATTAATATTCAAGTATAATGTACTCTACATTTTATCCGTATTTTTATGTTTTTTACGTCTCGGCTTACAATAAAACCAGGATATTTTAATTATTTTTATTAATTGAACATTCTGATTAATATTTAAAGTTTGTTTTTTTCGCTCGAACTTTTATTCATGCAATTGTAAAAGCACAACATTGATAAATAAATTAAGTCTCCTTTTTTCTTGAATTTAATAACAGTGTTCGGCAAAAAAAAAAAATTTCATTATTAATTATTTAATTAAAGAAAAAAATAATAATTAGTGGTGTAATTATTACTAATTTTTCAATAAATTGGTAATAATTCACGACAAAAAAAAATTAATGAATTTAATTAAAATTTATGCATAGATATATTATTAATTGAAAAAAAAATTATAACTTATTGAAGATCGATTACTAATTACAAAAAAAAATCTATCTTTTAAATTATGATTTGACGAACTTATTCAGAGCTTGGAAATTAGAAAAAAAAATTTTTGAATTTTTAACAAAAATCAGAAAAGTGTACCAGCTAATTATTCAATACCCAAACAATTAACAATTCATGCGAAGCATTATTAATTTTTTTTTCTAATTAGAAAAGTTTGTTCACTAATTAATAATTTTTGTAAAAAAATTAGAAAAAATTTTCAGCAAATTACTAATTTTTCTAAAAAACTTAGAATTTATTTTCAGCTAATTACTAATTTTTCTAAAAAACTTAGAATTTATTTTCAGCTAATTACTAATTTTTCTAAAAAAATTAGAATTTATTTTCAGCTAATTACTAATTTTTCTAAAAAAATTAGAAATTATTTTCAGCTAATTACCAATTTTTCTGAAAAAATTAGAATTTATTTTCAGCTGATTACTAATTTTTTTTAAAAAATTAGAATTTATTTTCAGCTAATTACTAATTTTTTTTTAAAAAAGAATTTATTTTCAGCTCATTACTAATTTTTTTATAAAAATTTAAACTTATTTTCGGCTAATTATTAACTTATCAGACAAATAAGGAGTTTTTTTTTCTGCTCATTGTTTAGTTTTTCTGAAAAATAAGACATATGTTTGCATTGAAAAGTAATAAACTTTCGCAAATAATTTGAAATTTTTTCAGTGTACTATTAATCTTCCACTTTAAATTAAGTATTTTCTTCTGCAATAATGAGAACAAATTTCTATATTGCGTTGGTATTCCCTATTTTATTCAATATGGTTTTATCAAAATGAATTATTATAATAGTTGAAAAATAGTTGGATTAATGATGACAAGTCAGATTTAAAGTATGTTGATATCTGATAATAAATAAATTAATTTTTTAGATATTAAAATCCTTAATAAAAATAACAGATTTGAATTGCAACTTTTCCAATTTTTGTAGAAGTAGAAAAGAAGTAGAAAATAAAAAAAAAAATTAGTAACCTCAAGTTTCTAATTTTTAGATATGGACTTCATTTTTTTTCATCATGCACGGTTCCTGAGTAATCCTAAGAGAACTGACGCAAAAAAAATTTTCTAATTATTATTTTTTTCATTTTTACTCAACGTTTTTGGTACTTTTTACACAACGTTAATTGTAACTTGAAAAATAATTTTATTTGATTCTTAGGGAAATTACTATAATGGCAGATGACGGTAACGAAATTACTTCGAGCCAAGAAAGTTTTGACATTGAGATGGATAATTCATCCATAGTTAATACACCTTTAGGCGTAGTTCAAAACATTGATGCGCGTAGAAATGATTTGTCTGATGAGTGTAGGAAACGCCCGTATCTTGATGGAAAGTTTTTTGAGCCAGATCTCAATCAGTCAACGTTGAATGGTACAATTGTCGGGATTTGTCAATTATGCCGAATTGAAAATAACAAAACTCATAGCATTAAAGGATCATTACATGTACCATCAAATTACAGTTCACACATTAAGGTAAAAATGAAATAATCGGAGAGTTCACATCATTTCAAATAACTCTGGATTGTCCGAGGGACCAGAAATTGCGATCTTATTTTTCAATTTGATTTAATTTGAAATGATTCCACAGTTTTAACCATTTCAAATGATTTTAAATTGACCGACGAATTAGAAATTCCAAGATTAATTTTTTCATTTAATTCAATTAAAAATAATTCGACAATTTGAATCATTTTAAATGATTTCAAATCATAGTATAATAATTTGTTATTTTTTAATTTAATATACGAAAAATAACAAACTTAAAAATTTTTTTTTTTTCAATGTATAACACGGAGTTTGGGTGTCAATATAGGGAATCTCAACATTCTAAACACTAAATTTTATGATACGTGCACTGACAGAACAATTTATTTGAGCCAAATAAATGGATTTATGTGACTGAACAAAATCATTTATTTCATTCAAATATATATTTGTTTATAGTTAACAAATCTTGGTCGAAAAAAAATTTCAAACGAAGATTTGCTAATTTTAAACAAATCACTATTTCATTCAAATAAACTATATCTTTCTCTCAAATAATTACTAACTGAGTCGATTCAACTATGAGATTTATTTACCCGAAAAAAATCTTATTTGGCTCAAATAAATTGTTCTCTCAGTGTGTCCGTACGGTATTTGAATATATTTTTTAGAAATTTCTTTGAGAAATTAGCGTGAATTTTTTTATTTAATTCTTATCGTTGAGCACAAACTTTCGTATTTTGGTAATTAGTCATTACTAACAATCAACACTTTTTTTTGCATGCCTTCGAACGCAAGAGCGTTTGAGGTAATGACTTTTTAATGACTTCTCAAAATCATTTAATTTTTCCAACGTAAACTAATTTTACAATTTTTTTAGAAAGTTCATCGAGATAAATATGATGGATATAAAGAATATGTTTCTGCAAAAAGACAAAAAGTTAATGAAGAGAAGAAAGATTTAAAAACATATTGTAATTTCTCACAAGCACGATTTGAAGAAAATGTTGTTAACTACATACTCGAAACGTTAGTTCCATTCAATACTGTAGAGTGTGAAGCTTTTCGTAAAATATTTGATGGTACGGTAAATGTATTATTTATTGATATAAACTAAAAACAATTTTATTTATCCCTGATTAAACAAAACCATTCACTCGATGATGAATGCATGTCGATATAGTATTAAATTTAAATTGCTTTGAATTGTTTTAAATGATTTTTAATCGTTTCGAATAGGTTTTTTTAACTTCCCGCTAAGAAAATCGACGATTTTCGAAAATTTCGGGAAGTTATTGTTTTCACCCCGATTTTCGAAAATCGAGTTTTCATCAGATGTCGACGTTTTGAGGTCCTAGGAAGCTATTCTGACTATTTTTGGAATGATGTCCGAGTGTGTGTATGTGTGTGTGTGTGTGTGTGTGTGTGTGTGTGTGTGTGTGTGTGTGTGTGTATGGATGTAAACTCTTTGTAACTTTTGAACCAATGAACCGATTCGGATGTTTAAGGCGGCGATTGAAAGAGCTTGTTGGCCATCAACTTTCCTGAAAATTTCAGATCATTTGATCAAATAGATTCGAAAATATCTGCGAATTACGAAAAAAAAAAATTTTTTTTTCTTAGTTTTTTATTGATTTCTCAGAAACAACTCATACGATCGACTTCAAAATCTAATCAGCTCTAGTACTCAAAAAAACGCGTCGATTGCCACCTCAAACATCAAAATCGGATAGTTCGTTCGAGAGTTATCGCGGGAGAAAGAAATGGTGAAAAACGGTTTTTTCTAAATATTTTCGAAACGACTGACGCGATCGATTTCAAATTTTCATCAGCTCTAGAATTCAATAAAACGCGCCATTTGCCACCTCAAACGTCAAAATCGATCAATTGGTTCGAAAGATATCGGCATTGAAAAGTTAAAAATATAACATTTTATGTTATTTTTCCTGGATAAATCATAATATAACCTACTAAAATGTGTCTGAAGTCATACTAACTCATCCTTTATATGGTAACTTTCGATACATAATGTCATCGAACTTGGTTTTTAGTTTAAATCATAATATAAACAATAAAATCGATAAAACGTAGGTTTCAATATTTTTCCCGGATATTTCATATTTGATTGTATCTCACATGAGTCAACACTCATTTAAGTCTTCATTTGAATTTCTGGCATTAATTTCTGCCTGAATACACTTATTTTATTGAACGTAATCAGGGATTAAATTTTAAAAACCGCTTCATTAACAATTCTTGATTCTTATATGAATTTTCGAACTTCAGCATAACAAGCAACTTGTTAAAGCTTGAAAAGATCGTAAAAAAACAACCGCATATGAAAGCATTTTCGAGCTCGAAGAGCTCGAAAATATATCTACACCAATGTTTTTGAGGTCTTTGAGGTCGAAAACAGCGGGAAGTTTTGGGGCTGGCCCGCAGGGCCAACCGACGCCCAGATTTTTTAGTCTGAAATAGACTGTTAAAATACAAGACTACCCGGGAAAAAAAGTTTTTATATGATCATCAGTGTGGCGCGGTTATCTTAAAGAAACATACATTTGGTGCATTATTTATGTAAGATATATCGATTTGATTTAAGTAGTGCTATAGATTATAAATACTGATGAGTAAAAAGCAGACTAGAGAAGCAAGCAGACAAGAGAAGCAGCAAGAGAAGAAGATAGAATTATCAGATATGAGTATGAAATTTTTCTAAAATTTAGAAATTTTTTGTGAACAAAATAATAAATACTCTGTTAATTATTAATTATAAAATCAATAATTGTTGAATTTTTTTGCAATTAAAATTTTTTTTTCGGATAATTTTAATTTTTGTTTCAATTAAAATTATCGATACTCAAATTTTTTATTTCGAGATATTTAATAAAGTAAGTCAAAAAAATACTAATTTTTTGAAAAAATTCGTAATAATTTTTAATAAATTATTAATTAATTGAAGAATTAATTATTTAAGCGAAAAATAGTAATGAAAATACTATTTTTGCCCGACCCTGTTTAATAATACGATATACATCCTAGGGGCCTTAGCAGGCACAGGTATAATGAACCGTACTTAAATTATTGCTGATGATTTATGCTTAAATGAGTCCGTATGAGAGACGCGAACTGTAAAGACATCTTCCTTCAAAATATACATACGGTTTTGTGACAAATACATATTACCATCTAATTTTCAGCGTGTAATGAGCCCCTAATCAAAATTGTTTTTATCACACATGCACCCTAAACGCAAGCGCAGTATTTTATTTTCTAAATTTTCCATCTACTTAGGTACTGAATAATTTTTATTTACAGTTTAGTTCTTAATACATTTGGGCTGTACGCTTCTGTTTTTCAAGTGAACCTATGGTAACAACAAGAGAGTATGAACACTGGGTCGAAAAGTTTGACCAGTACTATAATAATTCGGTGATAAAACTAATACTTTTCACGTAAAATATTTCCTTACGCATAATCTCACTCTACTCTTACCTTCAATTTCATTGGATTTTTTGATAGTTTAAACAAATAAGACACAAAATTGATAAATATTAACATCATATAGATAAACTTTATTTATAATTATCAAAATTACATTTTTTCAATTTATAAATATGTAAAAATTAATAGAATTTTTTTTTTTTTAAATCCCATATTACTAAATTGATACTAATATAAATAATTTAAATACTTCATAATTGTTAGCTATAAATAATAATAGTGCTTCAATAAATTAATTCAATTAACCTTCTTCGTGTTGATCGTCAATTTCCACCATTATAAAATTATTATTATTATTATTATTATTATTATTATTATTATTATTATTTCTTTTTTAGTGAAATACTCAGGGGGTTATCCCCGGTAGTCCGACTCTACCGAGAGCCTCACCTGAGCGCCAAATCGTTACTGCTGCGATGCTTCATCAACAAGATGATCAGCATGCGCAGCAGGCCAAGTTCCGTTGCCTAAGTAAACGGAGGGATCCGAGAATTACAGCCTTTTGCATCCGCGAAGCCAAAAACTCAACTTGCGATAAACAAGTTGGGATTTCAGCCAATGCAGACACAAAAGTCTGTTTCATCCCTCCTAGGACGCCAACAATGAGTACGACAAGCTTGACACGGAAGCCTGGGTAAAGCTTGCCAATTTCAAACAGGAGATCCTGATATATCTCGTGTTTGTGCTCCTCTTTTACCGTGATGTTATACTCAGCTGGAGCTGAGAACTCAATAACATAAATGTTACGAGCGGTTTTATCGAAGAGCACAAAATCAGGTTTATTATGGTCGATTTTCCGCGTTGTTGCGAATGGCACGTTCCAATAAATACGGCAACTGTCATTCTCAACAACTTGCGGAATATCTCCTGGCAGGTAAGGCAGCACTGGTGTTTTATCGATACCGTGCGTGTGTCTAAGATGGTAATAAAGTACTCGCAGAGCAGCATTATGGCGCTGGATGTATGCGTTTCTTGCCAGCACAGGACATGCTGACAAAAGATGCATGAGCGTCTCTGGATGCTGTTTACAAACCCTACACAAAGTGTCGGGTAGCTGCGTCTGGAGCACTTTAGCACGGTATTCGAGAGTGTTTATAACACCATCTTGGCAGGCAAAAATATATCCTTCGGTCTCGGACATCAGGCCAGCTGACTTAAGGAAGGAAAACGTCAGCTGTGTGGACAAGCCATGATCACGCACGTGTTTAAAGAACACGCTGTGCATGGACTTGTCCATATGCGTACTAAGCAGTTTTTGTTGCTCAGCATTCCTGATGACCGTCTTAAATTCCTCCTTAGGGAGTTCAATAAGCGGGTGTACTCTTCCAAGACCGAGGGATTTTGCCGCGTACATTGCTGCCTTATATAAAAACGCTCCCTTATGCCTATTTTCATGACTATGAACAATTTGCATAAGAAAGTCGTCTTCATCTGCTGTAAAATTGACAACCTCGTATGTTATACCCAAAACCAAACGATCGTGCAGATACTCCAAGCTCTGTAAACCTCTCCCTCCGATGTGCCGGGAAAGGTATAATCTGGTGACTGAAGACTTAGGGTGCATGCTCCGATGCATATTCATTACTTTGCGTGTCTTGATATCGAGATCTCTGAGCTCTTTTCGGGCCCATTTCAGGACACCGAAAGAGTACAGAAGTACCGGGACAGCAAGCATGTTCGTTGCAGAGACTTTGTTTTTCCCGGAAAGTTCTGATGACCAGATTTTCCGGAGTCTCCGCACATAATCGCTGCAGAGAGTCGTTTTGATTTTCGAGACGTCCTGCATAGGACTCCCATCAATCCCTAGATATTTGTACGACTCTCCGGCGTCAAGATGGTCTATGGCGCTCCCATCTGCTAACTCGATATCTTCACGCACATCAGAACACTTACCCTTCACCAGATTAACGACCGCGCACTTGTCCAACCCGAAAGCCATGCCGACATCCCGTGTATACTCTCCTACGATATTCAAGGCTGTCTGCAGGTGTTCCTCATCAGGAGCATACACCTCCAGATCATCCATGTAGAGTAAGTGGGTGATCGAATACTTCCGATCAGATGGTGGGCCCACTGAGTATCCACGGGTGCAGCGTAGCGCAACAGATATTGGCAGCAGTGAGATGCAAAACAGCAGAGGGCTCAGAGAATCTCCCTGAAAGACTCCTCGTTTGTACTGTACAACTTCGGTTACACGTTTGTCGTTACCACATGAAATGTGGAACCGTGTTCGCCAAAGCTGCATCGTACGCTGAATGCATCCCACTGTAATGCGATTGACCCCAAGGCATTTGAGCAAAAAGAGAACAAGCTCATGAGATGTTGAGTCGAACGCCTTGCGGTAGTCAATCCAGGCCATTGACAGGTTGCGCTGATAGTAGATCGCGTCTTGAATAACGCATCGATCCACTAACAGGTTCTCTTTGCAACCTGACAGTCCTCTTTTACTGCCTAGTTGTTCGTATATCTGCTGCCATACAGGGTCTATCTCCTGCAGAATGCGATTATTCAAGATTTTGGTGAAAATCTTATAATCCGCATTCAAACAGGTGATAGGCCTGTAGTTTTTCGGGTCAGACAAGTCTCCTTTCTTCGGGATGAGCACAGTTCGCCCTTCTACAAGCCAGCATGGAATGGGTTCATTACCTCTTATGAACGCTGTAAAAATCCAGGCCAGGTGACTATGGGTAGAAGTTAGTTTCTTCCACCAAAACAGGTTAATGCCATCTGGACCCGGAGCAGCCCAGTTCTTCCCATTATTCAGAGCTGAACGAACTTCTTCCACGCTGACTTCAGGGCTCTCTTCATCAGCATTGTCGTTACGATGTTGTCGACAAAATGCCACGAAGTCGTTGAGAGCTGGAGTGTCACGATTCACGTTCGGTTGGTCACCGTACAACTCGGACCAGAAAGCTTCTACTCGCTCGATGGATGGGGGATCGCCAGAAACAGATGTCTTAGGTGTCAGAAAGCGTGAAGGACTTAACCGAAACAAAGAGTAATCGGTAAGCTGCTTCAGCTTTTTCTCTAGTGACTTTTTGGCAGTCACTAGAGCCCGCAACCTGTTAAGGGAACCTTCTTTGATGTTTAGAAGATTCGCCTTATTCAGTGTGTGATGCTGGTATCGTAATTGAGCCGCAATACTGCGGACTTTTTGTGTAAATGCTTTACGAGCATTTACAAAGTCAATCACACACTGAATGCGGGAGACATGTTTCCGGAGATTATCAATCTTCAGTGAAAGCTGTCCAATGCGCCCTCTCATCTTAGCCTCAGGAGAAGAAATATTTCTCCTCGCTGGAGGTAAGAGTGAGGAAGCAGCATCATAGACAGCTCGATTGATGGTGAGCAAAGTAGAGTCTTCCTGAATCCGAGCAGATAATTCGTGGTTTTCCGTGTCAAGTAGATGTTTTGGGTAGTGTGTCTTTTTAGAGACACATACTTGTCGTGTGTCAAAATCATTGTCGGCGTCTTCGGACGAACGGCGTCTCTCCTGATGTAGCTGTGCTGGAAAAGACAGACGGTGAGATAACCGTCTGTTAGTTAACAGTGATCTTCGTGTCCTCCGGAGATGGGAGGCATAATCACGTAGATGTTGTTGTGAGAATTGGCTATGGTTAGGGTGCATATCGCACCAAAGTGCATGCATCCTAGCCATGTAGCCTCTTCGCTCCGGTTCACTGCTATTATAGCACATCAGGAGATCGGCTCGTAATTCCTCCGTCCACCTAAATGCAGTCCGTTGTTCGCCAAGGTCGTCATTATTTGGGATCTCGGTGCTCCGCCCAGCTATCGGGTAGCCCTCATCCGAGAAGGGCTGGTTGTGGGGAGCACTTCTGTGTTCAGGATTATCTTGAACTCAGTATACTTTGCATTGGGGAGTTAGCCCAATGCAAAGGTCGTTGTGCGATTGGTAGGCCAGCAGATGGAAGGCCAGCCTACATTACCCACGATGCGCCACGGGGTAAATAAAACCCCCGCCGGCCGCACAACATGCACCGTGGGCATTATTATTATTATTATTATTATTATTATTATTATTATTATTGTTATTATTATTATTATTATTATTATTATTATTATTATTATTATTATTATTATTATTATTATTATTATTATTATTATTATTATTATTATTATTATTATTATTATTATTATTATTATTATTATTATTATTATTATTATTATTATTATTATTATTATTATTATTATTATTATTATTATTATTATTATTATTATTATTATTATTATTATTATTATTATTATTATTATTATTATTATTATTATTATTATTATTATTATTATTATTATTATTATTATTATTATTATTATTATTATTATTATTATTATTATTATTATTATTATTATTATTATTATTATTATTATTATTATTATTATTATTATTATTATTATTATTATTATTATTATTATTATTATTATTATTATTATTATTATTATTATTATTATTATTATTATTATTATTATTATTATTATTATTATTATTATTATTATTATTATTATTATTATTATTATTATTATTATTATTATTATTATTATTATTATTATTATTATTATTATTATTATTATTATTATTATTATTATTATTATTATTATTATTATTATTATTATTATTATTATTATTATTATTATTATTATTATTATTATTATTATTATTATTATTATTATTATTATTATTATTATTATTATTATTATTATTATTATTATTATTATTATTATTATTATTATTATTATTATTATTATTATTATTATTATTATTATTATTATTATTATTATTATTATTATTATTATTATTATTATTATTATTATTATTATTATTATTATTATTATTATTATTATTATTATTATTATTATTATTATTATTATTATTATTATTATTATTATTATTATTATTATTATTATTATTATTATTATTATTATTATTATTATTATTATTATTATTATTATTATTATTATTATTATTATTATTATTATTATTATTATTATTATTATTATTATTATTATTATTATTATTGTTATTATTAAGAAAATATAAAACAGTTATAGCTATCTACAAAAAATCCATCAACTAATTCAATAATTAATAGTGCAGAGTTATCAATAGTTATGTTAAATATATGTGGACTGATATATCACAAAGATGAGCTCATAAGTTGGATAAATATTACAAAACCAGATGTAATTTGTTTAACCGAAACACATGTCTCAGAAGATGTCCTGGAATGTGAATTAAATATAGAGAACTACAACTTTAGTCGAACAAACACGTTAAACAAACGAACTGGGGGAGTAATTATATACATTAAGAAGAGTATCAGCTTCATGACATTGGTGGCTAGTGACGAGTTAATACAAGGAACTTGGATCAATGTGGTGCAATTAAAAGGAAAAAGTCAGCTTACAATATGTGGCTTATATAGGTCACCGAACAGTCTTATTAACTATTTCTGTGATAAATTTTTTAGCTTTATTGAAAACTTTGTAGATACAGATAAAATAATCATACTTGGAGACTTCAATGTAGATATAAGTAAAAATACACATTACGCGACAAAATTATTAAATGAATGTGGCTTTCTTGGATTTAAGCAGAAAATAGATAAACCTACTAGAACAACATTCACTTCTGATACCATAATTGATCTGGTATTTACTAATTTTCAAATAGATACGTCTGTGTTAATAACGCCGAAAATATCAGATCATAATATTGTTACCTTAAATGTTCAAAAATTGAATAAATCAAATGGAGATTTAGTTTATTATACTAGAAATAAGAAAAATTTGGATTATGATGTATTTTTGTCTAAATTAGATGATAAAATTAATAATATCATCTATAAAAATGATCTAAATAATACTTTTGATTTTATTAAATTTAATACTTCTGTTAATAGGATTTTGGATAGTATGATCTTAACACTTGATGAAGAGGCACCAATATTAAAAAAAATAATAAAGGCGAAATGGAAGAATAAACCTTGGGTAACTTCTGAACTTATAGATAAAATGAGAATTAGAGATAAAGCTTTTTTTGAAGGTAAAAAGAGCAAAGATCCTAAAGATATTGCAAAGTATAAAAAATTAAGAAATAACATTATAATAGAACTTAGAAATAATAAGAGAAAGTATTATGAAGATCATATTGATAAGAATAAGTCAGATTCTAAAAAATTGTGGGCGTATCTAAAAGAAGTTGTAGGAGATAAGAGGTCCTCAAAGACACAATTAGATAGTATTAATTTTAATGGTGATATTATTTTTAATGACATTGATATAGCTAATAAATTTAACGAATACTTTGTTAGTAGTATTGAAAGTATTGTTAATGATATTAATACTAATAACGTTATGACTAGTGTCATGAATGATAATACCTGTCAACTCGACAGAGTAATATGGGATAAGTTTGATGAAGCCTCAATAGATGAGGTCGATAAAATTATAAAGGGTCTAGATTTTAATAAAGGGGCTAGCAATGATATAAACGCATATTTAATAGAAAAGATATGGGTTTATGATAAAAATATTATTCTTTATATGATTAATAATTCATTAAGACTAGGATTTGTTCCTGATAAATGGAAAGTTTCAATAGTCATACCCATTCAGAAAGTGAAAAATACTATAATGTTAAGTGAATTTAGACCAATTAATACTCTCCCGATACTTGAACAAGTACTTGAACAAGCAGTAAAGTCTCGTCTCGAAAATCATATTGAGCAGATCAATTTTCTAGAAAATGAGCAATCAGGATTTAGAAAAAAGTTCTCCTGTGAAACAGCGTTACAAAATTCAATTATTGATTGGAGGGAATCATTAGATAACGGATTATTAGTGGGAGTTTTGTATATAGACTTTGCAAGGGCATTTGAGACTATTGATAGATCTAAACTAATTAAAATATTAAATGAGTTAGGTATTGAGGGAGTAGTATTGGACTGGTTTACATCTTATTTGACAATTAGAAAACAAAGAGTAAAATTTAATAACAAGCTTTCTGATGAAATAATAGTAAAACATGGAGTACCCCAAGGGTCAAAGCTTGGGCCTCTATTATTTATAATTTATATCAATACGATTGTTAAAGAGTTCAAGGATATAGGTGTAACATGCAAATTATTCGCAGATGATATGAAATTGTATTTTACTAGTTTATTTATCAAACAAATAAAATCCAAACTAAATTTAGCAGGAACAATTCTTAGTAAATGGTTAAAGCAAAATCAAATGAAAATGAATAAAAATAAAACGGTATTTTCGATCATACACGACCAAAGAAAAACTAATATTAGAAATGAATGTAATATTGTTATTGATGGGGTTAAAATTAAGGAAGTTAAGCAAGTGAAATATTTGGGGATTATTATCGATGATAATTTAACATTCAGAGACAATTCAATAAGTACTGTAAGTAAGGTCGCAAAGAAACTAAACATCTTGTATAGATTAAATAACTCTGTGTCTAGTTACACAAAGAGTATTATATACAAATCTATTATTGCACCTCATTTCGAGTACTGCAGTACTCTGATGTTGAATTATACTCAAGCTCAATTAAAAAATCTACAAAAAGTACAAAACAGAGCAATGAGGATAGTTTTAGGCGTGAATAAATATACAAATATTAAGACTATGTTAGATGTGTTGGGGTGGATGAGTATACATCAACGTGTGATTTATAATACGTGTATCCTTGTTTTTAAAATAATTCACAATCTTACGCCTACTTATTTATCAAATAGGATTACAACCAGAAGTAATGTACATAATTACAATACTAGACAAAGTAGTTATATAGATATAAAAAATACGAGAACGAGCTCTGCGGAAAATAGCATTTTGTATAGAGGAATTGGATTTTATAATGATCTTCCTGATGATATTAAACATCGGGAAACGCTTGCCAGTTTTAAGAGATATTTAAAAAATTATGTTAAACAAAATTATTCAGATAAGTAATGTCATTGCGCTAAATTTATTGTTATTTATTAATGTATAATAATTTTATGTAAATTGTTGAAATAGTTTACTTTAAAAAGAATGTGTAATAGCAAATGCTAATAAAACGATTATTATTATTATTATTATTATTATTATTATTATTATTATTATTATTATTATTATTATTATTATTATTATTATTATTATTATTATTATTATTATTATTATTATTATTATTATTATTATTATTATTATTATTATTATTATTATTATTATTATTATTATTATTATTATTATTATTATTATTATTATTATTATTATTATTATTATTATTATTATTATTATTATTATTATTATTATTATTATTATTATTATTATTATTATTATTATTATTATTATTATTATTATTATTATTATTATTATTATTATTATTATTATTTTTGCATTTCTTGTTCTATTTCTTCTGTACTTATGCTCGAAAATACCACCGTTTTCGTTGATGCACTACTGAAGTCTTGCGAAGTAATCTTTCCAAGCTTTGTCAAGCATCTCTAGAGTTCTGGAGTTGAAAAGCTCAAGTATTGCTTTTATTAATCTAATCCATTAATGTTCCATACATAATTAAAACAAAATTCCTTAATAAAAGATTCACTTTTCAACGATTAAAACAAAAAAAATTTCTAATACTTTTTGATGCTTGTAGATACTTTCGGATCGCTCTTCTTATGAGCATCTAAAATTGCAAATCGTTTTGGATTATTTTTCTGAATCAGGGATAGAACCACCGCCCCGTTGATTTTATTGCTAGCAACACTAGCCCACACTTTGACTTTTTCTTAGACTTACCTTTCGCCTTAATTAATGATAGTAAATAATAAAACTGATTCCGTTTTTATTTTTAAAAATCTATGATATGAAAAAAAATGCATCTATGAAACAACTATCACTTGAAAATAAAGCTATAGCCAATATAATATATTAAAATAAGCTTTTTTTTAATCCTTGCAACCTTTTTTTTTATGACCAACCATATGGTTACAAGTCATAAAAACTATTTTGAGTATTGCTGTAGACTTTTCTTATTTGAATTATGAATATACCTCTTTTGTACTTATTGTTGTCACCATAAATATTTGGTAAATCTTTTTACTTCTGCGTTTCCAAAAGTAAAAGAATTTTGAAACCATACTTGTCTTTCATTCGCTTCGGTGATTCAGTCTTGTGGACATCGAGTGTTATAAGTGAAATTAAGTGTCTTGTTTTGTGTCCAGTGTTATCGAATTAAAAATGCCAAATGTGATATGTACATTATCAGAGAAAAAAGAGTGGGTGTTATTAGCGTTGCAAGGCAAAAGCTCGCCAGAAACTCAAGCAACATTTGCGGGAATGTATCCCGATCGTCCCATATCTGGGACATCTACAATACTGCGAACAGTAAGACAATTTAAACGTACGGGTGTAATTGGACGAGTTGGGCGCTATAAGCAATTAAATAAATCGATTCCTGAAGACCTCCAGTTAGATATTTTATTAGAGTTACACAATACTCTTGAAATTAATGCCAGACAAGTTGCCGAAAAATATGGTGTTTCGAAGACTACAGTATGGCATCTTTTTAAAAAGGTTGCTTTTAAGCCTTAAAAAATTTGTATTCATCAAAAACAACATCCCGGTGATCAATTACGAAGAGTTAATTTCTGTCAAAGAATGCAAACAATGATTAACAGAGATCGAACGTTATTACGTCGCTTATTATTCACGGATGAGTGCACTTTTCCTTCAGGTCAAAGCCCTAATCATCAGAATCAACGGATATGGTCGCAAGAACCTCCGCATATCATTCACGAAGGCAAAAGACAAATTCAACACAAAGTTAATGTGTGGGCGAGTGTTGTTGAAAACAGAATCATCGGGCCTGTGTTTTTTGTTGGAAATATGGATGGAACAATGTATGAAATGTTACTGCAAGATAAAATAATCTCAATAGTGAGGAACATAGAACAAGAAGTAAGTCTTTGATATTATAATCTTTTATATTTTAAGATTTTTCTCATCATGAACAATAATATTTATATAAAATAACGATAAATTTACAGACAGGAGATGATATCTGGTTTCAACATGATGAAGCTCCTGCACATGGAACTAGAATTGCAACCAATCTCTTAAATCGATCATTTCCAAACCGATGGATCGGTTTAAGAAGTCAGAAATTTGAATGGCCACCACGTTTCCCAGACTCAACTATTTTAGAATTTTTGTTCGGGGACATATTAAAAACAATCTATGGAAATATTAGTGCAATACAGTAGAGCAATTAATGGAAGCAATACTTCCCGCCATTTTTTTATAATCATTTTATTATTTCATAATAAATGAGCATTATGAGTCGTTCACTTTTGGATTTTCCAAATTTTATTATTATTTCATCGTACATTTGTCTTTTTAAAATTTTTTTTATGTTGGCTCACCATCTATTGATCCCTTTTTAGATGAGCAAGTTAGTTTTTTTCAATTTTGTCAATTTTGTTTCGAGCAATTATTTTATCAACAAGCAAGTAAATAAAACGTTTTGGCATGACACACCCAAATATGTATGTATGTAGATATTATTTAATAAGTATCTATGTTGTTGAGCTAACGGAGCTCGAAAACAGCAGAAAGTTTTGGGGCTGGCCCGTAGGGTCCACTAATAGACCGATTTTTTTTTAGTGCAATCCCAGTTAGACACTAAGTAATGTGATAATAATTTATCATGTGGACTAGAACAATCATGAAACAATTTTGTCTGCACAGAAAACGGTATTCAATCTTTGAGGCTCAACCTGGGGAAAAAAGTTCAGACCAGCCTAGATCAAATCTGACCAGATTTGATCAGGCTTCATCAAATTTCATGCATGAATAGGCATAAATAGATCCGAATTGATCTTTTTAGATCAAAGTAGATCTAGGCTGATATAACTTTCTGTTCAAAAATCAGCCTGTCTAGATCCAAATAGATCTAATTTGATCTGCACAGATATAGACAAAATGCAGATCTAAATTTTTTTTCCCGGGAAAAGAATTGATACTTTCTTAGTGTCACTTCTTCTCTAAGTAGGAACTCAGAAAAGAGTCTTACGTATATCTGTATCTTTAGTCTTTAGCAATTCTGCATCAGCAGTCTTAGTCGAATCTAAGGCGAAATACTTCCGTCAGGACGCCACGACTAGATAACCGGTTATTTTTAGCGCGAACATTTTGTCGTAGATTTCTATTCAAACAAACAATTTGATGCCATACGTGTTTGTAAAGATGGTGACACATAAATCACTCTTTTGATGTTCGAATGACATGTTTACACTTTAATATTTATCAATCACTGGTCCATTGGCCAGCAGATATTTACATCATCAGATTATAAATGATTTATCGCGTCAATTCACCAATTTATAATCTTCATTGAATTGAGGATTGGATAGAGACCATACGATACTAGGTTTTATTCCAAATGTGTTGGTGGAATCTTCACTATGGCACCTCTAACACATTCAGCCTCATACCTAATACGGAAGTGACAAAGAAAGTATAAATGATATGGACCTGTAATGCCACCATCTATCTTACGGTTTTAAATAAAATTAATTATTCAACATATATTTTTTATTAATCTATTGAGAGTTGGTTAATCAACAGCTATACGAACTTAAGTTGACGCTCTCCATGGGTAGATATAATCTCGAAAAAAAAAAAAAAATGATATTCTAAGTAATGAATAAGAATTTTCTTTTTTTGTGTTGAATTATGATTTTTTTAACTTCCCGCTAAGAAAATCGATGATTTTCAAAAATTTCGGGAAGTTATTGTTTTCACCCCGATTTGCGAAAATCGAAATTTCATCAGATGTCGACGTTTTGAGGTCTTAGGAAGCTATTCTGACTGTTTTTAGAATGATGTCCAAGTGTCTGTATGTATGTATGTGTGTGTGTGTGTGTGTGTGTGTGTGTGTGTGTGTGTGTGTGTGTGTGTGTGTGACCGGGCTATAACTTTTTAACTAATGAATCAATTAAGATGGTTGAGGCGGCAATCGAAAAGGCTTGATGGCCATCAACTTTTCTGAAAATTTTAGATCATTTCATTACGTAGACTCGAAAATATTGACGAATTACGAAAAAAAAATTTTTTTTTTTTTAGTTTTTTATTGATTTCTCAGAAACGAGTCTAACGATTGACTTCAAAATCTAATCAGCTCTCGGGCTTAATAAGACGCGTCGATTTTGTCCTGAGCCATCTCAATCGGATAATTCGTTCTAGAGTTATCGTGGGAAATAGAAATGGTGAAAAATGGTTTTTTGCGAATATATTTGAATCAACTGAACTAAACAATTTCAAAATTTGATCAGCTTTAGAGTTTATTAAAACGCGTCGATTGCCACCTCAACCATCGAAATCGGATCATTTGTCTTAGAGTTATCGTGGGAGAAAGAAACGATAAAAAACAATTTTTTCCGAATATCTTTGAAACACTTGAAGGAAACGATTCTAAAATCTGATCAGCTTCAGAATTTAGCAAAAGGCGTCGATTGCTAGCTCAACCATCAAAATCGGGTTATTTTTCTAAGTATCGTAGAAAAAAGAAACGGTGAAAAACGATTTTTTGCAAATATCTTTAAAATAACTAAGCCAAACGATTTCAAAATCTGATCAGTTTTAAACTTTATCAAAACGGGTCGATTGCTGCTTCAAACATGAAAATCAAATCATTTGTCAATAAAATCTTGTGAGAGAAAGAAATGGTAAAAAACATTTCTTTCAAAAACAATGGCATGCAAAAGTATTTTCGAGCTCTTTGAGCTCGAAGCTGTATTTCTGACAATATTTTCGAGCTCAAGGAGCTCGAAATGGGCGGGAAGTTTTGGGGCTGGCCCGCAGGGTCAACCGACAGACCGATTTTTTGTCATGCATTTAACAAAAAAAATTGTTGCTCTGAAATGACGCACCCTAATATGCATACTTTTAGTTTTTTTTTCTTTGTAATTGATTTAAAAAAAAAAACAGTCAACAAATTGTTATTTGTGTTACGTTCCTGTAATATTTTATTGATTAAATTAAATTAATTATTTTCAATAAATAAATTGTATGCTATGTAACGGAAATCGGTTACGATAAGAGAGTCACCGTGACTCGTGGGTAGTCAAAACAGATGGCGATGCATGAGACCCAGGCCACGACGATTCTCTTATAAGAAACCTGAGATACAACGTTAACAATTTTGATAATGTATATTCGCAAGCAGCGATAGAATCGAGGCAGTTGATCACAAGATATAGTAGAGCTAAGAACTCTACACAAACCTGCTGGCTTGATACTGTCACTCGGACTTGAAGGCAATATATATATCCGTATTTTATTAAATTACGCACTCCTTATTTAAGCTTTGGGCGCTGCTACCGGCAGTCTGATACTTTCAGCTGTTCTGGGCGCTGATACCGGTAGCCCAAACGCTTCTTCCGAATCTAAAATTAATGCCAAGAAGCCGTAGATCAGGCAAGAAGGCTCAGCTACGTCGCGTATCACAAACGATCCACGAGGATCTCGGCCGCTCGATTCACCAACATTCCCGCTTAGAGATCGTTGCCGAGGAAGTCCTCCTCGATCCAGTGACGTTGGTCGTTCGAAACGAGTTACCAAAGTCGGGTATTGTGGTATCAGAGTTGAGTGAAGTGTCCAATAATCACCATCAACTGCAAGTACAACCCACGTTCTGGACGGGTATCAGCGGTAGAACGCCGCTACCAACTATTGGTGTGAACCAGCGAAGACCACCTTCGGGGACCATCCCGTTCCACGACCCTCGCTACGGGTATTACTCCAAAGTCCATTTCAAGGTCACTGGCAGGGACGACTACGCACTGGCTGAAGTGGAAAGGTTGAAGCAGAAAGGGATTATTTGGACCGAATTATAGGGCCCATAATCTTCACCATGATAATTTTTTTTTTTTTTTTTTTATTAACTTACTGAAAAATTACAATCTATCCTAGGATATTTATTAATTTAGATGTCGTAGGTTTATGTTGAAAAAAAAACTATCCAGTGATGTTTTTTTTTTTTTTAGTTTTGAGAGGGATTTTATTTATGTGAAACGTTGAGGGAGATCTAGTGGTTTGAATCTTTTTAGTCGCTTGACTTCTAAGCTACGGTCCAGTAGCTTAGTTGCTAGCTTATTTGGGTGTTGAGCCAATCTTGTGGAGTGTCTGGTGCTATAATGCTGAATTTCTTCCTTGACGGTCATCATATGGAGGTCTCTATGAAGGGTGTTATTGGATATGTACCAGTGTGCATTGACTATTGTCCTTAGTACTTTCGACTGGAATCGTTGGAGGATTTCCAGGTTGTTGTTGCTCGCTGTGCCCCAGAGTTGGATCCCATAGGTCCAAATCGGCTTTAGTATTACTTTATAAATAAGTAATTTATTCTCAGCTGATAATTGAGATTTTCTTGCAAGAAGCCATTGCATTTTACTAAATTTTATATTAAGTTCTTTGCGTTTGATTTGCAGATGTCTTCTCCATGTCAATCGGCGATCTAGGTGTATACCTAGGTACTTGATCTCTTCAACCGCAGGTAATAGTTTTCCATTCAACTTAATTCTCGGGCAATTGTCTCTGCGAAGGGTGAAGGTCATATGAGTTGATTTAGCCTCACTGGCTGTGATGCGCCAGTGCTTTAACCAAGTTTGAAGTTCGTAAATTTCTTTTTGCAGAATACGACTCGCCTTGATTGGGTCATCGTGTGTTGCGATAAGGGCCGTGTCGTCTGCGAAAGTGGCCGCAATGATATTGTTTCTTACAGGAAGATCAGCTGTGTAAATTGTGTACAGTATTGGACCTAGTACGCTGCCTTGCGGTACTCCTGCTTTTATGTAGCAGAACTCAGAGTGGCTTTCTCCCATTCGAACTCGAAAGAATCTGTCTCTTAGGTAGGATTTCACTAAAAGGTAATATTGGGGTAGTTGTTTTTTGATTTTGTATAAGAGGCCTGGGTGCCAAACTCTGTCAAATGCCTGTTGGATGTCAAGGAACGCTGCCGTGCAGTATTTCTTTTGCTCAAACGAGTCAATGATTACATTAACAACACGATGTACCTGATCTATCGTTGAATGTTTATTTCTAAAGCCGGATTGGTGACTCGGAATGATTTCTTCAGCTAATGGCCCGAGTCTCTTCAGCAGTAATCTTTCGAATAATTTGGATAAGACTGGTAGTAGGCTGATCGGGCGGTAAGATGTGATATCGCTAGGTTCTTTACCGGGCTTCGGGATCATTATTATTTCAGCACACTTCCACTGGTTAGGATAATAGGCGGTACGGATGACTGCGTTGAACACGTTGGTGAGATAGACTAGAGCTTTTTTAGGCACTTCAAATAGGAGTTTTCCGGTTATTAAATCATAGCCAGAAGATTTTCTTTGGTTAAGGTTATTAATTGCATTTCCTACTTCGGTTGGGGAGAAATGTTTTATGGGCAGAGACATCGGTAACGGACAGTCTAGGTATTCCTTAATGTGATCAGGTGTAGATGATGCAGGGGAAGGTTGAAAGACTTTTTCTAGATGCTCTGCAAATGCTTGTGATTTTTCGTGATCGCTTCTGGCCCAACTGCCATTCGTTTTTTTGATTGGAGGTGCTGACTTTTGCGGCTGTTTAAGTTTTTTGGTAGCTTTCCACAAGGAGTAGTCGGTGTCTTTGGAGTTTGTTAGGTTCTGTAAGTAGTGTGCTACGGACTCGTTTCTATGTTCGAATAGAATTTTTTTCAGATCTTTAGTAGCTTTACGATAGTTCGCTTTATCGTATTCATTTCTACTAGTCTGCCAGGCTCGGCGTAGCCTTCTTTTGTTGAGGACCTTTTCTTTGATTTCCAGTGGATAGTTGACGTCATTTTGGTCAGTTTCGTTCCTTTTTGGCGTAGCTTCCAGTGCCACATCGATCAGAATTCGTGTAACATATTCAGTAGCGTCATCTAGGTCCTCACTGCTTTTTAGCGGCATTTTTAAGTTGATTTTCTCATTTATCTTGTTCCGAAACAGTTCCCAATCCGTGAGCTTGTTGTATATATGAATGTTTGTTTTCTTAGTGAAGAGTGCTGTGCTAATTGAGGCTATTATTGGTGAGTGATCAGAAGAGAGGTCTAGTGAGGGTACAATATTCGTGTAGCATCTGGCTATACCACTTGTTATGAAAAAATCCAGTACATCGGGTATTTTGTTGGGATCAGCCGGCCAGTAGGTTGGGTGTCCTGTACTTAAATATTCATAGTTGTTGGTGAGCAGTAGTTTATGCAATTCTCTACCTCTGGTGGTTGTGAGCCTGGATCCCCAGTGGGTGTGTTTCGCATTAAAGTCTCCTCCTACAATGAACCTATTACCTAGTGTTCGGAAATATTCGGTAAAGTCAGCTTCCTTAATCCTATGCCTAGGGGGACAATATACAGCCGATATGGATAGGGGACCATTCCAGTCCAGTACTGTTATGTTAGTAGCTTGTATGTGCTGAGTTTTAAAGCTTTGGAGTTCATGGTGTTTAATGTTAGAGCGTATCAGTACGGCTGTTCCACCGTGAGCTCTGCCACTAGAGTGTGAAGTATTATAAATGTTATAACCCTGGATTTTGAAGTAGTTTCTATCAGTGAAATGTGTTTCAGATACAAGGAGAATATCTATTTTGTTATCACGAAGAAAAACCTGCACTTCTTGGAAATTTTTGAGCAGGCCGTTAGCATTCCATAGTGCTATAAGGAATGAGTGAGTCATTGTTTGTTTGTTAAGCTTGTTATTACTGTGTTTAGTAGGTTTAACATTGTATTTAGTAGTTCGGTTTGACGTAGTAGCACCGTTTTGAATTCATCGAATGATTTTTGGATTGAGGTGATTAGTTCATCTTTTTCTGCGAAATTCGATCTTCTGGGTGACGTAGCCTGAGCATAGCTTGAACGGATTATCTCTGGTTGTTGATCCGGTTGGATGGAGACAGGAGGGAAGTGAGGAGAGTTTACGTTGGTTTCCTGGGTGGTTGCAGTTTCAGAGCGGCGCCAATGAGGCTTGTTGGTATCGTTTCTCTTTTTTAAGATTTGTTGGTAAACGGCGCAACCTTTGTAGTTAGCAGGATGTGCATCACCGCACAGAGCACATGTGGCTGCTGTGTCTCTGCTTTTCGTACACACCTTGGTGTCGTGGCTTTCACCGCACTTAACGCATTTGGGAATTCGACAGCAGTATCGCTTGGTGCGACCATATGCCTGGCATCTTGTACATTGTACTATAGTGTTTGTTTTCCTGGGTGGCTTAATGCTAATCTTGGCATTAAGTAATAAGTCGACTTTATAAATATCTTTGTTATTTGAGCTAGGTTCAAGTTCTACAAAGAATAATGGCAGAGGAATTTTTGTTCCTCTGCGAAATATATTGGCCACGTTACGTACTTTGTGGCCCAATTCTTCGATTGCTTGCTTTATATCCTTTAGAGGCACTGAAGGATGGAGTGATCTGATAACTACGCGATACGCGCGTTCTTGCCTGATTTGATAGGTGTGAAAAACCGCCTGTTCATTGTTTAATGCATGGACTATTTTTCTGTAAGCCTCAATGTTTTTAGCCATGAGCTTTATTTGACCTTCCTCACTTATTGTTTTGTAGGTGTAATTTGCATCACTTACAGTTTCGCGTATTTTTTCAATTAATTTATCTATATTTTGTACTCCTGGAATGAAGATTGGTGGTGGCTTAGGATCTTAAGTGCTTTTTGTCTGCTGGGGAGTAATATCTTCTATGTCCATAGCATCTTGTGCGAGTGGTGAGTATTGGTTTTCAAGTACTGGTGATCGCAGTAATTCGATGTTGACCAGACTTGATCTTTTTCTCCGTTTATTAGGATTGTTAGATTGCACAATCTGCCATTCATTGTTTTTTTTGGCTAATGTAATACCGACGGGCGGTGGATTGATAATACCTGAACTTGTATTTGAGATCTCTTCATGAGTTTTTAATGATGCCGTCTTTGTAGCTTGCCTGGGATTCAATCCCTGAGTCTGCATTGCGCTGATATTCTGGTTTGACATGTCGCAGTGGTGATGTGTAGCTACACTTTCACGCACTTAGGACACTTAGACACAATACACAGTAACTTCTGTCGTTGACACTATATGAATTTCGGGTTTAACTTTAGCACGTCCGAACTCAGTGAGCGCTCAACAAAGACTGACCATGATAATTAAATACATTTTTTTTGCATAAAATAAAAGAAGGTCGGCAGCTGACGCACCTGGGGTCTATCGACAACCTAACGACGTCAATCTGATGGATTAAAAAATATTCTGTCTAATAAGTGGAGAAGCCAGAATGTAACAATTGTCTGTTAACTTCAGGATCATAAATTTTATAGCAAACCTTTTATAAATTCAACAATTTCAAGAACTAATGAAGGTTTTTTTAGAAAGAAATTTAGTACTGAATTTAAAAAATTTTTTAAATTCAAATTCAATTTAATATTTCGAATACTCATATAAAATATATATTATTTAATTAATAAATATCTTCTAGAAATTCAAAGAATTATTTAAATATCATGATACTAAAGTTAGCCGACGTCTAATAATTTGTTAATTTTTTCAAAACAATAAATTTAAAAAATAGAAATATTTGTAAGAAATTGCGCTTGTAGTTTTTTAAGTTTTCTATATGTGCATATTTTTAGATTTTTTATTTTTTTTAAATAATTAGTTGAGAAAAAATTCAAAAATTGTTAATTGTCTGTTTTCAAGATCATCAAATGTCCCCTCCATAATCATTATTGACAATGGGCATTTAAAGGGAAGTCGGAAAAAATACTTATCCCGGATTAACTATTGGATAATTGAATAGGTAAAGGAAAGGGAGAGAATAAAACTCAAAATATTCAAGTAGTGGGAGTCTTGCCTTAATTTCGGAGGTACCGCAATCATTTACTTAGAGTAATTTTTCATCTTGAGAGTATCAGTCGCACGTTCTTGACCTCAGATTCAAAATCAAAGTTCATCAATAATTTAAAGTTGAATTATTACAAAGTGACTATCAAAGTTCATCACTTGTTCAAAGTTGAATTGTTACAAAGTGAATATCTATACAAATTGTTTTGTGCCTAACTTTGTTAATTTTTAATTCCACTTGATAAAATTCAACATTTATCTATGACATCAAATTTATTACAATAGAGATCTCAAAATTCACCTACACGGAAGTTTCTTGGCTGATAGAAGAAGGATTCATCGAGGATGTGAATAAGGAGCTTCCATTTGAAGGTAAACCAACGTTCCTTCATGTGGCAGTAGCGAACTCCGATGAAGAATTGATCGATTATCTGCTGCGCAAACAAGCTGATAAAAATTTGAATAACTTGGTATAGGGAACTCTTCTCCATGTCGCTGTGAAGAATGAAAATCTACAGATAATTCAGACTATGATTAACTTCAGAGTAGACGTCAATCTGCAATCACTATCATACTCTTGGCTTATACCCCTTTCAAATAGCAGTTCTGATATAAAGGAACATCGAAATCGCTGAATTGCCATTGGAAAATGGAGCTGATATTAATTTTGTGACGGATAGTCATAAGATGCTCACGTATCGCAAAACATAGTTAAATATTACAATGAACGAAGGTAATGAACAAGTGAACAAACTTCTTCTGGAACATAATGCTGATCCTAATAGAGAAATTTCTGGAGATATATTACCACTACACGTTGCAACCGGTAGTGATAATTTAAGGATGATGAAGATTCTTCTTGCGTATAGTGCGAATGTCAATCTTGTACCAGTTTATGGACATATAAATCTAAGTCCTTTACATTTTGCTGTCCTTCACAAAAACTCGACAGTCGTAAAGTTATTGTTGAATGATAATAAGATCAACATAAACATAGTAAGTGAGTGTAAAAGTTCAGTTCTTCATTACGGGGCTATGTTTGTAAAATATAATTATAAATTCGTGCAGTATCTACTTGATGGTGGTATAGATATTAATTGAAAAAATGAAGATGGTGAAATGGCGTTAGATATAGCACAACAGTTTTCGGGAATAGTTAAATTGCTAATAAGAAGGCATATAATAAAACTTAGTGCGGCAAATTTTTATGTGAGTTAAAAAAATTTAGCAGCAGGGACGAATTATGTTTTTACTCGATTGCGTAACTCGTGTATGGAAGAAATTGAGGAAAGGAAAAAAATAAACATTGGTGCGGGTTATCTTATGATTTATGATGTTTTGTTTAAAGATGAACACGAATAGGTGGTTGGTTTGAAATATGTTAGTGACAAAACTGTTTCAGATTTAAATATCAAATCAGTTTTACTACTGTACGCTGGAATGATAGTTTATCGTTGACGAAAAGCATTAGGACGAAAAAAATTATTATATAGTGTTATAGATTCAACTTATGATGTTTTTAATGAGATTCTCCCAAGTACTCTTACATGCAAGATTTTGAAACTTTTAACTTACGAAGATTTAAAAAATTTTGCTGATCATAAAAATGAAATATTTATTGTAAGAGTATTGTTCATAAGTTTGTGATTTGATTGTAGCGATTTCATGTATATTCACTAATTTAATTAATTTTTATATACTTGTTAAATTGAGAGAATGCACAAAAGGATTCTGGTGTAGGTGTAGTTGATTCGATATGAAACAATATGAAACGAATTATATGATTGGCCAGCTCGTAGCGGGTTCTCATGGCGTCTTGATACGGCCCTGAGTTAGGAATTGTATGTACCGGGCCCAGATAGCGAGTGACCCGGCACTATTCTGACTTGCAGTCAGTAGCGAGTTCAGCAATTCCCGGACGTAGCGAAAGTACACGAAGCTTTTTGAAAATGATCAAGCTCGTGACTGAACAATACTATATATGTATATATCGAATCAAAAATTTTACTTTTAATATTTTTGTACAGTTAAAACGAATTATTTATAATTTTTATGGAATAAAATTTTTTTTTTATTTATATGTATTTATTTTTTCTTTTATTCAACTCCTCTAAAATAAAATAAGTAATCTTAATAATGAATTATTTCCTATACTGACTGGCTGTTTCAAACATATAGTTTGAATTATGATTATTATGGGCTTCTAAATAATAATATTAAATAGGTTTTCAATTTTTTTTTGTGAGAATTTGTTTCTCCAACAAAATTCTTGAAGCGAAATAAAGCTCGAATTTCGATGCATTACTCAACAGTATAAGTAATCTAAGAATTTCTTTCGCTGCAATTTTCACTATTCGTCCACTCAAGAGTTTCAAAAAAAAGTATCAACATCTATTAAATAAAAAACAATTCTAAAAACCGAAGTTGATTATCTATTTTACTAATCTGATTAACCCTAAAAAAAATATGATATTAGTCATCACTTCTATTACTTTTTTATTTTTGTTAAATTCAAAGTAAATAGAAACATTAAATTATATGACGTCTCGTTCTCAGGATTATATAAACGTAGTACCGCTGTTTGTACTGTGATGTCACCACAAATTCAGAGTATGTAAAAAGAAAGAGAGTCACTGGTGGCTCTCTATAGGCTGTACGATCCCATGTACACACATAACGTTTTTCGTGCTCGATAGCACCAAATCGTCAGAGTTCTTAAAAAAAAAAATTACATAAAACAAAAGTGATCAACAATTCAGTTTATATTGATTTTTTATTGATTCGCGGGGATAATGTCTAAGAGTAAGAGGAAAAAAAACGAGAAAAGTGGAAGGATAGGATGTGGAAGAAAATAAACGAGTTGGAGGAAGCACTTCGACAAGCAACGTACGCCGTCCAGCCGCCATCATCCATCGAGGCTACACAGTTCTCCGGTAAATATTGGTCTTGTTAATACTTGTCTTGCTTTGTTGCAGTATTATAGACAATTATTTTAATTGGCATTGAGCCCACACTAGTGGTGGGACAAATTGTTCATACTTTTGGTTTAGTGCATACACAGGTGGTACAAACATAACCTTATAACTGATCTCTGTTTACAGAAGCATCAGGTGACTTGAACGGAATTTCGGTCAATGAAAATCTTTCCTTACCAACTGGAGAGAACTCCCAAGTCCAGATACCTAATTTATCGACAGGGGCTTCGGCTGCGCAAATAAATATCGGAGCTGCCAAACATGGCTCCAAATCATCCGAGATAGAAACGTCTGAGTTGGTTAACACTGCAGACGCAAAAGATAAGGATCACTTAGATTCCGAAATGATTGATATTCTGGGTGATGATCCGCAAGCAGAAGACCCCCAAGTGGGAACTTTATACTCAGAATTAGCAACACGTTGGTCTAATTAAATCAACGAGGGTCTGAAAAAAGAGATCAAAAATAAGTTGGTATTAAAGTATCCGCATGCAAGGAACTGTCAGTTAGGAGCGCAGATTCTTAACCCAGAAATCGCAGCCTCTATGCAGGATGTTGCTCTGAAAAGAGACATGTATGCCAGTGAAATCCAAAAAACTATCGGATCAGCAATGCTTACTTTGGGTATAGCAATTTCTTTAATGCTGGACGAGAAAGATGAAAGCGTTGAAAGGATGCAGCTACTACGGTACCTCTTTGATGCCGGCAAGCTTTTAGCAGAGGCTCACCATCGGGAAGCCGTGACAAGATCTTTTATTGTACCAGGTATAGAGAAAGATATAAATGAGGTCCTGGAAAAATGTAAACTCGACAAGTTTCTCTTTGGGGAAGGTTTGTCAGAGAAAATTAAGTCGATCAAATCCATCGAGAAGGTTGCAGCTGATTGATTGTATACAAAAGCTCAAAAGAGAGTAAGCATTAAAGAATCTGATGAGCAAATTGTTGATACTAGCTTACCTATTTCGAATGAAATATCCTTAATCTTTCAGCAACTGAATAATCAAATAAGCCGTGTTATCTCAGACAGCGAAGATGATTATGAGAATCAGGACGTTTGCTCCCCCCTTACACCTGTTCAGATGCCAGACAATACTTCTCAATTAAATGAACGAAATCGATCTGATATTGAAGATATTACCACAAGTAGTTCTGAAGAATCTGACGCCGATCCCCAAGAAAAGCATCTAGTATCTGATAATGAAGATGAGAATATTGAACCTCAAAGACGTACTGGTCGTAACAGATCAAGGCCCCATGAATTGGTAAGGCATAAGCGTAAAGCTAAGCGCAATCGTAGACTCGAATATACGACAGTAAAAGGAACTATACAGCCAGCTAAAAAAATGAGATCTTCATGCCAGTCTAAGATGAATTGCGAGTTTCGTGTAAATGAAAATGATAGAGAAATGATCTTCAGTGAATTTTGGAAGTTAGGTGACATTAATCAGCAATGTGAGTTGATTAACAAACTGCTCATTAGAGAAACCAATGAAAACAATAACTCAAGGCTCAAGTAAGTAAATTTAAGTTGCTAGTTAATAATTATAAGACTGTAATTATTAGTCAGCAATATACAGTAGCTAATCAATACCAAATTGAAGTATAAAATCATAGTTCAGTCGCAGTAGCAGAACTATTCTTAATTATATAGATTATTAATTTAATTTAATTTTTTTCAGGAATAAAATAACGTACGGATTTAAAGTTATTAAAGACTACGTAACAGTATGCAAAGTTTTTTTATTTTTTTTTAAAACTTTGAACATTTCCGAGAAAAAGGTTCGAGTTATGTTATCGAAAGGAAAGCGTAGTGTTACGTTCCCGTAATATTTTATTGATTAAATCAAATTAAATATTTTTACTAAATTAATTTAACACAATGTAACGGAAATCGGTTATGATAAGAGAGTCGCCGTGGCTCGCGGGTAGTCAAAAGACCACCAGCAATACCTTCAGCAAGATGGTCAGCAAAATTACCAGTAACACCTCGAACTAGATGGTCAGCAAGACCCAGAGCAACATAGGCAGCAAGATCACTATCTATACCTTGAGCAAGATGGTCAGCGCTACATTAGAGAACCTGAAATTCAATTTAAACTACTTATGCATAGTTTTTTTACTTTACTTTTCAATTTTGGGGCTTAATTGTCAAAGTTCTACTTATTTTGCCGTCAACCATATTCTTATTTGACATTTGTTTTAATCGGGAATTAATTAGAATTGATTACCGATTTTATGCAAGTCCGTATTTACTTTGTCACTTTGAGTTCGGATTTAAAAAAAAAATCATTCCCTCCATAGCGTGAATAGGAAGTTTATATTTTCTGCGGACTGATTTCGGAGAGGTTGATAGTGAAATCAGAATTTTCTCTGATTCGAAGTTTTAATATTAAAATAAACTCACTTCCGGAGTGAATTTCACCCCGAAAAGGATTAAATCCACGATAACTCCGCAAATTTTTCATAGTGGCATTTTTAAATCTCATTCTTTGAATTCCACTTTGTGTTCTGCTGTCAACCTCTAATATTTGACATTTAAATTAGAGGCTATAGAACGCATTCATTCACTTTTTTAAGTCTCGAATTATTTATTCGGCACGGTGAGCGAACAAACGGTTCGATAGTTCTTAGAATCATAAATAAATAATAAATCAATAAATCGTTTCTTTGTCGGCGATATTATTTTATTCACCACCAACAATGCAACGGAAATCTCTTGCGATAAGAGAATCGCCGTGGCTCGTGAATATTCTAAACAGATGACGACGCATGAGACCCGGGCCACGACGATTCTTTCATAGGAAACCTGAGATGCAACGTTAACACTTTTGATAATGTATAATACCAAGGAGCGACAAAATTAAGTGAGTCAATCGCGCGATCTCAGAGAGCTAAGAACTCTGATCAAAATTTACGTTGAATTGGTCCTGCCTCTTCGTTCATTTTTAAGCAATAAAGCTGTCACTACTACATACATAGTAGTTATCATTAAAAACCACTTTTACCTTGAGGAACGCTGCCACCGGCAGTCCTCGCCTCCTGTCTTGCTACTAGGAACGCTGACACCGGTGACCTGCTATCCTACCTGAGCACTGTTACTGGTTATACAGGCCATCCCTAAGCCTCAGCCCGAGCTTATGCCAAAAAAGAAACCACGGGGCAATAAGGCCCAATTACGCTGGATTATCCAAACAATTTACGAGGATCTCGGTCGTTCAATTCTCCTCCTCGATCCGGTGACGTTGGTCGTTCCAAAAACGGTTAATGAGTTATCAAGTTTGGGTGTTGTACTAAGTGAAGTTCGTGAGCCGTCGAGCTCTGGTGGGATTAACCAACAGCTGGAGTCACTCGCCCTTACAGAGGAACCGTGCCTTCAAGGCTCGTCTCGTTCAGAAGAAGCATCAGGGGAGAATCCGGACGTCTGGACCGGCATCAGCGAGGGTCGGCAGTTGGTTCCAGTGAACGTTCCATCCGTCCATCCACCTAGTGGAAGCATCCCGTTCCACGACCCTCGTTACGGGTATTATTCCAAGGCCTATTTCAAGGCCACCGGCAGGGACGCGTACGTACCGGCGGAGGAGAACAAACTACGTACAAAAGGGATTATTTGGACCGACTTATAGGGTCCATAATCTCCACCATGGTAAGTCTCTAACGTTTTCTTGTATAAAATAAAGGAAGGTCGACAGCTGATGCACCTGGGGTCTATCGATACCCTAACGACGTCAACCTGGTAAATTAAAAATCTTCTGTCTCATAAATAGATAAAGCAAGAATGTAACACTCTATTGTTGTCACGATACTGGGTGTTACCATTCACGAGCATCCAACTCTTCAAGAAATAAATCTAAAATTTTGAGAGACTGGAGATACCTACATGGAATGCGACACAATGCATTCAGTCATTGAGCACGTAGCTCACTGTACTCCAATTTATATGCCTAACAAGTGGGTTAAAGTGGCGCCCTTGTGCACTAACCCAGCCTGAGGAGCTGATTCAGGCGCGCCTTTATGTTATTTATTATTTTGACTCATATTTAATTATTATTATTTGTAATTTTGATTACACGTGGCCGACCACATACGAATTCCAGATTTTATTCGCGTCTCTTTAATAAAATAAAAATAGTTTGCGTTGTAAAGTATACTATTGCAGGAACAATTACCATATTAGCATAGTAATGATGGCCATGATTAAATTGAGACTATTTCGATATCGTACAGGAATAAAACCCATATTGAAAGGAACGGTTACCATAATTTGTATGGGTGCCATTCCTACAATCAATACTTCAAAAAAAACTTATTGCCCTACGATATAGGAGTTGTTTCCATAATATATTGTAATTCCTACCATAAAATTATTTACGTGTACTCGGCCTCGCTAAGAACACACCATAACCGTAGACTTGTTACTTCACTTCACCTGTCGGAACCCCTACCTTCGTGCCCATGTACTGAAAATAACTATTTTATCAGTTTACGTACAGGACTGAGACATATAAACTTTTTAACTTCCCGCTAAGAAAATCGACGATTTTCGAAAATTTCGGGAAGTTATTGTTTTCACCCCGATTTTCGAAAATCAAATTTTCATCAGATGTCGACGTTTTGAGGTCCTAGGAAGCTATTCTGACTATTTTCGGAATGATGTCCGAGTGTGTGTATGTGTGTGTGTGTGTGTGTGTGTATGTATGTAAACTCTTTGTAACTTTTGAACTAATGAACCGATTTGGATGTTTAAGGCAGCGATTGAAAGAGCATATTGGCCATCAAATTTCCTAAGAATTTCAGATCATTTGATGAAATAGACTCGAAAATATCTGCGAATGACGAATAAAAAAAATTTTTTTTTTAGTTTTTTATTGATTTCTCAAAAACGACTCATACCATCGACTTCAAAATCTAATCAACTCTAGTACTTAAAAAAACGCGTCGATTGCCACCTTAAAGATCAGAATCTGATAATTCGTTCAAGAGTTATCGCGGGAGAAAGAAATGGTGAAAAACGGTTTTTTCTAAATATTTTCGAAACGACTGACGCGATCGATTTCAAATTTTAATCAGCTCTAGAATTCAATAAAACGCGCCGATTTCCACCTCAAACGTCAAAATCGATCGATTAGTTCGGAAGACATCGCGTTGAAAAATTAAAAAAATAACATTTTATGTTATTTTTCCCGAATGAATCATAATATAACCTACTAAAATGTGTCTGAAGTCATACCAACTCATCTTTGATATGGTTACTTTCGATGCAATATGTCATCGAACTTGGTTTTTAGTTTAAATCACAGTACCAACAATGAAATCGATAAAACGTAGTTTTCAATATTTTTCTCGGATATTTCACATTTGTTTGTTTCTCACATGAGTCAAAACTCATTTAAATCTTGATTTAAATCCCTGGCATTGATTTCTGCCTGAATACACTTATTTTATTGAACATAATCAGGGATTAAATTTTAAAAACCGCTCCATTAACAATTCTTGATTCTTATATGAATTTTCAAACTTCAGCATAACAGGCAATGATAGAGCTTGAGAAGATCGTGAAAAAACAATCGCATGCGATAGCATTTTTGAGCTCAAAAAGCTCAAAAATATATCTACACTAATGTTTTCGAGCTCTTCGAGGTCGAAAACAGCTAATCTAGTCGAGAAAATGAAAACCTGCAAAAAATAGTTACAAGTCTCCTAAAAATATGGTTGATGGCTTAAACGATCCGGAATGGCGTCCAGAAAAAAAAAGTATTTTGGATTTTTTTAGCAAAAGAAAATTACTATTGTTATTAACAAAAAACCGTTAAAAAACTTAGCCGTTCAGATTTTTGACAAAATCTGAAAAAGTATAAGTGATAGCTCAAATATTAAAGAAGTTTCTGAAAGAGCAGAAAATTTGAGTAAAAAAGTTCTCGACTTCCCGAATTATAGCTCTAATATTTATAATCTTTATTTAACGTTGAAAATTGGCTTTTGCGCGGCAGTTAAGGCATGCGCGCGCCACTGCTCTAGTGAGCGTAGTTGTTCAATAATTTTTTTATGCAATTAAATATTAATTAAAAAATTTGAAAAAATTCTGGCGTCATCTAGACACTTCAAAGAATACGATTCTGCAGTATTAAAAGTTGTATCACCATTTTTCAAAAAGTTATTTGATTGTTAACTAACATTTTTTTTACGGGTATGTGTTGTCATAAAAGGCGGTGTAAAAGTTTAAATAATTAATCTATAAATTTTTTGTTTCTTGGAGCCCTCTATATAAACATACTCAACAAGATGACGTGAAAAAAGTTAATAAAATATTTTTATTTCATTAGTTATTAATTTTTAGAGTAACCAAAAATTTAAAAATTTAAAAAATGTATGTTAAATAATTTTTTTCTTTGAATCTTAAGCTATTACTAATTCTATATCCTTGTTAAGCATTAAATGATTACTTTTTAAATTTTTTCATGCCATTTGTTTATGAATTTTTTATAAACAAATGGATTAATTAAATATTTTTGAAAAATTTTTTTTCACCATATTGTTTGCGTATGAAAATAATGATTTTTAAAAAATTTAATGAAATTTAAAAATCTCATAAACAAATAAGGTTAAAAATATGAAAAAAATATATTTGAATAGTTTAATGATCAGGTAACAAGAAACTCCTGAAACATATTTGCCATAACATTATTTGTTTATGAGATATAAGTATTGTAAGAAATAAAAAATATTAGTTTTTATAAATAAATGCATGTAGTTAAAGAACTATAGCAGATAAACGTTAGGTTAAAGATTGATAAAAAAGCTTAACTCATACTGTATAAAAAAGACTTGAAGGTCGAAAACTGTATCTGCAATAGTTGCAAAGTTACAGCAATTTGTTTGTTGACAAATCGAGTCAGTGCTTGGACTTTGTCGTGCTACAAAATTCAAATGTTTTTTAAAAAATCGAAAAAATTTTTCTTACTATACTGTTGCAGGTTGCTGTTTTTGTCATTTTTTTATGTTCTAGAAAAAAATTACAATGAAAAAAAAAATTCTGTTTATAACAAATTGTTTAATAAATAAATGAATAAATTGTTGACAAAAAAAAATTTTTTTTTGCCATTATATTTCTAAATGCAAATTATGATTTTTAAGGAAAATACGATTCCTTAATTATTTATTTAAATAATCAAAATATGAAAAAAACGATTATAAACAATAAGATATTGTTGTTAAGAAAAAATTTTTTTTTTAAAAATCATTATTTTCATACGCAAACAATATGGTGAAAAAAAATTTTTCAAAAATATTTAATTAATCCATTTGTTTATAAAAAATTCATAAACAAATGGCATGAAAAAATTTAAAAAGTAATCATTTAATGCTTAACAAGGATATAAAATTAGTAATAGCTTAAGATTCAAAGAAAAAAATTATTTAACATACATTTTTTAAATTTTTAAATTTTTGGTTACTTTAAAAATTAATAACTAATGAAATAAAAATATTTTATTAACTTTTTTCACGTCATCTTGTTGAGTATGTTTATAAAGAGGGCTCCAAGAAACAAAAAATTTATAGATTAATTATTTAAACTTTTACACCGCCTTTTATGACAACACATACCCGTAAAAAAAATGTTAGTTAACAATCGAATAACTTTTTGAAAAATGGTGATACAACTTTTAATACCGCAGAATCGTATTCTTTGAAGTGTCTAGATGACGCCAGAATTTTTTCAAATTTTTTAATTAATATTTAATTGCATAAAAAAATTATTGAACAACTACGCTCACTAGAGCAGTGGCGCGCGCATGCCTTAACTGCCGCGCAAAAGCCAATTTTCAACGTTAAATAAAGATTATAAATATTAGAGCTATAATTCGGGAAGTCGAGAACTTTTTTACTCAAATTTTCTGCTCTTTCAGAAACTTTTTTAATATTTGAGCTATCACTTATACTTTTTCAGATTTTGTCAAAAATCTGAACGGCTAAGTTTTTTAACGGTTTTTTGTTAATAACAATAGTAATTTTCTTTTGCTAAAAAAATCCAAAATACTTTTTTTTTCTGGACGCCATTCCGGATCGTTTAAGCCATCAACCATATTTTTAGGAGACTTGTAACTATTTTTTGCAGGTTTTCATTTTCTCGACTAGACTAAGCGGGAAGTTTTGGGGCTGGCCCGCAGGGCCAACCGACGCCCAGATTTTTTTTTTTAGCTTCAAAATTGTCTAAGGTCAAAACCTGAATTTGCATGCTTATTTGTTCTGTGATTAGTTTATAGTGGCTCTGAGCGTTATGATTTTGAATTTTTTAATTAATTATAAATTCACAAGTCTGTCTAGATATGGTATCATATCAGAGCTGAAATTTTTCATGCATCTTGCAGCAAGTAGTTGTTGATGAGCATATAAGTATTTTTCGAGTTCCCCAGTATTAGAAATTTATTATCAAAGCTTTAATAAAATGAGCACGCAATTTGTGCTTGTTGATATTTTTCTCGTTGAAGTGAACTTGAACTTTTCAGATGACCGATATAGATAGTTGATTTATTGGCATAGCTTAAGTGGAGAGATAGATGGTTCTTAGAGAATTTTTACGTAACTTGTTCTATTTGCATTAAATATAAAAAAAAAAAAAAAAACCGAGACGTATCTAAAAGTTAGATAACGACTTTACTTATTTACAATATTGCTGTAATATATTTCTAGTTCAGCACTCTCTTGCATTGACTAGACGTTTATTTGAGGTTTCCATACTAATCACGGTAATTAAAATTTTTTATCCGATTTTTGTTAACGGATTTTCGTGATTACAGTTCAACTAAGCTTTAGATTATGATAACATCCGAAATATTGAGTTACACGGTATAGTTGAAAAAAAAATTTACAAAATTCGAAAGTGCACACCCCAATCGCTCATTTGATTTTTAGTCATTAGTTTTATTTTATGTTTATTTTATAATATTAGCTTACTGGCACGTGGCCCTATCGGGACGATAGCCACTAATAAAAATAAAGTATTAGCTTATTTTTTCCAAATCATGAATTTTTATCCAACTTTAAAATTACGAATTTTATGTAGACAGTTCTTAATTTCAGTTTAATTTTTATAATTAAAACTTTTTTTTTAAATATCCTGACTTTTTGTCTTAGATATTGCTCTTTTATGATACTGCTATAATGCTTTGCTGCTGCGAGTATTTGATGGAGAAAAAAACGAAAGAATAATAATAATAATAATAATAATAATAATAATAATAATAATAATAATAATAATAATAATAATAATAATAATAATAATAATAATAATAATAATAATAATAATAATAATAATAATAATAATAATAATAATAATAATAATAATAATAATAATAATAATAATAATAATAATAATAATAATAATAATAATAATAATAATAATAATAATAATAATAATAATAATAATAATAATAATAATAATAATAATAATAATAATAATAATAATAATAATAATAATAATAATAATAATAATAATAATAATAATAATAATAATAATAATAATAATAATAATAATAATAATAATAATAATAATAATAATAATAATAATAATAATAATAATAATAATAATAATAATAATAATAATAATAATAATAATAATAATAATAATAATAATAATAATAATAATAATAATAATAATAATAATAATAATAATAATAATAATAATAATAATAATAATAATAATAATAATAATAATAATAATAATAATAATAATAATAATAATAATAATAATAATAATAATAATAATAATAATAATAATAATAATAATAATAATAATAATAATAATAATAATAATAATAATAATAATAATAATAATAATAATAATAATAATAATAATAATAATAATAATAATAATAATAATAATAATAATAATAATAATAATAATAATAATAATAATAATAATAATAATAATAATAATAATAATAATAATAATAATAATAATAATAATAATAATAATAATAATAATAATAATAATAATAATAATAATAATAATAATAATAATAATAATAATAATAATAATAATAATAATAATAATAATAATAATAATAATAATAATAATAATAATAATAATAATAATAATAATAATAATAATAATAATAATAATAATAATAATAATAATAATAATAATAATAATAATAATAATAATAATAATAATAATAATAATAATAATAATAATAATAATAATAATAATAATAATAATAATAATAATAATAATAATAATAATAATAATAATAATAATAATAATAATAATAATAATAATAATAATAATAATAATAATAATAATAATAATAATAATAATAATAATAATAATAATAATAATAATAATAATAATAATAATAATAATAATAATAATAATAATAATAATAATAATAATAATAATAATAATAATAATAATAATAATAATAATAATAATAATAATAATAATAATAATAATAATAATAATAATAATAATAATAATAATAATAATAATAATAATAATAATAATAATAATAATAATAATAATAATAATAATAATAATAATAATAATAATAATAATAATAATAATAATAATAATAATAATAATAATAATAATAATAATAATAATAATAATAATAATAATAATAATAATAATAATAATAATAATAATAATAATAATAATAATAATAATAATAATAATAATAATAATAATAATAATAATAATAATAATAATAATAATAATAATAATAATAATAGTAAATATAAAAATGGCAGCTAAACTTGTCGTGAATTACAAATTCGTAAGTTTTTATTAATGACAATTAAAACAAAAAGAGTTAAATAGTGACTTACAAAAGTGTCCTTGTAGTCACTAAACTAATGCTAATAGAGAAAAATTAGGTTCGTGAGCTATTTATTCAAGATTAATAGTGATCAAAAATCAGTTAATTAATTGACATCAGGGCTCCCACCAACTAAATTATTTATTTTGAGTAGCATATTAAGGAATCAACTTTATGCTGTGTTATTTTTAGTTCTTAATAGATTCTGTTGATGGTGATATAAGCTTCGATCTATTTTAACATACTTTAAGAAGTGTAGAGACGACTCAAAGTCATTAAGGTACCCTAAAAAAATTAAGTGTCTACAGAAAACACTCAGCACTTTCAGGCTTGAGGTGTGCAGTATGATGAGGCTGTTACTAAATAAAATTATAACAAATTCAATTCCGTGTAAAATACTATAAAAACCTTATTATTATGTCTTTGGTAGATTCGTCAAAATATTCCCATTTATCAATCGTTTCATTACAGCTCAAGTCGAAGAACGAAAATGACAAAAATCATTTTACTATTATCAATTTTCTTAATCATTGGCCTCTACACTAATGCCGCTGAGGGATGCCAGGACAAAGCGGTAAGAAGTGATCACAATATAGTTAAAAAAAAATTTCGAAAAACGGTTGACCTCGTGGGCCAACCCCGAAACTTCCCGCTGTTTTCAAACTAAGAGAGCTCGAAAACGTTATTATTCGTAAATTTTTTAGCTCTTTGAGTTCAAAAAACAGCTGGTCGAAAGCTATACACATATCGCTGAAAGAATGACTACCCTTTCTTTGAAAATTTTAAATTTTTAAAGTGGGAAGTTAAAAAACTTTCAAAGTTAAAGAACAAATTAACAAATAAACTTCGATATATAATTTAAAACTTGGAAATAAATTTTTTGACAATCTTAAACAGTACTGACAAATAAAAAATTCAATTGTTGACAGGAAACGTTTTTACGTGCGAATCCGTAACTTATAAATTAAGACTCATAAAAATCGGCAGAATCTGAATCTATTGGAATTTTCACTTCAAATGCCTTAAAGTTTTCAAATTTAAAACTCATGGAACCGTCGCAAGAAATTTTTAAAACGATAAAAGTTTCCTAAATGTTGTAGTTCACACATAGCGATCACAATTTTTATTTGTTCTATTACAGAAAGAATTTAGAAAATGGCATCTAAAAAATAGAAAAATTTAAATAATTCATTTTATTTTCCAGTGTCACCCATTAAAGGGTAAGGATTGTTGTGATGGTTACGAATGCAGTACGTGGTATTTGGAAGGTACTTGTGTTGTAGATGATAACCAGGGGATTGATGGCGTTTGGATTAATGGCGGGCACATCCGTTGAAATGCTCAGACGTAGAAAAGGTTACACTCGGGCCTTTGTTTACAATACCGTTGTCAACAGATTTTATTTTTATGACTGAATGGATTTCTGATTGTGTCCTAACTAAATAAACAATGTCATTCCTATGAACGTGAAATATGTATTCTCATTCGTTCAGGATATTCAACCCAGTCTTTTTGAAAACTTTATCTTAACATCCCGATGAGATCCTTTCCCTGATTTACCTAAAGTACCCTAAAAATCTAATCAAGTTAAAACAAGCTTTTCTCAATTCGACAATTCAAAGCGAATTTATGCAAGGTTCTTCCTTGTCAAAAAAACCCACATGGGAGTTTCCTATGTTGGTTTTCACATGGCATATTTGAATGGATTTTCATAGGAATTCCTATAGGAATCTAGCGTAAGTCCCGATATAGATTCACACATTAGTGCCTATGAGAATCCAGACCATGCCAAATCCATATGGGAATGTAGTATGAGTTTCCACGTGAATTTTTACCATGACTTCTCATGGGAATCTTCACCATTTCAAAATCCATTTCGGAATTTAGTATGGATTAGGAATTTTAAAAATAAGAAAAAGCGTCACGTCATTGATACAAACACTACTAAGAGCATATATGATTTAATAAAGTTTCTTGGACTATAATACACGGAAAGAAAATTCTACCAAAATTTACGATGCTAACATCATAATCGTGGAGTAAACTTTTATTAACGTCACTTTTTAAATGTCTTACTTCAAAATTTACTATGTAGGTTATATTTTTTACTATTTAACATCGTAATTTTGACAAAGACTTTTAGGATTACAAATTAGTTTAAAAATTGCAATTTAACATCGTAAAAAAAATTTAAAAAGCGGTAAATTTTCGACAAATAATTGTTCAAAGCCTGAGTATAAACTGTTTGCTGAAGAGCTATAGAATTTCAATTGAAAAACATTATTTCTTAAATCTATCGATTTTGAGCTTCGATATCACTTAAATGGTTGGATTTACGAAAAAATACATAAGAAGCCTTTTTTAAAGAGCGGCAAATTTCCTATGACAGCATGTATCGGTCATTGCTGTACACTTATTTTTAAGCGAGTAATATAATTATGCTAATTGTACTAAAATAAGAATGTATTATTAATTAGGCAGGATTAAACGGCATTAGAATGAACTTTTTTATTATTTTTGGATCACCAATAAATGACTTATATCATTGCCAAGTGAAAAAATCTAATTTGGAGAATAACGGAAACCTTAGCATATATATGTAAACGTGGTGGCGCTAGTCAACGTGTCTTTATACCAGTGTAATATACCTGCTTAACCTCACTCGTATTTAAATTTATTAAAAATATGCAATTCTGATCTAGACCTCATTAGTTCAACTTGATCTGCTAATAATTGCATTCAGAAGTTTTCTTAATAGAAGTTGTAGTCATTGTGCTGTCAAGCTTACATCAACTTTCGGCTGATTAATTTTTGTGTCTTAGATGAGCTAAACTTTAATGCAAGCGACGTAAATCCACTGCTATAGTCTGAAAGCAAGTTGACTCAGATATTTGTTTTCAAGTTGCTTGCAAAGAAATCTTGGAAACGGTTCACCCTGCACGCCATCCTGCTGCTGTTGAGCTCAAGGAGTAGACTGGCCCCACAGCTCAATCCGTTTTCAGAATAGATGTTTACTTAAAATTAATTACTCAGCTCACATCTAAAAAAATGATGTGCGTCATCAAACACAACTTTTCTGAAATGAAATATTTGGGAAAATACTAAACACAATCATTAATGAATGTGATCAGCATTCAATTCAGTATTTTATCAGTTCAGAATAAGAATATACTGAAACTTCTAAAACTAGTTCTTAGTTATTTGTGTCTCTAATATAATGACGAGGAAATGTAACTCAGGGTTGCAATCGGTAAGAAAAACAGGATGAGCGGAAAGGGAAGTGAATGAACAAGCGTAAGAAAAAACAATTGAAGAGTAAAGAAAAGAAAATGAGAGAAAAAAATAAAGATCTAGACAATTCAAGCACTCGGTGACATTTCATTCTCCGCACACCCGTCGAGCGTACGATTACTTTCTTTTTGTTTTCATTTAATTACAGATGTCAAGGGGTTGTATATCTTACCTTCTTTTTCTCATCCCACGTCCCCCCTGCGTGAATATTTTTTTTTTTTTAATGTCGTATTCTTTTGCTCTCGACATCCCTCTATTATTCTTTTATTTATTCCAATTATTTGCACGACGTGAATTTGTCATTGCCCTTGATTTTTTTAACCCTCGAAAGGTAAGATTGTGAAAACTGGAAAGAGGAAAACAAGAAATTAGTGTAAAATTATTTAAACTCTGTTTGTGCTGTTGTCTTTTTTAGGTAAGCTTCTTTAGAAAACGGACTATTGCAAAGGCTCTCATGATGGAATTATCAAAGAATTTTGCTACTATTTATCTCATTTTACCTAGTAGAGTCAAGACATACCATCCACTTAAGAGTTTATAAATGTATGTATGAATACATATTAGACTGTTTCAAATTAGGGGACTATTTTTTTTTTTTTGATGAACATTGAAAAATCGAAAGGGTATCTTAAAATATGGTGACAGTTAAAATTTGAGCTCTTAATATTAATATTTAGAGGTGGCTATTTGTAATTTTCGATTTTTCATTTAGAAACATGGTAAAAAATACATAACTTCCGAAAAAATCAAGATACAAAAAATCTCTTCTCAACTATTTTGTAGGAAATTTACTGATCTACAAAAAAGGTCTTCTATGATTTTTGCATAACTTCAACCATTCACAAGATATCCGACGTCAAAATTTAATAAAATTCAAAGAACTTGTTTTTGCTCGCTCCGAATTTTATACCATGCCAACCAATGAGAATTCAGAAATTTTCAATACATTTTTTTGTAGGAAATTGAACGCTCTACAAAAAAAGTCTCTTATCGTTTTTTGATAAATCCATTTGTTCAAAAGTTATTAGAGCTCGAAGTAAAGTTGGAGATCTTTTTACTTTTCCGGTGAAACTATCGGACTAATCATAAAATGTCATAGAATCTTTTTTGTGGGCAATTTTATTTCTCACAAATTACCTCTGATAAATTTTTTAAATTCTGCATTCTCTTCTAGTTATTTCCATTTTAATGCTAAGCTCCTAAAAAAAGTGTTCTGATCGATTTTAAGAGCTCGACATTAAAATGGAATTAACTAGAATAGAATGCAGAATTCGGAAAAAATTTATCAGAGATAATTTTTAGGAAATAAAATTGTCTACAAAAAAGATTTAATGACATTTTATGATTTGTCCGATAGTTTCACCGAAAAAGTAAAAAGATCTCGAATTTTACTATAACTTGACTTCAAGCTCTAATAACTTTTGAACAGATGGATTTATCAAAAAACGATAAGAGACTTTTTTTGTAGAGCGTTCAATTTCCTACAAAAAATTGTATTGAAAATTTCTGAATTCTCATTGGTTGGCATGGTATAAAATTCGGAGCGAGCATAAACAAGTTCTTTGAATTTTATCAAACTTTGACGTCGGATATCTTGTGAATGGTTGAACTCATGAAAAAATCATAGAGGACCTTTTTTGTAGACCAGTAAATTTCCTACAAAATAGTTAAGAAGAGATTTTTTGTATCTTGATTTTTTCGGAAGTTATGTATTTTTTACCATGTTTCTAAATGAAAAATCGAAAATTACAAATAGCCACCTCTAAATATCAATATTAAGAGCTCAAATTTTAACTGTCACCATATTTTAAAATACCCTTTCGATTTTTCAATGTTCATCAAAAAAAAAAAATAGTCCCCTAATTTGAAACAGTCTAATACATATATATATATATATATATATATATATATATATATATATATATATATATATATATATATATATACATTATATAACCAGCCTTGTCATCACGACAGTGCCTACGATTCTAGTCGGTTCTCAATGAAATTTTTCATACTTATTCTATGAGTAATTATCTCGATCAAGATCGAAAATGGGCTAAAGTAGTCGATTAGTTCAGAAGTTATGACTGTTTAAAATTTTCACAATTATTCGAAAAAATCAGTTTTTCACTGTTAAAGTTCAAATAATTTTTAAACTACAAGTCATAGATAATTTCTGTAAAAAGTATCTTAAAGCTTGCTTAGTAGGTTTTAACTTTTGACCTTCAACTTTATGTTTCGACTATTTCTTTAAATAATTTGATAGTCTTAAAAGTTTGGATACAATTAAAAAAATTTTAAAAAATGATTTTCATTCTGGATAACTTCTGTATTTCTCATTATAATTTAAATCCGATTGTTATATTTCGCTGTGAATAAAATAATCTGTAAACATTACAAATATTTTATATTTTTGAAGTATATATGTATGTATATACTAGCTGATACCCACCCGCTTCGCTGGGTATACAATAAAATTCTATGGTGTAACCTAGATGAAAAATAAAAACAAAATGATTAATTTCAAAAAGATAATGAATATAAATTTTGAATTAGAGAAACGTGATTGTTTGTGATGACCGGTGTTAGTGAGTATTAAATATATGAGAAAAGTATTTTATCATTAATAATCAATCAATTAATGGGTCAGTTAGTCAGTAAATCTGTCATTACACAGATTTCCGCATCACCCACATATTAATTGGGAGTATAAACAACAATATTATTATATTAATTTGACAGAAAATTAACATCGATAAGTTAATAAATAAATTCATTTATGCTTATAAATATAAAAAAAAATATTTTTAATCTTTATTAGTAATAAATTCATAACAAATTAAGTGGTATTAAAGAATATATTTATTATTATTCATTTTATTAAGAGTAATCTTAAATTGACCGTTTTTTATAATAATTTAACGATATCGTTGTAAAATTTTAGAAAAGATGCATCAGACACAATTTACCATTCTAATTTTAATCATTAAAATCAATATAATCATTTAACAATATCAAATTGATAATATTTATATTTTATATATATGTGTTATGATTTAGTGGAGTTTATCCTTCATGGTTATTCCAATACATATTAGCTGTTTCAGTTATTAATGGTTTAGCTATTCTTTCTTAAAAAAAGTATGATTATGAATTCTTACTCTCCTAACAATCAATCGATAAAATTTGAAATCAATCATTTTAACAGTTATTATAGCAACGATAACCATGACAACAGTAACCATAGTAACGGTAACCATGGCAACGGTTGATTAGCGTGGGTGGTTGTGGGGGAGGGGGTTGAGTTCTATAATTTGTGGGTGCCACTGATGGTTTCTTAGATTAGAGGGTCAAAATGATATCCCCCCCCCCTAAAAAGAGAGAGATATAGGGAAGGGGGAAGATTATAGGGCACGGGAGGAGAGGGGAGGGCATATGTGATGGTAGACGAAAAATCCATTTTGGCTAGGAATTGTGTAAAATCCGTTCTTAGTGAGCGTCTATATCACGAATAAAGTAACTATGCTAAATTTCAAGTCAATCGAGCGAATAGTTTCGGAGATCTCGTGATGAGTGAGTGAGTGAGTGAGTGGTATTTCGTCTATATATATATATATATATGTATATATATATAGATATACATATATGTATATGTAAATGTGGAGGCGCGAGTTAACCGTGTTTCTATACCAGTGTCATATGCCTCTTTCGTATTTAAGCTTATCAATTATAAATAAATATCAACTATAGCTGGTATTAACCTATTTTTTCATTAATCTATCATCATTCTCTACCCATTCTCATATCTAAATATATGTTTACAGCAATTTTGATAATTTTAATGAATTTATAAGTCTTGAATTTTTGATGAATTGAGTAAGTTTTCATCAACACTTTTTTTTTACGTATGTATATTGTCATTTCTAACCCCGCCTACTCAAAGCTAGTTTGTCAATTTGAGATTTTAGCACTACGCGATTAAATTAGTATTGCTCGTACATTTATATATAAATATATAATAATACTTACAATATTTAAATCGCGGATAAAGAATTTCAAATTGAAAAATTGACCTGTGAAAATTGGCTTCAACCTTAGTAAAAATCAACAAGGGCCGCCTTCGTTTTAAACTGCGAACGAGCTACCGAAAAGTCAGGGAGGTGCTGAAAAGTTCCGAAAACTCTACCTTCCATTCTGGCGACCAGATGGAATTTTTGTACTTACATAAGAAATCTACCTTTCCATTTCAGATAAGGCTGGATAGCTCGTATGTTTTTTTTTTTTTTTTTTTTTTTTTTTTTTTTTTTATTGATGGAAATATTTTTTTGCTGATTTTTAATTTCTAGATGCGTTGGAAGATGGAGATAAGGTCACACGTGTTACCTTTGGGAGGACGTTGGATCGCCATTAGAATAAACGAAAGTACAGTAAAGTGGAAGAAATACAAGATAACAGTAGGGCGGAATTGGGGGGATTGAGTGATAAGTCGGGAGTACTTTTTGTGAAATGAAGAAATGAGTGAACGGAGACGTCCATTTAGTTTTATTGAAAATATTGATTGTAGAGAAATAATTGTTGTGATTATAATGGATGCTCTTGTACTTTTCAGATAACGATTAATGTTTTTTTTTTTAACATTTTAATACTTCAGATAAATATTTACTAAAGCGAAATTTTTCAAAATAAAACTACACTGAGAAAAAATTTCTCTTCGGACAATCACATTGGATTGGTTAAATTCTGTTAAACTAAAATTTATTTGGGACAGCTAAATTGCATTACGTCAACATAATCTATTTTGTTATTGTCATGCCCATGTATGAACTATGCATGGCTGTATATGGCCATACATAATTCATTAATTATGGGTATACATTATCATATGTAGTCATACATAACTATGTTGGTCCATATATGCCCATATATGACCCATATATAATCCATATGTTCCTATGCATGAACAATATACGCCATGCATGGCCATATATGTTTCATTTTCACACGTAAACATATAGTTTAAATTATATTCAATATAGTTTTACAGATTCCCACTATAAAAAATGTATATCATACATAGAAAAACCAATAGTGTAATAGCAACTCTCTGGGATAATGCTGAGTATTTTCAGCCATATGTTCTTAATTAATCACGGGCATACATGGTCATACATCCATACAAAACCATGTATGACCATATATGGCCTTATATGATTCATATAGGGTTATGCATGACTATTAAAAAAGTTAGTCTGTTTATACATGACCATCTATGCTTTATATATGAACTTTATAGGCCATATATGTTGAATTAATCACGGACCCGCACCATTAATCAAAACCATGTATGGCCATATAAGGCCTTATATGATCCATATATGGCCATAAATGAATCACGGGCATACACGGTCTGACATAGTCATACAAAACCGTGTATGGTCATATATGCTACATGCATGGCCATATATGCTTCATGTATGAACTATATACGGTCAAAATTCGTGAGCGACCTCTTAAAAATTTTTAATCGAGCTGATTTTTGGAGAGGCTTCTTAAAACATTGTAAACCAACAAATTTTCATCAGAGACTCAAAAAAAAAAATAGTCGGTTTTTTTGCGCCACCCTAGTATACATGTATCGTATAATATATATATATATATATATATATATTATATATATATATATATATATATATATATATATATGATACCTGGGAAAAAATGTTTTTATAAAATTTCATAACATTTCACAGCAAATTTTCATAGAAATTTAGAAAATCTTATAAAAGTAAATAAAATTTTATACGGTAAGATCTGACTAAGGAACGTCATAATTAAATATAATTTTATAAAATTTCACAAAGTTTTTCAGGATTCTATGAAGGTGTATTAAATTTTTTACAATTTTATAAGACTGTACGGCAAAATTTTGTCGAATTTGATAAAAATTTATAAAATTTGATATACACCCATGCCATAAACTAAAGAACAGATAAGTTTTAGATATTTTCTAGTGAATCGTTACTCAATCCTGGTCATTCCAATCATTACCCGAGTCTGGGCAAAGACTGGGTTCCCTTATCCTAGCCATTTAATCTAGACTTGAGCTAGGACTGGGAAACCTAGCCTTGGCGAGGCCAATGTTTACCCGAGCTTATGCCAAGACTAGGCTTTCCTGCCTTGATTATTTAATGACAACCCACTTTTGGGCCAGGACTGGGTAACCTAGCCTTGGCCGACCCAATGATTACCCGAGCTTAGGCCAAGGTAGGTTTATCCAAGTTCGGCTATACCTATAGTTAGCCGTCCCTGGGCTACAATTGGCTAACCCAGTTTTTTTTTATTAATTATTCAATTAACTTATTATTATAGTTTTTTAAATTAATGATTAGTTATTTTTGAATTAAAATAAGTTTTAATTAATAAATATTTTAACATTCCGATTAAAATTATTTACAACTAATAATTAAAAAATTTTTTAGTTCGTTATTATTTGCAGTCACAATTGTAATTTTATAATCTTACTTATACAAATTAATTTAATTTAAAAATAACTCATAAGTTTTCATGATAAATGTTATGTATAATAATATTGGTAGAACGAAATAATTCAACTGGGTTCTTGATAAATAATTAATTAAATTTAATAAATTTTATTTTTAAAAATTATGTAAATATAATAAAAATAATAGAAATTGACTATTTATTTTTTCTTAATCAAGAATATTAATTAAGTTGCTCTTCCTATTTCATGAAACCGACTGGATGTAGTAAAATGAATAAGTAGAACACATAAAAGTTTCAGTTCAACATTAATAGGTTCGTCCAGTAGCTACCGTTCAAATTTCGACGTGAAAATTTTTCGCTCTTCTGCATGATTGCTGTACTGAGTTAACAACAGGTGAAGATGGAATCGTTGAGTCAGAATTTGCAGTTGATGTGACTGGTTTCTTTGAGTCAATAATTCTTTCGAAAATCCGTGTTTTATTCCCCAATGAATTTTCTATATAACCTTCAGCAACACTGCTGGATCTCCATCCACCGAGAGCTGTAATATCGGGTAAGAGGAATTCGCAAGCAAAATTGCTGATGTTCATCGGAAACTGTGCCCGGTGTAACGTTCAGGATTTGGCAAATTTAAAAATAACGCCATAGTCTTTGGTACTTCGCTGATCTTATTTTTACCATGCGACTGACATTATCGGTGTGGATAGTATTGGAAAAATTGGTCAGTACCAGCGTTACTTGGTCTTAAAACTGTATTGCTCTACTTTCTCATACAAATCTGCTCCAATAATAAAAGATTACATTACAACGCACAGTTACAATATATTGGGAGCCAATGTCTTCAATATCGGTCGCTGTCAGATTGCAGAACTCAGCCGTTCTCAGAGCCCCAGAAACACCAAAGATTGCAATTACCTATATAAAATATATCAATTTGTAATTAAAATTTTCTGTGAATAATAAAAAAATTGTAAATAAATTTGTATACTGTATATTTACCTTCAATGCTAATTAAACGTGGTCTGGACCTTGGTCAATGACTTTTTTTACTTAAACCAATACAAATACTTGAGCTTTTTTAGATTTAAATTCTTTAGATTTATTCTTCATGAACTGTTTCAATTTTTGATATTGATCGATATTTATTCCCTGATCTAGATTAATAACAGTTCTCAACATGGACCAACGATTCCAAAGAATCTGTTGAAATAATGGATATGAAATAATGTCCAGAAGAATATCCGTTGGATTAAATGTTTATTTATAATTGATAGTAAATTGGTAAAGAAATATAATAATTATTTATTACAACGTGAATACTGACGATGCCAGTCGCTTGGCATCTGATTACAGACTGAGTGAATAATTGTAAATGCGCTGATGAGTCACAGCTAGTATAGAATGTTCTAGAAGTAACTTAGTATACACATGAACTTTTCAATATCCAACAGAATCGAAGGTTTTAATGCTTCAGATAACTCATTAAAGCATACGCAATGGACTTTTTTCGAGAAAGATTTAGTTTTATTGATATCCATCCACTTCATAAGTTCTTCGTTACATAAATTATATTTAAAAGCAGATTTACCAGGTAATAAATTTTTCACAATATTCTTAGCTTCATTTTGAATATTTCTGATTGATTCATCAATAAAGTCTCTGTGACTATCAAGAAATTCTTCAGAAAAACTCATTATTAAAACTAACTCAATTTGATATTCTTTATATTAAAATATTTATATGGAATCGTTTATATGAAATAAGAAAATTATTATTGTTAATGATTTTAATTAAAACTGCGATTTTAATCAAGTTGTTATAAATAGTTGCTAAATAACAGTTACGGTTATTTTTAATTTTATCGCGGAGGACAAAAAATTCAACGCATGCGCATATTAATTTAATTTTTTCTGACCGGAAATAGTATATTACACACCTAGGGAAGTAAAGTATGAAATGTCTCAGATCACATGTGATCTGAGGCTTTCTTATTTACTTCTCGAGATGTGTATACTATTTTTCCGGGCTGGTAATTTTGACATTACCTGTATGTGATATTGACGTCATAAATTTCATACAGACATCACATTTACATCATGTTTACGTCATTAATCTATCATCATAACCTTACGTAAATAAGTGGGAAATAATAAGTCACGCCTGACTCATTCATGACTTATATCTTAGGTAAACGATAACATAACGTAACGTTATTATGACGAGAAATTTACGTCAATGTATTAACTGGGATCGGAAACGATATGATAATCGATCTGAAACGCCATGTGGAAACCCCCATAGAAATCTAAGCTGGATTTTTTGATAGAATATCGATAGGATTAACTATTTCATTTTCAATTAAAATTACAATTTTCTCACACAAAAATTATTTGAAGCCGAACAAATTATTCCGAAAAATAATGCAATAAAAGTAGTGTTTGATTGTATCATGTTAAATTTTTATTTTTTTCCGAGCTGAATGATGAGACTTGCGTGTTCATGCTTTATTACCTCCTTTTCGGTCATGTATGTTCCTTGAAGCATATATGAGGAACATTCATGACCTTGACAACATCCATAACCTTGTTTCGGATGGCACTGAAAAAAAATAAAGATTTTATTTTTTTATTTATTATTTAATTTTCCATTTTTAAGGAGGTTCAATCAGATCCAATGTATAAAAGATTTTCCAACTTTAAGATTTGAAACTTAGTTTTTATATAAATTACTTTATCGATGTATTCTCAAAATTTAAATATGATCCACGGGTGTAGTGCATCCCTACAGAGAATATCTCTACATTATAAAACCTCACGAAGTTTTGCTCTACACGAATTCAAGTTTTTTAAACTGCCCTTTGAATTTTTGTGCGACCATAAGTTGCTGAGACATCGATAATTAAAGACAAAAGAATCCTTTTTCATTTGAAGGCTGATATCTCAGCAGCAAATTGTCGTACAAAGAAAAAAAAATAAATAAATTACAGCTGAATAAATTTTCTAAGCGAGCCATAAATAGGTTTTTTCGAAAAATTTTTTTTTCGCCCCGTAGACCTAAAAGACAAAACCAAAAAATTTAGAAAAATGTCTCGACCTATTTCTTATACTTCCACAAAAACCATGACTCAGATAATTATTTTGCTGGAAAATCTTTAAACCAGAGATTTGAAGCTTCAATTTGCTTTTTTATTTTTCCGATACGATCGTTTTTCACGAAAATACAGCCTTCAAAAAATCACTAAAAAATTTATAAAATTTTCTTGTTCCTTTAATTTTTTAGATAAGTGTATTTTATTAAAAATAAACATATAAAGACAATAGAGAATATCAATTAAATAATAATTTGTACAGAGTGTTTACACGAGACCACTAGTTTAAAAGCGACAAACGCTGGATTTTATAAGTTTGTGGTGGGGTGAATCATCACTTTCGTGATATTTAGATAATTGAATTTAACTTTCATCCATTCTTGCTTTTATGCAATTAACCCACTTTATTAGTTAAATATCAAAACAAAAATTCTACTGTTTGAGTTTAGCGCTATATTAAAATGATCTCTGTAGAGATTTTTAATATGATTAAAATGGTAAAAAAAATTTTTTTTTTTTTATTAAACTTGTCTATTTGTTTATGAACAATATCTTGATAAATTATGCAAAAATTTCTTTTCGCACGTTATGAAATACCATTGATATATGCAAAAACGGCAATAACATGATATTTGTTGAAAAAATTCTTTTAATAACATTTCTCGGATTTTTCATTTTTTATTAACTTTAAAAGATTATTGTAAACAAAATAATAAACTTGAATGAACTCTTATCGCGTGATCTTGTTAAGTATATAAGATGTTAAGTAAATATTAGGCTGATTCAAAAAAATAGACTATTGTTTTTTTCTGGATATCCCCTGTGAAATATATTCAGAAAGATAAGAAAAAATGCCTGTAAAAATCCCGGAAAAAAATGACCATGCCTGACCAGGCCTGATTAGGCATGTTCAGGTCTGATCAGGTATGTTCATGTCTGTTCATGCCCATCCGGGGAATAAAATTATATATAAAAAATGGCCCTATATAATTATATATAATTATGTATAACTATATTATATTATACATAATTATTGCTATAATAATAAAAAAAAAATAAAAAATTCGGGCGTGTGCAGGATTCGAACCGTGGACCTTGCGCTCGAAAGTTTAACACGCTACCCACTGAGCTAAGAGATTTAGTTGAAAAAGAAGTTTCGTATGAACTTTAAGTAATAAAAATCTTATATGTGATAGATTCTTGGTCAATAAAATTTTATATCTATGAACAGGCATGAACAGCCATGAATAGACATGAACAGCCATGATCAGACCTGAACGTATTTAACGCTTCAGACATGAACAGTCATGAACAGACATGAACAGCCATGATCAGGCCTGAACGTATTTAACGCTTCAGACATGAACAGTCATGAACAGACATGAACAGACATGACCAGGCATGATCAGGCCTGAGTGTATTTAACGCTTCAAACATGAACAGCCATGAACAGACATGAACAGGCCTGAGCGTATTTAACGCTTCAGACATGAACAGCCATAAACAGACATGAACAGACATGAACAGACATGAACAGGCATGATCAGGCGTGAGTGTATTTAACGCTTCAGACATGAACAGGCATGGACAGGTATGATCAGGCCTGATCATGTCTGATTTCAGGCCTGATCATACATGAACAGGCATGATCAGGTCTAATTTCAGGCCTGATTATACATGAACAGGCATGATCAGGTCTGATCATTTTTTCCCGGGATCAGAGCTCTTAATATTAATATTTAGAGGTCACGCATCGCAAATTTCTATTTCCCGTTTAAATAACATGGGAAAATTTATTTTTTAAGCTTTGGAATTTTGTAGCTCACGGTGGGACCAATACTTTTCAATGTTCAAGAGATATTTTTATGGAAAATTTGACGCTCTATAAAAAAGGTATCTTGTAATTTTTTGATATTTTTATTTCTCCAAAGGTTATTCGAACTTAGAACTAGGTTGACGATAGATTTTTACAGTTTTGAAATTTTTTGACGCAACCATGAACTTTATCGGAAAATTTTATAGGACATTTTTTGTAGAGCATTTTATTTCCTATAACTTATCTTTATGAAAAATTTCCATATTTCTCACAAGTCGTAAATTATTTGCAATCACCCGTGAAAAATGAATCATACATGGCCATGCATGAATGCTCCATGCATGGCCATGTATGTAAATTGGCCAGACATGGCCATGTATGGCCACATATGACCATGTATGACCATGCATGGCCATGTATGACTATACATAGCTTGATACGGCCATACATGACTTGATATGACTAGGTATAGAAATTTTAACTAAGTAAAAAAAAAATTTTTATAATTTTTTTTTTTTTTTTTTTAATTATTTTGGCGACGCAAAGATTATCAGATATGCGAATAATTGAATTCCTAATCGAATTGGAAATTTTTAATTCAGAGAAAAAACGCTAGACTTATTAATAACACCACCCGCTTTAGTAGGATTCGAACCCGGGACATTCCGTACGAGAGACCGACGCTTTGTCGACTAAGCTATGCGACCGATAGTTACAACGAAGTTTACTTGCGCTACGTAAGATTGAAAGGATATAATCACTTTCGAAAAATCAAAATATAATCATCAATATGCTGTTAGTGATATCAAAAAAATTTTCTATTTTTTTTCACTACAACATCCTGTTTATAAGTAATTGTAATAGTCAGCTCAAATTTTTTATATCCGTGAAAAATGAATCATACATGGCCATGCATGGCCATATATGAATCATACAAGGCCATGCATGGTCATGTATGGCTATATATGTCAGTGATTAGTTGGACATATATGGCCATACATGGAGCATATATGGCCATACATAGGCATACGAACTTTTTTAATTTTTTTTCTTTCATTATCTCATAAACAACAAGACCTACAAAAAAAATGTAAATGACAATTTTATAGGAAATTTAGATTCCTACAAAAAAGGTCCCTAGCACCGAATCACTCAGATCGATATTTTCTGAGATATTAGTCAAATAAAAAATCAGTATTTTCTAAGATTTGATTCGACATTTTATGGGAATTCAATGCTACGTAAACTTCAATAATTAATATCTCAGAAAATATCGATCGTAGTGATTTAGTGCTAAGGACCTTTTTTGTAGAAAATTGAATTTTCTATAGAATTATTATTCATATTTTTTATGTAGGTCTTGTTGTTTATGAGATAATGAGAGAAGAAACAAGAATTCTATGAAAAAATTTAGTTTAGCGGTCCGTACTACCCCACTCGTATGAGTTACGACTTCGCGATAATGGGTACTTTTGAAGAGCATTCAATTCTGAGAAAATCCCGACTTTGGGCGAGATGATGTCATAAAATGCCACGGAGTTACAGAAGTTTAAAACATAAAAACCTAAGTTTACGTGTATTTTGAATGGGAAATCTTCGCCTGCTCAGGGAAAGTACTTTATATCAATATCAAGGGCTTAAACTCTCAGGGAATTTTTCGGAGGGTATTTCCAACAAAATTTCGGGATGGGAGCGAAAAAAAAAATAGTCGCTGAAAAAAGCAGTTCAATATATATATATAGTCATCCATTACTATGTATGACCATGCATGGCCATACATGGCCTTGTATGATTCATATATGGCCATGCATGACTATATTCAAAAAGTTCGTATGCCCATGTATGGCCATGTATGAACCATATACGGCCATGCATGGCCATATATGTTCAATTAATCACTGCCATATATAGTCACCCATGTCCATGCATGGCCATACATGACCTTGCATGATTCATGTATGACCATGTATGCTCCATGTATGCTCCATGCATGAACCATATATGGCCATGCATGGCCATGTATGATTCATTTTTCACGGGTAACTGGAAATCTTCTTAAAAAATCCAAATTTTGTCGCTTAAAATTAATTATATTAAAATTTTCAGTTAATTGCAAATAACTTACGACTTGTGAGAAATATGGAAAATTTTCATTAAGATAAGTTATAGGAAATAAAATGCTCTACAAAAAATGTCCTATAAAATTTTCCGATAAAGTTGATGGTTGCGTCAAAAAATTAAAACCTAGAGCTAATCCTCTAGGAAAATCACCCTGTTTGCCCGGTGCCTCCCATTTGAGGCCCACGCGACCATTTCCAATAATTAATTATTATTAATAAATTAAATATGGACATAACAGCCGTTTTTTCCTTAATTTTTTAATTACAATGGCAATTTTGCGTGGAGTAAAAATTCTCGAGACAGATTTTCCAAGACGTCATTCCGAATTGAATGAGCTATTGCTCATATTTTTAATAGCTTTATCATCATTTTTCGTGTTCTCGAATTAGTTGACTAGACTATAATTAATTTTGATAACTTTTAGGAGAATTTAGCAAACGAAAAAATTCAAACACTGCTTCGGCTCATTAGTTTGGCTCGAACCTCCTTAAATTGAAATTTTTTCAGTTTTTCTGATAGAAAAAAAAAAAAAAAAAAATAAAAATTTTTTTATTCCATTGTAGAAAAACATTGTCAGGGATATTCGATTATTACGGAAAACAATATCTGCCCGCAGATATGTAAATTTTGAATTCAAAAAATTGTGGGACTGGAAAATAACAACCAAATATTTAATTTTCGCTTTTCTGAGAGTTATAAATAAATATCTATGGTCTATTAAACATTAGCTCACACTTAAAAATTTTTCTTAAGAAAATCATTTTTCTATTCACATATACTTTTCTTAATTAAGTTAAAATTTATTTGTGGCTCTTTTCAAAATTAAATCAGTTACAATTCAAAGTTGGAAAAAAAAACTTATTTTAATCATTCTTTGTTTTTTTAAATAAGCATTTGTTATAATAATTACTTACCCAACCGCCTTTGCACCCTTCAACACAACTAATAAACACGCCAATGAATGAGATAATTAGTAGTAATGTAATTACTTTTGATACAATGGAATTTCGTGTCTGCAAAAATTATCGATGTATCTATAGAGAAGAAATATTCTCTGATCTTTTGTTACAATTTTAACGGCTTACCGATCAACGTACATTTATCAACTTCGAATATACTGAACTTTGAAGAGAATTATTTTTCTTTACCAATAGCGGAAACTAATAATATTTCAACCGCCAAATGATCAAATTATTGCTGATTATGCAAATAGAGAAATTATTATTTATTTATTTTTACAGGTCATCAGATCAAGAGTTATCAGAGATTATTCCTTGTTGCTTTATATATCATTGAATGGTTATGAGCTAGTTAAAAATTTTTGACTATAAAAAAAAAAAAAATAAATTTTATACTGTCCGGCTTTTGGCCTAAATGATTGAAAAACTATTGAGTCATGAAAAGTGAAAAATTATAGTCAAAGCTCTAACTTATCGATTAGATACAATAGCAATCTTAATTTCGATTAACTCACAAGAATTAAATTTACGAACTTCATAATTACGTTGTTTATTTCTAAAGAACTCTGATAATCTCTGACATAAACACAGAGAACTAGTAACGTAATGATAATAATATCCTCACTTATGATCAATAAATAACTAATATTAAAATGATAACACTAAAATTTTAACGATAAAAGAAAAGCAATAAAAAAGAAAGTTCATTAAAACCCAAGATGTGAGCTGTTCCCATGTCAATTAAAGACTGAATCAATGCTAATTCACGATGCTCAACAAAATAAGGAAGGATATGTTTTCTACATTAAGTTACACTTTTGTTACGCTACTTATGTATCAATTCTATAATCAATAGTGGGGAAATGCTAGTAGTAGTAAGCCAACCTTTAAACGTTGCTTTGTTTTTGAGTTTTGAAATCTCGATAATATCTTTTCGTGTTATCACTATCAACAAAAAAAATCCATGTATACACATAAATCAGTATTGTTCTGCACACAACTGATTACTGCCGTTCGGGTGCTGCTCCAGGCTGAGTTAGGTACTAGACACGACTGGTTCGGGTGCGCACTAGAACCAGTCATGTGCTTGCCCTTATTTTATCTTGTATACGACTCAATCGTGTGCTGCACAGGAATCAGTCGGGTTTCAATTTTTCCGTGTAAAAACAATTTTTCCTATGTTATTTTAATCGAAAATCGAAAAATGTGATGGGCTGCCTTTAAAACTCGAATTTAAGAGCCGATCTTCTGACAGCATTTTTATTTTGACATATTTCATGAATTTCTGGTGGTGTCAAAAAAAGAAATGTTTTTTTTTCAGTACACCATGTGGGAACTCACATAGAAATCGAGGTTGGTTTCCCATATGGATTTTTTTTATAGGTGCGGAAAAAAATCAGAATGCATGATCAAGCATAAGTCATGCACGATCAAACATTAAAAATATTTTTAATAGCAATTTGATCAATTTCCATGATTGAAAACTCCAACTGAGCCGATTAAAGGTCTGATGATTTTTTCCCTGTTACCGCGAAAAAAAAAAATTAACTTTACCACTATTAGATGATAATCATGACCACAAAATTTTCAACGTATATGCCTTTCTCATACTGGTATTTTGGCCTGAAAACTTTTTGTACTTTATTTATAATATAATAATTGTCACAGTAAAATACAATAATAACAATTAATAATTTATAAATGAATTCATCAATGATTTATAATTTCGCAAATTACCTTGAAAAAAAAAAGTAAACTTGTAAAAAATTTAATATTTAAATACTTTTCAATTACTTTCCCTTCATCCCTAAATAAAAATGCCTCCGACTTCATCACAGTCCATCTACGATTCACTCATCTCTGAGTATTTAATTTACTGACAGAAAAAAAAATCTTATTTTTTTATTATTATTATTTTTTTAATACATAATTGTCATTCGAATTTTAAGGAGGACTTTAAAATACTCGACTTGACGGAGTAGCGATAGCAATAGCAAATAAATGAAGGTGGATAGGGAGGAGGAGGTAAAAAATAAGTAAGGAAAAAAGAGGAAAAGCGTTGAAGGAAATGAAATCAATTATTCATCTAAATTGGCTGGGGCAAAAAAAGTCCTAATTATCCGGAGCAAATACAAGCTTAATACAGATACTTTTCTCTCTACAATTTTTTTATTTCATTTTTTCATATTTTCACTTGCTATTGCAAACGTATTTCATTTTTCCTTCACTCTCATCATTCGTTTACTCTCTACATCCGTACGGCTCTTTCATCTCTCGTTTCTCAAAAATTTCTTGATATGGAAATTTATTTTTAAATATCCGACGTATTTTAATAGAGAAAACATTCTGAAGTAATATTTTTTATAATTATAAAATAATTTTAATCTATATTTATTAATTCAGCAATCAATTTATTCTTAAATTTATGAATTAAAAGAATATTAACAATTTCATACAAATTTTTAAATTTTTGACGTAAATTTAACGACTAGAAGGCACTCATTTATTGATAATAAAAATGTTAATGTGTGTATTAAGAGAACAGAAATTATATCTTCAAAAAAAAATGTTTGACTTGAGTATCTTAATTACTTAACCAGTACCTAATAATTATTTCTATCAATTAAGTAAAATAACTACTTCATTGAAGTATTTTATTTATTTGCTTAGAACTAAGAAAAAAATCTGTCTATCGGTTGACCCTGCGGGACAGTCCTGAAACTTCCCGCTGTTTGCGAGCTCCTTGAGCGCAAAAACATTGTTGTGAATTCATTTTCGAGTTCTTTGAGCTCGTATATACTGTTGTATGCCATTGTTTTCGAAAAAAACCGATTTTTAGTATTTTTTTTTCTACTATGTCTTACGAAGCAATTGAGCGATTGTGATGGTTGAGGTGCCAATCGACGCGTTTTATTAAATTCTTGTACTGATTAGATTTTGGAATTGATCGATCGAGCCATTTCTGAAAAATTTGAAGAAAACAAAAAAAATATTGTTTTTTTTGTGTTTTTCTCCCGTATCTTAGAGACTATTTGATCGATCGATTTGAAATTTTCAGAAAAGTTGACGGCCAACAAACTCTTTCGATTTTGCCACCTCAAACGTTTTAATCGGTCAGTACATTAAAAAAAATATCAAGAGTTTACGTCCATACACACCCACACGCACACACACACACCCGCACATCCTTCTGAAAATAGAAAGAATAGCTTCCTATAACCTTAAAACGTCGACATCTGATGAAAACTCGATTTTAGAGAATAGGGGTGAAACCAATAACTTCCCGAATTTTTGAAAATTAATCATTTTCTGAGCGGGAAGTTAAAAATTTGATTTTATAATAAAAAATATCATTAGAGATGTTTCATTTAAATTTGATATTTAATCTAGTCAACACGTGCCTTTTTGACAAAAACCTGTTTAACTTCATCGAAAATTACGATTTTGGTCTCATTCGATTCGAAATGGCATCTAGAAAAAATGATCAAGTGGAAAATTGGGGCTCGCAATAATTGTAAAAGTTATAAAAAATTAAGTAAAAAAAAAAAAAAAAAGGGGGTTTGGGTTTTTGCAAATATTTCGAAAACTATTTGAGGCATCCAAAATTTAAAAAATGATCCTTAAAGAGGAGGAAATTTTCTAAAAAAAAAGTACTACCTCCCCGAATCGTACCGACAATATTTATAATTTGAATTTAACGGTGAAAATGAGACTAAAAACGGGTAGAGGCGCGAGCACGCGTGTCGACCGAATCAATAGCATGATGAATAAAAATTATTTTAACTGATTAAATATAAATATTAAGAAATAAAAAAAATTTAGTACTTTTAAAACACATGAATAAATAACAATCCGTCGAAAAAAATGTTTACCCCGATTTTTCAATTAACTATGCTTTTGTTAAGTAGTTAATTTTTAGCTGTTGAAAGTTTAAATAAAAACTATGATTTTTTGTAAACTAAAAACCCAGAATTTTTTTACTTCTGGGAGCTATTTTTAAAAGGGTTTAGAAAAGATCGCCGTTGAAAAAATTAAAAAATTTTAATTTTTTACTTTTTTATTAACAATCTCAGGCATTGAAAAATGAAAAACGTAAATAAAGTAATTAAAAAAAGTTTTTTTTTACTATTTTTATTAATTTGTATTTTTATCGCTAAAAGCTACATAACAATAGTTTTTTAAAAACTTTTACTTGCATTGTTTGATGAATTTTTACGCAATATTTTTTTTTTTAATACTAAAAACAACCACATGTATTTTTGATTGAGAAAACTTTTTTTTTTTATTTTTTATAGAATTTTTAAAATTATTGTAAACTTGGACTTGTCGCTACCTTTCTGTTTTTCTTCATTGTTATTTAAATAACTTATAAACTATTGAAGATACGACTAGATCACTTCAAGCCTTATTTATTCTTTATTAAATAATTAACAAATGGAGCTTTTAATAGAAGCTCTAACTCAATTATACAATGAATTATGAATGGAAGTATTTTTATAGAAAAAATTCTTTATTTTTTTTTTTAGTCTAAGCATTTTATGAACTACAAATAATAAATAGTGAATTCACTATTTATTGGTAATTATTTTTATAATTAATATGTTCTAAAACTTCCCTTCGGAATAATATTCACTTCAGGGGATTAAAGAAATGGAAAATCATTCACTCCATTTTCACTCTGGATTCATTCCACGTTTACTACGTAAATTTCTTACAGTGGCCATATATATATATATATATATATATATATATATATATATATATATGGCCATATATAGAGCTTATATATTTTTTAAACAATTTCATATATAACTATACAACCAAAATTTCACACATCACAATTACATCAAGATTTTATACACAGAAAAAAAGGTGGTTATCGTAACCATCTAAAGTATTGCTAATGGTAGATAGTGTTTATAACAAAATGTATCGTTAAATTGGCAATATTGAATTGCTACATCAACTATCTTCAATTTTAAATGAAAGTATTGTCAATTTAACCATATACTCTGGTTATATTTCCCATACTTGGTATTGCTGAAATAACGATTCCTATAGATTGCTATTATAGCAATTCAAATCGTTAATATAGCAATCCGGATTGTAAATATATCAATACGTATTGTTAATATAGCAATACGCATTGTCGTAGCAACCATCTATATAGGTAGTTCATTTAATAAATCATTGTGTGGGTAAAATAGCAATCTAATCTTTACGCAAATAACGTATTATTATATTACCAATCTACGATTTTTAAAACTTTGGATGGTTTCTATAGCCTAGCAGTATCGCTACACTCAGAAAATTAAGTAATTGTGTTTATTATGCTAGATTCCTTATTTCTTAAAAGGTCAATGGTCATTAATGTAGACTTTTCAAATGTTACCTATGAAATACAAAAAAGATTTGTTTTTATAAATTTTTAATTTCGACCGTGGTTCTTTGTTCATTAAGCTTCAGATTTTGTTTTCAGTCTTATCAATCCACATGATCTAAATTTTCTTGGCTCATTCTAGATGTAATTCATTTCAAATTTTTATACCACATTCATATAACATATGAAAAATACGTCCTGGTTCGATAATTAATTTGATCTCTGCTCATGAGTTCAATACTTGTGACTCTTTTAAATTGCGATGACAGCTCTCTTCACGGCAGAAAAACAATATTCTCACCTGATCAATATGTTGTCATTTTTAAAATCAAGATGGAAAACCAGTCATAAATAAAGTCATTAAGCGAAAAAGGACTTAATATATAATACAAGGGAAATACAAAGTGCAAAAGGGAAGACGGTTGTCATGGTAACTATGAATTAAGTAATCAATGAATTATTATTGACATTGATGTCTTGGTTCCTATGATGGTCCAACTACTCTCACTCACTAACTCTCTTCCTCTCTCTCCTTCTCATCATCTCTCTTATACAAATTTCTCATTTACTATTTCACTCATACTTTAACCTGGTCCCACACCACTGATGTACACCATCTACCCTTATACTCTCACTCAACTCAGAGTCGCTTTGCTCTTCGCTTTATCGTCACCCCTCGATGTTGAAGCTTTTCTATACTCTATATAGAATATAACGGTGTGTATCGCACGACATCCGAGTGCGATATTTCAGGACTCATAAAGCCCTGATTAATACCACGGCACTACGTTTCATCAGTTACCAAACGACGGGATGTGATTGCCTTCCTCTCTGTCTCTCTCTCTCTCTCTCTCATTATATATGTATATATATACGCACTAAATTTATAATAACTTAGTTATTTAAATATTTATTTTCATCTACATATTTTTATCTTAGTTCTGTTTTTAACTTTCTAATAACTTATTTTGGCAGAAAATGTACCACAAGGAAAAACGTTCATGCAGAAATTTGAAAAGTTTTCTGTATAAAATTTACATTAATGTAGATAATCATTGTCTTCAGAAATCTATTATAACTTGCAGTCTCCGCACGGGAAAAAATAGTTTAGATATACGTTAATCTACAATAGGTCTACGGAGATCTAATTTTGCCAAAAATTAGATTTATATTACTTCTAGCAGATCTATGGAGATAAAGGTAAATTTTATAGTTCTTAGGGCATCTTTTCAAGAGATCTATGAAGATTTCTTGAAATTAACAAAAATTGTCGAAGACCACCAACAACTATGTTGCCCGAATAAGAAAAATTGCTGTCTACAACTTATCGATCTGCAGAGATCTGGACAGTTCTAATTTGATCATTCACATTATTGGGGGAGCATCGAAGATCTTCTAAGATCAGTTTAGATCTTTTGTGATCATCTTCAATGTGAAATCATCAAAGATTCAAGATCAGTAAGATGTTCGGCAATCACCATGAGTCTAAAATCAGTTTGGTGTGAAATTACATCGAATCCCGTGTGAAATTTGAGTGGTGTAAATTTTTATTTTTTACACCGCCAAACGTGTAAATGTAGAAATGTAAGAAAAGGAGGGGTGCGAAATGAGCCTCCTAAAATTTTGGATGCTTTGAAATATGTGGGGGCAGATTGGGCCTCCCAAAAGTTTTAACATGAAAAGTGGTGTGGGGGAGGGGTAGTTAAATGGGCTGTCTAGACTTTAAACCCTTTTTGTGTCCCTTTTAACCCCCCTCCCCCCAACAGTTTTCATGTTAAAAAATTTGCCCCCAATTATTTCGAAGCATCAAAAATTTTAGAGGGCCCATTTAGCCCCCCCCCCCTTTTCTAACATTTATACATTTACACGTTTGGCGATGTAAAACATACAAAGTCATAACGCTCAAATTTCATACGGGATCCGGTGTAATTTTCATACGAAAATTTTTACACCGAGGCATTTACACTACACCGGGTCTATCAAATTTTTTACAGTGCATAGTTAAGGTGACTATTTAGTAGTAAATTTAACAGTTTCTTATTCAGCATGTCCAATAGAAAGTTTTTATGACAACCATACTTTTATAGTAGCAAGCCTAATTCGTTATCATTACAATTTAAATGATATTTACTATCATCAAAATCAGCTCAAAAATTGGACCATGACTCGATGATAACTTTTACCATGAAATTCTCTCTATATGTAACTTGTAAGCTTCTTGGCCGATCGACTTCTATATACAAGTTTTGATGAGCTCTTTTGATTGTCGCCAAGAACGCTCAAATGTATTGATTCATTTTGAAGATATCGCCGGACAAAAAAAGTTTACACACACGCACACATACACTGCTGTAAGTCCATCTGGAAATAGTAAAACTGCCTGGGCTCTCAAAACGTACAGATCAGTCTAAGACTTGATTTTCAAAAATCGGACCGGAACCAATGACTTACTTTTTTTTTTTTTTTTGACAATTTCAATTTTCATAGCAGGAAGTTGAAAAAATTCAAAATAACGTTCAATTATATTTACAAAAGTAATTTTCGAATGCTGAAACTAAATGCTTCCATTACGATCATTCCACGATCGATGATGATGTTATACTACTCCAAAAGTAATAATTTGTTTCCAATGACTACAATCATAATAAATTACTGTTTTCGTTATTTGCAATAAGAAAAAACACATTTACCTTCAATGGAATAAAATAATAATATTAAAGAAAAGAAAAGTACCTTCGATTGTATTTGAGAATTAATTAAATTATATCCAACGACCCAGAAAATAAAGATGCTGTTTTATTTACTTTTTTTCCAATTTTTCTTTCATTCCCGCAAAATATACAAGTATATATACATGTATATAAAATGCCATGAATAACCATTTTGTATTTCCAATTAACTTTTGCTAATAAGACTCTCTTGATGTCACCGTCCTTTTTATCCAGTAAAAAAAACAAAAAATAAAAAATCAACAAACCGAAATAAAAAAACTATACCCCGAATAAAATGAAATAGAATAATAAACAACATAATAATGACGACGAGGAAAGGACAAACCTCATCCGCACCGCCCACTAGGGAAATAAAGAAAAGCACCGTTCAAGTATGACAATCATGAGTATGATTTTGTAACGTACCACGGCAATTAAAAATAAAAAATAATAATAAATCGACTGAATGGAAAGAGTTTAAAAAAAAAATGAAGTGAACTTATTCAAGTTATACAATTTTTCTGACCCTCACATTTAATATCAATAAACTGAAAAAAAGTTTATTTTTTACTTTTTTACAGATGTGGATGAATTTAGTAATAAATAGCGGAAAATCAACGAAATCGCTATTAAACCATTTACCATGGTTTAAAAATATTTAGTGCATATAATTGCTCGCGGATATATTGCGTAGTACGATAAAAGTTTTTATAATTATCTATTCCACTTCTATCAAATTTTATTATGATGTTTACGAAACGTCAAAGGCCTCGTATCTTAAAAAATGTAGGAAAATTCAAAAGTGCGCACCTCAGGCGCTCATTTTATTTTTAATCAATAATTTTATTTTTTATTTTATAATATTAAGTTTTATTTCTTTGTTGTTATTAATTTCTATTCATCTCTTAAACTATTAATTTGATTTTTCCATGACTTATTTTTACTTTAATTATTTTTTATTCAATTTCCTTTTTAAATCGGTTGAGTTGTGCAATTTAAAACCTCTATATCAATTAAAATCGACACAGGGAAAGGGGTGGGCTTACATTTAAATGACATATGCTTTTTTTTATCAAGGTCCCATTTTGCCCCACTCATCCTTCCAGCATTATCTCATTACAAGCAGTTTCCATTAGAACGCTCTTCATTACGACTTTATAGTTCCCCCACTTTGTCAGATTCTTAAATCTCATGTCTTGACCTTCGTTATAAGCATCACTTTTGGTATAAAAACATCATTAGTTTTATTTTGTACCGAAATTAACACTAATCACTGGTCTTCTTAACGCGCTTTCAATCGCCGCTTATCACGAATGACTTGCAACAATTCACATATGTAACTCACACATGTAAAACTTGCGCTGAGAACTGAGATAAAATGGGAACCTAAATCTTGGATTTGTCGGAAAAGTTATTTCCCTATAGCTCTTAAGGGTTACTTATAACGAGCTAGGATCATAGCTTCTATTATTAACCTACATAGGATTCTATTATTCAAATTCATATTAAAAGCTATATAGGTTTCTCATATGAATCCTTAGTTGATTCAGACAGACTATCAGCTCTAAGCTATAAATCAAATGACCCCTTGATAATTTTACTAGTTATTCAATTTTATATGCAAGGAAAATAGCAAGATGGCTTCCAATTTCATACCAGTACCCTTCTAAAAATCCGGGAGACATTAATTTAATTTGTTGTTAGTTTCATATTTATCAGGGGTCGTTACGTAGCTTGGTAGATTAAATGGGCTGACCTCTTCATAGAAAATGTCATAATAAGTTTGCGTTTTGTTGATGGATATAACTTGAATTTTTTTTAATGATGAAAGAATCACAAAATGCTTGAAAAAAAAAAAATAATTCTTAATTAAGTAATCGATTCAGTTCAACTGCGATTGGCATGAATATTTCTAAATTCAATTTCCTATCAGAATTATCTTATAAACTTACGATCCTATTCTGAATTACTAAAAAAAATTCGCTAAATTTAGTATCTTTTTTCAATTAACTCATTTCCACTTCATACATGTAGCGTCCATTCTCACACTACCAAAAGATCCGCCACAGATTAAAAAGCTTTGCCCAACGCAAAATCCAACTCATTGTACGATTCTTTTTTAATAGGATAATAATAATCCGTTGGAGAGAAAATTTTTCCTCTTTACCAGTGTCACATTTTCCATGAATATATATATATATATATATATATATATATATATTTATATATATATATATATATATATTCTTTTTACAATCTTAGCATTTCGTTAACCGTAGAGTAAAAGAACGACAGAAAGAGAACGAGAGAGAGAGAAATATATAGGAGGGTACTCGTCTCTCGGGCAGCACGTCGCCGAGAATAAAGCAACGTGGAATAACGTATATAATGTATATGCATATACTCTTCCATCGCCAGAAATTCAGAATTGCAAATTCTTTAATTCCCAGGACGCGTTGTACAGCACGGTTATATAGATATACATGTATGTATATGTATAAAGATGTATGTTAGATGTATATGGATTCAAACATACATCCGTGGTTACTCTACACTCACCTTCATTCATCCCGTTATACGAAGCCCGCATATCATCAGCCTGCCTAGGAAAAGGGTGCGGAGTATCCCACATCCACGCCCGTTCACCCCACAATGTCTCTTTGGTCCAGCACAGGAAAATACCTTCGCCTGACCTATACAAATATCGTTGGAGACGAGGATGTGTATTCAAAAATTTACATAGGTACATTCTGATTAAAGTGTCCTAGAAAGCAAATCTAATACAGCGGCAGCAGAAGCAGGTCCTGGTAGTGGCAGGGCTGTTTCTGCTACGAATCCTCATACCCTTTCGTTACTTTTTATCATCCCTTTTCTACTCTTCGCGATGTGAGCTAGTCCCAGATTTAACCCAATGGAATTTGTTCTGAAGTATTTTGTTTCATTATTGTTTGTATTTATCATTGGATTGAAGAAACAGAATGTTGACGAGCAAGCTCATGATGAAAAGTTATCTTAATGCTGAAGTATAAGCCAATGATCGAAACTTTTCAGTAAACCGAATCATTGGTAACAATTATTATTGCCTAATCTTTATCTAATCTAAAGAGATACTCAACTGCAACTTAGCTCTGGATAGAGCTCATTCTTAACATCAATAATTAAGAAAGTCCTCTCAATATTTGATGATGTCCCTCATCAGCAAAAAAAAAAATAATGGCGCCCAAACAAAAAGAAAGCAAACTGTCAACGTAGTATAAAAATATATATTCACCTCGTCTCAGCTAAAACTCGTAACGGCTCGTTCATTATGATTTAATACAAACACAGTGGTAATGTCGTCAGAGGGACTCTTGCGTATAAATAATTCGCGTGGCCGGACGCGTACCCCCGCGAGAACCATGGAATCATGGGTAGGAGAATAAGAGTTACAAACAGGGGGCTTTCGCTAGTATAGAGAATGAACAGACCAGGAGACTGGAGGAGAGGTTGAGGATGAGGAAAAGGATGAAGAAAACGCGCTGCGCGGAGATAGAAGGGAGGTAGGATTTTTAATGCGGCATCTCTGGGGGCGACGAGGATTACCAAGGCTAAAAAGGAAGTTTTTAATAATTTTTCATTTTCTCTATATTTATTATCGCACGCTTCCTAACCAGCGTCCTGGTAGTGGTGCTTGGAGTAGGGGTAGGGCGCCAGCAATGAGGAACGGGGATGATGAGGAGGAGTGTTAAAAGGAAGAGTATCACGTTGTAGGTACTATGGGTGACTATGGTCGGAATAGCTGAGGGGTAAGGTATGAAGGGGGTGCAAAGGGCGTAGAGACAATGGAGGATCACCCGCGGGGTTGCCCAGACTACTGAGAGAACTCGGTGGATAAATGCGCGATTGTCAGTTGTCGTTGTTAAATTTTAATTCATTCTCATATCTCGTGTCTTTCTTTATGTATATTTTTTTACTCCTTCTTTATCTGGCTCTTACTCTTACTCTTTTTGGACAGAGGAGAGAAAAAAGAAAATAAAGTGGGAATGAAAATGAAATAAAATAAAATAAAAAAATAAATGCTAGACCCTCTTCCGATTTGCGTACAAAGGACACTACGACCGGCTCTTGTTAGCTCAAATGAATAATGGCCAGAGGTAATTTTGCGTGTATAGAGAAAAGGATTTGGTCGAAATGGCCAATGAGTCTCAGAAATTATTATTGTATTTTTTTATTGGTATTTTAAGTGAAAGCGTATGATCAGTCAGGGAAAAAAAGACAAAACGGGGGGAAGGGAGAATAGAGTACCTCTCAAAATTGTGTAAAATTGAAAGTGTTTTTTAAGATGTCCTTCAAACAGTCTAAAATCACTTTCGTTCATATATTTGGGCGTAATTCAAAATTTGTTTTTAAGTTTGCACTAAGAAAGTTGTAAATTATCAAAAATTTGGAAAGTTATTGTTTTCAACCCGATTTCCGAAAATCGAGTATTCATTAGGTGTCGACGTTTTAGAGAACTACGAAGTTATTTTAACCATTTTCAGAATGATGTCAGCTCTGGAACCCAATGAAACGGGTCGACTGCTGCCTCAATCATCTCCATCGGTTAATTTCTTCAAGAGACATCGATGGCGGAAGAAATAGTGAAAGAAGGTATTTCACGAATATCTTTGAAACGACTAAACCAATCATTTCCGAAATTCAATCAGCTTTGCAACTTGATAAAATTCAACGATGGCCACATTAAACATCAAAATCGGTTGGATTGTTTAAAAGTTATTGACAACAAAAAGCTTAAAAAATAACATTATGTGCCATCTGTCTCGAATAAATCGTCATATAATATACAACTTTATGGTCTTTTTTAATTATGACATAACATAATGTAACTCGTTCTTTAGTTAAAATAATATTATCAACAGAAAAATTTGAATATATTTACAATTTCAAAAATTTCGAAATTTAATTATCTTTCAATGATTTTTGAATCGATTATTTTAAATGATAGATAATTGATTTTTTAAAAATATCATTCTTAAAAATTAAACTAATTCAGATATTTTACTTTGAAATTAGTAATAAATAGTAATTAATAACTTGAAAATTAACAATTTAAAGTCAGTTGTTAAACTGTATAAAAATTGAAAGTATTAGTCAAAAAATGTTAATGACTTTTGATTTATAATAAAAACTATGAGAAAACATTATTTTTCCTTTGCATCCAATAATCATGTGAAATATAATTTTTTCTTTGTGTAAATTACTTATAAGAAAATATAGATTAATCGAATTTAGTTACTTTCCAGAAATGTTTCTCTTCACCTTTTTTAAGTGGTACCCCATTCTGCCACAAAAAATGAAAATTTCTTATTCAACGGCAGCTGAAATTGTTTTTTATCCACTTGGATTACCATTAAAAAAAAAAAAATCGAACGTATTTAAGTCCCCCCGAACTTAGTATATTCTTAAATACCCTCCACCCCTATTTTCCTAATAAAGCTTTTGTAATTAATTCGTGGCAGCTACAAGAGAACTTGTGATAAAATAAAAAGCTTCAATTCAAGTCTGAGTTATGAGTTTTTCAACTTAAGAAAACAATTATAAAATGAAATTTCCACTCTAAAATTATGATCTTTTAAGATTTATAAATTTTATACTCCTATTAGTCAATCTATCAATTATATATGTCTATATGAATTAAAAGATAAAGTTAAAACAAAGTCGTGGTAAATATATTTTTCCAGTCATCGGACTCGAAAATTAAAAAAGTTCTCCTTTTTTATTTATCAATAAGACTTGTAATGGGTCTTACTTACTCTATCAAATAAAAGTGTTCTTAATAAAATAAGAGCCCACACATACGTGAAACTTAAGGTGTTTCACTTACCTTGTCTTGCTATGCTCAGTTAAATGTCAGAACCAGGATAACCCCGTACTGGACCACTCAGTAAATTAAAACTAAAGAGAAATATCTTATACTTAACTCATCAGGAAGGTTGTTATTAAATTAATAAATTAAATGTGTGAGATTGGAATATGATAACTATGGCATTTTACTGAACAAAATCACTTCACAAATAATATAATGAAAAGATAAACAATAAAATATAAGATGACTGGTGAATTGACTCGACTGATTAATAAATCTGACTTGACTGACGTAATCAAAGTTAACATGTGACTCGACTTGACTTCCAATAAAATTACAACTAAATAATTAACCCGACAATAATTAACACGACTTAACTTGCTCTAACGATCTCTAAAACCCAACTAGTCCTTCTTTTTACCAACCCTTTCCTCCATGAGCAAGATCACCGATCAGTTTCTTTAAGATCCATCAATTCTTTCCAAGTCTTTCCACATCCACCAGGTCAAAATCCACAATCAGATAGTTAATTATATTCAAATAAAACTTGAATAAGATAAGCTGCCACCTGAGGTAGGTTTATATGCTCTTGGCCCATAGATATTTCATACAGCAGCGTTGAATGGTATAGGTAGATGTTTGTAGCGTGGCAGTAGTTGAAGATAAAGCACGACCGTCCACGGTGGTTGCTGAGAGCCTAGAAAGCGATGGTTTTCGTCTCTGGGCCTTGTACCTTTCCACTCAGATTGACCAACCCTTAGATTCTTTTCAATATTGACAGTTGTTAAAGAAGGTCGGTTCCTTTCACGTGAGTTGAAATTTGAATTTAAACAAATTGCAGGAGTACTCCATCCCGTTACAAACTATTTTATAATATAAAGCTATTATAATTATCATTTATATTGACTTATTTATAAATTAATGTTATAAAATCTGTAAGGTGGCATTCATTGCCGTATATATTCCAAGCTATTTTCGCTTTTTTCATTACTGGCCAAGTAGCTGAGGTTCCGATTTATGTATGCGATTACCTTAAACGAAATATTAGGTACGCATATTATGTAACTCTGCATTTCGATATTTTATTTTTTTACAGCCAGGTTACATCGAACCGAATACTTAGTTGACGATTAAAAATAGTAAAACTCGAAAAAAAATAATGCTAAACATTTTTCTTGCAACGAGCCGATTTTGCCCCTCGCCCTTCCTGTTTCTATATGATCATTATTATTATTATATTTATTGGTATATTTATGAAACAATGTTACAAAATCCACAAGACGCCATTTGTTTTCATAACTTTAAAAAAATACTCTTTTCTTTCTTCAATACCGGTCAAGTAGTATAGACTCTGCTTTAGCTATGCAACCCGTTCGGCATCCATGTCAGAAAGGCATCATTATGTTATCTGAAAGAAGATATCTTTTAGAGGCCAGACAAATGTTATCTTTTTGACAACTTTTTACGGATATCGATTTATCGAGATCTAAAAGATAACTTTATGATAGCTTCTGAAGATGTCCTTATGATGTCAAAAAGATATCTTTTTGTAAACATTTATCATAACCTAAATTTATGAGCTGACGTTTGGTATTCATATATTTTATGTTTAGTTTAGTCTAACCTACAAAATAGGTATACGTGCAAAAAGTTTTCGATGAAAAATGTTCTTCAGAAAAACATTTAAAGAATTATCTACGAGCCGAAAAAATGATGATTTACGAAAATTTTAAAATAATTCAATAAACAATTTTAATCTGTAGAAACCTCAGATTATTGGGCCTCAATCATTATACCCTGAATAAGAAAAGTGATTTAATCCATGCTGTATATATCTATATATTAGTCGATTAAAATTGCTTTAAATTATTTCGAATTGTTTTGAATCATTTCAAATAATTTTTCTTAATTAGGGTACCAAACTTTGAAGTTAATAGTAAATGTCAATTGAATTATGCTAAAAATGATAGTATAAATAATAACAGTGATAATAGTGGTGAAAAAAATGACCATGGTGATAAACAAGTTGAAGTAAATTTGGAGATTACTATTATTATTATATTATTATTATTAATATTATTAATGATATTACTAATATCATCAGTATTATCATCAAAACTAAATTATTATTATTATTATTAATTACATTTAAGTTACTATATAATTTTGAATTAATTACTTTCTTACAAATAATAAACAATAAAAACCGAAAAATTTTTGAATATTAATTATTATTAAGTAACCTCAAAATCATATCTATTTAGAGATAACTTTAGTACATCATTGATCCGCTATCTTTTAGATATCAGAAAAATGTTATCTTTCTGATACCTTTTCGAAGAGATCTAAAAGATGTCAGTAGGTGGCGCATTAGATATCTTTCTGATATCTTTATGTTATCTTTAAGATGAGTCTTAAAGTTATCAGATCCAAAAAATGTTATCTTTGTGAGATCTTTATGATAACTTTTTGCCAACCGGGAAGTAGCTTGTAATAGATATCTAGTGCACGTATACTTTGTACAACAGTTGTGACCTTGTTGAGAGTGACACTAAAAACAAAAATTAATTTTATTAATTTAAAAAAAAATTCATTGTTCAGTTGAAACTTTTTTTACTATTTCTCACCACAAATGAAATGAATATTTTTCTACTGAGTATTTGTGGAAAAATTGTCGCAGAATATTCGATTCAAAATAAAAAAATTTTTTTTTACAAGTAACACAATTCAAAGACTAAAATGAATTTTAATTTCTTGATTTTCGCGGGTTTTAAATAAAAAAATATCGCTTTTTTAATATTAAAATTTTCGGTTGAGATTTTTAGAACTTTTGTTATTAAGAACTCAGTTGAATGGACGAGTGTAATCTTATGAATCGTTAAAAAATTTTTTTTAAAGTTTCATTACGTTTTTAAAGTCTGAGTTGAAATGAGACTAAAATAAAATTATTATTATTTTCTGTTACATTAAATAAAAGTAATTACTTACCTAATAGAATAAAATAATAAGATTGATGACTTTTCGGCCAGGCCCAAAACTGAGTATTCAATAATTCATGACATAATGCGATGATCCTTTTATTTGTGATGACTCTACAGTTGCTTGGTTTCCGTATTGTTCCTCAGTCGAGTAACTGAAACCGATAATTATCATATATATACAGATAAGTATTGACTTTATTGACAATAAAAAATATTAAAACGTAAAGAATCGAAAAATGAATGGTGATTCGATCAATTAACTTCTGTTTAATTTCCTCATAAATGTACTTGATGATCATTCCTATAGCAGATATCTCAGAAACTGATTTTGAAAATTCAATACCTGAAGTGTCAATCCTGTTTAGAAATATTGATTGAAAAGAATTAAAAATGATGGAATTAGAATTCTTTTCGATAATTTCAATTCTTTTGTTTGTATATATAGATTAGGGTGTGTCATTTCAGAGCAACATTTTTTTTTTAAGTGCATGGGAGAAAAAATATATAAAAAAAACAACACAAAAAAAAATTTTCGCGCAAGAAAAAAAATTCTATGTCGATTACAGACCTAGCTCATTGAAAAAATCAATTTCCCGTTTGAATAACACGGGAAAATTTTATTTTCAACTTTGAGTATTTTTGACTCGTTAACTAATCAATAGATCGAATAGACTAACTCAATTTTTGTAGGAAATTGTACGCGCTCCAAAAAAGGTGTCTTATCATTTTTTGATAAATCTATCTGTTCAAAAGTTATTGGCGTTCGAAGTTAAGCTCTAGTAAATTTCGAGATCTTTTTACTTTTTCGGTAAAACTATCAGACTTATCACAAAATGTCATAGAATCTTCTTTATTGAAAATTTTATTGCCTACAAATTATAATGAATAGAATTTTTTTGAATTCCGTATTGTTTCTTAGTTATTTTCATTTCAATGTTGAGCTCTTTAAATCTATCAGAACACTACTTTTTTCAGAGCTTGAAATTAAAATAAAAATAACTACAAAACTACAGTACCTTATCAAAAAAATCCATGTGCATGAGAACCCTTATGAATACATATAGGAAAGTAAGGATATTGGAATCTCCATGCAGGAAACTGCGGATACGTTGTTTCATGTAGATAACCAACAGAGGAAGCTATGGGTACCTGAATTTCCGTATAGGAACTTGGATGTATGGATTTCGCTGTGGGAAATTTATATAGGAATTTTGGTTTCTATATAATTTCTATATAAAAAAGGGTATCTGGATTTCTCTGTCTATAGTCCATTGATACGAGTATAGTATAAAGTATATGAATCTATGTTGGACTATAAAAGAAAACTATATGGCACTACATCTGAAAACGCCATGCGGGAACCTACATAGGAATCTCGGCAGCATTTTCATATGGATTTTTTTGATAGGGTAACGAAAAAAGCAGTCATGCTCAGTAGGGTGTCCGTTATTTCCCGAATTAGATTTTTTTACTGGGCCATAGTATAAATTATATTATTTGTGATTCAAAAATAATTAAAAAAATGAAAAAATTTATTCTAATGCCGTTTAATTCTGCCTAAGTAATGATACTTTCCCATTTTAGTGCAATGAGAAAAATTTTATTACTCGCTCAAAAATAATTGTACAGTAATGATTAATTTATATTGAGAATAAAATTTACGGCTCTTCAGAAAAGGTCTCTTATATTTTTTTCCCGAATGTAGCCACAGAGAGACATTGAACATCAAAGTTGGATTTGTTTAAAAAAATTGGCGTTTTTGTTTCAAATTTTGTTTTTTTCTAACACATAGACATTAGGGTGTTCCAAAAAAAGTCGATAATTTTTTTTTTTCGATTGCATGTGAAATTCTTGTTATATATGTTAAAAAAAAAATTCTGTAAAAATTTGAGCCCTTAATATCAACTTAAAGAACTCCATCATCGAATTTGAAGATTTACCATTGATTTAACATGGAAAAATGATTTTTTAACCTTCATTTCTCCTGCAAACTATGTAGAACATTATTTTTCGGAAAAACCATCACTGTTCCTTCTTCAGCATTAAATTCTGTAAAAAAAAGCTCTTAGGGTCCAGTCTCTAACGTCAACCCTCTCGTTTTTATTTGCGTTAAAAAATGTAGATTTTTTGAAATTTCGATTTTTTCCATTTAATGTGTAAAATTTTGATCTCAGGCCATAAAGTTTTAGGAAATTTTAGTAGATCGTTCAATGTTTTACAAATCTGTGCCAAGAAAATTTTTCGTATCACTCTTGGCTCCAAACTTGTGAGGTTTGCAATATCTATTTTAATGATTATTCGCTATTATAATAAATTTTACAAAAAATTTTAAAATCTATCAATAAAATATCAAAATTTCATTATAACAGTCAACAAAACGCTGTATTTACGCTTCAATTCTTTCAATTTTATTATTTTTGTTCATTAAACATAACAGTTTTTGACTGTAACATATAATTTACGCAAAATTTTTGAATAATTTTACGAATTACAACACTTATTTCATCTACAATTTTCAAATGAATAACGAAGAGAAACCATACAAATTTTAAGTTTTGAAAAAAATTTTAATCCATTGTAGAATGAAAAAAGTTTTTATTAAAGATTAATTCAATAAACAAATTTGTATAACAAAAATCTTACAATTGTGGAACAATTAAAAATAAGAAACAAAAATACCGAATAAGTTACAAGAAACAAGAAACTGTTGATGATAATTAAAAATAAATTTAATAAGATTTATCGGAAACTAAAGTTGATTTTAATTTTATTCAGCTGCATACGATGAAATGATACTTTGCTTCGAAATGCCTGGGAATTTTTTCCTGTGGTTTTCCACTACTTGGAGCAAAAATTGTTTTTGTTCCTCATCTCTCGTTAAGCAATTATTGAATTGTATCATTAATGCAACTCCCCGCTCAGCAATATCGTTAATGACTTTTAAATTCGAAAGCACGTTTATGCAATGAATATAATCATCATCAGTCGACCACAGTATTGGATCTTTGTCAAAAAATTTATATGATAATTTAAATTGATCAAATAAAAAAAAAGAACGCTCGCTAGCGAAATCACTAATGTTTTTAGTTAGCAGTAAATTAACGTCTTTAACTTCTACTCTTTTCAAGAATGACATTCTTTCTCTAGTTCTCATAGCCTTAACTATTAATAATTTTTGATCCCGTGAAACTTCGTTGTCAAAAAGAGATAAACCTACGACCTCCTCAGATAGATACCAAAGATGATTCGCTAGCTTCGCACTTGCTTTTTGAGAGATCAAGGCTTGAACACTGCTATACCTGATCAAGTTTTTCATCAAGGTTAAATCTTGATATGGTGACTTTATAGCAGAAGTACAATTAAACCACGCCACTACATAAAAATTGATAATAAATAAACATATATGCTTCAACCCAAGGATTTCTGCGGCTCTTAATTTAAACTGTTTTTTAAACATATAGATTTTTAGCGAGTAAAGAGCTTTTGACATCCATCTTGCGTGATGGTTTGGTCCAGGAATTTTAAATCTTGCACCATTGTTTAGAGTACCACCTAAAAATATAAGTGATAACTCTAGTAATTCTTTATAATCATCTCTGTCATGTTTCTCCTGAAAAATTAAAAACCAACAATTTAACCCGTAATCGTTTTAAAACGTTCAATTTGATTGAAATACACCACAGATAAAATTTTAACGGCAGTATTTCCTCAAAAAGAAATATTCTAGTACCTGTAATCGTTTTTCAATAAAGCTGATGAGTTCGTTTTTTTTTTCACCAATTGTTTCACAGATAAATTGATCCTGAATACCAGTCTCATATTCATCCTTATCAATTGTATTCCAAGACTTTTGAAATCTGGCAAAAACTGGTACGTTAGGAGAATTTGTTACTGGCCAAACTGTTTCAATAACACTTCTTAAAACCAATTCATAAATATGGTGTCGACAGGGCAAATACAACAATGATTTTCCTAATATATTTTCTACTCGAATACATGAACCATTGTGAATTCCTAAAATATAATTATTTCCTAATTCTCAACCTGATCATTTACTTTCTTTATGAATAATTTCTTTAGAATTGATGTAATGAACGACAATTCAAAATTATGTCGAAAATAAGCAGTAAAAAAAATGATACATTTCTCTATAAATTATAATAATAATATCTCTAAATTTTGTCAAAACAAACTTGAATTGATAAAAAAATCATAAGCGAAATGAAAAATGAAGGATTTTTAAGTACTAAGTTAATAACTACGGACAGTTTAAGGTATAATTTTGATGTTAAATCATATGTCAAAAAGAAATGTTGAACTTAAACTATAAATGTTAAGTGAATGAAGACCGTCTCGATACAAAAAGCTCAATTTTTTTTAACTAAAAAAATTGTATTGTTATAAGTAATAACATTTGAAAAGTTTATAGGATAATTTTTCAGAGAAATGTATTGATGTGACATTTTTATTTTCTTTGCTATACCTGTATTTACGGCAGTTGTATCAAAACAGATAGCTTTTATTCTATCAGAGATGTTCCATTCATTAATTGTGTCGGTAATAGCTATAGCTTGATTTACAGAGTCTGGTGTTTTATGCTTTGGGACTCCCAATAATTGTTGAGTATTGTTTCCGGATAGAATAATAGCAAGCCTTTCAACTTTTTCGTGACCAACAATATCAACCAACATCTTTCCATCCCAATGAAGAACAACACATTGGGCAATACGTAATTCTTTTTTTATGTCATTAGCAATTTGCTGTCGAACTTCATTACGGTTACGATTAATTGTACTATGACTCACAGAAAGATCCTCTAAATTAATACCAAGAGCCAGTGCAAAAGCAGAAAAAAGATGCATCGCTTGTCTACTGGTAACATTAACTCTGTCCATTGCAGAAACCACAGCTGGTGTCATTAATTTTATTTTCTTAGGCTTTGGTTGTATTGTTAACTCATTAGCAAAATCTGAAGTGGCTGAATAGTTCGATACAGTTGTGTCAATGCTGGACGTGGACTTTTGAGAAAGTAATGGGAGTTCTAAAAAGTAAAGAAGTTAAAATATTGTATTGTAGCAAAAGTCATCAACTAAATTCTTATTAAATAAAGTACACTGAGAAAAATATTGTTTTCTGATAGTACTTTGTTTTATTTTAGGATTTTACCTTGCTCCGTTGTTTCAATAACATCTGAATGATAAGACATAACTTTTATTGTTTCACTAGTTGATGGTATATTACAATTTTCAGTAGATTGTGACGTTGATTGAAAGCTTACTTCACTTCGGAACATGTCCATACTTGACTTAAGGAGACTTGATTTTATTTCTTGTCGGTTATGAAGAAGAAATTTTATTTGTTCAGCAGCTAAGTGTTCATCTGCATTTGTAGGTGCTATGTCAAATAATTGACTTAATGAATTAATAAATTTTGTTTCAAGCAATTTTTGACTCGGAGATTTCTTCCTGGACTTATTGATTTGTGTTTTACACCACGTCTGATACAACTTTTCCGTTTTTGAAATGCATCGATAGCAAGAAATTGTGGATAACTTAAATTTAGTCCATATATTTATAACCTCTAAAATGACAGCTTTTGCACTGTCGCGAAGATTAAGTTTCAACGTACGATGTTGATAATAAAAAAAAGATAGTACATTACGATTTTTAGGTAATATATGATTGTCCAAATGCTTAGATTCGAATCCTACTAAATTAATATAAGTCAATTGTTGCGTTTTATCCGACATGGTTACGTGAGTAATTAACTGACTGAATGCAGTAATAAAATAATAGTTGATTATCTAACCTTCATCAAACGTAATTACAACGTAAAAAAAAGAGCCCACCAGAGACTAAAACAAAGCCCAGTTTTGGGAATCACAATAACTTCGCCGTGGCGCTAGTAGCAAATTCTGGAAAAGATTCGGATTCGAATTTAAAAATTAATTAAGTTATATCTCAATTGTTATAGGATAATATTGATTTGGACTTAAAATGCAAATGAAAAAAATTACAAAATAAAAATTTGTCATTTATCACAGATTTTATTTGAAACAATTGTGTTTATTTTTGGGTAACCGGCTCATTATTACAGAAATTTTAGATAAAGGAATTTTTTTTCTTTCTATTAACTGTTGTAATTCGGAAAGTTCTTAAAAAATTCGAAAATGTGTGTAAATTATATGTTACAGTCAAAAACTGTTATGTTAAATGAACAAAAATAATAAAATTGAAAGAATTGAAGCGTAAATACAGCGTTTTGTTGACTGTTATAATGAAATTTTGATATTTTATTGATAGATTTTAAAATTTTTTGTAAAATTTATTATAATAGCGAATAATCATTAAAATAGATATTGCAAACCTCACAAGTTTGGAGCCAAGAGTGATACGAAAAATTTTCTTGGCACAGATTTGTAAAACATTGAACGATCTACTAAAATTTCCTAAAACTTTATGGCCTGAGATCAAAATTTTACACATTAAATGGAAAAAATCGAAATTTCAAAAAATCTACATTTTTTAACGCAAATAAAAACGAGAGGGTTGACGTTAGAGACTGGACCCTAAGAGCTTTTTTTTACAGAATTTAATGCTGAAGAAAGAACAGTGATGGTTTTTCCGAAAAATAATGTTCTACATAGTTTGCAGGAGAAATGAAGGTTAAAAAATCATTTTTCCATGTTAAATCAATGGTAAATCTTCAAATTCGATGATGGAGTTCTTTAAGTTGATATTAAGGGCTCAAATTTTTACAGAATTTTTTTTTTAACATATATAACAAGAATTTCACATGCAATCGAAAAAAAAAAATTATCGACTTTTTTTGGAACACCCTAATAGACATAGAGTTAAGTGCTGTGAAGTTCCTTGTCGGAAATTTATCGCTCTTTAAAAGAAGGTTTCTTACACTTTTTTCGTAAAACCAACCATTTAAGTGATATCGAAGCTCAAATTCGATAGATTAAAAAAATTATGTTTTTCCATTAAAATTCTATAACTCTTCAGCAAACAGACATATACTCCCTGATTAAAAACTCCGATTGAAACTGATTGAAAACGTCCAATCAGATTTAATCAGAAATTTCTGAATGACTTTCAATCAGTTCCAATCAGATTCAATCAGAATTTCTTATTGACTTTCAATCAGTTTCAATCAGATTTAATCAGAATTTATTATAGAATTTCAATCAGTTTCAATCAGATTTAATCGGATATTTTCGGGAGGTTTCAATTGTAAATTAATAAACAATTACCGATTCTCGGGACAAATAATTGTATATATTATTAAAGGGTAGAAAATCAAAAAATCGAATGTTTCAAAATCTACGTTGAATCTATATCAACAATTAGATTGCATGTCATGAAGTAATATAGAATATACTATATTACCACCAAAAATTGTACTTGTCACTCTGTCAAAGAATAGAGGAGTGCTCTTGTTACAATTGCTTCCAAGTCTGGAATATAATACGTCTGAACGAAGTTTCTTACCAGGGACACTACACAAATGGTAGGCGCTATCTAGTGGCGAGAACCAAATTACTCCTACTGCTATTGCTTAGGACTGATGAATTTTCTCTCCTCCATATATATCTGTTCTCTTAAGGAATTTTTCTCTGGGTTCAAGCAACTTTTTTTTCTATTAGTTGCATATGAAAATCCTTGCGTTAAACACCCCCATGAAAAAATTTATTTAAAAAATATAAGTTTAAATACAAAAAATATATTTTAGAATTTATAAAAAATAAATCAGAAAACTATTTTTTTAAGAACTTGATATTGAAATGAAAATAACTAGAAAAAAAAGCAAAACTTTAGAAAACTTCATTCATTATAATTTTTGAGAAATGAAATTACCCAAAAAAAAGTTTCTATAAGATTTTCTGATAAAACTGATAGTTTCGCTGGAAAATTAAAAAGATCTCAAAATTTACTATAAATTTGACTTTATGCTCAAATAACTTTTGAACAGATAGATTTATCAAAAAATGATGAGACTTTTGTTGTAGAGCATTCAATTTCCTACAAAAATATCTATCGTGCATCATAATTCGTTGATTAGATTATAAGTTAGAAAATTCTAAAATATAAAAAGTTTTTTTCCCGTGTTATTTAAATACTCTGTAAATATGAATAAAAACAGCTGGACGCAAACGGTAGTATTATTATTAAGAGCTTGAATTGGTACAGAAATTTTGGTTTTTAGGTATACTTTCAATTTTTGGATACTAAAAAAAAAATTTTTTTTTTAACCAACCTAATGTATATATAATTTTACATTAATGCTTTTTTTTTATTTTTGTGATAGTTTTAATTCAATCAATACAGTTCTTCAAAAAAAGTTTATACATAATCCTGAAAAATGCTTGTTTTCACTTTTTATAAAATTTATTAAATTGGAAAGATCGATAGAATTCTATACTTTGATACTTCAAAAATTGCTGAATTCATGACAAATGAAATTCATATCTGCCCAAATTTTAATAATTATTAATATTATCTGAATTGTTATTTTCCGATTGAAACGGATTAAAACTGATTGAAAATTTTCTGTCGGATTTAATTGGGTTCAATCGGAAAATAATCGATAAATGAATTATTATTTTCTAATTGAATCCGTTTTGTTTGAAACGAAATTTTTTTTTTCTAGCCAACACAAGATAATTTTGCCGTTTATATTGAGAAAAATTCCCTGAAGATTTTAGCTCTTAAATATAATTTAAAGTACTTTTTCTCGACTATCAAATTTTTCCATTTAAAAAGTACACGGAGAAAAAAATATAGTAAAATTTACTAAAAAATATAGAAATAATTACTAAATTTAGATAGTAATCTTGAAACGCTTAAGATTTATAGGAAAAATTCATAAACAGATAAGTAAATTTTACTATCCCGTTTAGTAAATTTTACTATTCCGTTTAGTAAACTTTACTATCCCGTTTAGTAAATTTTACTATCCCGTTTAGTAAATTTTACTATTCCGTTTAGTAAACTTTACTATCCCGTTTAGTAAATTTTACTATATTAGAATGGAAAAAAATTAAATTAAATTTTTATTAGCTTTTAACTTTTTTTATTATTATTACTATCATTTTAATTATTATTGTTATTTATGTCATCTGTATTGGTGTTGGTGTCGATATTTGTTTTTTAAAAAATCACTGGTTACAACCGAGATTCGAACCCTGATCTCCCGCGCGCGAGTCCTTTCCTATGTCTGACAGCTCGATGTCTCATTTGGACAAATGTTTCAGAACTTGTAATACATATTTGTATATGCTATTCCCACCAAATTTTAATTTTATCTATACATAGTAGAATTTACTATACATATAGTAAAAAAACATAATCGTATTAGCAAAAAATACATTGCGTATAGTAATTTTTAATATTTTGTATAGTAACAAATCCTATATTGTATTAGAAAATTTACTTTCTTAAATTTGTATTTATTAAAAATACTTATAGTAAAATTTACTATACAGATAGTAAAAAATACAATTGTGTTAGTAAAAAATACAACATGCATAGTAATTTTTAATATCTTATTATGTAATTATTACTAACTAGTAAATTTTACTAAATGTTTAGTAATAATTACAATACAGAATGTATTTTTTCATATCTGTTAGTAAATTTTACTATAAGATTGTAATTTTTACTATATTTTTTTCTCCGTGTATGTAAATTAAATAACTTTTTTTTTTAAATTGCTATAACTTAACAGTAGAACATTCTAAAGTAAAAAAGATTCATACTATATTAAACTTACCATTTTTAAACTGTCCAATGTTAAACTACTTTTATCTCATAGATAATATCCCGAGTCAAAAAAAAAATTCTAGTTTGGACCTCAAAAAATTCAATTCCTTTGATCGTTTATCTACCGGTCGGAAAATAATACAATATTGGCACTCTAAATCTATGAAGTCTAAATGCAAACTCTTCATCGGTTTTGAATTCTAACGGAGCTCTCAAAATCCTCAAAAAAAAAATTACCGTTTTCTGGACTTGGAAAATTTTCGAGTTAAAAAAAAATCTGAGTACTTAGAAAAATTTATGTGTAAAAATAAAATAAATTGATTAAATTATTATTATTATTCGCTTTTATATATTCCTGGACAAACTTTTAGTAGGTCTCAAAAAAATTTTTTTTTTTAATTTCCGAAATAATATAGAATACAAAATCAAACATTTTGTCCTCAATAAATTTTTGTATTTTAATTGAAGAAATGTATAGGGGAGCCTGGGGCACGAAGGCCCCCCTCAAAAATTAGGTAAAAATTTTTTTTTTATCTTCCGTCAAGTTATGACCTCTATAATGATTTAATCATATTGTAGGCCGATATGTGATATGTGGGGTAAAATGGACCACTCAAAAAAATTATTTTTTTCAATTTTTCCGTCAAGTTATGACCTTTATACTAATTTTGTTACATTTTAGATCAATACGTGATGTGTAGAGCAAAATGGAACACTCGAAAAAAAATTGTAACGAAATTATTATTTTTTTTTTATTTTTCGTCAAGTTAATTTTTTCGTTACTATTTCTTTGTTTTGAGTGGTCCATTTTACCCCACATATCACATATTGGCTTAAAATATGATAAAAACATTACAAAGGTCATAACTTGACGGGAAATAAAAAAACTTTTGTTTTTATAATTTTTGGGGAAGGGGGCATTTGTGCCCCAGGCTCCCCTACTAAATTTTCTTTCAGTTAACTATTTTCTCATAGTAACCATTAAATTTTTTTGAACGGAGATAAATAAAAATAAATATTCATTTTCATTCATTATACTTTATAGAGGTTCCGGTAATTTTTCTGCAAATTGGTAATTAATTATTTATTTTTGGGTCATTTTTTTTGAGATTCCCCGTCCAAAGTATTTATTTTTAACGAAAAAAAGTGAGGGAATCTGCGTAGGTTACGTCATTTGAGAAATTGAGGCCTAAATCTGGAGCACTAAATTTTTTTATATTATGAGAAATTTGAGGTTTCCACAGCGACGCTAGCGAATCGGAAAATAATTTTTTTAAAATTATTATTTCCTTATTGAATCTGATTGAAACTAATAGAGAAAAATCCAATCAGTTTCTATCAGATTTAATCGGAAAATAATTTTTTTTTAATTATTATTTTCTTATTGAATCTTATTGAAACTGATTGGATTTTTCTCTATCAGTTTCAATCAGATTCCATCGGAAAATAATTTTTTTTTAATTATTATTTTCTGATTGAATCTGATTGAAACTGATTGGATTTTTCTCTATCAGTTTCAATCAGATTCCATCGGAAAATAAGTTTTCAAAAATTATTTTTTTCTGATTAAATCTGATAGAAACTGATTGGATTTTTCGCTATCAGTTTCAATCAGATTCAATCGGAAAATAATTTTTTAAGAATTATTATTTCCTTATTGAATCTGATTGAAACTGATAGAGAAAAATCCAATCAGTTTCAATCAGATTCAATAAGAAAATAATAATTTAAAAAAAATTATTTTCCGATTTAATCTGATTGAAACTGATTGGATTTTTCTCTATCAGTTTCTATCAGATTCAATCGGAAAATAAGTTTTCAAAAATTATTTTTTTCTGATTAAATCTGATTGAAACTGATAGAGAAAATCCAATCAGTTTCAATCAGAAAATACTAAATATTTTTTTCTGATAGAATCTGATTGAAACTGATAGAAAGTCAATCAGAACCCTCGAACGCTCCCGAACATTTCTGATTGGAAATTCGTTTCTGATTGAAACTGATAGAATTCTGATTGAGTTTTAATCAGATTCAATCGGAGTTTTTAATCAGGGCTTAGGCTCCTGACAGTTATTTGTCAGAAGTTTACCTACGCGGAGAAAAAAATCTGATAGTATTTTTTATTTTTCAAATCAAAATTACTATGTCGCCGAGGCAAACTAGAAACGGTCCAATAATATTGAAATTTTCTTCTAAATAAGTAAAAATTATAATCACTTAATCCTACGAATTACTAAATTAAAAGTAAAATTACTATGAGTTTTAGAGTACAAAACACAAGCATTCAATAAAATTTACTATTTGATTTAGTAAAAAATCTATTTTAGAATAAAGCTTTCACTGAGACAGCTATTGAATTTTTACTAATCCAGATTGTAAAATTTGTCTCCTTAAGTGTAACAATAAATTTTTTCTTCCAACGAGATATATATATATATATATATATATATATATATATATATATATATATATATATATATATATATATATATATAAATATATATATTGTTGGAATGTATCTGTATATTTATTTATGGATATAACTCAACTGTCATCTTAAAATCCGCCATCTTTTTTTTTTTGACCACGATGGAATTCGAACCTACGCCTTGCGAATAATCCAGTTCAAATGCAAGCACGCTAACCACTCGGCTACAAGTACCATTCGAATTTCTCGAAGTATATGCCAAATATAAATAAAATACAACGAACTCGAGATTATATCTCACGTATTAAAAGTTACAATCTCAAATAGTAATTTTTACCCGCTAAGTTGCGATTCACATTACCGATATTTCAAAAACTACAATACCTCAAGGAAATTTTACTTGATATTATAAATTTTAGAATACTCTAGTTCTTTTTACAATGTTTTCAGTAATAGTGTTAAAATGTTATGAAGTAAAATTAATAATCTTACAAATTGTACTAATCGGCATACAAATGAATAAATTTTGCGAAACTCATATAAATATAACTTGAGTGTTGTGTGACATTTCTGTTGTTTCCAGATAAAAATCACTATCTACTCTATTCTAATATTTTCTATTTCATTTACTGAATTTTACAGAATAGATAAAAATAAATATAAGTTTTACAGTAATTTATTGTTAATAAATTGTAATATTCAACTTCTACGCTTACAAATCTTTTTAACTCAGAATTGTAATATTATCAAAGAGATTTTTAAATATTGTTACTTCCAGAATAATCGTTGTGAAATAATTATAGATTGTTGCCATTCTTTGTTCAATTTTTACAAATCGTAAAATTTACGATACTGATTGTAAGAATCAATAAAAAAAATCGGTCTGTCGGTTGACCCTGCGGGCCAGCCCCAAAACTTCCCGCGTATTTCGAGCTCCTTGAGCTCGCAAGTTGTAGTAGATACGTTTTCGAGCTCTTCGAGCTCGAAAATACTTTTATATGCTTTTGTTTTCAAAAAATAACGTTTTTTACAATTTTTTCTACAACGATATCTCTCGAACGAATAAACCGATTGAGACGTTTAAGGTGGCAGTCGACGCGTTTCATTGGGTTCTACAACTGATTGAATTTTGAAATTGATTCATCGAATCATTTTTGAGAAATTTTCAAAATACTAAAAAAATTTTTTTTTTAATTCTTTCGACAACGGTTTCTCTTGAAAGAATTAACCGATTTTGATGGGTGAGATGGCATTCAACGCGGCTTATGAATCTCCAGAGCCTAGTCCATTTTGGAATTAATCCATCGAGCCCGTAAAAAGTTATCCAAAAAAAACAATTTTGAAAAAAGTTTATTTTTGGAATATCTCCGAACGAGCCCTACCGATCAAGCTCAATTTTTTTTAGCTTCAAGATATTAAAAAACTGCGTTAAATGACACCTTGACGATCAAAATCGGTTGATCCGTTCAAAAGTTATAGATATTTACATGCGTACGTACGTACGTACATACATACATACATACATACACTCGGACATCATCGTGAAATTAGTCAGAATAGCTTTCTAGGACCTCAAAACGTCGACATCTGTTGGAATTTTGATTTTCACAAATCGGACTGAAACCAATAAATTCCCGAATTTTTGAAAATTTGCAATTTTCTTAGCGGGAAGTTAAAAATGTAACTTTCCATTATTAATAGTAATTTTTGGTTTGGATTGTAAATTTCTCTTCGGAAAGTAATTTTCATTTGACAATTATAAATATCATCTAATTTTGAGCTTCGTTTTTTTCCGTGTATCTACAAAAAAAGATCTCATAGATTCTTTTGATAAACTTAACAGTTTAAGAGACATTGAAGCTCTAAGTTGAAAGAAAACTTTCACATACAAACTCAAAATTTCACTCTGATGATATAAAAAATTTCTTTTATTTCGAGCTTAAATATCTCTTAAACGGTTGAGTTTATAAAGAAATCTAAGAGACATTTTTTTGTAAAGCGGCAAATATCCGACAAAAACTGTTAAAAGTTTACGTATGTATCTGTTTGCTAAAGAGTTATAGAATTTTAATCGAAAAATATTATTTTTTAAATCTATCAACTTTGAGCTTCGATATCTCATAAATGGTTAGATTTCCGAAAAAAGTTTAAGAAAACTTTTTTGAAGAGCGGTGAATTTTCTCCTTAATATCAATAAATCATTGCTGTGTACTTACTTTTAAGCGAGTAATAAAATTTTTCTCATCGTACTAAAATGAAAAAGTATCATTACTTAGGCAGGGTTAAACGGCATTGGAATAAACTTTTTTATTATTTTTGGATCATAAATAAATGATTTATATTATGGCCAAGTAAGAAATTCTAATTTGGGTAATGACAGACACCCTAATGGCTAGATATCAAGCATTTCTGAAACAAGTATGAGCTAATTTGTCTTAAGCTAGTATTTTGTCTTAAGTAAACTTGTCCAAGACTGATGATGTAGAGTTGCTGAAAACCGATAATGCAGATCTACATAAGACTCCCTTATGAATGCTATAGAGTAAGATCCCAGAGCAATAAGACACATCTTATTTTCTAAAGCATAGAACTTTCGGTTCTATGTAGTCTTTCATGTACTTTTTGATACCTGTACGTTTGTGGAGTTTGTCCGGTGACACCTGCGCAGGTACCAGGTGAGAAAGGTAACTAAAAATCAGATTTACTTAACTTATTTTTTAATGTCTGATTTTTATATATATTTTGTAGGATATTACTCTGAAGTAATATCCAAAACGTCAGACGCTTTCCATGGGCCAGAACTTTTGTCAGACGCTTTAAAGCTCTACAAAAAATAAATGAACTTAACTTATTTTTAAATGTCTGATTTTTATATATGTTGTTCAGATAGATATTACAAAGTTATATTTAATCAGTCAGACAAATTGTAATGACCAAACATTTCCTAAACACAAAAATTACTTAACTATGAGTATGAGCGCGAGAGCACTATACATACCTTTCAGAGCGAGTAAGACATCCATGGTAGTTCGGTTCCCCTTCTTAAACTCTTATTCTGTTTCAGTCTACTGTTTGTGTTTGTGTATTAGGGTGTCCGTTGTTTACCAAATTAGATTTTTTTAGTTGGTCATGATAGAAATCATTTATTTTTGATCCAAAAATGATAAAAAAAAATAAAAAAGTTTATTCTTGTGCCGTTTAACCCTACCTAAGTAATGATACATTCTCATTTTAGTACAATGAGAAAAATTTTATTACTTGCTTAAAAATAAGTGCACAACTATGACTAATACATATTTTTGTTTGAAATTTCTTGCTCTTCAAAAAAAAGTTTCTTATGTTTTTTCCGTGAGTCCAACTATTCAAGAGATATTGAAGGTCAAAGTTTGATCAATTTCAAAAAATTTGCGTTTTTGTTCGAAATTTTATAACTTTCTAACAACTTGTCATAAAATTAAGCGCTAAAAACTTTCGTATAGGAAATTTATTTATTTCTTGCTCTTCAAAAAAGGTTTTTAACACTTTTTTCGTAAGTCCACAACCATTTGAGTGATATCGAAGCTCAAAATTAATAAATTTAAAGAATAGTGTTTTTCGATTAAAATTCTATAACTCTCTAACAAACAGATATTAACATAGGATTTTAAAAAGTTTTTGTTGGAAATTTACTTTTCTACAAAAAAGATGTATTGGTTTTTTTTTGATAAACTCAACGGTTTGAGAGATATTCAAGCTTTGAGTTGACAGAAAAGTTTCACAAGCCAACTGGAAATTTTGCTCTGATGACAAAAAAAATTTCTTTTATTTCGAGCTCAAACATCTCTTAAATGGTTCAGTTTATCAAAAAAATTAAAGAAACCTTTTTTGTTGAGCAGTAAATTTTCAGCGAAAACTTGTTGAAAGCCTTTGTCAATATCAGTCGGTTGAAGAGTTGTAGAATTTTAATCAAAAAACACTATTTTTTAAATCTATTAATTTTGAGCTTTGATATCACTTAAATGGTTGGATTTACGAATATAGTGAAAGAAGTCTTTTTTGTATAGCGACAAATTTTCTACAAGAAAGTTTATAGCGCTTAATTTTATGTCAAGTTGTTAGAATGTTATAAAATTTCGAACAAAAACGCAAATTTTTTTAAATAAATCCAACTTTGACCTTCTATATCTCTTGAATTGTTGGACTCACGGAAGAAACATAAGAAACTTTTTTTTGAAGAGCAAGAAATTTCAAACAAAAATATGTATTAGTCATAGCTGTGCACTTATTTTTAAGCAAGTAATAAAATTTTTCTCATTGTACTAACAATTGATATCTCTTTTAAAATAAAATAAAAATGATTTTTTTGAAAGACAATCGCTCCGAAAAAATTCATTTTTCCCTATATATCTGTAACATATATAATTACTTTAAAAATGATTATTATTTCAATTAATAATATCATCTTATTTAAATAGATATGCAAAAATATGAAATTGAAAGCAGTAAGTATTTTTCAAATATTAAGATAGTTTATTCTGAAGCGCATGTGCATAGTGCTCTCGCGCTCATACTCATAGTTGAGTAATTTTTGTGTTTAGGAAATGTTTGGTCATTACAATTTGTCTGACTGATTAAATATAACTTTGTAATATCTATCTGAACAACATATATAAAAATCAGACATTTAAAAATAAGTTAAGTTCATTTATTTTTTGTAGAGCTTTAAAGCGTCTGACAAAAGTTCTGACCCATGGGAAGCGTCTGACGTTTTGGATATTACTTCAGAGTAATATCCTACAAAATATATATAAAAATCAGACATTAAAAAATAAGTTAAGTAACTCTGATTTTTAGTTACCTTTCTTACCTGGTACCTGCGCAGGTGTCACCGGGCAAACTCCACAAACGTACAGGTATCAAAAAGTACATGAAAGACTACATAGAACCGAAAGTTCTATGCTTTAGAAATTAAGTTGTGTCTTATTGCTCTGGGATCTTGGACTACTACTAGGTCATTATAAAAAATATAATGTGTGACAAGGAATGAAACGCTTTAGACTGTGGGTGATTAGCCCTGCCCTATGGCTGAGGCAGCCAACTTTACCTTGGTCTGAAATCATCTTATTTGATTGTTTGGCACACTATACACTATTAATTTCAATCAGCTCAGAGATCCTAAATTTTAAAAGTTTTTTTGAAAGAGATAAGAATCGCATTTTGCATCGTAATAATTACCTGTATCTGTAGAAGTCGATATCTTAGGAACTAGTCATCGAAAGTAGCATTATGTGCCAGTTTTGAAATCGGAAGAAATTTCCGTTTCAATCTGAGCTCTATTTAATTCCTTTTAATTGATCGGCTTGCGAATTATTGAAGGTCATGATTTCTTATAGTAAGGTTTTAATTTTGATAAAATAGTTTGGTTTGCAGATCGAATACTCAAGTTTAAATTTTGAATAATTTGACAAAAAAATAATAAAAATAAATGAAAGCAAGTCCATAGAGACTAAAGCATCCTACAAACAAATTTTAACAATTCTTCGATAAGCTCAACAGTTAATAATTTAATGATATTTCTATGAAACGTATCAATATCTCGGCTATTTAATCGTTGTCTTCTTTAATAATTAATAATTACTAACTCTGTCTCCCGGGGAAAATGATTTAGATCTGCCAAGATATAATTATATCTGACTAGATAAAATTATATCTTAGCAGATCTATTTATATCTGATCAGATCTAATGTTTAGACATGATCAGATCTCATTATATCTGACCAACCACTGGTTATATCCGGTCAGATCTAATCAGATATAATTAGATCTGGGCTAGATTTAATATCAGGCATGATTATATCTGGTCAGATCTGCGTATATCTCCTGAGAGCTGATGAGATATAACTATATCTGAACTAAATCGAACATTTCATATGATCAGATCTTATATCTGCTCAGATATAACCATGTATACGTCTTACTTTTATAGATAATTGTTCATGTCTGGTCAGATCTGCGTATATCTCGTAAGATCTGATCAGATAGAACTATATCTGAACTAAATACAACACTTAACATAATCAGATCTTGTTATATCTGGTCAGATATAATCATGTATACGTCTTATTTTTATGGATAATTGATTATGTCTGGTCAGATCTGCGTATCTCTCGTAAGATCTGATCAGACATAACTTCATTTGAATTAAATACATTTTAAATAATCAGATCTCATTATATCTGCTTAGATATAATCATGTATACGTCTTATTTTTATATAACTTCATCTAAACAAAATACAACACTTAACATAATCAGATCTTAGTATATCTGCTCAGATATAATCATGTATACATTGTATTATTATTGAAAATTGTTCATATATAGTTATTCACACTCACGCGATCACATACGTGGGTCAGCGCAGTGGATAGCATCAATGACTTTGAATCGGAAGGATGCAGGTTTGAGCCCAGCAGTGACCGGGAGTTTTCAATTAATTATAATGATTTGTAATTCCTCTAAGTAATGTTCCTAATATATCAGATTACATTTCGGATTGAATTGAAATTATCTTTTTTTTTTTTTCACAATTTAATATTTTTTTTTCGTAGGGATCACCGGGGAAAAAGGTTCAGATCTGACCACATATATTTATATCTGATCAGATCTGGCCAGATCTCGCCAGATAGAGACAATTTAAAGATCTGGCCAGATCTATTTTGTCAGACCTGATCAGATATAATTATATGTGATCAGATCTAAACCTTTTTCCCCGGGTCCCGATTTCGGCGAGTAAGGTTGCAGAGGTCCTGCGGAAACTTTGGTCTGTGTAAGAATATGGATCTTTCCAATTCAGATATTTTGCTATTTCTTGAGGCATATTGCCAAACTTGTTAATGCCAATGTGCTGTTGAGTGCATCTTTCAAGCTGGTTATTTCAAGAAAATAAAAAACAAACACACATGCAATTCAATGGATGAAGTAATTCATGTGTCTTGGTGTTACGATGCTAAACTAAGTACATTGACTCAGAACGCTTTGTGTCTCATAATTTAATTTGAGAACGATCATCTCTGCAGCAATCACCCATCATGCCGAAAACTAAAGCAACCTGTAAAAAAGTATGTCCTTTTGATAAAATTCTAGTCTAGTAATTTTTAGAGTTGATTATAGGTTGATTCTTTTGTACTATAATAGCCAAATATTTCTGATCTGGTGCTTTATTCAAAAAGTTTTTTACATCATGGGTGGTTTATACTTTAAATATTTAACTTCTATATTCAATTGATTATTTTTTTTAAAAAACAATTAATTTCGAATAAGAATTCATATTAATATTATTGTTTGCAATCAGTCTTTTTTTTATCATCATGTATCCACGAAGATGATCGTTTATATTTTCCTGATAAAAAACTAAAGCAGGTCAGTATAATATTTCCAGACGAAAAAGATGTATGTTTATTCTTTTTCCACACGATGATTTTATCGTAAGCATCAACGTAGATTTTCTTTAATTTTTCTGTCTAAAGATTTAAAGATGCAGTCGTTGCTATTTTTGCTAGATCGTGCGATTTACATTGTTTTGACAATTTACTCATTTTAGTTACTTTGATGATAAATTATCACTAATTTTAACCACTATTGTAAGAACGCGCAAGTCTTCACGAGTCCTCACTAAAAAACTCGGGCATATAAGTATAAATCATTTCGTCAGTTGGAAATGGCAATTTCATTCTTTAATGTATATAACCGAAACTACGCATATAACAATCTTTTCCAATTTTTGAGCAAGTCTTCTTTCAAGATTGATAGGTGCTAGTATCTTTTTCTACGTATGTGTCTTGCTGCAGATACTTGTGACCAGATTTAAATTGCATAGCTAGTGCAAGCCTCACACAAGAAATTTATACCAGATTGTAACTCAATTTTGGAGGGAAACTATAGTTGAAAATAGTTGCGCATGGCTTGCTGTAAGTTATTGGTGCAAGAAATGTGTCAGACACTTTTTCATGCACCGTTTCCAAGATAGCTTTAATATTCTTGCGTACGATACCATGAGCAAAACATACACAAATCTTGATATAGGTTTCTTGATACACGATCTTGCGAAAGGCACATACTTAGAATAAGATACTCGCAGCTAGGGCTCTTTCTTAAGACACTTACTCCAGACTGGTACTCCAACACGTGATGCAAGGGTAATCATAATATTTGTAAGTTATTGGAATATGCGTATAGATAATGCAATAATGTTTTTATTATAGTGCCGGATGAAATAATAAAGTGGTATAGTGTAGGCATCAGGAATTCGTCATTTCTCCACCGCCATTTGGCACTCTTAAATTGAACTTCTAAGGTAGGAATTGTATACAAAATAATAATGGCATCTAGTATGACTATAAAAATATGAAATAATTATAGTTGCTCATTTACTGAACAACCAGGTTGTATAATAATAGCTATTTATGATGTAAGTGCTAGACTTGACAGATTATGGTATGAGTTAATTCCTGGATGAGCACTCAGGTTGCCCTGTACCGCGAGAGAAACAGTTTCAATCATCACCTGAATGCAGCAAGAACGATAAAATACTCACAAGTCGTCTATTAATACATTACAACCAGAGGCGAATTGTGGAAAAATCCTATACTAGACTTGTCACTTTTCAGACAAAAATTGTTCAATATTTTATGCAATTTCCTGAGAAAATTATTACTAAAATAATCATTATTGATAATTAATATTCACGTGAGTGCGTGAATCTTGTAAAATTTTGTAGAATAATTGAGCTATAATAAAGTAGCGCAATAACCGTTTTGCATAACACTTATGAAAAACTAATAGACTAGTATTTCTACGCACTTATGCTGTGATACCATTAGCTCCTGTAGTGTCATTAGTTGGTTTAGTGTAATCAGTGCTTTTAGAATCCTTAGTTAGTATTCTAAGTATCTTTAGTATCATAAGTGAAATGTCCTGATTTTATAGTATCGATAGTGTAATTCGATAAAAAATTTGTGCCCGATGATACATGCATTGATTACTATGTGAACTTTTTAATTGATGTTTGTCAATTGTTTTATCGGTGAAAACTCATTCTTGTTATTACTAGGGCTCAAACCTGGATCTTGCTGTGTATCGATTGAAACTTGCACTGCTCTGCCAAACTACAGACTCAATAGATTACTTTGAATAACCTTAACAATGCAGATGTTGATCGCGATGGTTGAGTAGATCATAATTTTGCACTGTACTTATATAGAGATCAAGTACAAAATTTAAAGGTAAGAGTTTATTTTATTTGAATTATCATGGTATCATTAGTATTATTTTTAATAGTGTTGTAGATTCACGAATTGGATTATAAATGATCATAAATGTAATACTTATTTACACGCATCACTTTCACCAGCGTTGGAAGACTCGCTAGTCAGAATACTAATGATTAGTAATAAAACACATGGGCACTATTCAATGCTAATGAATGTTCAATAGTGTTCATCAATGTTCATTATTTTCTTTCGTAAGGAAATAGGTAGATTAACAAAATTTTATGGGTTCATGATCAAAATAATCATTCATACAAGATTCACTATCAAAATCAAAATACAATTGGAACCACATGGTCACATGAGTAGTTCAGGCCACTGGTTTTCAGCTCAGACTTCGAACCCAGAAGGCTCAGCATCGAGCTCTGAAGCCACTATAATTTTTTCATCGACAAAAATGAACAATTACCGTTACCATAAGCACAGCTTATTCAATTAGGATTTAATTCGATTCGATTAGAATCATGGTAATTATTCCTATTTTTGTCGTCATTATATCAATTTTTCAAAAATTATATACTGTACTTATAATTTTATAAAACGATGTATACTGATATCGTGCCAACATTGAGATATAATTATATAAAAATATTTTTTCTTGGGTATCGAAAATCGGTTGGATTTCCACCACCATTAACCGCACTCGAATTAAACTTTTAAAGCAGGGATTGCATAAATTAAATTTACTGTCAAGAAAAATTTGTAATCGATTTTTATATTCCATTACAAAAATCGTAAAATTGATTAAAAAACCAAAGAGTTTAACTAAAATAGTGTATGGGTTAGACTTCGATTAGAAATTGAACTAAAAGATATATTCGAATCCAAATAGTCTAAAATGCTAGTTAACTTACTTGGTAAGCATTGATCATTAGATTGCAAAAAGTTTTGTTTACAGCGACATTTGCTATTTATACAAGCTGCGTTATCATTGGCACATTTTTCATCTCTTCAACAATATGCTCCCAACAAAGGTGCACAAGTTGTATCGTTTATATTGATATAATATGACCTACAAGAGCAGCGTTTTTTCGTTGAACATCTAGTATTGAATATTTCATGACAGTCTCCATCATGAACACACATAGCTCCCAATACCACTATAATTAAAATGAAAAAAGGGCCTATAATTTAAGTTAATATTTTATCATCGTTGAAAAATTAAAACATTTACTAGTCTTTTCTTTGCAGACAAAGCCACCCTCTGAATTTTTCAGCTTGCATAATAAATTATTATCACCCCGTGAAAAATGAATCATGGCCATGCATGGAGCATACATGGAGCATACATGGTCATACATGAATCATGCAAGGCCATGTATGGCCATGCGTGGATATGTATGACTATATATGGCAGTGATTAATTGAACATACATGGCCATGCATGGCCTATATGGTTCATGCATGGAGCATACATGGTCATACATGGTCATACATGAATCATACAAGGCCATGTATGGCCATGCATGGACATGTATGACTATATATGTCAGTGATTAATTGAACATATATGGCCATGCATGGCCGTATATGGTTCATACATGGCCATACATGGGCATACGAACTTTTTGAATACAGTCATGCATGGCCATATATGAATCATACAAGACCATGTATGGCCATGCATGGTCATACATAGTCATGGATGACTATATATTAGACTGCTTTTTTTAGCGACTATTTTTTTTTTCGCTCCCATCCCGAAATTTTGTTGGAAATACCCTCCAAAAAATTGCCTGAGCAGGCGAAGATTTCCCATTCAAAATACACGTAAACTTGGGTTTTTATGTTTTAAACTTCTGTAACTCCGTGGCATTTTATGACATCATCTCGCCCGAAGTCAGGATTTTCTCAGAATTGAATGCTCTTCAAAAGTACCCATTATCGCGAAGTCGTAACTCATACGAGTGGGGTAGTACGGACCGCTAAACTAAATTTTTTCATAGAATTCTTGTTTCTTCTCTCATTATCTCATAAACAACAAGACCTACATGAAAAATATGAATAATAATTCTATAGAAAATTCAATTTTCTACAAAAAAGGTCCTTAGCACTAAATCACTACGATCGATATTTTCTGAGATATTAATTATTGAAGTTTACGTAGCATTGAATTCCCATAAAATGTCGAATCAAATCTTAGAAAATACTGATTTTTTATTAGACTAATATCTCAGAAAATATCGATCTGAGTGATTCGGTGCTAGGAACCTTTTTTGTAGGAATCTAAATTTCCTATAAAATTGTCATTTACATTTTTTTTGTAGGTCTTGTTGTTTATGAGATAATGAAAGAAAAAAAATTAAAAAAGTTCGTATGCCTATGTATGGCCATATATGCTCCATGTATGACCATGTATGAACCATATACGGCCATACATGGCCATATATGTCCAACTAATCACTGACATATATAGCCATACATGACCATGCATGACCATACATGGCCTTGTATGATTCATATATGGCCATGCATGGCCATGTATGATTCATTTTTCACGGATATAAAAAATTTGAGCTGACTATTACAATTACATATAAACAGGATGTTGTAGTGAAAAAAAATAGAAAATTTTTTTGATATCACTACCAGCATATTGATGATTATATTTTGCTTTTTCGAAAGTGATTATATCCTTTCAATCTAACGTAGCACAAGTAATCTTCGTTGTAACTGTCGGTCGCATAGCTAAGTCGACAAAGCGCCGGTCTCTCGTACGGAAGGTCCCGGGTTCGAATCCTACTAAAGCGGGTGGTGTTATTAATAAGTCTAGCGTTTTTTCTCTGAATTGAAAATTTCCAATTCGATTAGGAATTCAATTATTCGCATATCTGATAATCTCTGCGTCGGCAAAATAATTAAAAAAAAAAAAAAAAAAAAAAAAAAAAAAAATTTTTTTTTTATTTAGTTAAAATTTCTATACCTAGTCATATCAAGTCATGTATGGCCGTATCAAGCTATGTATAGTCATACATGGCCATGCATGGTCATACATGGTCATATATGGCCATACATGGTCATGTCTGGCCAATTTACATACATGGCCATGCATGGAGCATTCATGCATGGCCATGTATGATTCATTTTTCACGGGACAGCACGGTTGTGACTGATTAATGTCACACTATAAAGGTTTATGAAAACTAGTAATCATTGTAGTCAGAAATATTAGTTATAATGATTCATACATACTGTTTCATCAAACTTGGCACACCATTGATGCACTCCTTCAAAACTTTCATTTGATTGTTAGGCAGATAATGTTAATAAAACGATAATTTTTCTCAAATTATAAAAAAAAACTGTTTATTAACATTTTAGAATAATTTCGTCCTGTTTATTTTACGGATTAAAAAGAGTAAGTAATTACAGAATAAAATGTTTATTGTAGGAAATTCCTGAACTAAATATAAGCTGTTGATCACAGTGTCAAAATATATATATATATATATATATATATATATATATATATATATATATATATATATTTATATATTGTAACACGATGAAAAATTCGACATCGACTCGTGGTTTAAATTTATTTGACATAATCAATAGTTACCGAATGAGCATATTTTAGTGACATCTAGGATCAACAATTTCGACTTTGACCGAGTCATCGATCGACCGCAGGGATTGAAACGAGAGATCCGGGATAGACGTCGTACTGAACGGCCGCGTTTTTGTATTTGACCAATTCGACTCGACCAACCGAACATATTTTTATTTCGACTTTTTGAACAATTCGATACACGCCGTCAGAAGCGATTCGAAGTGAACAACGACTAATCATTGTGTGAACAATATTTCGATTATTTCTGTGAACAAGCCGAAGCATCGGCAAACTGAACAAGTGTCCGAGTGGAACTGATTTTGTAAATGAGCTAGTGAAACGCGATTGGTGTAAATAATAATTAATTACGTGTACTAATTATATGATAGTGCAATTTGAACACGTTACCGAAGTATAAAATATTATTTTATTTTATTTTATTTCGTTCGAGTATTTCTGAGAATTGCGGATTATCTCTTTCTCATTCGTTGCGGCAGCCGAGTACTGCTATGTAAAATACTCTGACGTCACCGGTTGAGTATTTCAGTAAGGACGACGTCGTGGGTGCTTGTGAAAAAAATAATAGTATTTCTATTTCGACAACTGACTGTTTTTTTTGAGCAATAAACTGACTGTTTTGATCAACTACGTTTTATTTTGTGTTTATATTGAGCCAAGCCGACCACGGCAACTTATAAATTTTGCAACCGATTATTTTTGTAAAACCAATCAATTATTTCGTCTATTTAATATACGACTGATTTGTTTAATTCTGATCAATTATTTTATCGTAATCTTAGAGCCTGAGCTTTCCCCGATCCGCCACCCTGAGTCGACGCTTAGGATAATTGTTTATTTGGTGCTTCCAAAATCACCTGGCGCCCAACATTTTAAATTTTGAACAAGGTTGCCAAAAATCATAAGTGTAATCGGATTTCACTCCGGTAGATGCCCGGTGGTGAAAAACCCGTTATAATATATATATATATATATATATATATATATATATATATATATTTATATGTACATATATACATATATATATATATATATATATGTATATATATGTATATATATATATATATATACATATGGGGCGTTCCACGCCAAATCGGACACCATTTAGCTTTTGCATCTCGAATTTTTTTGAAACTTTTTTATCTTTTAGTATAGGTTGAAAGAGGCCCTCATGATTTTTTTCAAATTTTTTCCTCCAACCGTTTTCGAGATATTGAATTTTGAAAAATATAGAGGTTTTTTTTTTCAAATGCCTCCAACTTCGCGAAAAGTGGTTTAAATAAAATTTTCATGGAGACAAAATATGTTTGTTTTTAGACATCTTTTCAGTAAAAAATAAAAAAAAAAATTTTTTGAACCACGCTACTATTGAAATTTCAAATTTTAACTATAAATTGTCGATTTACAAAAAAGACGTACTGATCGATTTTTCTCATAATTTTTCACAGCAAACTGTCACCTTTTCTACAACTTTTTCAGCGACGCTCATAATGGGATAACGATGGGATCTATTTTTTTTCGATTTTTTAAATTTCACATTCCAGTTTTTTTTAAAGAAAAATGTGTAAAAAAAATATCATGCTCAGGATTTACTATTAATAATTATCTGACACACAATTATCATCAAAATTTTCAAATTTTATTTCCAGAAGAAAAATTATTAAACGTGTAAGGAAATAGATATGAATTAATAATAATTTTTCTGTGGAAATAAAATTTGAAAACTTTGATGATAATTGTGTGTCAGATAATTATTAATAGTAAATCCTGAGCATGATATTTTTTTTACACATTTTTCTTTAAAAAAAACTGGAATGTGAAATTTAAAAAATCGAAAAAAAATAGATCCCATCGTTATCCCATTATGAGCATCGCTGAAAAAGTTGTAGAAAAGGTGACAGTTTGCTGTGAAAAATTATGAGAAAAATCGATCAGTACGTGTTTTTTGTAAATCGACAATTTATACTTAAAATTTAAAATTTCAATAGTAGCGTGGTTCAAAAAATTTTTTTTTTTATTTTTTACTGGAAAGATGTCTAAAAACAAACATATTTTGTCTCCATGAAAATTTTATTTAAACCACTTTTCGCGAAGTTGTAGGCATTTGAAAAAAAAATCTCTATATTTTTCAAAATTCAATATCTCGAAAACGGTTGGAGGAAAAAATTTGAAAAAAATCATGAGGGCCTCTTTCAACCTATACTAAAAGATAAAAAAGTTTCAAAAAAATCCGAGATGCAAAAGCTAAATGGTGTCCGATTTGGCGTGGAACGCCCCATATATATATGTATTTTTTTTATCACTTAATGGTTTTTTAATGACTTTGGGATTATACGTGGTGATGACGTATCCTGGGTGAAACAAAAATGTTACGTAATTATATATATATATATATTTATAGTGAAATATATGTAATTATATATAATTGTACAGAAGTATAAATAATTAAATTCCTTTACAACGTATTATATCACTTGCATATTTTTGCTCATATCCCTGGTAAACAATTTCGATTGAGTCCGATTGAAATCCGATTGGGATCTGATTGAGTTCAATCGGAATGAATCGGTTTCGATCAGAAAAAAAGCATTAAAATAAAAATATTATTTTCCGATTGAATTCCATTAAAAATTTTTAATCGGAATAAATCGGTTCTGATTAGAAAATAATATTTTTATTTCGTTATTATTTTCTGATTGGAACCGAATCATTTCGATTAAAAATTTTGAATCGAATTTAATCGGTTTCATTCGAAAAATAATATTTTTATTTCGTTATATTTTTTTGATTGTAACCGATTCGTTTCGATGAAAATATTGAATTAGATTCAAAAGGTTTCAATCGGAAAATAATATTTTTTTTTGAAATTTCCAATTCACTCGAACAGGATTCAATTAGAAATTTTCTATCTAATCCTATTAAAGTGAATTAGATTTTGCAACTAGCGATAATAGAGACTCTCTATACTCTTAATTACAATAATTTTTTTTGTCAGTTCAGATTCAATTTCGAAGAGAAATTATTCATGGAATCATTGATCCCAAATATTAATGCCATGATGTATTATAGGATATATTATAATACCTTCAAATATGGTACTTGTAACTCTATTAAATAACAGAGGAGCACTAGTGCCAGAATCGCTTCCAAGTTTCAAATATAACAGTTCTGAAATAAGTTTCTTATCGGGGACACTACAAGCGATAGACACGATCTCGTGGCGAGCACCGAACTACATTTGCTGCTAGTGCCTATAGCACCGGTGACTCCCTTCTCCTACATATTTATCTTCTCTACCAAGAAATTTTTCTCTTCGTTTAAGCAGCTTTTTCAACTTCCTGCTAAGAAAATCGATGATTTTCAAAAATTTCGGGAAGTTATTGTTTTCACCCCGATATGCGAAAATCGAAATTTCATCAGATGCCGACGCTTTGAGATATTAAGAAGCTATTATGACTATTTTTAGAATGATGTTCGAGTCTCTGTATGTATGTGTGTATGTGTGTGACGGTGTGTGTGTGTGTGTGTGACCAGTCTATAACTTTTTAACGAATGAACCGATTTCGATAGTTAAGGCGGCAATCGGCAGAGCTTGTTAGCCATCAGATTTTCTGAAATTTTCAAATCATTTGATCAAGTAGATTTGAAAATATTGGCGAGTTACGGAAAAAAAATTTTTTTTTTTTTTAGTTTTTTTACCAATTTCTCAGAATTGACTTATACGATTGACTTCAAAATCTAATTAGCTCTAGAACTTGATAAAACGCGTCGATTGCCGCCAGCTAACTCAACTGGATAATTCATTCGAGAGTTATTGCGGGAAATAGAAACGGTAAAAAATGGTTTTTTGCGAATATATTTGAAACAACTAAACAAAACAATTCCAAAATCTGATCAGCTTTAGAATTTATTAAAACGCGTCGATTGTCACCTGAAACATCAAAATAAGGTCATTTTTCTGAAAAGTATCGTAGAAAAAATAAATGGTAAAAACGGTTTTTTGGAAATATCTTTAAAATAACTGAATCAAACGATTTCAAAATCTGGTCAGCTTTAGACTTTATCAAAACGGTTCGATTGCCACTCTAAACATAAAAATCAAATCATTTCTCAATGAAATATCGTGGAAGAAAAAAATGCTAAAAACGGTTTTTGAGGTTTCACTTCAAATGTCTTTAAAATGGCTGAACCGATCAATTTCAAATTTTAATCAGCTCCAAAATTCAATGAAACGCACCAATTGCTATCCCCAACGTCAAAATTGGTTTGCAAGATATCGCCGTTGAAAAGTGAAAAAAAAAAAAAAACCTTTTATGTTATTTTTTCCGGATAAATCTAGATATAATGTACTAAAATGTGTCTGAAATGATACCACCACTTCCTGTTTATGGTTTCCGTCGATCATAATATGATGTCATTTACCTTGTTCTTAAGTTTAAATCATGTTATCAACAAAAACATTGAAAAATTACAGTTTTTGATATTTCTCTCGGATATTTTATATATTATTGCACTGACATGAGTCAAAGCTTATTTAAATCTTGATATTGACATTGATTTCACCCTCAATACACTTATTTTATTGAACATAATCGGGAATCAAATTTTTAAAACTTCTTCATTACGATCCTTAAATTTACAAGCTTCAGCATAAAACGTAACTTCCCTGATTCAGAAATCTAATGTGGAATAATTTAAACACAATCCAAAACAACTCAAAGTTGGCAAAATTGACTACATATAGGTATACACTCTAGCATGGATTGAATCATTCCAATCTAGATTTCTAAATCAGGGTTGTTAGAGCTTGAAAAGATTATAAAAAAACAACTGCATGTTATTAGTGTTACTGCATTTTCGAGCTTAAAGAGCTCGAAAATATATTCATAGTGATGTTTTTAAGCTTATCGAGCTCGAAAATAACGGGAAATTTTGGAGTTGGCTCGCAGGGCCAACCGACGCCTAGATTTTTTTTTATATAGTAGGTGGTTAAAGCTTTAATTAAAAAAAAAAAGACATTAAAATTGGTTAATTTTTCACCGAATTATAGCTATCTGTTTATGTGATCTCGTGCTCCAGTCGTAAATTACTAATTAAAAATTATTATCTCGGTAACTATTTATCGTAGAGACAGCTTCAAGGTCTCATTTTATTCGTTATTCTTTTCTTTAAAATTCATTCATAACATGTTTCGACTCATTCTCAATAGTTTCCGAGATATTTTAATTCAAAACGCATCGCAAAAAGGCTATTTTTAAACTATTGAATTTCCTTGCCCAATTTTTCGTTTAGAAATGTTGTATATATTTTCTTGAGTATTAAAAAAAAAATTTTGGAAATCGGACCGTCTAAAGTGGAAGTCATTAACAAACGGCTTTTTCTCTTATCCGACAGGAGTATTAATAAACCGATGAATTAGAATCACATTAATTATCCACGAGAACGTGTTGTAAATAAGGTTGAATAAAAAAAACGACGATATCCTTTGTTTACTAGATATATTCAAAGTTATAGCAAGGTTTCCGAATATCATTAAATATGCGAATTTTGATCGGTCTTTTGATAAACATTATCACTTCGGAGAAATTTTTTTTCATCAAAGCCACTAGTTTTGTTTTATAGAGAATGTTTTCCAGATTCCAAAACCCTACTTCAATTCTCTTTACGACCAATACGTCCGGAGTTATAGATTATCAAAGTCAAAATGGACTTTTTTGCTTTGATCAATGATAACTTGGCGCCAAATCGTCGAAAAGACTTTTTGAGGCCATCAAATTAAAAGGCATTAATTATTCTAAAAAAGTCATTAGGTCAAATTATCTAAAAAAATTTATTGAAGCCCATAGACTTGTTAAAAGTCAAGCGAAAATTGTGAAATTTTTTTTTTCATCGGTTTTCTTAAGATTACTCCAAAACCGTGCACGATGAAAAAATGTACGGTCCAGATCTGAAAACTAGAAACTTAAGGCTACAATTTGCTTTTTTCATTTTCACTCTACGATCATTTTTCACCGAGTAACAGCATGTTGAAAATCACCCAACAATTTTGAATTTTTTTTCTATTCCTTAATTTTTGGGACTTAATTTAAGTGTATTTAGTATGCTTTGTTGTATCGATTGGAATATTTATGCGTTTTTAAATCTTCGTAGATTAAAATGAAATGAAAGTCTTCGCGCTTCTCGCGGTAGAATAATTTCAACGTATCCAAATTCTTCTCATCTTTGTGGTTATATAAAATATAAATTTGTTATGAAATCTTCGCGTATTTTCATGGTAAAATAGTTTCGAAATATGTAAATTCTTCGCTTTTTCGCGGTAAAATATCAATCAAAATCTTCGCCATTTTCGCGGTAAAATATTCTTTGATTTTTCACGTTTCTCGTGATATAATTCAATATTAAAATAAAAATGAAGTTAAGTGGATTAAAATAAGATGAAGATAATCAATGCTGTACCGGTGCTAAACGGTTGATATTAGTTCACGACTTACAACGATCAAAGACCAATCGTACGATCTGGGCTCACGTGATCGAATGATATACGTTAATATCGTGTTGATTTTGCTTTTGAAGCTAGTAGAAAAAAATATGCCGATTATACGAGTGCTCACGACGATCAAGAATCGATCAAATTATCTGGACTCATGTGACCGAATGCTCATTCAGGGTATCGATTCTCTAGCCACGAACACCGTCAGGTGTCCAGAGTTCGGTATGATTCGGAGTTTGATTCCCAAAAGAACTGATGAGCTAAAGTCCATAGTCTTTTTATATGGTCTTCACATATAAAAAGTGGTGGTAAGTTGTTTGTCATACGAAAAGAATCGGACTTGCCCGAAAGTTATAGGCCTATGTACACGTGTGATCCCCGGGAAATAGATTTGACTATGAAGTAGGCTGATGACTCGGGCGTCATTCTGTCGCCGAGCAACGCTCGTGCAGAAAACCATAAATTTACGTTAAGTAAAAACGATGAAATTTCAAGAAAAGGGAAATCTATAATACGTGTGGTCCATTCGTACAATACGACTCAATTGTAAAGCGTTGACAACGCTCAGGTAGGTATATTTGTATGGTACGTGTTCAAATCTCCCGCGATCTCATCATAGTTCTCACGGCGGATAAGTGATCGATACTATAGTCGATACTACAGTCGACCGCCTATCCATCATAGGCGGCTCCGCTAGTCGCATTCTCATCACAATGACCGCTTGAGTGGGGATGAAGAAGACGGAAGTTCTATCTCGCTCACACGTTTGCGCTCTCTCTCATACACATTGCTAAAAGTGTTCTCATGGCTGACGCCTCGTGCATTTTATAATCTCAGTGCTTTTAATTAATCAGTTGCGTTTTCATTCCATTAATTATCTCATTTTGCTTATAATAATTTGAAGTAATTATTGTGTATATTATTTTTGCTCTCATTTGCAGATCTCAGTAAGTTCTCAACTTGATTTTCATCACCGCGTGTACCGGCATTATTCGCACCTAGTCACCATCTTGACCGCGTGTTAGCGTTATTAAATTCTCATCAAATAAATCAACATAAACGCTTTTTAGTGCTAATCTCATTAACTAATATTTCTCAGCAGTGTATATATTGTAAATAAAATATTCATAGTTATTATTTATGCAATCTACGTGTTAAATAAATTTATTCACTACCCACCGATTCACACACACCAGATCCTCTCATCCTCATAATTAATTAAGTATTAATTATTTAAACATTAAATGGTCCTTCGAGCCGGATCTGTGTGAATTGGTTGAATAAATTTATTTAAAACTTCTCAGCGACAAAGAGTAAATTTTGTGCAGGGTATATTTTCCACTTCAACACAGGTGCATTGCTGAGTACCCTGGACGTGGTACTGCACTTGTGGAAAATAATTAAGGGACACCACTGTGCAAATTAATTATTGTGAAGTGAAATGTACTGAAAATTCTCATTTTGCTGCGTATCTCAGGGCATCTCATCTAAATCTCATCTAACAGCTTATCATCAGTGCTATCTCAGCTATAACAAAATCTCATCGGCATCCAGTTCTCAGCGTCTCATCTTTAAGCCGAAAATTACTGTCAGTTCGTTCTGCTTCTCATTAAACTTTTTAAGCAGTTTTTCTTTGTGTCTCATCTGCATTTTTTTCAGACATGGCTGCTGTTGCTAATCGCATTACCCTCCAACAAGGACGTATATCTGTTTCTACGTCAGTCTCAGCATCCGCAGAAGCTGGTGTCATTGACACACTCTCATTGCGTGCAGCTAACGCTAAACTGGATCTCATCTCGCAGCATTGGGCTAAATTCGTTGAAGACCACGAAAAGTTACTCTCATCCAAGACCGACGTTACTACGGAACACAAGTATTTTACTGATGGTTCATTTGAGAAGGCCCTGAAATTATTTCAAGGAGCGCAGGATGCGCTATTACACCGCATTCATGAGTTGGAGTCTGCATTACCATCACAAGGTAGTGCTCTCGCAAATTCTAGTCTCATCGTGCCAGCTGGAAGTCGGCTTAATGTCCCGACTATCCCTGTGCCCAAATTCTCAGGAAAATACCAGGATTGGAAGCATTTTCATGACATGTTTGTGTCTCTCATCGGGGAAAATACATCTCTCACATCAGTTGAGAAGATGCATCATCTCAAGTCGGCATTGGAGGGTGATGCCGCTCGTCTCATCGCAAACATCAGAGCCACTGGGGAGTCGTTTGCATCAGCTTGGGACGCTGTCGTTCAACAATACGACAACAAGCGTCTTCTCATCTCAGCACAGCTTGAAAAGCTGTTCAGCATTAGACCAGCTGACAGCAACTCGGCAAAGCAACTTAAGGCTATCATCAACACTGCCAACGAGGCAGTTCAGGCTCTCAAGGCTCTGGGTTCACCAACTGAGCATTGGGACCAGATCTTGGTTCATCTCATCGTCCAGAAACTGGATATCTCATTACGTGAGGCGTGGGAAGTCAATCTTGGCACTTCAACGGACTTTCCCACCTACGAAGACTTGCGCACATTTTTCATCGGTCACGCTAGAGCGCGTGAAGCAATGGAGTGTGGCGTTTCACCTCGCAAGCCTCAGCACGATCCACGCAGCAACTAGAGCAACAAGTCACGTATCTCATTCGCACAGGATCACGTTGCTACGCAAGGCCAATCTCAGCAATCTCAATCGCCATCTCATCAATCTCAGATGCAGTCTCATCCAGCTCCACGCACGCAGTAATCTCAGCCACCTAAGTCTCAGTCTCAACCAGCAGTAAAGCATACGCTCTCATTCAAGTCTGACTATTGCTATTGCTGTGAAGGCAATCATTTTATCGTTGGATGCCCAAAGTTTCAAGCAATGTCTCCTGACAAACGATTCCAACTTGCAGCTCATTATCATTTTTGTCGCAACTGCCTTGGTGATCACAGCTTCGAAAACTGTAAAACGAAGGAGCGTCGTCGGTGCAAAGAATGTGATGAACAACACGATTCGATGCTGCACTACTCTCGTCTCATGAGGATTACCAGGAAGCCTCCTGCAGTCGCGGCTGAAGCGCCTCAGATCTCATCACCACCTGCGTCTCAACCAGAATCTCAGCCTCAGCCACCTTAGCAATAACAATTTTGCCCTTCTCAAGCAGCAGCTTTCGTCTCATCTGCCATCAGGCGTGCTCCAGATCACAAACATGTGACCTCTCGACCTACAGTGCTTTTGGCAACCGCACACGCTCTCATCTCTCATCACTCAGGCTCGTCTCATCGTATCAGAGTTCTCATTGATCCTGGATCAGAGCTTACTCTGATTTCTCAGGCTGCTGTTCGCACTTGCAGTCTCATCTCTCAGCCTTGTCATATCCCTCTTCAAGGAGTTGGCAACATCTCATCTGGAAATACAGAAGGCATGGTCTCATTCACACTGCATTCAACCATCTCATCAGAACAAGCAACTTTCAACGCACACATTCTCAAGAAAATAACAGCGCAGATACCATCAGTCTCAATCTCAATAAATCGATGGTCTCATATTCAAGATCTAGAACTCGCTGACCCAGATTTCTACAAATCTGGCAAAATTGACCTTCTCATCGGCGCAGATTTCTACGGTCATATCATACGACCAGGTCTCAGATCAGGAAGTTCATCAGAACCTATTGCGATGAAAACCATACTCGGTTGGACTATCCTGGGTCCTGTTCATCAACAATCTCATCAACTACTTAGCTTATCTCATCACCTCGTCTCAAATTCTCAACTGCATGACTCTCTCACAAAGTTCTGGGAACTTGAAGAGATTCCGGAGTCTTGTAACGAAACTCTCACCGTCGAGGAAGCTGAGTGTGAAGCTTACTTCCAGTCAACTCATTCTCGAGACGCTTCAGGGCGATACATCGTCCGTCTACCATTCAAAATCTCATCTCAGAAGCTAGGTGAATCTCGTCATATTGCGCAGCGCTGTCTCAATCGTCTCATCAAACGACTTTCTCAGGACACTAAACTCCAGAGTCAGTACACCGCATTTCTCACCGAGTATGAAGCACTTGGACATATGCAGCGAGTCTCATCTTCATTGCCTGAACCATCTCATGTATATTATTAGCCTCATCATGGCGTCGTTCCTGAAGACAGCGAAACGACCAAGTTGAGAGTCGTCTTCAACGGTTCAAGCAAGACATCATCTGGCAGTTCTCTCAATGATCATCTTCATATTGGTCCAAGCTTGCAATCAAAAATCTGTGATGTACTATTCCTCGACTCGAACTCTCAGCTGCATTATTGCTCTCAAAACTTGCATCTCATGTCTCATCAACCCTTCAATTATCTCATGTTCCAACATATTAGTGGACTGACTCTTCAACAACACTTGCTTGGGTCACCAGTGAACCCACAAGATGGAAAGAATTCGTCAAGAATCGAGTTGAAGCCATCCAGCAAAATTCTCCAAATGCACAATGGAGATACATCTCAGGAAAGCAAAACCCTGCTGACTGTGCTTCCAGAGGTCTCACTGCATCTCAACTTCTCAATCATCAGCTGTGGTGGTCAGGACCTAGTTGGCTAGCTGATCTTCCCACTCAATAGCCATCTCATCATGTTCTCAGTTCATCACCAGATGAAACAGAGCAAGTAAGCACAGAAATGCGACCTTGCAAATCTCATGTCTCAACTAGTCCACCTCTCATGCCACTATTATCTCTCATTCACTCATGGACTACTCTCACAGCGCTCTTACGTCGCACAGCAACCGTTTTCCGAGCAATCTCATGTTTTAAGAAAACACCTGCAGCAAAACTCAGCATCTCGCCTCTCACCCCTGCTGAATGACAATCAGCTCTCATTCATTGGATTAAATCCACGCAGCAGGAATATTTCTCATCAGAAATCTCAGCATTATCTCAAGGCAAGACCCTCATGAAATCGCACTGTTTCACCCGTCTCACCGCATTCATCGATCAAGCTGGCGTAATTCGAGTCGGTGGACGCCTTCAAAATTCAGAATTGGATTCTGAAAGCAAGCATCCAGCAATCCTTCCCAAGGATTGTATGCTCTCACGTCTCATTATCTCAGACTCTCATCTACGCACGTTGCACGAAGGTACCCAACTTACTTTATCTCATGTTCGAAAGAAGTGTTGGATAATTGGTGGACGAACCCCAGTTGAAAACTTCATTCATCGCTGTCTCACCTGTGCGCGTATGCGGGGAGTCAGATCTCAACAACTCATGGGTCAACTTCCTTCTCATCGAGTCTCACCATCTCTCGTCTTCGAGAACACTGGAGTAGACTACACAGATCCAGTGTCTCTAAAATTCTATCAAGAACGCGGGACCAGATGCTACAAAGGCTGGATCGCTGTCTGTGTGTGTCTCTCATCATCAGCCGTTCATTTGGAGGTTGTCACGGACTACTCCAGTTAAGGCTTTCTCAAGGCATTCCACCGTTTCACTAGTCGACGGGGAATTTGCTGCACGCTTCGAAGTGATTGTGGCACAAACTTCAAGGGTGCTGATCTCATTCTCAGGCAACTTCTCACCGGTGCTCTCAAGGAATCATCTCATCTACAGCAGCTTCTCGCCAATGACGGAACCCAGTGGTCATTTAATCCACCTGTAGCTCCTCATATGGGCGGAAAATAGGAAGCTGCAGTAAAATCAATCAAGCATCATTTTCAGAAAACGATTGCAGATACGCTTCTCACATACGAAGATTTCTCAACATTTCTCATTCAAGTCGAAGCTGTTCTCAATTCTCGTCCTCTCAGCGCACTCTCAGAAGATCCGGAAGATCTCACTGCTCTCACACCCGGACATTTCATCCGTGGTGCAGCCATCAACACCATTCCGGACCCTAATCTCACCGCAATCTCAACCTCAAGGCTATCTCATCTACAACACATTCAAGAAGAACACAGCACAGCATTTTTGGGATCGGTGGTCTACAGAATGCTTACAATCTCATCAATCAATCTCAAAATGGAATACCTCTCATCACGACATCACTGTTGGATCACTAGTCTTGCTCTCAGACGAGCGGTATTCAGCAACAAAATGGCCGCTCGCCCGTGTTATCCAACTACATCCAGGTGCCGATGGTCTCAGCAGAGTGGTCACTCTCAAAACTGCAGCATCAACTCTCAAAAGGCCAATCAGCAAGCTAGTGATATTGCCAGTCTCATCGACCACTGCAGATTCTCATAAATTGTCTCACTTCTCCAACGAGTAGGAGAAGGCGGGGAGAATGTTCAAATCTCCCGCGATCTCATCATAGTTCTCGAGGCGGATAAGTGATCGATACTATAGTCGATACTACAGTCGATCGCCTATCTATCAAAGGCGGCTCCGCTAGTCGCATTCTCATCGCAACGACCGCTCGAGTGGGGATGAAGAAGACGGAAGTTCTATCTCGCTCACACGTTTGCGCTCTCTCTCATACATATTGCTAAAAGTGTTCTCATGGCTGACGCCTCGTGCATTTGATAATCTCAGTGCTTTTAATTAATCAGTTGCGTTTTCATTCCATTAATTATCTCATTTTGCTTATAATAATTTGAAGTAATTATTGTGTATATTATTTTTGCTCTCATTTGCAGATCTCAGTAAGTTCTCAACTTGATTTTCATCACCGCGTGTACCGGCATTATTCGCGCCTAGTCGCCATCTTGACCGCGTGTTAGCGTTATTAAATTCTCATCAAATAAATCAACATAAACGCTTTTTAGTGCTAATCTCATTAAATAATATTTCTCAGCAGTATATATATTGTAAATAAAATATTCATAGTTAATATTTATACAATCTCAGTGCTAAATAAATTTATTCACTACCCGCCAATTCACACACACCAGATCCTCTCATCCTTATAATTAATTAAGTATTAATTATTTAAACAGTACGACTGCTGGCGTCAATAAGTCGACGTAATATATAAAAAGGTCAACGTATAAAAGGTCTTAATGTGTAATTATTTGGGAAAGAAAAAAAAAACTAATAAAATTTTTGTATTTAGCAGCCGTGACATATTCAACGTTGTTTCATTACGCAGTTGAAATGGCCTCATGGTCACTGTGAAATACCCCCGAGGAATTTTTATCAATAAAGGAACTGACCAGAAACTTTTAATAAAAAAAATACGGCTATGCGTTGGTTTCTAATGTATATATAATTGATTTTTTATGACTGTGAACTCATTAAAGATTGACGATTAATGAATTATCCACTTATAGTCGAGGTTTTAATATGAACACGAATAGTTTTATTTTTACAGTATTAACTAAAAGTGGATTTTATTTCGTAACCGCTCACTTTTACTATATCGCAAAATATATAGTATAATATTGTATTAAAATGAGTTTGTTGTATCAGATTAGTATAAATTCTGTTCTGCTAACATTATGTGTCTATCAACTAATTGAATGCAATGGCCCACCGATTAATAGGTGTGCTGAATACAATGAAATGGTAATTATTGATTGAATCATTCGTTGTATAACTAAATTTTTACAAATTTTTAAGTAGTTTTTCTAATTATAAAAAAATAAAGAACAACAAACTTAATCTTGGGAATATTGTCCATCATGGTCTATGACCTCACGACATCAATCAGGTAGCATACGAATGCCGTTACGAAAGAAACTTGAAGGCTCCAAGGCGATAAAATTCCAAAGCGAAAACGTGGAATAGCCGCAACACCGCTGCAACAGCGCCGCACGGGGTCTCAATGCCCGGAACACCATCGCAATGCAGTAGCAACAAATTTGTAATTCGTGCAACCCTTAACAAACGAATCATATATATTTTATAATTTTTTAAGATGCATACCATTATGTGACTTATTTTCGAGTTCTGATTGAAAATGAACATTTTAACCCAGGTGAAAATATCTGACCAAAAATAGGCCAAAACGGCTTAATTTGGCCAAAATCACGCCGACACTAAAACTTTATTGAAAGAGGCAAGTAGTTAGTCGAAAACCGTCCGGAAAATTTTTATTCTTCATAAAGAAGTCGATATTTGACCGACAAATGAATCAGCCTTTTTTTGGCCTGTTTTTGGCCAGATGATATTTTTTTTTCGATAAAATTATCGCAAATGATGATCTTTGACTCAAAACAGGTCGAAATAAGGCCGATATTTGGCAACAAGTTGAATCCTCTGTAGTATCAATAAAATAGACAGCCCAGTTCGGGAATAGAAATTTTTCATTTCAAGAAAAAACACTAAAATTAACTCACCGCACACGCTGTAGCGGGATTTGAACCCGGGGCCTAACGAATGAAAGACCGACGCATTAATGACTAGGCTACGCTATTGACAGTGACTACTAAGTTTACTTGTGCTATATAAGATTGAAAGAATACATTACTTTTAAAATAGCAAAATATAATTAAAAATATATTATTAGTAATAACAACTGAATTTCTTATTTTTTTCTTTCGTGTGCTATAAAATCCTGTACGTAAGTAATTGTAATATATGCAATATTGGTAATATAGTTATGTATAAAATTGTTCAAAAAGTACATAGGCTCTGCATATGGCCATGTATAATCATATGTAATTCGTTTTTCCTAGATAATTAATTACTATTGTTACACTGTAAAAAATTTACGGAGTAAACGCGGAATGAATACGGAGTGAACGTGCAGTGAATGATGTCCTATTCCTTTAATCTCTCAGATTGAATTTCATTCCAAAAGGAAATTTTAGAACATATTAATTATAAAAAAAATTACTAATACATAGTGAAGTTATGTCTTTTATAGTTAAATATTCATACTGACAACGAAATAATTACGAACTTTCTTTACATATATTTATCAAAAATAACTGTTCAAAGTTATAATATGTGCGTAATAAATTATTTTGCTCGTATGAAGTTAAAGAAATCGATTTTTCGTTTTCGCTCATTAATATATTTTCATTCAGCCACGAACTGTCACATAACTTATATCAATGATACCACGGAAAAAAATTTTATATTGGTGAAAAATATATACTATTCCCATAAAAACTATGTCACTATAACTATTAAATAACTCAATTTTTTCAATATGTCTTACATAAAATTATAACTTAGTAGGTTACAAAAATATTTTATAAGTTGAAAACAATTTTTATCAAAGTTCTGAAATATTTTTTCAAGTTCCACAACTTGAAATTTTTTATGTTCTATTTTGAGGCATGAAATTTTTTTCAAGTACCGTAATTTTATTTAAAAAAAAAAATACTATGGCCGGAAAATGATCGATTAAACTTTCGGCCTGTTTTCAGCCAAATAATTTTTTATAGTCGCAAGAATTTTATTTTTATTGAAAAAAATATTATCTGGCTAAAATCAATCCAAAAAATCTGGGCGTCGGTTGGCCCTGCGGGCCAGCCCCAAAACTTCCCGCTGTTTTCGACCTCAAAGAGCTCGAAAACATTAGTGTAGATATATTTTCGAGCTCTTCGAGCTCGAAAATGCTATCGGATGCGGTTGTTTTTTTACGATCTTCTCAAGCTCTAACAAGCTGCCTGTTATGCTGAAGTTTGAAAATTTATATAAGAATCAAGAATTGTTAATGAAGCGGTTTTTAAAATTTAATTCCTAATTATGTTCAATAAAATAAGTGTGTTCAGGCAGAAATCAATGCCAGGGATTCAAATCAAGATTTAAATGAGTTTTGACTCATGTGAGAAACAATCAAATATGAAATGTCCGAGAAAAACATTGAAAACTACGTTTTATCGATTTCATTGTTGGTAGTATGATTTAAACTAAAAACCAAGTTCGATGACATTATGTATTGAAAGTAACCATATAAAGGATGAGTTGGTATGACTTCAGACACATTTTAGTAGGTTATATTATGATTTATCCGGGAAAAATAACATAAAATGTTATTTTTTTAACTTTTCAACGCCGATATCTTTCGAACTAATTGATCGATTTTGACGTTTGAGGTGGCAGTCGGCGCGTTTTATCGACTTCTAGAGCTGATTAAAATTTGAAATCGATTGCGTCAGTCGTTTCGAAAACATTTAGAAAAAACCGTTTTTCACCATTTCTTTCTCCCGCGATAACTCTCGAACGCATTATCCGATTTTGATGTTTGAGATGACAATCGACGCGTTTTTTTGAGTACTAGAGCTGATTAGATTTTAAAGTCAATCGTATGAGTCGTTTCTGAGAAATCAATAAAAAACTAAAAAAAAAAATTTTTTTTTTTTCGTAATTCGCAGATATTTTCGAGTCTATTTGATCAAATGATCTGAAATTTTTAGGAAAGTTGATGGCCAACATGCTCTTTCAATCACCGCCTTAAACATCCAAATCGGTTCATTAGTTTAAAAGTTACAAAGAGTTTACATACATACATACACACACACACACACACACACACACATACATATACACACTCGGACATCATTCCGAAAATAGTCAGAATAGCTTCCGAGGACCTCAAAACGTCGACATCTGATGAAAACTCGATTTTCGAAAATCGGGGTGAAAACAATAACTTCCCGAAATTTTCGAAAATCGTCGATTTTCTTAGCGGGAAGTTAAAAATCGGTCTGTCGGTTGACCCTGTGGACCAGCCCCAAAACTTTCCGCTCATTTTGAGCTCCTTGAGCTCAAAAATTGTTGTGGGTAAATTTTTGAGCTCTTCGAGCTCAAAAATACTCTTGTGTGCCTTTGTTTTTGAAAAATGACATTTTTTACCATTTTTTCTACAACAATATCTCTTGAACGAATAAAGCGATTGAGAGTTTTAAGGTGGCAATCGACGCTGTTTATTGAGTTCTACAACTAATTAAATTTCGAAATTGATTTATCTAGTCGTTTTTAAGAAATTTACAAAATACTAAAAAAAAATTTTTTTTTAATTCTTTCGTTAACGGTTCCTCTTGAACGAATAAACCGATTTTGATTGTTGAGATGACATTCGACGCAACTTACAAAGTTTTAGAGCTGATTAGATTTTGGAATTAATCTATCAAACGAATTCAAAGTTATTCGAATAAAACATTTTTGAAAAAATTTTATTGAGTTCAAATTTTCGGTGTTTATAGTTTATTGCAAGCCGCTTCGAATGACACCTCGAAGATCAAAATCGGTTCATACGCTCAAAAGTTACAGAATATTTACATACGTACGTACACTCGGACATCATCTAGAATTTAGAATAGCTCCCTAGAACCTCGAAACGTCGACATCTGTTAGAATCTCGATTTTCACAAATCGGAGTGAAACCAATAAATTTCCGAATTTTTGAAAATTTGCAATTTTCTTAGCGGGAAGTTAAAAAAGCCTGATTCATTCGTCGGCGAAATATTGGCCTCTTTATGAAGAATACAAATTTTTCGAACGGTTTTTGGCCAACTTTTGGCCTTTTCCAATAAAATTTTAGTTTCGACGTGATTTCGGCCAAATTAAGCTGTTTTCGTCTATTTTTGGCCAAATAATTTCACCTGGGGCATGCTGTTCATTTTTAATCAGAACTTAAAAATAAGTCACATGATAGTATGCAACTTAGAAAATTATTTAAAAAATTATAAAATATATATGATTCTTTTATCAAGGGTTGCAGCTGCGATGCGGCGGTATTGTGGCAATCATAATTTTATTTCATCATAAACCTGTTGCAGTGGTGTTGCAGATTTTGGGAAGTTTTTCAAAGAATATTTATATAGTGCTATTGTGTCGCTAGGGTGTTGCGCCAATTATTATTCTGTTATTTCGTTACAAATTTGTTGCTGCGGTGTTGCGGTGATGTGGTGGATATTGAGAGCCCGTGCGATGCTGTTGCAGCGGTGTTGCAGCTATTTTACGTTTTCACTCGCCCTGATTGTACGAGTTGCTCGTCAGAAAACTTGAAGGCACTAGTTGCGCGCCATTTGTCGACATGTTGTCGACAACTGTCAGCTTGTGCAAATGTTTTCGACAACTTGGCTACAAGTTGCTCAGCATCTTGTCGACAATCTACTGCTGCAACCTGTCGACAAGATGCTGAGCAACTTGTAGCCAAGTCGTCGGCAACATTTGCACGAGCTGAAAGTTGTCGAGAAGTTGCTCGGAAAGTTGCCGTCAACTCATGGAAATGCTGACTGTTGCGGCCAAGTTGGCGACATATTGCGGCAGTAGATTGTCGACAAGTTGCGGGCAACTTGACTATCAGGGCGGGCACTCAACTTGTTCAACTGTCAACTGTAGCGATCTGCCGTCACTATCTGACCAGTTTCCAGAAGTTCATAATAAAGCATGCATTTCATGGCCCATCAGATACACAGAAAAACTTATTTTAAGTTACTGTTCGGTTTTGGCGTCAATGAAAAGCGTAGCCCAGGATCTACGCATGACTTTTCACGTTTGAGATTCTCGTAGAAAAATTATTTCTCATCACCCGTCATAATTTTCCACAAGAAGTCTTTTTTTTGTTGCCGGGCAAGCAGTGAAAGACATATGTTCATACGTTGACCAAGGTTTTGTTCGGTCAACACACGTAGGTCCCATCTTTCAAGTTTATGAATTTTTCCTATTTGGTGCATATGCTTGGAAATAAGTGTTTGGGTGACTCCTAATTAAGCTCCAAGCTTTTTTTGCATTTGCGTTAAGACCTCATCTACACTAACGCAAAAAATTAAAGGAACAGAAAAATTTTATGAATTTTTTAGTAATTTTTGGAAGACTGTAACTTTGTGAAAAATAATCGTAGCGAAATTAAAAAAAAAAACATTTTATAGCTTGTGATCTCTAGTTTCGGCGCATTGTTTTCAAAATTTTTAAAAGGTCTGGTTATTACGCTAACACGAGGAATACCGCGAGACAAAAAATTTCTAAATTTTTTTTTTTCCAAAGAGCCCACGGACCGTGGAAAAATTTTGTCAACTAAACTAATGCATAAGTTATTTGGCAAATTCATTCAGCTTCAATTGAGCTTTTCTTTAACCTCGTAGGACAATTTATCGCAGAGATATCAGCCCTCAAACAAAAAATGATCTTTTTGGCTTTGATCATCGATATTTCAGGTACTAATAATTGCACAGTAAATTTGAGGGTGGCGTTAAAAACTTGAATAAATTCTCTACAAAACCCGTTCATAATTTTTCGAAAAAATCAATTTTTTTAAGTTTAAACATCATTTAGAAGTGAGTACAAAAAAATGACTTTTTTTGGTTTTTATGTAAATCAACCGCTATTCTGCAAATATTGGTAAAAGAAATATTGTTGCCAGGGACTTTTTTAGCTTAATGTACCCCCAATAGCCCTATAAATTTTTAAATTGATCTATTGAGCCGTTTTTTGGGGGTGATCGATTAAAGTTGTGCTGAACAATTAAAGGAACAAGTTTTGTTCCTTTAATTGTGTAATCATAATCAAAATGAAAAAATAATTTTTTAACTTCCCGCTAAGAAAATCGACGATTTTCATAAAATTCGGGAAGTTATTGGTTTCACCCCGATTTTCAAAAATCGGGTTTTCATCATATGTTGACATTTGAAGGTGTGAGGAAGCTACTTAGACATTTTCAGAGCGATGTCTGTATGGGTGTATGTATGTGTGTATGTATGTATGTATATGTGTGTGTGTATATGTGTGTGTGTGTGCGTGTGTGTGTGTGTGTGTGTATGGATGTAAACCTCTCATATCTTTTGAATAAATGAACCGATTTACATTTTTTTGGCGGCATTTGAAAGATTTCTTCTCAACTTAGATTTTCAGAAAATTTTAGATCATTTAGTAAAATAGTCTCTGAGATATTTAAGAAATACGAAAAAAAAAAATTTTTTTTTTCCGTTTTTTTTTTGGATATTTTTAAAACTGTCGAATTGATCAATTCCAAAATCTAATTATCTTTAGAACTCGATAAAAGCTTTCGATTGACCGTTTTTTTTTTTGGATTTCCGTTTTTTTTTCTTTTTCCCTCACATTTACCAATGCAAAAATGTAAGAATTGTAAAAAAAAAATTATTTTTCCATTTTTATTATGATTACTCAATTGAAGGAACAAAACTTGTTCCTTTAATTGTTTAGCGATACTTTAATCGATCACCCCCAAAAAATGGCTCAATAGATCAATTCAAAAATTTATAGGGCTATCGGGGGTACATTAAGCTAAAAAAGTCCCTGGCAACAATATTTTTTTTATCAATATTTGCAGAGTAGCGGTTGATTAATTAAAAAACCAAAAGAAGTCATTTTTTGTATTCACTTCTAGAGGATGTTAAAATTTGGAAAAAATTGTTTTTTCCAAAAAATGATAAACGGGTCTTGTAGAGAATTTATTCAAGTTTTTAACGCCGCCCTCAAATTTACTGTGCAATCATTAGCACCTGAAATATCGATGATCAAAGCCAAAAGGATCATTTTTTGTTTGAGGGCTGATATCTCTGCGACAACTTGTCCTACGAGGTTAAAAGAAGAGCCATATTGAAGCTAAATAAATTTGCCAAATGACCTATCCATTTATTTAGGTGACAAAATTTTTCCACGGTCCGTGGGCTCTTTGGAAAAAAAAATAAAAAATTTAGAAATTTTTTGTCTCGTGGTATTTCTCATGTTAGTGTAATAACCAGACCTTTTAAAACTTTGATAAAAATGCACCGAAACTAGAGTTTTCAAGCTATAAAATGCTTTTTTTTTTTAAATCTCAATACGATTATTTTTCACAAAGTTAAAACCTTCAAAAATTACTAAAAAATTGATAAAATTTTCCTGTTCCTTTAATTTTTTGCGTTAGTGTAATGAAGCTTGTAATTCCGCATTTCAAACTTTTGAAGTTGCCCAGGGCTCGGCTGGTCATTAAGATTGGAATTACCACTCCTAAAATGTTTCTACCAATAATTACATGCTTCATAGGATATGATGTCATCACGAAAAATACTACAAATTGATTCCGGTGCTTGAGAAGCATTTTTTTCTTGTTGAAATTCGTATAAAATGCAGTGCTGAATGTATTGTTTATCAGTTGCTATCGTATACTTCACTATTCTGAGAGATTATGTAACTTGTATATACATATCGATTGGTGTTATAAACTCTTGTATCCGATCCTTACAAAATCACCAAAGAACGCGGAATATTTCTGTTTTAAATATCATTTTAAGCTCTAATAAAAAATCTGTAAAAATTTAGTCATACACCTAATAATTAATTAGACGCTCTGAAAATAAGTGTTAATAAGACTTTTTATATCCAGTGTGATCCTCACTATCTGGAGCCGTGCTGTGACGGAAATTTATCGTGCAAAGCGAAAAAGTCAAGAAATCATTATGTTTGCGGAGAAAAATGTAACTATTTTTTAGTTTTAGAGTTTATAACTAATAAGCTTTTTATCGTATGAAAATTTCTTTTCTTTAAGTATAATTTATTTTCTATAAGTGTTGGAGTAGGCTTAGAAAAGTTTTCAATAGTTTCATGTTACACTTTCAAATTCTGAGAATAATGCTTGTATGCTATGCAAATTCAGTTGAACGAACGATTTCACGATTCTAAGTGCTTCGTATCTTAATCTTTGATAATTTAATACATAGGGGTGCTAGACTTAATTGCGCTAACGAAACGGTATGACATTATAATCGTGATATCTGGAGTTGTTGATTCACGTTCGATGACGCATTTACAATTTGAAAGTTATAAAATGAAATTCTATTGATAAACATTGTGATTTTTATTGATGATTAAACTTTAATTTAAATTATGTGAATTTTTTTTGTTCAAAATATAGCTAAGGTGGATAGTTCGTGTGTGAGCGATGAAGATTGCAGCGAAATACGGCATGCTAAATGTTCGGAAAAAAAAAAATGTGTTTGTCGAGCAAATAATATCAGCATTAATGAGACATACTGTGCACCGTTATTAGGAGCATTTTGCTGGAAAGAGGAAACGTGCGCAATCAATAATACTGTATGTATAGATAACGAATGTCAATGTAATAAAAATTTTATCCAATTCAATAATAAATGCGAACAAGGTAAGTCAATAACTATTAAAAATTACATCAATGTATCCTGGTAGCAATAAATTTCGAAAATTCTTTGAAAGAAACGGATAAGCAAGTTCCTTAATCTAGAAATATAAAAGTAGCATCGTCTTAAGCGAGTTACTTAATAACTATTTTCAAGCATGCTTTTTCGAAACTCACTTCGTTCGAGCAACGTAAATGTAGATACTCATTTTCGTAGAAAATTGCGGTAAAACCCAAGACTTGTACCACATTTTCAATCGAGGGAAACTCTCTTTTGAGTCATATCTATCAAACATAGTCAATTTTTCGATCAATTTATTGTTGTGTTGTTTTTAATTTAACCTGAAAATTATAATGAATGGAGTTAAATGAATTATACTTTGTAAATATTTTCTTCTCTTTAACACAGTTTATTTGGGCATTCAATGTGAAAACGACTCATTTTGTGAACGATTTATAAATCATTCCAAATGCTCTGAGAGTGAAAAATGTGAATGTGACTTGAATCACTATCTAATAGATAATAATGCATGCGTACCAAAGTTAAATGCAGATTGTTTCACTGATGAACCTTGTGCAACAGACAATGCAATGTGTATTGATAATAAATGTCAGTGTAAGCTTAATCATATCTTTCGAGGATCTAAATGTTTTCCAAGTATGAAATTTTTTTTTTTTAATAATCATAGCGATCGATAAAATGTTGATTCAATGGAATTTCTATGTTATTTATTTCAGTTCATTTGTTCGAAGAATGTTATACACATAGAGATTGTTATGAAATAGAATTTGCGAAGTGCTCAGATTCAAATCAATGTATTTGCAGAGATAAATACTTACCAATTAACGAATCGATTTGTGCACCAAGCTTAGATGCACCGTGTTCAAAAAGTGCAGAATGTAAGCCCAGTAATTTGAGTTGTATTCAGAATAGATGCCAATACTCTGCGAAACCTATTATTCTGTCAAATTATGAATCTGCACCCGGTAAGTGTACGCATTGATCCTTTGTAGCATTCTTCTTTCGTAAAGCGTTATCGTCAGTCTTCAGCAAATCTGCATTATGAGTTTTGAAAAGGGCTGAGGCAAGATACTTTCGTAAGTTACGTTGAGTCAATCTGCAGTAATACATGATTGAGACAAGATATTTGCTTAAAATGCATAAGATCAGGCTTGCTACAGGATTGCTTAAGATACGTGAATATGTTTGCCCTCTTCATTACTTCCTGAGCCGTCTATTTAGTATCAGAATAGTAAATTCAGTGGTGCTGACCTAATGTTTGATATATATAATTTTATCAAGCGATAATATTATTAATTTAACGCACTTAATTGTAAATGAGGACAACTGGATTTGCCATAGATACTGTGTTTGAGCTTGGAGTAATTTGGATAAAGAAACCCGATTTCTTGTGCAGTTTTGAGCAAGTCTGACCTTACGTTATTATAAAGTACGTATATTGCTTATAAATTGCAGATGACTATTTCGACAAAATCCTGCAAGTTTTTTAGAAAATTCTTAAGCATAACGTGATGAAATATATAGTGAATATGCTTGGGAAATGCATCTTCTTCAAGTTTTGTCTACAAATTCTATAAGTTACTTGCTGGAGGACATTTGCCGGCTAAATTGATCAAGAAAATGCTACTAAAGACAATGAAAATAATCAATGAAATATAGTAATTGCTCTCTATTTTTTACAGTTGTGTTGGGAAGCCCGTGCCTGACAGATATAAATTGTAAGAGCATTCAAAATTCAATATGTTCTTCATACAACATATGTATCTGTGACACCTACTTCTTTGCATCCTACAATTTAACTTGTGAACCAACTTTATATGGATTTTGTACAAAAGATGATGAATGCCTTTCTCATGCATTCCATTGTTTGAATAATATGTGTCAATGCAAACAAGGTTTCACATCAGTTGCTGTTGATCAATGTTCCACAAGTAAGTACAACTTTTTGATGTGTGTACATCAGAAAATTTTTGAACTTCCAGCGAAAAAAATTAGCAATTTGAAAAGTTATAGGTTTTGTTCATATTATCGAAAATCGAATTTCGAATAGATCTTGAGGTTGTAAAGTACTAGGAAGCTATCCTGACTATTTTAGTAAGGATGTCCGAGTGTATGTAGGTATACCACATGTATATATTTGATACATGTATGTACTGATTGTGCGCACATGCGTACGTTTATAAATATTTTATAACTTTTGAATAGCTGAACTAATTTAAAACTTTAAGGTGGTATTCAATTCGGCTGATTAATTACTAACAAGGAAGGTATCCCAAGTGTCCCTCTCCGATTTCGATGAAACTGAGATATGTTATTCTCCGTCGAAATCTAAGGGACACGTATTTTGCACACCTCAAGCGCGAATGCGCTGAGGGTGCTTTACTGACGGTTCTTCCACGTTGATAATTTTTTTACCTGCGGAAAAACATATCTAGGGGGTAAAACCACCCCTCAAAGTTTAGGCTCCAAAGGGGTGTTTTGCAAGTTTCGCATACTTGCAGTTTGAATAATCGAATGGGACTAACGGCATCATTTTCGGGGTGAAAAATAATGAAAAGTGCCATTGGTGTTATAATAAAAAAATCGGTCTGTCGGTTGACCCTGCGGGCCAGCCCCAAAACTTCCCGCGTATTTCGAGCCCCTTGAGCTCGAAAAATTGTAGAAGATACATTTTCGAGCTCGAAAATACTTTTGTATGCTCTTGTTTTAAAAAAAAAACGTTTTTTACAATTTTTTCTACAACGATATCTCTCGAACGAATAAACCGATTGAGACGTTTAAGGTGGCAGTCGACGCGTTTCATTGAGTTCTATAACTGATTAAATTTTAAAATTGATTCATCGAGTCATTTTTGAGAAATTTTCGAAATACTAAAAAAATTTTTTTTTTTTTAATTCTTTCGACAACGGTTTCTCTTGCAAGAATTAACCCATTTTGATGTTTGAGGTGGCATTCGACGCGGCTTATAAATCTCCAGAGTCCAGTTCATTTTGGAATTAATCCATCAAGCCCGTAAAAAGTTATCCAAAAAAAACATTTTTGAAAAAAGTTTATTTTTGGAATATCTCCGAACGAGCCCTGCCGATCAAGCTCAATTTTTTTTCAGCTTCAAGATATTAAAAAACTGCGTCGAATGACACCTTGACGATCAAAATCGGTTGATCCGTTCAAAAGTTATAGATATTTACATACGTACGTACGTACATACATACATACATACATACACTCGGACATCATCGTGAAATTAGTCAGAATAGCTTTCTAGGACCTCAAAACGTCGACAACTGTTGGAATTTCGATTTTCACAAATCGGACTGAAACCAATAACTTCCCGAATTTTTGAAAATTTGCAATTTTCTTAGCGGGAAGTCAAAAATTAATAGAACAAAAGTTATAAGGGTTGAAATTCACAAAACTTTTATAAAAAAAAAAACTATACATTGGATTTTAACAAAACAAATGGCGATCGAAAGAGGAAAAAAAAGTAGAGGATACGTGTTTTTGGGTTTTTTCGAAAAATCAAGTTTAGGGGGTGAACAACCCCTAAGTTCATCTACATTGACCACCAAGAAAACATCAATATTTTTATTAGCTTTGGTTTTAATTCATCGAGAATTTTTTTTTTATACATTTTTAGCACCGAGGAAATAATAACAATATTATTTATTTATATTTAACTTACCTTTTTACTTTTAATTCTACATGGAAGATATGCCAGGTTGTCACCCCCTATTTCGCTACCGCTGAAATATGTTATTCTACATCAAATTCTAAGAAACTAGAACTTCGAAAGAGTAGAAAAAAACAGTAGATATCTGGTTTGGTGTTAAAAGATATATATATATATATATATATATATATATATATATATATATATATATATATATATATATATATATATATATATATATATATATACATATATATATATTTAAGGTGTAAACTACCTTTAAATAAGATTACGTTAGTTCTTGAAATATATGTGTTTCCTATAGGTTTTCACGCTTCTCATATTTATTAAATTAAAGTATATTTTTTATCAACAACGTAAATTTAAATGAGTAAGTCATTTTATTATATCCATCCTGTGTTTACATTATTTATTTTTTTAATCATTAATAGCTGTTTATTAAGTTTTATATTCAATATACATAATATGATAAGATAGTAGTTCTAAATGTGTATATGTCTTGCTGATTAATAATTTGTGTATATGTATATGTATATATCAATTGTCATGTGAAAGATTGAATGAATTGTATTATTTTTAATAATTTATTCATTTTTTAGATTAATTTATCAATTTTCTATCATTATTATATGTACGAGAAAAATAATTAAACTATTCATGATATGTACTACATTTATGATACTGATCAAAAAAATGTTTCAGACATAACGACTTTTTGCACCAAGAACAACGTATAATCGCAATATTTTTACATTCTGGAATATCACAATGAGTATTACATTGATTACCGAACGCAAAACTTACTGGGTTTTCAAATTACTCTGGTTTTATGCTTGTATAACCACTTTTGAACCAAGAATATTTAAAAAGATTAACATATCTTGGAGATGACAGTTGATTATGATTAAGTGACTGTAATTTGATAATGTTATTTTTTAAGTGTAAATTTAAATTATCACCCATCAAAGTAACACTGTCAGAAAAGTGTTTTACAAAATTTTTCCATATTCTAAATCCGAAAACATCAAGTGGTTGAATATTTCCAGTTGTTCCTTTAGGTATAACTTTTACTTTTACATCCTTGTCAGATGGTTTGACAGCACTTACAGTGGCTGGACAGTGTCCAGTCCATGAATCGACTAATAGTAAACTTTTAGGACCAACGTTTGGAAAAAATACATGCTTTAGCCAAGTTTTAAAGTGATCTGAATAAAAGAAATATAAATATTATTCAACGCAAAATTCAAAAATATTATATTTATAGAATAACATTTTACTTAATGTACCTGAAGTAAGTTTTCTAGATTTTGATGCAACTATATATACGTTGTCTGCCCTAAAAAGTGTTGATTCAACTATTGGACCAAATTTTCCACTTGGCTCTTTCAAAACCATGAAAAGTGGAGAAAGAAAATTTCCGTCTGCAGATATTGTTGGTTGTATAGTATAACTGTGCGTTGTAGATGAAATGGATTGTACCAGACATTCAACCTGTCTTTTACCTTCTACTGCTAAAGTTCTTCCTGAATGCATCTCTAACTGAAATCCACTTTGGTCAGAATTGAAAGTATTTGATAAACCATAAGATTCAATTTCTTTTCTCACACCATCAACAAATTCTTCCGATTTTTCTGCTAATGTCCTTTTATCTTCAATAGTTTTTGATGTTATAAATTTGTTAATTTTTTTCGATACTATACGATGAGCTCTTTTGAATGCTGTTAACCACTTTTTAGAGGCTGTAGAACTAACATTTTCAAACCCGATTGCCTTTTTAGCTTGTAAAGCCCATTTTTGTAAATCAGTATCATGAACTATCATGCCTGCGTCTACAGCAGCTTTAAAATTTTCTAAAGTAAAAGCACAAATTTTAGCTACTTTTTCCCTATATGTTCCACCTTGATTTATCTGATGTGCCCACCGCCTCAACTATCGTACTGATTGAACTTTTCTAAACTTTTGTTGAACTGAGTTGACACTCAAATTTTTCTTCTTTCCACTCCGCCAATATTCAACAGCTCGTAATTTGTATTCGTGACTTAAACTTTCTTCATCAGTAGTACACACGTCATTAGGAAGCTCTGGCTCATCAACTGTGGGTGTATATTCGTTGTCATCTACTATTTCCATCTCTATGTCTTTAAATGGTTCACTAAACTGTAAAGAATCTTCTTGAATTATTTCCATTCCAGTATATTCATTCATTGCGGACATTAATACATTTTCCAAACTATTTTTTAATTGTATTTCTTCATTGTTCACAGGAGTTGGTGGGATATTCATAGTTTGAAATGTAGCCAAAAGTAGTTGGATAACATTCATAGGATTCACTCTCATTTTTATATGCGAATAAATAAAAATACGAAGTAAGAATCAGTTTTGCCGCCAGGGATTATCGTTAAAAACTGCCTCAATATTCTTGTACGGACGTACACAAATTATTAATCAGCAAGACATATACACATTTAGAACTACTATCTTATCATATTTTGTATATTGAATATAAAACTTAATAAACAGCTATTAATGATCAAAAAAATAAATAATGTAAACACGGGATGGATATAATAAAATGACTTACTCATTTAAATTTACGTTGTTGATAAAAAATATACTTTAATTTAATAAATATGAAAAGCGTGAAAACCTATAGGAAACACATATATTTCAAGAACTAACGTAATCGTATTTAAAGGTAGTTTACACCTTAAATATATATATATATATATATATATATATATATATATATATATATATATATATATATATATATATTAACACCAAACCAGATATCTACTGTTTTTTTCTACTCTTTCGAAGTTCTAGTTTCTTAGAATTTGATGTAGAATAACATATTTCAGCGGTAGCGAAATAGGGGGTGACAACCTGGCATATCTTCCATGTAGAATTAAAAGTGGAAAGGTGAGTTAAATATAAATAAATAATATTGTTATTATTTCCTCGGTGCTAAAAATGTATAAAAAAATAATTCTCGATGAATTAAAACCAAAGCTAATAAAAATATTGATGTTTTCTTGGTGGTCAATGTAGATGAACTTAGGGGTTGTTCACCCCCTAAACTTGATTTTTCGAAAAAACCCAAAAACACGTATCCTCTACTTTTTTTTCCTCTTTCGATCACCGTTTGTTTTGTTAAAATCCAATGAATAGTTTTTTTTTTATAAAAGTTTTGTGAATTTCAACCCTTATAACTTTTGTTCTATTAATTTTTTTATTATAACACCAATGGCACTTTTCATTATTTTTCACCCCGAAAATGATGCCGTTGGTCCCATTCGATTATTCAAACTGCAAGTATGCGAAACTTGCAAAACACCCCTTTGGAGCCTAAACTTTGAGGGGTGGTTTTACCCCCTAGATATGTTTTTCCGCAGGTAAAAAAAAATACGTGTCCCTTAGATTTCGACGGAGAATAACATATCTCAGTTTCATCGAAATCGGAGAGGGACACTTGGGATACCTTCCTTGTAAGTTCTACACGAAATTGAGCTTTATCGGCACAGTATTTTTCGAGTTATTCCAAAAATGAATTTTGTGAATTATCTTGTTAGGGATAACTTTTAATAAATTTGATGGATTGATTTTGCAATATAATGAGCGTTCAAGCTTCATAACTCACGTCAAATGCCGCCTCAACGATTTTTTTCTAATAAACTCAAAAATCACAGAACAAATTGATCTCATAATATTTTTGCGATGAAGGCAGTACAACTGCATCAAATGCTGCCTCAAACATCGAAATCGGTTAATTAGTTCGAAGGATATCGGCGATAAAGGAAAAAAAACAAAATAATAATTTACTTTATTTCTCTTGGATAGCGCATAGTGTACTGCCTTATATGTTTTAAAACTCATACGGGCTTTATAGTGTTAGATGGTCGCTAGATAAATTATTGCAATTCGTTTGTTGACTTTAATGATATTGTAGTAACTGGTTACTTATGATCAATATCACTTATACACTATAATAATAACACACGTATATTAGGAATAATAACATCACAATTAACAGCAGTAAAAGAAAGGCAAACGAAGATATAGTTTATTGAGTACAGATTTATGCTGTCAATAATGATGAAAAATCACTCTTTCTGACCCTTTTGCCGGATTTTTCGAATCTCAACTCATTGATTTAATTCAAAGTTTGTGTGGTTCTGTATCTTGATATTCCTATTAATCTATGGCTAAAAACATTAAATTCATCAATCACAATTGTGAAACTTTAAAAAACGCTTATTAATAATTGTTTTCAATTTTTCGAATTCTCGTTAATCAATTCAAACCGTCACTTTTTTTGAGCTAGACCGGCTTAAAAATACCAACTAACGTAAATGGTATGGTCAAGCACGAAGACCTCGAACATCTATCAACAATCCTGTTTTTCCTTGAGCCTGGAAACATTAGAAAGTTTTGGGCCGGTCCTCAGGGTTAACCGTTTTTCGAATTTTTATTTTGATTGTACATCAAAAATTTGTATTCACTCATTTTATTTTTCTTATGTTTTCAGCAAATTCACTGTATTCCTGTGAAGACAAATATGAGTGCAGTAATCTATGGCATTCACATTGTTCCACGGAAGGCAAATGTATTTGTAAATCGAATAATGCTGCAATCAATAATTCGACATGTTTACCTATTATAGATGGTTATTGTTGGAGAGATGATCAATGTATTATTGAAAACACTTTTTGCAGTAATTACAGGTGTGCATGTAAATCTAACTACCTTGCTGCCGCCAAAAATAAATGCATCTCGATTGATAATTAGAAGAAACGTTTAATGTAGTTCCAGCATGAAACCACTTTTCAACAGATTCGGCTGAAATTTTTGTTACACGCTTAGAATAGCTTCATTTATGGATTCCTCGAGTTTCATAATTCCTGACCGTTTAGATAGCGGGATATTTGAAGACAAAGTTCGCGGTTTTGAGAATTATGTCCCATTTTAAGTATGCAAGATATCCGGTCCCTCCAACTCTTTTTTACTATATTAAAAAATTCTCTCCACAGAATTGGAAAAAAAAAATAGGAGAGTGTTGAAAAATGTTTTTAGAATAAATTAACAAAATTAAAGTATCATCTCACCGTTTTGTTAGTCAGATATAATAATTAATAAAAATCATTTTCGATCCATTTCCAACCTGCTCGTTTAAAAAATTATAATGATCTGGCAACGCCGTGCGCAACGCTCTCTGAAGTAGTGTAGAATAAAAAGCAAGAAATTCAAATCTTTCACGGCTTTAGTAGACTTCAGCTGCGTAACTAAAATATTAAAATCACCATTTAAATTAGTTATAAATAAAGAAACGATTAAATAAATATGATACTTTTTTACAAGACAATTTTGTAGATAAATTTTCGTTTTTTATAAATTGACCTTTGTGCCGTAATTGCTTGAGCATCTTTTCAATTAAATGATAGGTACTATTATTAGAAAACGCAATACTATTTGATATACTGAGACCATAAACAAAAATACATAAGCAATCCGAGCAACGGTGCCAGATCACTAAAACTAATAATATGTAATTGTATGTGTGAACGTCTGTGTGCTGAGGCTTCTAATTTTTTGTCTATAGTAAATACTCTGATTATAGTATACCACGCTGAAACTACCCTAGTAGAAATGAATTCGAGGCGCTGGCTAGCGCCCGGCTAGTGCCTAGAAATGAAATAAAAAATGGCGATATTAAATCCCATGATTTCCATTTATAGTTTATATATTGATTACATACAAATGAACTATTATAAATTATTATTTAAAAAAATCAAAATCGAAATTATTTGAAAAAATTAAATTACTAAATTTAAATATTAAAATTATTGATAGTCTTAATAATTTAAAAACATTTTTTATTTAACATTCTTTTATTTAAACTTTTCTATGAAACGAATATTATAAAAAACAATACAACATAATTTATTTACTTTTTAAATATTAAAAAATTTGAATATTTTAATATTTATTACTTATGGTAGCATTAAAATTAATATTATATTCACATCACTAATATCATTGATTAACTATCATTATTACTTAGCGAATTAATGTCGCATATTTTTCCAGAAGTACTCTACATTATAATATTTTTAACAAGTTGTCTAAATGACAATCTGCAACATTGGATTTTATTGACCAAAGTCGGAGTTTGGTTATTGTATCAAGTCTTTGAATTGTATCCATTATTAAAATTAATTATTTACTTATACGCTGAGATATCAACAACATAATTACACAGTTAATTTAAAGTTTATTATATTTTCAAGTGCTCATAATATTTATAAACATATTTTTCATTCTTCTAATAGGTTATTCACTGTATACAATAAAATACACACATACTAACTACACGGATATTGGTTCAAGCAAAATTTACGCATGAGTTGTAGGTGGCGCGATTTCTAGTTTTGCTTCGATATTGCTAGCAAGGGCCTAGTTTGTAATTTAGGCAGCCCTCGCTTATTTCTACTAGCGTACCTTAACCAATAATTAATGAAGTTTTTATTGTACAAAATAGCTAATTGATAAATAACGGTGCAATTCTTCAAAATATCGCAGAATCCGAGACAAACTCTAGCAACAATGCTTATCTCAAGTTACTAGAGAAAATCCTGATTTTAGGGCTGATGCAACAGAAACGATGATCTACATATGAGATATAAACAATGAAATATAACCTTGAAGCAGTTTATGTAAATCCGACATGAATGCCCCGAAAAACCATTGACTATTGATTTTAGCTAACTAGCCTAGTAACATTCTGAAAAACAACTTACGTAAGTCAGTACATTCAGTCTTCAGCATGTCTTCATCATCAGTTTTAAACAAGTCTGAGGCAAAATACTTTCGTAAGATCCGTTAAGTAAGTTTGGATCGAAACTTGTTGGACACGAAATCTTCGCTTGCTAGTACTTGTCTTAGGTATCATAGACAAAACTGAGATATATTTGTATTGTCTTCTTTAAAAAATAATTTCTATGATAAATATATAAATTCAAATGGTTTTTTAATCTATAAATCATTGACTGAAAAGAAAAGACTATTAATTACCTAACAAAATTATGATTTTATGAATTTAGATTTATTTATTAAGATCGTATTGTCATTTTTCAATAATTAATGTATAGTAATGATTTGTATATAAGTATTTTCAATGTTGGAACGTTAATACAAAAGAAATTATATACATATAAAATTTTTTCCATGTTATTCTTATCGAGAATAGAAAAGCGCAATACGGAACCTCTTAATGTTAATATTAAGAGCTCTAATTTTTACAGGCTTCCTTTTTTATCTAAATGAAACGTTTGAATCTGTTTCCGAAAAGGAAAAAAAAATTTTGTTGTTTTTTGATTCACCTAATATATATGGTTCACTGCGTTTTGGGCCCAAGACAATTCATCTCCGACATATCATCATTATGATATGGAATTTTTTAATAACAAAAGAGATGAATTGTCGGGGATGAGCTGTCAGGGGATGAATTGTCAGGGATGAATTGTCTTGGGCTCAATACGCACGGCACCTTTCGTTACTTGGCTATGATATAAATCATTTATTTGTGATCCAGAAATGATAATAAAAAAAAAAAAAGTTTATTCTAATGCCATTGAACAATGCCTAAGTAATGATCTTAAAAATAAGTGCACATCAAAAAATAAGTGATATCGAAGCTCAAAGTTAATAGATTTAAAGGATAATGTTTTTCGATTGAAATTCTATAAATCTTCAACAAACGGATACCTACTTAGGCTTGACCGTTGATTGCCGGAAATTTACCACTCTTCAAAAAAGGTATCTTTTACTTTTCTGATAAACTCAACCATTTAAGATATCTTCAAGCTTGAAGTTGACGGAAATGTTTCACAAGCCAACTCAAAATTTTGCTCTGGTGATATAAAAAATTCCTTTTATTTCGAGTCTAAATATCTAAGCTAAGTATCTGAGTTAAGTCCATTAAAAAAATCAAAAAAACCTATGTTATAGAGCGGCAAATTTCCAACAAAAATCTGTAAAACCCTACGTAAATATCTGTTTGTTGAAGATTTATAGAATTTTAATCGAAAAACACTATTTTTTAAATCTATCAATTTTGAGCTTCGATATCACTTAAATGGTTGGATTTAAAACAAAAGTAGTAGTTAAGCTGGGGGAGTTCACCCCCCCCTCCCTCCTGCTCCTACTGCTCATACAATTAAATGAATCGAAAAAGCATAAATTTTCATTCAAACAAAATCTATGTAAAGTTGATACACAAGAACATCTTCCAGCAGCAAAAGTATTAACACTACAGGTGCACTTTTTACCTAAAGAACACCCCGAATTTCGGATTCCTGCACAATTTGAATCTGTATTACATGTGCGTCAATGAAATTTTGGAAAAACAAAATAAATAATTATATTTCAATAACTTTTTTATTATCAAAGCTTGAGTTTACCAAGGATGGATTTTTCACCGGACACGAGAGTAGAGGTCGCGTTGTAATGTCATTCATTGTCAGTACACATCAAACTAGTAGGAATATATTGTGTATGTTCTGTACATGTTGCTCCGAAAGTTGGCGCACAGATTGAGTTGTTTATTGTGACATATTTATCGGAACAAGCGCATATATTATTTTTTGAACACATCACAAATCTTGTTTCATTACAATTGGTATGTGTGTGCCAAGTTTCGTTTAAGTGAGCTGATATGAATAACTTCGGTGTTAAATTGAATCATTTATCGATCAAAGACTTGCATTATAAGTGAATAATCGACGCACTTGCAAGACATTTCGATTCCCAATAGACATGATCTGGTTTACATTGACAATTACTGTCAATACATATATCATTGCCTGTTGTACATAGCTCATTGTTCAAACATTTTGAGTTGAATTTGCGTAAGCATGCATTGTTTTGGATTGCATATTAATACAAGTCGCATATACATTCTTTGTTATGAGAGCATGTCACATGTTTTATATAATTTCCACACATTGAAGAACTTTTACAGAATAGACTTGAATAAGCTACACTACGATAAAAGAAATATGATTTCGATCGTAAAGCACACTCTGATGCTTCGCATTATAAGTCGTGCAATAATGATAATAATTTATATACAGAACTTCAATACAATTGTAGTTGTTTATTCACTGTGTAGCAATCAATACATAAATTGCGATTTAATCAGTCAAACTAATATTTTTTTTAACTTCCCGCTAAGAAAATTATTAATTTTCGAAAATTCGGGAAGATATTGGTTTCACCCCGATTTTCGGAAATCGAGTTATTATCAGATGTCGACGTTTTGAGGTTCTAGGAAGATTATGAGTATTTTCAGAAGGATGTCCGAGTGTGTGTGTGTGTGTGTGTGTGTGTGTGTGTGTGTATGGATGTAAACTTTTAATATCTTTTTAATGAACGGACCGATTTCAATGTTTGATGTAGTAATCAAAAAAGTTTGTTAGCTGTCAAATTTTCGGAAAATTTCAAATCGATCGATCAAATACACTCTAAGATATAGAAGAAAAACAAATTTTTTTTTTAAATTTTTCAAAAATGTCTCGATCGATCAATTTCAAAATCTAATCAGCAGCAGGATTCAATAGAACGCGTCGATTGCCGCCTCAACCATCTCAATCGGTTTATACATTCGAGAGAATCCGATCAAAAAAAAAATGGTGAAAAACGGTTTTCTTCAATTATCTTCGAAGCGAATCATTCGATCTCTTCCGAAATTTGATCAGCTCTAGAACTCAATAAAACGCGTCGATTGCCGCCTCAACCATCTTAATCGGTTAATTCATTCGTAGGATATCGTGGGAGAAACAAATGCTAAAAAACGGTTTTTTACAAAAACAATGGCATACGAGAAGCTCAAAAACAGCGGGAAGTTTTATGGCTGGCTCGCAGGGTCAACCGATAGACAGATTTTTTCTTTTATAAACAAGAAATACTCGGTTACGCTCAAACTTGACAATGATAAATTTTACCTTTTCTCCGATACCTATGCATGATGAACGCGAACGGGCAGGGATCGACAGATAGGACACCTTTCAAAAGAGGTCCAGGCCGGAAGCCGACTCTACTTACCGTTATGGCAACTCTAGGTGATATCTCTGAAACACTGAAGTCTCATAGTGGCATGTTGAAGGAACTTCCTAGTATCAATGACAAGCTGGAAAAATATGGGTCTGATATTGCTAAATTGAAACAGATCACCACCAATCTGCAGTTAGATAACCAGGTGAAGAGTGAGACCTTACGTGATATCGTATCACGTGTTGAAAAATTAGAGTCCAGCAGCAATGCATCTATTTCATCGGCTGCACTGGCACCCGGACCTGAGTTAAGTGCACTACTGGCTGCAACAAATGCTAACACAACTGGGCAGCGTAAGGCTTTAAACCTAAACTCAACGGGTACCGAGCTTGTCTTCTCTGGATTTCCTCTAGCCTTCTCATCATGTGGTCATCTCCAACTAATTTACCCAGTACTGACTGAACTGCAAGTCAAATATGATGCTAATGCTCTTAGTGATACGAGGATTCTTAGTAAAAACGCAACAGCTACTTCTTCTCAGCAGCAATCAACCTCAACTAGGCTTACACTAGCTGTTAAATGCCTTTGCCCTGATTTAATCTCCAAAATAATGACAGCTAAGAAGAAATATGGTATTCTCAAGTGGTCAAAAGTAACTGCGAATCCCGCTAACTCTTCCCAACTTCTAGATATCCGGCCTGGTGCAGACTTTACGGTTTATGTAAATGAATTATTACCTGGTAAAGTCTGGAAGTTGCTCAACGAGGCCAAGAAAACTCTTAAACCAGCTGGGTAAAAGTATGTGTGGACCAAGCACTGCTCCGTCTTCGCCAAAAGAAACGACTCATCGCTCGTGCATCTGATATCATCTCTAGAGGATATCACCTGGATCAAGGCTCTCCCTGCTCCGGCTTCCCAATAACAATCCGCATCTCGAACAGTTCTCTTACAATCATGTAACTCTAGTATTAAAAACTCTGTCTGTGATAAGTCCAATAATTCGGTTAATAAAAATGAGTCATGCTATGATCTACGTGTTTGTTGTCTCAATGCAAATTCCCTGCGGGCACATATGAATGTCTTAAGACAGTTCTTGGGCTCCAATCCTCTGCAACATGTCATCGCTATCACGGAGACCTGATTGAGCCCTAGTATTTCCGATTCAGTAGCCCAACTTCAGGGCTATAACATCATAAGAAACGATCGTAACACTCTTGGAGGTGGCATCGCTTTATACTATCATGAATCTTTACACTTAACCGTCACCTTCAAGTCTCAGATCGTCTGGTCCAAACCACCGGGATCTCCGGAACTTCTAACTTGCAAGCTGAGTGCCAAAGGCTTACTGTCTGTGTTCATTGCAGTTGTATATTGCCCTCCGCATTCTCCGTTCACTTGTAACGGGTCCACTTATTTTAACAACTGATTGTGGTCTTGATAAAACAAGGGCTCATCCATATGTAAAACTTAAGGTGTTCTACGTACCTGTCCAGCTATGCTCAGTGAAATCTCAGGACGAGGATAACCCCGTACTGGACCACGCAATATCAAAATTAAAAAGAGATCTTATACTAAACTTATCAGGAAGGCTTATAAGGCTAGATAATCAATTAATATGATTTTAGACGTTAATAACCGTGGCATTTATTTAAACGAGGTCGCATTGACAATTAATGAAATGAATATGAACAATAGATAAAATGGCTGACGATACTGACTCGATGTTACTGTGTGATTTTACTGACTCGACTGTGACAAATGACTCGACTTATTAGATAACAATTTTACAGTGATTTGACTGACATAATTTAATCATAGCTGACTCTACTAATTTAACTATTAACATTTGACAAACTAACGCCACTCACTTAAACTCTTTTAAAACTCCTTCCGACGATCCAACCTCCTCTCCCATCCAATAAGCTTCGGTCCTTGAATCCTTCAATTCTCCAAAACTCAAAATCCTCAAGACCCTCCAAGTCCAATCCACAATAATTTCCAATATTCCAATAATTTATATTTCAACCAAACTTAATTAAATAAGCTTCCACGCAGCACGTGGGCTTATGAGCTCTTGGCCCATAATGGCGTCTGTAGTAGCCAGTAGACAGTAGTATGATAGTAGTAGTAGCAGCAATAGTAGTAAGTAGTAGTAGTAGTTGGGAAGAGCGTCCGTCCACGGTGGTTGCTGCGAGCCAAGAGAACGACCACTCGTCGTCTTTGGGCCTCGTAACCCTCTCGACTCAGGCTGGCCAACCTCTAAAACCAAACGTCGAGGAACTCGACCACAGCGACCCAGGCGCATAAGTGGCTATACTGACTTCAGTAGTGGCAGTTGTTGACGAAGGAGGCTGGATCTTTTGGCGCGAGTCGAAATTAAATTTAAATGAAATGTCAAAGCATTCCACCCCGTTACACACTACTCTAATCGACCTAGCATCAACCATCAGTGCTGCCATAGATGGCTTTAGTCACAAACTAATACTAGGAGATTTCAACGCTGATCAGCTTAAACCTAGTGCTGATACGGATTACACCAAAACTTTTATGAGCAACAACAATCTCAAACTAGTCGATCATGGTGTTACGCATACCTCTCAAAATGCTGCTACGTGGCTCGACCTTTGTATAGTGGACAGGATGGACACTATCACTGCATGGGGTAGATCTGATCGGCCCATAGGTGCTGGTCACTTCTTCATCCATGTTTCTCTGATACTGTTTAAGGTCTCACCTCAAGGACGACAAATTGTCTCAAGAAAATTGGACAACTTATTGAATCGTACTGCTGTTAGCTCTTTAATTGACAGAGATTGGTCAATGGTTATTTCGCAGGATTGCACTGTAAGCCAAGCAGTAGACCAGTTCAACAGCATCATTACGAAGCATCTGGATGAGGTGGCACCGGCTCGTGTCATCACAGTCAACTCAGTGAAACATGCCCCATGGCTCTCGAGGGATCTCAGTGACTCGGAACATCACGTACGTATCTTATATCGTCGTTATCAACGCAATAGGAAATCTCATGAACTACGGGCCTATCGTGCAGCCAGGAATGCTCATCGTGCCCGGCTTCATGCTGCAAGAAATGATTACTATTGCACCAGAATCCCAGGCCTTCGTGGCTCAGCGATATGGAAAGAGCTTCGCAACCTTGACTTGATCAAACGCCCTGCACTTAAAACACTCGCTGTATGTGCTAATGAACTGAATCTGGCATTTGTGTCTGTCTCCAAGTTGACGGATAACCATGTTCACCTTGCATCAAGTCTTGCCTACAAACTTGGTGATCAGCCTGAATTCTTACTCGCTAAAACTACCACCGAGGCGGTTGAGCACGCTTTGTCGTCCTTCAGTTCCGATGCCACCGGTGCTGACGGTGTCTCCAAGAAAGTTATCATGTTAACTTTGCCTACTATCGTTAGGTACATCACTGAGCTATTTAACAAATCCATCAACAGTAGTATTTTTCCTGAGGCCTGGAAGCGAGCAATCATTGTGCCTATCAACAAAGTACTTTCACCAGCTAGTGCTTCAGACTATCGCTCTATAGCTCTACTTTCGGTACTCGGGAAAGTACTTGAAAGGATAGTCTTCAAGCAAATTAATAAATACATCCAGGATCATAACATCTTGGATCCTTTTCAGTGTAGCTTCAGGACGGGTCATAGTACACAAACAGCTCTTCTTAAATTAATGAATGACGTCAGATTCGACTCTGATAAACGAATGGTCACGTTGCTCGTTTTGTTTGACTTCTCGAAAGCGTTTGACACGGTGAATCATAGTCTGCTGGTGCGAAAACTGGTCTCATTAGGTTTCTCTGAACATGCTGCCCGCTCGATTTCGTCCTACTTAGCAGGTAGGTCACAAGCGGTCAAAGATCTGGATGGAAACTTGTCTGACTGGTGTCCTACTGAAAATGGGGTACCACAAGGCTCAATCTTGGGTCCACTTCTATCCTCTCTATTTATAAATGACATTGGAAACTGCATCAGGCAGAGCAAACGTCTTCTCTATGCTGATGATCTTCAAATCTACATGGCCTGCTATCCGCACGAACTGAAAAACCGTATTGAGCTTGTCAATCAGGATATAGCAAGTATAAGTGTGTGGGGTGCAGCAAACTCATTTAAACTCAACATCAGTAAAACTAAAGCTATCATACTCGGCTCAAAATCTTTTGTCAATACGATTGACACATCTAAGCTCAAGCTTTGCTGTGATGGAATGGATATTCCTTTCGTAGACTCTGTACGCAATCTTGGGGTACTAATTGACTCTAAGTTAACTTTCAAGGAGCATGTGGACCACATAACTTCGAAAGTCAATTCAGCGTTCTATCAGCTCTATATCCTAAAAGACTTTACCAATACCAATATGAGGAAAACTCTCGTTAATGCTCTCATTTTACCGGACATCAACTACTGTTCTACAGCATTAAATGGTATTGGCACCGTACTTGATACAGCTCTGCAGCGACTGATTAACAAGGGCATGCGCTTTATCTTGGGGCTACCCTGGGACTTACCAGTCTCTCAAGCTAGAACTGAGCTGGGCTGGCTAACCATCTCTAAAGCAAGGGCGCGTGTTCTGATCATGGCAGTTCGTAAGGCTCTCACTGAACGAACACCACCATACTTAGCTGACCTTATTGCTATATACACGGCGGCCAGAAATCTGCGCAGCCTTAGCTCCTCTACGACATTGGTTTTCCTCAGCATCGTCCCGTGAAAAAATTTTCTGATATGGCCTGATATGGCTTGATTTCGGCGGTTCATATCAGGCCTGATATGGAAATTGGCCATATCAGAAAATATATGTACAGATAAGATTTGATATGTTCTGATATGGACATATCAGACTATATATAGTGAGATTAACATTGTTATCTCGGGAACTAAATTTATAGATAATTTTATAAAATTGTGTATAACTTTGTAAAGTTGTATATGAAATAATTGTCATGAAAAAAAAAAAAAAAAAAAGAAAAAAAAATCCATCCAGGTCATGGGTTCGAACCCGAGTACTTCTGATTCTAAGTCTGATCTATTAACCACTCTCCCAAATCATGAACTTGAAATGTAAGGTTGATCATATCTATTTGGATAAAATTGAAACTAAGAAAATTAAAGACATCAGATAAATGATTGATTTGGTTACTTGTATTATATTCAATTGTTATTGTTTATAGAGTAACGAGACCATTAACGGTATACCCACCAGTAACAGGGCAAGAACTACTTCTTTTGGTAAAAGAAAAAAAAAAGTTCAAGATTTTTTAACTTATAAGTTTTAAAAAAGTATACATAAAAATTTAATAATAATTAAACTTTTTTCAATTTAAAATCTCAATTTCTTATATTTAAATTCATTACGAAAATTTGAAATTCTCTCAGAGATTTAAAAATTAATCTCGTTAGCTTATTGGAAAAATTTTTCAACAAAGTTTGTGCACTTTATACAATTTATAAATGCGGTAAATTAAAATATTTAACAGACTTCATAAGATTTTTATGAACCATTATAAAATCGGTTGTTCCGAACAATGTTACGTTATTTGGTCATTTCTAAATTATTTTACCAAACGTATGTATACGGAAAACTCAAAAAAACTAGTATACGTGCCCATATCAGGGCATATCAAGCCATATCAAACCTGATCAAGATTTTTTTGACAAGCATATTAAAATATATATACTAGGGTGGCGCAAAAAAACCGACTATTTTTTTTTTTTCGATCTCTCATGAAAATTTGTTAGTTAACGATGTTTTAAGAAGCCTCTCCAAAAATTAGCTCGATAAAAATTTTTCAAGAGGTCGCTCACGAATTTTGAAAAAATCAGAAATGATTGAAATTCGAATTTTTAATATCTAAATTTTTTCTTTCTCGTGGCAGCAATAGTTTATATTTGTGAAATCATGACTACGCTGAAAATTTAAGCCCAAAATTTTGATATTTAAATGGCGCTCAAGAATTTTGAATATTAATTGATAATTCGTAACTAATAGTTTGAATTAGTTGTTGTATTTTTTTATGACTCAATTATTTTCATTTCAGGAAAATATAACTTTTGCATAACCAAAAATATACAGGACAGTCTTGAACAATAAAAATTTTTAAGTTTTGAATAAGTAAAAAAACCTACAAATTAAATTAAAACATAAAAGAGTATGTAAATAACTTATTATTTCTATTTCTCGGGTTATATTTTTGTTCACTGTGATGCCAATTGATGGTGAAAAAATCGAGAAGCTTTATTATTAATATTTAAGGGTCGCTCAAAAACGTTTAAAAGACAGCACTCGAAAACATTCAAAATTCTTGAGCGAGGTTTAAAAATTTAAATTTTGGGCTTAAATTTTCAGCGTAGTCATGATTTCACAAATATAAACTATTGCTGCCATGAGGAAGAAAAAAATTTGAAATAAAAACGTCGAATTTCGATCATTTTTGATATTTTCAAAATTCGTGAGTGACCTCTTGAAAATTTTTTATCGAGCTAATTTTTGGAGAGATTTCTTACAACATCGTAAACCAACAAATTTTCATGCGAGATCAAAAAAAAAAAAATAGTCGGTTTTTTTGCGCCACCCTAATATATACCCTTATCAAGTTATATCAGGTCATATGAAGACATATAAAAAAAATTATATACAAGCATATCAAGTCAGATCAAGACATATCAAATCTGATATCGAAATATCAAGTTGATATGGACATATCAAGTTGATATGGCTTGATACGGCCAATTTTTATATCAGACTATATCAGAATATATTCAAAATTATATATGGGCATATCAGATCATATCAGGTCAGATATGAATATATCAAATTTTTTGATATGGCCATATCAGGTCATATAAGGCTTGATCAGAAAATTTTTTCACGGGGTACCGAAGCTTATGAAGCCTCGTTTGCTGTGGCTGCACCTTACTTGTGGAATAATCTCGCTGAGAGTATTAGAAGTATGCAGTGTGCAACGACTTTCAAGCAGGAACTGCATAAGTGGCTACTTCACAACTGATACTTATTTTTGTGCTGAACTGTTCGAGATGTCTGTCTCGTCTTACTGTGATACCAACCTAATCAAATTAAATCTACTTACAATTGTTACAATTGCTATATATTTTTTACATAGCTTTATATCTACTTCGTTCTATATATTATATATGCAACTATGTTATCTAATATTTTGTTTGACTGTACGAACAATACACTAAATTATCTAATCTAATCTAACCCCTTCTCTCTCTCTCTCTCTCTCTCTCTCTCTAAGTACTACATACACGTTTTTATATCGCTCTGTTTAAAGTGTTGTGATTCTGCAGTTTTCTGCCTTCGGGCGTTTTGTGTTTCAGATCACTGCATGCGCAAATTGCAGGTCTCGTTTTTGTTACATAAATCGACGTAATTTGAGGCCTGTAAAATTATCAAACTAATTATTTTCATCGTCAAAATTGGTATTGAGGTTAGTGGGCTCTTAGTGTAATTCTTTGCCACGGTGAGTTGTCAGCGCTATCATCTCAGTCCCGTCTAGAAAAAGCCTAGTAACTTTTCGAGCAGGAGGCTGGCTGCGCTGTGATATCGGCGGATCGAGTGATATCGTGGCGCTATCTACTGGTTCTCCTCTGCATGACTGTGTGTAGCTGATTTCATTATCGATTATGGATCCCGGTGAAGATGAAAGCTTTAGAATTCCTGCATTACCGGCGGCTCCCTCTGATTCCGACTCATCACTTTCGTCAGGTTCCAAAAGACCACTTGATCCTGGTGATAAACACACTGATCCTCCACCTAAAAAACGAGTAGGACGCAAACCGACGCTGGATACTGTGCTCGTTGGGATTCATCGCATAACTACTACACTCAGTAGTCATAGTGCATTGCTCAAGGACATTCCAGTTATCAAAGCACAGCTGGATAGTTATAATACTGACATAGTAGAGCTTAAACAATCAACTTCACAGCTTGCCGCTGACAATTTGGAACTTAAACAATCCTTAGTTAGTGTCACAAATCGTCTCAACGCCCTGGAGCTGAAAGTTGCTGACTCGACTGGCTCCCCAGCTGGAAATAATGCTAGTGAACTTGCTTTACTGACCACTGCAACTAATGCTAACACCACAAACATACTAAAGGCCTTGAAAACAAGCTCTGGTGCCAATGAGATTGTCATTACGGGTTTCCCGAATATTGAATGCTTCTCTGATCATCGCAAATGGGTGCGCGCTGTTTTTGCAGCTTTGGGGTCGGAAATACCTGATGATGACATTCTGGACACCAGAATACTGAAGAAAAATAATGCTACAGCCAGTGATACTGTTCCTACACCTGCTCCCAACAGTGGTAATGTTCATCAAACTCGAAGACGTCTTACTATAGCAGTGAAGCTTGCTACCCCAGATATTGTGATCAAGATAATCAATTTAAAGAAGAAATTTGGCACTCTCAGTTGGTCTATGATTAAACCTAACTTTGCTTCGCTTTTCAACGTTGTTATGGACAATCTTAAAGACGACTTTAATATCTATGTCAATGAATTGCTTTCTAGCAAAACCTTCAAGTTGCTTGGAGAAACTAAAAAATTACTGAAACCGCTTGGGTACAAATATATTTGGACCAAACATGACTCCGTGATGGTCAAAAAGGAGGATGGTGCGCTAATCCAAATCATCTCTAGTCAAGCCGATCTGCTACGCCTCAAACAACAACCCAACACTACAGCATAGGTAGAAGCGACATTTTCAAGTCACTGCTGCAAGATCACATCCCACAAAGTAAATTGCGACAATGGTATAACTACTCTTAGAGCTTGCTGTCTTAATGCAAACTCCTTGTGAGCGCATATGGACGTTTTGTTGCAGTTTCTGGATTCAAACTTATTACAACATCTTATCGTCATTACTGAAACCTGGCTGGCTGACACAATACCTGATACAGTCGTCAAAATACCTAATTACAACATCATTCGAAATGATCGGAACACTCATGGAGGCGGAGTCGCTATATACTTTCATGATTCTTTAAACTTATCTGTCATCCATAAACCTCCGATCATTTGGACGGGTCAACCTGGTGTTCCAGAGTATATTTTATGCAAACTACTTGTAAAAAAAGCAGCTCCTGTTCTGGTTGCAGCCGTCTATCGTCCACCTCATGCACCGTTCACAGCAAATACTGACCTGGCTTCCACACTTGCTGCAGCCATGGATAGTTTTAGTCACAAAATCATTCTTGGAGACTTCAATGCTGACCAGCTTCAACATAGCTTTGATGCTCAATACGTGCAATCATTCATCAGCAACAGCTCACTTAAGTTGGTTGACCATGGGGTTACTCATGTAACGAAGCAATCTGAAACATGGCTCGACCTGTGCATTGTTGATAGTGAAGATCATATAACAAACTGGGGTAAATCGGACAGGCCTCTTGGAGCAGGACATTACGTGATATATATTGAAATGCAGCTTGCTGGACAAATCACAACATGCAAGCGAATTGTCACTCGACATCTAAACAACCTATCGTCGCCGGCAGCTACAACAGCACTTTCATGCCAGGACTTCATGCAGATAATGTCGTCTGAGCTTACAGTCGATCAGTCAGCAGACTCATTTACCAGTAGATTCCTTTCACACGTTGACAATTTTTCTCCTTGTCGCCAAGTCACTATTGACTTTTCAAGAATGACGCCTTGGATAACGCCTGAGTTACAAGTGTCTGAACGCAAGGTTCGAAAAATATACAAACGTTTTCAACGTAATAAATCTTATCGAGATTTGCTGCTTTATCGGTATGAACGGGATCTGCACAGAGCGAAGCTTCGTGATGCCAGGATTTGCTACTATAGAAATAAGCTGAATGGTCTGTCTGCAGGTGCTATGTGGAAGGAACTTGGCAAGCTTGGACTTCTCAAGGATAATAGCCCTAAACCTCTAGCTGTTGATCCCGTCGAGCTTTGCAAAGCATTTGTCAACGTCTCCAGGCGTGGGGTCTTAGATAAACTGCCACTTACTTCACCTGCAAATAAGATTGGTGATCACCCTGAGTTTGTCATTGGTGAAATTACTTCTGACACGGTAAAACGAGCAATCATGTCCATCAAATCTGACGTAGTTGGTGCTGATGGTATTTCGAAGAAGATGGTAGTAGAATCTCTTCCTGCTATACTTGGACCCATTACTGAACTGCTAAACAAGTCAATACGGGACTCTGCGTTCTCCGACACTTGGAAAAAGGCTATTATCGTTCCAATAAATAAAGTCCAAACACCTTCCAAAGTTACTGATTATCGGCCTATCGCTCTCCTACCTTTTCTTGGCAAGGTACTTGAAAGGATAGTCTTTCAACAAGCTGTAAAGTACCTCACCGACTATGAACTGCTTGACCCGTTTCAGTGTGGCTTTAGGAAGGGGCACAACACTCAAACTGCTCTGTTAAGACTTGTCAACGATGTCCGTTTTAACATGGACAACCGCATGGTCACCTTCTTACTACTATTTGACTTCTCAAAAGCATTCGATACAGTCGATCCATTGCTACTCATTCAGAAGCTTATCATGATTGGTTTTTCGGAGCCAGCTGCTACATGGGTTTCTTCCTACCTAACTGGGCGTCTTCAGGCAGTCAAAGATCCTGATGGGAATCAAACCGAATGGATGCACACTGACATAGGAGTCCCTCAAGGCTCTATACTGGGTCCATTACTCTTCTCACTATTTGTAAATGACATTGGACTGTGCATTCGGTTCTGTAGGCGCTTGCTGTATGCAGATGACCTGCAAATATATCGTGCCTGCTACCCACACGAGCTCGAACACTGTGCAGAAGTTGAATTCCGACATAGCTAGTATTAAAAACTGGGCAGTCAAAAATCGGCTACAACTTAACTTGGGAAAGACAAAGGCTATCTTGATGGGCACAAGGTCCTTTATCAATGATATTGATACCTCTCACATTAGCCTGGGCTGTGATGGAATTGATATTCCTATTGTTTCTAGCGTTCGTAATCTTGGTGTCATCATTGACTCCAAGTTGACCTTCGAGGATCATGTCAAGCATGTAACCAGCAAGGTGAATACATCCCTGTACAAGTTATACAACCTGCGTCACATTACTGATACGAGCATGCGCAAAACATTAGTAAATGCACTTATACAGCCACACATCAACTACTGCTCAGCAGTAATATATGGTCTGGGCTCTGTACTTGATGGTAAGCTCCAACGTCTAGCCAATAAAGGCATTCGCTTCGTGCTGGGCCTGCCCTGGGATGCCCACATAACGCAGGCCAGAATAGACCTAAACTGGCTCACTGTCCGCAGAGCTAGAGCTCGAAGTATGCTGAACATCACCTGGGCGGTGATCCACGAACATACTCCTTCGTACCTTGCTGAGCTGATATCTATATACACAGCTGCTCGTGCACTGCGTAATCAAAGTGCTGGAATTACTTTGACAATTCCAAACCACCGGACGAGCTCATACAAAACGGCCTTCGCAGTAACAGCACCCTACCTCTGGAACAGCCTGCCTGACGACGTTAAACTTGCACGTGATTTTGCCACTTTCAAGTCAAATTTGTTTATTTGGCTCTTTAATTCAGACGACGATGACTTGGTGACTTGAGTTACTGATTAGCCAGTGTTTTCTTAATCGCACAGGCAAATCTTACAAATTTTTTCCTACTAGAAATTACAACACATATAACTATTAACTATTCACTCGTATTAATTCATTTATTTGCAATATTGTAGTACAATTCTTACAACACGTTACAATGTAAAAATGGTCTTCTTATTACTAATATTGCGAAGCTACTGCTTTGCTTCTAATGTAAATTTTGTTTAACCAATTGAACAATAAACAACCAATCTAATCTAATCTCTGTGAGTATAGTGACATTCATTTTAGTTTGCTCTTTCCTTTATCAAACTGTGTACTGTGTTGTGTGTCTGCGGGCGTTTTCGTTGCAGGTTACTGCAGGCTATTAGTGCAGGTCTTGCATTTGTGATACAATTCATCTTTTTACAAGGTCTGTATTCCTGATAAATTAAATATTTCAATCGTTGCTTGGTCCATTGGGGTTATCGGCCATCCTTTTCCTGAGGTGTCTCTCTGTCAGCTTGGAGTCTGCACAGTGAGTAGTGATTTAATTCTAACTGCTGACACGCTGGTCACGTCAAGTATTTGACTATCGCCTGTCACACTAGAAGAACACGCTAGCGCCAACTACTGGTGACGTTCAGTATTTAAGTATCCTTTACCAACGGCTGAAATATGGATGACAATTTGAAAGGCGTACCTCCGAGCTCACCGTCTGGGTCCGATTCATCTACCAACTTACTGAAGCGTCAACGTCATATTCAGGGTAAAGAGATGAACCCTCCAATTAAGAGAATAGCTAGTGGGAAACCTACTTTGGCGTCACTTATGAGCGGTATTAAAGTCATCGGAAATACTCTACAGGAACACAATGTGCTGTTCAGAGATATTCCCAGTATCGATGAAAAATTTGAGGGGTACAATGCTGAGGTATTAAGTCTGAAACAAACAACTGCTCAGCTACAGGCTGATAATGCTGGCTTTAAATTGTCACGATATTTTAATATCGCGGCAGTCTCGCATCAGGTCGGTGAACAACAGAGGGCAGCACACGCTGCTTACACGTCTCATCCGACCCATTGTTATTATAATTATTTGCTTATATATAAGATTTTGTTTTAATTATTATTGTAATAATATTTTAATTGATTTCTTAGGTAAAAATTGTATTTAACTCAGCAGATTTCACTGAGTGATTTTAGTATGGATTTGAATTTCGTAGCACTGGGAGAATAGTTACGCGTTTTATTCATATGCTTATTATTATTGTTATTATTTTGATTGGTTGGCGCATGCGCGTCAACGCAATAGTTGGCATCAGTAAATTTATTTATTATAAATAAATTTACTAATTTTATGGATAAATCATTGGTTGATTTATCGTTATTTCATATTAATAATTAATTATGAAAGAGACAATTGGTCAGGTAGCGTCGGGAACTGGATAAATTACACGGCCCAAGTTATGTATTATGGTGGTGGTACTGTATGAAAATAACATGCAACAGTGATATATCTCCATTTGGTTGAAGTGAGATATATGACAAGATGGCGCCAGCCTAGGTGCCGGCATGAGATTCACGTGCTGCCGTGGTCAGACGTAAGGTGGTCTCTGTAAGAGTAGCGTGTGTGCTCTGTTGCATTAAAAGAATTATAAATTTGTCGCCATTTGGTATTTGAGAGAGAATATAAATCCACTGGCATTATTGGAGTTTTGGTAAAAACCTATTAGAGGAAAATACATTTACCGTATTAGAGTGCAACCCAGGGAGCTGAATAATACGGAAACTGTAAGTACTTTTGGCAAATACATTGGCGTGTAATTTTGGTTCCCGCGTTGATGATCATTTGTTATCTCATAAGAGTAGGAGAGATAATGAATATTGAGTATTAGTATTTTATATAAGCATATGATGGAATGCGTGACTATTGTGCCCAGTAGGTACTAATGCGATTCAGTAAAAAAATATTCAGTAATATTTCATCATGTCCAAATATTGATTGTGATAAAGAGTTCGTTATTTTTCTTTATTATTTACTGTTATAATTATTAGTTACTGCGTTATGATTATTATTTTACTATCACGTGTGAGTAATAACAGAATTTTTGGATATTATTCATGTAATTATTATTAATTTTGAGTATTATTATTATATTATTTTTTTGCGATTATTCTGTTTTGTGAATAGTGTATAATATTCACCAGTGGTTTAATATTTATTTGAAATATTCAAAGACTATCTTGAGATTATGGTATTAGCTCTTGAATATCACGTGCGAGTGATATCATTAGTTACATGCGAGAAATTATTTTGTGTTTAAGAAATTTATTGGATATTCTTTATTATTATTATTTTTATTTGTATACGCATATCGGTATTATTTTGTAAGTGAATTACTAGTATTTACTTTGATATTGTTATTTTCGATATGCGATACCATTAAATATTAATTTATTATTAAAAATATAATTTGAACAAATGGTCATCAACCCGGTAGTTCTTTAGATTTTATTTATTTACATTACTACTATCTTTTTCTTGCTTCCTCTTCCTAAAATCTGAAATCGTTACCCTGTCATTTATTTTATTCTCATTTCTCCGTTGGTTTTATTTTGGTTTTTTTGAATTTTGTTCGTGGGGCACACGAACTGGCGCCCAACAAGGATTTCTAACCTAGCCTGAGCAGAGCTGCGGGTCTAGGGAGATTCAGGATATCTCCAGCCGGGACATTTTGGTTGTTTTTATATTTTATTTTCAGTTTGTCACCAACGGAGAGCCATAACGGCTATTGAGCGCTACCCACACTCCGCCGTGGGCCGCGTAAAATAGAGGAGAACGTTATAAAATATATCTGGACAAGAAATGACTCAATATTTGCTAAGAAGGATGAAAACTCCCTCATTCATGTTATATCATCGCCTGCTGACATCACCATAGCTATAGAGCTCAACGTTAATGCAGCTCAATAGCATGCTAATCGCCCATTATTCAATACTGGCAGTTCGTCTCCAGTTTCAGCTGATTTTCGAGTAGGCTGCCTCAATGCAAATTCACTAAGAGCTTATCTCGATGACTTAAAAGTCTTTGTAAATAATAATCAGACCTGTCATATTACTGCCGTCACGGAAACATGGCTTGGTCCTCATATACCCAACTCGTCTATAAGACCCCCAGGCTGTAATATCATCAGAAATGATCGTAATGTCCAAGGAGGTGGCGTTGCTTTATACTTCCACGAATCTGTACACTTTAAAGCCGCCCTCATGCCACCTATTACTTGGATCAGTAAGCCTGGTACACCGGAATACTTTCCTGGCACTGCCGACTTGAAGGGATCATCTCGTATTTTCGTCTCTGTAGTATACAGACCACCGCATGCGCGTTTTGGGGAACTTGGCAACATTCTTGGTTCCGCCATAGATGGATTTAGGCATATGGTTATTCTTGGAGACTTCAACGCTGACCAACTATCAAATAGTCCTGATGCTGACTATATTAGGTTGTTCATCTAATCAAACTCACTCAAGCTGGTCAATCATGGAGCAACTCACATCATCAAGACATCTGAAACCTGGCTGGACCTATGTATGGTGGATCTCTTAGATGACATTACTGCCTGAAGTAAATCCGATTATCCTATAGGTCCAGCTTCTGAATGTAAAGCTATTTAGTTTCCGTGACCTCAACTTGTAGTGATATACCGCAGATATCAAATCGTGATTTGATAAGAATGGCTGCAAGGGCTGATCATAAGACAAAATTTTTGTCACATTACCTACAGCACAGACATCGATCCAGGAATCAGAGTTTTCCAAATGGTATGTCGGGCCATACGGTACAATATATAAGCCAAAACCATCACAAAAACTACACAGTTGCTCACCATAAAAATTTTTCTTATTCAGATCCGAATTGAAATTGCTCAGTATAATAATATTTTTATAGGCCGCCATTGAAGCTTCAAGTTCCTCATCCAATTTATCTAGATGTCCAGTATTTCGGGGCTTGTAGACAACACCAATCACAATTTTTTCCCTCGACGACATCAATATTTCTATAAATAAGTACTCTGGATAATTATCTTCTATATTTGCAGAAGATGATACATATTTTGGCACTAAATCATTCCTTACGTAAATAGCAACTGCCCCTCCACTTCGCAAAGAATGATCATGACGATGCAGCGTAAATAATGACAGCGACACGATGTTATAAGATATCAGATGATTCAACCACGTTTCCGAGACGGCAATAATATCATATTGATGATTACGAAAATACTCCTTAAACATTTCAAAGTGACATTCTTTCCTGAGAGATTGAGCATTAATATGACTTTTAAACAACCATCAACATTACTCTTGGAAATAATTTTTTTTTTTTTCGTATTTATATCAGTATCAATACAAGTATTAGTATTAGGTGCTTCAGTAAATGACGGTGATGAGAGGGTCGTTGATTCTTAGTCAAGCACACTCAGTAGATGCTCCACCCCTGTTGATGGCAATAGTTTTGCTGGTGGCTTGTCATCCGTATATCTAACATTTACAGAAGCATAAAAAATCCAGATATTGTTAGCAGGAATATGAGGATACGCCTTACAAACATCAAGCCGAAGCTTATACAACGGCGAAGGATAACGTCGATGTACATAGACTGGAGCATTTGGATTTTTTGCGTTTGGTAACAATGCACCTACTTTAACAGCATTATTTTTTATTTTACTCATGATTGTATATCCATGTTTTTGATTATTGAACTCCACACTGACGTTTCGATTTATAGCTCTTACTTTTTTACCAAGTCTTTCTGCTTTGACAACATCAGCTTCAGTTACAGAAATTTTAAGAGTTTTTATGAGTGATAATAGTATCAAGAAGCTGATCATTCTCGACTTCAGGAATTCCACCGATAGTCAATTTCGATGCCAATAATTGAGACTCCAACTGCAATGTACGGAGTTCCAATTTACTATTAGTTATATTTTGCATGGTGCTTTTTATTTCATCCAAGAGATTACTACTGACCTCTTGATTATGTTCATTATTTTCTACCTTCGCAATCCTAGCCTCCAAAGAATTAACATTAGCTTGAAGAGGCTCTAAATTAGTCACCAGACCGTTATTTTTATTAGAAATCGACTCCACAGTTGCAGAGGAAGCATCAATTTTCGTCTCAATACCAGCCATTTTCTGATTTATTAAATTCAAAGTATCTGTAATGTCAACAAAACATACTGGACACAAAGCAGCTATTCTCTCACCCGCAAGCCTTTTGTTTAGTAAACAATAACGCCTTTTGACGTACGTCTGAACAACTTCTGCTTGGTCAGTAATCGTACGTTGACACAGAGCACAAGACATAGACATCGCAGCGGTAGATGTCAGCAAGCAACAATTTCTAAAAACAACCTGAGCTATATATCCTAACCTTCACCAAAAAATAGCAGAGCTATTTACAAAATAATATGAATCACAACAGAGTTTTTATTCACAGTAATTATTTAATAAGATTGTCAGATTTTCAAAATATGTAGGAATGAAATGTATACGTCAATCCACTATTTCAAGAGAAACTAACAATTTACTAGCACCATAAAAGAAACACGTACGCACTGTATCACCCTGGATATCTATTATATCTATATATCTATTAAATTAGTTGTAAAGTTATTTTAGTTATCAATTGTAATTCTTTTAATAAAGATGGAACCAATATTTCGTGATGGGAAGCTACCCAATACCAGTGACAATTAATTTATTCAATGTTTATTAATTTATTTATTTTAAGCAAATTCTATAAATTGGATTATAGTTGCTATAAATTATAAAGTTAACCATTATTAATCATCATCTATGTGTTAAATAACTATTAAAAAAAGATTTTAAAAGTGTTACAACAGAATTCATAAATGAATTTAAGAATTTTCTCAAACAATTTCAACCGAATTTATTTTATATCAGTACCATGGAACGCAAAATTTGAAATTTGTTTCTCGTTCTTGACGCTTTCAAGTTGTAGTAAAATTCTCTCTGATTTTTCTTTTTACAGTAAAATAGATGAGTAATGTGTAAATTTTATTAGATGATTTTAAGAAAAGTATTCCGATCGAGAATGATGCTGAAAAGAAATCCAACATTTCAAAACTGCCGCGTGAAGATATACGTTTTATGGATATAGAAAATGAATATTTCCCACCGTCCAATGAATTCTTTGCTGATGAGAACGTTAATGAAGTTTTACCAAACAGTTTACTATCATTATTCTCCGATATAATTCTTCCTAAAAAAAAGACAACTAGTCATAAAAAAAAAGAATAATTACAATCAGTCATGCAATTATGTCTGCCACTAGACCATAATCTTTTCTTTCCTCGTTACAACTAGGTCTCGCCATCTGTATGCATGCCAAACATCAGTCAAAATTATTCATCAACATTCTCGATCGTTTAGAAATTTGTCATTCATATGATGAAACATTATTGGATAAAGGTTCTGCAGTTATCTTCGATGTACCAATCATCGAAGCAATTAGCGAGTTCTGTTCAATACATTTACAATAATACAGATTATGATGTACATACAATAGATATAAAACATACATTTTATTATACTGTAGGAATTCAATCTATAACCCCAGAAATTTCAACACAAATTAACTTAAGTATTAAGCCACCACCTACTTCAGTCATAGCAAATAAATTTAAAGTAAAAATCTATGATTATACTAATGCTGAGACTCGTGGCTTGCAAAAATCATGATCAAAATTATCCGAATGCTACGAACTATTTAAAGTGATCAAACATATTAGCTACCTGGTGAAGTACTCTAGACAACTGGGCACTTTCAGGTGAATTCAGCCATCTTTAGCATTAGTAAAATAAAATATTTGCCTTTTATTAACTTGAAGGCCACAGATGAGTCTGCTATATTTGCGGTTATGATGTTCGGAATTAAAGAAAATAAAAAAATTGGTAAGAAAAATATCTTTTTTACTTTTGACCGACAATTATACGTAAAAGCACGAGAAATTTTAGCTGATGTTCTGCACAAATTAGTTCCATGTGATGAGAATATGGATCACGTGTTCATTCGATTAGGAGGGTTTCATTTAATCATGTCTTTCCTGAGTTGTATTGGTAAAATCATGAATGGTAATGGACTCAAAGAAGCTTGGAGTTTACTTTATGCAGAAAAGTCAACAAAAAAGATGTTGAGTGGTGAAAATTACGCTTGAGCTGTTCGTGCTAATTACTATACACAAGCAGCTTTATTGTTATTGATCATGGATGAATGCAAATTTAGTGAAAATGTATAACGTGAACCGTTTTTCATTCCGCGACGGAGACGCGAATAAAAATCCGGAGTCGTATGTGGTCACCCAAGTGTATTAAAAATTACAAATAGAAATAATAAATATAACTCAAAATAATAAATAATTATAAACAAATTAAAGGTGTGCCTGAACCAGCTCCTCAGGCTGGGTTAGTGCACGAGGGCGCCATCCCGTTTTTACAAAACGGACAAAAATAATAACCATTTAGGGGAGAGATCACGAGACAAATTCTTGAGCGAGAATGTATGCACCGAGCGGAATGACAACCTAATAAATATATAATGAATAGAAATAGTAATACGGAATAAATACTACTAAATATATCCAGGAAACAAACGAATAAATATTGGCTATCACTGGGTTCCTTTTACAAAATTATTTGATTCAAAATATATTTAAATAAACTCAACAGATTATTACAATACCAAAATATTTATAATAAATTTTTATTAAATAATAATAGGCTCAATCTAGCCAAATCATAATGATAAAATTATACTATTAAATTATCCACTGGGGAATTGAATACAAGTTACAAGTATTTACACTCAATATAACATATAAATTGTAAACGAATAATCTTTTTCTTTATTTCAAATCATTTACTCTGGGGAGAGAAAGACGTGGGTACTCAATATACATTTGGCAACACTGGGTTGCATACCATCAAATTATAAAATAAATTTTACCCAGAGAAATAATATTGAATGCTCAAATAATTTAAAAATAATATATGAAATACTAGAATAAGACAAGGAGCCACACTTGCTACCCTTGTCTAATCCTCTGAGGGATTCGCTCGACGTGTCTACGTACTCGAAACGCACGCCGAACAACTCAATTTATTATGACAATATAACCCATGTTCAATTATTTATCAAACAAAAATCGCGATCAACTCTACTAAAGGACCAGCGATAGCCGATACAACAAATGATAACACAATTGACTTACCGGCGTTGACAATAATTTACTTCCGGAACTATTTAATTATAAACAATACTCAAACTATACTTTTGACTTAACTCAGCATAATACAAATCATCTAAATTAATTAAACTTTATGAAATTACTCTACTACGGCAACTGGGCTGGAACAATTTACTTAAAAGAATAATAGCGGACAAGAACACGTCCTATCTTTACAAGATCCTGGTCCTCTCTGACTATATTTTCGTTGATTTTTCCGAGGGAGGGTAATCACTCACGTGTTATCCCCTCTCATGACCTCGGACCCAAAATTATTAATTAAAATAAAATGTCTAAATTCATTATACGACCTGAGTTATTTTATCATAATAAATTAAATAATATTTCTTATTTATAAACAAAAACATAATGATTATTAACCCTTTAAACAATAAAATAATAATTATTTCAGTGCACTACGTGGCTGGGAAAAATATCGATTTTTATCCCCACTATATCGGCTTTCTCTCCCTTCGGTCGATATTTTTATGTATGCTCTACAACACGTGCGCTACCGACTGAAATGAAAATATTGATGAAGTACATAAAATTCAAAATAATTATCAGAACATAAATATAAACATAATAAACAATAATATCAATGAATTCATAATTAAATCATAATAAAATAATCCAATAAAATAATATAAATATTTAAATAATAACAAGTTATAATCAATAAATGCGCTTAATTTGAGCTAGGAGGTGTTGTTAATTTCACGTTTGAACCGCAACGTGACAACTGATAACAAACTTTTATTTCGAGTTTCAATGATGTCAGAAAGTAATGAACTCATAACAAATTCTAATCAAAAGACAATCCTTGAGCAACTTGGAACCAATCCTACAGTAAATGAAAGAAAAAAAAACTATTCAAAATCAAATAAAGATTATAGCGGAAAGAGGGAAAACTGCTATGTTGTGAACGCAATACGTTGAAATGGTTTCACTGTTCAGAAGTTTCATTCAAACCGAACGAACTGGCAATTTCCATCTACATCTATCAACTATTATTGAAATGATACCATTTTTTCACGCTTGCGGCCATTTCAATTATGGTAAAAATGCACATTTGTGAGTGCAGGACAATTTAGAGTTGGAAACAAAAATGAACTCTGGGTTGTTATGCTTACATCTATGTAAGGAATGCACAGATTCGTGTGTGAATAAAGGAGCAGGAGTAGAGAGATAGGATGTTATGAATGAGGACGAAAATATTTCAGATGATGATTCGTACACAGCACGTTTTTAAACCTCAATAAGTTCGTTTTCAATTACAATCCAATAGTTTTCGTTTAAAATTATTTTGCATGATGAAATTAACCACTGCCTAAAAGTAATAACTGCATAGCAGTAAACTGCGTATTGCATTGCCAATTTAAATAACGTTCAAAGTAAATTTTAATTCATGGATGCTGCAAAAAATTTGATCTTGAAAGAAAAATTTTTAGCATTAAATTTCTTACTTCGTTTCTGAAAATTGAAGTTAATCTTATAAAATGCAGGATTTGGGTTCACAAATTCTTATAAATTATTATACAATATTCAGAAAATGAGCAATTGTCTTGGTATATTTTGTGCTAAAAAACCTCAATAATTAAAATTTTTTAATAATTACCCTAATTAATTGTAAAAAAATTATCACAATCGCAAAATCATTCTCGACAATTCAAGTTATATATCCGATTCGCAAAATTTGCAATCGATTGATATATATATTGTCGGGCCGTTTTTAAAAAAAATTGGTACCATATTGTTTATAAAATTAAATTTTCATTGTTGGCTCGCACAGCTCGCCGTTCAATTCTCGTTTCACTCATATTATTATAATGATCATCACTTCCCCTCATTTTGCTACTAAGTCCCACTGTGAAAATATTCGTGTCAACAGTGCATGTGTTGTATGAAGAAGAGCACTAACGTACACTATCCTTCTTGTCTCTTTCACGCGCAAGAAATAAAAGTAAATTTTTTTAATAAGGCTTTTTTAAATGGAAAAAATTCAAGAAAATTTTTTTTACTTAAATTGTTAACAATAATGTTAAGAATTAAAATCACTTTAAATCAATTCTTTTCGAGTTTTACTATTTTTTAGGCTAATAAAACGATATTTTTAATTTTTGCGACAACAATTGCAGAAATTTTTCTTTTAGATTAGCTGATCTTTTTTCATAAAGTAGGTGGTTAAAGCTTTACTTAAATGAAAAAAAAACATCGAAATTGGCTTATCTATTGCCGAGTTATAGCTATTTGTTTGGGTGATCTCGTACTCCGGTCGTAAATTATTAATTGAAAAATTAATATCTCGGTAACTATTTGTCGTAAAGACATTCTCAAGGTCTCATTTTATTCGTTATTTTATTCTCTAAAATTCATTTGCAACATGTTTCGACTCATTCTTAATAATTTTCGAAATATTTTAATTCAAAGCGCATCGCAAAAAGGCTACTTTTCAAACTATTGAATTTCCTCGGCCAATTTATTTTTACAAATGTTGCATACATTTTCCTGAATATTTTAAAGAAACATTTTGGAAATCGGACCATTTAAAGTGGAAGTCGTAAAAGAACGGCTTTATTTCCCAGCCGACTGGACTATTATTTACTTGCACGTTGTTTTTCATATGTTTTTAGTATGCTTTGTTGTATCAATTTATGCGTTTATGCGTTTCTAAATCTTCGTAGATTACAATAAAATAAAGTCTTCGCGCTTCTCGCGGTGAAATAATTTCGACGCATTCAAATTTTTCGTATCTTCTCGGGAATATAAAATATAAATTTGTTTATAAAGTTAAAGTTAAATTTAATTAAAAAATCTTCACATTTATCGCGGTAAAATCTTCTTTGATTCTTCATGTTCTCGTGGTATAATTTAATATAAAAATAACAATAAAAATTAAATGATTAAAATTGTGACAGTGCAGTTTTAATTTTGAAGACGTGAGAGTTGAGGCTCTCCATCTTCGTTGTATTTTCTTAATTTTTCAGCCTAGCTCTGTCTCCAGGCCAATGACCGGATGGGGGTAAGTCTCGCGCAGCAGGGAACCGTAAGTGAGTCCCCTGCGCAATTAAAAGTGGGGTCAGCCGAGGGCTTGACCGCCCCTAAGATCTTGGGAAGAGACACTTGAGTCCTAGACGGATAACTGCGTGCCTCGCATCTTTATTGTGTGTTCATTTATAAAAATTGAATAGCTAATTCTTTCTTTCACCTCGTATTGAACTATCAATTATTACAAATTAATTTAGAACAATAATTCGTGTGGAATTTTATTCATTAATTATAAGTAAGTGGTGGTGAATTTCCCCAAGGAGTTTTGTGTGGCGGCTGAAAATCCAACTTTGCCATGGAGGGTCGTCCATTGACGGTAAGCTAGAAATATCTACCATTAACTGTATCGCTGGTTAAATTCTTCTCTCTATCCAAGTGCGTTTTCCCCAAATATGACTGCCTAAATAAATTATCAGATATTAAAGTTTTTTTCCTTTCTTCTTTTTTCTACCCGGCATTTTATCTATGAACAATTTGATTTATTATTTATCTTGGGAACTTGTATAAAATTAAATTCGGGGAATATTTTGGTTAAATAAAACAATTTAATTTTACGAAATTTCTTTTTTTTCTCTTATACCCGTAGTTGTAAGTTTTATATTCCAGCCGCGTCTCCGGTCTTAAAACAAGAGGAAACTCACGCAGCAGAGTGCTAGCCGGCAACCATTATTTTAAGTTTATTATTTTAAAGAAATAATTTTCAAATAAATTTAATAATAAAACTTTAGAATTAAAATTTTGAGTAACGAGGACGCTTGGCTAGCTGACACGAGCTGGTCAAGGTCACTCGTTATAAAATAAGATGAAAATAATCAATGTTGTACCGGGGCTGAACGGTTGATTAGTTCACGACTTACAATGATCGAAGACCAATCGTTTGATCTGGGCTCACGTGATCGGATGATTAATCGGGATATTAATCCTCTAGCCACGAACACCGTCAAATATCCGGAGTTCGGTATGGTTCAGAGTTTAATTCTGAAAAGAATTGATGAGCTGAAGTCCATAGTCTTTTTATATGGTGAAGACCATACAAAAAGTGGTGGTAAGTTGTTTCCCATACGAAAAGACCCGGGCTCGCCCGAAAGTTATAGGCCCATGTACACGTGTGATCCCTGGAAAATAGATTTGACTATAAAGTAGGCCAATGGCGTCATTCTGGCGCCGAGCAACGCTGGTTCAGAAAATCATAAATTTGATGATATCTATTAGCTTTCTTTAAATTCCATGAATCACATCCAGGTGCACATGAGTTGGGTGGTCCATAGTTTTGAGATGAAAAATCAAGGAAAAGATTACAGCACTTATGCTTAGATTCTTAAATGGAAACGGATACATAAATTTTAAAAATACGTTAACTAAAAATGATGTAATTTCAAGAAAAAAGGAATCTATATTACGCGTGGTTCATGAGTACATTACGACTTAATTGTAAAGCGTTGATAACGCTCAGGTAGGTATATTTGTCTGGTACGACTGCTGGCGTTAATAAGTCAGCGTAATATATAAAAAGGTCAACGGATAAAAGGTCTTGATGTGTACTTATTTGGGAAGGAAAAAAAAAATAGTAAAATTTTTGAATGTAGCAGCCGTGACATATTCAACGTTGTTTTATATAGCAGTTAAAATGGCCTGACGGTCACTGTGAAATACCTCAGGGCGATTTTTATCAAAAAAGGAACTGACCAAGAACTTCCAATAGAAATAATACGGCTGTGCGTTGGTTTCTAATGTATATATAATGGATTTTTTATGACTTCGAACTCATCAAAGATTAACGATTAATGAATTATCAACTTATAATCGAGGTTTTAACATGAACACGAATAGTTTTATTTCTACAGTGTTAACTAAAAGAGAATTCCATTTCGTAACCGTTCACTTTTACTATATCGCGAAATATACAGTATAATATTGTATTAAAATGAGTTTGTTGTTTGAGATTACTATAAATTCTGCTCTGCTAACATTATGTGTCTATCAACTAATTGGATGCAATGATGCACCGACTAATCAGTGTGCTGAATACAATAATTTAGTAATAATTTATTAGATTATTAGGTGTATAACTTAATTTTTACAGATTTTTAAGTAGTTTTCTTAATAATAAAAAAATAATGAACAACAAACTTAATCTTGGAAATATTGTCCATCGTGCTCTATGACCTTGCACCATCTATCAGGTAGCATACGAATGCCGTCGCGAAGAAACTTGCAGGCTTCAGGACGATAAACTCATCGACGAATTTACGCACGCTAAATTTTTATTTTCTGCCGTCATAGCCGTAATGCCGCTGCAACACAGCTGCAAGCGATCGAAATTTTATTAAAATCTCAGCCGCAACACCACCGCAACAATGCGGCCTGGGTGGGAATATTTGCTTTTATTATTATTATTATTATTATTATTATTATTATTATTATTATTATTATTATTATTATTATTATTATTATTATTATTATTATTATTATTATTATTATTATTATTATTATTATTATTATTATTATTATTATTATTATTATTATTATTATTATTATTATTATTATTATTATTATATTCGATTAAATAGAATAGAAATAATTGTATTTATAAAATACCTATTTAACTGTCCAGGAAAATAGAATGATATATTGCCATATGTTGAAATTTTCAATATATACACGCTATGTATAGAAATTTCAGTTGCTGTCATTGATTCTCCTAAAACGATGCCTTCTAAATCGATAGATGAAGTCAAAGAAAAAATTCGTAACTTTTATGAAAGGGATGATATTAGCAGACAAATGCCTGGAATAAAAGATGCTAAATCAATAAAAACAAGTACTAGAGAAAAATTAAGAATCCAGAAGAGAACGATGGTTATGAGCGTCCGTGAAGCTTTCGAGCTATTTCAAATAAGTTTCCCCGAAATATCAATTGGCAAGACTCTTTTTTATAATGAAAGACCCGCTTACGTTTTGCCAGTCAACGAAACTCCTCATAATGTTTGTGTATGTACAATACATTCAAATTATATTAATCCTCTTACTGCTATTTCGAAACATGTGACAGATTTTCCCAAAACACATCGAGAGCTACTAAATCAGGTATCGTGTAATATCGATAATGAAAATTGTATGTCAAATGATTGCGATCTATGCAAAAATTCCAATATTTGGAATACTACCCTAGATTCTAATCCAAATGTTGAATGGAAGGACTGGATTTTGGAGAATCAGAGACCAAAACAGATCGTAGTGAATAAACCGTTTAGGGAAGCGTTAAATGAACTACGTGAGAACACTACGAAATTTAAGCTGCATTTAGTTAAAAATGTCCAGTCCGAGTACTTTCAAAGTGCAAAAAAAAACTTGACCAGCGAGGAAGTCATTGTACAAATTGACTTTGCTGAAAACTATGGATTAGTTAGTCAAGATGAAATACAATCAGCTCATTGGTGTCATGGCCATGTGACGCTTTTTACGTGCTGTATTTGGACAACTGACAAACTTCACTCAGTGGTCATAGTAAGCGATGAACTAAGCCACAGTAAATATACAGTTCATGTTTTCCTGCAGAAAATTTTTCAGTACATTCAGTCAATAAATAATAATATAAAATCTACACGTATCTTCAGCGACAATTGTGCTGCTCAGTTCAAGAACTGATATGTAATTGAGAGTATGAATACTCTAAAAGCAGAACACGGATTTACTCACCTTGAATGGAATTTTTTTGCTGCTTCACATGGCAAAGGTGCCGTCGATGGACTCGGAGGAAGTGTGAAAAGATCAGTGTGGACTGCTGTTAAAGCTCGGAAAGCAATTGTTCACAACGCTGAAGAATTTTATGATTTGGCTCGTCGCCTTTCTCCAAAAATTTCTTTTATATTTGTATCCCAAAAACAAATTGAATAAGGAAAAACCATGTTAGATGATAGGTGGAAAGGACTAAAAAATATACCAGCTATTCAGTCCAAACATTTTTTTCAATTTGAGGAGGGTAAGAGCATTTGTGTTGCACGAACGTCGAAGTCTAATTTGGAAAGCAAATTAGTTTTGACAACTGCTACTAAAAAAAACGTAAAAAAGTTACAAAAAAAGTTAAGCAAAAGTTACGCGTTTCTGATGTTTACACCGACTTTGAAAATGAACCTTAACGCTGATAAACTGCCTACTATTCCAAATAAATAATTTATTTAAATTACATAGGAAAGTGCTCATTAGTGATACAGCATCTATGATCCCATATCTTTAATTTTAAGTTACATGGAAATGTTTACATTCACTACAGTGAGACGTGTTGCACCCGCGATAATTTTACGTTGCACCCGCGACTGGATAAAAAGTGAATAATTTATAATATTCATTTCTTTTAATAATTTTATTCAAGTTGATAATTAGTTTGTTATGTATTCTTTTAAAGAATGTAAAAATAATTTAATAAAAATTCCATAATTAACAGACTTTTTTCATTCTAGCTTCATGACCTTTAATGGTGGCCGATTTAGTTGCACCCGCGATAGCACTTTGAACCTCTCCTGTGCCTATTTATACATTTTATTAAATGTTTTTTATATTAATTTTTGTAAAACAGATTACAATGTAATTCTGCGACCAGTCATTTCTGTAAAAAGAGTTTTTATTTTCTTAGTCAGAAGCTTTGAGTGAGTCTAAATGTTGCACCCGTGAGTACGGAATCGCCCAGCTGTTTTGGCCAATTTTTGGAAAAATATTTTCACCTGAGGCATGCTATTCATTTTTAATCAGCACTTAAAAATAAGTCTCATGATGGTATGCAACTCAGAAAATTATTTAAAAAATTATAAAATATATATAATTCGTTTGTCAAGGGTTGCGGCTGTGATGCGGCAGTATTGTGGCAATCATAATTTTGTTTATTATAAACTTGTTGCAGCGGTGTTGCAGAATTTTGGAAGTGTTTCAAAGAATATTAATATAGTGCTATTGTGGTGCAGCGGTGTTGCGGCAATTATTATTCTGTTATTTCGTTACAAATTTGTTGCGGTGGTGTTGCGGACATTGAGAGCTCGTGCGGCACTGTTGCAGCAGTGTTGCGGCTTTTTTCCGATTTTAATCAAGCATTCAATTCGTTTAACTGTCGAATCTACCTCTCTGCTGCCACCGTCTGACCAGTTTCCAGAAGTTCATGATAAAGCATGCCTTTCATGTCCCACCAGATACACAGAAGAACTTTATTTAAGTTAATGTTCGGTTTCGGCGTCGATGTAAAAGGTTGCCCGGGATCTACCCACGACTTTTTACGTTTTGGATTCTCGTAGAAACTGTATTTCTCCTCACTCGTCATAATTTTCCTCAAAAAGTCCTTTTTCTGTTGCCGGGCAAGCAGTGGAAGACATATGTCCATACGTTGAACAAGGTTTTGTTCGGGCAACACACGTGGGACCCATCTTCCAAATTCATGAATTCTTCCCATTTGGTGCATATGCTTGGAAAAAGCTGTTTGGGTGACTCCTAATTGAGCAGCAAGCTTTTTTTGCATTTGCGTTGTCTACATCTAATAAAGCTTGTAATCCCGCATCTTCCAACTTTTGAGGTTGCCAAGGGCATGGCTGGTCATTAAGATCGGAATCACAACTTCTAAAATGTTTGTACCAATAATTGAATGCTTCATAAGATATTATGTCGTCACAAAAAATACTACAAATTGATTCCGGTGCTTGAGAAGTATTTTATCCTTGTTGAAATTTGTACAAAATGCTGTTCCGAATGTGCTATTTATCAGTTGCTATCGTATACTTTATTATTCTGAGAGGTTATGTAACTTGTATAGACTTATCGTTTGGTGTTATAAACTCTTGTATCTGATCCTTACAAAATCACAAAAGACCCCTAAATATTTCCGCTTTGAATATAATTTTAAGCTCTAACAAAAAATCTGTAAAAATTAAGTCATACACCTCATAATTAATCGCATACTTCGAAAATAAGTGCTAACAAGACTTTTTATATTCTTTTAGTGTAACCCCCACCTTCTGCAACCATGCTGTAATGAAAATTCATCGTGCAAAGTGAAAAAATCAAGGAATGATTATGTTTGCGGAGAAAAATGTAACTATTTATTAGTTTTAGGGTTTATAACCAATAAGCTTTTCATCGTATAAAAATTTTTTTTCTTTATAAGTGTTAGAGTAGGCTTAGAAAAATTTTCAAAAATTTCATTTCACTCTTTTAAAGCTTGAGAATAATGCTCGTATGTTATGCAAGTTCAGTTCAACGAACGATTTCACGATTCTAAGTGCTCCACGTCTTAAACTTCGATAAGTTTATGCATAGAAGTGCTCGAGTTAATTGCGCTAATGAAACGTTACGAAATTACAATTGTGATATAACTGAAGTTGTTCATTCGCGTTCGATGACGCATTTATGATTCGAAAGTCATAAAAAAAAAAAATTATATTAATTAACATTGAGATTGTTAACGATGATTAAACTTTAATTTAAATCATATGAATTCATTTTGTTCAAAATATAGCTAAGTTGGATGGTTCATGTGTCAGCGATGAAGATTGCAGCGAAATATGGCATGCTAAATGTTCAGAAATAAAAAAATGTGTTTGTCGACAGAATAATATCAGAATTAATGACAGATTCTGTGCACCGTCATTAGGAGCATTTTGCTGGAAAAACGAAACGTGCGCAACCAATAATTCTATCTGTATAGATAACGAATGTCAATGTACTAAAGAGTTTATCCCATTTAATAATCAATGCAAACAAGGTATGTAAATTATCATTGAAAATTACATTAATGTATCGTGATAGCAATAAAACTTCGAAAATTCTTTGAGCAAAATGGATGAGCAAGTTTCTTAATCCAGAAATGTAATAGTAGCATCGTCTTGAGCAAGTTACTTAATAACTATCCTTAAGCGTGCTTTTTCAGAAACTCACTTCGCTCAAGCAACGTCAATGTAAATACTCATTTTTGTAGAAAATTGCAACCAATTTATTGTTATGCTGTTTTTAATTTGACCTGAAAATTATAATGAATTTAGTTAACTGAATTATACTTTGTAATAATTTTTTTTTTTTCGATGCAGCTCATTTGGGTATGCAATGTGAAGATGACTCATTTTGTACACGATTTATAAATCATTCTAGATGCTCTAAGAGTCAACAATGTGTATGCGACTTGAATGACTATATAATAGATAATAATGCATGCGTACCAAAGTTGCTTGTAGATTGTTTCACTGATGAACCTTGTGCAACGGGCAATGCTATGTGTATTGATAGTAAATGTCAGTGTAAGCCGAATCATATCTTTCGAGGATCTAAATGTTTTCCAAGTATGCCACTTTTTTTGTTTAACAATCATAGCGATCGATAAAATGTTAATTCAATGGAATTTCTATGTTCTTTATTTCAGTTTATTTGTTCGAAGAATGTTATACACATAGAGATTGTTATGAAATAGAATTTGCAAAGTGTTCAGATTCAAATCAATGTATGTGCAGAGATGAATACTTAACAATTAACAAATCACTTTGTGCACCGAGCTTAGGTGCATCTTGTTCAAATAGTGAACAATGTATACCGAGTAATTTGAGGTGCATTCAAAATCTATGCCAATACCCTGGAAAATCTATTATTCTGTCAAATGTTAAATCCGTACCCGGTAAGTGTACACTTCGATCCTTTGTAGCATTCAATTTACGTAAGGCGGCATCGTAAGTCTTTAGCTAATCTGCATCATGAGTTTTGAGAAAGTCTAAGGCAAGATCCTTCCGTAAGTTACATAGAATAAAACTGCAGCAGTAATACATGATTGAGACAAGGTACTTGTTTAAGATGCATAAGGTCAGTATGCTTGTGAAATGCATCTCCTTCAAGTTTTGTCAACAAATTCTATAAGTTACTTGCTGGAGGACATTTGCCGGCTAAATTGATCAAGAAAATGCTACTAAAGACAATGAAAATAATCAATGAAATATAGTAATTGCTCTCTATTTTTTACAGTTGTGTTGGGAAGCCCGTGCCTGACAGATATAAATTGTAAGAGCATTCAAAATTCAATATGTTCTTCATACAACATATGTATCTGTGACACCCACTTCTTTGCATCCTACAATTTAACTTGTGAACCAACTTTATATGGATTTTGTACAAAAGATGATGAATGCCTTTCTCATGCATTCCATTGTATGAATAATATGTGTCAATGCAAACAAGGTTTCACATCAGTTGCTGTTGATCAATGTTCTACAAGTAAGTACAACTTTTTGATGTGTGTACATCTGTAAATTTTTGAACTTCCTGCGAAGAAAATTAGTAATTTAAAAAGTTATTGTTCATATTTCCGGAAATCGAATTTCGAATAGATCTTGAGGTTTTAAGGTACTAGGAAGCTATCCTGACGACTTTGATAGGGATGTCCGAGTATATGTATGTGGGTATAACACATATATGTACACACATGCCTACGTTTATAAATATTTTATAACTTTTGAATAGGTGAACTAATTCAGAATTTTGAGGTGGTATTCGATGCGGCTTATTTATTATTGAGTGCTACACGAAATTGAGCTTGATCGGCACAGTACGTTTTGAGTTATTCCAAAAATAAAATTTTGTGAAATACCTTGTGTTAGATAACTTTTAATATACTTGATGGATTGATTTCAAAATATAATAAGCTTCCAAGCTTCAAAACTCGCGTCAAATGCCGCCTCAACGATTATTTTCTAATAAACTCAGAAATCACAGAACAGAGTGATTTCACAATATTCGTGCGTTAAAGGCAGTACAACTGCATCAAATGCTGCCTTAAACATCGAAATCGGTTAATTAGTTCGAAGGATATCACTTTATTTCTCTTGCACAGCGCATGTTGTACATTCTTTGACGTTTCAAAACTCATACGGGTTTTAAAGTGTTAGATGGTCGCTACATAAATTATTGCTAGCTTTAATAATATCATCATCAATAATTATGAAAAATTACTGTTTCTTACCCTTTAGTCGAATTTTTTGAATCTCAACGGACTGGTTTAATTCAAAGTTCGTGTGACGCTTTATCTTGATATACCTCTTAATCTATGGGTAAAAACATTCAATTTATCAATCATAATTCTGAATGAAACTTTAAAAAAAGCTTCTTAATAATTGTTTTCAATTTTTCGAATTCTCGTTAATCAATTTGGACCGTCGCTTTTTTTGAGCTAGGCTGGTATAAAAATACCAATGTACGTAAAAGGTATGGTCAAGCACAAAGACCTCAAACATGTATCAATAATCCTGTTTTCCCTTGAGCCTGTAAACAGTAAAAAGTTTTGGGGTGGTCCGCAGGTTTAACCGTTTTTCAAATTTTTATTTTGATTATACATCAAAAATTTGTATTTACTTATTTTATTTTTCTTATATTTCCAGTAAATTCACTGTATTCCTGTGAAGACGCATATGAGTGCAGTGATTTGTGGCATTCACATTGTTCAGAAGGAGGCAAATGTATTTGTAAATCGGATAATGTTGCAATCAATAATTCTACATGTTTACCTATTATAGATGGTCATTGTTGGAGAAATGATCAATGTGTTGTTAAAAACTCTTTTTGCAGTGATTTCAGGTGTGCATGTAAATCTAACTACCTTGCTGTCGCCAAAAATAAATGCATCTCGATTGATAATTAGAAGAATCGTTTAATGTAGTTCCAGCATGAAACCACTTTTCAACAGATTTGGCTGAAATTTTTGTTACACGTTTAGAATAGCTTCATTTATGGATTCCTCGAATTTCATAATTTCTGACCGTTCAGATTGCGGGATATTTGAAGACAAAGTTCGCGGTTTTGAGAATCATGTCCTATTTCAAGTATGCAACATGTCCGGTCCCTTTAACTATTTTTTACTATATTAAAAAATTCTCTCCACACAATTGGAAAAAAAGTGGGAGAGTGCTGAAAAATGTTTTTAGAATAAATTAGAAACATAAAACTAGCACCTCACTGTTTTGTTATCGAGCTATAATAATTAACAAAAATCATTTTCGATCCATTTCCAACCTGCTCGTTTAACAAATTATAGTGATCTGGCAACGCCGTGCGCAACGCTCTCTAAAATAGTGTAGAAAAAAAGCGGGAAATTCAAACCTTTCACGGTATTAGTAAAATTCAGCTGCGTAACTAAAATATTAAAATCACCATTTGAATTAGTTATAAATAAAAAAACGATGAAATAAATATGATCCTTTTTTGAAAGATAATTGTGTCAGATAAGTTTTCGTTTTTTATAAATTGACCTTTGTGCCGTAATTGCTTGAGCATCTTTTTACTATCTTTTTACTATCTGTATATACTGACACCAAAAACGAAAATACATAAGCACTCAGAGCAACGTTGTCAGATTACTGAAACTAATAATATGTAATTGTATGAGTGAATGTCTGTGTGCCGAAGCTTCTAATTTTTTGTCTATAAAATACTCTGACTACAGTATGCCTCGCTGGAACTATCTTATCTAATAATTAATAAAGTTATCCTTCTACTAAATAGCTAATTAATAAATAAAGGTGCAATTCTTTAAAATATCGCAGAATTCGAGACAAACTCTAGCAACAATGCTTATCTCAAGTCACCAGAGAAAATACTGATTTTAAGGCTGACGCAACAGAAACAATAATCTACATATGAGATATAAACAATGAAATATAACCTTGAAGCAGTTTATGTAAATCCGACATGAATGCCCCGAAAAACCATTGACTATTGATTTTAGCTAACTAGCCTAGTTACATTCTGAAAAACAACTTACGTAAGTCAGTACATTCAATCTTCAGCATGTCTCCATCATCAGTTTTGAACAAGTCTAAGGCAAGATACTTTCGTAAAATCCGTTAAGTAAGTCTGGATCGAAACTTGTTGGACACGAAATCTTCTCTCAAAATTAATCAAATCTGACTTGCAATAGAATTGCTTAAGATATGAGCGTAACGATCCTCTTCATTACTTCGTGAGCCGTCTGAATTGACATTCAGTGCTAGTATATTCAATTCAGTGACGACCACCTAATGATTGTATTGACCGATAATATTTTTTGCTTGTGATATTTTAAATTTAAATAGGAACCACTCCTGTCCGGCAGAAAGATTACATACAAAGCGCTTAAAGATAAAATTTTTCTGATCTGACATCCGAAATAGTTATCCCGAAGATTACAGAAAGATATCAGAAAAGCCTCTTGCACGCCATCTTAGGATATTTTCAGGAGATCATCGGTTAGATGTCAGAAAGATAACATTTTTTAGAGATCTTAAGGAAATCAGTTTACGGAAATCATAATGTCAACACTTTTGGGATTTGCATATCTATGATCGAGACAAATCACTTTTCTCTTTCGCGATTTTCACCAGCAGCCACCAGAATTCGCGGGTTGAACCCTGGCTTAGGCTGGCCTCTAACAAATTTTATTTTATTGGGACAGAGCAATGGGCTAGGGTTCTTGCAAAGCAAGGACCCGCACTTATTCAAACGGCAACGTATATAAAATTCACCAACTTACCTCACGGCTTATTAATTATCGATAGATTTCTTATAATAAAATAAACTTATCAGCTTCTTAATTAATGATAATATTCTTAATAGACAGTTCAATAATTCTTACCAGTAGAATAGGAAAGTAGATAGTGTGAATGAAAGGTAGAGCGATATGAATTTAACTAGAAAATGCAAGTTTATTGCCAATTATAATAATATTCAGTTACTTACAATAAATACTGCGCAATTTACAATGAATGTAGTGTCCTCGTAGGTACAGAATATACAATGTTTCCTCCCAGTGAAATGACGCAGTTATACACAATATTTAATTTTTAACTAGTTATAATAATTAATACCGCGAACAATTCGTCGGTAACGCACAATATGATTTATTTTATTAAATCGTTATTTATAATGATAATAACCGTCTATACGAAATAATATCGCAAGTAAAATTGCCAGAATAATAAGTGAAATAGTATCAATATAATTAATAGAAAAGAATTGCAAATGAATACTAGATAACAAGTCTAGACGCTAAGTGATCCAGGATCGAAGTGAAGTGATTGATAATTGAGGGTCTGGGACTCGCCTCTGAACTATCCCCACTTCACCCTTACGGACATGCGTCGACGTGGAAATTAAATCATGTGACCATGGCACTATGACGTACTGAATTTAGGCGGCAACGAGACGGAGAAAATTGGGAACCGCAAGGCTGAGGACGACGAAGACAATTCACATTGTCTCATGATATATCCTAATTATAAATGGCTGAGAAACTTTGGGATGAATTTGCACAAGAATAAGATAAAGTTAAATTGTCGAACTTTTAGCAATCGACCGCTCATCGATATTAATATTAATGACAATCAAGTCCGGTAGAGTATAATAATCAATAATTCTCAACTGATCGGTCAAGGCATTTTTTAACCCGTAATGAAAATATTGACCAGGAAAAACTTTACGAGTTACTATCGGTGTTTCAACTAAGGTCATTGTGTACCAAGTAAGGTCCGAGAATCAAAAAGTAGATTTCTGATTTCTTCTTGATTCGATGTTTTTAACATTTTTAGGTGTTTATTCGCTGTTTCACATGATCTATTGAAATCAGTCACCCACTGAGCTAGTTTCGATGATAAACTTGTTTCATTGATAGCTACCAAAGCCTTCTTTTTTTATCGATTACAGATCGATGATATTCGTGAGCCAGAATTGCCACTAGTTTTACTGTCAGAACTGTAATTACTTATTTTATTTTCATTAAGGTTTTCGCCATCAATATTATTTATTGTCTGTATTAATATTTCTTCCATTATCAACATCATCCAATTGGTCACAAGATATATATTATTACTCACAAACCATGAATTATTTTCTAATGTTTCACTTTCGTCACTAGATAAATTTTCAAAATTATGTTATTCATTTAAAAACAACGTATTCGTTTATTTTTTTGACCTTTACATAAATTTTTAAAATTTTCTCTTTTCGACACTTTGCTATTGTATTTATAATAACTAATTATATGTAATTACTTTAGAGCAGAATCAATAAATAATGGTTATAATTATTGGTACTCATAGGTTTCAATGGCATTAGCTGACGAAAGCTGAGGTTATAGTAGTCTCATAAGGAAGTTATTCTTTTGATGTTCTAGAGACATCTATAAATAGTTATCATTTTGCTAACTTTCAGATTTCTTTTAAATGACTTGAACCTGAAGTTATCAAAACGATAACATTTTTCTGAGCTCTTAAAGGTAACATTTCTTGGATAACATTATGCCATCTTTTTGACATTGATGTCGGACGGGACTGGGCTTGCTACACAAACTGCATATAAGCTTGAAGTGACTTGTGGATGAAGAACTCCGCTATGCTTAAGTTTTGCTGGACACTGTTTCTACAGACTTCTATAAGTCTTGAAAAATAAATTTAAAAAAGACTTGATAAGCTCTGCAGCAAGTATACTTGTCAAATCCATCTACTTCGAGCCTTGGTTAAATCTACCGTAAGAAAATAGATAACGTATATTTGTCAAGTAACTTGCTTAAGATTATGACACTACGGAATAATGATTCAACCAGCCAATATTGGTGCGTTTTGACAATTGTATGATTCGCATAAACGTTGTTTAGTAACCTCTATTGATTCAAGTAGTGGCTCACTAGTACTTGTCTTAGCTATCAAAGACAAAACTGAGATATATTTGTTTTGTCTTCTTTAAAAAATAATTTCTGTGATAAATATATAAATTCAAATGGTTTTTTAATCTATAAATCATTGACTGAAGAGAAAAGACTATTAATTACCTTATAAAATTATGATTCAATGAATTTAGATTTATTCATTAACATCATACTGTTCTTTTTTCGATAATTAATCTATAGTCATGATTTGTATATAAGTATTTGCAATGTTGAAACGTTAATACAAAAAAAATTATTTATATACATAAAATTTTTTCCAAGTTATTCTTACGGAAAATATAAAAGCACAAAGCACGAAAAAAAAAATTTTGTTGTTTTTTGAGTCACCCTAATATATATATACATATATATATATATATATATATATATAAGGGTGTCCGTTATTTGCCCAGTTAGATTTTTCTACTTGGCTATGATATAAATCATTTATTTGTGATCCAGAAATGATAAAAAGAATATAAAAGTTTATTCTAATGCCGTTTAACCCTGCCTAAGTAATGATACGTTCTCATTTTAGTACAATGAGAAAAATTTTATGCATTGCTTAAAAATATCTTATGTTTTTTCGTGAGTCCAACTGCTGAAGAGATATTGGAGGTCAAAGTTTGATTCGTTTAGAAGAATTTGCGTTTTTGTTTAAACTTTTATAACTCTCTAACACCTAAACGTAAAATTGAACGATATAAACTTTCTTGAAAGAAATTTTTTGCTCTTTAAAAAAGTTACCTTACACTTTTTTCGTAAATCCGACCATTTAAGCAATATCGAACCTCAAAGTTGATAGATTCAAAAATTAATGTTTTTCGATTGAAATTATATAACTCTTCAACAAACGGATATTTACTTAGGATTTAAAAGATCACCGATAAAGAAAAATTTTTTTTTTATTAAAAATAACATTACTATCAACATATTTATTTATATTTATTATTAATATTATTATTATTGACGTACAAACATAACATAAAATTTTTTAACTATTTTCCATTAAATGAAATATTTAACGTATCATTAAATTAAATATTAAATAATTTTGGCCTTTAAATACGAATTATAGTTTTTGGAAATTTTAACTTATCTAGTCATTGCAAAGTAAACTATATTCAAATATCAAATCATGAATAAATGAATAACTCAATGAGAGTAAATTACTTGGCATTTCACGCAGAAAAATCAAACAATTTTAAAAACAACAGTTGTTTTAAGTGGTCAGAGCTCATTTGACTCCTGATCGCAGTTAGGAATGTTACCAGCAGTAGAAATCATCCTTTCACAAAGTACAGAAGTACTCATAACTCATAAATAGTTTGAAAGATTTTGCATACAATTTCATGAGGGCAAATGTCATCGACAAGTAATAGGCCGCAATAAAATTGATCGAATTCCTGAAACTTTAGCTGAATTTTTGAAATTGACTAACCTATACCATTACACTGGACACTGTTTACGAAGGGCTTCGGTTACATTTATATCCAACTCCGAGACAGTTCCTAACTTTTACACGTGCATACAAATTAGGGAATAATATAAATAAATATGACTCAAAATAATAAATAAAATAAAAGTGTGCCTGAACCAGCTCCTCGGGCTGGGTTAGTTTACGAGGGCGCCAGCCCGTTTTCACGAAACGGAGCAAACTTTTAAAATCTCAATGGAGAGATCACGGGACAAAATCTTAAGTAAGAATATATGCAACAAGCGGAATGACAACCAAATAAATGTAATGAATTGCTACGATACCAAATATCTTTTATTTTACATTAATTCTTTATTATAAACTCCATTAAATAGTTATATACTCATCACAGCCAAGTAATAATAATAATTGAATTAAATTATCCACTGAGAAACTCAAATAACAAATTAAAAAAAAGAATTTTACCCAGAAAAATAATATATTAAATACTATTGTAAGACAAGGAGCCAAATACGCTATCCTTGTCTAGTCCACAAAGGAATTTATTTGATGCATCTACACACGTATGCACTAAACTCTGGGACGTACGCCGAATATATTCAACTTATTATTGCAATAATAGCTCAGGTTCAATTATTAATCAATTATTTATCGTGATCAACTCTATCGAGAGACCAGCGATAGCCGATGCAACAAATAAAAATGCAATTGACCTACCAGCATTGACAATCATTTACTTCTAGAGCTTTTCAAATATGAATAATACGTAACCTATACTTTTCATTTATATAACAAAATATTTATTAACTAAATTAACTTTCTTTACTAGTTGATCACGGAAATTGGACCAGAACAATTTTATAAATAAAATTCATGGACAACATCACGTCCTATCTTTACAATATCTTGGTCCTCTCTGACTATTTTTTTCGTTGGTTTTTCGAGGGATAGGTATCACTCGTATGATGTCACCTCTAATGACTTTAGACCCAAAATTATTAAGTAATAGGAGATATTTAAATTTATCTCACGACCTGAGTTACATCATAATAATAGTTTCCATCATTAATCATAAACATAATAAGAATTAACCCTCTAAATAATAAAATAATAATTATTTCAGTTCAACACGTGGCGAGAGGGACATATTGATTGTCATCCCCGCCGTATCGACTTACTCTCCTTTCGGTAGATATTTTTATATATACTCTACGTGTGCTACTAACTAAAATAAAAATATCGTCGCAATACATACTTCAAAATAATTATCGAAACGTAAATGTAACAAACAATAATATCAATAAATTCATAATTAAATCGTGATTAAATAATAATAAAAATAACATAAATATTTAAGTTATTACAATCGAATGCGCACATGCGCTTTTTATCACGTTTCAATCGTGACGTGACAATTTTACTACTCAAATTTTTGATGATACGAATAATTTGAATATGACAAAACCTGAAATTATTGTAAAAATATTAGGTGGCTAGCAGCCGACACTAATCGTATTATTAAAAGTTACCATAAAATTACTAACATGAATTTGAAATTATGATGGAAATATTAGATGGCTTGCAGCCAACACTTAATGCTATAATTCGAGTTTCACAATAAGATTAGGATTAGGTACGATAAAAATCGTTTCAGTAATTAGAGAAGACTACGGAATCCGAATACACTACAATTTGTTATGATATTTCCGTGAGTTTAAAATATTTTCGTGATTAAACATAAAATCAATTCAAAAAAGGCCGTTTGGTAGCCGAAATGGAAGCTAGATTTTTCGATTCATCGATATAAAAAAATGTTTTTATCCATAAATATCTTGAGATATATGATTGTGTATAGTCATGACATGAAACTAAACTCGTTTTTTTAAAGTGAGGGTTAAAAAGGACAACGATTATGATTGATAGAGAACTTCAGATAGTTGATTTGACATAACATTATATAGCCAATTTACCAAACTAACCTTCATATAAAGAAAGTATTGAAAATTTAATTAGCATTAGATCATAAATGTAATCACTGTTACAATGGCAAGACCAGTTATAATTGTAGGACGTACAGGCACGCTGGAAGCATCATAAATAATAAGAGAAATAATTTTAAAATATAAAACAGCTGTGAAATTTACAGGTTATTTTGTTCACAATAAAATACACGTGACAAAATTATAATGGGAAATGCATAAGTTAGGTGACATGAAAACAATATTTCCAAAATTTTTTTATTTCATTAAAAATTTCAAGTCTATCAAATTATTGGAAAAAATGGTCAAAACATGAAGCTTTAGGTCACAAATTATAGATTATTAGACAAGCTTTCAGATACTTTTTACGAAAATCGTCTATGAATATTAGTTTTAAAGTTATATGAGCTTTAGTAGTGATTAAAAACGGATTTTTACGAAAAAACATGAAAATTTCAAACAGCCATAATTCAAAACTATTTGAACGATTCAGCCCATCTTTGAACTTAATCAAGGTAATCGTCTATAGAATAAGTATAAAAAATTTCATTAATATCCGATAAGGACTGTGGGCGCTATCGTAATAACAAGACCAGTGATATTTATCGGGATTAGAGGTACATTTGATACATCATAAATAATAAAAGAAATACTTTTAAAATATAAAACAGCTGTGAAATTTACAGGTTATTTTGTGCATAATAAAATACAACTGATGAAACTGGATTATAATGAGCAGGGCCTGGAAGTTGGGGCCAACAATTAAACTTAAAAAAAAAAAAGAAAACAAAAAAAAATTCTAAAGCAATAATAGAAAAAAAAATTAATGAACGCATGCAAGTTCTGGTGAATAAATGCGTTTTATAGCCTCTAATTTAAATGTCGAATATTAGAGGTTGTCAGCAGAACACAAAGTGGAATTCAAAGAATGAGATTTAAAAATGCCACTATGAAAAATTTGCGGAGTTCTCGTGGATTGAATCCTTTTTGGGGTGAAGTTTGCTCCGGAAGTGAGTTTATTTTAATATTAAAACTTCGACTCAGAGAAAATTATGATTTCACTAAAAGCCTCAACAAAATCAGTCCACAGAAAATATAAACTTCCCATTCACGCTATGAGCGGAATGATTTTTTTTTTAAATCCGAACTCAAAGTGACGAAGTAAATACGGACTTGCATAAAATCGGTAATCAATTCTAATTAATTCCCGATTAAAACAAATGTTAAATAAGAATACGGTTGACAGCAAAATAAGTATAACTTTGACGACTAAGCCCCAAAATTAAAAAGTAGAATAAAAAAATTATGCATAAGTGGTTTAAATTGTAAACTGTTATGATTAGTTTGTTAGGAAACTATATAAAACTGTTATGACTAGTTTGTTAGTAAACTATGAGTCTTGAGTTACCATGCTCGAAAAAACAATATAATCAGTTGGTGCTTGTGACGTTAACTCTAATCTAAGCCTCGTACAAAAAATAACGTCACAATATATGTGTACGTATGCATAATAAATTTAGTTTTGATAAAATTCAAAGGAGATAAAAAAATGTAAACTTTTTATACAGATAAATAATATAATCACTCATTCAATAATTAATCATTTTTAATAGGCACTTAGTACAATTGATATTTAATAAAATTATTTGGAGTTTTATTCATAAGGTTTATTTATGATTTCTTAATATTAATTTAGTTAGTTCTTTTAATATAAGATTTTCATTCATGCCATCATTATTATTATTGTTGATCTCTTAAAATTACTGATATTATTTAATGTTTAAATTGATAATAAAAACTTAAAAATTGAAATGCAAAATGTTTTTATTCACGAATAATTCTTTTTACCAGTTTACTTTTTTATGATATCAAAACCACCGCGCACTATATTGAGTTAACGCAAAAAAAAATTTCATTCAAATTTCCCCGCGTATATTTTAAACGTCTTCGAGCGTTGTTGCTGCTCGCCGCGGCTCCTCTGCACCAAGGTTACTAGAGTAGTATTTCTAGTAACCTTGCTCTGCACCTCTCTCCAAGCATCTTTGCTGCTCACGGCGGGAATCGCAAACATAATTCTCCAAACGTCAGTGTAATGTCGCTCACATAGCTACACTTGCGCAAAATCATGTTTGCAATTCCCACCGCCTATATTACTTTTCTACTTTCAGTGGAAACACACACACGCACACACACACACACACGCACACATACACACACACGCACACACACATACACACATACACACACACACACACACACACACACACACACACACACACACACACACACACACACACAAAGGTAGCTCGAAGCATCAAACAATAACGCGCATGTGTAAACAACTGTTCAAATTTCCTACACACTTCTATGATTTTATGTTTTCTATCTTCTATTTCTATTTAGATTTTATATAATATAAAAAAATATATTTAATTTTTAAAGAAATACAATTTAAGTCTATAATGTATGCATGGAGAATACATAACAATTAAAAACATAATTTTTATATTGAAAGTTTTAATTTTATTATTAGATAGAAAGAAAATATGCATAAATTTCAAACCATGATACAAAATATTTTTTAACTATAATAAGTTTTTCGCACAAGAATTACATTCACGATCGAGTAACAAATTCAAATTTATTGTATTTAGATCCATGGAATAAAAGATAAAGATTTTCTTGTAACACCATATCAATAAGAGTTTTTAATTTATCTTTATTGGCTATCAATTCGTTGTTTGTTCTTGCAGAAAAGTAAATTGTAAATTTATCATCCAGGTTAGCAACTACTTTAGGTCCATACTGCGTTGAAATTTTTTTAATTTCCGTTAATTTATATGACACGTCAACTTCCAGTTCCTGAAGTTTTTTAACAGGCAAGATGTAGGCCAAGGTGTTGATTTCATTAATTTTCGATAGATCCATCTTAAAAACTAATCATTCAATTATTTAATTTTTTTGTCAATAACACATAATTTAAATGACATTATAATTTATTACTTACTTGGTATCGAAACACACAGTAAGCAATAATTAAGAAATAAATAGAATAATCTCTCTCATGGAATAATTCGGTAATAAACCACAAACTTTTTTTACAAACTGTTAACCAGAACGTTTCTCGATGTAGACTGACTGCTGTGAGCTCTCGAGCTCAGCGCTCAGCTCAGTACCCTCCCACATTAGCTCAAAGACCGGTTCAATCAAACATCGGTCAGGAAGTAAATTGGCCCCGTGATGACGCTCAGACTGATAGACTGAGAAAGTATCAGCCTTGAGCGCCATCATGGTGTCATTTTGTTTTCAAAGATTCCCGCGCAAAATATACACAAGGCGCCATCGATCATAAAACGAGCTCAAAAGGATCTTAGATAAGCACAATTAGCCTCAAAATGATGTCAAAAAGCTCCTAGATAACCACAGAATGATGTCAATTAGCGTCGAAGTGATGTCAAAAAGGGCTTAGATAACCACACCAACAGTCGACGCGCTATCATCAATCGTCAACTTACCGTCCGACGGTACAACAGATAATCTTGCCCCTGGTGGGCTAGAACCTTCCTTACCTACCTACTTTTCTTACTTCCTCTCCTGTTATTAGGAACGCTGACACCGGCAACCTACTAATACTACCTGGCCTGGACGCTGCCACCAGCTGTTGAGGTTTCCCCGAATATCGCATCCTCATAAATTATATGGCGATCGGTCGACATAGCAATTTTAAATCGTGAAAATTAAATAAACTGATAATTAATAAAATAATCGACGATATGACGCACCTGGGATCTATCGATACCCTAACGACGTCAACCTGGTAAACTGAGAACTATTCTGTCCCATTAGTGAAACAGGCAGAATGTAACACTTGGCATTAATAATACCATCATATTAAAGTGTTACAGCGTAGAAAAAATTATTGGTTTATTTCTGAAAAGGTTCCATTACCTATATCCCATAAAAATAGCGTTATTGATTTATAATTGAACATTGTCTTGATTAATCAATAGATATACATAGATTTTCAGCGATAGCTATAAAATTAGATTTGCATGTACACCGAAAATTAATGCAAACAGAGTCCTTGGTCATGCATTGATCATCCCTCCAACAATTCCCACGTAATGTGGGAAGGCACGTAGATATACTTATTGCAATATTATTCGATTGACAAACACATTTGCCATCATGTGAACAATGTGAATGCCAAGGATCACTACAATCAAGATGATTACTACACGAATATAGCAGACGGTCTGCAATAGAAAAAATTCATAAATAAACAATTTAAACAACCCATATTCATTTCTTAATAGTGATAGTTATTCAATTAAAAAGCATAAAAAGGAACCCTACTCACTCGCAACACACCGATCCACAGATATTGATGTATAATTTTGTTTGCATTGACACTTATTATTCAAACAATGAAATGAATCAAGATAGCACTGATAATCACTGGAACACAATCCGTTTAAAGTCGGAGAACAACTAAATTCATTGCTCGCAAAAGTATTGACATTACAAACACATCTTTTGCCGAGCGAACATCCCGAATTTGTAATAGTCGCGCAGTCTGCATCTGATTGACATGTGCTGCCTAATGCAACTTTAATAAAAATCAGAAGAAATTATTATGATTCACTGATATTTTGCAACGTTGAAGATTGCACTCTAGTAGTACTCTATCAAAAAAATCCGTATAGGAATCCAGAGTAAATTCTTATGTGGGTTCCTATATAGCGTTTTTAGGTCGATCGCCATATGTGGTTCCCTCTAGGAATCCAGTATGTATCCCGATATAGGTTGTCTCATGTCAAATCCATATGGAAGTTGAGTATGGATTTCTATGTAGCTGTTTACGATGATTTCCTATGAAAATCTTCACCATGTCAAAATCGATATGAGAATCTTGTGTGGATTTGAAATTATTAAAACGCGTCACGTTATCGAAACAAACCGATTGATAGAAAAAAAAAATATTCTACCAATAGAATATTGATCTGTTCTTTTATTAATATCCGCGTATTAATGGACGATAGACATAGAAGTCCAGGCACTTCGGATTCTATTTAAATTATTTCTATAGAATTGTAGATTCCTATATGAATTTCCCTCGAAGAAATCCATATATCCTACTTCTTATGTCAAGTCTCTATACGTGAATTCAAGTACCCCCCGTTTCCTATGACCGTGTCCTACATGAGAATCTGGGTATCTCGTTTCCTATGTGAAGATCCTACATGGAAATCAAAATAATCACAGTTTTATACATAGATTTGCCATATAAGACTTCAGATATCCATGGTTTCCTACATGGATTCTGATACAAATCCATACACTTCTATATTAATTTCTGTGGATTCTTACACAAACTTATACTTCTCTATATGGGTTTCTATGGATGCAAGATGGATTTTTCCGATAGGGTATTCTTAAGGAAGTCTAACGTCAATCTGTATCATCAGTTTTTAGCTTATCATCGTCATTAGTCTTGTACAAGTTCAAGGTAAAATACTTTCGTGATATACGTTAAGTAAATCTGTAGTTACACTTGTTCAAAACATGATCCTTACTTGAGATGAATTAACTTAGCCTTGCTGTAGAATTGCTTAAGATACCTGTATATGGCTACCCTCCTCGTTACTTCGTGAACCGTCTGTTCTGCATTAATATAGTAAATTCAGTGGCACCCGCTTAATGTTCAACATAATTTTATCGAGTAATTATATAATTAATATGTAGCACTGTAAATGAGGACCACTGGATTTGCTCTTGGTCTGCATTAAAGCGTGGAGAGACATGGAGACATAAAAACTTGATATCTTAAGCACTTCTGATGCAACTCTCACATAACGATATTCGTCAAGTAACTTGCTTAAGATAATGCTTCTAGGGCACTCACCATGTACATCTGTATGATTTGACTCAGTAGAGACATTCGTCTTAAATTGGCACATATTGTCAATGCATATTAAATTATCGGGTTCACAATGTATTCCTGCCGCACAAGCTGCTCCTAAAGATGGCGCACAAGTTGTCTTGTTTATAGCAGTGTACTTATCACGACATGCACATTTACGATTTTTTGAACACATTGCAAATCTCATTTCATCGCAATCTGAATGTGTATCACAAGTTTCATTTAAATATACTGAAATGAAAAGCATGAACTTTGAATTAAGGACATTATGCATCGGATAGTTACCTTTTGGGTGATAAGCTTACGTACTTGGAATACATTTCAATTTCTGATAAATATGGTTGTGCTTGCATTCACATTTTTTATTAATACATACAGCATTGACTGTTACACATGCGGTATCACTCGAACATTCTACGTTGAATGCGAGAACGCATTCATTTTTCCTTCTGACATAATTTTTAAAATCACATATGCATATTTTATATTTAGAGCATATTGCATGGCGTACAAGATTTTCACAAAATGAATTAGCTTCACATTCCATGTCTAAAGAAGCTGTATTACAGAAAAGAAAAAATAAAATAAAGAGAAATTTGGAAAAAATAGTATATTATGCGCCAAGGAAGGAAGGTGGAACATTCCAACCTAGGTGTGTAATAGTCTACTCGATTCAACGACGAGCTTAGTAAACATGCGAATTGGGGCGTCCTATCAATAACATATCAATTCTTATAATTCACTTAACTTAAATTGTATGTGAATCAAACTTACATATTATACATTCATGGTTAGAGTGGCGCAAGGTTTTATCATGGCATTGACATTTGTTATCAACACATATTGAATTTTTGACTTTGCAATGGTCATTTGCTTCACAAGGTTCGTCTAATAGTGGTAGACATGATGATCCATTTATTAATATTGTGTTTAATGAACAAATACAAACATTCGATTGGGAACATTTTGCGAACTTTATTTGTTCGCACTCTTTATCATTTTTGCAGTATGAACCTATTATAGCTGCAATAGTAAATTAACAATAATATCTAGCATAAATTATCCAAATCTACGAGCCAGTTTTTTAGATTTATATCGTTCAATAAGAACCTAGTAATTATAATTATCGACTGTTTTCCAAAATAGATTGAATCAATCTATGTAACTTTTAACCACATTCAATTAGGACGATTTCTTAGGTGCGCTAAATATATTCAACCTGGTGAATCCGATTTATTAGAATTTAGTGTGGATTGCCGTAAATCTCATTAATTTTACCGAAATCCACTGTAATTTACGGTTAATCATCATGTAAGCGCACCGTAACAAAACCGTGAGTTTACTGTTCTTTTAACATATTTTGACGTCATATGATTAGAACAATAAACCTTAGTTCTTGACAAAAATTATCATAACAATAAAAAAAAAGATCAGGCACTGTGAATAGAAATCACACAGAGTACGGTAAATTTCTTTTTTGTATCTTTCAATATAACATTATGTTATACTGAAGTCACCAGCGTGCACGGCAAATAATTGTGATTCAGGCTAAATCATGATAATTTAATACGTTACCGCGACTTATCGTGATTGAAGATTGAGGAGCTGCAATTGTAACAAAAATTTTTTTCTTATTATCACTTTTTTTTTATAATTTTAAATTCTAAATCATCGAAAAGTTACTCCCTAGTGTCCTTTATGACACTGGCTTAGTAAATAATTAAAAATAAATATTCAATTAGTGAAAACGAAATTTAATTAGCAGAAGACAGAGATCAAGTTGACCGTTGTGATAGTAACACGAAATGAAAATGTTATTTTTATTCAAGAATTTTTATTATTTTTTTCAACAAGTACTATTATACTTAAGGGTGCAGTCTAGTTGATTTAAACAAGTGCTGTCTGTTAGCAGCAATCGAAAGTTTTGAGCTAGATGAAGGCAATTCGTACGATACAGGCATCGCAGATTAAATGGTGGTAAAAAATTTTTCCCTGATTTTTATTTAAAAAAACTTGAAATGCATTCTTCTCAAAACAACGTTTTTTCGGTCACTCCGCACAATTTCTCTAAGACCCGTCGGCTGATTTTTCTGAAATTTTAAATATATATCCTACTTAAAAGTACTCATAATATAGACTATTATCATGTTAAATCATTGATTTTAACAAATAGCAGCAAAAGAAACAATTTTTCCATTTTTAACTTCCCGCTAAGAAAATTGCAAATTTTCGAAAATTCGGGAAGTTATTGGTTTCAGTCCGATTTTCGAAAATCGAATTTCTAAGCCATCTTGACGTTTTGAGGTTATAGGAAGCTATCCTGACTAATTTCACGATGATGTCCGAGTGTATGTATATATGTATGTACGTACGTACGTGTGTAAATATCTTTAACTTTTGAACGGATGAACCGATTTTGATCTCCAAGGTGCCATTCAACGCGGCTTGCAATTATCTTGAAGCTGAAAAAAATTAACTTGATCGGTATGGCTCGTTCAGAGATATTCCAAAAATAAACTTTTTTAAAAAATGATTTTTTTGGATAACTTTTCATGTTCTTGATAGATTGATTCCAAAATCGACTGGGCTCTGGAGCTTTATAAGCCGCGTTGAATGCCACCTCAAACGTCAAAATCGGTTAATTTTTTTAAGAGAAATCGTTGTCGAAAGAATCAAAAAAATAAATTTTTTTTAGTATTTTGAAAATTTCTCAAAAACGAGTCGATAAATCAATTTCAAAATTTGATCAGTTGTAGAACTCAATAAAACGCGTCGATTGCCACCTTGAACGTCTTAATTAGTTTATTAGTTCAAGAGATATCGTTCTAGAAAAAATGGTAAAAAACGTTATTTTTCGAAAACAAAGACATACAAAAGTATTTTCGAGCTAGAAGAGCTCGAAAATGTATCTACAACAATTTTTCGAGCTCAAGGAGCTCGAAATAGGCGGGAAGTTTTGGGGCTGGCCCACAGGGTCAACCGACAGACTGATTTTTAACTTCCCGCTAAGAAAATTGCAAATTTTCAAAAATTCGGGAATCATTGGTTTCAGTCCGATTTGTGAAAATCGAAATTCCAACAGATGTCGACGTTTTGAGGTCCTAGAAAGCTATTCTGACTAATTTCACGATGATGTCCGAGTGTATGTATGTATGTATGTACGTACGTACGTACGTACGTATGTAAATATCTATAACTTTCGAACGGATCAACCGATTTTGATCGTCAAGGTGTCATTCGACGCTGTTTTTTAATATCTTGAAGCTGAAAAAAAATTGAGCTTGACCAGCAGGGCTCGTTCGGAGATATTCCAAAAATAAACTTTTTTCAAAAATGTTTTTTTTGGATAACTTTTTACGGGCTTGATGGATTAATTCCAATATGAACTGGGCTCTGGAGATTTATAAGCCGCGTCGAATGTCACCTCAAACATCAAAATCGGTTAATTCTTTCAAGAGAAACCGTTGTCGAAAGAATTAAAAAAAAAATTTTTTTTAGTATTTTGAAAATTTCTCAAAAATGACTCGATGAATCGATTTCAAAATTTAATTAGTTATAGAACTCAATGAAACGCGTCGACTGCCACCTCAAACGTCTCAATCGGTTTATTCGTTCGAGAGATATCGTTGTAGAAAAAATTGTAACAAACGTTATTTTTTGAAAACAAAAGCATACAAAAGTATTTTCGAGCTCGAAGAGCTCGAAAATGTATCTCTTACAGTTTTTCGAGCTCAAGGAGCTTGAAATACGCGGGAAGTTTTGGGGCTGGCCCGCAGGGTCAACCGACAGACCGATTTTTTTTTTTGTAATTAATACTTCATTTATCACTTCTAACATTCTTTATACACTTCTCTATCATAGTAAGCTCATAAGAAATTCTCAAAAATAGCCTTCTTTTTTGACCGATGAACTAGACTACAACCTTTATAAGTTCATAATATCCAATGTTTCTAATACATTAAAATCATTAACATTATAAATAGTCAAATATTCACGTTGAAAACCTATAACGCACATGTTAATTACATTATTTACCATACGTCCATACATGCCCAGGTTAGACAGATCACACACCCAGTTCACGCTGGTCTACTATCGGCTCTGAGTGTTTCAATTATTATATTTTTATGTGTTACAGTTGATGTCCATCACTCACTTAATAATAAAAATTTAATAAAACGCTTGGTTATATTTTCAATATATCTATTAAAGGATCAATACAAGCCCTACATTATCATATTAAACTACAAAACTGTTATTTCAGGAAACTTTAAATATTTATAGGTAGATGTTTACAATCGCGGCTCCACCCACTTTTTAAAGTTCCAAGTGCTTACACCTTAAAGATCTATAATTAAATTTTTACCACGTGTTTAGCTATATGGCGGATTGAATTTTCTGTATGATTTTTGTCTCTAACACTAGATATCTATCCGAACCTTGTAGCTAATGTGTACAAAATTGGTAAAAATAACACAAAATCATGTAGATTTTCAAAAATAAATTTTTCTAATAATAATAATATTATATATTTAAAGCCGCAAGATAGACAGTGGCAATAGAAAGGTCTATCTAAAAAATACAAATAATTTTTGAACTCTTGTAATAGTGAAAATCAGCATATTTGTGTTATTCCAATACTTTTAAGGTGTACAACAGCTCACCTAAGATTTTGTTACAGGCGGTTTGGACGGTATCCGTCTCCCCGTGCTAGTATAGTGTCTGGCTGAAGCCCACAACACTGTTTCGCGCCGGTGCGTACTAGTAAGAGATGTAGTCTAAGGAAAGAGTGCGTTAACATAGCCTTACTGACGAGTCCGTTAACGTACTTAGGACGAAACTACACAAATTATGGCAAACAGGCATATACCTTAAGTTTTGGTGGTTGACTTAAGAGTCAATACATATAATTAAAAGAAAAATATGTAAATTAGTTCAGTGTAGCACGGTACTGAAAAATATCAAACCAAATGGCTAAATCAAGTATAATTTATACCTTGTGTATACACTCACAGCTTACAAAGGCTTAAATAACACCTATATAAGCAACTATATCTTCAATCCGCTAACAAATGCTAGAGAATGAATCAGTTCTCTTGGCGATTGGGCTAAATGTGGATTTTTGCTTGATAATAAAAACTGGAGCCGTCAAAGTACACAATTACCTATTTAAAAGTTGAAGCAAGATTAAAAGCAAAACTTTTATCCATTTTATAATTTGATGTTTTGAGTAAGTTAAGAGAGAATAAATAATAAATTTTTATCTCGTTTTTAGTCATTTGTTAAGTGTAAGAATATCCTCATGTTCCAGCTGCAGCACCTCTCCCGTACCACGGCTTACCATGATCCAGCGTGAATCAGATTGACTAAGGAAGTCATCATAAGTCTTTAGAAAAAATACTAATAAACTTAGAAAGTAATGTTTTTCTAGAAAAAGTCTGGAATAACGATTTGTCGACCCGGATATTGTTTCGACGCCCACTGCTTGACACAGTTAAATTCAATTATTTTGGAACTTTAATCTTTAGCCTGACTACGAAGTTCACTGTCATCCACCTGATGCTATACAATTGTATATGTCTGTGTATATTCATGTAACGTCTATATAGATATAAGAGTGTATGCATTGAAGTTTACTTTTTAATTGAAAAAGAGCTCTCGATTAGTCGAAATCTCCAGGAAATTTTCGCTACTTCATAGACTAGCTATCCAAGTTAATGATACTCGACTGTATTGTAATTTTTATATTTGAGATAAGAGTACTTTTAAAATATGTATGCGTATACTTTGTTTCAGACTTACTTATTGGTATTTCACATTTACATAGCGTTGAATGCATACTTACGTCGCAAGCATTGACCATCAGATTGTTGATAATTTTCATCGCAATGACATTGACTGTCAATACAAATAGCATTGTTAGTTGCACATATTTCGTTTTTCCAACAAAATGCTCCCAACAATGGGGCGCAATATGTTTTATTTAATTCCAAATTATTTTCTCTACAAACACAATGTTTTTCCGTTGAACATTTAGCATGCAATAAATCACTGCAATCTTCTTCATTTTCACAGTAAGTTCCCAACTTTGCTATATTTTACATTAAAGGAAAAATTATATAAATTAGATTTGAATTTTTGGTTGTTTATAAATTTCATAGTTAGTAATTATAATTTTATTTTTGAGTTGATAATCCTAGGTAAGTTATTTAATGTAATTCAACGACTTTGGTTATATCGTAATAAATAAGCCGCAGCGCTGCAATGCTGCCACAGACAGTTATATTTATCAACGTATAAAAGCTGAAGATGATGAAAGCAAAATCGTCTAGTATTTTTATTGTTTTTGTTCGAGTTCTTTTTTTAAATTAAAAAAAAATTAATATTATTTGAATGCGTTTTCTTGTGAGTTCAAAAAGTTAAGTTAAATTTTCGAAGTACACCTTAGTATCATTGTTATAACCAAGTAACTTTACGAATGTCCTTCAGCAAATTTTTTACGAAATATTTGAACAATACTTGAAGAAAATGTATTTTATAAGTATACTCTTAGAGAGAAAACTAATGAACGCTTATGAACACTGTTGAAAATTCATGTTAATAAGTGTTTATTAGTGATGATTAGTACAGTGACTAGTGAGTCTTGCAGCACTATTAAAAATGATGAGGATTGACTATGGTTCCATTAGTTATCATTTCTAGAGTTGAGTCAAAAAGTGCCTTTTAGACAAAAAGCTGTTCATGGCCACCGAAAATTATGATTACGGTCTCATTCAATTCAAAATGGCATAAATATCGGAACATATATAATGTGATCAACATTGTTATATCGAGAATAAAATTTATATATGATTTCATTAAATTGCATATAACTTTGTAAGGTTGTATACACAATAATTGTCATGCAGAAAAAAAAAATCTAGCCGACTCATGGACTCGATCCCAAGTCTTTTAGATTTGAAGTCTGATCTAGTAACCACTGTACCAAAACAAAAGCTTGATATGTAAGATTGATTATTTTTTTTTTTTTAATTAAATTGAACTTAAAAAAATTCAAGACATCAGACAAATAATTAATTTTGTTATTTGTATTATGTTTAATTATAATACAGTTTATAGAATAACGAGACTATTAGCGGTATACCCACTAATAACGGGGCAAAAACTGCTTGTTTTTGTAAATTAAAAAAAAAATGAGAAATAAAAATTTTTTAAGCTCAATTTAAAATTTTTCAATTAGATACCTTTGTGTCCACAGTAGAAATCATTTCTTAATTCTTTAAATTTACACGATGTATCGTTATCACAACACGCTCGATTATTACCGGGATTACACTAAATAATTAAAAAGAAGTTATTAATATTAAACTTCAAAATAATAATTTAATTATTCAAGTAATAATTACTTTTTCATTGTATTTAGCACACTGATTACTCGCTGTTTCATTACTGGCTGTCACTTTGCTAATTAATAGTATTAATAAAATTAAAAGTTTGCATGAACTGCGAATTAAACCGTTTCCGAACATTGTAATATTTAGCGAAATGAAAAGAGGGAGTGGTGATGGAAGAATTGAATCTTTATCACAGTAATAAGTTGAAAATAGAACTATTAATTTCAATGTCACAATACGTTGACGATTTTTTATGACTTGATAGTTTATTAATGGCTTTTGTTCATGAGCCTCAAAATAAACTATATCTTTATACTTATAATAATATCTTTTATACTAATAGTTTCTCCCCTCACTTATTGGTATAAAAAATTCCACTGAGATAAATGACTTTTTGGGAGGAAACGATACGAATTTAACATACGTTATGCAATATACTCACTGTCTAAAAATGAGTTTTTTAGATTTTATTAGTTGAATTTATGATTCTAGTTTGTACTGATTGAATAGTTTTACGCACTGAAATTGAAGAAAAATTGTATAAATAATTTATGAGCTCATTAGGTAAATATTACGATAATTATTTGAGTTTCATATCATCTGACCTAAAACTAAGAGTTTCAACGCCTGTTCTTCTAGTCGAAACAGGCTGAACGGAATGAAAATATTTTATATGATTATTTTCTACGGAATTCTATTTATGATCACTCCTGAGTCGACAGCATGGTGTGTGAGTGCGTGGATCTTGCGGGTTCTACATAATAATTCAGCTGCGATGACAACGTAAACACATACGCTTTTTATGGTATATGTATCAATAACGTGACGCCTTTTATTGATTTTTCTAACTCTTAATCCATACAAGATTCTTATGTAGATTTTGAGATGGTGCAGATTCTCATAGGAAATCGATGCAGAAATTGGCAGGTTTATGACTCAGCCATAAGCGACCTTATCAAAAATAAAACTCTACCCAATTGAAGTCAGCCGAATCATACCTATTTAGAAAATTCCCGCTTCAATAAAAAAATCTACCATCTCAAAATCTCTTTTAATGGAAATATCTACCATGATATAATTACTACCAGAAAAAAACACCACCAAGGTGCATTTATGGATAAAACTCTACCGTTGGAAATCCCTACCATCAAGTTTAGAATGCATATTTTACAGACAATAAATTTATTTCTTATTAATTGGGAATTGTTCGGGAAAATTTAGGAATATGACTCAATTAATTAGGACTAATTAATTAATGAGCAACTAGCATTTGAGATGTTTAAACTAAAACAATTCATAACTTTCTTCCCAAATAGTTTACTGTTAGCTAACGAAAAAGTCGAGATAATTATATCTTCTAACATGCACACTAAACACTTGATCAATATTAAATATTTACCCATTAATTAATTAGTGCTGAATAATAAAATTATATTCCTAAATCTTCTCAAACAATTCCCAATTAATTAAAAATAAATTTATTGTCTGTCAAATAATCATTCTAAAGTTGATGGTAGGGATTTCAAACGGCTGGAATTTATTCATAAATGTAACTTAGTAGTGTTTTTTTTTCTGGTAGTGATTATATCATGGTAGATATTTTGAGATGGTAAATTTTTTTATTGGAGCGGGAATTTTCTAGGTAGGTATGATTCAGCTGACTTCAATTGGGTAGTTTTATTTTTGGTAGGGTCGCTTATGGCTGAGTCGTATACCTGTCGTAGAAATTTTATGGAAATCCATCCAAAAACGGTATGTAGAAACCCACATAAGAATCTGAGGTAGATTCCCATGGAAATTTCTTTGGTAGGGTACGACTTCATCCAGTTGATGAAAGCATAATGTTAATGAGGCTACAATTTTGATTTAGGCGTAAATAAAATTGTTTATTAGCAAAGTAATATAATTCCATATAATATAAGTATCGAAGCATGAAGAGTTAGTTAGAACTGAATTATATCTTATATTACAAGAAACACCTTAATGTATACTGATAACATTGTGTTAGATCAGATAAATATAAGTCGTATTTTTTTATAGATATTAATTGACTTTTGCTCATACGTGTTAGTAGATAACAAAAAATTTTAGTTACAAGTTGAACGTAAGCTCTTAAAATAACCATATCTTTCCAGTTAGAATGATTTATTAAGTTTTCTTTAATTATATCCTATAAAGAAGAAAACTAATTATGAGTAAAAAAGTTTGCTATTCTATTAATAGGTACACATAGATTGTCAGCTGCAGCAATAAAATTAGATTTGCATATACACCAAAAGCCAATGCAAACAGAGTCCTTGCGCATGCATTGATCATCTCTACAAGAATATCCATTCAAAGTAGGTAGACATGTAGAATCATTCGTTGCTATACTATTCGGCTGACAAACATATTTGACATTATTTGAACAAAATGAATGCTACGAATCGCTACACTTGAAATTACTTTTACAAGAATATAATAGGCGAGCTGTTGTGAAAATAGATTGAATTAATGATTCAAATTCATCGTAAAATATAAAATACTTTTAAAGCAAAGCGCATCTATTTAATTGTACTAACCTTCAATACACTAAGCGACGGAGACTGCTGTAAAATTATGTTTGTATTGACACCTCTTGTTCATACAATTAAATGAATCGGAAACGCATAGATTTTTATTTAAACAAATTCATGTAAGGTTGATACAAAAGACCATCTACTAGCTGCACAAGTATTGACGTTACAGGTACAATACCTACCTAAAGAACACCTTGAATTTTTGAATCCCCGGACAATCTGAATTTATATTACATGAGCGTTTTAATAAAACTTTGGAAAAACGAAAATAATAGTTATGCTTCAATTCCGTTCTTATTATCAAAGCTTAAATTTACCAAGAATGGATTTCTCACCAGACACGAGAGCAGGTGTCGTGTTGTATTGATATTTATTGTCAGTACACATCAAATTCGTAGAGACATATTGTATATGTTCTGTACATGCTGTTCTGAAAGTTGGCGCACAGATTGAGTTATTGATTGTGATGTGTTTATCAGGACAAGCGCATTTATTATTTTTTGAACATATCACAAATCTTGTCTCATTACAATTGGCATGTTTGTGACAAGTTTCGTTCAAATAAACTGGAATGAATAACATAAGTATCAGATTAAATCAATTATTAATTAAAGACTTGCATTATACAATATAGAAAGAAAATAGACATAAATGCAAAGATTTTAAGCAAGTGGCCCTGACAGCATAGTATATTGAAGTTATTCAGCAGCAAAAGAAAATATAAAACGAGTGAGTTGCAAATCAGTGCACAATGATTTCTGCTAAAGATGCAATTGTCAACAACCAATATTTATCAGTCGATTGGATCGGAAGTTGGTCGTATTGATTTCCACTGTGCACATGAAGATATTAAGTGCTAGTTGCCATTTGGTGGTGAGTTCAAGAATCGAATTAATCAATATACGGATACAAATCTAAGTGATAATAATATTTTAATGAACAATATAATATTTATGGTAAAAATAAAATAACAAGATAAAATCAATTCTCAATCTGAATTCATGAATTTGGTTAATGTATATCTGTGTGTACTGAAACGAAGTTGAGGTCAACCCCTCGCAATGAGAGGTCTATCAACCGTCCGTTACCCATTTTCTACTTTCGTAAGAAATGGGCCCGTGTCCCTTTCAGCCAGTATGCTAATTATTTGGTAATTGATCCTGTCTTACCCGGTTCGTAAGGATCAGACGACCGTGTGACCTTAAATTTATATATGCCAAGTGCATATAGAGGATCGGGATTAGTGGGGCCAATTTATATACGAAATGTATATAACAAATGAAGATAGTACGTCATTTGTATAATATACCACTGAATCCGATGTTAAATAATTAAATATTATACCCGGTTAATAAATAGTCACAATAATAGAATTATTATACTTAGCTGATGTAGATGTTGAATCAGGTTTTTATTCGTCCTTCTACCCATGGGTATAGTTCACTGTACGATAGAAAGAGATAGCTCGCCGATATATTAATGCAATTGTAACTGATGCGTTACAATTGTGGTGATAGACAATGGTAATTAGTACATCATTACCTATCAATTACTCTAATACTTAAACGGATGAAAGGATTAGAGGAGAAGGTCCTTAAACGGATGGAAGGAATAGGATAAGGTAGACCGATTGTACACTTATTCTAGCGTTATAACTAATGTTTATTAGAAAGAAAGATATAACTAATACATGATTGATAAAGAATTGATCATAATAGATAATCGATAATTAGGCACACAGGCCCTTTTATATACGATACACGGTGCTACTGCGCCGATATCTCAAGCATTCCCACTCCGGTACATCAGGTAGAGGAGATTAAATAATAATAACGTTGTACACAGATAATTACGGGTACACTTTCAGTTAACATAACGTAATTTACCCTATGTGACGACCTAGTATCATGAACCTATAACGAAGACCTCTAAATCTCGTTACAGTTCATATACATATGAATGTATGTATGTATGTATATGTGTATATACATATATATATTATTGTTTTTCGTATTAACGTTTCAACATTGAAAATACTCATATATAAATCATTATTATAGATTAATTAATGAAAAAGGACAGTATGATCCCAATAAATAAATCTAAATTCATAAAATCATAATTTCGTAAGGTTATTAAGAGTCTACTGTCTTTAGTCAATGATATATAGATTAAAAAACCATTTGTATACATATATTTGTCCTTAAAATTATTTTTAAAAGAAGACAATACAAATATATCTTAGTTTTGTCTTTGATACCTAAGACAAGTACTAGTGAGCCACTACTTGAACCAGTAGAGTTTCCTAAACAACGTTTATGTGGATCGTACAATAGTCAAAACGCATCAATATTTGCTGGATGAATCATACCGTAGCATCATCTTATGCAATTTATTTGACAAATGTCCATCTTCAATTTTCTTACGGTAGATTTAACCAAGGCTCGGAGTAGATGGATCTGATAAGTATAATTGCTGCAGAGCTCATCAGGTCTTTTTTAAATTTCATTTTCAAGACTTATAGAAGTCTGTAAAAATAGTTTCCAGCAAGACTTAATAGTAGCGGGGTTCTTTAATTGCGAACCACTTCAAGCTTATATGAAGTACGTGCAGCAAGTCCAGTAGTTATTTAAATTTAAAATGCCACAAGCAGAAAATATTATCACTCAATACAATCAAATCGAAAATCGAGTGGTAGTCAATTAATTGAATATACTAGCATTGAATAGACGGCTCACGAAGTAACGAATAGGATCGACATCCTCATATCTTAACCAATTATGCAGTAAGTTAGATTTGATTCATCTTAAAAGAGGATTTCGTCTTTAATAAGTTTTAATACAGATGTACTTAATCGTTCTTACGAAAGTATCTTGCCTCAGACTTGTTTAAAACTGATGATGCAGACATGCTGAAGACTAAATGTACTGACTTGCGTAAGACTTTTTTAAGAATGTTACTAGGGTAGTTATCTACAATCGATAGTCATTGCTTTTTTGGGGCATTCATGTCAAATTTACATAAACGCCTTCAAGATTATATTTCATTGTGTATATCTCATCTGTAGATCTTTGTTTCTGTTGCGTCAGTCTCAAAATCATTTTTTTCTCCAGTGACTTGAGATAGCCATTATTGCTTAAGTTTGTCTCAAATTCTGCGACATTTTGAAGAACTGCATCTTCATTGATTAATTAGCCATTTTGTGGAATAATAACACTCTTAATTATTGGTTAAGCATTTCTTCTAGTTATCAACAAAGATGCATTGATTTTTGGCAACAGCAAGAAAGTTAGATTTACACGCACACCTGTAATTACTGCAAAAAGAGTTTTCAACAACACATTGATCATTTCTCCAACAATGGCCATCTAAAATAGGCAAACATGTAGAATTATTGATTGCAATATTATTCGATTGACAAATACATTTGCCTCCCGTTGAACAATGTGAATGCCACAGATCACTGCACTCGAATTTGTTTTCACAGGAATACAGTGAGTTTGCTGAAAACATAAGAAAAATAAAATAAGTAAATACAAATTTTCGATGAATAATCAAAATAAAAATTTGAAAAACGATTAACCCAGCGGACCAGCCCAAAACTTTCTATTGTTTTCAGGCTCAAGGGAAAACATAATTGTCGATACATGTTCGAGGTCTTTGAGCGTGACAATACCATTTACGTACATTGGTATTTTTTAGCCGGTCTAGCTTAAAAAAAGTGACGGTTCGAATTTATTAACGAGAATTTGAAAAATCCGAAAAAAGTGTCAGAAACGGTGATTTTTCATAATTATTGACGATGATATTATTAAAACTATCGAACCGATTGCGATAATTTATACAGCGAACATCTAACATCATGAAGCCAGTATGAGTTTTGGTTCACATAAGGTAGTACAATATGCGCTATCCGAGAGAAATGAAATAACTGATCATTTTTTTTAAATTCCCGCTAAAAAAATTGAAAATTTTCAAAAATTCGGGAAGTTATTGGTTTCAGTCCGATTTCCGAAAATCGAATTTCTAAAAGATCTTGACGTTTTGAGGTTCTAAGAAACTATCCTGACTAATTTCACGATGATGTCCGATTGTATGTATGTACGTTCGTACGTAGGTAAATATCTATAACTTTTGGACGGATGAGCCGATTTTGATCATCAAGGTGTCATTCGACGCGGCTTGTAAATATCTTGAAGCTGAAAAAAAATTAAACGTGATCGGAATGGCTTGTTCAGAGATATTCCAAAAATAAACTTTTTTCAAAAATGTTTTTTTTGGATAACTTTTTATGCTCTCGATGGATTGATTCCAAAATCAACTGGGCTCTGAAGCCTCATAAGTCACGCCAAATGCTACCTTAAACATCAAAATTGGTCAATTCTTTCAGGAGAAACCGTTGTCGAAAGAATTAAAAAAAATAAAAATTTAGTATTTTGATAATTTCTCAAAAACGACTCGATAAATTGTCACGTAGCGATTCAAACGTGAATCGCTGCGCGCGCTTTTCCATCTCGCCGTGAGTTTAACAACACCTCCTAGCTCAAATTGAGCGCATTGATTTATTATAATTTATTATTATTTAAACATTTATATCATTTTTATTGGATTATTTTATTATGATTCAATTATTTATTTATTGATATTATTGTTCATAACATTTATATTTATATTTTGATAATTATTTTGAATTTTATTTACTTAATCAATATTTTCATTTCAGTCAGTAGCACACGTGTTGTAGAGCGTACATAAAAATATCGACCGAAGGGAGAGTAAGTCGATATAGTGGGGATAAAAATCGATATTTTTCTCCAGTCACGTGGTGCACTGAAATAATTATTATTTTATTGTTCAATGGATTAATAATCATTATGTTTATGTTTATGGATAGAAAATATTATTTAATTTATTATTACTATATAACTTAGGTCGTTTAATGATTTAAATATTTTATTTTAATTGATAATTTCGGGTCCGAGGTCATGAGAGGAGATAACACGTGAGTGATTACCCTCCCTCGGAAAAATCAAGGAGAATATAGTCAGAGAGGACCGGGAGTTTGTAAAGATAGGACGTGTTGTTGTCCGTGATTATTTTTGAGTAGATTGTTCTGGCCCAGGTGCCTTAGTAAAATAATTACATAGTATTGAAAATTCAAGAAGTAAATTATTATCTATCTATCACTGGTCCTTTAGTAGAGTTGATCGCGATATTTGTTGGATAAATAATTGAACCTGAGTTATATTGTTGTAATAAGTTGAATTTGTTCGGCGTACGTTTCATGTACGTATAGACGCGTCGAGCGAATTCCTTAGAGGATTAGACAAGGGTAGCAAGTGCGGCTCCTTGTCTTACACTAGTATTTTACATATTTTTTACAAGTATATTTGAGTATTTAATATTATTTCTCTGGGTAAAATTTATTTTATAATTTGATGGTATGCAACCCAGTGTTGCCAAATATATAGAGTACCCGCGTCTTTCTCTCCTCAGAGTAAATAATTTAAACTAAAAATTATTATTAGTTTATTTGTTTACAATCTATAGTAATTATATTAAGTAGAAATTTATAATTTGTAATTTGTTTCCCCAGTGGATAATTTAATAGTCAAATTTTCTCATTATTGTTTGGCTTGATTGAGCCTATTATTATGTAATAAAACTTTGTTATAAATACTTGGGTATTGTAATAATCTGTTGAATTTATTTAAATATATTTTGAATTAAATAATTTAGAAAAAGGTATCCGGTGACAGCCAATATTTATTTGTTTATTTCCTAGATATATTCAATAGTAATTATTCCTTATTATTATTTTTGTTCATAATATATTTATTTGGTTGTCATTCTGCTTGGTGCATACATTCTCGCTCAGAATTTTGTCCCGTGATCTCTCCCCTGAATATTTATTATTTTTGTCCGTTTTTGTAAAAACGGAATGGCGCCCTCGTGCACTAACCCAGCTTGAAGAGCTGGTCCAGGCACAATTTTACTTTATTTATAATTATTTATTATTTTGAGTTATATTTATTATTTTTATTTTTAATTTTTAATACACTCGGGTGACCACATACGATTCCAGGTTTGTTTCACGTCGCCGTCGTGAAAAGAAAAACGGTTTACGTTATAAAATCAATTTCAAAATCTAATCGGTTGTAGAACTCAATAAAACGCGTCAATTGCCACCTTGAACATCTCAATCGGTTTATTCGTTCGAGAGATATCGTTTGAGAAAAAATGGTATAAAACGTTTTTTTTTTTTTTTTTTTTTTAACAAAGACATACAAAAAAATTTTCGAGCTCCAGGAGCTCGAAATAGGCGGGAAGTTTTAGGGCTGGCCCGCAGGGTCAACCGACAGACCGATTTTTTTTTTATTTTCATCGTCGATATCCTCCGAACTCATTAACCAATTTCGATGTTTAAGGCAGCATTTGACGCAGTTATACTGCCTTTAACCCAAAAATATTATGAGATCAATCTGTTCTGTGATTTTTGAGTTTATTAGAAAAAATTCGTTGAGGTGGCATTCGAAGTGAGTCGAAGATAAAGCTTGAAAGGTTATTAGATTTTGAAATCAATCCATCAGGTATAATAAAAGTTATGCCAAACAAAATGTTTTAAAAAATTTTATTTTTGGGATCACTTAAAACGCATTGTGCCGATCAACATCAATTTCGTATATCACTTAAGAATTAATAAGTCGCATCGAATACCACCTTAAAGTTCTAAATTAGTTCATCTGTTCAAAAGCTATAAAATATTTATAAACGTACTCATGTGCGTACATGCCCATATACATATACTCGGACACTTCTTTGAAAATAGTCAGGATAGCTTCCTAGTACATTGAAACCTTGAAATCTATTCGAAACTCAATTTTCGGAAATACGAACAAAACCTATAACTTTGAAAATTACCAATTTTCTTCGCAGGGAGTTAAAAAATTTTCACATGTACACATGTCGAAAAGTTGTACTCACTTTCGGAACATTGATCAACAGCAACTGATGTTAAACCTGGTCTGCATTGGCACATATTATTCAAACAATGAAATGAATGATGAAGACATTGATCATCTTTCGTACAAAATCCATATAAAGTTGGTTCACAAGTTAGATTATAGGATGCGAAGAAGTGGGTCTTGCAGATACATATTTTGTCTGAAGAACATTTTGAATTTTGAATACTGCTACAATTTATATCTGCCAGGCACGGGCTTCCTAACACAACTTTGAGAAAATAGAGAAAAATTACTATATTTTATTGATTTTTTTCATTGTCTTTAGTAGCATTTTCCTGATCAATTTAGGCGACAAATGTCCTCCAGCAAGGAACTTATAGACTTTTTAAAGAAAACTTGAAGAAGATGCATTTTACAAGCATACTTGCCATATACTTCATCACTACTTGCTTTAGAATTTTCTAAAAAACTTACAGAATTTCGTCGAAATAGTCATCTGCAATCCATAGGCAATATGCGTACTGTATAATAACGTAAGGTCATAATTGCTGCAAAACTGCTTAAGAAATCGGTATTCTTTATCCAAATTACTCCAAACTCAAACAATGTACCTACAGCAAATCCAGGTATCCTCATTTACAGTTAAGTGCTTCAAATTAAAAATATTATCACTCGATAAAATTATATCAAACATGAAGTCAGGACACTTAATTCACTATACTGATGCTGAATAGACGGCTCAGAAAGTAACGAAGAGGGCAAACATATTCACGTATCTTAAACAATTTGGTAGCAAGCCTGATCTTATACATTTTAAGCAAGTATCTTGTCTCTATTATGTATTACTGCAGATTCACTCTACGTAACTTATGGAAGCATCTTGCCTCAGACTTTTTCAAAACTCATGATGCAGATTTGCTGAAGACTGACGATGCCACCTTACGTAAGAAGAATGCTACAAAGGATCGAAGCGTGCACTTACCGGGTACGGATCCATCATTTGACAGAATGATAGGTTTTGCAGGGTATTGACATTTATTCTGAATACACCTCAAATTACTGGGCTTACATTGTGCACTTTTTAAACAAGCTGCACCTAAGCTTGGTGCACAAGTTGTTTTGTTTATTGGTAAGTATTCATCTCTGCACCTACATTGATTTGAATCTGAGCACTCTGCAAATTCTATTTCATAACAATCTTCATGTGTATAACATTCTTCGAACAAATGAACTGAAATAAATAGCATAGAAATTCCATTGAATTATCATTTTGTCAATTGCTATGATTATTAAAAAAAAAAATTACATACTTGGAAAACATTTAGATCTTCGAAAGACATGATTAGGCTTACACTGGCATTTATCATCAATACACATTGCATTGTCTGTTGCACAAGGTTCATCAGTGAAACAATATGCGTTTAACTTTGGTACGCATGTATTATTATCTATTATATAGTCATTAGAATCGCATACACATTTTCCACTCTCAGAGCATTTGGAATGATTTATAAATCGTTTACAAAATGATTCGTCTTCACATTGAGTGCCCAAAAAAACTGCATTAAAGAGAAAAAAAAAATGATTACGATGTTTAATTGAGTTAACGAAATTCATTATAATTTTCAGGTTAAATTAAAAATAACACAACAATTAGTTGGTTGAAAAGTGGACTATTTTCGGTACATATGACTCAAAAAAAAGTTTCTAGTATGATTATACTCGTGCCGCAAGTCTTGGGTTATGGGACAAGTTTACGAAAATTAGTATCTGGGTGATTCCGTTCTAAGTGTAAGATTCAATTTCCTGTATTGTTTGTTCTCACAGGTCATTAATGAATAATCAAGTAATCAAATTTTTGTGTTAATTGGATAGTTATAAACATATTTTTTTCTATTGTATAATTTGCTTCTTAAAAAAAAACTCACAATATATTATTTAAATGTCAGTACCGTGTCATGACCATTTCTAAAATTTACTTATAAATTGTTCATTTTCTCGTCAAAATAAATGATTTAAACTAATTACCTCATAAGTTCTAATGTTTATGATCAAACTGAAAAAAAATTGAAACACTGTTTGTTTAATGTTTTAAGTTAACATTGACTTCCGGTTCAAAACTTTTGTCGTTAAATTTTAACGAATATTTAAATTTTAATTTGTGTGACTCGAGTGCCATTTACCTTGAGGTTTATAACATATCTAGTCAAACATCTTGAAAGTACGTCACCTGAGTAATATGTACAATCATTGAAAAAGTATGTCATAAAATGTCTTGTCGATACCGTGATATTGATAAACTTTATAAAATGTTAATTTTTTCTAAATAAAATATTAAATTCTTGTACTTAATACCAGTCTAAATTTTACAGTAAACGGATATTATCAATTAAATAACCAAACAATTACATTTTGTTCAGTCACGAGCTTGATCATTTTTGAATAGCTTCGTGTACTTTCACTACGTCCGGGAATTGCCGAACTCGCTACTGACTGCAAGTCAGAATAGTGCCGGGTCACTCGCTATCTGGGCCCGGTACATACAATTCCTAACTCATGGCCATATCAAGACGCCATGAGAACCTGCTACGAGCTGGCCAATCATATAATTCGTTTTATATTGGCCAGCCTATGAGAGACTTCGTTATTATCTACTTCCTGTTGGCGCGTTTTTAAGCCAATGGGAAAATTCGTCTCTTACGGCAAGGCTGCCTCGTCACCATCGAGCGGCAACGAAGAAGAAGACGCCTGCTCAAGCCATTAACTTCATCGTGGATTGATCGGTACAAACACAGCTATCCGCCTAACCGCTTCGTCAAGATAATTATTTCTTGTATTTTATAATTCAAACCGCTTTGTTAACTATCCTCAATATTTAATCAGTAAATTAAGGCTGCTACTTATTGAGAATAAATAAATTGTCATTCGCGTGTAATTATTATCTAAATTAATTTCCGTGAATTTAACCGCTATCGACCACGTGTCGAGTTTATTATACGCGTATCTTATTAGTTGCATTCGCTATCGCGTATATATTGAGCTGCATTCGCTATTAAGTAATTTTCTCACAGGTTTTTAGTGTACATATTGTTAATAAAACATCTAATTGATAATCTGTAATTTTTCTGTTAATCGTTAGTTATTGAATCAACCACACCTACATCAGAATTCTTTTGTGCATTCTCTCAATTTAACACATTTGTTATTTAAAATAAAACTTCGAGTACCGCGTATATCTGTACCATGTAACAGATTAATAAAAATAGTATATAGTTGTAATAATTGTAAAATTATTTTAATCATTTATTGTAATTTTTTTGCGAATAGAGATGGCACAAATACTTTGTACTAGAAAGTTATTTGATACAGATGACAATTAATATATTTAATGTTAATTAATTAATTTAATTTTTAGTAAATTCTAGAAATTTGATTATAGTCACTGTACATTATAAAGTTAATCGGTATAATTGTTATCAATTATCACTAATGTCTTGAATAATTATTAAAAAAGAATTCTAAAAGTGTTATAACGATATTTATAAATAAATTTAATAATTTTCTCAAACAATCTCTACCGAATTTATTCTATATAAGTACTATGGAACGCAAAATTTGAACTTCGTTTCTTGTACTCGACGCTTTAAAATTGTAGTGAAATCCTCTCAAATTTTTTTGTTTACAGTAAAATAGTTAAATAATATGCATGAAAAAATCGAAAAGTTTAATTTCAAAATTAAAAAATTTTCAATAAAAAAAACCACAGTTAGAGCAGAATTGGCTATCTACATTTACTATGCTCAAACGAAATGGGTTTCTTAAGAAGCATGCTTAAGGACAGTTATTAAGTAACTTGCTCAAGACGATGCTACTATTACAGTTCTGGACTAAGAAACTTGTTCATCCATCTCGCTCAAAGAATTTTTGAAGTGCTATTGCTACCAGGATACGTTATTGTCATTTTTAATGATAATTTACTTACCAAGTATGCATTGATTCTCAAACTGGACATGCTGTTTATTACATTGACATTCGTTATCTATACAAACAGCATTCTTGGTTGCGCACGTTTCGTCTTTCCAGCAAAATGCTCCTAATGGCGGTGCACAGTATGTGTCATTAATTCTGATATTATTTGGTCGACAAACACATTTTTTTGTTTCCGAACATTTAGCATGCCGTATTTCGCTGCAGTCTTCATCGCTGACACATGAACCATCCAACTTAGCTATATTTTAAACAAAATGTTTTCATATAATTTAAGTTAAAGTTTTATCATTGATAAAAATCACAATGTTAATTGATATAATTTTTTTTATGACTTTTGAATTGTAAATGCGCATCGAACGTGAATCAACAACCCCAGTTATATCATGATTGTAATGTCATGACGTTTCGTTAGCGCAATTAAGTTGAGCACCTCTATGCATTAACTTATCGAAGTTTAAGAGATGGAGCACTTAGAATCGTGAAATCATTTGTTAAACTGAATTTGCATAACATACAAGCATTATTATCAGGCTTTAAAAGAGTGAAATAAAATTTTTGAAAATTTTTCTAAGCCTACTCCAACACTTATAAAGAAAAAAAATTTTCATACAAAGAAAAATTTACGGGTTGTCAACTCTAAAACTAATAAATATTTACATTTTTCTCCGCAGACATAATCATTCCTTGACTTTTTTACTTTGCACGATGCATTTTCATCACAACACGGTTGCAGAAGATGATGATTGCACTGAAAAAGCATAAAAAGTCTTGTTAACACTTATTTTCGAAACATACGATTAAATAATTGAATTAATAATTACTATTTCATTATATTTAGCACACTGATTACTCCATGCGTAATTGCATTCAACTAGTTGATAGACACATAATGTTAGCAGAGCAGAGCTTATGCTAATCTTATACAACAAACTCATTTTAATATAATATTACACTATATATTTTGCGATATAGTAGAAATCAGCGGTTACAAAATGAAATACTCTTTTAGTTAATACTGTAGAAATAAAAATATTGGTGTTTACGATTAAACCTCAATTATACGTCAATAATTCATTAATCGTTAATCTTTAATGAGTTCACATTCATGAAAATCTATTATTTATATACTAGAAACCGACGCATAACCGTATTTATTTTATTGAAAGGTTCCGGTCAGTTCCTTTTTTGACAAAAAATCCCCTGGGGTATTTCACAGTGACTATCAGGCCATTTTAACTGATGTCGATTAATAAATACTAATGCCGGAAATTAAAATCATTGGAAAATCCGATTAAGTTAATTCAAATCACTCCACGGGAAAAAATAATTTCGATCTGGGAAGATTTATTAAGGAGGAGGGGGGGGGGGGATGGGCTAAAAATCGATTTTTTTTTATTTTTTTATAGCTACACATTTTAATCAAAGTCTTATCTTCATTTCAATCAGTTGATGCGTTCGAGAGATATCGTGGGAGAAAGAAATGCTAAAAACGGTTTTTTTCGAAACTAAATGTACGCAAGAGTATTTTCGAGCTCGAAGAGCTCGAAAATGTATCTACAACGATGTTTTCGAGCTCAAGGAGCTCGAAAACAGCGGCAAGTTTTAGGGCTAGCCCTCAGGGTTAACTGATAGACTTATTTTTTTTTTACTTTTTTAGCATCTAAAACTTTAAACGCATTTTCCTCAAAGCTTCTTTTTCGAAGTCCGTGAGCATTGCTATTTTAAAACTACATTACCAATTCATTTTAAACTCGGTACACACTTTCTACGTAAAAAAAATCTCCCCCCAATGTTGAGTTTTAGAATTTTTTTTACATCAATGGGGTTTCCCACCCCCAAAATGACGCAAATTTTCAGAAAAAAATGGTAGCTTTTATTTAAAATGATCACAAAAATCGAAAAATGAAGAAAAAAACAATCAGGAAAGGTTGGGGGGAGGCTTTAATAATGCTTCGATTAAATTTCAATGGTTTTTTTTTTTCAGATAATTTCCAGCTGAGATCCACTGCTCACCGCAAATCATCTTTTTTTAAAGACGTTTTGGGAAAAGCTCCATCACCGGCTTGTTTGTGGATACTATTACCTTAAGAAATTACCTTATGTTCTTAAGTATAAACTTAATAATGTTCAAACGGTTTTAATAATGTTGCTCAATCCATACGCCTAAAAAAAATCCTTAAAAAAGCGTTTTTCTTTCACGATTTAGTCCTTCCCTCCCCCCTTCCCTCCCTCTTGATGTAAGTATGTAGATCAAAAATTTATTATCGATATCAGAAGATTTCTGATAATTTTTGCAGATCATCAATGATTTTAGACCTATGATAATTTCTGAAGATCTCCAATGATCTTAAAACTTTGATGATTTTAGATTTATGCTGATCTCTCTCTCTTTCTCTCTCTATCTCTCTGTCTCCCTGCAGAAGGATCTACTTATCTCAGCAGAAGTTCGGAAATTGACAACCATATCAATGGAGATCTGTATACGTTTATGCAAATATACCCTTACGAAAAAATAAAGATGAACAATATAGGTAACAAACTTATGATAAACTAATGGTCTAGTATGTTTATACACTAATGCTAGAGTGCCATTTGTGCGGTTTGTGTCGTTACGTGGTTTCATATAATTATTGTGTTTACTTATCGATGGTATACTTCTATAAAAAAAAAATAATTGAATCCAATCCAATAAGCCAATAATTACTATTTGTACTGATGAATCGATGTTTATTTATTTTTTTATCGGTAAAAAATTATTTGCTATAAATGAGGCTTGAACCTAGATCCTTCTACATATCAGTTGTAGTTTGTACCAACTCTAATCATTCCCGATGGTGTTGCAAGATACACTAATCAGAGTAAATAAGATCGATAACACATACTTCTTAACACTAATGAATTTCCAATCGTGTTCAGTAGCGCTTATATTTTTCCACAAGGGTACGCAGATCAACATGTTACAAAGATCAATTTTACTTACGAGGACTATAGAGGTCACGGGAAATTTCTGATGAATTCCATGAATTTTCACAAATCTTCATTGATCGTTAAAAAAAATAACCTGGCATCTAAATTATTTTTACCTTGATCATGTTACCATAAAAAAATAATTACTTTCCGAATTTTTCAAAAATAGTTTATTTTAGTAGCAGATATTTGCAAAATGTATTGAATTACTCAAATTGAAACCGTACTAATTATAATTTTCAACTGAAATAATTTTCTGGCTAATAAATGCGCGATATCCTCTAAAAATCCGTTAATGAGGAAGTTGAATTGTGGTCCCACAGGATTTGAGAAAATTTCTGTAAAGATCTCATAGGGCTTCAGTAAGGATCCAGGAAAATTCTTTATGAGATCTGTTCTATTTTTTTGCCGAGTTTCCTCACGTCATCTACATCAAAATTTTTCTTACAACAAATAAGGGTTGACTCATCCCTTGAAATCGATGCATTTGGCCTAAGCTTTCTTGGAGAGGACAAATAGTAGCAATTCATTTAATTAAAAATTCGATTATTTCATATAATCTAAGCATTTATTCACATAATGATAAGAATAATAAGGTTCAAACGATCAAGTAATGAATGATAATTAATTAAATAATCACGTAGTAGCATTAAATTAATTACGATTTAATAAAATCAAAATAAATAAATATTGAATAGAATTTACACCTCATGAATGATTGATCATAAATCCATAATATTCAAAGTTTTTATGCTTGGGAATCGTATTTTTTTATTTATCGTTAATTGGTGTATGAGTGCGTTACCACCCAACGATAAAATCTAAAAATAGTTATCAAACAAATAACGGTCTATTTGACTGTTTTATTTCAGGATTTTATGATAAGCTTGCAACAAAAAATTTTCCATTAAATTCTCTCACTAAATAATACTCAGAAATCTTTCATACTCATTAGGATTGATTTTCACAAGTAAACGTCTTGGACATAACCAAATTTTCTTTTATCACACTATTTTTAAAAGTTCAATAAAATTTCTAAATTCAAAATTTGTGCATTCAATTGGGCAGCTTTGAATGTATTGATTAGAATTTAGAATAATATAGCAATATTAATACGTCCATCTGAAGATAGCTTTGAATAAATTTATTTTTGTAATTGATTCTCAACATTAGGAATTTTAGTAGATTTCATAGAAATCTATCTTTTGCATTTGTCCTCATGGTAGAATTTTCAAAGAATTTTGTCATAATCTATCATAGTTCATCGAGTAGGTTTCAACAATACCATTGGTTCAAAAGTTTATGCATATATATATATAATTCATTCACTCCGTGTTTACTTCAAAAACTTTGACACTGTACTGAAACATTTTTTATTCTTTGGGAAATGAACCCATAGATATTAATTAATTTTTTAAAATTTCTATCGACTTATATTCAAATTTCTCTAATTTCTCATGCAGATTCTAAAAACAGTAAGTGCTCAAGAACCTTATTAAATGTAATATTTGTTACATTTTCATTTTGTATTAAATTTTATGTTCTATGTGGAAATTCTGCTTCTAAGAATAAACCGAGCAGGATAATATAATCGTAAAAAGTATATCATCGCCCGTATGTCATCACTAAATGTGGGTTTTACGGATAATTATAAATACAACGTAGTTAAAAAACAATCAAATCATAAAAAATTATTAGTTTACTGCGTAATGTTTATTTCTAGATTTTGTTATTAGAATAAGTATTCAATTCTATTACTATTCAATTTTCTTAGTTTACAAAATTACATTATATAAAATTATTTCAAGATGTTAAAAAGCAATTTCATTTACAATTTAATCAAAATTTTAGCTTTGTTAACGTCATGTATCTGTAAAGTGAATGGAATCATTGGAGGGGCAAACAATCAATGCTACAAATTTAATGAAATAGTAATTATAAATCAGCGTCGTTAATTTAGTACTTTAGAAGTTCTATAGTAATGAATATTCATAAATTTATTTAGTGTAATCCTCACAATCTACAGACATGTTGTGATAAACATTTATCATGCAAATTTAAAGAATCAAGAAATAATTTCTACTGCGGAGAAAAAGGTATTTGATTGTTAATATTTCAGTAGACCTGCGCTTGAAAGTTTGAATGCATGCTCTTTTCAGTGGAAAAAGAAGGAAATTTTTTTTATGAGAAAATGAATGAAATTAATAAACGCATGCGCCGTTCTTCCCGTGAAGCAACGGAAAACGTTTGAAATTTCATGTGCAGACTCGGTAATTAATTAATGTAACGGGACCAAAGTCCACTTCCATTTTACGGGAGGCTGGTTCCGCGCTCTGTTTGGCATACACGCGTTCGGGCATCTCTATCCCCAACGAAGACGGTACTCCTAGTCCAAAAATATAATCGAGTGACGGCTAAAGGTGGACATTAACCAGAGCTATCTTACCACAGCCACCACTCCATACCTCTCTTGGACCAAGCACTACTACCATTTCAGGAAATAAAAAGGCTCTAGTCAAAGTGGGCTTAGAAAGGCCCACGGGGTACTAGTTCCTTGTACTGGTAATCAGGTTGATTCGAGACAAATGGTGAGATGCAATTTCTCCTCAATACCCTTAAAAGGGTTTCCTCCAAATAGAGAAAACAAATGTAATAATCCAAGTTGCGAACACGCTATTATCCACTTCAATCCCTGATGACTGTCTGCTCTCAGAGCTTTTGAGTGCTCTGATTATTCAAGCCAAATCAAAATTAAGAGTAGTTCAGGTCAATAAATGTTATAGACACTCTGAAGCTGAATAGGACATTCCAATCCCTTTGTTTGCCATCTTCGCTTTCGGCTCGGGAAAGCAATTACACATTTAGGTTAGAATATCCTGTTTTTCTCCCTTAGTATGTATTATACTATTAGATTCGAAATCTTGCACTATTATGACATATCAATTACTTCCAAAATACACCGTTTAATACCGGGAAAAACTTCAATGTAGCTACTGGTCTTATTTTACAGCCATTTTTGGGGTTGAATTAACCCCGATTATCTTAACACCGAAATACCGTTGACTCGTTGAATCATATTGTAGTATTTTATTAATGACAAAGTTTAAGCTTGAACTATATAAAAGTATTTTATGTCAAATGTAGCAAAACTGGAAGCTTTCTGCATTAGAAACGACGACTGTAACGGAATATTGCATGCTAAATGTTCAGTGGAAAGACAATGCGTTTGTAGAGAAAATAATATAGGAATAAATGAAACATACTGTGCGCCATCATTGGGAGCATTTTGTTGGAAGGATGAAAAATGTGCAACTTATAATGCCGTTTGTATTGACAGCCAATGTCAGTGCAAAGACAATTATTTTCGATCAAATGATCAATGCTTACCAAGTAAGTACGTCAGCATTCAAAATTAGTTCAAAGTTAAACTGAACTTTGAGTGCAATAGGATAATTGTGTAACATGAAATAAAACAAGACGATTTCAGACTAGGGTGAAGTTGGCTGACTGAGCAGTAGGCAAGAGCTAACATAACCCGCAGCATGAAATTGTATTGTTTTATCTCTTATCTCATATTATATTTATCATGATTGCCTGAATTGAAACTCGGTCTTAATCTCAGCTGCTAATCAAAAACAAGTCGATTTTTCATCAATGATGTGATCTATTATAAACGTAACCGTAAACTAAGATTGACAATCTATCATTAAACAGAAAGAAGTATATTCTTGTCAATACTTTTAAATCTTAATTACAAAATCATAATTGTCACAAACTTGAATGAAATCAGTGATCCAAAATTCCGAATAAATTAAAGACAAGTATCAGAGCTGAAAGCAAATGCAAACTGGCTTTCAAAGGGAAGAAATAATATTTGTTTCTCTTCAAGGGACGAAACTAGTTTATTTTTACCTACTAACTGAAGACATTTACAATTTTTGCATTTTATAATATTTATCCGTGACATTGAGCTGAAATTTTATCGTTTTGATACTGAAACTTTAACCCTAGTAGCATTCGTGAGAGAGCCTTACAGTAGTCTATCTTTGGCAAGTCTGACAAGGAAGACAAGATACTTGCTTAGGATGCATTAGCTCAGAGTTGCTGAAGGTTGCTCAAGGTACCTGAACATGGTCACTCTCTTCGTTACTGCGTAAGCTGCCCATACAGCATTAGTACAGTAAATTCATCGGCGCCTACTTGATGTTTGATATTATTTTATCAAGTAATAATGTTATTAATTTGTAGCATCTTAAAGTCAAATGAGGACTACCTGATCTACTATAGGTACTGGGTTTGAATAAAGAGTGACTCAGGGAAAAACAAAACCCCGATATCTGGAGTAATTTTGCAGCAACACTGACCTTAATTTGTTATATGATATGTATGTTGCTTAGAAATCGCTTCAAGCTGTTTACACATATTTTTGTAAGTCTTTAAAAAGAATCTTAAGCAAGATTTGATGAAAGTCACAGCAAGTATACTCATGAAATCCATCCTCGTCAAGTCTCGCTTAAATCTTCTATAAGAAACTTGCTGAATGAAATATGTCAAGTAACTTGCTTAAGGCAATGCTATCAAGGCCGGTCGACAATATAATGCTACTTGACGATACTTTCTCATTGACAAAAAATCATGCAATACTTATACTTCTCTAGTCATTGCATGCTATTAATGTATGGATAATTTTCAAATTTCACCCGCATCGACTCAATGAGATCCAATGCCACTTTACCCACCTAGAACATTCGCAAGAAAATTAGCGAAATAAAAATCGCGTTTTTGTCATCAGTGATGACAAAATGCTCTATTTCTTCCTCTTCATTTTCGATTCCATCTCAATTTAATAACATGTTTGTTACTGCAGTGATATTAGGTTCATACTGTACAAATCATACAGATTGTCAACAAGTCCAATTTTCAAAATGTTCTGAACTAAAAGTCTGTATCTGTTCATTCAATACAATGGCTATAAATAGAACAACCTGTGTACCTCTACTACGCGTACCGTGCCAAGTAAATGAACATTGCAAAGTCAAAAATTCAATATGTGTTGATAACGAATGTCAATGCAAGATTATAGCACTTACCCATAACGATAATGAATGCGCATTACGTAAGTTTTCGTTAAATATAAATTACTTTCGACGCTACAATGATTTTCGATTATAATTTGAATTTCATTTCGTTGTTTTGATAATGGACACCAATGAAAAATTATTAATATTTTTTCTTTATTATTGTAATGCAGCTCATTTAGATATGCCTTGTGATGATTCTCGTTTTTGTGCAATGTTTATCAACCATACAACTTGCTCCGATGATAATAAATGTATATGCGGCCCTAATAATTATGAAATAGAAAATAAATGCATGCCTGCATTCAGCGCGGAATGTTGGATTGATGACAAATGTGCAACAGATAATGCCATGTGCATTAATAATAAATGTCAATGTAAACCTCATTATATCTATCATGGACCTAAGTGTGTTCCAAGTACGTACCTTCATGGCCTATTATAGAAGTAATCATGAAGTTTCAAGATTTAATTGATAATTATGATACTTATTGCAGTTGCTTTACACGAAACATGTGAAATAAAGGCTGACTGCAGCGCAATAAGATTTGGAACATGTTCAAAATATGGAAAATGTACTTGTGAAGAAGCATACGTTAAAATTAACGAAATGACTTGTGCACCATCCGTAGGAGCAGCTTGTTCTGAAGAAATAAAATGTGTACCGGCTAATTTAATATGTCATAATAATAAGTGTCAATACTATTCAAGTACTTCAACTCTATCCAATGATACAAACGTGCGTGGTGAGTATCACTTTGACTACAAAGAAGTAGTTAATATTGATTATCCAGTGAGTTTTCATAAATTTCTCTCAATTCATAAAGTTACATTAGGAAGCTCATGTCAAGCAGATTCAGACTGTCTGGATATTCCATATTCGATATGTTCTGCTGATAAAATATGTATCTGTGATTCCAATACTATTGCTCTCAATTTATTAACTTGTGTGCCAACTGTTAATGGATTTTGTACGAATGATAATCAGTGCTATCTCGAATCGTTTTATTGTATCAATAATACGTGTCAATGCAAACCAAATTCCACACCAGTGTCTGCTCATCAATGTATTAAAAGTGTGTACAAATTAATCAACCATTTCATACTACGACCTTTAATCATTTGCTACTGAATTTAAATCGATTACTCATATCACAATCTTACAACAATCTTTCCCAAGCATGATCTTACTGAAAAATACTAACGAATATTCTTGGAAGATTCTAATTATCGTTTAATGTTCTAGTATGTTTGCACACTAATACTTTAGAATCGCTAGTGCATTTAGTTTTCTCAGTATTTTTACTGTCATAAGCGTATTGCTCTTATTTCTTGGCATCGATAATGTAACCTCCTAAAAAACATTGGATCTAACCATGTATACAAATACCTGTAGTTTGGTTTGTACAGATCAATTGATGCTTATTATTTTTTTATCGATGAAAAATTATTCGTCATAAGTGGAGCTCGAACACGGAATAGTTAGTATTATTTTAAAAGTATATACATTTATCATAGAAATCTTAATAATTTCAACAATTCAAATGATATTAATCGTGATGATTGAGCAATTTGAAAACTTTCACGGTATTTTTGTAGCTTCCACATAAAAAACGTTTGGATCCAACCAGATATGTCTGGATCTCGTTATATCTGTTTATATCCAAATACATCCAAATATTTGATCTTGCTAGATATAAGCATATATAAGCTTATATCCCAGCATATACAAGTATATATCGTTATATGTGCTCAGATCTAACTATATATAAGCAGATATAAAGATTTATATCCAAGCAGATAAACTTATATCCAAGCATATACAAGTAGGTATAGTTATATCTGCTCAGACCCAACTGTATGTATGTGGGTATATAGATGCAAAAATAATTCATATTCAAGCAGATATACGTATATCCAAGAATTTATGACTATATCCGAAAATGTGTGTATATATGTAGTCATATTTGATCAGATCCAATAATATTTAAATACAGGTAAGGCTCCTGAATCGTCAAACTGTCAGGGTTCTACTGCGAATAAGACATGAAATACAAAGTTATTTTCTTATCTAATTATACAAGCAGATATAAATATTTCCAAAAATAAATTATTACACATTAGTAGTATTATATTTGTTTACATCTAACTATATAGATTAAGGTTATAACGTATATCTACTCGGAAAATTCGCGACGGAGACGCGAATTCGTCAAATATACCGTATGCGGTCGCCCACGCGTAAAACAAATAATAATAAATGGATTTAATCCCTGATCTTTAAATGATAATAAATAATTTCTCTCAAATTGAAATAAATAATAAATTTTAAACAATAATTAAATGATAAATAATTAATACCTGATATGCCTGGACCAGCTCCTCAGGCTGGGTTAGTGCACGTAGGCGCCAGACCGTTTTCCCAAAACGGACAAAATTTATTCAGGGGGAAAATTACAAGGAAAATCCGAGCAAGTGACTCGCGACGAAGCGGAAAAATATTCGAGAAAATACAGCAGAAAATTAAATAAACAATAGAAAGATGTTGAATAGATAATAAACAATTATATATAAACAATAAATAATTAAAAGAAAAATAAAATGAAAATAGCGGGAAAAGATCCAAGGAAAAAAATAAGCATTAAATTTTCCCCTCGACAGCTGTTGGTTTCCGTCTTTTAATTATTTAAATAAAAATCAATATAAATAATACTATTTTACAATAATTAAGTCTTATTTAATTAACCACAGCAAACACTCGGTGGTTATAAAAGAACATACGATAACAATTGGTTAAGTATTTTGACCACTGGGGATACAATTTTGTCTGCAATTACCTCAACATCAAAACTTTTACTTAATACTCAAAATCAAAAATAATAATTTGTCTTAAGGTAATTAATTATAAAAATCATATATACATAAATAATCATTTCCGTTCAATTTTTGTGGTCATAAACAATAAATAATAGTAACAACAATATCCCTTTTTAAATTAATCTCCCACCACTCGTGAGAGAGAGAAAGATACGGTGTCAATTCTCACTCACACTCAAAATAATATAATAATTTTTCCCACACAATAATTGTTAATTTACTTTTAAAATAAAATAATGATTTCAGTGTAAAACAATAATTCAATAATTATTCCTGACCGCTGGGGTACATAAATCGAAATAATAATAATTATTTACTTTCCTTAAATAATATAAAATAGAAATAATAATATAAATAATAATGATAATAATTTACAATAATAATAACTCCAGTGAGATTCAAAAAAAGAAATATCTCAAATACTTTGAGTAAGTAAATACGGCATGAGATCAGACTTGAGGAATTTCCAAGTCATGCGTGTGTAGTATAGATATATATACTACCCGTATATATCTATATACGTACCGGCAACGTTTTACTGCGTTGCGTACGTTTTATGCAAATATATATAGGAATACAGAATATTTTCACCAATAAACCAAAATAATTGTTTAATAATAAGTAATAACTATTAGTTCATGTATCATCCAATCAATAATAATAGACATAAATCAATTAATTGCCTCACGTTGACCAACAACTACCGGGGAGGTTATCAGATAATAATATTTTACCCAGCGAATAGAAATACCAAGTACTTACTCAAATCAGCAAAATACTCGATTAAAATGATCAGCAACTAAATTCGAATTTTATTTTACTTATTATTATTCACCCAGTTAATATATTAATTTTTATTTATTAAATAATGAAAACCACGTCCGTGCACACTGGTTGCCCGTATCTTTCTAACTTAATTAGGTCAACCTCCACCTGTTGGTCGTCGCGTAAAGGGCAGCACCATCGCCCTTAATTATTGTAATAACTTTTGACATCCAATTTAAATTAAAAATATAAATTTTAAACATAAGTATTTGACACCCGGATGATACATGGTAAACTTCTTAAATATATGAACTATTTGTTCATATCCTCTATATGTTTATATATAAAATCATAAAATAAATACTAATTATTTCTAAACAATAAACATCAATTGACGTCATCCGTCGGATGACAAGTTAAACAAAATAATATGTTGCTAATTGTTGGGGCATAATATTACTCTGGTTTATGCATCCCAACTAAATCAAAATTATAAATAAATACTTAAATTAAACAAAAGTCGATCGCTTATAAATTAAATCATAAATTATAAATTATAAATAAAATCACACACGTGCTCTCTCATACCCTTCGCGCATGCGCGAGCACCGTGCACGGACTGCCATTATCCACGGCGAAATGGCGGAATGCCCGCGCAACGATTCAAATTCAAATATAAGATTAAAATATTTAACTTAAACTAATTAAATCTAAACAATTTGAATCGTTACGTGACACCCCCCCACCAGGCCGTGTTTTGCCCCTAAAATACGGGCGAGACTCCGCATTCCTTCCGCCGGTACAATCACCTGAAAACCTGTAATTCAATACTTATACCTGGATCTTTTGTACCGGGTATATAAATAAAATAATAATTCAAAAATCAAAAATCAAAAGAAAGTTAATGTCAACCAAAGAAACTCAAACGAGATATCAATCAACCTGTCACTCACCAACTTGCTCGAACCGTCGATGGACAAGGGTTAGGGGGTGAAAAGGAGGAGAAATAATTTCAAACAGCAAATATTCTCTCCTTCGTTGGCTTTACTGTCAGCTACATCATACACCGGGCATTTTAACCGTATATTGACAGGTTCCCAAAAGTTGGTGATATAATATTTTATAAAGGTGAGAAGAAAATGAATAAATAATAAACAAAAGAAAGATATATATATATGACTCGCGTCCTGGACGAATTCATTGGGCGTCATCGCTCTCCGGGAGACAACATACTGGGAGGGATTCCACGTCCATCTTGTCCCCATAGTAAAAGAGCGCTACTTCCGGGTATAAGGTCAACTCCGGGAAGGACGGGAAGGTCCACAGCTGCTCTTCATACGTGGTGGCGCAGTTCGGGCATCGTCCCTGCTCCATTCGAGCCGTACACACCATACATCGTCCCCGGAACGCCAGGCGGGCACGTCCGTGTGGACCGTAGCACTCCACGCCATCCACGAAACACAAGCACTCGTTGCAAAAAGGCCTTATTTCCCGGGGGAAATTTTCACATTTGCGGGCGGGGTGCCCCCGTTGGCCGCACCGCACACATCCAGGAGGTTGTCGAGCCGGCCCTTGGTTTAGTCTACGCCATTCCCCAAGCCTCTTGTTGAATAGTTCAACAATCCTGGCTTTCCACGTCGGCGTGCCCCATTTCAACCCCAAGATCCATATCTTCCCGGGCCCGTGCAGGTGATAGGTGTCTGCGGCCAAATTCGGATCCTGGATCCATTGGTGGTACAGCATTCCTATAGAGATGTAGTAATAATTATATCGATTCCCTTGGGGTAGTAATATAGTACAGCCGAGCGATAGCGATAGTGATAGATAGCCGTGGACAGTAATAGACAGTGATAGTCATCAACAGTGGACAGTGGTAGAGATAGATAATAGTCATAGATAGATATAGACACGCATAGATAGATCAAGTAGCAGCAATAGATAAAGGATTTAGCCATGCGATAACGTCAGCTTGTCTCTGACGGACATTTTCAGCTCTTTTGACTAATTTTAAAAATTTAACATGGCTACGACCAATATATTTGCCCTCGGGGGTCTCCATCTTAACGATAACTGGAGTTACCACCTTCGAGATGACAAATGGGCCCGCATAACGCGGTGCTAGCTTACCTACGACCTGCTCACTCTTTTTCGACAAGACGTGAGTAGGTTTATATACTTGATCGCCTATCTCAAACAAAATATTACGTCTTTTATCGTTATAATATGCCGCGTATCGTTCAGAAGATCGCCGAATACGTTGATTCACGATATCGCGTAATTCGATCATACGATCCATCCGTTGAATCCAACCACTGCGGTCAACGTTATCATCAACAACAATATTATCACCAGTAGTTCGATGATTGCGCATTGGACAGGGATCACGGCCCAAATTTAAATACGCGGGACTCACACCGAGTGAGTCATGTATCGCAGTATTATACGCGAACTGGAATTCGTGAATATTTACATCCCAGTCACGGTGGTCATCACCCAAGTAACTCATGATCATGGTTTTTAGATTACGGTTGACCCTTTCAACCGGGTTAGCTTGGGCATGATACGGGGGTGTGGTAGTATGTTGAATACCACATTCTTGAATGAGCTTAACAACGTCTTGATTCAAGTATTCGCGGCCATTATCTGTCCAGAACACACGCGGAACGCCCCAGCGGTTAATAACGAACTGTCGAAGACTTTTAGCAACAGTCTTCCCGTTTGCAGCTCGGACTGGTACGCACTCAATCCACCGCGTGTATAGGTCTTCAAACACGAGTAGATATGAATATCCCGCACGAGAACGCGTAAACGACATCGTATCAGCTGCTACGACTTCCCAAGGCTCACCTGGTATCCTTGGCGTCATGAAACCAATTGGTTTGCGCTGAACTGGTTTTGATTCGAGACATCGTTCACAACTATTGACATAATTCTGTATATCCCGAAACATTCCAGGCCAATAATACCTCGATATCGCCCGTGCGTATGTCTTCTGGACACCCAGGTGACCAGATTGTGGATGATCATGAACCTCCTGGAGTAATCGCTCTCGTCGATCAGCTGGTACGACTAATTTCCAGTCATTATCTTCTTCACCGAGGATCTGTCTCATGGAATCAGGCCGACGTCGATACAATCTACCATTTTCATAATGGTAGTCAGGTAGAGCCTCAGGATCAGATGACAACAAACGACACTTTTCTTCATACCATTCATCATTCCCAGCCTCACCCAGTGCGTTGACTTGACTCTCAGTAGGCTCTTGGTCCTCGTAGATACGCGAGAGGGCATCCGGGGCCTCGTTCTCTGCCCCTTTCCGATACTCGATCTTCATATCGTACTCAGATAACTCCATAGCCCACCGGGCTAATTTTCCCGTCGGATCTCGAGCGTTCATAAGCCACCGTAGGCTGGCATGATCAGTCACGACCGTGAATTTAAACCCTTCCAAATAATGTCTAAATTTACGCACGGCCCAAACTACCGCAAGACATTCCTTTTCAGTCGTACTGTAGTTTGCTTCGGCACTGTTCAATGCCTTACTCGCACACGCAATTAAATACTCACGATCGCCGTTACGTTGAACTAATACTGCACCGAGTCCACACTGACTAGCATCCGTATATAATGTAAACGGTAGCGTATAGTCAGGTGTTGACAATACTGGAGCTTCCGCGAGTGCTTTCTTAAGAGACTGGAAAGACTCTTCTTCAGCTTCAGTCCATCGCCAGGGTACATCTTTACGCGTCAAACGATATAATGGACCAGCTACGCACGCGACGTTTTTCAAATGGCGATGATACCAGTTTATCATCCCATTGAAACGACGTATTTGTTTAACATTTCTCGGCCGCGGGTAGTTCAAAATCGGTTCAGTTTTCTCAGGATCTGGCCTGAGTCCTTCTTTATCAAGTAAAAAGCCCAAAAATCGTACCTGTTGTTGGCAAAATTTACTTTTGTCAAAATTTAAAGTAAATCCAGCGCCTCGTAACCGACTCAACACGACTTCTAGCATCTCCAGATGCTTTTGGAAAGTCGGGGTTACGATGATTATGTCATCAAGATACGCAAATACAAACGGAGACAAATCAGGTGTGATTATTTTGTCCATCACACGCTGGAAACTCGCGGGAGCATTGCATAGTCCCATAGGCATACGTTTGTATTGAAAAAGACCGCGACCGGGGACCCAGAAAGCAGTATATTTACGACTATTTGGACTCATTAAGATCTGCCAAAACGCGGAGTTCATGTCAAGAGTCGTAATATAATGAGCATCACGGCATTTCTCAAGAATCTCGATCATATCCGGCGGTCGATACGTGTCTTTTTCGGTGACATTATTTATATCGCGAAAATCAACGCACATACGATAGGTTCCATCGGGCTTCTTCACCATTATAGGTTGACTGGACCATTCAGACGCTGGAGCAGGTTCAACGATGTCATCTTCGAGCATCTTATCAATGGCCTCGTGTAATGCCTGTAAAACGACTGGTGATCGACGATAAACTCGCTGTTTGATCGGTCGCTCGTCTTTGAGCCTAATCTCGTGCTCAACCAACGAGGTCAAACCCAAACCTGGTGGCATTAATTTACGTTGTAAGTCCAAGAACTCGCCCAACTGTTTCGTTTCATCTCCAGTGAGTTCATGTACAGCTGCGACGTCATCAAGTCGCGGATGAATTTCAGGCTCGAACGACAATTCATGCCAGATACCACCGCGTATCCGCCAATATCGGTTTCTCAGGTCTAACTCCATATTTACATATTGCATGAAATTAGTACCGATCAAATTTAAACTTCCCAACCGAGGAATATAATGAACCGGAAATATGACCTCTTCAACACCATCGAGCGTCATTTTTACGTTTACCACGCCTCCACTCACGTCAGTCGTTCGGTTTGCCATGCCAAAACGCGTCGGTCGAGCTTCAAACATGCATGGAAAACCATCGGCCATTAATTCTCTCGCGAAGTCCCCAAAAGCGGTCGTTTTAGCCCCAGTATCGATTATCGCGACCTTTTTACGATTACCAGCGCGGATAACGACCTGAGGTCGGGGTTTACCATGACGAAGACGCCAGAAATCATTATTTTCATCACCAGGTTGATTTATAAAGGACACAGGAACAACTGTTCGATCATCTACCGCGGTTAATTCATCAAGTGTGGCATCTTCTTCACACTTGGCCTCACACGGTGGATCAGAGACAGCGTGTATATCAGCCTGGACAACAATACGACGTAAACTCATCGAATCCTGCTCCCTGGTGACTATTTTTGGAGGGATTGATGAACGTCCAGCACCGCCACCCTCTACTGGCGGGCTGCTTCGTCGTTTTTTGGTAATTGAAATGCGTTGGAGCGACTGTCAACGTTACAGACACACGTAACAGCCGTCTTCCCAACCTTCCCACATCTCATGCAGACGTCCCGGCGTGGTTAATGGCAAAAGTAGGCCAAATGTTCTACTGAGCCACAATTGTGGCAGAATCGTGGGCGTGCGACTCGGCTTAGTCCCATTTGACCCGGATTACGCATGAAGGACTGATTACTGTTGTTATTGAACCCAAGAGGCGATCGATTACCCCCGGATGGATTCACTGGAACTCTCGGAGGGTTATTTATAGGTGGATTTGACACCCTCGGAGGTTGTTGCTGCTGTACTGGTGGGTTTCTGGGAATCGCACCGCGATTCTGCGCATTTAGGTTCTGCTGCTGATTCGCTGGTGGATTCTGGGGGTTTCCACGTTGATTGGCAGCCTTAATAGTTTCACCAGTGACCTGTTTTGTCGCTTGATCAGGTCCACCAGGTGTTATTGGTGCCAAGTTTCGCTCAGCAGCCCTCTGCTGGCGCGATCGACGTGATCGTCGCTTCTTTTTCGTCCCTGGGCTGGACTGAGAACCACTCGTCGAGTCCGAGTGTTCAACAGCTGTATCAACCGCGTGCATGACCGCTCTGTGGTCCCTTGGAGGTCGAATACCGGCAGAATACGAACATTCTTTAATGTTCGCTTCTTCCCTCGGCGGTGGTTGGCGATGATTCCTCGCTGCTTTCCATCTTTCCTCGACCTGGGACGCCTTTAGTAGCAATGACTGGTACGTGTCGAAGTCACCAAGTGGACAGTGGTCCCAGTAGGCAGGTAGCAACCCTTTTGTTGCCCGTCTGACTTGTGTACGCTCCGATGGTGGGTGTCTCAGTCGAGAATATAAATTCTGGAGACAGATTAAGTAATCACGGGCATTTTCCTTCAAGCCCTGATTACGTGCGCGAATATCGGCCCTGATTTCGCGTTGTCGACCGCCACTCTTGAACCAGGTCAAAAATTCGGACCTGAATGACTCCCAGTTAGACCATCGGTGGCAGTTTGCGCTAAACCAGACTTCAGCTTTGCCCTTGAAGACTTCTGGTAGCACGGCAAGACGATCGGCTCGACGAATTCCAGCGCTGCGCATCAGCACGACCAGGCGTCTCAAAAATTCATCACTAGTCATGGAACCATCACCAGAAAACGATAATTTCCAGTTCCTGGCAATGGCACCATGGTCACGAGCGACTCCACGCGACGAATGGCGTTTCTCGGTACCCGAACTCCTGTGTGAATGGTATTCCGATGACGATGACGAATAACTATCATCTGAATCCGATTCGCCCGACGAACTGGGATGATGTCGGTCGGAATCACGACCTCTGCGTGTGTTTTTGGGTGTCTCGAAATGAACGCGCGACGGTGGGGGATTGGGAAGACCTCCAGGCCCAGTGTCTTGCCGTCGCTGGTCATTGATACGGTCCTCCGGATGTGGTGCCAGTGGATTGGTCCTGGGATCATGTATACGAGTGCCTTGAGCGGTAAAAGGCCTCGTATTCTGTCCAGAACTTGCAGCAATGGTGACAGTGGGAATTACACTGATCTCCGGGAGCGATGCTGGTACCGTGGGACCACCATGGGGTGAAGACGCGCAGATTTGGTTATTTGTAGATAACCTCTCGATCATCTCGTACAGCTTCTGCTGCCCACGTTCCATCTTCTCCTCGAGCATGCGCAACCCCTGTACGAAGGTTGCCCCGGTGACGTATGCATCCATGCCATCGGGAAAATCTGGCAAGTTTTGGCCGACTGGAATCAATTCATCTTTCCAGAGGTCCCAAGGCGTATCCCAATCGCCATCCTCGCGTCGCAGCATCCGCCGAAAACGGTCCTGGATGACCTCGCTGGAACCCGCGGGGTTGACTTGCTGGAATAACAAATATCGACGAATTTCCGCGTCGGTCAGATTATTCACACGCGCGTCCAGATTGTGTGATACCTCGTCTTTACTTGAATCCCAGGGAATATTGGGAACCCCGAGAGCCCGTTTATGATATCGGTTTAACCGATCGCGTCTTTTGTTACGAGTTCCCGCGGTGGATAGTCCCAATCCGAATAATATTATCCGGATTTCCTCATCCGGTCGCGACAGCATCCACGTGAGTTCGGATTCTGGCACTGGGATAGAGGTGTCGTGTGATCCAACCTCCCTGGCCGTCCGTGACGCTCGTCCGCGCCCCCGGCCCCTATGCCCAGGGTCAGTCGCTTGGGCAAGGTGGGAGTTATCACCCACGATCTCTATCTCGCGGCCAGAACGATTCACTGGACCGTGCACGATCGTTGGAATCATATGTTGTTGAGGTGGCCCGCGACTATGCTTGAAAAGCCCGCGGAGACCCTCCTCATCTGTCTCGCTGATCGAGGACTCCCGATGCTCAGCATTATTTGCGGTTTCAGCCACACCCGCGTTTCCGATTCTGTCGGCCGCGTTATCGTTGTCATTTTTATGGGCCTCATCCCCCGAAGCACCACCGAGGACACGTACCGACGATATAAAATCGACAAACCGATCTGATTTTTCAGTTAAAATCTGTCTGAACTTGTTCATTTTTGCCGTGTATATATGTATATAAATATAGTATTATAAATTTGTAAATATGTAAATATAATAAATTTGTAAATATATGAATATAATAAATGTATATAAATGTATATAGAAATCACTTATAGATTAAAATCAAATTTTCAGATTTATTTTTTTTTTTTTTCCGCTGCCGAATTGTATTTCAATTTTGCTCCTCCGTGGAACCTCGTAAGTTTTTATTTTTATTTATAAATTTATTAATTTAAATTTATTGACCCCCTGGCCCCACGTTGGGCGCCATATAACGTATATCTACTCGGAAAATTCGCGACGGAGACGCGAATTCGTCAAATATACCGTATGCGGTCGCCCACGCGTAAAACAAATAATAATAAATGGATTTAATCCCTGATCTTTAAATGATAATAAATAATTTCTCTCAAATTGAAATAAATAATAAATTTTAAACAATAATTAAATGATAAATAATTAATACCTGATATGCCTGGACCAGCTCCTCAGGCTGGGTTAGTGCACGTAGGCGCCAGACCGTTTTCCCAAAACGGACAAAATTTATTCAGGGGGAAAATTACAAGGAAAATCCGAGCAAGTGACTCGCGACGAAGCGGAAAAATATTCGAGAAAATACAGCAGAAAATTAAATAAACAATAGAAAGATGTTGAATAGATAATAAACAATTATATATAAACAATAAATAATTAAAAGAAAAATAAAATGAAAATAGCGGGAAAAGATCCAAGGAAAAAAAATAAGCATTAAATTTTCCCCTCGACAGCTGTTGGTTTCCGTCTTTTAATTATTTAAATAAAAATCAATATAAATAATACTATTTTACAATAATTAAGTCTTATTTAATTAACCACAGCAAACACTCGGTGGTTATAAAAGAACATACGATAACAATTGGTTAAGTATTTTGACCACTGGGGATACAATTTTGTCTGCAATTACCTCAACATCAAAACTTTTACTTAATACTCAAAATCAAAAATAATAATTTGTCTTAAGGTAATTAATTATAAAAATCATATATACATAAATAATCATTTCCGTTCAATTTTTGTGGTCATAAACAATAAATAATAGTAACAACAATATCCCTTTTTAAATTAATCTCCCACCACTCGTGAGAGAGAGAAAGATACGGTGTCAATTCTCACTCACACTCAAAATAATATAATAATTTTTCCCACACAATAATTGTTAATTTACTTTTAAAATAAAATAATGATTTCAGTGTAAAACAATAATTCAATAATTATTCCTGACCGCTGGGGTACATAAATCGAAATAATAATAATTATTTACTTTCCTTAAATAATATAAAATAGAAATAATAATATAAATAATAATGATAATAATTTACAATAATAATAACTCCAGTGAGATTCAAAAAGAAATATCTCAAATACTTTGAGTAAGTAAATACGGCATGAGATCAGACTTGAGGAATTTCCAAGTCATGCGTGTGTAGTATAGATATATATACTACCCGTATATATCTATATACGTACCGGCAACGTTTTACTGCGTTGCGTACGTTTTATGCAAATATATATAGGAATACAGAATATTTTCACCAATAAACCAAAATAATTGTTTAATAATAAGTAATAACTATTAGTTCATGTATCATCCAATCAATAATAATAGACATAAATCAATTAATTGCCTCACGTTGACCAACAACTACCGGGGGAGGTTATCAGATAATAATATTTTACCCAGCGAATAGAAATACCAAGTACTTACTCAAATCAGCAAAATACTCGATTAAAATGATCAGCAACTAAATTCGAATTTTATTTTACTTATTATTATTCACCCAGTTAATATATTAATTTTTATTTATTAAATAATGAAAACCACGTCCGTGCACACTGGTTGCCCGTATCTTTCTAACTTAATTAGGTCAACCTCCACCTGTTGGTCGTCGCGTAAAGGGCAGCACCATCGCCCTTAATTATTGTAATAACTTTTGACATCCAATTTAAATTAAAAATATAAATTTTAAACATAAGTATTTGACACCCGGATGATACATGGTAAACTTCTTAAATATATGAACTATTTGTTCATATCCTCTATATGTTTATATATAAAATCATAAAATAAATACTAATTATTTCTAAACAATAAACATCAATTGACGTCATCCGTCGGATGACAAGTTAAACAAAATAATATGTTGCTAATTGTTGGGGCATAATATTACTCTGGTTTATGCATCCCAACTAAATCAAAATTATAAATAAATACTTAAATTAAACAAAAGTCGATCGCTTATAAATTAAATCATAAATTATAAATTATAAATAAAATCACACACGTGCTCTCTCATACCCTTCGCGCATGCGCGAGCACCGTGCACGGACTGCCATTATCCACGGCGAAATGGCGGAATGCCCGCGCAACGATTCAAATTCAAATATAAGATTAAAATATTTAACTTAAACTAATTAAATCTAAACAATTTGAATCGTTACGTGACACCCCCCCACCAGGCCGTGTTTTGCCCCTAAAATACGGGCGAGACTCCGCATTCCTTCCGCCGGTACAATCACCTGAAAACCTGTAATTCAATACTTATACCTGGATCTTTTGTACCGGGTATATAAATAAAATAATAATTCAAAAATCAAAAATCAAAAGAAAGTTAATGTCAACCAAAGAAACTCAAACGAGATATCAATCAACCTGTCACTCACCAACTTGCTCGAACCGTCGATGGACAAGGGTTAGGGGGTGAAAAGGAGGAGAAATAATTTCAAACAGCAAATATTCTCTCCTTCGTTGGCTTTACTGTCAGCTACATCATACACCGGGCATTTTAACCGTATATTGACAGGTTCCCAAAAGTTGGTGATATAATATTTTATAAAGGTGAGAAGAAAATGAATAAATAATAAACAAAAGAAAGATATATATATATGACTCGCGTCCTGGACGAATTCATTGGGCGTCATCGCTCTCCGGGAGACAACATACTGGGAGGGATTCCACGTCCATCTTGTCCCCATAGTAAAAGAGCGCTACTTCCGGGTATAAGGTCAACTCCGGGAAGGACGGGAAGGTCCACAGCTGCTCTTCATACGTGGTGGCGCAGTTCGGGCATCGTCCCTGCTCCATTCGAGCCGTACACACCATACATCGTCCCCGGAACGCCAGGCGGGCACGTCCGTGTGGACCGTAGCACTCCACGCCATCCACGAAACACAAGCACTCGTTGCAAAAGGCCTTATTTCCCGGGGGAAATTTTCACATTTGCGGGCGGGGTGCCCCCGTTGGCCGCACCGCACACATCCAGGAGGTTGTCGAGCCGGCCCTTGGTTTAGTCTACGCCATTCCCCAAGCCTCTTGTTGAATAGTTCAACAATCCTGGCTTTCCACGTCGGCGTGCCCCATTTCAACCCCAAGATCCATATCTTCCCGGGCCCGTGCAGGTGATAGGTGTCTGCGGCCAAATTCGGATCCTGGATCCATTGGTGGTACAGCATTCCTATAGAGATGTAGTAATAATTATATCGATTCCCTTGGGGTAGTAATATAGTACAGCCGAGCGATAGCGATAGTGATAGATAGCCGTGGACAGTAATAGACAGTGATAGTCATCAACAGTGGACAGTGGTAGAGATAGATAATAGTCATAGATAGATATAGACACGCATAGATAGATCAAGTAGCAGCAATAGATAAAGGATTTAGCCATGCGATAACGTCAGCTTGTCTCTGACGGACATTTTCAGCTCTTTTGACTAATTTTAAAAATTTAACATGGCTACGACCAATATATTTGCCCTCGGGGGTCTCCATCTTAACGATAACTGGAGTTACCACCTTCGAGATGACAAATGGGCCCGCATAACGCGGTGCTAGCTTACCTACGACCTGCTCACTCTTTTTCGACAAGACGTGAGTAGGTTTATATACTTGATCGCCTATCTCAAACAAAATATTACGTCTTTTATCGTTATAATATGCCGCGTATCGTTCAGAAGATCGCCGAATACGTTGATTCACGATATCGCGTAATTCGATCATACGATCCATCCGTTGAATCCAACCACTGCGGTCAACGTTATCATCAACAACAATATTATCACCAGTAGTTCGATGATTGCGCATTGGACAGGGATCACGGCCCAAATTTAAATACGCGGGACTCACACCGAGTGAGTCATGTATCGCAGTATTATACGCGAACTGGAATTCGTGAATATTTACATCCCAGTCACGGTGGTCATCACCCAAGTAACTCATGATCATGGTTTTTAGATTACGGTTGACCCTTTCAACCGGGTTAGCTTGGGCATGATACGGGGGTGTGGTAGTATGTTGAATACCACATTCTTGAATGAGCTTAACAACGTCTTGATTCAAGTATTCGCGGCCATTATCTGTCCAGAACACACGCGGAACGCCCCAGCGGTTAATAACGAACTGTCGAAGACTTTTAGCAACAGTCTTCCCGTTTGCAGCTCGGACTGGTACGCACTCAATCCACCGCGTGTATAGGTCTTCAAACACGAGTAGATATGAATATCCCGCACGAGAACGCGTAAACGACATCGTATCAGCTGCTACGACTTCCCAAGGCTCACCTGGTATCCTTGGCGTCATGAAACCAATTGGTTTGCGCTGAACTGGTTTTGATTCGAGACATCGTTCACAACTATTGACATAATTCTGTATATCCCGAAACATTCCAGGCCAATAATACCTCGATATCGCCCGTGCGTATGTCTTCTGGACACCCAGGTGACCAGATTGTGGATGATCATGAACCTCCTGGAGTAATCGCTCTCGTCGATCAGCTGGTACGACTAATTTCCAGTCATTATCTTCTTCACCGAGGATCTGTCTCATGGAATCAGGCCGACGTCGATACAATCTACCATTTTCATAATGGTAGTCAGGTAGAGCCTCAGGATCAGATGACAACAAACGACACTTTTCTTCATACCATTCATCATTCCCAGCCTCACCCAGTGCGTTGACTTGACTCTCAGTAGGCTCTTGGTCCTCGTAGATACGCGAGAGGGCATCCGGGGCCTCGTTCTCTGCCCCTTTCCGATACTCGATCTTCATATCGTACTCAGATAACTCCATAGCCCACCGGGCTAATTTTCCCGTCGGATCTCGAGCGTTCATAAGCCACCGTAGGCTGGCATGATCAGTCACGACCGTGAATTTAAACCCTTCCAAATAATGTCTAAATTTACGCACGGCCCAAACTACCGCAAGACATTCCTTTTCAGTCGTACTGTAGTTTGCTTCGGCACTGTTCAATGCCTTACTCGCACACGCAATTAAATACTCACGATCGCCGTTACGTTGAACTAATACTGCACCGAGTCCACACTGACTAGCATCCGTATATAATGTAAACGGTAGCGTATAGTCAGGTGTTGACAATACTGGAGCTTCCGCGAGTGCTTTCTTAAGAGACTGGAAAGACTCTTCTTCAGCTTCAGTCCATCGCCAGGGTACATCTTTACGCGTCAAACGATATAATGGACCAGCTACGCACGCGACGTTTTTCAAATGGCGATGATACCAGTTTATCATCCCATTGAAACGACGTATTTGTTTAACATTTCTCGGCCGCGGGTAGTTCAAAATCGGTTCAGTTTTCTCAGGATCTGGCCTGAGTCCTTCTTTATCAAGTAAAAAGCCCAAAAATCGTACCTGTTGTTGGCAAAATTTACTTTTGTCAAAATTTAAAGTAAATCCAGCGCCTCGTAACCGACTCAACACGACTTCTAGCATCTCCAGATGCTTTTGGAAAGTCGGGGTTACGATGATTATGTCATCAAGATACGCAAATACAAACGGAGACAAATCAGGTGTGATTATTTTGTCCATCACACGCTGGAAACTCGCGGGAGCATTGCATAGTCCCATAGGCATACGTTTGTATTGAAAAAGACCGCGACCGGGGACCCAGAAAGCAGTATATTTACGACTATTTGGACTCATTAAGATCTGCCAAAACGCGGAGTTCATGTCAAGAGTCGTAATATAATGAGCATCACGGCATTTCTCAAGAATCTCGATCATATCCGGCGGTCGATACGTGTCTTTTTCGGTGACATTATTTATATCGCGAAAATCAACGCACATACGATAGGTTCCATCGGGCTTCTTCACCATTATAGGTTGACTGGACCATTCAGACGCTGGAGCAGGTTCAACGATGTCATCTTCGAGCATCTTATCAATGGCCTCGTGTAATGCCTGTAAAACGACTGGTGATCGACGATAAACTCGCTGTTTGATCGGTCGCTCGTCTTTGAGCCTAATCTCGTGCTCAACCAACGAGGTCAAACCCAAACCTGGTGGCATTAATTTACGTTGTAAGTCCAAGAACTCGCCCAACTGTTTCGTTTCATCTCCAGTGAGTTCATGTACAGCTGCGACGTCATCAAGTCGCGGATGAATTTCAGGCTCGAACGACAATTCATGCCAGATACCACCGCGTATCCGCCAATATCGGTTTCTCAGGTCTAACTCCATATTTACATATTGCATGAAATTAGTACCGATCAAATTTAAACTTCCCAACCGAGGAATATAATGAACCGGAAATATGACCTCTTCAACACCATCGAGCGTCATTTTTACGTTTACCACGCCTCCACTCACGTCAGTCGTTCGGTTTGCCATGCCAAAACGCGTCGGTCGAGCTTCAAACATGCATGGAAAACCATCGGCCATTAATTCTCTCGCGAAGTCCCCAAAAGCGGTCGTTTTAGCCCCAGTATCGATTATCGCGACCTTTTTACGATTACCAGCGCGGATAACGACCTGAGGTCGGGGTTTACCATGACGAAGACGCCAGAAATCATTATTTTCATCACCAGGTTGATTTATAAAGGACACAGGAACAACTGTTCGATCATCTACCGCGGTTAATTCATCAAGTGTGGCATCTTCTTCACACTTGGCCTCACACGGTGGATCAGAGACAGCGTGTATATCAGCCTGGACAACAATACGACGTAAACTCATCGAATCCTGCTCCCTGGTGACTATTTTTGGAGGGATTGATGAACGTCCAGCACCGCCACCCTCTACTGGCGGGCTGCTTCGTCGTTTTTTGGTAATTGAAATGCGTTGGAGCGACTGTCAACGTTACAGACACACGTAACAGCCGTCTTCCCAACCTTCCCACATCTCATGCAGACGTCCCGGCGTGGTTAATGGCAAAAGTAGGCCAAATGTTCTACTGAGCCACAATTGTGGCAGAATCGTGGGCGTGCGACTCGGCTTAGTCCCATTTGACCCGGATTACGCATGAAGGACTGATTACTGTTGTTATTGAACCCAAGAGGCGATCGATTACCCCCGGATGGATTCACTGGAACTCTCGGAGGGTTATTTATAGGTGGATTTGACACCCTCGGAGGTTGTTGCTGCTGTACTGGTGGGTTTCTGGGAATCGCACCGCGATTCTGCGCATTTAGGTTCTGCTGCTGATTCGCTGGTGGATTCTGGGGGTTTCCACGTTGATTGGCAGCCTTAATAGTTTCACCAGTGACCTGTTTTGTCGCTTGATCAGGTCCACCAGGTGTTATTGGTGCCAAGTTTCGCTCAGCAGCCCTCTGCTGGCGCGATCGACGTGATCGTCGCTTCTTTTTCGTCCCTGGGCTGGACTGAGAACCACTCGTCGAGTCCGAGTGTTCAACAGCTGTATCAACCGCGTGCATGACCGCTCTGTGGTCCCTTGGAGGTCGAATACCGGCAGAATACGAACATTCTTTAATGTTCGCTTCTTCCCTCGGCGGTGGTTGGCGATGATTCCTCGCTGCTTTCCATCTTTCCTCGACCTGGGACGCCTTTAGTAGCAATGACTGGTACGTGTCGAAGTCACCAAGTGGACAGTGGTCCCAGTAGGCAGGTAGCAACCCTTTTGTTGCCCGTCTGACTTGTGTACGCTCCGATGGTGGGTGTCTCAGTCGAGAATATAAATTCTGGAGACAGATTAAGTAATCACGGGCATTTTCCTTCAAGCCCTGATTACGTGCGCGAATATCGGCCCTGATTTCGCGTTGTCGACCGCCACTCTTGAACCAGGTCAAAAATTCGGACCTGAATGACTCCCAGTTAGACCATCGGTGGCAGTTTGCGCTAAACCAGACTTCAGCTTTGCCCTTGAAGACTTCTGGTAGCACGGCAAGACGATCGGCTCGACGAATTCCAGCGCTGCGCATCAGCACGACCAGGCGTCTCAAAAATTCATCACTAGTCATGGAACCATCACCAGAAAACGATAATTTCCAGTTCCTGGCAATGGCACCATGGTCACGAGCGACTCCACGCGACGAATGGCGTTTCTCGGTACCCGAACTCCTGTGTGAATGGTATTCCGATGACGATGACGAATAACTATCATCTGAATCCGATTCGCCCGACGAACTGGGATGATGTCGGTCGGAATCACGACCTCTGCGTGTGTTTTTGGGTGTCTCGAAATGAACGCGCGACGGTGGGGGATTGGGAAGACCTCCAGGCCCAGTGTCTTGCCGTCGCTGGTCATTGATACGGTCCTCCGGATGTGGTGCCAGTGGATTGGTCCTGGGATCATGTATACGAGTGCCTTGAGCGGTAAAAGGCCTCGTATTCTGTCCAGAACTTGCAGCAATGGTGACAGTGGGAATTACACTGATCTCCGGGAGCGATGCTGGTACCGTGGGACCACCATGGGGTGAAGACGCGCAGATTTGGTTATTTGTAGATAACCTCTCGATCATCTCGTACAGCTTCTGCTGCCCACGTTCCATCTTCTCCTCGAGCATGCGCAACCCCTGTACGAAGGTTGCCCCGGTGACGTATGCATCCATGCCATCGGGAAAATCTGGCAAGTTTTGGCCGACTGGAATCAATTCATCTTTCCAGAGGTCCCAAGGCGTATCCCAATCGCCATCCTCGCGTCGCAGCATCCGCCGAAAACGGTCCTGGATGACCTCGCTGGAACCCGCGGGGTTGACTTGCTGGAATAACAAATATCGACGAATTTCCGCGTCGGTCAGATTATTCACACGCGCGTCCAGATTGTGTGATACCTCGTCTTTACTTGAATCCCAGGGAATATTGGGAACCCCGAGAGCCCGTTTATGATATCGGTTTAACCGATCGCGTCTTTTGTTACGAGTTCCCGCGGTGGATAGTCCCAATCCGAATAATATTATCCGGATTTCCTCATCCGGTCGCGACAGCATCCACGTGAGTTCGGATTCTGGCACTGGGATAGAGGTGTCGTGTGATCCAACCTCCCTGGCCGTCCGTGACGCTCGTCCGCGCCCCCGGCCCCTATGCCCAGGGTCAGTCGCTTGGGCAAGGTGGGAGTTATCACCCACGATCTCTATCTCGCGGCCAGAACGATTCACTGGACCGTGCACGATCGTTGGAATCATATGTTGTTGAGGTGGCCCGCGACTATGCTTGAAAAGCCCGCGGAGACCCTCCTCATCTGTCTCGCTGATCGAGGACTCCCGATGCTCAGCATTATTTGCGGTTTCAGCCACACCCGCGTTTCCGATTCTGTCGGCCGCGTTATCGTTGTCATTTTTATGGGCCTCATCCCCCGAAGCACCACCGAGGACACGTACCGACGATATAAAATCGACAAACCGATCTGATTTTTCAGTTAAAATCTGTCTGAACTTGTTCATTTTTGCCGTGTATATATGTATATAAATATAGTATTATAAATTTGTAAATATGTAAATATAATAAATTTGTAAATATATGAATATAATAAATGTATATAAATGTATATAGAAATCACTTATAGATTAAAATCAAATTTTCAGATTTATTTTTTTTTTTTCCGCTGCCGAATTGTATTTCAATTTTGCTCCTCCGTGGAACCTCGTAAGTTTTTATTTTTATTTATAAATTTATTAATTTAAATTTATTGACCCCCTGGCCCCACGTTGGGCGCCATATAACGTATATCTACTCGGAAAATTCGCGACGGAGACGCGAATTCGTCAAATATACCGTATGCGGTCGCCCACGCGTAAAACAAATAATAATAAATGGATTTAATCCCTGATCTTTAAATGATAATAAATAATTTCTCTCAAATTGAAATAAATAATAAATTTTAAACAATAATTAAATGATAAATAATTAATACCTGATATGCCTGGACCAGCTCCTCAGGCTGGGTTAGTGCACGTAGGCGCCAGACCGTTTTCCCAAAACGGACAAAATTTATTCAGGGGGAAAATTACAAGGAAAATCCGAGCAAGTGACTCGCGACGAAGCGGAAAAATATTCGAGAAAATACAGCAGAAAATTAAATAAACAATAGAAAGATGTTGAATAGATAATAAACAATTATATATAAACAATAAATAATTAAAAGAAAAATAAAATGAAAATAGCGGGAAAAGATCCAAGGAAAAAAATAAGCATTAAATTTTCCCCTCGACAGCTGTTGGTTTCCGTCTTTTAATTATTTAAATAAAAATCAATATAAATAATACTATTTTACAATAATTAAGTCTTATTTAATTAACCACAGCAAACACTCGGTGGTTATAAAAGAACATACGATAACAATTGGTTAAGTATTTTGACCACTGGGGATACAATTTTGTCTGCAATTACCTCAACATCAAAACTTTTACTTAATACTCAAAATCAAAAATAATAATTTGTCTTAAGGTAATTAATTATAAAAATCATATATACATAAATAATCATTTCCGTTCAATTTTTGTGGTCATAAACAATAAATAATAGTAACAACAATATCCCTTTTTAAATTAATCTCCCACCACTCGTGAGAGAGAGAAAGATACGGTGTCAATTCTCACTCACACTCAAAATAATATAATAATTTTTCCCACACAATAATTGTTAATTTACTTTTAAAATAAAATAATGATTTCAGTGTAAAACAATAATTCAATAATTATTCCTGACCGCTGGGGTACATAAATCGAAATAATAATAATTATTTACTTTCCTTAAATAATATAAAATAGAAATAATAATATAAATAATAATGATAATAATTTACAATAATAATAACTCCAGTGAGATTCAAAAAAAGAAATATCTCAAATACTTTGAGTAAGTAAATACGGCATGAGATCAGACTTGAGGAATTTCCAAGTCATGCGTGTGTAGTATAGATATATATACTACCCGTATATATCTATATACGTACCGGCAACGTTTTACTGCGTTGCGTACGTTTTATGCAAATATATATAGGAATACAGAATATTTTCACCAATAAACCAAAATAATTGTTTAATAATAAGTAATAACTATTAGTTCATGTATCATCCAATCAATAATAATAGACATAAATCAATTAATTGCCTCACGTTGACCAACAACTACCGGGGGAGGTTATCAGATAATAATATTTTACCCAGCGAATAGAAATACCAAGTACTTACTCAAATCAGCAAAATACTCGATTAAAATGATCAGCAACTAAATTCGAATTTTATTTTACTTATTATTATTCACCCAGTTAATATATTAATTTTTATTTATTAAATAATGAAAACCACGTCCGTGCACACTGGTTGCCCGTATCTTTCTAACTTAATTAGGTCAACCTCCACCTGTTGGTCGTCGCGTAAAGGGCAGCACCATCGCCCTTAATTATTGTAATAACTTTTGACATCCAATTTAAATTAAAAATATAAATTTTAAACATAAGTATTTGACACCCGGATGATACATGGTAAACTTCTTAAATATATGAACTATTTGTTCATATCCTCTATATGTTTATATATAAAATCATAAAATAAATACTAATTATTTCTAAACAATAAACATCAATTGACGTCATCCGTCGGATGACAAGTTAAACAAAATAATATGTTGCTAATTGTTGGGGCATAATATTACTCTGGTTTATGCATCCCAACTAAATCAAAATTATAAATAAATACTTAAATTAAACAAAAGTCGATCGCTTATAAATTAAATCATAAATTATAAATTATAAATAAAATCACACACGTGCTCTCTCATACCCTTCGCGCATGCGCGAGCACCGTGCACGGACTGCCATTATCCACGGCGAAATGGCGGAATGCCCGCGCAACGATTCAAATTCAAATATAAGATTAAAATATTTAACTTAAACTAATTAAATCTAAACAATTTGAATCGTTACGTGACAAGGTGAATAAAATATATTTAGTCCCATGTAATAGATAGAAGTTTACGAAAATATTCATGATTTTTTTGATTATATGTAATTAAATATAATCGTGAATAATTGAATATAAAAGTATCAATGTTTCTAAAGTACTTATTTATTTTTTTTACTTAAATACCAATTGACTTTTGTTACATATGTAATACATTAAGTTCATTAAAAGCATTAAGAGGTAATAGCAATAAGATCCAAGATGTGAGTAGATATTGTTTTCAAAATGGTCTAAAGTATAATATATTTATACATGCATTCATTAGAATGTAGTGAAACTTCTTTAGATATGTGTACTTAAATCTATATAGTTTTTTTTAAAGATCGATATTTTCGCAGATCTGCTTGGATACACTGATATATTCATGGATATAATGAGAGTGTTTAGATCTCTTTTGATATTTTAAGATCTGTTTGGATATATTTAGATATAGTGAGATCTCTTTAGATATGGTCAGATCTGTTTGGACCCGCTTGGATCGCGTCAAAATTTGGATCCAAGCATATCTGACTTTTTGGATCCAATCATATATGCTTGAATCTAAACCTTTTTGATCGGGTTAATTGAAATTTATTTCTGTTAATAGAGCTGTAGACTCACTCCTTTGGCTAGTCATGATCACTATTGAAACAATAGTCAATATTAATCACTTCTAATGGTATTGCGAAATTCACTAGTCAGAGTAATAATGAAATGTAATAAGTATTTATTAATACTAATCAATTTTTGACAGTGTTCATCAGTGTCGACTAAATTTTTTTCCGTAGGGGAATGTAGTATCTATCGAAAAAATTTTGTTATCAGTGTTTTGACTAGCAAGAGATTGTTGCATAGGCAATATGCCTGCTTATAATTTTATTTTATTTTTTTTTTTACAGCACACTTGCTATATTACTGTGATGATAGCACGGAGTGTAGTGATTTGTGGCATTCACGATGTTCATATGATGGCAGATGTATTTGTAAGTTGAATAATATTGCAATAAATAATTCTACTTGTCTCCCTACGTTAGATGGATATTGTTGGAGAAATGATCAATGCATGCCTGAAAACTCTGTTTGCATCCACTATCGGTGTACGTGCAAATCTAACTTCATTGTTGTTGCCGGTAACATGTGTGTATCTCTTTGATCTAAAAAAAAAATATTAAAAATGAAATGTTGATTTATTCGTTATCGAGATAATCGTATTTGAATAGAATATTAAGATAGCGTCTTAAATTGTTTAGTATCAAGTTATGCATTCAAGAGTGCTGCAGTATATTAATATCACCTGCGACATTTCTAATTGTTAGTTGTAGATCAATTATTATGCGAAAATTCATCGAATCTTTGGTAATTTAATAAAAGTACATGATTTTAAAAGTTTAATAATGTAATTTCTATTTTGGTGAAATAAAGTTTGGAGAATGTTTAAAAATTTTAGATAATCTTATACAACTATTGTATACATAAATTTATAAAATCTTGTTGCATCTAAATTGCCATGTATGACAGTATACAGGTTTATATTCCCATAAATGTCCATATATGGGAATGCATAGACTATATGGTTTTACCAGGCTACGCAGAATTAATCTCTTTATGCATGACAATATAGCTATACATGCTTCATATATGACTATACATGCACTTATGAAGATATATGTAAATATCACATTTCAAAAGCATGGAAACGACGTCACATTTTGAAAAAAAAATTCCTACTCAGGCAGTTTTCAAGAAATCGACTCTTTTGGTAAGGCTTGAAGTCCTCACTAAAGTTACTCATAATGACAGAGATGTATTCCCAATGATTAAAAAGTTACAAGACTTCAAATTTCAAAAAATTTCCACAAAAAAACCATAGTTATTGACTATTATTACTCAAGCTATTGACTTTCTAGAAAAAATAGTCATACAAATTTTGTAGTGTGTTAAATACTCTACAAAAAATATTTAAAACTATTTACTATTTTCAACGTCATTGTTTATTTTATTTTTTTTTCTTTTTTCTTTTGAAGGGTTTTAGAATGAATTATTTAATTTCAATTTAATTTTCATCACAAATCAAGCTTTCGTAATTGTCCCTTTTTTTGGTATTATCTTGATCGAACTTAATCAATTTTTACGTAATTTTTTGATTCTGCGTATTGATCGAAACGCCAATAGTTTCCGATGGCCCAAAATCTCAGTCTTTACGACTAAAATAAAATTACTCTCATGAAAATGCATCTATGTTCCTCAGAGCAATTTTAATGAAGACTTCGAGTCCTACAAAACGAATCAATCTCTCAAAAACTGCCTAAGTAGAAATTAAAAAAAAAATGACATCTGGCAGCCAGAATGGAAGATAGATTCTTTGAAAGTTTTTAGCACTTCCCTGATTCTTCGCTACCTCGCTTTTAGTTTGAAACGAAGGCGACCCTTGTTAATTTTTACTAGGGTTGAACCAATTTTTGAAGGCCAGTTTTTCAATCTGAGATTCTTAATCTTCGATTTAAATATTGTTAGTATACTTATATATTTATAAATACATGTACAGGAAATACTAATCCAATGACATATTACTAAAATCTCGGATTGACAAACTAGTTTTGGGTAAGCTCGGTTATATTTAAAGACCGAGTTATTCATATAACAAAGTCTGCTCGATGTTCGCGTATACTCATATGCTAAAATACGAAAATATACATACATAATAAAATATATAGCAAGACGAGTTATAATCATAGGGTGCACAGGTAGGTTTGAAACGGCAAAAGGAGTAAACGAAATACTTTAAAAATATAAAATAACTGTGGAATTTCCAAGTTGTTTTGTTCACAATGAAATACGACGGATGAAATTGCATTATAATCGGAAATGCATAAGCTATATAAAATGGAAACCATACTTTCAATATTTTTTGATGCCATTCAAATTTTTAAGGCTATCAAGTTATTGGAAGAAATGGTCAAAACAGAAAGTTTAAGGTCACGTAGTGAAGATTATTAGACAAGCTGTCAGATTCTTTTTACAGAAATTGTCTATGAATATCAGTTTTGAAGTTTTACAAACTTTAACAGTGATTTAAAATTTATTTTTACGAAAAATCGTGAAAATTGAAAATAGCCGTAACTTCAAAACTATTCGGCTGACTCAGTCCACCTTGAACTTGATCAAGATAATCGCCTATAGAATGAGTGAAGGAAATTTTATTAAACTTTAATAATAACGGAGAGTGCTATCGTAATGACAAGACCAGTAATAATCATAGTTCGTAGAGGTCCATTTGAAACATTATTAGTAATAAAAGAAACATATTAGACGAACCTTCAGATACTTTTTGCGGGAATTTCCTAGGGGTATTAGTTTTAAAATTATGGGAACTTGAAAGTGGATCAAAACTCAATTTCTCAAAAAATCGTAGAAATTTTAAACAGCCATAACTTTTAAACTAATCAACCGATTAAACCCATCTTCAAACTCAACCGTGATAATTACACATAGAATAAGTGTGGGAAATTTCATCAGGATCCGATAAGAATTGTAGGCACAATCGTGCCCATAAAAATCAGTTCTATCATATATATACTACCCGATAAAAAACGTTTGGATCCAACCAGATATGTCTGGATCTCGTTATATCTGTTTATATCCAAATACATCCAAATATTTGATCTTGCTAGATATAAGCATATATAAGTATATCTGCTCAGATCTAATCATATATAAGCAGATATAGACATGTATTAAGATTGATATCCAAATAGATATACGCATATCCAAGCATATATAAATATATCTGCTCAAATCCAACTATATATAAGCACATATAAAAATTGATATCCATGCGGATATGCTTATATCCAAGCGTATACAAGTATATATAGTTGAATTCGCTCAGATCCAACCATATATAAGCAGATATAAAGATTTATGTCCAAGCAGGTATACTTATATCCAAGCATATACAAGTACATATAGTTATATCTGCTCATACCCAACTGTATGTATGTGGGTATATAGATGCAAAAATAATTCATATTCAAGCAGATATACGTATATCCAAGAATTTATGACTATATCCAAAAATGTTTGTCTATATGTAGTCATATTTAATCATATCCAATAATATTTAAATACAGGTAAGGCTCCTGAATCGTCAAACTGTCAGGGTTCTACTGCGAATAAGACATTAAATACAGATTTTTTCTTAATCTAATTATACACGAATATCTGAATAATGTACGGAAATTAAAAACTTTTATTCCAACAGATACAAATATTTCCGAAAATAAATTATTACGTATTGGTAGTATTACATATATCTGTTTACATTTAACTATATAGATTAAGGTAAATAAAATACATTTAGTCCCATGTAATCGATAGCAGCTTACGAAAATATTTATAATTTTTTTGATTATATGTAATTAAATATAATCGTAAATAATGAATATAAAAGTATCAATGTTTCTAAAGGATTCATCTATTTTTTTTACTTAAATATCAATTGACTGTTAACACATATTCTTTAGATATATGTGCTTAAATCTATATAGATTTCTTTAAAGATCGACATTTACGCAGATCTGCTTGGATACACTTATATATTCGTGGATATAGTGAGATCTGTTTGGATCTTTTTTAATATTTTAGGATCTGCTTGGGTATATTTAGATATAGTGAGATCTCTTTGGATATTGTCAGATCTGTTTGGATCCGCTTGGATCGCGCCAAAAATTTGGATCCAAGCATATCTGGCTGTTTGGATCCAATCATATATGCTTGGATCTAAACATTTTTATCAGGTATATATATCTATATATCTAGTGGTTAACGGTAAAAATTAATTATAGTAAAATAAATTATTCAAACTAACTAATAATGTTAAATAAATGTTTTATTTAACCAACGTAATTAACACAGTAAAAAGAAAGTATACTAAACGAAAAATGCTTGAATACGTGTGCGCAGTTCAGCGGTGTATCTTGTAATTGTCTAATGTCTCTACGAATGAAGTACAGACAGAATATGTAAAAATCGATGTTCGGCATAGATTGCTGAAATTCATCGATCGTAATTATTGTAGCAACGCTACATACATATATATACATTTAGCGACGATACTTTAGGTTTAGATTGCAATAATCACTGCCTAAGTTGCCAAATACCAAAGAGTGAAACGTTGTGAGTGATAATGAAAAGAGAAGAGATGGAAAAATGTATTTGTGATGATTAAGGCGTTTTGTCGAAGTATACGATAGCTGAGACTCCTCAGTTAGGTGTGTCTATCGTATACCCCACTTGATATACCGTGTTGAATGTTACATTTCGGAAAATGCTATATATGGAAACAGGCATAGGGATGAGGTATTGCGAGAGGCGCGAGTTGTAAATGCCATCTCACGGAGTGAAGCCAACCACCACATATGCCTACATATATACATTTTTCAATGAATGGTGTTTTTTTTAGTTCTACTCAACCAATTATAATAGGTTACGATAAAATTTCTTGAAAAATCGACCATCAGGACAAATACCATACCTAAACTTAAAAAAAAAATCTACCCAAAAATGTGTTATCGTCTCCGTGCTTTTTAAATGGGAAGACTTTAAAAATAGATCTCGACTTCTTGAAATTAAAATCAAGGGCTTGAATTTTCAAAAACATTTGTTATTCGTTGTATACAATAAATTTTTGATATAGGCTGAGAAACAAAAATACTCGAAAGAAAAAAACCCCGAAAACCCACATATGATTCCATGTGTTATGTTAGAATAAGTTTTTTTTTATTATTTTCAATAATTATTTAAAATAATTATTTCTGAGCTCCTCTTTCTAAAAGTGCGCAAAAACGCAAGATCAGCTTTCTTACCTTTTTATGCGATATATAATAGTGGAAGGATTTTTGCAATAAGTTTAAACAATAAAGAATAAACTGTCATCACCTTTCACCAATGATAATAATTATTAATTTTCCATCAATTGCAAGAGCAAGTTTATAAGAAGCCTTAGCACGATGGCCTAGGGCTTTTAGTTTATTTTTGACTTCTTGGACCACGTAACCGGCGTCAACAGTCCGTAATCTTTTTTCACAAATCTGTCTTCGTGGCAACAAGAGATTGTTGTTAATAAGAATATCTAGCTGATTGACTTTTTGTAAGATATAATTTTATCATTTATAAATCTTATAAATTAACAGAACTGTCAATTAACTTAGATGCTTGGCTAATAATTGACTATCGTATAGAGTGTAATTTGTTAATTACAATTGAAAAGATTCCGAATTTGTAATTCCATCTCGAGCTGAGTTATTGCGCATAAAACTCTTCGGGTGTGATAAGGACGCATCAAAAATATTTACAATTACATAATATTATAATAGAAGCCATTTTCATAGATATTGTGAGAAAGTTTCAGTGTACAAGTGAAGTTTGACCGGAATAATCGTAACAGACACATCAAGTAAAAATACAAAGATCATAGCTTGAAACTTGCGAGTTTCATTTGAGAGTAACACATAAGTTTACATTCTACAACCTCAGCCACGCCCATCCAACCAAATCCTTCAGGAGAAGGCAAAGTGAGCTGCAACATACTGGACGGATTTAATCTGCCGTGCAAAAAGAAAGATTCATCCAAAGATAGGTGAAAGATTTTCATTTCAATTCTTTCATAAAATACTTGGCTATTACAAGAGCACCAGTCTCTTCGAAGACGTTTGGCTTTTTTATTTTCGAAAAAAATCTCCATTAAATAAGGAATTAAAGCAAGAGATTTTCTTCATTGTATTCTTTATGGTCACCCGCTTTCTCCATATCGTTTGTCTAAATTTCGCTATCACTACCAAAGGGAAAAATTCCGGATAATTAATTCAAATTTCAGCGGTGGACATAACACATGGGTATTACAGTCAGAATAAACCATTGAGAAAATTGAAGACCAGTCAATCTTGAGGGGAAATCCCAATACTCTTATCTGTTATTAGACTCTGAGAGCTCAAAAACATAGCAATTGCACGATTCCGTCGATTCTCTTATGTGATCTATGTGGAAATTTCTCTTACACGAATCAGCAGTAGGAATATACAGAACACGATATATTTATCATCGTGTTAGTCTCAAACATGTGTTTGTAACGTTTATGAACGCTGAGCTATTAAAAAGCGATCAAATAATTGAAAAATATCGGACTATGATGACATCCATGTAATCAGCAGTTATATTTTTAGACTTATCAATCGTGAAAAAATTCATTTTATTCTTGCTAAATCCTCTCAGTTCACACAATACGTTATATAAAATTTTATAATAATGATATTAAACGATTTTTTTCACAACTTATGCCGATTTATTGCATTATTGACATTATTTATTTTTCAATTAAATGGAAGCAGTAAGACAACAAGAAATCAGTGTGCTGATTACCATAAAAAAGTAATTATAAATCAATAAAATAAACTTGATATTCTTTTGTTCAATATTTACAAATTTTTATAATCTTTTTTAGTGTCATTCTGATGATCAACGAGCCTGTTGTGATGACAATTCATTATGTAAATATCTCGAATCAAGAAACGATTTCTACTGCATAAGAAAAGGTATACTCTATCAAAAAATTTATGTGGCAATGCATGTCAACCCATACGAATTCATATAGGAAAGTGTGAACTTATGTTAGCTATAATAGGAGTTGTGGATTCATATAAGCATCCATAGAGGAAACCATAGGTATCTGGATTCTTATATGAGAAATCTGCATAGGAAATTATAGGTACCTGGATCCAAGAACAGAAATCTATGTTAGTAACCATATATATCTGAATCCCTATATGGAAAGTCTTTATAGAACACTGTAAGTATCGGGGCTCCCATGTAAGAACTTCATGTAAGAAACTAGGTACATGAATTCTCAGGAAGGAAATCCACGTAGGAAACTGTAGGTGGCTCGATTTCCATCTAGGAACTTGACATGGGTGAATGGCTTTTTTTGTAGGACATTCATATAAGAATCTAGATTTCCTATGGAATATTCCTATGGAAAACAATATGTGAATCTGTCTGTAAACTCTTTGTAAGAACCCACCTAGAAATCTAGGCTGAATTCCCATATGAATTTTTTGATAAGATAGGGTTGATATGCAAGTAGGAAATTATATTCCAAATATATAAAATTTCATACCAATGATAAAATTTTATTTAAATTCATGTTAATTTATTTTATTTCAAATATAGCGAAATTGGAAGACTTGTGTGCGAGCGACGACGAGTGTAGTGAAGTATTACATGCTAAATGTTCAACAGAAAAAAAATGTGTTTGTAGAGCAGATAATATAAAAATAAATAGCACAAGTTGCGCACCGTTGTTAGGAGCATTTTGTTGGAAAGACGAAAAATGTGCAACCAATGATACTGTTTGCTTTAGAAATCAATGTCAGTGCAAAGAAAGTCACATACGAATTGATAATCAATGCATAACAAGTAAGTAAATATCATTAACTTGCCAAATCTGATTTTATTCCTTGAGATCTAAGCAACTCCCAATCGAAACGTAGGAAATCAAACAAAATTGGGAGCTTCTTGTGTCGATGATGAAGGATGTAGCATGATGATGCATGCTAGATGTTCAACAGAAAGAAAATGCATTTGTAGAGTGAATAATGTCGGAATGAATGATACCTGTGTACCTTTGTTAAGAGCGTTTTGTTGGAGAAACGAAAAATGTGCAACTGATAATGCCGTTTGTAAAGACAGTAAATGTCAATGTAAAAACAATCATCTAGAATCTAACGATCAATGCATACCAAGTAAGTAAAGCAGCATTCAAAACTTTTTGAATGTGAAACATGCATTCCAATTCACTTTAAAAGATGTTATTTTCAAAAGAAAGATACGTTATAAGCTTCATTAAACTTCCTAAGCTGAACATGCATATAAGGAAAACATATGGCTTTGTAGAAAACATTTCACCCATAAAAATGAATCATACAACCAAGTATAACAGTTGGCCATGTATGCTCGACATATGATCCATTTATAACGGATATGTGAAGCATATATCAGACATATATGGCCATATATGTATCATTTTTTACGGAAACTCATGTATTTCTCTTCCTGCATAGATCACAAGGTCTATTGCGTTTATCTTTGGATTCGGCTATCGAGTACGATATGCATTGTGTTAAGCCTAATCGAAAGTACAGTACAAGAAAATGGTCCTTTTTCAGCGATGACTGATAATATCGTTATTCGCGTATATGTAACACTTTTTGTTATTAATGAGCGCCATTAATCAATCCTTCTCAATTTAACCTGACAACGATACCAATCTTTACTGTTTATCAGAATAAAAATTTCAAAGAACTTCCTTAGTAGTATTCTCAAAGTAGTGTTACGTAAATATAGGTCTTCAGTGTTTATCAAGTCTGCATTATCAATCTTAGACGAAGCTAAAGCAAGATACTTGCACAATATGCATTAATGGATAGAAACAATATTTGCCCTACAAGCCTCAACTCTTCATGTCTGGTCTTGTATGGGAATACTCCTGTTTTGAGTTATATCAGAATTAGATAGTTATTCTTTTTGGCTCAGTAGAAGACGGTTTACCGGAATGTCATTTACACTTTGATCAACCAGATTTGATTTCAGATTTGATATCAAACGATCTCCAAATTTATTTGTATATTTCATTCGCTACTCGAAAACATGGTTATCTTTGAATTTTTTTAACATTCCAGTGATATTAGGTTCATACTGTGAAAATGATACAGTGTGTAAACAAATTGAATTTGCAAAATGCTCTGAACTGAAAGTATGTATCTGTTCATTTAATACAATTGCTATGAATAGAACATCTTGTTTACCTCTACTAACCGTACCTTGTCGAGAGAATGACCACTGCAAAGTCAACAATTCGATCTGTTTTGATGGTGAATGTCAATGCAAGCCTAATTATACCTATGAAGAGTCAAAATGTGTTCCAAGTACATAAATTTGTTACTTCTAATGCAAGCAACCAATAATTAACTGTTATAGTTGAACATTAATGTTATTGATTCCAGTTTATTTGAATGGATATTGTCAAACTAATGAAAACTGTTCTAAAGTAGAATATGCAATGTGCTCAGAAAAATATAAATGTGTTTGCAAAGACACATATGTTACAATTAACAGAAGAACTTGTGCACCATCTTTAGGAGCAGCTTGCACACATGAATTTCACTGTAGACCGGCTAATTTATTATGTATTAACAACAAATGCCAATACGAGACAAATTCTTATTCTTTGTTTAAGTCTGCACGAGGTAAGTGTGAGCTTGAAAAATAAAATATAGTGAATTACGATCATTTTCCACTACTTGAACAAGGTCACTTGGGGCGCGCATGTTTAACGAACGAACATTGTGTGGATATTCCAAATTCAAGGTGTTCTAATGATGGCATATGTATCTGTAACTCTAATACTATTGCGCTTAATAAATTTACGTGTGTACCGATTTTACATGGATTATGTACTAATGATCATCAATGTTACCAGGAAATGTTCTATTGTTCGAATAATAAATGTCAATGTAAACCGAATTTTACAGCTGTGTCTGCTAATCAATGTACAAAAAGTAAGTATATTTTGAGTGACCCTATCAAAAAAATCCATGTAGAATTATGTAGAAATCCATAGACATTCATAAAGGAAAGTATGGAATTACATAAAAATCTATATGAACCAACATAGAAAAGTATAGATTTATATAGAAATCTATGTAGAAAAGTAAAGTTACGTCAATTCCTGTATAAGAAACTATGTATACCTGAATTCCTGTGAAGATGATCCACAGGAAACTGTGGAGACTTGTATTTTCCTATAGAAAATCTACATAAGAAACTTTACGTTCCTAGATTTTGATACGCAGACAATTGTAGTAACTGTTCCTTATACGTGTACAAAATATCAACTCATAAAGTTAAGGCAATAATTAGTAAATTTAGAAAAAGTTTCCATAACAATGGGAACAATTCTAATAATTAAGGCGATAGTTCTTATATCGTGTGGCAATTGAATTATGGTAATGATTACTATACTTACGAAAATAATTCCTATAGGCAAATCACTGTAGGTCTTATATTTGTATTGGAATGGTTTTTAGGCACATATGTGAAAAAATTCAAGACGTCGCGGTAACCGATCCCATACTATGTGTAAAATATTCCAATTACATTATGGTAATAGTTACCATAGATCTTTTTTTGTTTTTCTTTTTTTTTTTTGGGGGGGGAGAGGGAAAAAATTTTTCAGTGACACTGAGAAATTGAAAGTCACAGGTATTCGGTAGTGTAGGATTTCTATCTACCAAAGAACCTTATCTCTTTTGTCCCTAAACGTAAGCAGAGGCAGACCAGGCTGAAAACTGTTCGCTACTATAGTAAAAGTTGAAATTTCACTCCAAGTTTTTTCTGATTGAAGCATGGCCAGAATGACCGTGTCTGGAGTTGGTGGCGCGTCAAAATCTTTCCATGCTGTTTCTTTCTCTACTGCGTATCTATTACAACTGAAAAAAGCGTGCTTGGCACTATCGGCTTCAGTTCTACAGTAGACGCAGTACGGTGCCTTCCTGTGTTCTAGCCAGTGCAGGTATTTATCAAATTGGCTGTGTCTGGACTTGAACTGAGTTAGGAAATAATTCAACTCTCTATGCTTGTTCTCGAACCATTTACCCAGCAAAGGTATCAACCTCCATGTCAATCGACCTTGAGTTGAAGATGACCACCGACCTGTCTACTCTGTGATTATGTAAGACCTTTTGGTCTTGCGTAAGCCCACCTAATTTTTTTACTTTAATCGTTAAGCGCGTTCGGAGTAGCTTCTCAAAAAGATTACCAATTACGCCTAGCATACGAAGTGTCTGATATGACGATGACGTTATTAGTATACGCTTTAATAGTATTTGTAACGCGATAATGTAACCCGGGAATAGTATATTACAACCCAAGGCCAGAAAGTTGGATTTCCTGGCGCATGAGATATAGGAGCTGAAGCTTCTATATTCCATGTGTCAGGGTATCCAACATTTTGGCCGTGGCTTGTATTCTATTTTTCTTGATCTCCAACCAAAAGTACGGAAATACGGAAAGGTGGAGGGGGGGGGGGGAAGGGGCCTGCCCGACTTTTGTAAAGCCGAGACGTAGCCGAGATTTTGCTGGTCGGGGTGGGCTAAAAGAAAAAAATTTTAAAAATAGTTGACCCTTTAGGCCATCCGTGGAGCTTACACAGCGTTCTTCACTTTTTTAAAAATTTCAATGGTTTCAAGTCTCATAACCGTATCAAAATTATGTTAATTAATTAAAAAAAAATTAAAAACTAAATTAAAAAAGGGAAAACGTAGTCGTAATTTCGCTAAGATCTAGATTTAAAAAAAAGTTACTTGCAGTTGATGTCAATTGGAAGCTGATCGAAATTTGTAAAATAAATTTCAGTAAAATCTTCATGTCAATTTTATAATTCGAATTTTCAAATTTTATAGGCTAAAATTTATTCAACGAATTTCGTTTAACTTCTGATTGATATCAATCGCTAGTCATTTTTTTAAAATTGTATACCTCGGTGAAATTACGACGACGTTCTACTTTTTTCAATTAAGGTTTTAATTGTTACTTCCAAAAAGTAGCTTGTACTGTAATATTTGGACAAATTTAATTATTATTATTTTCGGCCCTAGTCTTTCGACCAATAGAACGGGATCACACCGAGTAATTATCTGGAAGGTTTGTTTGAAATGAATATGTTGAATATACGAATTAAACTACTATATATTATACAATCTACAATTTTTAAGATGTGAATACAATAAATTTGATATTAAAAATATGAGGTGGTTAGTCAGCCGACTCTAATTTACAATAAAATGGTTACGATAAAATTCGTTTTAAATACTTAGAGAGGACTATAGAATTCTGAATACAATAATTTCTTTTATAATATTTCCGTGTATTAGAAATGTTTCTATATGTTTTGGCATACATAAACTTAAAAATTACAGTACCTGAAGTTGTGAAGACTGGAGTATACTTTTGGTTTACACTGAGTTAACTATATTATTCGCGGTTACAATTTGTTTTGTTACTATTAAACACTAACAATATAAATAATAGAATAAAGTGTGAGAACACTTGTACCATTAAATCAAAATATAAAGTGTGAGAACACTTGCAAGTAAAAACTAGTACGGAACTAGTGTAAGTGTGAGAACACTTGTACTTGAATTTTCTCATCCTTCCTGATCCAGGACTGAGAACTGTGACTTAACTGAGAAATTGAGACACTGCCGTAAAAACTGCGAGATTGAGAGTGATTGATGTGTGTCAACACTTTTTATAATTTTCCGTCAGGTTCTAATTGGTGTATTGTTTGGGGGAAAACTGTGTCCAATCGGAACACAGTTCCTTGGGTCCGTTCCCTTTCCCTAGGATTTTCCGCTAGGGAAGTGGTAAAGGTACACCCCGATGCAGGCTTATGTGTGTGCGTATCCACACATACACCTACATGCACAATATTTTACGCATATTTTAATTTATTTATTATAATAGAAATTTATATCTTATTTTATAAATTTTCCTTTTGATAATTTTACTTTTATTTATTTATATGAATTCTACTTATTTAAATTTTATAAATTTACTTCTTTATTTATATAAAATTCTATATTTATTCGCATGAATCTTTTCTTATGTAAATTCTATTAATTGCTTTATTTATTTATGTGAAATTTCATATCTATTTTATAGTCTTTACTTCTTTAAATTTTAGTAATTTATTTAATTATTTATATAAAATTTTGTATTTATTCCTAAAATTTTATGTATTTGAATTTTATTAATTAGTTTAAAAGTATTATCGTTATTCTTACAATTTTTAGCTATTTGAATTTAATTTATATTTATATTTATTCTTAGTATTTTTATCTATTTGAATTTTAGTTTATATAAAATTTTATATTTATTCTTACTATTTTTATCTATTTGAGTTTAATTAATTAATTTAATTATTTATACGAACTTTTATCAGATATTTTGTTAGCTAAAAATTATTTTGAATAGTAATTTTTTTTGTATTAAATTCCCTTAATGACTATTTCGTCATTTAAAAACAATTTTGTCTATTTGTTCTATGATCCCGAGATGTCTCGTCGAAAGTGCACTCAAAAATGTAAGGACTTATAAGATTAGGTATTTTCGTTTATTTTATTTATTCAAAAATGAGTCACTGTTAAAATTTTATTTTTTTTCCTTTTTAAATATTTTAAATACGTCTCCGTTGATAATTTTTTTAAATTGCTTTTTAAAGAGAATAAACTTGGGCCTTTTCGCTATGGTGACCTGAGGGGTCATTAAAAATGCATTTGATTGTTTGCTCTAGTACTTTTTTACGTGCGTCGGAGCAAACAAGTTCACTAATCTTAAAATATTTTTACAACTAAAATGTCTTATCGCTCTAGAGTTATTAAAGAAAAATAAAATTTGGTCGCCACGTAATTTTAATAATAAAAAAAAATAAAATTTAATATAAAAAGTTCAGCGTCTAAACTGGACGTAACATAATTTTTTTTTTAATTAATTGATAAAATTTTCATATGGTTATAACAGGTGAAAGCCATTGAAATTTTTTAAAAAGCGGGAGGTACAGTCTGTGAATGCCCTTAATAACACTCAGTAGTATTAACTCTTAAAAATTATAGTAATTGTCACGATTTAAAATAATCAGTGTTGGTTATGTTGATACTATACATTTTATAGTGTATTATTTATCTGTGAGTATACGGACACAAGCGCGCTCGTGAATATAGCTACATGACTAAGGCAGAAAAAAAAGCGTAGTCCACCAGAGCGCGCTGTAATTGTGTAAGCCATAAAAATAGTTCTTTCTAAAGTGAAAGGCGGCCAGGAGGTCCGTACTTTCGGGTCGGGGATCAAGAAAAATATTTTGGAAGTCTATGAAATTTCATGAAATTATGTAGTTTTATCGAACAATAGAATTGTAAAAATATTTATAAAAACTAATTAGAAACCAATAAACCATACTTTTCATAAAATTTTACATAATTTAATGAAATTTTGCAACATTTCGTGTGAGGCAAAAACTTCAATTATGTAAAATTACACTAACTTTTAAAGAATTTTATAACATTTGATATCACTTCATATAATTTCATAAAAATATCTAAAATTGCATACCACTAAGTTCTTGGCATCTTCATAACAATTATGTAGAATTCTATAAATTTTGATGAAATTTTATGAAACGAAGTTTTGGCCTTTCAAGAGACTTCACAAAATTTTATGCAACAGTGCGAAATTTTATGGAATTTCATAGAATTACCTCATGGTTTCTGAAAAAATTTCTTAAGTTTTTTTCAAATTTTATAAACTATTATGAACTTCCGAAGAATTTTTATAAAAATATATAAAATTTTTTACCAATAACTGCTTGGGATATCAATAACATATATGAAAACTTTATAAATTTTTATAAAATTTTATCGAGTTATACATAATTTTATAAAAATATATATAATTGTATGAAATTTTTTGGAGCTGTAAAGTGAGCGAATGCGCAAAACGGATCTGGTTTAAGTGCGAAGTAATCTTAACAACTAAAAAATTACACAAATTATCATAATAAATAAATTAAATATTTATTGACACTATTCACACCTAAAACTGTGAGAAGATGATATGAAAAAGCGAATGCAATAAACCGTATATGGGATGGCGAATGCAACTAAGAACTATAATAAAGCAGAGCGGTTTCAGAGTACGAGGTTGTACTCTTGAATTCAGGAGCGAAAAAGACCCAGAGAAAATGTAGTTGGAGACGACGTGGCCGCTTGGTGGTGACGTGGAAGTCTCGATGTGTAAAACGAATTTCCTGAGTGGTCGGCTGGGAGCGGGGCTTTCATGCCAACTTGACTCGGCCATGAGCTAGAAATTGTATGTACCGGGCCCAGATAGCGAGTGACCCGGCACTATACTGACTATCAGTCAGTAGCGAGTTCGGCAACTCACGGCTGCAGCGGAAATGCACGAAGCTTTTCAAATTGTCTAAGCTCGTGACTGAACAGAAACTTAACAAAATTTCACAGAGTTTTACCAAATTTCATGAAATTTCATTTCATAAAATTTTGTGAAATTTCATCAAATTTTATAAAACTTCATGTAACTTTATGTAATTTAACGAAAAAATTTTTCCCGGGCAGCGCAGTTCTCAAAACCGGCGAAGTTCCAGTAATTGATTAAATTCCCATTTTACCAATCACTGGATCTTCAGACTATACCTGGCCCACAGATACCTCCGTTCAAGCTCGACGCGTGGCTAAGTGGTCACCAAACTATATAGCAACCATGCTCGATGCTGCTCAGTTGTTGCCTGAGCCACACGTGAACCAAACAGCTGCCTCTGCCGCCTGACTAATTTTTTCAAGAAAGTTACTATATGTAAGATACGTTAAAATTCAATGTAGCATGAAATTATTAATATTGAAATGATTCTCATATATATAGGAATAATGAGGATTTCTGTGGTAAAACATGTAGAAATTCACAGAAAAATCTACACTAGGTCCCCATCTGAATGCTCCCTTAGTGTGGATTCCCGGAGGTCGTATCGAAATATTTATATAGGAATCTATGACGGAATCCTATGGGAATTAATAAAGAAATCTATCAGAAAAAGCCATGTGAGAATCCACATGTGAATCAAAGTTCGATTATTACATGGATTCTTTTGATAGGGAATGAAATTGATATTAAAAGTTCTAAATACACAAGAATGAATTAAAGTAATTCTATTCATTTAATAATTTCATTCATCATTTTAATTTTTATAGCACATCTGTTGTATTCTTGTACTGATGATTCGGATTGTAGTGATCCGTGGCACTCATATTGTTCGAATGATGGCAAATGTGTTTGTACTTCAAAAAACATTGCCTCCGGTCGGTCAACATGCTTACCTCTTTTAGACGGATATTGCTGGAGAGATGATCAATGCATGGCCCAGAACTCATCCTGCATTGATTTTCGATGTGTATGCAAATCGGACTCTATTGCTGTCGCTGGAAATATGTGCCTATCTCTAGAGATTGATGAAAAATATGACTAATACAGAAAAAATTATAACTACTTTGATTTCGAAAGAACTAATAAATTTATTCTGATACAAAAGTAAGACACCCTTCTTATGTTTTGAATTTAAAAAAAAAATCTTATCGATAGCTTAGCGCTGGTGTCATTGTTCATATAAATTTTCAGTCTTGTTAGCTAATTATTGATTAAATAGTGATTATTAATTAATAAGTGCACTTTTTCCAGACCATTAATGAAAAATAATCAATAGAAGTAAATATTTAACATTGTAGAATGAAAGGGTTCCGCGCGTTTTCATCCCACGACGAAAAATCCTACGACAAAATATCTCCGACAAAATATCCTATGGACAAAATATCCCCTGACAAAAGATATCCCGACAAAATATCTCCGGAAATAATATCCCCGACAAAATTTAAATGTTTATTTGTATTACTCACAACTAATTTGGGTGCTTGTTTTTCAGGAAAATTGTGGGAATTTATAAATAATAAATAACTACCTTTTCAGAGTGCTAGTTTTTCAGGAAAATTGTGGAAATTTAATCGAAAGATAATTTGGTGGGGATATTATGGCCGGAGATATTTTGTCGGGGGATCTTTTGTCAGGGGATATTTTGCCCGTAGGATATTTTGTCGGAGAATATTTTGTCGGGGATTTTTTGTCGCGGGATGAAAACGCGCGTTACCGAATGAAAGTTGGTAAAAATAAAAGACGTCTGATCTAAAAAATGATTCGTTAACCTGCATACTGTCTTAGTGTTTTAGCTATTATAATAAATACGATCATCATTGGTAAGTAACTTTTTTGTCATACTCGCCCGAAACGTTTAATTTCCAAGCACTGGGTGGCGTCTGCGAAGGTGCTGATTTCCGGAGATCCTACTTTATCGTCAGAATTTGCGACTAAGAAGGCAAAATTCCCCTTGATAGTGTTTTCCCCTACAACTGGACGAAAATGAAATAAACTGTAGAGAAGAAAATCGCATCGTAGCTTCCCGGACGAAGATTTGAGTTAGTTTGTCAACCTACTTACTATTGAGTGATCGAACTTATTGACTCTCCACTTGCAGTTCATTGTGATAGAAACCAAATGTTATTAGAATAACAACGACGGTATGTCACTAATGAAATTCATTGCAGTATTTAAAAAATTCCATCAATAGTTAATTAATACTTTTCTGTAACTGACAGAAAATAAAAAATGATTAATGAACCCTCGAGTAATCGCTTACGCATGTATAAATTGCATGTAAATATATCATTTCTAAAGCTGAACATCTCTCGTTTCCGTAAACTCGTTGTAGCTTTAGGGTCTAGCCATACATAGCCATCACTATCGATGTCGTTTGAAAATTGATCTACATTATCGACTTTTAAAGATAGATCTTCAGGTGGGTAAACCCATTCAAATAGACCTTTTGGTAGCGACATACTTATAGCAGTAATATATAAATTATTTACATTGTAATGCATTAAATAGGATTCAGCTTTATTAGGATCAAAGCTGGATCCTATGAAAAGATTTTTCGCCGCTGAATTTGTATACTGAGATTTACCACCCTTGATACATTTTTCAATAGAAAGCATTATTTCAGGATCAGTAAGTAACTCGAGTTCAACATTAGCATATTTTAACATTCCATCAAAAGCGAGTCCTGGTGCCGTATAGTAATATAAACGATCTAAGCTGTAGGTAGTTATACATCTCTGAAATTTTTAAATATGTCAGCTAAAAGAAGGACATCTATCTTTAAATATAAATCTAAATATTTCCCTAAAGTTTTGATATCAAATTTATCCAAAACTAGTTAAGCAAGAGCATAATCATCATCAAATGGACCATCGTTTGATAATTTAGAATGAAATGAGTCTTGATCGGGCAACTGTTTGTCATTAAGTCTATCAATACTAGTTACGTACTCGTATGGGAATACACCCTTTCGAGTAACTAATTAAAATTTTTCCGGATTGCTGTGATGTTGTTGAGTAAACTGTTTATCACAAACATTTGGATTAGATGCTAATTTGTCAAGACTTGATGCCACAAACCTGAATGAATCTATAAAACGTAAGCAAACTCATGTATTTTCAACACATTTGGTGAAAGATATAGCTGTTTTTTGGTAATTGGTAATAGTGTACCTTTACTCTCGAAAACTGCTGATAATGATTTTATCATAAAATGGGAATCGTAACTAGGTAAATTATAAAATACTATTGGTATAGTGTGAGATTTTCTATAATTTATATCACAAGATAAGGGAGCTGGCCATCATCATTAATTGTTAAGTCATTTAGCCATTCAAACTGTAGGATTTGTTTAAGTGTCATAGGAAATTTAATGCCTGTATATTTTAGCACCTCACTATAATGAGGATTCACTGATGTTCTCTCAGGATGTCCAGTATTGGGAAGATGAATCACAGCAAGGACGCATCATACAAAACAGTACTTGTCATTTTTTTATGTTGAACACAGCTCGTTTCATCTGGATGTCTCGAGGAATCCTCAAAAATGTTGAATCCCCTCATTGCAGAGGCCTGTATTTCGCCTCAAATCTCCTCACCTCCACAGATGACACACCTCTTCTTATCTCTGCTCTCCCAATATAGCCCTCCCCTAAGTTTGTCTCCTAACCTAAGCCTTGCAACTCCACCTTATCTTTCCTCACTTCACCCTTTCTTAAGATACCCCGGCAACCCTTTCCCCTTTACAAATATATACTCTCTATAACTTTTTAATTTCATTATCTTATCCCACCTTTCGTTCTCCTATTTACGCCTCTCTAGCCTTATCAATTGCTTTGCCTTCATCCTACCTTTTCCATCTTTTCTCGACCTCCATCAAATCCCATCCCCTATCTTCAAAAAATTTCCTCCACTTTGCTTCCCATCCAGTATGACCTCTTCCTGCCTTAACCCTTTTCCTCATTACCAAACTAGCTTTCCTCTTTTCCTTTCCTCTATTCTTTTTTCAAATTTCCATGCCCTCATCCCTGCACGCTTTTCCAGCAAAACTCTTTGCAGCTCCTCTCTTACCAAATACCCTTCTACTCTTCTCGATACCCCTACCACCTATCTGAAATATCTATCCTTGCATTATTTCCACCTTTTTCCTTCTTTTTCAACCCCAAATTTCTACTCCATAACTAATCAATCACTGACCAAACTAGCTTGTGAAATAACCATATTCTTCTACCCCAATCCTTCCTAAACTTTTGATTTCCTATACCCCACACCTGTCCCAAAATCTTTGCTCCTTTCCTAACCTTCTCCTTTACGTATTCACTCTGATCCCCATTTGCCTTAATTATATACCCTAGATAATTATACCCGTCTACCTCCTCACTATCGTTACCCCGCCAATTCCAATAAATTTTCCTTTTCCTTCCACCCCTTAGTCTACATCTCATTATTTTCGTTTTTCCCGAGTTAAACTCCAACCCGCTTCTATTTCCATACCTTTCTAGCGTCCTAAGCATCGTTTTCATTTCATCCTTGTCTTTCGTCAGCAGCTTTATCATCCTTTAACCTTCTTACCATGTCCCTTACCTACTCTGAAGTGATATCACCCTCTTCCTCACTGAAGTATTCTCCTTCTATCTCATTATTCACTCTAATTCTCCTTACACCTACCCCTCTCAACGATCCTATAAAATGCGAGTCCCATTCTTTTATTTTTATACTTCCTTTCTTTACTTCCTCCCTTCGTTAACGACCCTCTAAATCTGGCTTTCTGTCCTCGCATTGTTTACCTGTTCCTCTCATTCCTCTTTCTCCTTTCTCTTTTTTTTCTGATATAACTTGTTATACTTCTCTTTCTATTTCCTCCTAAACCGATTTAAAAATATTTCAAGACACTTCTTTTTCTCTCTACACTCCTTATCCTACCACCCCGATACTCCTCTTTCCTAACTCTCACTTTCTCTGTTTCCTAAATAGCTCTTCAAACTTTTTCTTTTGATAATCTCCATTCTTCCTCTAAACTACCTCCTGTGCTCTTACACTTCCTAAACTCTTCCTCAAATTTCTGTGCACCCTCTTTCCTCCATACTCCTCTGCTTGTTCTATCCCTCGCCCTTACCTTTTTCTTCTCCTTCCCACCCTTCTTCGCCACTACACTCACCACCTCTGGCAAAGTGGTCTGATTCCGTCCTTACAACCACTCCCACCGCCGTGGAGTCGAGTACTTTGTAACTAAAATTTTTTGCTCTTTCAGAAACTTTTTTAATGCTTGTGCTATCACTTATACTGTTTGAAATTTTGCCAAAAAGCTGGACAGCAAATTTTTTAAACGGTTTTTTATGAAAAACAATTGTAATTTCCTTTTCCATAAAAAAGCCAAAAAACGCTTTTTTCTAGATGCTATTCCGGGTCGTTTAAGCCATCATACATATTTTTAGGAGACCTGTTACTATTTTTTGCAGGAAATCAACTTCTCGACTAGACTCAAAAAAATCACTGCGGCTATCAATATCGGATGACCAAACTTAATAAATCAAATAAAACTCGTCACTAAGAATGGATGACTGGATATGACTAGACTAATCATTAGGCCAGCTCAAGTAAATTGTAATAGGCTCTGGTTCTAGAGTAGGAAGCTCGCCAAGCGTCATCAGTCCACTACCTTACTGGTTTACTCTGGGTTGTAGCCAGAGCCTAAGTCTCTGAGCAATTGCTTGCTGGCCCTCTTATAGAAAAATTTTAATGACGTGGAACTGTTACGGCGTAACATGCGAAAATACGAAAATGATGTATAATAGAAAAAAAAAATAAAAATGAAATTCTTAAAAATTTTAAAAACTAAACATATCGAAGGTCAGATGAGTAGTCAGAACTTGTTGATGTAAACAAAAAAATACTATAATTCTCCCTTTTTTATTACTTATAAAGAAATAATAAACTAACTAACGAATTGAGCAATCAACTGAACCGTGATAAGCTCCCTAATGCTTGCAACCTAAACAGTACCATATTTTAATAATGCCACGCGAGGCTCCTCCGTTTTTTCTTAGAAGGCCAAGTGTCACCACCCTGATAACCTTTATATCTATGCGTCGTTGACTTTACATTTAATTCACCTAAACCCTCTGCAGTCTTTCTATTATCTTCTAATCCAAATAAATATTGAATTTTATTTAAATATTAAATAAATATTAACCAACTAAAACGCAATATCCCAACGTACCAATACGAAAACAAGATAACAACTCACCAACTAGCTACGCAGCATCGGACAACCCTAACATACCATGATAATGAATTAAATAATAATTCCTTAACCTCTAACAAAGAATAATCAATTTCATAACCACCTAGCTATAATAACAGGAGTAAAATTATAATCAATCGTAAATAAGGGAAGGTAGAATTCACGTTTAGATAAAAATCTATATACTAACTAACTAACCATCAGAGGCCGATCAAGAAACCTAACTCTTTCGCTTCACCCTTGTCTCACTAACACATACGTGAGCGCGTAACTTCTACCTTTAATAACTTACATAATAAATAAAATAATGATCAACCAAAGTTCTCACGACAATCCACTAGCGTCCCTTTACCGACGAGATTAATAATAATTGCAAATTATTATATATTTAAACCCAAAAACAGGCATAACTTCGAAACCACTAACGCTAGGGAAAAATAATCATAACCTATCGATAGATAAGGAAAAATAGATTATTAACTATTAAACTCTCAAATCTTAACCTTAACGGATAATGCGTAATTAACCATTTAAAATAAGCCTATCTGAAATCATGAGATTGCCTCTTTTTCTTCCATTGGTAGAATGAATACAACCTGCCTTCTCGCGCTCCCAAGGTTCTTCTGGTGACGTACCGTGTGACGTATCGCCTGACGTATTTTGTCACTTCTCTCTCTAACACATACAATTATATCGATAAATTGTAGGTTAAATAACTCGATAACTAATTAAAATATCGACTAACTAAACATCTCACAATAATCCAGAAAAATAACTTATCTAATTGAATCAATAATAATTCTAGATTATTTAATAATTACCCTGCAATAATTACAAATAAGTATAACATTGCAGCCAATAACAGTAGACAAGAATGACTACAATCAATTGAAAGCTAATAACGAAAGAATTAATAATCAATAATCATCTATACCTTAATCTTCATTAGTATTCGGTAATTAACCGTTTAACATAAGGCTCACCTAATAACATTGAGCTGGATCTAGAAGCTTCGTTCTAAGGCGTGGCGCATGACTCATATGATCACTTCTTTCTCTAACGCATATAACTATATCGCTAAATTCAACCTTAAATAACTCGATAAATACTTAAAATAATGAAAAACTAAAATTATCACCATAATCCTCTAACGCAGATCTATCTATGAACCTAATTATAATTTCCATTTATTGAATATTGTAATTGAAAGTAGGTGTAACTTTTAAACTGCTGACGATAGGAGGAAATAACTATAACCAATTGAAAGATAATGACAAAAGGATCAATAACCAATAACCACCTATACGATAAATCTAATTAATAACCCGTAATTAACAGACTAAAATAACTCCTATCCCATAGCATGGGGTCAGATATCTTTCTTCCACCCGTAACTCCTACCATCATCTTTTTTTTGAGTCTTTGTCATTGTTCTAGAGGTTTCGATCCGAGATCGTCACGTACGCCTTTTCTTACATCCCACCCCGCAAGTATTCGACTCTGCTCAATAACATTAGTTTTCGGTAACAAAATGAAATTTAGGTCGCGCGTGCAACCCCTCGCCTATGATTGGCGCCTATATAAACCGCCGCAAATCGGACCTCAATGCCCATTATTTATCAAGCTTTTGATTACGTATAAACTTATTATTCTAAAAAATTAAAATTTAATTTCTTTGTTCGAGTCGCTAATATTTAAATTCAGAATTTATACAATTTAAAGTGAATTATTCTAAATAAAATAATTTCGATTTTGAATTCTTTTGTTCAACAATACAAATAATTTAACTAATTAAATTATTTCTGTTGAATATTAGTACTGTTTTAAAATATTATTTTTCATATTTAAATAAATTTCATCAGTTTAAAAGTGTATATGCAGACAGATTGTCAATTACCCAGCATAAGTAAACTCCCTTTGCTCAGTTTTACATCAACAATTCTCAATATTCAAGAACCATAACCAATTATCAAGCCGCCTGACAACAATTTATTTCAAAGCAAAGTTCAACCAACAACAATTTATTTCGAAGTGAATTTCAATCTACAATCTGGTCTCCAACTCAGTCAAATATTGTATCCTGACATTTTATTACATTGAATAAACCAACTGTAAGTTAAATCAATTTTTCATTTATCTAGTGATAAGACACATCCATTCACCTCGTACATCCTATTTCCGTATATTGACATACTCGACACTAAATAGCGAGGTCCCCGCTACCCGAGTAAATGGCTTAAGTGCTTTGACTCAAAATTAAGGGACTGAATAACGTGTGTTCGTCATCCAGGACGTAACAGAACTAGCCCACTACCGTCTTCATTCGAATAGAATTCAATCTAGGGGGCATCTAACATGGCCCCGGGTAACTGAAGAGTACCAATTGAAATACACTTATCATGATAGATGGCTGTAAGATCAGTTAGATTTTCGCGCTTGATTTTCAAGTCGAACATAAAAGCACACTGTTACACTATTTGTGAGCAGTTATTGTAAATGTTTTTATTTATCAAGATGCAACTATTTCGAAGCAAAAGAAACATTAGATTTGCTATGCAATACAGCTAAGACCATTACAGGAGCTCAAAAATTTCATATAATTATTCGAAAAAGCGACGGAACTATAGTACGAACGTTTTTAATTATTTCCGTGTTTTTTTAAACATTTTATATCAACGATTGCTTAATGAACTAGAGTACTCTTTCGTTAATATAACTCCGTCACTTTTTCGAATAATCAAATGAAATTTTTGAGCTCCTGTAATAGTCTTAGCTGTATTGTATAGCAAATCTGATGTTTCTTTTGCATCGAAATAGTTGCTTCTCAATGAATAAAAATATTTATTATAACTACTCATAAATAGCATTAACTTTTAAATCCCTACTCAGAACAAAAAATTATCGAAATCAATTTATAATATGTAAGAAAAACAAGTGTATTGTAATGGGGTGGAATGCTTTAACATTCCGTTTAAATTTAATTTCGACTCGCGCCAAAAGATCCGGCCTCCTTCGTCGACAACTGCCACTCCGGAAGTCAGTATAGCCACTTATGCTCCTGGGTCGCTGTGGTCGAGTTCATTGACGCTTGGTTTTAGGGGTTTGCCAGCCTGAGTCAAGAGGGGTACGAGGCCCAGAGACGACGAGTGGTCGTTCTCTTGGCTCGCAGCAACCATCGTGGACGAACGCTTTTCCCGACTACCACTACTACTACGATAGCTGCTTCTGCCACTATCATTACTACTACTGACTACTACAGACGCCATTAAGGGTCAAGAGCTTATAAGCCCACGTGCCACGTGGAAGCTTATCAATTAAGTTTATTTTGTTTAATAATTTATTAGAATATTGGAGAATTGTTGTGGATTAGACCTGGATCTTGAGGATTTGGAGGACTTTTGGAGGATTGGAGGATCTGAAGGTTATTGGATTGGAGAGGAGGTTGGATCGTCGGAAGGAGTGAAATTAGTCGGAGTAAGTGGAGTCGTTAATAATTGTCGGGTTTAAATATTTATTTGTAAAGTGTTAGTTCTGAACTAAAGAGTCGTTATAATTAATTAATTTAGTCAGTCGAGTCAGTCAATTTAATAAATTCAGTCGAGTCAGTTTCATCCGTCATTATAATTATTGTTCATCATTTCATTTATAATTTGTAAAGCGACTTCGTTTGAATAAATGCCATACTTCTTTTTATATTTCAATTGAATACGTTTAGTTTATAAATTTAATAACAACCTTCCTGATAAGTTTAGCATAAGATCTCTCTCTTAATTTTAATACTGCGTGGTCCAGTACGGGGTTATCCTCGTCCTGAGATTACTGAGCATAGCTGGACAGCTACGTAAGACACCTTAAGTTTTACACATGAATGGGCCCTTGTTATATCAAGACCACTATCAATTGATAAAATAAGTGGACCCATTACAGTATAGAGTCAAAAATCGGTACTGATAGTGATTTATAGCTAAATAAAATTTTTTTTAATCTCCGAAAATCAAAAACAATAATTATGGAAGGCCCACTACTGGACTGAGCTTAAAAATTACAGAATGGATCGACGTTTAAGATTGAAAATTTTCAAGAAAATCGAGGGATACACACAGTTTTAAAAACACGTTTGAAAACTTAAAATTCCCAAATGTTCTATATTTTTTCCTGTAAAGGCCATCTAAAAACGAAAATTTTGAGAAAAAATCCATTGAATTTCGACAATTAATACGATTGTTATGATCAAAAAACCATTAGAAGAGCGGTTTTTTCTTGGAAATTCGATATTTTTTCAACCATTGATCAGAAAAATCTCTAAATTCACCAGGAATCCTCTTCAGAGCTCATCTTGTTCGCACTCAAGGGAGGCATCAGAGGATTATTTAGGCCAAATTTTGGGGCCCATAATCTCCATAATGATAAGTCCATAAAATTTATTATATAAAATAATGGAAGGTCAACAGCTGACGCACCTAGGATCCATATATACCCTAACGAATAAATAGTATATTTATCGAGACATGGTTTTAAACTTTTATACGAAATTTAATATAATTTCATAAGATGTTATGAAATTTTATATAATTTTTGAAGAACTAATAATTTTATAATATGATATATAATATATCGTGTTACAGATGTTAGAAGGGCATATAAACTTTTTTTTTCAGGGATTGTAATTATATTTTGCACGTATAACAGAAACAAACAAATTATTTCCAAAATCAAATTTTTAACTTCCCGCTAAGAAAATCGATGATTTTCAAAAAATTCGGGAAGTTATTGTTTTCACGCCAATTTGAAAAAAATCGAGTTTCCATCAGATATCGACGTTTTGAGGTCCTAAGAAGCTATTCTGACTATTTTCATGGTGACGTCCGGTGTCTGTATGCGTGTGTGTGTGTGTGTATGTATGTAAACTCTTTAGAACTTTTCAACCAATGTAGACTCGGAAATATTGGTGAATTACGAAAAAAATATTTTTTTTTTAGTCTTTATTGAGTCCTTAGAAAAAACCTATACGGTCGACTTCAAAATCTAATCAGCTTTAGAACTAAATAAAACGTGTCGATTGCCGCATTTGCCATCTCAATCGAATAATTCGAGAGTTATCGCAGGAAATAGAAATGGTAAAAAACGGTTTTTTGCAAATATCTTTAAAATTACCGAACCAAACGATTTCAAAATCTGATCAGCTTTAAATTTTATCAAAACGGGTCGATTGCCACTTCAAACAAAAATATCAAATCATTTGTCAATGAAATATCGTGGGAGAAAAAAATGGTAAAGAACGTTTTATAACAGGGCTATGCTGTTACTCTGGTCGTCCTTAATTTACCTTTTTATTAAGGGCGCCACTGGAAGTAATAACGGTCTCCCAGAACCGGATCTTAAATCGTCAGGGTCGGTGTAATGTTTTAATTGTAAGAGAAGGATGAGGAAGGATAATTTATAAATAATTTTATTATTTCCAATTAACAAATTAAACCTTTTATTTATTTAATCAACCTTTTTACCTTTTGACCTTATAAACCTTATACTTTATATACCTTTTATAAACCTTATAACCTTTATTATAAACCTTATATTTTATACCTTATAACTTTTATAAACCTTTATATAAACCTTATATTTCTATTAACCCGCGATAATTCACTTAAACCTAATTCAATTAATAACCCGCAATAATTTTCCTTATTAAAATTAGCCAAGTACCTTTGGCAATATTACACACACTCACACACACAATTGTTTGCCAACTACCTTTGGACTTTTATCACACACGCACACACTCTATTTGCCAACTACCTTTGGACTTTGATCACACACTCCCACACACTCTGTTAAAAATCGCTTCACCCTCACGATACTTAATAACTACAATTTTACCATTAAAACCTAACCCACTAATTTTAACATAATGTTTCACCCGAAATTTTAATAAATTAATTAATTTGAAGAGTGTAAATAATTATTAATTAATTTCTTATTTAATCTTAATTTTCCTTTATCAATTGATTCCTTTCACTTTTATCACCAGTTCGTTTTTCCCGTTCACCCAACGATCAATTGCCGCTAAGATCCGCCATCTTTTCTTTCCGCGCGGTCACTTTACTTTTACTCCAAACTCAGTTTCACCCGATACACTTTATATGATTTCTATATCACCTAATTCAGGTACTTTTAGTATCACAATAAATTAATCTTAATTTAATCAATTACTTTCTTTAACTATTTTCTTTAACTAATTATTCCCTTTAATTAATTAATTAATTTATCTTATTATCGATAATCTTGACCGCGAACTTTTCTCTTTTACTGAGACAATTTATTATTCATTATTTTTATGTTATGACCAAAAAGTAGCTTGTACTGTGATATTTGGACAAATTATTATTATTTTTATTTTCGGCCCTAGTCTTTCGACCAATAGACCGGGATCACACTGAGTTATTGTCTGGAAGGTTTGTTTGAAATGAAAGATGTTGAATATACGAATTAAACTACTATATATTATACAATTTACAATTTTGATGATGTGAATACAATGAATTTAATATTTAAAACATTAGGTGGCTAGTCAGCCGACTCTAATTTACAATAAAATGGTTGTGATAAAATTCGTTTTGAATACTAGAGAGGACTATAGAATTTTGAATACAAAAATTTCTTTTATAATATTTCCGTGTATTGGAAATGTTTCTATATGTTTTGGCATACATAAACTTGAAGATTACAGTACCTGAAGTTGTGAAGACTGGAGTATACTTTTGGTTTACACTGAGTTTACTTTATTATTCGCGGTTACAATTTGTTTCGTTACTATTAAACACTAACAATATAAATAATAGAATGAAGTGTGAGAACACTTGTACCATTAAATCAAAATATGAAGTGTGAGAACACTTGTACGTTTAAATAGAAAACAAAGTGTGAGAACACTTGCAAGTAAATACTAGCACGGAGCTAGTGTAAGTGTGAGAACACTTGTACTTGAATTTTCTCATCCTTACTGATCCAGGACTGAGAACTGTGACTTAACTGAGAAATTGAGACACTGCCGTAAAAACTGCGAGATTGAGAGTGATTGATGTGTGTCAACACTTTTTATAATTTTCCGTCAGGTCCTAATTGGTGTATTGTTTGGGGGAAAACTGTGTCCAATCGGAACATAGTTCTTTGGGTCCTTTCCCTTTCCCTAGGATTTTCCGCTAGGGAAGTGGTAAAGGGCACACCCCGATGCAGGCCTATGCGTGTACGTATCCACACATACACCCACATGCACAATATTTTATGTATAATAATATTTTAATTTATTTATTATAATAGAAATTTATATCTTATTTTATAAATTTTCCTTTTGATAAATTTACTTTTATTTATTTGTATGAATTTTACTTATTTAATTTTTATAAATTTACTTCTTTATTTATATAAAATTCTATATTTATTCGCATGAATCTTTTCTTATGTAAATTCTATTAATTGCTTTATTTATTTATGTAAAATTTCATATCTATTTTATAGTCTTTACTTCTTCAAAATTTTGTAATTTATTTAATCATTTATATGAATTTTTGTATTTATTCCTGAAATTTTATGTATTTGAATTTTATTAATTAGTTTAAAAGTTTTATATTTATTCTTACTATTTTTATCTATTTGAGTTTAATTAATTAATTTAATTATTTATACGAACTTTCATCAGATTTTTTGTTAGTTAAAAATTATTTTGAATAGTAAGTTTTTTTTTGTATTTAATTCCCTTAAGGACTATTTCGTCATTTAAAACAATTTTGTCTATTTGTTCTATGATCCCGAGATGTCTCGTTGAAAGTGCACTCAAAAATGTAAGGGCTTATAAGATTAGGTATTTTCGTTTATTTTATTTATTTAAAAATAAGTCACTGTTAAAATTTCATTTTTTTCCTTTTGAAATATTTCAAATACGTCTCCGTTGATAATTTTTTATTGCTTTCTAAAAAGAATAACCTTGGGCCTTTTCGCTATGGTGACCTGAGGGGTCATTAAAAATGCATTTGATTGTTTGCTCTAGTACCTTTTTACGTGCGTCAGAGGAAACAAGTTCACTAATCTTAAAATATTTTTACAACTAACATGTCTTATCGCTCTAGAATTATTAAAGAAAAATAAAATCTGGTCGCCACGTAATTTTAATAAAAAAATTTAATATAAAAAGTTCAGCGTCTAAGCTGGACGTAACATTTATAATTAATTTTATTTATTTTATTACTTAATTTACTTATAATTAATTAATTTTTATGACTAGCAGTGATGACTAGATTTTACGATTTCCGGTACGCGACCTACCTGGAAACTTCTAGAATATTTCCGGCGACCTGCCTGGAAATTTCTTACTACGCTATAGCTCCGGCTACCTGCCTGGAGTTTATTAATTAATTATTTTTTATAATTTAATTCCAGTTTAATTTATTTTACGAATAATTTATCGAGACGCGACGATATAAAATATAGGACCACGTATTTATTTAATTTTTCCGGCTTCCTGCCTGGAATAATTTAATAAAAATACCTTTACAGAATTTACTGCAACTCTTCCTTGTCGTGTTGTTTGTTTAGAATTTTCCTTGTCTCGTCTTGGTCTCGTTCTAGTCTCGTCCGGTAGTTTTCTGGTCTCGTCCAGGTACCTTTGTCTCGTCTCGTTCCAACTCCTGCTTCCTCGCTCTCACTCTAAGTCTTTATCGACGCCCGTACTCTCCTTCAACCTGCTATTCAGACGTAATCAGTATTGTTACCAAAAGGTACCGGCTACCTGCCTGGTATCTTGCAATAAGATTTTGAAATTTATCACTTGGTTCCACAATATAACTCAAGCTCTCGATTAATTATTTTACCTGATTTAAAATTCAGCGTCTAATTGTCGGCGTCTGGTATGGCGTCTTATGGTGGCGTCCCTTCAGCTGTTGAACTTCTACTCTAGACTCGACTAGGTCCGTTCAGTCCGGTCGTTCCGGTCACTAATGTCGTTTCACGTCCCGGTCCCAGTTTATAATTACTCTCTCCCCACTCGGCTGCGGCGTCTTTGGACTACTACTTAGTTCAAATTGGGGATGACGTCCAAGCAGTGGGAATTTTCACTTCCGGACGACAAGTCGTATTATAGGTTTTATTTTGACTAAACTTGAACGCGGTAAATTCAAATTTACCCCGTTACAGTTTTCTTCGAAAACAACTGCATACAAAAGTAATTTCGAGCTCGAAGAGCTCGAAACAGTATTTCTGACTACGTTTCATATGATCAAGATCGGACGAAGTATTAGTAAAAAATTTTTTTTCAATTTCTAAAATTTTTTGAAATTACATGTAATTTCATCAAATTATGTAATTTTATTGAACTATAAAATTGTAAAAATATTTTTAAAAATTAATTAGAAATCAAGAGCGAATTTTTATAAAATTTTACATTATTTAATAAAATTTTATACCATTTCGTGTAAGGCCAAAATTTCAATTATGTAGAATTACACGAAGTTTTATAGGATTTTATAATATTTCACAAGACTTATATAATTTTATAAAATTTGATAAACCCGTGAAAAATGAATCATACATGGCTATGCATGGCCGTATATGGCTCATACATGGAGCATATATGGCTATACATGAAGCATATATGGACATGCATGAAGCATGTATGGCCATGCATGAAGCATGTATGGCCATACAAACTTTTTTAATACAGTCATGCATGGCCATATACAGTCATACAAAACCATGTATGGCCATACATGGCCTTGTATGGTTCATATATGGCCATGTATGACTGTATTAAAAAAGTTGGTATGTCCATGAATGGTCATATATGCTCCATGTATGGCCATGTATGACCATATATGCTCCATGATGGCCATGTATGACCATATATGCTCCATGTATGGCCATGTATGACCATAGATGCTCCATGTATGGCCATGTATGATTCATTTTTCATACGTGGACATACAAACTTTTTAAATACAGTTATGCATGGCTATATACAGACATACATGGCCTTGTATGTATATATTTACATAAATTTTTATGAAATAATGTAATTGCATAAAATTTTATGAAATTTCATGAAAAAATCTTTGCCTGGGTCGTGAATTCCATGCCTGTGAATTTGTCCAAACTACCACCTACGATTCCTGATACACTGACTTATGGGCATCTTTCAGAGACTCAATATATGAACTAGGAATGTGAATATATATGCCAATAAGAATAGTTAGAGAACTTAGGGGCTTCTTAAAATAACGTGACCAATTTGAGCAGTCGAACCTCTAGCTGTCCCGTTACAGGTTTAATAAATAATCATTATGATATAAGGTAAAAGACCGAGTAGGCGTTCAGGGAACTAGTACCCGTTCCCTTCATGTATTTATGGATCTATATTTAGTAAGATTCAGTCAATTTCAATATAATAATCCATGAACGTTCTGGTGCTGGGTCTTTTACGTTACTATTGATATAATCATTATTTTGGTATTTATTACAATATTGATAAGCAATTGTTACAAATTCATGCCGAGCTAAACTTCGTCGTCATAAATACCCTGGAATGAACTAATTTTTATTTTAACGGTAGGGATGATCGATTTCGTTATGGGGTAAGCAAGTACCTTGGCGATAGTATAAAGTACATGAATAACCTGGACAATTACACTTATAGCCTTGTTGGGGATGGCACTAAAACAAAAACAAAAGAATTATATATCACAAATTTTTGTGCTGGTCAATAAAACTATCATATTTAGCTACAAAACTATGAAAAACGAATTGTTTTTTATTTTTAAAAGAAAAACTTTCTTACAGAAAATTTAATTATCTACAAAAACAATTTTGTGCCGCAGATCCGTATATTTTAAATTCAAAGAAATAGGAAACGTCAAGTCAACGACTTACAAAAAAATTAAATTTTCGCAGGTTTTAGATCAAATGTTGTAACTTTTTTAGTTTCAAATTTAGAAGCTCACGTGGAAAAACTTTTTTTGTAGCGATTGAAATTAGCTACTGCGAAAGTTCTAAGACGCGAGCTTGTACATATAAACTTTTAAAAGTTATTGGTCTTAACGAATTAAAAATAAAATTCGTGATTAAGGTGTGCACTTTTCGATTTTCCAACATTTTTTTAAAGTGAGGAAAAAATCATTCATGAATTTCATTAAAATGAAATTTTTTTTATCACAATATCGCAACGGGGTAAATTTGAATTTACCGCGTTCAAGTTAAGTTAAAATAAAACCTATGATACGACTTGTTGTCCGGAAATGAAAATTCCCACAGCTCAGATCTCATTCCCCAATTTAAACTAAGTAGTAGTCCGGAGTTGAGTGGGAAGCGAGTAATTATAAACTGGGACCGGAACATAAATCAACATTAGTGACCGGAACGACCGGACCGAACGGACCTAGTCCAGTCGAAAGTAGAATTTCAACAGTAGAAGAGACGCTATCCTAAGACGCCATTACAGACGCCGACATTTAGACGCTGAATTTTATATCAGGTAAAATTAATTAATTGAGAGCTTGAGTTTTAATTGTAGAACCAAGCGATAAATTTCAAAATCTTATTGCAAGATACCAGGCAGGTAGCCGGTACCTTTTGGTAACAATACTGATTACGTCTGAATAGCAGGTCGAAGGAGAGTACGGGCGTCGGTAAAGATTTAGAGAGCGAGGAAGCAGGAGTTGGAACGAGATGAGACAAAGGTACCTGGACGAGACTAGAAAACTACCGGACGAGACTAGAACGAGACCAGGACGAGACAAGGAAAATTCTAAACGAACACCACGACAAGGAAGAGTTGCAGCAAATTCTGTAAAGGTATTTTTATTAAATTATTCCAGGCAGGAAGCCGAAACCCGTGAAAAATGAATCATACATGGCCATGCATGAATGCTCCATGCATGACCATGTATGAAAATTGGCCAGACATGGCCATGTATGGCCATATATGACCATGTATGACCAGCATGGCCATGTATGACTATACATAGCTTGATACGGCCATACATGACTTGATATGACTAGGTATAGAAATTTTAACTAAATAAAAAAAAATTTTTTTAAATTTTTGGTTAAGGTGATTAAGGTTATCGATAATAAGATAAATTGATTAAGGGAAATTAATCAATTCATTAAAAGGAATAATTAGTTAAATAAAGGAAATAACTAAAGAAATTAAGTGATTAAATTAAGAATAATTATTGTGATACTAAAAGTACCTGAATTAGGGGGTATAGAAAACATATAAATTGTATCGGGTGAAATTGAATTTTGAGTAAAAGTCAAGAGAACGCGTCACAAAATTATTGAGTTTAAATTTGGAGTTGAGGTAATTGGAAAAAAATGAAAAGGGAATAATAATGATAAAGGAAAATGAAGGTTAAACAATAAATTAATTAATAATTAATTTAACTTCCAAATCAATTAATTTATTAAAATTTGCGGGTAAATTATTATTTTAAATTCAGTGTGTGAAAATAAAGTCCAGGGGACAGAGTGAGTGTGTGAGTGAGATAAAGATTTTAAGGAAAAATTTAGTAATTAAGTATCGCGAAGGTTAAGCGATTTTTAACAATTGTGTGTGTGAGTGTGTGTAATAGTGCCAAAGGTAGTTGGCCAAATTTTAGTAAGAAAATTATTGCGGGTATTGATTGAATTAGGTTAAGGAATAATTGCGGGTCAAATAAACAAATTAGGTTTAAGTGAAAAATTGCGGGTTAATAATTATAAGGTTTATATAAAAGGTTATAAAAAGTGATAAGGTATAAAAGTATAAGGTCATAAAAGGTTTATAAGGTTATAAGTTTATAAGGTTTTAAGGTTCAATAATTATAAAGGTTATAAGGTTTATAAGAAGTTATAAGATTTATAAAGGATAAAAGGTTAAAAGGTCTATTAAATAAAAAGGTCATAATTGTTCATTAAACTTATGTAATTATTTATAAATTATCCTTCCTCATCCTTCTCTTGCAATTAAATAAATTATACCGACCCTGACGATTCAAGATCTGGTTCTGGGAAGCCGTTATCACTTCCAGTGGCGCCCTTTAAAAGGTAATTTAAGGACGACCAGAGTAACAGCTAAGCCCTGTTATAATTAGATTGTAATTACTCGCCGAATTTCCTCTACATGCTTCAACAGTACTTGCTCAGAGGCCAATGAGTACGAAAATTGATAATAATAAAATTAATTTCGACATCCTGATTCCTTGCAACCTGAAAACAAACACTTATTTAAACTCAGCATTTCGGCAAAAAAATCAAGTTTTCAACGAACTTTCAATCCTCTAAATAAAAATAAAATTGTTATTGATTTTCGAATAAATAACTTATTTCCAAGTTATTGCGGAGTCAAATTAAACTGCAATGAGATTTTGACTATTTTAGATTAAAATAATGATACCTTGACTTGCGTATTAATTACCAAGCCAAAAAAAATCACAGACGGCTGAAAACTGAATGATCAGTGTTAAATGATGAACTGCAATATATTTATCAATTCTGTTATCGATCATTAGTCCGCGATTGCACATCTCTGATAATCATTGACCTCATACATAGTGCAAGGTTATAACTTTAACTTTTGAGATGTTATCGGATTTATTGTTGCTCACGAGGACTGAGAGCAATGTGTTTTTTTTTTTTTATTAAGAAAAATTAAACAGAAAAAAATATTCGATAACCTACTAGTGCAGACGTCTATCAATCATTTTATTTTTAATCATTTTTTTTATTTAATATTACTTTGATAATTCCGAGGACAAAGTTTTAGATCTGACCACATATAAATATAATTGATCAGATCTGACAAAGCAGACGAGATCCAATCATCTGGCCAAATTTCGTTGGATGTTACCCGAGTAGAAGAATAAATTAGACATATTCTCATCAGAGCAGATATAGCCAGATTTCAAAATGTCTAGCCATATCTCAAATTATCTACATCTGCTCAAATACAAATAGATATGGCTGGATATAACGTAGCTAAAAAACTAATTCAATAGAGCCAGATCTCCATACTTCTAGCCAGATCTAAATATTTCTAGTCAAATTTACGAATGAAATTGTGAAATGAATAAAAAATTGGGATTAATTATAAAATTTGATTATAAAGAGTCTTTATAAAAAGTAAAATAAAAATAACTTTTGCACGCCTTATAATGCAAAGCGTTTGAAGGTCTTACATTATTCGCAATATATAAAAGTCAAGCGATGGTCCAGAATTAAATTGCCTCTATTTCATTTATTTTGTATTTTTAAGGTAATACAAGTACACTATTCTGACCAGAATTTTTTCCTGATTTGCCTAAAGTACCACACAATTATTTCTAAAAAAAATTGCTTTGTCATCAGATAAACTTGACGTGATCCTTATCAGGACCATACAAGTATACCCTTATTATTGAAAAAGTTATCCAATCCGTTTAAATATTTTATTTGCAGGCTTAAAATGAAACAAAGTACAAAACAATAATATATTTATATAATAATTATGTGAATCATTGCAACATAGATTTTTTTTACTTCTTTATCAGTTATTCTTTGATATCATAATGAATATGATATTTACACTAACACGATTACATCTACGTATCAGCACAGTGGATAGCATCAAAGACTTTGAATCGAAAGAATGCAGGTTTAAGCCCAGCAGCCACCTGCTTTTTCCGTCAATCAAAAATGTGTTTACTTCCTCTAAGTAATGCTCTTAATTTTAAAAAAAAAAATTACTAATAAGGCATCCCTGATAAAATAATCCGAGTATGGATATCCTTGTAAGGACCTGATAAGGACCTCATGGGTCTCAAGCGTAACATCCATATTAGTTTTTCTTCAGGATACTAAATATCATTTACTATACATTAATTCTTAAAATAATTTTTTATTGAATAATATGCTCATATTGGCCCAACAATAATAATAAAAATCGAATACATTATATTATCCACTAGAGAAGTAAAATTACAAATTTACTTTAAAAAATGATATAAATTAGATACAAATAAAAACACTAACCTTTTTTTTTATTTTAAATTATTTACTCTGAGAAGAAATAGACATTAAAACTCAAAATACGTTTGGCAACATTGGGTTGCTTACCATTAAATTACAAAATAAATTTGGCCCAGAAAAATAATATACTAAGTATTAATGTAAGACAAGGAATCAAGAACGCTATCCTTGTTTAATCCACTAAGGAATTTATTCGACGAGTCTACGGACATATGCACCAAACTCCGGAACGTGAACCAAACAAATTCAACTTATTATTATAAAAATAACTCTGATTTAATTATTAATCACTTATTTAACACGATCAATTCTAACGAGGGTCCAGGGATAGCCGATGCAACAAATGATAATGCAAATGACTTACCAGCGTTGACAATAATTTACTCGTAAAGATAGTTCATAATAGTATATACATAAACTAATACTTTTAATTTAATGTAACAAAATATTAATTATCACCAAATTGACTTTCTTTAATATTTAATTAATTAATAACGGCAACTGCACCAGAATAATTTTACTTAAAAATCACGGCCAACAACACGTCCTACCTAGGTAGTACTCGCGTGTTATCTCCTCTAATGACCTTGACTCTGAAATTATCAATTAAACTAAAATATTTAAATTTATTATATGACATGAGTTATATCACAATGATAAACCAAATAATACTTTTGATCAATATTCACAAACATAATAATAATTCACTCCTTAAATAATAAAATTATAATTATTTCAGTGCACCACGTGGCGAGAGCGAGATATGGATTTTTATCCGCACCGCATCGATTTACTTTCTCTTCGGTCGATACTTTTTATGTATAGTATACACACACGTGTGCTTCTGACTGTAATGAAAATATTGATTCAATGCGTAAAATTCAAAATAATGATTGAAACATAAATATAAAAAACTATAATATTAATAATTCATCAATAAATCCTAATTAAATACCCGTGACAAAATTTTCTGATCAAGCCTTATATGACCTGATATGGCCATATCAAAAAATTTGATATATTCATATCTGACCTGATATGATCTGATATGCCCATATATAATTTTTAATATATTCTGATATAGTCTGATATAAAAATTGGCCATATCAAGCCATATCAACTTGATATGTCCATATCAACTTGATATGTCGATATCAGATTTGATATGTCTTGATCTGACTTGATATGCTTGTATATAATTTTTTTTATATGTCTTGATATGACCTGATATAACTTGATAAGGGTATATATATTTTAATATGCTTGTTAAAAAAAATCTTGATCAGGTTTGATATGGCTTGATATGCCCTGATATGGGCACGTATACTAGTTTTTTCGAGTTTTTCGTATACATACGTTTGGTAAAATAATTTAGAAATGACCAAATAACGTAACGTTGTTCGGAACAACCGATTTTATAATGATTCATAAAATCTTATGAAGTCTGTTAAATATTTTAATTTACCGCATTTATAAATTGTATAAAGTGCACAAACTTTGTTGAAAAATTTTTCCAATAAGCTAACGAGATCAATTTTGAAATCTCTGAGAGAATTTCAAATTTTCGTAATGAATTTAAATATAAAAAATTGAGATTTTAAATTGAAAAAAGTTTTATTATTATTGAATTTTTATGTATACTTTTTTAAAACTTATAAGTTTAAAAATCTTGAACTTTTTTTTTTTCTTTTACCAAAAAAAGTAGTTCTTGCCCCGTTACTGGTGGGTATACCGTTAATGGTCTCGTTACTCTATAAACAATAACGATTGAATATAATACAAGTAACCAAATCAATCATTTATCTGATGTCTTTAATTTTCTTAGTTTCAATTTTATCCAAATAGATATAATCAACTTTACGTTTCAAGTTAGTGATTTGGCAGAGTGGTTAATAGATCAGACTTGGAATCAGAAGTACTCGGGTTCGAACCCATGACCTGGATGGATTTTTTTTTCTTTTTTTTTTTTTTTTTTTTTTTTCATGACAATTATTGCATATACAATTTTACAAAGTTATACACAATTTTATAAAATTATCTATAAATTTAGTTCCCGAGATAACAATGTTAATCTCACTATATATAGTCTGATATGTCCATATCAGAACATATCAAATCTTATCTGTACATATATTTTCTGATATGGCCAATTTCCATATCAGGCCTGATATGAACCGCCGAAATCAAGCCATATCAGGCCATATCAGAAAATTTTTTCACGGGTAATTAATCAAAATAATATAAATATTTAAATAATCAAATATCATAGGAATTAAATGCGCTTTATATTAGCTAGGAGGAGTTAATAGTAATTAGAGTTTGTGTAAAAATCACTAATTTTCCATGTCCTAGTCAAATAATCTTAATTTTAATGTCAGTTGGAGAAAAAACTACAAATTCTTGAATAAATATTTATAACAAATATATTTTACATTTCATAATACAAATATAACAATTTTTAATACTATCAAAAAACAATATTTCTCAAAAAGTGATGAACCACTTCAATACTCATGTAACAATATCCATCACAAGTTGCCGGTCAAGAACCGATCACAGAATTTTTTAATACAACATGAACTTGCCCAAGGTGAAGGACACAAGACAATTTTGTATTAGTCTTGTAATATTCTTATATAAGTATTTTACGGAAAATCCTTATGCGTTTATGTCTTTATATACCTATCGACCTGCCACAAGATATTAATGCAAGATTCTAAGACAAGATTGTTGAAGGACTTGCACATGATATTGTACAAAAAAAAATTGAACATGTCTTGCTCAAAATGTGTTAGAAACATATCACTGTACTATTGCACCTTGAACAAGATGTTTCCAATATTGTTGCACAGTTCTTTAAGTGCAACATAACAGAAAGTTCTATTTTAATCCTTGTACAAGACCCTAGTAAACCCTACTTGAGGAAGTGCTCTTGTATAAGAGCTTTATGCAAGGCCCATAGTTACTAGAGTCTCCTTCTACATATGTGCCTTGTGCAAGATTGTGTAGCAAAGAACTGCCCGTTTAAAAAAGTTCGGGAATTCCGGCGGTGAGTCGGCAGAAATCTTAAGGAATTCAGATTTGTGTCAAAATAGGACTTCCGGATGAATTCCGCATGAAAACTAGATACGCAATTTCATCGTTACGGATGGTGAGAATTTCAATCCAAAAAAAAGTAATATCAACTTAACGTACATAATTGCAGCAAGATGCAGTAAAGATAAATAATGTGAAATTTCCAAGAGAACAAGGTCTTATCACGTAACGGATTCCTAGTAAGATCTTAGTGACATCTGGTCAAAAAGTACATGAGTAGCCGAAAGGAAATTTTCGATTCATCGGCTCGCTTGTAATTACAATAATTCATCAAAATTCGATTGATCATTAAATACATTGACAGGTATTTAATTTATACCGATGCCATAAAATTTCTTTTCGATCACCGGATTAATTCTGGATGAATTCTTATAAAGCTCCGATATACTTCCAGCCGAACTCTAGCGGAAAAGTGCATTAATATTCAATGAATTATTCTTGAAATAGAAAATAAAAATTCTTGATTCAGTTTCCTGCCAATTATTTATCGGAATTCGATTGATCTTTAAATAAATTCAATAGGTATTTCATTAATACCGATGTCTTAAAATTTCTTCTTGAAAACCGGATAAATTCTGAATGAATTCATACAAAGCTCTGGCGAAATTCCAGCCGACGGAAAATTAACGGAAAATTACATGGATATTCAGTGTCTTATTCTTAAAGTAGAAAAATGAAATGTTCGATTCAGTCTACTGCCAATAATTTCACCGAAGCTTTATTAGAATTCTTCCAGAATTTGTCCGGCGTTCAAGAAGAAATTTTAGGGCATCGGTATAAATTGAATACCTGTCAATTCATTTAAAGATCGATCGGATTCCAATGAATTATTAACAGCAGCACACTGAATCGAAAATTTCCTATCAGCTACTCTCAATTATAATTTTTGTGCTATTCATGTATCTTTTCGCTAGATGTCACTAAGATCTTACTAGGAATCCGTTACTTTCTAAGACTTTTTTCTTATCTTGGAAATCATACTTATTAAATTCTCAAATTCTATTTCTCAAATTATTTTTCTTAACTGCATCTTGCTGCAATGATGTACGTTCAGCGAATATTACTTTTTTTTAACTGAAACTCTCACCATCCGTTACGATGAAATTGCGTATTTAGTTTTCATGTTGAGTTCATGTGGAATTCCGGAAATCCTATTTTGACACAAATCTGAATTCCTTAAGATTTCTGCTGACTCACCACCAGAATTCCCGAACTTTTTTACACGGGTGACTTAAAAATTATGTATGATTTGCTCATTGTATTATAGGCAAGAATATTGAAGATATTTCTAATATGGTGCAGCCAAAAGTTCCTGACACATTGCTTGCTCAAGAACCTTGCAGCAGATACTTGCGAATGGCTTGCTCGAGATCTGCTTAAGACGCCCGATACTCCCCATCCCGTGCAAAAAAAAATTTGGTTTATTATGAATTTCATTGTGAATTTGATTATCAAATTCAGATTTTGAAACAAATATGACTTTGATAATGAATTAGCTCTAAAAATCCTTTAATTTTCTAACAATTTGATAGGTAATTTTTAAAAACTTACCTTTCGCTTTAAACATGTGATAAGTACATTATAAAAATTGTATATTCCCAGCTTTGAAGAAGATACAAAATTTTTTAATCGAAATAAATTAAGACAACGAAGAGGAGTAATTCATGATAATTTTGATAATAATTATTATCAATTTAGTACGAGATTCATATTGAATTAATTATAAGATAAATGTGTTTTATTTTATAATTGTATTTTTTGTTTTTACAGCCAAGATCGTAACAAAAATGAAGAACTATTTTATTTAACTTAGAGGATATTTATTACTAATTTGATCAAATGTGGAAGTATAAAATTAAAATTTATTTTAAAAAATCTATATTTATTGTTAACAGTTTGTTATTTGTGCTATTACAAAAAAAATTTTTGTTTATTGAATAATTTGAAAAATAAATAAACTAAAAAATACGTTCTACTCTGCATTACTAAATTGAATTTATTAAACTAATCTACGTTTATACTATATTTTTCTAATTTTATAGCTATATTTGTTAGAAACTTGACAGTTATTGTCAAGTTACATACAGTTAGTTCATTATTATATGTAATATATGATCAAATTAATATCAACTTTGTAATATTTTCATAATCAACTTATTATGAATCAAATATTAATTTTATACTGTTAAATTTAATTAAGTTGGTAATGAATGTATTCTACGTTAAATAAAATAGTTCTTTACTTTTTTTTAAATATCGGGTGTAATAACAAAAAATACAATTATAAAATAAAACACATTTATCTCATAATTAATTCAATATAAATCTCGTACTAAATTGATAATAATTATTATCAAATTCATCATGAATTACTCCTCTTCGTTGTCTTAATTTCTTTCGATTAAAAAATTCTGAATCTTCTTCAAAGCTGGGAATATACGATTTTTATAATGTACTTATCACATGTTCAAAGCGAAAGGTAAGTTTTTGAAAATTAACTATAAAATTATTAGATTTCAGCTGTTGGTTACTTGTTAAATTTAGCTGTAATAGAAAATTAGAAGATTTTTATAGCTAATTCATTATCAAAGTCATATTTGTTTCAAAATCTGAATTTGATTATCAAATTCACAATGAAATTCATAATGAAGCAAATTTTTTTTTGCACGGGATACTATTCCTTCCCCTACCAGTTTGAACTTGAGCAGATCTTGAGCGAACCATGCGCAAAGTAGATTCAACATGCTCCTGGCGCTGATTTATTTCTAGAACTGAATCATAACTTCACCGAAATCCCTATGTAAGGCTAGCATAAGACTTGCAATTCAAATCTGCCCCAAATATCGGGAGCGAAGACTCATAGACAAATGGTGACGCTAGCATTTAATGGGTATACTTATAAATACGTCTTCATGTAGTGGAGAACAATGCACTTAATCCTGTGAGCTTTGATTGGCTTGATCGGAAAATAATCTTGTTTCTCCTTAAAGAACTCAGGATCAACGTCGTCCATATTAATGAGATCCTCATCTTCTGCTAGTACTGCATTGATAATCCATGCGCCTGTAAACAATCCGTACTCTGCATATTCTTTGAGCTCACTTTTGAACCAGGCCAAGGACAGAGCTTGTATATCAGTTTCATTAACACGCATTTGCTTCAAAGTATTGACAAAATGTCGGTGGTAAATTTGTACAAGTTCATCGTAATGTTCCTCAATAATAGACGATTGAGCACTCGAATATGTAAAATAGTGAAAATCGATTGCTGGTGATGCGTGTCGAACTATTTGGAAGTCGATCAACTTAACGTCACATACGTGGCCATTCGCATCGTGTTTGAACAAAATATTATTGTTCCAACAATCACCGTGACTCATCGAATTGTATTTGTTACGTCCTGGTGCAACAAGATTTTTCATTATGTTAAAAACATCTTCTTTCTTAGATTCCAAGAGTTTGATTGCATTGGCCAGTTCAGAAGATTGTTCGAGTGACTTTAGATGTCTTACTGCGAGAACAATACTTAAGTCAATTGATTTGCCAAAAGATGGTGCGTCGTCGTCAGGAAAAGCGATTTCTTTTAATGGTGTCATCAGCTCGATGAAAAGAGACGGATTCTTTAATTTCAAGGCCAAAGATGACGCATGTAAAAATGCCAATTTCTAAAGCAAAGTTTTTTTTTAGTAAAATAAAGATAAATAAGTAAACGATACAAACAATAATGCAATTTATTGTTTGTATAATTTTTATTGTTTACAAACAACAAATCTTACTGTACATTTTGTTTATTACACGGAGAGAAATTCAGAGTAAGAGTTACTATATATTATGTAAATGCTTCCTATATTGTACAGTAACAGGTTTTCTAAAAACATCTATAGTAGGAATAGCACCTATATAAATTATGGGAACCATTCATACCTATATGGATATTACTCCTATACGATATCAGTATTGTTCCTATAAAATTATGGTAATAATTCCCATGTCATTATTGTGATCGTCCCATATAGTATGGTAAACTTTACCATCTCTTATGGTATTAATTCCCATAATTGATAGCAACAACTACCATACTATTATGGTAACAACTACCATAATATTTAAAACTTTTCATGCTATGGGAATCATTACCATAATAAATAGCAGCGTTTACCATAGTATTATGGGAGCAGTTACCATGAGATATAGAGTTTATTCCCATATGCACCTAGGAATTATTTCAATGTAGATATAGAAGTTATTACTATGTGACCATGGGAACTATTCCCATAATTAGAGAAATTGTTCCCATAGTTATGAAAACTATTCCTAGAAATGGTGCGCGTGTACACCGTAATTCTAAATTATTATTACCATATCGTTATAGGTTAATATTTCCCAAAGATAGTAAGAACGTTGACTATGATTATTTCTCCATGCATTGTTTTAAATTTTACGTTTGATTTACCTGAACAACGGCTGTACAATGTTCCATGTCAAGAAGATTGCTTCTTGGTTGTACGACATAACCATGTATTCTCATGTCCTCCAGAACAATCTCATCAGGACTAGCGTAAACACATGGAGGAGCGACATGTTCTAAGTGTGGAAGTACGTTTTTGTACACATGAGCTTCATTAAAAAACAATTCCGCGTTACGAGCTATTTTTGCTGTTGGGCGCCAGTGAGGGCAATGTTTCGTTATGAGAATTTTTTTGTAGTCTGAAAAATGTTAAAAAATTTTAATCGTGAAATTTTTTCCAAGCAATGAATGGTTTGATTATTCAAAAAAAATCTGTTTTAAACAATTTTGTTATTTTTTCTAAGCAATCTCCAATATTTCAAAGTCTCATCTGATCGGATCAATTGAATTCTAAATTTATTGAATATCGAATTTTAAATTGATTATGTACTTTCAAAATTTCTTCGTTTTTCGATAGTTAATATAAAAAAAAAAAACTAGACAACGGTTGTTCCGAGCTCAAGGAGCACGAAAACATTATTGTCAATATATTTTCGAGCTCTTCGGGCTAAAAAATACTCTTGCATGCAAATGTTTTTTTCTGAGCTATTCAAACGCAAACAAGTAACGTTTTATGTTAAACTTTAATAATTTAAGGATCAAAAATAATTAATGAATAAGCGTTTTTTAAATTTTCATTTATAATTATGTTCAATAAAATAAACGTAGTTAGGATGAAATCAATGTAAGTGATCAAAATAAGGATTCAAATGAGTTTTGACTCAAATCAGAAGGTTAATGTATAAAGTATCCGAAAAAATTTTAAAAATGGGGTTTCCTCACACACACACCCACATACGCGCGCACGCGCACGCACATTTATACAGATAATCAGACATCATCCTGAGAATAGAATGGCTTCCTAGGACCTCAAAGCGTTGACCTATGATGAAAATTCGATTTTCGAAAATTAAGGTGAAAACAATAACTTCCTGAATTTGTGAAAATTTACAATTTTCTTAGCGGGAAGTTAAAAACAAAGAAAGACTGAATGTTATTTGTATTTTTTTATCTAGTAATTTTCAAATACTTTATAGAACATTATTCCTCCACTTTGAACAAAAACACCAAACAATATTGTTTACGTTGTTCTTTTCCAATAATTGGCAAATTTCATATTTGATACAAACAGAATGTGTCAAATCAATTGATCGACTTTATAACTCGAAATCTTATAAGTTAAATAAAGCGAAACAATCGAAAATAGTTTATTTTCTATTATCCAATCATAACAATGAAACAATTTTTTCTTCATTAATTCATGATTCGGCCATAAATAAGATTCGTATTGTCCTCTTTAATGAAAAAAACAAAAAAATTTATTTTCCATATACAAACTTTTTCCATTTCCATATTTTCCGTCCACAATTGTACGTATCACGACAGACATATAATTGTCTCCAATTTTACTTCCAGCTTCCTCAGTGCAGTTAGTCACTTCTAACTTAGGATCATTTTCATACTGCCGTAAAATTTTTTGAAAAAATTCAATACTTTCTGAAACAATTAAAACATTTTTTTCATTAATACCAGTGAAACAACCTTAGTATAAAATTTCATGAAAAATCATCAAGTTTTATAATATTTTAACGAATCGTATCAATTTTTTAATATTCTATACACACTGAAAAAAAGTGGAATTACTTTCCATCTTAACGAAGTAACGGTTCCTATCTTTACATATTAATAATTCTTGTTCTTTCATGTTAACTCTTCATATCAGGGATGGTAAGAATTTTTATCCAAGATGATAATCATTACTATCTCAGAAGGCAAAATTAGAAAATTTTTCTGATATGAGAAATACTACTATCTAAATGGTAACTGTTACTATCGGCAATAGTATATAATATTACCATACGAGAAACTGATAGTTAACAATAGAGATGCTAGCGGTCCCGTCATTGACATTTTTTTTGGTCATCGGACAGTCACATGACCGTCACATGACCATTTATTAAATGACGGACCAAGCAAGCGAAAATGCTGCCATCTAGTGAATATATCAACACTAATATCTATACTTGAAAACTAAACGAAAATATATTTTATGCAATGGTTTAAATGATTAAAATTAATACAAATATTCTCTACAAGATACAAAATATTATTTATTTAAAAAAAAAAATCGTTATTAACCTTAAGTATGAAGCTATATGAAATCTTAAAAATAAAGATGTAATAATAGCTAATAAATAAAGAAACTTTTGTGATAATAATAATATGATTTCCCTGATTAAAAACTCCGATTGAATCTGATTAAAACTCAATCAGAATTCTATCAGTTTCAATCAGAAACAAATTTCCAATCAGAAATGTTCGGGAGCGTTCGAGGGTTCTGATTGACTTTCTATCAGTTTCAATCAGATTCTATCAGAAAAAAATATATAGTATTTTCTGATTGAAACTGATTGGATTTTCTCTATCAGTTTCAATCAGATTCAATCAAAAAAAAAAATTTTAATTTTCGATTATTTTCCGATTGAATCTGATTGAAACTGATTGGATTTTTCTCTATCAGTTTCAATCAGATTCAATAAGGAAATAATAATTTTTAAAAAATTATTTTCCGATTGAATCTGATTGAAACTGATAGAGAAAAATCCAATCAGTTTCAATCAGATTAAATCGGAAAATAATTTTTTTTAAATTATTATTTTCTTATTGAATCTGATTGAAACTGATTGGATTTTTCTCTATTAGTTTCAATCAGATTCAGTAAGGAAATAATAATTTTAAAAAAATTATTTTCCGATTCGCTAGCGTCGCTGTGGAAACCTCAAATTTCTCATAATATTAAAAAATTTAGTGCCCCAGATTTAGGCCTCAATTTCTCAAATGACGTAACCTACGCAGATTCCCTCACTTTTTTTCGTTGAAAATAAATACTTTGGACGGGGAATCTCAAAAAAAATGACCCAAAAATAAATAATTAATTACCAATTTGCAGAAAAATTACCGGAACCTCTATAAAGTATAATGAATGAAAATGAATATTTATTTTTATTTATCTCCGTTCAAAAAAAATTTAATGGTTACTATGAGAAAATAGTTAACTGAAAGAAAATTTAGTAGGGGAGCCTGGGGCACAAATGCCCCCTTCCCCAAAAATTATAAAAACAAAAGTTTTTTTTATTTCCCGTCAAGTTATTACCTTTGTAATGTTTTTATCATATTTTAGGCCAATATGTGATATGTGGGGTAAAATGGACCACTCAACCACAAAGAAATAGTAACGAAAAAATTAACTTGACGAAAAATAAAAAAAAAAAAAAAATAATTTCGTTACAATTTTTTTTCGAGTGTTCCATTTTGCTCTGCACATCACGTATTGATCTAAAATGTAACAAAATTAGTGTAAAGGTCATAACTTGACGGAAAAATTGAAAAAAATAATTTTTTTGAGTGGTCCATTTTATCCCACATATCACATATCGGCCTACAATATGATTAAATCATTGTAGAGGTCATATCTTGACGGAAAATAAAAAAAAAATTTTTACCTAATTTTTGAGGGAGGCCTTCGTGCCCCAGGCTCCCCTATACATTTCTTCAATTAAAATACAAAAATTTATTGAGGACAAAATGTTTGATTTTGTATTCTATATTATTTCGGAAATTAAAAAAAAAATTTTTTTTGAGACCTACTAAAAGTTTGTCCAGGAATATATAAAAGCGAATAATAATAATAAATTAATCAATTTATTTTATTTTTACACATGAATTTTTCTAAGTACTCAGATTTTTTTTTAACTCGAAAATTATCCAAGTCCAGAAAACGGTAATTTTTTTTTTGAGGATTTTGAGAGCTCCGTTAGAAATCAAAACCGATGAAGAGTTTGCATTTAGACTTCATAGATTTAGAGTGCCAATATTGTATTATTTTCCGACCGGTAGATAAAAGATGAAAGGAATTGAATTTTTTGAGGTCCAAACTAGAATTTGTTTTTTGACTCAGGATATTATCTATGAAATAAAAGTAGTTTAACATTGGACAGTTTAAAAATGGTAAGTTTAATATAGTATAAATCTTTTTTACTTTAGAATGTTCTACTGTTGTTATAGCAATTTAAAAAAAAAAAGTTATTTAATTTACATACTTTTTAAATGGAAAAATTTGATAGTCGAGAAAAAGTACTTTAAATTAAATTTAAGAGCTAAAATTTTCAGGGAATTTTTCTCAATATAAACGGCAAAATTATCTTGTGTTGGCTAGAAAAAAAAAATTTCGTTTCAAACAAAACGGATTCAATTTGAAAATAATAATTCATTTATCGATTATTTTCCGATTGAATCCAATTAAATCCGACAGAAAATTTTCAATCAGTTTTAATCCGTTTCAATCGGAAAATAACAATTCAGATAATATTAATAATTATTAAAATTTGGGCAGATATGAATTTCATTTGTCATGAATTCAGCAATTTTTGAAGTATCAAAGTATAGAATTCTGTCGGTCTTTCCAATTTAATAAATTTTATAAAAAGTGAAAACAAGCATTTTCCAGGATTATGTATAAACTTTTTTTGAAGAACTGTATTGATTGAATTAAAACTATCACAAAAATAAAAAAAAAGCATTAATGTAAAATTATATATACATTAGGTTGGTTAAAAAAAAAATTTTTTTTTTAGTATCCAAAAATTGAAAGTATACCTAAAAACCAAAATTTCTGTACCAATTCAAGCTCTTAATAATAATACTACGGTTTGCGTCCAGCCGTTTTTATTCATATTTACAGAGTATTTAAATAACACGGGAAAAAAACTTTTTATAATTTAGAATTTTCTAACTTTTAATCTAATCAACGAATTATGATGCACGATAGATATTTTTGTAGGAAATTGAATGCTCTACAACAAAAGTCTCATCATTTTTTGATAAATCTATCTGTTCAAAAGTTATTTGAGCATAAAGTCAAATTTATAGTAAATTTTGAGATCTTTTTAATTTTCCAGCGAAACTATCAGTTTTATCAGAAAATCTTATAGAAACTTTTTTTTGGGTAATTTCATTTCTCAAAAATTATAATGAATGAAGTTTTCTAAAGTTTTGCTTTTTTTTTCTAGTTATTTTCATTTCAATATGTAGTTCTTAAAAAACTAGTTTTCTGATTTATTTTTTATAAATTCTAAAATATATTTTTTGTATTTAAACTTATATTTTTTAAATAAATTTTTTCATGGGGGTGTTTAACGCAAGGATTTTCGTATGCAACTAATAGAAAAAAAAGTTGCTTGAACCCAGAGAAAAATTTCTTAAGAGAACAGATATATATGGAGGAGAGAAAATTCATCAGTCCTAAGCAATAGCTGTAGGAGTAATTCGGTTCTCGTCACTAGATAGCGCCTACCCCTTGTGTAGTGTCCCTGGTAAGAAACTTCGTTCAGGCGTATTATATTCCAGACTTGGAAGCAATTCTAACAAGAGCACTCCTCTGTTCTTTGACAGAGTGACAAGTACAATTTTTGGTGGTAATATAGTATATTCTATATTACTTCATGACATGCAATCTAATTGTTTTTATAGATTCAACGTAGATTTTGAAACATTCGATTTTTCGATTTTCTACCCTTTAATAATATATACAATTACTTGTCCCGAGAATCGGTAATTGTTTATTAATTTACAATTGAAACCTTCCGAAAATATCCGATTAAATCTGATTGAAACTGATTGAAATTCTATAATAAATTCTGATTAAATCTGATTGAAACTGATTGAAAGTCAATAAGAAATTCTGATTAAATCTGATTGAAACTGACTGAAATTCAACAATAAATTCTGATTAAATCTGATTGAAACTGATTGAAAGTCAATAATAAATTCTGATTAAATCTGATTGAAACTGATTGAAAGTCAATAAGAAATTCTGATTAAATCTGATTGGAACTGATTGAAAGTCAATCAGAAATTTCTGATTAAATCTGATTGGATGTTTTCAATCAGTTTCAATCGGAGTTTTTAATCAGGGTTATGTCATTTCATATTTATTGCATCATTTAATGATTGAAAGCTGTTTTAAAAGACAACACGGAAAGAAAATTATGGGAATGGTTCCTATAATTTTATGAAATTTCATCCTATACCAGTATAGGAATGACGACCAACAATTATAGGAATAGGTCCTATAATTATAGGAATATTACCCATAATTATAGGAATAGTTCATATAATTATAGGAATGATACCTATACCATTGTGGGAATGGTTCCTATAATTATAGGAATGGTTCCTATAATTTATGGGAATGGTTCCTATAATATTATAGGAATGGTTACTATAATATATAGTAACCATTCCTATAAATTATAGGAATAGTTCCTATAAATTATAGGAACCATTACTATAATATTATAGGAATGGTTACTATACTATTATAGTAACCATTACTATAATAGTATAGTAACCATTCCTATAATATTATAGGAATGGTTCCTATAATATTATAGTAACCATTCCTATAATAGTATAGTAACCATTCCTATAATAGTATAGTAACCATTCCTATAATATTATAGTAACCATTCCTATAATATTATAGTAACCATCCCTATAATAGTATAGTAACCATTCCTATATTAGTATAGTAACCATTCCTATAATATTCTGAAAATATCAATTTTCAAAAAAGTGTGGAAATCACTTTTACAATACACAAAAGTATTATTAAACATAAAAACAAATATTCAAACATTGAAAAAAAAAATAAAAATTTTAAATGTCGCAAATAAATTAGAGGGTCTTTTCGGCTGCCATATTGGATTGAAGCTTTTTTGACTTGTGTGGGGTTTCGAAAAAACACTCTACACGAAAGTCCAGATTGTTTTAATTTGAATCGCGATTTTTAAAAATATATAAGTGATAGGGGTAGGTCGTAGAGGAGTGTTCCGGAGGCTATATTGGATTGAAACTTTTTTGACTAGCGTGGGGTCTCAAAAAAACACTCCATACAAAAATCCACATTGTTTTAATCATAAAAGTATCTTTAAAAAAAAAATATATTTTTAGTTGCACGAACGTTCGTAACTTCAGGGACATAAAAAAAATTCGTATTTGGCAAAAATCATCAAAATTTTTCAACTGAAATTTTTTCAGCATAGAACATTCAAGAAAATTCAAATTTCAAAAATAAAAATATATATTTCGATAAAATCTCAAATTTGGGTAAAATCTCGACAAGTTCATATTAGCTTCAATTTAACATGATACTGAAGTAAGCCGATGTCTTATATTTTTTGGATTTTTTTTAACATTAAATTTCTACACTATTTTGCAAAAAAAAAAATTTTATTATATTATAGGAACCATTCCTATACTATTATAGTAACCATTCCTATAATATTATAGTAACCATTCCTATAATATTATAGGAATGGTTCCTATAATATTATAGTAACCATTCCTATACTATTATAGTAACCATTCCTATAATAGTATAGTAACCATTCCTATAATGGTATAGTAACCATTCCTATAATAGTATAGTAACCATTCCTATAAATTATAGGAACCATTCCTATAATATTATAGTAACCATTCCTATAATATTATAGGAATGGTTACTATACTATTATAGGAATGGTTACTATAATAGTATAGGAATGGTTCCCATAATGGTATAGGGGTGGTTCCTATAATATATAGGAACCATTCCTATAATAGTATAGGTACAATTCCTATACCATTATAGGAACCATTCCTATAATGCATAGGAATACTCCCTATAATTTTCTTTCCGTGAATTTTAAAATGGTACGTGAAAAAATTATTTTTATTCGCCTTTAAAATGATTACCTGTACAAGCTAAAACTGCAATATCTTGGTAAATTTCGGTAATACAATGATCGATTTTTTTGATAGTTTTTATTTGAAAATAAAATTATAATTTAAAATTTTCGTCACAAACGCCTATATAGATGCAAATGACCAAATTCTTAGCGGTTTTTAATGTGACCGTAAATTTTGCATCGATTCTCAAAAAATGCTTTATTAAAAAATTCTGTCAAAAACGTCTATATAGATGCAAATGACGAAATTTGTGACCGTTTGAAATGCGACGGTCATTCCAGCATCACAAATTTTTTTTAAAATTATGTGACGATCTCAAGACGGTTTATGACCGTGTCCTGACCGAAAATAAAAATGACGGTCATTCCGCATCTCTACTTGTACTCTTATTTCTATTTCATGATTACATGAAGTAAAAATGCGGGAAAAAACATTGCGATAGGATAAGTATGTAAGAGTTGGAGACACCACTGCGTTTGCTACAGCAAAATAGTGTAAAGCTTTAGTGCCACAAAAAAACTTGTTATTGCTGTGGGAATTATACCAGGTTTCTTGCAGTAAGAATACGTTTACTTTCTGTAGGAATACTAGATCGATATACTTTGGATTCCGGGAGGAAAAATATTTTTTTTTTCAGTGTAAACAGAAAAATTTATGATGGAGACATTTATCTGTAAATGATAGTGATTGATAGGTAAATAATGAGATAAAAATAGCTGACATTAAACGGACTGAGTTTATTTAACCTTGCATAATACAAGTTTGGTTTAAAGAATAAGTAATGATAGACAAACAAAGTTTTAAATTCTCTGTTTCAATTCCTATTAGTTAGATATAAGAAAATGCTCTGTCATAGTGTCGTAAGTCTCGTCTGTCCTTGCAAACTTACAACTTGAAGTTGTTATTTTTTTCAACCTTGATCTTCTGCTAATGACATCAATTTATTAGATATTGCAATCACTATATTACTCTCTGCAATTTATTGTAATTTATTACTCTGAATTATGATTTATGATTGTGGTAACTTTTTTTTTACGGCTGATTAATTATTAGAAAAATATTGATAAGGAAAAATTAGCAGCAAATATTCCCATAACTTGTTTTTTTTTTTTTTTTTTATTTTATTTTTTTTTTTTTCTTCTTAAGATTGACTATCTTCCTAGTATATCATTAACTTATGATAAGAATTACATAAAAATAATCACAATGATTTTATCTTGGAATAAATTATTATTTTTATTGCAGTAATAAAATTTGTATTATTATAGTCTATCGAGAAAATTTCTATTCAAATTTATTTTTTAGTGATCTATTGAAAGCAAGACAAAATTTTAAAAAATAAAATTTTGCAGTGAACTGAATTTGCTACAAGAAGAAATATTTTTTGATTTTACTTGTAAATTTTATAGTCTGAATAAAATTTGGGTATAGAAGAAAATTCTAAAATTTTAAAATTTAAATGACTTTCTGCTTTCTTACATAACAAATACAACCCTAATATCGGACATATGTAGACAATTTTCATAAATAACATGATATAATTCATATATCGTTTATACATAGAGCATGGTCAAATCATACATGGTCCGTATATGGAGCATATGTGGCAAATTTAATTTGTATGCAATTATATAGAATTGTATATAATTATACATAATCTATATGAATACAGTATGTAGTTATATACAAGCGTATGTATTTGTATATAATTATATAGGATCTGTATATAATTATATATAATCTATACTAACACGGAATGTGATTATATACAAATGTAAATATTTGTATACAATTAGATATAATTATATACGATTGTATACAATTGGGTTGGGCCATTTTTTCTATCCAATTTTATAATTTACTCATATCCATTAAGCACACTGTACAATGCAGTCTACACTACCGCCACTTTAGTATAGTACAGTTAGCTTTCCCAAGAGGATTTTCGCATTGAGTTGAGCGCTTTTAATTCTTGAGTGGAATTATAGATCATCTCGATTCGAAATTAATTATTCTTAAATAACGAATATTTTACTCTTCGAACAGTTGATTACATTTCGGGGCAAAATATTTACTTCTCTCACTTTAAGAAAATATTTTCTTATTCAAAAAATATATATAAAATACCGGCTGAATAAAAAAACAATCTTATGCCAAAGTGACTAAATTTAAGAAAATTTTGTTCTTGACCCAAAAAAATTTTCGTTTTTATTCAAAATTGCAAAAAATATTCTTGCGGAAAGAAAAAATTTCTTGCGCCAAGATATCCGTTTTTTCTGTGTATACTGTGAAAAATTTCCAACAAATTTTATTACGGGTGCATTGTAACCCCGGACCATAAAAAAACTGGTACAAAATTTACAAGTGTCCCATAGTAAACGGTATGCGCAGACGACACGATTGGGACCTATGCGCATACGTTTACTTTGGGACACTTGTAAATTTTGTATCAGTTTTCTTATGGTCCGGGGTTACAATGCAACCATAGTAAAATTTAATGGGAATTTTTCACAGTGTAGGAAATTAAACTTTTTTCAAAAATCGAAAGGATCAATCGAAAAATGTAATTGACCTTTGTCTTAAAACAAATATTAAATATTTTTTTGCATCCGACAATTACGTGCAATGTAATTTTTCTCTATCTAAATTACTTACACAAAAGTTTAATTTAATCAAATTTATTTAATTTCAAGAAATACTTTTTTTTTTTTAAATTATGTAAGAGGTACCCCATTTTGCCTACAAAAAATAAAATCCGAAACCCTAAGAACTTTGTATTTCCTAAAATATTCCGTTCTGCTCTCCTTCCCCTCTTCTAATTATATAAAATCATTTTCACTCAGGGAAGTAATTTTTCTTCAATTTGTTTTTGTTAAAAGAACCATAACATTTTCTGAATTATATCTCAAACTATTAACTAAATTTTCAAAATAAACTGTTGTGAACAGTTTTCTAACATTTCGAGTCATTAAAACTTATATTTTTATACGAGAACAAAAATTTTTCAAAATTAGACATAATTCTTTTATTAATTTTTTATTTTTCTTATTTTTTACAAATCTTTAATCATGTATATTGTATACCAAAAATATATAAGAAACAAGTCGATCTAAAATACTTAAGGTTTAAAAATTAAAATTTAAAAATTTATAAAAACATAAAACTTCTTTTAATATAATAGAAAATTTATTGTCACTGTATTTTATTTACTTTTTTTTTTTTTTTTTTTTTTTGTAAGAAAAAATATTCTTAAAGAATCACTTCTAAAAATCATTAAACTTTTGTCAATAAAAAAAAAATGTATGCATATATATTTATATATTAACAATATTTTTTCCAAATCACGATAATACCTGACACACTTTTGCGCTCCATTTTACACGTAGTGCACTAGGCCTAGGCCAACGAGGAACTATTCCGATAAACTATGTGATTGCCTTATTAAAGTGTTGGCTATTCAAGGAGACGATGATAATCAATGCACTCGCATCTCACTTTTAATGCAGTATATACGACTACAATTATTATTATTATTATTATATATTACAAGGTTCAATTGATTTTAAACTACCAATTAAATTTTTTATTTCCGTCATCCTCACACATTTTCACGACAAAAAAAAAATGCGGAAATATTTCATGATTAATAATTTGTTACATAAGTGTTTTTTCTCCTATACTAATTTTAAATAATCATTCCATTTGCTTGTCTATCAATTAACTCAATATATCATACTCTTTTGACTTTGTCGTTGCAACAATTTAACTTATTTATTTATTTTACTTTTTTTGCTATTAAACTTGATAAGAATACGTTGCAGTTGCGCTTATCGATAATTATCATTATTATTAGTATATTTTTTTTTATCTTCTAGAAAAAAAAAATAATATTCTAAAACTATGAATGTAATATTTGTACACAGAAAAAAAAAAAATTCTTGGTTGAAGGTAAATATTCTTAATTCAAGAAAATTTTTTTGGAGACCTAAACTTTCTCAGATAAAGTAGTAATTTTATCTGACCAAGATAAATTCACTTAGCTCAAGAAAATCTTGACTTGGTTCCCGAAAACGGTGGTCTTCAAAAATATTTTCTTGACTCAAGATAACTTTTTTTTCTGTGTACTATTGCTGAGAATGCTATCCCTAGTAAAAATGAAAACGTGGCGCTGACTAGCGCCTCACCAGCTTCACTAGAGTAAAACAAGGCACTAGCTAGCATAAAAACGTGGCACTGGCTAGCGCCTGGCCAGTTTCGCTAGAGATTACCTAAATCCAAAATGGCGGCTTGTTAAATTGAATTGGCGGTTTGAATATTTTAGGTTATATATTTGAATATTTAAAATAATTATTACAACTATAAAATCAAATAAATAACTTAATAATGATAAATTTATTAATGCTTAAGATTAATATAAATAAATTAAACCAATCAACTCTAATTACTTGATGAAATTAACATAAATTTATATAATCAATATCATTTAATAAATGAGTAAATTCAAATTGCAAAGCAATAATTCAATTAATTATTTTTTATTATAAAATTTATAACTTTTTACAAACGTACTGAAATAATTAAAACAAATTAAATAATTTAAAATTTTTAAGAAATTTTTTATTTTTACTTATAGCTACTATAAACTTGTTAAAATTAGTAATTATCATTGTTATTTAATTTAACTCAATAAATTATTTTTCATGATAAAATTTATAATTTTTAATAAGAGTACTAATATACTTCGAAGGAATTTAATAACTCAGTTAAGTGACAATCCACAATATTTGTTTTGATTGCCCACAATCGGAGTTCTACAATTGTGTCAAGTCTTTTCTCCATTTCCAAATTTTAATTTTTTCACTATGTTATTTATTACACTACTATATAATAATAATTAATTATAAATAAACTCAACTATGTAAAACTTATTTAATTATGTAGTTCTTATTATATTTCATTACACTGCTTATAAATTTTTAATAATGAATTAGAGGTTAATCACTGTGTTATATGTAAGCATAAATATACATTGATGTAGACTATACATAGGCGTATGCTATACCAATTTTGACAAGAAACAACGTTTATTTTCCGTGTCAAATTAAACATTTTTTTAGTGTTACATATGGAATAATTTATTTCAGTTTTTCAAATAAAATTATAATTTATTATCCGGTTTTTATATTATTAATGTCTCTATTATGTTTCATACATATATGGTATTCATGCCTACCATACTTTTAATCTGTAACTTCAAATAAGCTCCCGAGTCAGAATTAAAACAGTAGTTTGAGCTTCCAAAGCCTCAGTTCTTTTGATGTTGGACTTGCCACTGAATGTAATATGTTATTTAAGTCCTCGATGTCCTAAAAGTAGCGTATTGAAGAGTAAATCACTTTTATAAAATGGTATTTTAACCCTCCATGGCCTACCATATATTTTAACATGATATTCAAGTCTCCAATACCCTAAATGAAGCGCATGGAGGACTTAATCACCTTTTAAAAAAGAATGTTTTAACCCTCCATGGCCTACCATACTTTCAATCTGTAACTTCAAATGAGCTCAATTTTTTAGCATGACATTATTGTTACAATAATATCTGCATTCTAAATACATGAAGATATTTCCAACTGATCGTGAGCATCTGAGTAGCAATGCGGCAGTGGTTGTGCTTCATATTCGTTAGGTCTTGGTTTCGAATTCCGGCAGCAGCAAATTGTTTTTCAGCAGTTTTTTTTCAATTTCTTTGGCAGCTTCCGTCATCCAATACATCATTTGCATTTATTGTTCACCTAAAATAATCAATTAATCATAAACTAATAACTCAATGACTCTAATTACTTAATTCGAATTTCGAATGACAGTGCTATCCTCTTCGAACGCCTACTTGTACAACTTTAGTTATTATTATTAATATTTTAACTTTCATTATTTTTTAACTCACAACAAAACATTTATTACTAAGAAAATATTTTTGGAATTTTAAAATTTCAAATTTTTTTCGATCATGGTAGCCATTTCGCATTAGTGGCCACCTTTTCCCTTCTGTTTTTTTACCAATTGTACGCGATCCGATGAGAGTCTTTCTCGATCTATAAATTTAGGCTCTGGAAGCTTATTTTACCATTTCAAAAAAGTGATTTGAACCTAAACTTGGCAAAAGCGGACAAAACTACGACGTTTGGTTCAAACCACTTTTTAAATGCGTGGATCTCCATATTTATAGTTTTCAAAATTTATTTTGCGTGAATACATAGAAAAGGAGCTCATAATTATTTTCGTATTCAATACAAATATCAAAATATCGAACACCTATAAGCTCGCTATGTATGAGTTATTTTGTTATAGTCAATATCTTCCGAAACTTCCCTCCAGAATGAAATTCACTCCAAGGAAATTAAATAACTAAAGAATCATTCACTTCGTGATAACTCCCAATCGAAATAAATTTCACTCCAAGGGGTAGTGAATAAATAAAAAGTCATCCACTCCAGGTATACTCCACGTTCACTCCGAAAATTTTGTACAGTGTAGCCTATTTATAGCTGGTAAAAATAGTGTGACAGTAAAAATGCTGTAAAAAAATTTTACCATTATTTCTGGTCAATACTTACAGACGCACACGTATACGTATGTATAAGATCTGGCATACAAATTAAACATAAATAATGACATTGGAGTTCAGAAATACAAATTAAATGTAATCCGAGGCGCCCAACCCTTCCTCTAGTATACATACATTCGTTTGTAGATCGACTAGGGTATACTGAGTAAACGAGAAGAATAAGATCGTAGGTGGGGAGATTGAATACTAAAGATGCCACAACTTAAACCAGTATACTTATACATATACATCACGATAGTATTGAGCAAGTATCTTAGTAACGATTTCATTCCCCGATTGTGCCTCTTGGTATCTTTCTTTACCCATTGCTTCTTGTACAGCTCTTTACTCTATTCTCCATTCCTTATTCCTTCGACTCATTACTCCTGGTTGAAGTCGTGGCTCGTGGCCCGTGAATCGTGACTCTCGCTCATTCCAAGACGCCCCACACTGATTCGTTTATGTATAGATATATATGTTTGTACTTGTATCCAGGATCTCTTTTGCCGTAGTAGTAACTCATTCCATTTAACGGGCGACAAATAAGCAGCAAACGAATGTCACCCTGGAAAAGCTCATCCCCTTCATCAAGCGCCCGGCGGCAGCCAGGGCTGCTTTACTTTCCTTTATAGTGTCTGATGTCATGTCTGTTTAGCTGACGATCACGATCCTAGTTCTTGAGAATTTGCTTTAAGATTATAAATATGTCAATAGCAAATTATATAAGATAATTAATTTATTAATGTTTAACTTTTTTCACTTATTGGGCGCCAGGATCACTAAAATTATTAAAACTAAATATATTCCTTACGGAAATAAACTACTAAAGAAAACTATTGAAAGTGATGACTGTGAAAAATCGAGTAGAAACCCAGAGTAAGTATGGATTTTATTTCAATCCGAGTTCATCGTTTGGAATTCCGGAGTTTAGAACGAAACCACCCCATGTAAGAGGAGTGATTTCGGAGTGACGGAAATTTTATTTCAGCCTGCATTCACTCCGGTCCGGATTGTTATTGCTAAAATAAATTTATACTTACTATAAATAACTTTTTCATGAGAAATATATTTATTTTCATGAATAATTGATTCAGGTATTAATATTTTTTTATTCGCCTTTTTAAGGAGGTACAGGGAAAGAAAATTATGTGAAGTGTTCCTATGCATTATGGGAATAGTTTCCATAATGGCATAGGAACTGTAGCCATACTATCATAGGGATGGTTCCTATGTATTATGGGAGCCATCCCTATAATAGTATGGGTATAATTCTCATACCATTATGGGAACCATTCCCATAATAGTATGAGAACTATTCTTATAATGGTATGAAAAATATTCCTATAATATTTCGGGAAATATTCCTATAATGTTATGGGAACCATCCCTATAATGTCATAAAAAATTTATTTTGCAAAATAGTGCAGAATTTTTCCAAAATTTGAGGGATTATCGAAATTGAAATCTTTATTTACAAAATTTGAATTTTCTTGGATGTTCTGCGCTGAAGCAAAATTTCTGTTAGAAATTTTAATATTTTTTGCTAAATAAGAATTTTTTTTCCAATGTTTGAATTTTTTTTATGTTTAATCATATTTCTGTGTACTGTACAAGTGATTCCCACACTTTTCTTTAAATTAATATTATCATGATAGTATGGGAACCATTTCCATAATATTATAGGAATGATTCTCATAATGGTATGGGAACGATTCCCATAATGATATAGGAAATATACCAATCGCATTATGAGAACTGTTCCTATAATATTACAGGAATCATTCCCATACTATTATGGAAACCATCCCTATAATGTTGTAGTAATGGTTCCTATAGTTTCTGGGAATGGATCTTATAATTTATAGGAATAGTTTCTATATATTATGGGAATTATTCTTATAATATTATAGAAAGTCTTCCTATAAATTATAGAAACCATTCCTATAATTATAGGGACCATTTCTATAATGGTATGGGTAGCATTCCCATAATTATAAGAACTATTCCTATAATTATGGGAAACATTTCTATAACTTTAGGAACTGCTCCCATAATTTATGGTCATAATTCCTATACTGGTATAGGAAAAAATTTCACAAAATTATGGGAACCATCCCAATAATTTTCTTTTCGTATACCTGATTTTGCCTGCGAAAAAGCAAATTTTTTTTTTAACTGCAGTTGAAAATTGTTCTATTGTCTTCGATACCATTGAAAAAAAAAAAAAAAAAAAACTAACGTATTTGAGTTCTCGAAATACTTTCCCTTACGTACCTACCCTTCCTCTCACCTAGTTACATATATTACTTCATACATCTTTAGATTTATAATAGAAAAATGTAAAGTTCAGTAAATGGAAAATCATACATTTAAAAGTATAATTAAACTGGCCACATATATTATTGCTAAATTATAACAATTAATTTCCCTCATTTTGAAAAAAAAAATCTTATTTAAACAATTACTAGTCGTAATTAAATATTTTCAGCAAAAATAATTAATTTCCAGCCGTCAGTCTACCCAAAGGGTGATAGGCTGAAATATAGATAGTCTTACCCAGTAACTCTTACTTGCGTATGGTAATACAAATTTTATGGGAATCCGGGGAGTTGATGACTTCACAGGGGCGTCTTCGAGAACTTACCAGCGAGGTTAAATTGAAAATGAGCATAAAGAATATAAAAGCAGTAGGCAACGCAAGCAGATTACATAAAAAAAAGGAAGAAAATATTCTGAAAAATAATGGGCAATTCATTTTACGTATGCTATATCAATTTCTTGGTTCACCTCTCTACCATCTTCTACACTCACCTCTTTATCATTATCTTTTCCTTTTTATTATATTTTTTTGTGGTCTGCACGTAATACGAACAGTAAGACGCAAAGACGAATACCATTAGCTAGTACTCTGTCTTTTATAGAATAAGGGAGCGATCGTCTTTTATCCGTTAAAACCGTTAACTCAGAAAGACATCAAGGGGAATAAGAATTAGCTGTGCGTCCCGAATCGATTTTATTATTTAATAACTAGTGTAACTAGAAAAGTATTGACATTTTTAATATTTCCTACGAACACTTTGTTCAAAATTAATAACCGTCATCTTTTCTACAAATAATTATAACTAAATATCAATACATTATTATACAGAAAAACAAAGGATATTTAGGTGCAAAAACTTCATCGCGTCCGAAAATTTTTTCTTGCCCTAAGAAAATTCTTGTTTTCAATTCATATGTTGACTTAAAAATAATAAATTTCGAAACAAAATTTTTTAAATTCCCTGAATCATATGTGGGCACATAAACTTGTCGAATGATTCCATATATGTTTTTGTTTACTTATTTATGGCCATATATAGCCGCATAAGATAGTGCGCCATCTATTCTATCTTTGCATACTAAAATCTAAGACCACATATGGTTTCATTAGAGCATATGTGCTCACGTATGGGTCTATCAACTTTTTGGATGATTCCATACATAATTATATACGCCTATGCATATCATGGTGGGCATATATGGTCATATAGAGAAAAATAAACTTTTTGAACAATCCCATATGTAATTATACATATTCATATATGGTTAGATATAAAAGTGCATACCCAATAAAAAAAAAGTTATACAATTGGATAGAAAAAATGGCCCGATCCGTTTGAATACAATCGTACACAATTATATCTTATTTGTTTATAATTTGTATATTAGAGTGTCGGTTATTTCCCAAATTGGTTTTTGACTCTGCAGCGCCCCTAAAATTTTTAGTAAATGGTCCAAAAAAAATATCGGACCGATATAAGCTCTTACACAGAGAAAAAGAGATTCGTCATTATAACAAAAGACGGGATAAAGAAAAATTTTGTTACAGTAACAGACACGCTTAGCTTACGGTAACAAATCGATTTGTTGTGACAACAAATGGAATTGTGTCGTAGTTGAGAAGTCGATTTCTTAGGGCACCACAAGATTTTTTACAGCAACAAATAACATTTTGCTGTCATAGCGAATAATATTTGTTGTAGAAGCAAACTTATTCTTGTAATCATAACGAAGTAGATTCGTTATCATAGCAAACTAAATTTGTAAAAAAAAAAATCTGTAAATGCAATGAGATCATACATCATATAGACATAAAAATTTAAAGTTAAATTAACCAAAAATTCAGGTGTTTCGGAGAAACATAGTCCCGGGTACGAACGAATAAATCATTTAAGGCTCCGAGAACTTAAACATTTGAGTCCTGAACGTTCTGGTTATGTGTCACTAATTCATCCGAGGATTGATGTCGTTAGCTTATAGATGTTAGGCAGGAAGAAATGAAATATGTTTATGGATGGTAATCTTTGGATTTTTAGGGATTTCAGGTCTGCCGTAAGAGTCTGCAACGTCTCCAGGTGCTTCAGAGTAGGTTAGTCACGGGTACAAGGTACAATAAATTAGTTGGGGCCTTAGGAAGTAGGATACAGGCATTGTTTAAGTTTTAAACGTTCCATTTGTCGATCACCAATTGGTCCAAGTGTTTTGAAGCTCATTGCTGATAGGTATAGGAAGTAAAAAATTAAATAGAGGATTAACGATGGTATTTTATGCCTCTTTAGGAATTTCAGGTCTGCTGTGTGAGTCTGCATTATTATTTTCATTATCATTATTATTTATCTTTGTAATTATTATTATCATCCTATGCTATACTTTTAGCTGACACTCACACAAGAAATATCTTCATTTATATGTCTCATATGATAGGAAGTGAATTACAGGGCTCAAGTACGTTGTTACTATTTACATTTGAATGAGAGTAACCCATACTCCTTTGAAGTCAGGGACAACTGATGACAGGTTCCCCAGCACTGGGGAACCTAGTTTTGGCACACCTACATTGGCCCATGCTTGGCTTAAGATTGGGTACTCAGTCCTGGCCGTCACAATGATTACCCGGGCTTGGGCCAAGACTGGGTAACCTAGCCCTGGCAATTCAATGGCAAGCCAGGCTTGGGCCTTCCAATGGCAATTCAGACTTGAGTCAAGGTAGGATTATCCAAGTTTGGATATACCTGTGGTTTAATAAGTAGATCATATAAATGCATCAGTTCAACATAACTAATGTAGGTACGTCCAGTAGCTACCCTTCGGACTCAGCAATCAAAAAAACGGCAGTTCGTGCCTAGAGCCTGGCAGAATTTTCACCGAGTTTTTGTCACATCATTTACCTCCCTTAGATAGTTGAAACTTTAATGATCATGATTTCTACGAGGTTAATAATAATAAAATTTTTATTCATTAAATTTATTCGTTTTCTCGATTTATGGGTCAATTCTGGCAACGAAGCCTGGGCCAGGTCTGGCAACAAAACATGGGCCGGGTTTGGCAACCAAGCATGGGCCAGGTCTAGCAACCAGAACCGGCCCCGTGTTCTCATTCCCGGCTTCTACCAAGGCTGGTTTACAAGCTTGGCCCAAGATCTTACATATTTGGGCTAAGCCTGGGCCAAGCCTGCACGGAAAAAAATAATCGGTAGACGCTACCAATTATTTTTCGGTAGACGCTACCGATTATTTTTCGGTAGCTGTTACCGACTTTTTTGGTATCAGTGTGCGTACGTGCCCATGTGTGCGCATACGCGTGCTTGTGCGTATGAGTGTGTGCGAACGTATGTGTGTGCCCGAGTGTGTAGGCCGAGTGTGTTCGTACATGCGTGACTGCGCGTGAATGCGGCTGTGTAAGCGTGTGTGTGAGAGTGCGTGTGTACGTAACTGATATTGAAAAAATCGGTAATAGCTACCGAAATAATCAGTAACGGCTACTGAAAATTAATCGGTAACAGCTACCGATTGTTTCGGTAACGGCTACCGATGATTTGGTAACAGCTACCGATTACTACAGTAACGGCTACCAAAATAAAACCGGTAACTGCTATCAAAAAAATCAGTAACTGTTACCGAAAATTAATCGGTAGCGGCTACCGATTATTTTTTTCCGTGTGGGCCCGTCGTACACTGTGAACGATTTCCATTGAATTTTACTGTGGGTGCATTGTAACACCGGACCATAAGAAAACTGGTACAAAATTTACAAGTGTCCCATAGTAAACGGTATGCGCAGACGACACGATTAGGACCTATGCGCACACCGTTTACTATGGTACACTTGTAAATTTTGTATCAGTTTTCTTATGGTCCGGGGTTACAATGCACCCACAGTAAAATTCAATGGAAATTTTTCACAGTGTACTTTCTTCTCTGGGTACAAAACATTTCCAGTATTTGCTATGACAAATCGTATGCACTTTAAAAAATTTGATGGACCCGGTGTGGTGTAAATGCATCGGTTTGAAAATTTTGGTGTGAAAATTACACCGAATCCCGTGTGAAATTTAAGCAATGTGAACTTTTATTTTTTACATCGCCAAACAAGTAAATGTATAAATGTAAGAGAAGGGGGTGCGGCAAAATGGGCCCCCTGAACTTTCTGATGCCTTAATGTATTTGGGAGCAAATTGGACCTACTAAAATTCTGCACATGAAAAGTCTTGGGACGGAGAGGAGTAAAACAAGCCACCAGGGCAAAATGGGCCACCGCGGCAAATTGGACCTGCCAAAATTCATAACATGAAAAGTGTTGGGAAGGGGAGGGGTAAAATGGGTCACTGAGACAAAATGGGCCCCTTAGGAACAAAATTTTCGAATCCTCAGTTTTTTTTACTTCTTTTACGTTTTTTTACTCTCTTGCTTCGTTTTTGACCTTAATTTTTGCTGTTCATTAAAAATAAAAAATAAAAAAATGTGGTCAAAATAGGCCCCCCTTAAACATTTTTTATAATGTGAGTTTTCAAGCTTGTTTTGCTTTTTTTTCTTCTGCTGAGTTTTTAGTGGTAATTAGCTGTGTTTATTAAAAGTGAAAAATCCTGAAAAGTTGGCTAAAACGGGCGCCAACGAAACTCAATGTATGTTTCTCGTTTGTTTTATGTTTTAAAACTTTTTGTTATGTATTGACTATAAAAAAGAGTTAATAGTAAAGATTTGGATCTTAAAATAACTAAATTTAAAGTATTCTGTTCAAATATTAGTAGATTAATTAAAAAAAAATTGAATTTTCGCGCCAAAACATAATTTTTCAAGAAATTCCCCCGTCAAAGAACCCCTTACCATAATTCTCTATTCAATTCTGTTGAAAAAATTATACGAGCCCATTGGCTAAAAGATATTCATAGGTTTTCAAAGTCCAGGCAGCTCATTTACCCTCCCCCCCCCCTCACTTTTCACGTTACGCGTTTTGGCAGGCCCAATTCTCCTCAATGGCCTAATTTTCCCCTGTGACCCATTTTACCCCTCCCCCTTCCGACACTTTTCATGTTATGAATTTCGGCGGGCCCATTTTGCCCCGGTGATCCATTTTACCCTTCCTCCTCCCAACACTTTTCATGTTACGAATTTCGACGGGCCCAATTCGTCTCACTGGCCCATTTTGCCCCGCTGACCCATTTTACCCCTCCCCGTCCCAACACTTTTCATGTTAAGAATTTTGGTAGGCCCAATTTGCCTCCAAATATATCAAGGCATCAGAAATTTCAGGGGACCCATTTTGCCCAGCCCCTTCCCTTACATTTATACATTTACTCGTTTGGCGGTGTGAAAAACTAAAATTCATATTGCTCAAATTTCACACGGGATTTGGTGTAATATTCACACCAAAATTTTTACTCCGATGCATCTACACCACACCGGGTCCATCAAATTTTTTACAGTGTGTGTTATTCTAACAAATCAGTTTTGCTACAGTTACAAACCATTACTTAGCGTAACAAATAGATTGTTAGTATTACAAAGACAATGTAACTTTAGCAAAAGTTTCGTTGTTCGTGCTACAAACCTAAAAATTGTTACCATAAGTAATTTTAGCTTATGGTTACAAAATATTTTTGTCGGTGCTAAAAGTGCAGTTTGTTACTTTAACGAATCAATTTTTTTACTGTAACACAACAGTTTTGTTATAGTCACAAACCATTGCTAGACAGAACAAGCGATTTGCTACCGTTACAAAATCATTGTGACTACAACGAATGTTTCGTTATCCGTATACTAAGGCAGATATTTGTTACCGTAAGCTATCTTATCTTGGAGTGACGAAATTTCTTTTTCCGTGTAATATTGTTAATAACCCGTGCCCCAAAGACGATTCATTTCTCATTTAAATAACATGGGGTTTTGGTACTTTTTGCAATTAATTTTTTCTTTGCAAAGCCAGTTGATAAATTGCTGTGGCATCAATTTATTTTTGTAGAAAATTGGATGCTCTACAAAAACTTTTTCTTTAGATTTTTCGAAAAATCACTTGCGTCAATGTTATTCAAGATCAAAGTTGAACTAGAAATAATTTTTTATTTTTTTTTTTGTTTTGAAAAAAAAATCATCGTTATTTATATCAAAATTTATTGTTTATTGCCGAAAATATCTTACTTCGAGTATTTGTTTGCATCTGTCAAAACTATTGAGAAGAGAAGAGTCGAACATTCTCAAAAAGAAATTCCGATGAATTAAAAATTTCGGATTCACAATTACTTTTATGAAAAAATAAAATTCGTGCCAACGCATGCGCATAAAAGAGAAATGGAGTATCGTGACTAGCCGGCGTCGTGCATTGACTATTGCCCTGGCGGTCCTGAATTACGGTGATTCACGGTAGTATCACGGTGATTCACCGTAGAATCACCGTGAACCTTCACCGTGATGCTACCGTGAATCACGGTGATTCGCTGGACGGTGGAGATACGGTCCGTCGAGGTCACAGTAATCACCGGTAACGATTCCCGTGATCTTCAAACCTCATGTAAACTCATTAATGTATTGCCTTTCTTTCTATACAACAACAGTGATTTCCGCGAAGTTGCCGTGATCTACGACATCACGGTGAACTCTCACCGAAAAAAAAAATTTCTTGCTCCAAAAGTTTACTTCTTTGATAGAGACTTAAATTTTTCTCAATCAAAAATTTATTCTCTCTACAAAAGATAAACGTGTTAATTCTTTTTGTTTTTTTTTTTTTTTTTTGTCTGAAAAGTAATTTTTTGTATTATTATTTCGCAAAAAATGTTTCAAGTAAGCATTAATATTAAATATTAAAGTTATGATGTATTATAAGATATACTATAGTACAATTCAAAAAGGTACTTGCAGCTCGGTCGAATGACAGAGTGCTCGAATGAAATCGTTCTGAATTCGGAATTTAACAATTCTAGAATATCTTTCGTGCCAGGGACACACTACAAATGGTAGGCGCAATCTAGTGGCGAGCACCGAACTACTCCCGCTGCTACTGCCTAACACCGGTGGTTTTCCCCCTCTCCACATCGATCTTTTCTCCCAAGAAATTTTTTCTCTTGGCTTAAGCAGCTTTTGTTGTCTTGGTCGAAGAATACAAAAATACTTGCGTGAAAAGAATAGTACTTGTTCCGAGAAATTTTCCTTCTTTAACCAAAAAAATGCAATATTGCTATAAAAAATAATGTATCTTGCTCCAAAAAAAATATCTCTTACTTTAAGAAATGTAAACTCTTGAAACAAGTGAAAATTTTTTGATTTAAGCGTAAAAATATGTTGACGTAAGAAAAAAAATTTTGATTCAAGATAAAAGTTTGAAAATAATTGTTTACTTGGGGCAAGTAAATTTTTATTTTCCGAATCGATCTAAAAAAATTTCTTGAATCAAGAATATTTTCCTTGATTCAAGTTAACTGTTTTTTCTGTGTAGATTTGTATATAATCACGCACTGTATTCGTATAGATTATATACAATTATATATAATTGCATACAAGTATATACACTTGTATATAATTCATATGTAACTGTATACAGTTATATAAAATCTTTCTTCATCGGGTAGTTTGTCTTGTACACCTTACATACCATCTATGACTATATAGATATGACCATATATGATTTTGTTAGGTCATATAAGGGTACATCCATTTTCTGAATGATTTCATGCATGGTTATTTATAAGTAAATCCATACACATATATATATATATATATATATATATATATATATATATATATATATATATATAATGAAATCAATACAACGGGAAAATATTTCTTAATAATTCAAGAGTAATAAATCCTTTGTTCCAATCTCAAAATCTTAATCTTCAAATTTTCTGTCCCCATCCCCAAGAGTACGTTTATATAACTTTTTAATGAATATTCCCAAGGATAATTTGAATAAATTATAACCAATGGCGTTTGACGGGCATTGATAGCCACTAAAATGGTGTCTGTAAAATGAAGAGAAGGGTCCGTAGTCATTAATTCTTTTGTCTCACACCCTTATCCTTATTTTTCTTCAAAGATTATTATTATTGTTACAGCTATTTATTTTTTTTTCTCCAATCTATTTATGTCAATTAATATTCATGCTACGTTACATAATCAATTTTTATTTCAATTTCTAATTCAAATAAATAACAAATTTTTATAAAACAATAGCTAATTTTATTACAATAGTCTTGAATTTTTGACTAGGGTGTCTCAGTATTGGGACTCGTTTCTTTGGTGCCCAGTATGAGAATTAAAATTCGCATAAAATAAATTTCGCTGATGATAATAATAATACAATATAATAATAGGAGCGGTAATAATTAAAAATAATAATGAAATTTAGTTAGGGGTTGAAGACAGAAGTTCAAAGCTCCTTTTTTTCATTATATATATATATATATATATATTTTTTTTCTCATTGCAACATCGCGTTTACATAACGAACAAACGTTTCTAGAATACCGGGTAACTACGGAGGTGGAAAGAAAAAATACAAAACATCATATCCGGACCTCGTCCTTGGAGTACGATATGTAGAAAATACATCCACATATATATATAAATACATATATGAGGAGTAGAGACCAGCAAGGGTTGAATTTTAATTATTTTCCCTTTGCTAAGTGTAATATTTCAATGCTCTGGCACAAGCTCGGCTCACTCGCCGCCATTTCTGTCAAGTAATGTTATTATAATTATACATATATGCCCAGCTCGGAGCTCGGTCATTTCTTGCCCTCATACCACGTCCATTTTCCATCCTCACTCTTTTAACCCACCTCCCTCTTTAACCCCCAGCTACAGCCCTGAACCCTGAAACCCCCAACATCCCCTTTTCCACCCTCTATCCTCTTTTACTCGCAACCCCCTTGGCCTCTTTCGTGGTCGTCACCCATGGGCTCCGTACTCTTATATACATGACTACACACGCACACACGCACACGGCTTGTGCATTGTGCAATTAAAATTTTGCAATTATCGCGCACGTAATGAAATTCATCTCGAATCTTCATAGAAAAATTCTTTTGATTTCTTTAGCCTTTTTTTTCTTATTTGTTATTTATTTATTTCCTTTGAATTTAATATTTAATTGAGTTTGCAGTTTTCTTTGGATGATGCAATTTATTTTAAAAGAAATCGAGAATTAAAATAAAATTGATTAAATTTTTTTTCCTTGATAAAAAGGGCTTTTAAATGGACTTGAGAGATAAAAGAGTTGTAATTTTAAAATTACGAAATGGTTAGGCTAAAAAATTCAATTAAAAATTTTATTAATTTTTTTCGTAATTACGGATTTTTAGTTTTTCACACGTAATTTTGAAAGTAAGTTTTAGTTTCGTTTGTTATTTTACAAGTGCCTTGAGGACAGACATGAAAATCTAGCTGAGCTATTTTGAGATCGAATTTTTAATACTTTCGTTAATAGAGCGATTTAAAATATCCGTTTTTGAAAGGGTTCTAATTGAACACTTCGATGTGGTAATTTTGTGATATTTTCTTGAATTTCATATTTAGTTTCTTTTCATAGCTTACAGGGGTCGTTCGTTCAGAAAAAATTATGCTAATTTTGAATAAAAAGTCTCGATAGCCAATAATTGACTCAGCAGAACGTTTTCAAGGTTGAGTTTTCAGAAGGGTGCTTTTTCGTTTTCTATTTTAGTGTTTTCGGGTCAAAAAATTAAATCTGACTCAAAATAAATGTTACATTTAAATACTCTTCTTTAATTCAAGTTTATAAATCGTATTTATTTCATATAGAAATTAAGTCTGTTTTTGCCCGTACTATTCCTTATCCAGGCCAATATCAGACTTATTTTCGTATGATGTTTAGTCTGTTTTAAACCGCTTTTAGACTAAAATCAGACTTTTTCATGATAATTGTTGGTCAGTGTTCAATTGGTTTTGAGGACAAAAGCAGACTTTATTTACTATAATTTTTAGCCTGTTTTTAATCGCCTTTTGATCAAAAACAAGACTTTTTGCAAGTATGAATAACAATAATAATAATAATTTAGATTTATAAATTTATTTTAATTTTCTTGATCTTTAAAACATGCTCATCCGCTTTCGTAATAAGATGTCACAAGAATTTGATGGTTTCTAATGCCAAAATATTTTTCGATTTTATCCAGTAAATACGAAAAATTTTTCGATATTTTGAGAGTTATTTTACTACTTTTATCTAATGCTGTAAATATTTAGTTAAGAAAACTAAAAAATAAAACTGTCAATCTTTCATTAACTGCCGACATTTTTAAACGAAAGACACTTAATAAATAGTAAACAAAACATAATTAATTCTGTAACTTAAAATACTTTTTACAAATATTGTCCATCAATAAAGATATTACAAGTCCATGATTTAATCTAGTTTTGTCCTTGCTAATTTTCAGAAATAAAATTTTTCAAAGTTCAAGAATTAATCTAGTTTTGTCTGCCCGTAACGCTGTTGCTGTTTGAAACAACAGATAAAAATTTTTATAAAACATTAAAAACTGATCAACTAGTCCAATTACACTAAAATCAGATCAAATTTTTAGATCTGGGTAGATCAAAAGCAGATTAAACTTTTTATAGAAGTTCAATAACAGACCAAGTAGTTCAAATACAGTTCAGTTAGACTAAAATCAGATCAAATTTTTCGACCCGGGTTATAGTTCGTAATCTAATTCTCAGTCAATTTGCTACTTCAGAGAAGTCCTTTGGCAATAAATGACCATGTTCATATTGAATCAATAATTCAATATACATAAGAAAAAATGAATCGTCAAAATGTTAAAAAAAAAAACGAGTTAAAATTCTAAGTGTTTAATTTTTGACACTTTTGTGTGTCAATTTAACACACAGTATTTATTTTTTTGAACTGTCGTAATCGACTGATTTTTTAACACACAAGAATGTTATTTTATACGAAAGTAACACTTTTTCTAAGTTAGTGTCAAATCAACACACAAAATATGTTAAAAATAATGTCAACCATCATAAAAGAATTATTGGGAAATTTGTTACTTTTAACATATACGCGTGTAACTATTTCAACACTCACGATCTGTTAAAATAACATATAAATAAGTGTAAAACAATTGTTTCACACACGATATATGTTAATTTTGACGAATCCTTTTTTACTGTGTACCGACAGTTGACTCGGTGGAACGATTTCAAGGTTCCGTTTTCAGGGAGCCGATGTCTTTCGATTTCTCATTTCGGTGATACAATTTGAGATCTAATCATTATTTTTATTCGACAGTTTAAAGAGACTTTTATCAGTAACTTTATATTCAGAATTATTCAAATTTATAAAATAATCTCATTGACGCTTAAATTTCCTAGAGTTTCTTAACTAGTCTATTTGCTGGCAGATAACCCAAAAAAATGTAAATTGTTCTGAAACTAAAATAATATTTATATATTACAAACAAAAAACAAAAAAAAAAGTCAGCTTACAATAGTAGCTGCGAAATCACAGTGTGCAGGTTTAATCAAGGGCGAACGGTTGAAAATGTTTTCGCGGCGTGAGTTTGTTGAGTTTAACGAATTGTTTTGATAAGTCGCCAGGACAATACGTCGTTAAAGCGCACAAGTCGGTTGTAGGTGAAGATATTTGTAGCTCGTGAAAATGTTGAGCTATCTATATATATGTATAGGGTAGTGAGAAAGCTGCGGCAAGATCTCCCGTTACGAAGACACAGGGACTCTCGAAGTTTAGATTAAACCCGGTACGGATAAATATTCGTATAATGGAACACTTGGGTGCTATAAATTAGCGTGACGATAGCGTTCATGCTTCTTCTTCTTCTTTTACATCTTCTCGCCTTCTTCTTCAATGTCTTCTTTCAAAATTCTATGACCACATACATATTCCATCGTTTCATTACTCACTTACTTCTTTTTTTACCTTATCAGCGCTGTTTTAAATATCGATTCTTTTTATTATTAAAAATTTTTTAATTTATTTTTGACTAAAGCACATTACAGAGGGCACTTGAGCATTCTTTAAACTCATATTGGTTAATAGATTTAAATTATTTGTCTTCAAGTTAAAGGGCGCAGTTGTCAAAAATTTAGATCCATTGGATTTAATTCTTGCACAGAAAAATAAACTTTCTTGACTGAATATAAGTTTTCTTGAGTCAAAAACATTTTTCGGTTAACCCAAAGAGAAAAGTAGTACGAGCCCAGGCTTGGTCCAGACTTGGCCCAACTTTGTAGAACCTTGGGCCAAGGCTAGGATACCCAGTCTTAGCTCAAGTCATGGCTACCCCTGCAGGGTAATCATTGTAACGGCCAGAACTGAGAACCCAATCTTGAGCCAAGCATGGGCCAACATAGGTGTGCTAAAGCTAGGATCCCCAGAGTCTGGCTAAGTAGGGGCCCTTCGTTCAACTCTGGCAGCTCCTGCATGGGAAAGAAGGAAGGCCAGAATTTTCTTTGATCAAGTATTAAATTTACTTGAATTTAAAATCTCATGTCAATAAATTGTTTCTTAAATCAAAAACTCTTTTACCATTGAATTAAAATATTTATTGATGCATGGCCATGTATGATTCATTTTTCACGGGAGCTGACTAAATTGATATCTTGATTTAAAAATCGCGCCATTCTCATAACAAGTCGGTAATGTCTTAAACCTATATTTTGCCTATCTTAATCCAAGAGTAAAAAATTCTTAACTGAAGTATGTCAGAATTTTGTTTTAAAACAAAAAAGGCTTCATTGAAGAATGAAATTTGCAAACGAAAAATTTTTTGTTCTCTATCCGAGAATTTTAATGTTTTGGTTCAAAGACTTGTTTCTTGAATTAGAACAATCAAAAATTTTGAAACAAGAACCACATTTTGAATAAAAAATTTTTCTTGAATCAAGATAGTTTTTCTATCAGTGGAACAATTACATATGATCTGAGGCTTTCTTACTTACTTCCCGAAGTGTGTATTTTTCTCCTCGACGGAGTTGGAATAGTTTAACATTAGATCGTTTCTTATTCTAAAGTATATTGAATATGATTGATAAATCTAATTTTAGAAATGGCTATTCACATACGACTTATAAGTGACTTATAGGTGTAATTAAAAATATAAAGATTAAATCAATATCGAATTAAAAATTAGAAACTTGTTTATCACGTTTTAATGACGTGACCCATATAGTTAACCATTCCACGGATAAATTACTTTTTAATCTCAAACTTAATTTTTTTTAATTTTGTAAAAAAATATAAATTTGTTATTTTAAACTAATATACTAATTAACTAAAAATATATCAGCACCTTTTATGAAAAAATGATTTGTACTTGGCGATAAATAATTCATTTTTATTGTGTGTTTTATGTGCTTCTTGCACCCGCGAGCATTGGAAATTTTTACAAGACGATAACAAGAAAAAAAAGTTATCGCTACTTTATTAAAAATAACTAGAATTTTTTTAATTACAGCTCTCTATAAAATTGCTGCTCTATATAAAAGTATATAAATGTTACTTTATAAATCACTACTGTAATAGATCCGGTCAAGTTAAATCAGTTTTTTTTCTATTTTCTAATAAAAAGAAGACTTACAATTAATTATTACTTTTACAATTAAATCAATTTTCTAAATTATTGAATATTTGAAGATAATTACAAAATGATCATTCAAAAGTTATTTTTAATATCGAGTGGAACTTTAATTTTAATGATGTTCAATGGCTGTTTAGTTAACGGAAATGAGCAAACTGAAGCAGAATGCTCCAATCATGGTGAAACAGTAAGTAATGAAGTAAATTGAATGAATAAATTATAATTAAAAATTTGATACCAGTGTAGTCATAAAATTTTCATTTTATTTTAAAAGTGTAAACTCCATAATCAACAGCCATGCTGTGATGAAAATTTAACGTGCAAACGACTAAAACTAACAAACACGTTTGTATGTATGGAAAAAGGTGACTAAGAAACAATTTTAACTAACAGTTAATGGTCAAATTTAGACTTCATTATTATATATAAAAATAAATACCCGAGTCAAAAAATTTGATCTGATTTTAGTCTAACTGGACTGTATTTGGACTACTTGGTCTGTTATTGAACTTCTATAAAAAGTTTAATCTGTTTTTAATCTACCCGGACCGAAAAATTTGATCTGATTTTCGTCTAATTTGACTAGTTGATCTGTTTTTGATCTTTTATCAAAATTTTGATCTGTTGTTTAAAAAAAAAACTACGTAACGGCCAGACAAAACTAGATTTATTCTTGAGCTTTGAAAAATTTTAGTTCTGAAAATAAGCAAGGACGAAACTAGACTAAATCATGGACTTGTACTATTTTTATTGATGGACAATATTTGTAAAAAGTATTTTAAGTCACATGATTGATTATGTTTTGTTGACTATTCATTCAGTTTTTTTTATTTGAAAATGTCGGCAGTTAATGAAAGATTGACAGCTTTATTTTTTAGTTGTCTCACTAGTAAAATAACTCTCAAAATATCGAGAAATTTTTCTTATTTACTGGATAAAATCGAAAAATATTTTGGCAATAGAAACCATCAAAATTCTTGTGACATCTTATTACGGAAGCGGATGAGCATGTTTTAAAGATCAAGAAAATTAAAATAAATTTATAAATCTAAATTATTATTATTATTGTTATTCATACTTGCAAAAAGTCTTGTTTTTGATCAAAAGGTGATTAAAAACAGGCTGAAAATTATAGTAAATAAAGTCTGCTTTTGTCCGTAAAAACAATTGAACACAAACCAATAATTATCATGAAAAAGTCTGATTATAGTCTAAAAGCGATTTAAAACAGACTAAACTTCATACGAAAATAAGCTTGATATTGGCCTGGATAAGGAATAGTATGGGCAAGAACAGACTAAATTCCTATATGAAATAAATATGATTTATAAACTTAAATTAAAGAAAAATATTCAAATGTAACATTTATTTTAAAACAGATCTAATTTTTTGACTCGAAATCAGTGAAATTCTCGACGAATCAGTGAATAATCACTATTTTTCCTACTATAAGTATACCACTAATTCAACCAATGGTATATTTATAAATACAACTGGTTTCCAGTGCATATTCACTAAATCGCAGTAAACTTCACTCACGGAAAGAAAATTATGGGAATGGTTCCTATAATTTTATGAAATTTCATCCAATACCAGTATAGGAATGACGACCAACAATTATAGGAATACGTCCTATAATTATAGGAATATTACCCATAATTATAGAAATAGTTCATATAATTGAAGGAATGATACCTATACCATTATGGGAATGGTTCCTATAATTATAGTAACCATTCCTATAATTTATGGGAATGGTTCCTATAATATTATAGGAATGGTTACTATTATATATAGTAACCATTCCTATAAATTATAGGAATAGTTCCTATAAATTATAGGAACCATTACTATAATATTATGAAAATATCAATTTTCAAAAAAGTGTGGAAATCACTTTTACAATACACAAAAGTATTATTAAACATAAAAACAAATATTCAAACATTGAAAAAAAAATAAAAATTTTAAATATCGCAAATAAATTAGAGGGTCTTTTCGGCGGCCATATTGGATTGAAGCTTTTTTGACTAGCGTGGGGTCTCAAAAAAACACTCGACACAAAAATCCACATTTTTCTGATCATAAAAGTATCTTTAAAAAAAAATATATTTTTAGTTGCACGAACGTTCGTAACTTCAGGGACATAAAAAAAATTCGTATTTGGCAAAAATCATCAAAATTTTTCAACTGAAATTTTATCAGCATAGAACATTCAAGAAAATTCAAATTATAAAAATAAAAATTAATATTTCCATAAAATCTCAAATTTGGGTAAAATCTCGAAAAGTTCATATTAGTTTTAATTTAACATGATACTGAAGTAAGCCGATGTCTTATAATTTTTGGATTTTTTTTAACATTAAATTTCTACACTATTTTGCAAAAAAAAAAAATTTTATTATATTATAGGAACCATTCCTATACTATTATAGTAGCCATTCCTATAATAGTATAGTAACCATTCCTATAATGGTATAGTAACCATTCCTATAATATTATAGTAACCATTCCTATAATAGTATAGTAACCATTCCTATAAATTATAGGAACCATTCCTATAATATTATAGGAACCATACCTATAATATTATAGCAATGGTTACTATAATAGTATAGGAATGGTTCCCATAATGGTATAGGGGTGGTTCCTATAATATATAGGAACCATTCCTACAATAGTATAGGTACAATTCCTATACCATTATAGGAACCATTCCTATAATGCATAGGAATACTCCCTATAATTTTCTTTCCGTGCTAATTCATTTTTAGAGATTACGAATATTACAAATTTAGATTAAATTGAATAAATCGATTTCATTGCTTTTTTTTAACTAAGTGAAATTAGGCGATTCGTGTGAAACTAATCAAGATTGCAGTGACATATTGCATGCTAAATGTTCAATCAAAAATAAATGTGTTTGTAGACCAAATAATATTCGACTAAATAGTATGGACTGTGCTCCATTACTGAATGAATTTTGTTGGAAAAATGAAACATGTGCGCCAGCTAATTCTTTATGCATTGATAATGAATGCAAATGCGATAGTGGCTACTTACCGTTATCTAATGATCGATGCTTACCAAGTAATTACGATTAGATAAAAAAAAATTTATATTTGGAACTAATTACGTTACACTGAACTTTTTGACTTATTTTTATAATCATCATTGTAGAGATATTAGGATCATTCTGTGAAAACGATACTATCTGTAAAAAAATAAAATTTGCGGAATGTTCTCCAGAAAATATGTGTGTTTGTACATCAAACACAATTGCTGTTAGTCCCATTTCTTGTTCACCACTTTTAGGTAATCGATGTCAGAATAATTATGATTGCAGTATTGATAATTTTGTGTGCATTAATAATAAATGTCAATGTGAATTTCAATTTGTACCTTATTCCAATACTGAATGTAAATCACGTAAGTGTCTCTTACACTCTATCAAAAATATCCACACTGATAGAAAAACTAACTTGATTCAAGAAAAATTTTTTCTTCAAAATATGGTTCTTTTTTCAAAATTTTTAATTGTTTTCCCGGGAAAAAATGATCAGACATGAACAAGCATGGACAGGTATGATCAAGCCTGAGCGTATTTAACGCTTCAGACATGAACAGACATAGACATCCATGAACAGGTATGATCAGGCCTAAACGTATTTAACCTTTCGTTACTCGCGCTATGAGCGTGACACCGCCTTTTTGACTAAAATTGCAATAAAAGTTACTGCATAGGTATTTGTGACTATATACTTAACCAATTCTTTCTTTGAAATCTATATTTTTGTTATATATATGTATAATTAATAAATATACATTTTAAATGTAAAAAAAGTATATTTAAGTATAACATCTGATTATTTTTTTCCGGGTTTAATTCAAGAAATAAGTCTTTGAACCGAAAAATTGAAATTCTCGGATAGAGAACAATAAATTCTTCGTTTGAGAATTTTATGCTTCAATAAAGCCTTTATTGTTTTGAAACAAAATTCTGACATACTTCAGTTAAGAATTTCTTGCTCTTGGATTAAGATAGGCAAAATATAGGCTTAAGACATTCCCATACAAAGTTTGGAAATCGGCCCTGTATCGGGCCATTACTGGGCCAAGAATCTCGATTAATGGCTCAGCAATGGCAATTTTTATTGGCCGATAAACGGCTTATAGTCAGAATGATAACCTCGGGCCATTAATGGCGCTCGACTATCGGCCGATCAATGGCAGCCAGCAATCAGCCAAGCAAACAAATAAATTAAATTAAAAAAATTTTTATTTTTTTAACTTCCTAATAGAATTCGTAATCATTATCGTTTAGACTATTTAAGTAGGGTAAATGATGTGAAAAAACTCGGTGAAAATTCTGCTGGGCTCTGGGCGCGAACTGCCGTCCTTCTGATTACTGGGTCTGAACGCTGGCTACCGGACGAACCTGCTGATGTTGAGTAGATTCTTTTAAATGATCTACTTATTCATTTTGTTACAACCACTCAGTTTTATAAAATGTAACGAGCAATTTAATTAATATTATCGATTATTTAAAAAAAATAATTTCGTATTATTTTTATTATAATTACATGATTTTTTAAAATAAAATTTATTAAATTTAATTAATTAGTTCTTAAGAACCCACTGGAATTATTTTGCTCTACCACTTTCGTTAAAAATGACATTTACTTTAAAATATATGTCTTATTTTTTAAATAAATTAACTTTTATAAGTTAAGTTATAAAATTTGCGGTTGTTAATTGCAAATAATAACGAATTTAAAAATATTTTAATTGTTAGTTGTAAATAATTTTAATCGGAAAATTAAAATATTTATTAATTACGACTTAGTTCAATTCAAAAATAACGAATTATTAATTAAAGAAAACTATAATAATAAGTTATTTGAATAATTAGTAATTGATGAGTAGATTTTTTCATTTAACAAGAATCAATCATGGCCCACTGATTCACCAAATAGTGGCCCGACGTTGCAAACCGATAATCGGCCAGTCATAAGTAACCATTTATTGGCCAGCCATCGGCAGCATCGTATGACTGTCGTTTCCGGTACACTACCGGTACAGAAAGTCATATTCCGATATGAAACCAGTAATACCATGACATATACATCAAAAAATTTAAATGAATATCACTTCAATTTGATTACGCTATCTTGATGGAAAATTAATCGGCTGCTAGTAATTAACCAAGTTTGGGCCATTACTAATTGCCAATGCTTGGCCGAGCGACTGCAGTCGGACAACGGCCAACCTACGGCATTTTTTCCATTAACGGCAACTTTGCATGGGTTACCGACTTGTTTTGAGAATGGCGCAATTTTTAAATCAAGATATCAATTTACTCAGCTTGAAAAAAAAAACTTTTTTTATTTCAAAAATAAAACATTTTAAAGTGATTTTTTAGGACTACATTTATTTACTTTATATATGTTAAAGTAGAAATTTATTTTAAAAAAAACTTTTTTTTTTCATTACTTTTAAAACTTCTTCCATCGAAAAATTATTACTTGAATCAAAAATTTAAAGTTCTCAAAATAATAATACGACATTTTTAGCTGAAGACAAGTGGTCTTGCTTGAAGAATTCAAGAGTATCGATTGAAGATAATATAGTTTTGGGTCAAGACACGAGAGTTATCCATCAAAGATGAGTAAGATCACGTCAAGTGGACCCCCCATTTTCCACTTAATCATGAATATTAAGTCTATGTATTTTTTTCTTATGTAGTCATTATGAAAAATTAAACCCTCAAACGATTTTTCAAAATTTTCATTTCAGCAACAATTTTTTTTACAATGAAGATTTTAAGTACTTTTAATTAAAAAATAGATTCCAAAACAACCGTTAAAGATAACTTAATGAAATTTTCAGGATTTATTGTCAAATATCTATATTTCATAAAAATATTAATAGCTTGAAATTCTTTGTTTCTTTATTATTAATTAATAATAATTTACAAATTGTAATTAACTAATTATTGATACATTAGTTATTTACTAAACAATAATCAGGGAAAACTGTCTAATAATTAAACTTAATTATTAATTAATAATAACTTATAAATTACTATTAACAAATTAATAATATATTAATTATTTATTAAACAATAATCAGGGAAAACTAACTAATAATTAAACTTAAGTTTAATTATTAGTTAGTTTTTCCTGTTTCAGTTTAATAATAAAAAATTATTCTATTGTATTATTCATGATATTGTTTAAAAAAAAATACAATTTGTTTAGTAATAGTATTTTTAAATGTTACTTTGAATTATGACTGACCAAAGCTGCAATAGAGCCTGAGACGCTTGGCCGCGCACCGTATTGGAAGCGCTCAGAGACCACTTGTCTCTTCAACTAAAAATGTCGTATTATTATTTTAAGAACTTTAAATTTTCAGTTCAAGCAATAATTCCTTGATGGAAGATGTTTTTGAAGTGATGAAAAAAAAATTTTTTTTCTAAATAAATTTCTACTTTAACATATCTGAAGTGAATGAATGTAGTCTTTAAAAATCACTTTAAAATTTTTTATTTTTAAAATAAAAAAAAAAGTTTTTTTTCAAGCTGAGTAAATTGAGATCTTGATTTAAAAATCGCGCCATTCTCGAAACAAGTCAGTAATGTCTTAAACCTACATTTTGCCTATCTCAATCCAAGAGCAAGAAATTCTTAAGCCAAATATGTCAGATTTTGTTTCAAAACAATAAAGGCTTCATCGAAGAATAAAATTCTCAAACGAAGAATTTTTTTTCTCTATTCGAGAAATTTAATTATTTGGTTCAAAAACTTATTTCTTAAATTAAAACAATTAAAAATTTTAAAACAAGAACCACATTTCGAAGAAAAAATTTTTCTCGAATCGAGATATTTTTTCTATCAGTGTAGATTCTCATATAATTCTTAGCGAAAAAATCATTCTTTTTCAAAATTCTACGGTATCATGGCAAAGTCAGATCACGTTGGCTACCTGACGTCAATTGAAATGAATGCATACAAAAATTACTACGACTACAGTAAAATTTACAATGATTATATATAGTAACTTGACTATATATATATATATATATATATATATATATATATATATATATATATATATATATATATATATATATATATATATATTGGTGCTTCATTTCGGAACAACATTTTTTTTTTTAAGTGCATGTGAAAAAAATCATAGTTCAACACAAAAAAAAAATTTTCGCGCAAGAAAAAAAAATTCTATGTCGATTACAGGCCTAGCTCATTGATAAATTCGATTTTCCCATTTAAATAACACGAGAAAAAATTTTTTTTTAGCTTTAAGTATTGTCAACTCTTTAACAAATCGATAAAGCGAATAGACTAATACATAATTTTGTAGGTAATTGAACGCTCTACAAAAAAAGTCTCTTATCATTTTTCGATAAATCCACTTGTTCAAAAGTTATTAGAGCTCGAAGTAAAGTTGGAGATCTTTTTACTTTTACGGTGAAACTATCAGACTTATCACAAAATGTTGTAGGATCTTTTTTGTTGAAGATTTCATTCTCTACAAATTTTTATCAGCAAAATTTTTTCTAATTCCGCATTTTTTTCTAGTTATTATCATTTTAATGTCGAGCTCTTGAAATCGATCAAAACCACTTTTTTAAGAGCTTGTAATTAAAATAAAAATAAATAGAAAACAGTGCGGAATTCGAAAAAACTTTACTCATAATAATTTGTAGAGAATAAAATTGTCAACAAAAAAGATTCCACAGCATTTTGTGATAAGTCTGATAGTTTCGCCGTAAAAGTAAAGAGATCTCCAACTTTATTTCGAGCTCTAATAACTTTTGAACAAATGGATTTATTAAAAAATGATAAGAGACCTTTTTTGTAGAGCGTTCAATTTCCTACAAAAATACATATTAGTCTGTTCGCTCTATCGATTTGTTAAAGAGTTGACAATACTTAAAGCTAAAAAAAATTTTTTACCGTGTTATTTAAATGGGAAAATCGAATTTTTCAATGAGCTAGGTTTGTAATCGACATAGAAATTTTTTTCGTGCGCGAAAATTTTTTTTTTGTGTTGACCCGACTAGAAATTGTAGTGAGGCGGTAGTTTGCTCCAAATGAGGCAAGCCGAATGTCAAACTTGTGGCAAGTGAGGCATCCAAACGAGGGCCATGTTTGGGATGTAACGCAGTTGCGAGACTCAGCCTTACTTGGCTTCCAAATTCGGCGGCAGTTTGGAAGACACACTTGCTGCAAAGGTCCTAAGTGACTCTCAAGCGACCGAGTATAAAAATTTAAACTAAATTAAAAAAAAAAAATTACTCGATTTCTGATTTTTTTTTTTTTTTTTTTTTTGAATAATTATTTTGGTTTTGCGGGAATCATCAGTTATGTGATTAATTTGAGTCCTAATCTAGTAGAATTTTTTTATTTCGGGAAAAAACGCTATAAATATCAACTAACCGCGCACGCTTTAGTGGGATTCGAACCCGGGACCTAACGAATGAAAGACCGACGCATTAACGACTAGGCTACGCTACCGATAGTGACTACTAAGTTTATTTGTGCTACATGAGATTGAAAGAATACATCACTTTTAAAACAGCAAAATATAATTGAATATCTATTATTAGTAATAACGAAAACATTTCTTATTTTTTTTTGTCCACTATAAAATCTGGTATATCAATAATTGTAATATGTGTAATTTTGATTATATAGTTATGTATAAAATTGTTAAAAAACTATATAGGCTCTACCCCCATCAAAAAAGTATATAAAAAAAATTTATTATTAATTAAATATAAAAAATTAATCGAATAAAGTTGTCAATTAAATCGAAATTGTCCAGCAGTACTATTATGAGTAGATTAAAAGAAGGTTATGAGTACACGCGAAAGATTTACATTCAAGTACCGAAGTTCGGCTTGCCATAGATGTCCCTAGTTCCCCTCAAGCTTGGCAGGTTAAACTTCGAGAAACCTTAGGAACACCTTACTTGCAGGAAGTAACGGTAACCGAAGGTTTGCCGTAATTCGGCTTGCCATAGATGTCCCGAATTCCATCCATATTTGGCAAACCGATCTTCGCTTTGCCTAACATGGATGTAATAAGGCGCATATTAGGCTTGCCTAAGTTAGGCAATCCAAACTTGCCCCTCACTAATTCTTCGGCATTCCTCACTATAATTTCTAGTCGGGGAACTATGAATTTTTCCACATGCACGTAAAAAACAAAAATGTTACTCCGAAATGAAGCACCCTAATATATATATATATATATATATATCATATATGTAGCAATGACTATATACAGTAACTTGTGATGTAATCATTGCCAATTTTACGATGATCATAGTAATTTTCGCAATCCGTTCAATTCAATTCCGAAGGTGGCTGACACGTTTCGATTTTACTATGGCACCTTAGCATTTTAAACAAGAATAGCTTCTTCGTACAGATCAATTTTTTTGATAGAGTAGTCATTAAGAATTATTACGGAATTGTTTTATCGAATATTTTTTAACTTTATATAATAGCTTATATTGGTATGGCTTGTGAAAATGATATTCATTGTCAAAATTTTATAAACCATACAACATGCAGTGTTGATAACAAATGTATTTGTGATCATGACTACTATCCAACTAAATTAAATACATGTGAACCAGGAATAAACGCACGTTGTTCGGGTAATAGACAGTGTGCATCGAAAAATTCTATTTGTATTGATAATCAATGTCAATGCAAACGTAATTTTGTGCTTCGGGAATCGAAGTGTATAACAAGTAATAAAATTTCTATACACCCATAAAAATTAATAAACCACCGGCAACAAAACGCTGTATTTTAATTATAATTACAGCACACTTGAATGAGCCATGTTCTATGGATACTGATTGTGACGAAATTGAATTCTCAACATGTTCAGAAGATAAGATATGCCGTTGCAAAGACGAATATTTTGCTGTGAATGGAACAAAATGCGTATTAACTATAGGCGGATTTTGTTTATACAGTAGAGAATGTACTGTAAAAAATTCCGAATGCTTCCAAAATCAATGTCAATGTAAACTTGGTTACATCGCTATTTCTGAAGAACAATGTTTACCAAGTAAGTGATTAATTAAAAATTAATACACTCGAAGTCTAAAGTCTCTATTTCCCCATTCTACCTGCTTACTAAGAAAATTATTACCCAATGCGCATTCCGATGTGCCATAGATATTTAAATAGCGTGTTAGAAATATCGGGTTTTGCTTCGTCTTGTAAAAATCGCAGCAAGGGCAAATACGCGCAGTCTGAAAGTATGTATTCTGACAACTTAGGAGGACTAGCTATGTTTCAGAAAGAAACTTTAATAAAGGACTTCAACTTTGAATTAAAATGAATTCTAATTGACATTATACTTTTAGCGGATCTTAACGGATATTGCTTCAGTGATGATGATTGTAGATTAATTATCAATGCTGAATGTTCAGAACATAATAAATGTATGTGCAGAAAAAATTACTTAAGAAAAGATTCAACTGAGTGTGCACCATTGCTTAATGAAACATGTAAAAATGACGAACAATGTATAACAGATAATTCTGTTTGTATTAATAATAAATGTCAATGTAAATTTAAGTACTTGCAGCGATCTAATGATGAATGCGTATTAAGTAAGGAAAATACTAGATTCAAATTCATGGAAAAATTTATTAAATAAATAAACAACTGATTTATTTATCGATTTTAGATTATTTAGAAAAATGGTGTAGATTAGATGAAGACTGCAATGAGATACTTAATGCAAAGTGTTCAAATGCTAATAAATGTATTTGTCATTCAAATTATGTTCAATTAAATGCAACAACATGCGCACCACTATTAGGAGGATTTTGCACTAATGACGCAGAATGTAAAACTGATTTTTCAGCGTGTCGCTATAGTAAATGTACTTGCTTAGAGGGCTACTCATCACGATCAAATAATCTATGTTTGCCTGGTAAGTATGATTAATCATAGAAGAAAATTTTTTTGTACGCAATAAGAACTCTTTAATAATTATCGATCTATTTAGTTTTCTTAGGACAATCTTGTAGAGATGATAGAGATTGTGATAAAATATCAAATGCAAAATGTTCTGATGACAATGAATGTGTTTGTAAATTAGGTTATTCAACATTTGATAAACTTGTATGTTTACCACTTATAGGAAGTTATTGTAAAGAGCATAAAGAATGTCTTGTCTATAATTCTAATTGCCACAATAATAAGTGTCAATGCTTAGATAATTATGTAGCCCAATCTAATGAACAATGTGTATCAAGTAAGTTTACAAGCTCATGAACGTATCAATAATAGTAAATTGCATATAGCTAGTGGGCTAGGTAAGTCTTTACACAAGAATCACAATGTTTTTAATACGAGTCGTAAGTGCAGCGCCAGCGTATGCTTAGTGCGCATTGGGGATGAGTGCTAAAAAACATTGTTTGAAGGATAATGCTGCCCGTGCTATACACAATGCTTTATTTAACAAATTTTTTGTCTTCATTATTATTTATTTCAGGTCATTTCAATAAAACTTGCTATACCAATTTTGATTGTGGTGAAATACTGAACTCATATTGTTCAAAGTATAATTTTTGTGCTTGTAAATCAAATTATATTGCAGCATCAGGAAATAGGTGTCAACCCATATTGGGTGAACAGTGTCACGACGACACTTCATGTATAATAAATAACTCATTATGTATCAATAATAAATGTCAATGTAAACCTAAATACGTAAATGATGGGAGTAATAAATGTATACCGAGTAAGTATACAATTTCGATATAAATAATATTCCGATCAAAAAAATCCATCTAGGAATCTAGCTTAGATTCTCACACAGCGTTTTCGAATGGATTCCCATATCGTTTTTCCAGAATGCAGCATAGATTAAAAGATCCCTCTATAGATTCTTACATGGATTTCCATGGGAAACCTTGTAGCAGGCTTCGCTTGACACTGTACTAGTAGAGGGAGGGAGTACCTAAAATAATCCGCATATATTTTTTATGCAAAATCCAGATACCCCGGATCTTACATAAGTTTATTCCATGAAAATCTAGGTATTCTAGTTCCTATATGAACTTCTAATATGGGAATGTAGATATCCGAGTTCCTATATGTATTTCTTGTATGGGAATCCAAGTATTCATAATTTTATATGGATTTCCTTTATAGAAACTTCGATACCCATACTTTCCCTACATTGATTCCTATTAAAATCCATGCTTTCTTGTGTTGATTCTTACAGAATCTCATGTGAATTCATACTTCCCTTTAAAAATTTTTTCATGGATTTTCGTGCGATTCTACATGGATTATTTTGGAAAGGATATTTTAACACAATGAACGCACAGCGTTCCAATACCTTATATAGTTGAATAAAAGCACAATTATATATATTATCAGCACAATTAGATGAATCTTGTGAACGAAATAAAGATTGTATTAAAATACCTAATGCTAGATGTTCAATCGGAAAAAAATGTATTTGTAAAAATAATTATATAGCGTCGGATGAAGTGTTATGTCTACCACTTTTAGGTGGTAACTGTTCAGACGATAAAGATTGTGTTGTTGAAAATTCTATTTGTAATGAAAATAAATGTCAATGTAAACCTCATCATTTAATACACTCCAATCATAGATGCGAATCAAGTATGTGAATTAATTTTTTTGACATATCACTTACATTGAAACTACGAACTTCAATGCCCGTTTAACTGAAGGTTAAATAAAGTCAAAAACAAATATAGTGGGCAAATCTAATAAGTTTCTCATATATAAATAAGAAAATGATCAGTTTCTGTCAGTTAAATCGTATCACTCTGAAATTGGCTTATTTCGATTTGCACAATAGACATTGAAACTTTAGTTTTAATAAAAGTGGTATGAAAGATTGTTTATTTTTATATTACTTAATGTGAATGTTTTTTTTTTTTTTTTTTTTTTTTTTTCATTTTCACTTCCCTCATGAAGATACATTAGGAAGGTCATGTAGTACAAGTTTTGATTGTGAATCCATTCAAAATTCCATATGTTCAGTAAATAAAATATGCATTTGTGACGCAAATACATTTGCATTAAGTCAATTCTGTGTACCAATATTGAACGGATTTTGTTTTAACGATAAGCAATGCAAATTCAATGGTTTTCATTGCGTTGATAATAAATGTCAATGTAAACCAAATTTTTCATCAATTTCTTCTAGTCAATGTATAGCAAGTAAGTGTCATGTGAATTAAACAAAGTATTTGTGACCCATCAAATATACTTATTGATTATGTGTAATTATTACTACAGCACATCTTCTACACTCGTGTGGAGATTCTACCGACTGTTCTGAACCATGGCATGCTGAATGCTCGGATGATCATAAATGTATATGTAGATCAAATAATATTGCAATGAGCAGATCAATATGTTTACCACTTTTAGATGGATACTGCTGGAGAGATGATCAATGTCAGACTGGAAATTCAATATGTGAGAATTTTCGATGCGTGTGTGGATCTGGTTTCGTTCAGGTTTCCAACAATTTATGTGCACCTGCCAATTTTAGAATATGACTTCTAAAAATGATACTTTATTTGAATAAAGAAATTTAGCCTAATATTAAAAATCAAATTCATGTTCATAAGTATGGGAGAACGGGGCATGACAAATCCCGTCAAAAATTTGCCAAAAAAAATAATTATTTATAATCGTCATAATATCATCCGTTTGATATATTGAGTACATTTTGAAACGATATGAGATACCCGGGGAACGATGGACTCCCATAAAACATTAAAAAAAAAAAAAAATAAATAAATAAATAAAAGAAAAAAAATTCCATAGCTTAGATTTATGATTGTGATGTAATTTACGAATATCTTCGTCGAAATATTTGGGGAAATATGAAATACTTTAAAAGTTTTGATAGCTAAATTTTTTTTTGTATTCGACCCAATAATAACAATAAAATATATTATAAGCATTACACGAAAAGTAAAAATTGTTTCTTGTCAAATTACTCTTTTATAATGATATTGGTTCATCATTTGTTCATTTAAGATGCATTGAATTAAAGGATGTGACACTCTTTTAGGTGAAAAACAAAAAATTTTATTATATTCTCAAAAAATGATTTTTTAGAGAAAATCCATCTGCCCCGGAATATAATTTTTTTCTGTCAAACATATTAAAAGATAATCGATGATTTCTTCAATACAGATGAAATTAAGGGATGCAAAATTATTTTTAAGAAATAAAAAATTTTTTATAAGTTTTTGTTATAATCATATTCAGAGGGGGTTCGACATGCCTCAAAAATTTTTTGACTTTCCGCTAAGAAAATTGAAAATTTCCGAAAATTCGGGAAGTTATTGGTTTCGGTTCGATTTTCGAAAATCTAATTTCTAACAGATCTTGACGTTTTGAGGTTCTAGAAAGCTATTCTGACTAATTTCAAAATGACGTCTAAGTGTACATACTTACACTCGGACATATAAAATTTTGGTTTGCAAAATTTGTTCTCTCAGTGTGAGAGGACATTTGCTATATTCACTGTAAAAAATAATTTGAAAATTACAATACAAAAGGTATTGAATTTTCATAACTAGATATTTGAATTGTATTTTCAATAAAAAAAGCTTCAAATTTAATGTACGTAATTTAATAATCAAGCTGGTATTTAAAATTAAGAAAAAAAATATGAATTTTAATAAACGTACTTAAAATTTATACTTATTCTTTAAATTTTCAAAGCAAGCATTGAAAATTCTAAGACACATTGAATTTTAATAATTCCATTTGATATTTCATAATATTTATTTGAAAATTGAAATACTTGTACACGGAGAAAAAAATATAGTAAAAATTACAATCTTATAGTAAAATTTACTAAAAGATATGAAAAAATACATTCTGTATTGTAATTATTACTAAACGTTTAGTAAAATTTACTAGTTAGTAATAATTACATAATAAGATATTAAAAATTACTATGCGTAATGTATTTTTTACTAACACAATTGTATTTTCTACTATCTGTATAGTAAATTTTACTATTAGTATTTTTAATAAATACAAATTTAAGAACGTAAATTTTCTAATACAATATAGGATTTGTTACTATACAAAATATTAAAAATTACTATACGCAATGTATTTTTTGCTAACACGATTATGTTTTTTTACTATATGTATAGTAAATTCTACTATGTATAGATAAAATTAAAATTTGGTGGGGATAGCATATACAAATATGTATTACAAGTTCTGAAACTTTTGTCCGAAGGAGATATCGGGCCGTCAGACATAGGAAAGGACTCGCGCGCGGGAGATCAGGGTTCGAATCTCGGTTGAAACAAGTGATTTTTTAAAAAACAAAAATCGACTCCAACACCGATACAGATGGCATAAATAACAATAATAATAATTAAAATGATAGTAATAATAATAAAAAGTTAAAAGCTAATAAAAATTTTATTTTATTTTTTTCCATTTTAATATAGTAAAATTTACTAAACGGGATAGTAAAATTTACTAAACGGGATAGTAAAATTTACTAAACGGGATAGTACAATTCACTAAACGGAATAGTAAAATTCACTAAACGAAATAGTATAATTTACTAAACGGGATAGTAAAATTTACTTATCTGTTTATGAATTTTTCCTATAAATCTTAAGCGTTTCAAGATTACTATCTAAATTTAGTAATTATTACTATATTTTTTAGTAAATTTTACTATATTTTTTTCTCCGTGTATATGAAATTGCTGCGCGTGACGTGCTGCGCGTTCAGTAATCAAGGATTGTGTTTTAATACTAATTAGTTGAATATATAATAAATTTGAGTAATGTGAGCGGTGTACATCAGACTTTATTGTTGCAAAGTTTTTATTTCCTCGATAATATAAAGTAAATAAAACTTGTGACTGAACTGAACATCATTGACAGTATATGTACTGTATACAGTATTAAATGTGATATAGCATAATGCTAATAAACACAATATAGTTTTATAGTGATTTAAATATTAAAATGTGATTTAACTCTAAAATATTTATTTAACTTCTACTCTTTTAAATGTTTAAGAAAAAAATATAATTACCCGCTATATTAAATTATATTATAACAATGGTTAATAAAAAAAAAAAAAAATTTATAATGTTGTTCATAAGAAATTGATGTCAGCTTACAAAATTTTGAAGTTTTATCAATAAACATTTTGTTACTGAACATACCTAATAGTCTTTAATTTCCATGTAACCACACACTGTTAAAAAAATTGTTTGAATTTTCAAAACATTGTATATAACGCAATAAACACATACAATTGTGTTTGAAATTTCATTATAACGATCGTATAGAATTTAAAATACTCGCTTCTGAATTTTCAAATAAACGCTTCAGATTTTCATATACATCTATATGGAAATTAAAAAGAAAGTATTTGAAAATTAAATGCAAGATATTTGAATATTAAAAAAATTGTATTTGAAAATCCAAAGTGTTGATTTGAAAATTCGAAAGCATGTATTTCAAATTCTATATGAAATTAGTAATGAAATTTCAAGCACAAATGTATGTGTTTATTGCGTTATATACAATGTTTTGAAAATTCAAACAATTTTTTTAACAGTGTTGAAGATCAAATCAATTACATCAAGAAATTGAATGTTCTCGAAAAAATATTATTATTTTGAAACAAGAGAAACTTCTTAAACCAAAGTGCGAATTTATTTCAGCAAAAAAAAAAAAAAATTTTTCAAAGCAAGAAGCTTTTTAAAAAAAAAGAAACGTTTTTTTCTTTATTCAAGAATAAGCTTTGAAAGAAAATATTCCACTTGAACCAAGTAAAACTTTTTTTCTGTATGAGCATTTCATAACTCTGGTGAAAATCAATTGAAAAGCTCCTTTCATTTAATTTTATATGAGAAATGATGTGAATTTTTTTAGAACCCAATAAAATTTTTTATTAAAATCGAATGAAATTGAGAATGCAAACAAAAAATATCACAATAATTCTCAATTATATTCACATAAGTAATTTAGAATGTTTAAACACCATATTGATAACCAAACTATTTTTATAAAATTTTGAGCGTACCCCATATTGCCCCCCCCCAACCCCTTGAGAAATAAACAAATTTAGCATATTTTCAATCTACTAACTTTCACTTAAGTATCGCGCTAATCTCAAAGACGTCTCGCTTTACGCCATCCTATCAAAACTCTCAGAAGTATCGGGCAAGTTTGTTGATCCCTCTCTATAAAGCACAAGTTTCGGTTATGCCGTTATTTTCTTGCCACCCCATCATTCCGATGCTCCTTTGCATATTAACAATATCGTTCGAACGAACCGAGACATAACGGAAGAACCGAGAACAGAGAGAACAACGGCTTATTCTCATAGAATAAAAAAAAATATAAATAATAATAAAGAATAAAGTCTTAGCGGTTTTACGGATAAAAAATTATTAAGGTCTTGACTCATCCCCGATTCCCCTTTCACTTTTCGTCTTCACTAACCCCACACTTTTTACTTTCCTCCCCCACCTTATTGCCTCTTCCTTCTTACCCTTCAAACCATCCGCATCCTTATTCCACCCCAATGGTTCTACTCTGACTATTTTTTTTTCTTCTTTTTTTTACGATACTGCCAATTACACGCCCGTTTGAATTCACTATTCCCGAGCCAACAAAATATCCGATATAAATTTTTATCTCAACCACCACCAGCATCGCTACCGCCTTCTCTAAGTCCATAAATAATTTTCGCCATTTTTTCATCCCTTAATGACTTTCAAGCAATTTATTATGGTCATTGATTAAAATTATTTTTTTTCCCTTTTTAGTTTTAATTTTAATAAATTTCGTGAGCTTTATTTTTTAGGAGATTGGTTATTTTAAGTTAGTGGGGGTAGCAGTAATTAATGGGTAGATTTAAAGGCAGATTTATATATTTATTTACTTTATTTTTTATTTCTCAAGGAATTACTCAAGAATTATTTATTTCAGGGTGTCAGGGATCAAAAGGAGTCAACAAAATGGTAAAAATTGTTAAGAAAAGTTAAACTTTGAAATTAAATCTATAGATAAATTTTTGAAGTCAGGTACACGGAGAAAAAAGCTTAGTAAAAATTACAATACTACAATAAAATTTACTAACAGATATGAAAAAATACATTCTGTATTGTAGTTATTACTAAACGTTTAGTAAAATTTACTAATCAGTAATAATTACATAATAAGATATTAAAAATTACTATGTGTAATGTATTTTTTGCTAAGACAATTATAATTTTTACTATTTGTATAATAAATTTTACTATAAGTACTATTAATAAATACAAATTTAAGAAAGTAAATTTTCTAATACAATATAGGATTTAATACTACACTTTAAAAAATCACCGGGGTAAGTCCAAGCGGTGTAGGTGATAAAATCAGCGGTGTTAAATTTCAACACCGAAAGCGGTGTAAAAATAACGCCGACGCCGGTGTAAATATTCTAAACCGGTGTTAAAACAAATTCTCCGGTGTGAAAATGACGCCGCCACCGGTGTAAATATTCTAGACCGGTGTTAAAATAACACCGCCGCCGGTGTAGATATTCTTTACCGATGTTAAAATATTTTACTTTGTGAATATTTTTACTTACTCGATCACTATACTTGTTAATAGATCATATTTTTTATTAATTTTCATTAAAAAACTAGCATTTTTTGTGTTTTATAATCTTTAAAGTTGATTCTCCGAGCAGACACAGTTTACCCCGCTTCTACACCGGTTACCCTGCTTTTACACCGATATTACTCCGCTTTTACACCGGTTACCTCGCTTTTACACCGGTCCTACTCCGTTTTTACACCGGTCCTACTCCGTTTTTACACCGGTTACCCCACTTTAACACCGGTATTTTTAACACCGGTGAATTACTCTTCCTACACCGGTGTAATTTCATTTTTACACCGGGCGGAGTTAAAATGAGTCCATTTTTAACACCGCTCTTTTTACAGTGTATCCAAATCTAGTAATTATTCTCATATTTTTGAGTAAAATTAACTACCATTTTTTTCTCCTTTACGCTAATATTATTGTCAACTTTTAGTTTATTTGTGAAATATTTTGCCGTACTTAACTTACAAGCGTATTGTAATCTATCGACACTAATTATTTTCTCCACATGTGTAGATCAAGACTGCATCAGCTGAATTTCATTACCTTACATATTTTCATTAATTTATGCGACATAACACCAAAGTTTACTTGATTTTTATTGAGTTAATAATAATAATAATAATAGTAAATTATTTTTATAACTCTGACTGGATTATACTGACTTGAAAATTTACTGTCTTAGAAAATTTTCTTCATGAATTCATCATGCATATGAACATCGTAAATTTAACTAGAATTTTTTCTCCGTGAATATATTTCAGCATTAAAAAAAAAAATTTTTTTTTTGGTAACCAAATTTTCTAACGAATTTTATTCATAAATAATTTTATTATTCCGAATTTGAAAAGTAATTGATCTATAAAAAAATATATAAACATTTTTAATATATACAGAAATATTTTAATAGTTCTCCTTTATGATTTCCGAGGGCCGTTAATATGTTATTAAAATTTTATGTGACTCATAACACATAATGTGCATATCGACACGACAATAGTGAATAATTTTTGAATAATTTATTCAAGAATTCAAGTATAAGAACGAAAAAAAAAGAAAATCTATAATTTTTTTTTTTTTTTTTGTTTTTGTAAGCCTGGAACCGGCAAAAAGTTCAAATATGAGTTTATAATGATTGATAAGATTGTAATAAGTCAATGTGTGTATTTTATCTTTACCCCGGAAAAAAAATTGAGATCTGTTCTGATCAAATTAGATAAAATTAGATCAACTCAGATCAGATTTAATCATAATTCATACTGAACCCAGATCAGAGTAGATCTAATTTGATCTGTTCAGATCAAACTAGATCTGATCAAATATGACATTTTTCTTTGGGAAAAAATAGTCCAGATCTACCCTGATCAAATCTAATCAAGTCAGATCAACCTAGATCAAGTTAGATCAACCTAAATCTAGTCAAATCAAAATAGATCAACATTGATTAAATGATCAATTTATGAAGTAAATATAAATAGATCTAATTGGACCCGTACGGATCAAACCAGATCTGAGCTGATATAATTTTTCTCGGGAAAAAAAGTTCAGATCTGCTTTGATCAGATTAGATCTGTACAGATTATAAAGAAATATTTCTCTACATTATATTATAACTATGAGATTAACTAGCTGAATTTTGACACATTCACCTAAATGTTGATAATTGTAAAAAATCTATCGTAATTAAAATAAATACATTTTCTAGTTTATTCAGCTAATAATTCTTTTATTATAGAAAATATAAACATGATAATAATCTACTATCGATATTATCTAATATTCATATAGGTACTTCATATACATCGTTACATGACTTTCTTAGGTAAATAAGTATAAAATACTTTAAGGAAAAATTCTTTATGTATCTTAAAATGAGATTACTTTCATTATTGTTTATGAAAAAGTGATCCTTTATATTTATGCAAAATGTTCCGTATTGATTATAAGCATTTTTATTTAACAACCAATCAGTCTAATTTATGACAATATTTCATTACTTATACTCATTTTATATTACCGTCGAGATCAATAACTATTGGATATTTTGTTTTATTTAAATTAGTATCTTCTTAATTATATGTTAATTTTTATTGTTTGGAGACGAGTGATCTTCATTATGAATCTTTATCAAGTTAAATTTAAATTGTATCATTTAAAGGAGAAGATAAAGCTGATCTCATATGGAATATGGAACGTTTACTTTTAATTTTAATGGCTTCAATCCTATATATTTTATATTATTGTGATATATTTAATATATTTTTAATCAGACATATCAATTTTTATTAGGATAGAGATAAAAAAAAGATCTATTGAGATCTAGTGAATTAAATCAAATTTGATCAGAACAGATCTAAGAGTGTTTTTTATTTACCTTGATCCGATCAGATCCAAGCAGATCTATTCTGATCAGAGTAGATCTAATTTGATCTAAACAGATCTGGCCAAAATGCAGATCTCTTCAGATCTGAAACATCAGATCTAATTTGATCTGAATAGATCTAAATTTTTTTTCCCGGGATATACAACTTTATATCATTCTACCTTTATAGTTTCATAAAAATTCATAAAGTTTTGTAAAATGTTATAAAATTTTACTAGGCCATTTTCAGTATAAAGTTTCATAAAATTTTGTAAGCTTTTATAAAGTTTTGCAAAATTTTATAAAATTTTGTAGAATTCTATAAAATTATTTTTTTTTCCGGAATGAGTCACCCGTCTAGTTAATGTTCCACCTCGATGCTGCATCAACTTTTGTTAATGATATTGTAGTCTGCTTCGCTCGTCTAGTGGCCATTTGCAGAAATGAACATTAATGCAAAAATCAGTTTCCGAAAAAAAACTGATGGATATTCTCAAAGGATGTCCTGCAAAGGATGCCTTACTAAAAATGTGTCATAGCAATTTTCGCTAAGTTCACTCCTTCGAAAGTTATTCAAGGTTGAAGTTAAGTAAAAACAACTTCAATACCTTGAATAACTCTTAAATTTCCTGTGAGAATATTCATCAGTTTTTTTTCGGAAACTGATTTTCGTATTAATTACAAAATTTCAAAGTTGAAATTCCAAATCGTAAAATCATACCAGTGTTCAAGGCATGAATATAAGGCATCGGTTCATCTGACAAAAAATTTCAATCTGACCTTTTTTGTAGAACATTCAATTTGCTATAAGAAATGTATTCGAGTCAATTTTCTTTATTTCGATTGTTTGGGAGTCATGAGACGAAAACCTGCTCATTAAAAGAAAATAAAAAACTGCGATGATACACCACTTAATATTAATATTAAGAGCTTAAACTTGATAATTTTTTTTGATCATCATGATTAATATTTTCACAGTATCTTAAAAAAAAAATTGTTGTTTTTTTTTGGCCTAGTCTAATATATATGAATAGAACAAAAAGTCTGATGTCAAGATGGTGAGACGTTAGTGGGTATTTTACATTTTGCTGTGGTGATATATATTTTGAGTAAAATGAGGGTGGCAGCCGATCCCTGCATTGATTTTGCAATGTAAAACATTTCAGGATAAGAGGCAAACTCAATGCTTAAAAGTGGGATGTTAAAGGGAATGAGAGTCATTGGAAAAGAAGTTTGGGGTTGAGTAACAAAAAAATATATATAAAAATGCTACCATGATTCTTTCACTCTGCCTTTTACTTTTTTCCCTTTCTTTTTGCTCTATATGAATATACATATATATATATATATATATATATATATATATATATATATCAGAAATAGAATGAAAACGAACGAAAGATATTGATGGTTACGGGGATTTGATAGCATATTGCTCACGTCCGGAGATACTTGATCGTTTTGTGATGTCTCTGCTTTCCGATCCCACTTGGGGACGCATCCGTAACTGCTTGAGGGTTTTATTTTATTTTATATATATATTTTTTTTTGTTTTCAAGTGTCCTTGTGGTATCTTTGAATAATGATCTGCAGATGCCGATAAAATTATATATATACATATATATTTGGATTTTTCAAGTAATTGCACGTGAAATTTAACGCAAAAAATAAGACACCCCCCTTCCCCCTGTTTTCAGACAGTTCTTTAATTATCACCTTCTAAAAACGAAGTTTATTTTTTCTAATGCCTATTTTTGGACAAACGTTCCCGAAAAAAAAAAATATAGTAAATTTTACTAAAAAATATGAGAATAATTACTAGATTTGGATAGTTATCTTGAAACGCTTATTATTTATATGAAAAATTAATAAACAGATAACCATATTTTAGTAGTTTCTCATATACTGGCTATGGAAAATCTCCTATATTGCATATTCATTTTTAGTTATATTTAGTAAATTTTACTATCCCGTTCAGTAAATTTTACTATATTAGAATGGAAAAAAAATAAATTAAAATTTTTATTAGCTTTTAACTTTTGATTATAATTGTTATAATTTTGATTATTATTGTTATTTATGTCACCTGTATTGGTGTTGGTGTCGATTTTTGTTTTTAAAAAAATCACTTGTTTCAACCGAGATTCGAACCCTGACCTCCCGCGCGCGAGTCCTTTCCTATGTCTGACGGCCCGATGTCTCCTTTGAACAAAAGTTTCAGAACTTGTAATACATATTTGTATATGCTATCCTCACCAACTTGTAATTTTATCTATACATAGTAGAATTTACTATACAGATAGTAAAAAAATATAATCGCCTTAGCAAAAAATACATTACACATAGTACACGGTAAGAAATATTTTGCGGATATCACTATGTCAGTATAGGCGTGAACGCCATACTGTATAGTATCGGAGATTTTTAAACGTTGTAAAATTGTATGCATAGATGATTCGACCATTGCGGGAATAGTAACATTGGCGATAATTCTGTCAGACGCCGCAATGTCAGTATGGCCGTCAGGCCTATACTGCGTTGCCGTATCCACAATGCTTCTGGCCGATAAACTTATTCTAACGACATCTATACAGTTTTGGCAGTAATACGATAGTATCGTTGATCGACACGCCAAAAATTATGGCGGAAAAAACTAGTAGCATTGTGCCCTCGGCATTGTAGTATGGGTCTCAGGGCCATGCTGTTTTGCCGTGCTTGCTATGCATACGTGTGAGCAATACAATAGCTCCAGTACTATACAGTATAGTCAATAACGCCATACTTCTGGGACTCACTACAATACTGTCTTGGAATATTTCACATACTGTTTTAGTATCTGTCTTGAGACCATACTAGCATAGTGTTGAACGCCATGCATTTCTTACCGTGTAATTTTTAATATCTTATTATGCAATAATTACTAAATAGTAAATTTTACTAAACGTTTAGTAATAATTACAATACAGAATGCATTTTTTCATATCTGTTGGTAAATTTTACTATAATATTGTAATTTTTACTATACTTTTTTTTCTGTGTAAAAATAAAAAGTTAAAAAATAATTTCATCGCAGCTTTTTTTAAAAAAATACAAAATACTTTATGAGCATTACAAAATATTGATCATGGTTTAATAGTAAATAAGCGTGTGCAAACGTAAAAGCGTATGCTCAACTCATGCAATGACGACGACGACGAGGATGTCGTCAACGACATCAGTATCACTGGCTTTGTACAAAGTTTGAAAACTCGTCGAGTGGATTAATATCACCGAGTTCTCGTTACTCGTTGTTGATTTTGTCTACCGTGCCGCGTTTCGCCCTGCTACTGTACTTGCTTCATTCCACGGTCACAGCGTAACCTCTTTTACCCTATACCAATCCTCTCCCCCTTTTCCCTTCCACCCCCGATCCTGCTCCACCCACTACTTTAGAACCCTGTCAACCCCTTCGCGATATCATCTCACTCTTTCAGGCTGTCGTGCTTTATATCTTGAATTCTCTAAAACCCAACCTCATACCTTTCTGTCGAAACCTCTCGTTCACTTTCGTACCCTGTCCTCCTCCAGGGACTCCCTTAACCCTTCCCCCATCACTCCCAACCCCCTGACGTTCCTCTACGTCCTTAATGTCAGAAACTCAAATGTCTCTAATGAACCGGCTTGTATGCTTATATTTGCGGCAACATAACCGCTTTATTCTCTGATGTTATATTTACACACGTATAGTAAATTTTAATATCGACAAAAAAAAAGTTGTTATTAAATAATTTAATAAAAAAATTTATGAAAACAATTGAATTTTTTCAAAAGTTTTTAGAGTTTTATCACGTGTAGAGACAAAATATTGATTTCGCTGGACTTTGATAAAAATAACAGCAGTTTCACGAAAGTCGCTGAGATAAATTCTTTAAATTTTGAGAAATGATACAGAGTAAAAAATTTTTTGATCGAGTATTATTGACGAGCATGGAAAGCTCTCTGATTAGAGTACCCACATGACTAGGCTTAAAAAAAAAATTTCGAACTGAAAAAATAAAAAAAAATTCATTTTCCAAGTTTACGAGACAAATTTGGTAACTTCGTTAGTAGCATGTTATCAAATAAAAAAAAAAGCAGAAATGAGTGATTTAATAGATTTTGTGAAAAACAAGGAGGTAATTTTATGAAAATTTTATAGAAATATGAAACAATTAATTCTTTTGATTAAATTTTCAAAACAGGGTTTCGACGCTCTCTTATTAGAGTACCGACATGATAAAATTTGAACTGAAAAAATTTCTGAAAACTTTTAACTCAGAAAATTGATATTTTTTTATTTTAATTATCAAGATGATTTTGTCCAATTTCGAATAAAACAAAAATTTTTTTTTAAACATCTATTCAGAATAACCAATCAGCGCTCTTTTGTTAGAGTACCCACACGACTAGGTAAAAAAAAGAAAACATTCGAAATTCTATAAACTAAAAAATTTTTGTTTTTTACAATCGCAAACTAAAAAAGTCATTAGTATCATGAATTCAAACAGGATAGTTCAACGATTAAATTCATACTATTTTTTTGGTAAGCTGTTGAATCTGTTGGTTCATCTATTTTTTCCTTCTTTTTGTTTTTTTTTGATTTCAAGATACAGCGTATTGACTAAGAAATAAAATCGTTTTCGCCTGTTTTTTATCTGAGATGATATAAAAAAATAATGTCAGACCGATGTTGTATTAGATACTGCCAAAAAGCTATTTTGGAGAAATTTATGTCATTTGAATATCGTCGAGTCAAATTGCTAGATTCTAATCTTTATTTCATTTTTTTTTCTTTTTTTTTCGGAATACGCTAGGGCTATTTTTTTTATGCACGAAAATAAATCATATGTAACTTATTTATCAGTCTGTAGAAGAATCATAAATATATATATTAGGGTGTTTCAAAAAAGAAGCAAATTTTTTTTTTTTTGGTGTCCAAAAATTGGAAGTATAACTAAAAATAAAAATTTTGGTTCAACCTGGGCTCTTAATTAAGATATTAAGGTTGGCCTCAATCCATTTTTCTATTTTCCGTTTAAATAACACGGAAAAAAAATTTTTTTTTTCTAAGAATTTTCTAGCCCACAAACCAATCGACGGATTATTATGCAAAGTAAACATTTTTGTAAGAAATTGAACACTCTACAAACAAAGTCTTCTATCATTTTTCGATAAATCCCATTTTTTAAAAGTTATTTAAGCTTTAAGCCAAATTTGTAGTAATTTTTGAGATTTTTTTACTTTTCCGGCGAAACTATCACTCGTATTAAAAAATGTCAGTGGAACTTTTTGTAGATAATTTTTTTCCTTACAAATTCTTAAAAATATAATTTTTTCGAAATCCCGCATTGTTCATAAGTTATTTTCATTTCAATGTCAAGCTCATCAAAACAATCAGAAATCCAATTTTTTAAGAGCTTGACATTAAAATAAAAATAACTCGTAAACAATGCGGAATTTCGAAAAACTTTATTTGTAATAATTCATAAGGAATAAAATTATCTACAAAAAGTTCCTATGACATTTTTTGATAAGAGTGATGGTTTCGCTGGAAAAGTAAAAAAATCTCAAAATTTACTATAAATTTGACTTGAAGCTTAAATAACTTTCGAACAATAGGATTTATCAAAAAATGGCAAGAGACTTTTTTGTAGAGCGTTTAATTTCCTACAAAAACATTTATTGTGCATAGAAATCCGTTGATTAGTGTGTGAGCTAGAAAATCCTAAAAAAAAAAAATTTTTTTTCCCGTGTTATTTAAATGGAAAATAGAAAAGTGGATTGAGGCAAACCTAAATATCATTATTGAGAGCCCGGATTGGTACCAAAATTTTTATTTTTAGTTATGCTTTCAATTTTTGGATACCATAAAAAAAAAAAATTTGCAATATCTTATGTATGAGTTTCAGTTGAATATTTCTGAACAAACAGTCAAATTTAAGAAAACGACTAATGAATTGATTTTCGTAGAAAATTAAAGTTCCTACAAATTTAATTAAATAATAATTTTAATAATTATTAAAAACTTTATAGTATCTTTGATAGTTTAGCGAAAAATTGAATTAGAAACTGTAAAAAAAATCGGTCTGTCGGTTGACCCTGTAGGCCAGCCCCAAAACTTCCCGCCTATTTCGAGCTTCTTGAGCTCGAAAAATTGTTGTGGATACATTTTCGAGCTCTTCGAGCTCGAAAATACTTTCGCATGCGTTTATTTTCGAAAAATAACGTTTTTTACCATTTTTTCTACAACGATATCTCTCGAACGAATAAACGGATTGAGACGTTTAAGGTGACAATCGACGCGTCTTCTTGGGTTCTACAACTGATTGAATTTTGGAAGTGATTTATCGAGTCGTTTTTGAGAAATTTTCAAAATACTAAAAAAAAAATTTTTTTTTAATTCTTTCGTTAACGGTTTCTCTCGAACAAATAAACCGATTTTGATTTTTGAGGCGACATTCGACGCGGCTTACAAAGCTTAAGAGCTGATTAGATTTTGGGATCAATCCATTCAGTGAATTTAAAGTTATTCAAAAAAAACAGTTTTGAAAAAATTTTATTTTTGAAATATCTCCGAACGTACCCGACCGATTAAGCTCAAATTTTTAGTGTTTATAGTAAATAAAAAGCCGCGTCGAATGACACCTTGAAGTTCAAAATCGGTTCATCCGTTCCAAAGTTACAGAATATTTACATACGTACGTACGTACATACATACATACATACACTCGGACATCATCGTGAAATTAGTCAGAATAGCTTCCTAGGACCTCAAAACGTCGACATCTGTTGGAATTTCGATTTTCACAAATCGGACTGAAACCAATAACTTCCCGAATTTTTGAAAATTTGCAATTTTCATAGCGGGAAGTCAAAAAAAGAAAATTATTATTCTATTTACATTATTTAAATTCGTTTCGATTTACTTTCGATTAATATTTCATCAGAACTATCAATTTTTCATAAAATATTTTGAAACAGTATTTGTAGGGAATTTAATTCTCTACAAAAATGTTTTCATTAATTTTTCTCATATTTTCAATTGATAAGCCAGAATTTTACTTTTTTGCACAAGTAAAATAAAATTTTTTATTAATGATAAAAAATTACATTCCGTTGCTTTTAAATGAAAGTAACGTCTAAACTAATGAACTTACGAGAAATTTTACAAGAACTTTTTTTATAGCATATTCAATTTGTTACAAAACTATATACATTTATTTTTCTTGTATCTTAATTATCGAAGCCAGGATTTCAATTTTAAGAAGATAATAAAATTTATCGCATTCCACCGTAATGTAATTAAATCTATTTAAATATATAACATCACATATATTTATGATATTTATTTTCACATCACTTCCTAGTATCGAATTAAAGCTTAAGCTTATAGAGTACCTATACTTTAATACCTATAAGTAATAAGTGAAAATATTATTTTAATTTTAATCTTAAGCCCACTTTTGAACTGACCGTTGACCAGTCACTGTCTAATGAAATATAAGTGATATTAATTGTAGTTATTTGTTCAAGTAGTTTGATAAATAAATAATTTGTAAATAATTAATTTTATTTACCGCTTTATTTAACAATAATGAAGGTAAAAAATGCGCCAATTAAAAAAGTACGAACAAAAGAATTTAGTGGATTTATTTCTGGGCCAACAAAATGGGACGGAAGTAAATTTTGTAGTTTAATTTATAACAAATATAATGGATGTAAACCATATCTATGCGAAAATAAGGTGAGATTTTACTGTAAGAAATTTTTTGTACCCACTGTAGTGTAAATGATGGTGTCAAAATTTCGGTGTTAAAATTATACCAAATATCGTGTTAAATTCGGCAGGTGTGAATTAGAAATTCTTACACCGTCAAGCGTGTAAATGTGTAATTTATGACAATTTTGCGTCATCAAAATATTTAAATGTTAAAAATACTATTTTATTTCTAAATAATATTAATATAGCTATTGCTTAAGTATTCAAAGATGTTCAATGGTTATTTGTTGCTCGTTAATCGAAATTAACGAGTAACAGAATGGCGTAAAAAAAGTAGAGTACACCGTATTAAAATTACACGGATGGAAAATTTACACCGAGAGAATTTTACACCGTTATTTCACACTACCCAGCCGTCTAAAGTTCTCCGGGTCTATTTTTACACCGACATTTTTCACGGTGTTTAGTATTAATTAAAAAATTTTTTGTTCTAATTTGAATAATTTGGTTTAAAACCGAAATTTTTTTTTTGGAAATAAAATCGATTGTTAGTTTTAAAATATGTGCAAAAAGCTCTTTGATTAGAGTACCAACACAACTAGGTTCAAATCAAAGAATTTTTAAAAATTTTTGGAAGTTGAAAAATTTCGGTTCTCAATTTTGGCCTGAGTTTGAGTAATTTTATTGTGTGAGGTACCATTTAATTTCAGACGGTTCAAAAAAACCTTAGAAATTTTCTTTTTCTAAACACCACCAAAATAATTTTGTCAAAACTTGAAAAAAATTTTGAATAAAAAATTTGTAGCATTAATTAGAACAATAATGAAATGCTCGTTCATTAGAGCACCCACACGACTAGGTTAAAAAAAAAAATTTAGAAGATCTAAATATAATTTTTTTTATTGTAATTTGTTTTCAAGCTTTTTCCATTTTTTTTAAGTAACATATTATTTTCAGAATAATCAATACGTACCGAAACAAAGTGAGCCATTGGATTTATCTGTCGTCACAAGACTAGATTGTTCGACAAACAAGGCTCTCCATGATGTTAACAGGAACAATGACACTTTGAATAATAATACCGAACAATATAGAAGCATTGTGTCTGAACAAAGTGAACCATTAGACTTATCCTTAAACAATGTACAAAGTTGTTCAAGTTTCATTAACTCAGATCATCGGAGTATATATCATACAAGAAAAGGAGTGAGCGAACAAACAAATGACAAATCAATCGAACAATTTAAACAATCAAACAATGCTAATCGATTGAATGATAATATTAGTTGTGACATTTATGCCACTACAAAGGAACCGAGAAATTGTTTACTTGAACAATGGGACAAACAAGGAAACCATATTGACCGATGTCTGAACAACCTACACAATACTGCTCACAAAAACAATCTAGGGAACAATTATGTGCAAACAGAACTTACAATGAATTACTTACCCGAACGATGCAACAAACAATTGAACAATGCGAAACGATATGTCAACTGTCATAACCTTTTGTTTGTTGATGATAATACAGACAATGTAATTGAACAAACAAAGGCACAGCCTACTAATAAACCAGTCGAACAATGCGAGCAAAGATACAAAGCTTTGTACCTCTATAAAATATTTACCGAATTATTTCCGACAAGCTTTAAAAATTTTGACGGCTTGACAGTTAACAATATTAACGTGAACAATATCAATATAAACAATCTGAACAATGTCGCGGATCCTAGTGGAAACAAAGTTCATTTTGATGAAAAATTAAATTGTTTGTATTGCAAAAAATTTTTTTGGACTTCTTGGGAGTTAAAAAAACATATGGCCGTCACTTTTGTTCGGAACAATCTGACAAACAAATTTCATTGCTGTGCATGTGCGAAGACGTTTGCGCAGAAACGGTATTTACAGTACCATAAGCGTACTCATTTGGATGGTATTAAATTTTCGTGTGAATTTTGTAGCAGGAAATATACAAGATCAGATAATTTAGCAAGACACAATAATTTTCATATCAATCCGAACAAATTTTCTTGTTTGTACTGTGATAAAAAGTTTGTACGTAAGGATTTGATGAACAAACATCTTCGTGTTCATGAAAATAAATTTAGATATGAGTGCACAAGTTGCAAAAGATTTTTTCGTGGCCCGATTTCTTTTGAAAATCATAATAAAATTTATCATAATTTGTAATTTATTGTTTGAAATTTGAAATTCATTTACTGTCTTCAATATAAAAATTTACAAGATTGTTTGAATAATAAAATGTAAATTTATTGATTCCAAAAATTTTGATTTTTATATATTTATTTATTTTATTTTTTTGACCACAAATTGATTAGTTTGTTTTTTTCTAGTTTAACTTATAGACTTGAGACCAAAATTTAGCTCTATGATATGTCACCTCATTTAATTTCCAATCAATGATTACAATATGGCCATATTAGACATCTTTATAAACATCGAAAATAAATGTTGCTTGTGGGTACTCATTTTAGTAGAAATTTGCCGCTGAACACCAGAATCCTATTTAAAATTTGGTCCAATTAAATTTTTACCCATGAAATTGAGGTTATGGCCATATTAGACACTTTTGTTAACATTGAAAATAAGTATTGCTTGTGGGTACTCATTTAAACGGAAATTTGCCGCTAAACACTAAAATCCTGTTTAAAATTTGGTCCAACTAAATTTTTACCCATGACATTGAAGGTGTGACCACATTGGATGCTTTAACAATTATTAAAAAGAAGTATCGCCTGTGGGTTTTCGTTTTAACTGCTATTTCTCGCTGGACATCAAAATCCTGTTTAAAATCTGGCTAAATTTGATTTTTACTTATGAAATTGGGGTTACGACCATCTTAGACGCTTTTGTTAACATTGAAAATAAGTATTGCTTGTGGGTACTCATTTTAACGGAAATTTACTGTTCTACAAAAATATTAGCATGAAAATCAACTTCGTTGATCAAATTATTCAGACTTTTTTTCCTGAGCAGGTTAAAAAAAAATTTTCCATTTTGATTATAATACACAAAATGAGCATAAATCTTAGAATTTTCATATACCTTTGAGTATTTAATCTCAATCATGTAATTTAAAAAAAATTTTATTTAGATTATTTTATAATAATAATAAATCACATTACTAAAATTAAAAAGTGTAGAATAGAAAAATTGTTCTCTAGTCACGAATGAGTTATAATTAAAATGAAAACTAAAAAAAAATTATTAAAATAGAAGGTAAAGAAAAGAATATGAGCCAAAAAAAATGTTTTATTATTATAAGTAAATTACATTATTATCAAAGGAAATCATTTTCAGTGGATGCTTGAGGCGTATGTCCTTCTCGTACATTTAACATTCCTTTGATCCACTTTTACACGTATATAAAATTCATAATATATATTATATATATATTTTATTCTTTTTACCTTAACCAAAAAATATATGTGTAACAAAGTTTTATCGTTTTTATCTTGAGTAATGTTATGTCCTAACTGTCACACTAAAAAAAGATGTCGGGAATAGTTCTGAAATTTTGTATGCGAATTTAAAATAATAATCTAATTATCAAATTAAAATTTATTAAAAAATAATGTTTTTTTTTTACAGAGAACAATGATAACATTCTACTTTGAATAAATAAACATATTAGGGTGTCTCAAAAAAATAAAAAACAAATTTTTTTTTTATGGTATCCGAAAGTTGGAAGTATAACTAAAATTAAAAATTTAAGTACCAATCCGAGCTCTTACTAATGATATTTAGGTTTGCCTCAATCCACTTTTCTATTTTCCATTTAAATAACACGGGAAAAAAAATTTTTTTTTTTAGGATTTTCTAGCTCACAAACTAATCAACGGATTTTTATGCACAATAAATGTTTTTGTAGGAAATTAAACGTTCTACTAAAGAAGCCTCTTATTATTTTTTGATAAATCCTATTGTTCGAAAGTTATTTAAGCTTCAAGTCAAATTTATAGTAAATTTTGAGATTTTTTTTACTTTTCCGGCGAAACTATCAGTCTTATTAGAAAATATCAATGAAACTTTTTGTAGATAATTTTATTCCTTACAAATTCTTAGGAATAAATTTTTTCGAAATTCCGCATTGTTCACAAGTTATTTTCATTTCAATGTCAAGCTCTTCAAAACAATCAGAAATCCAATTTTTTAAGAGCTTGACATTAAAATAAAAATAACTCGTAAACATTGCGGAATTTTGACAAACTTTATTCGTAATAATTCGTAAGGAATAGAATTATGTACAAAATTAGTTCCAATGACATTTTTTAAGAGATTTATAAGAGTAATAGTTTCGCCGGAACGGTACAAAAAACCTCAAAATTTACTATAAACTTGACTTGAAGCTTAAATAATTTTTGAACAATGAGATTTATCAAAAAATGATAAGAGACTTTTTTTGTAGCGCGTTTAATTTCCTACAAAAACATTAATTGGGCATAAAAATCCGCTGATTAGTTTGTGAGCTAGAAAATTCTAAAAAAAAAAAAATTTTTTCCTGTGTTATTTAATTGAAAAATAGTAAAATGGATTGAGGTGAACCTTAATATCATTATTAAGAGGCCAGATTGGTACCAAAATTTTTATTTTGTTATGCTTTGTGGCAATCGACGCGTTTTATTAAGTTTTAGAGCTGATTTTGAAGTCGATCGTATAAGTCGTTTCCGAGGAATCAATAAAAAACTAAAAAAAAATAAATTTTTTTTTTTCGTAATTGGCCAATATCTTCGAATCTACTTGGTCAAATAATCTGAAATTTTCAGAAAAGTTGATGGCCGAAAAGTTCTTTCGATTGCCGCCTTAACAATCTAAATCAGTTTATTAGTTGAAAACAATAACTTCCCGAAATTTTTGAAAATCATCGATTTTCTAAGCGGGAAGTTAAAAATCGCTTTTTTTTTAAACACCCTAACATATTTATAAGCTTCAAAAGTGTGAAATTAAATTTTAATTATCTAGAAGTAAAAAAAAATGATTTTTAATTTTTTTTTAAGTGAAAAGAAAATTTTGTTATCTCTGATTTTGACAAAACTCCAAATACTTTCACAATTCTTAACTTGCTGGACCCAAATTTCTCTAGAAGTCAGAAAAAATTCTATTAATTTTGTAGAAATGAAAAGAAAAACAATCAATTACCTTTTATGATAAGTTGAAAATTCTTAGAATTCTCAACTTTCTAGAATACAAAGTTATTTCAACTTCTCAAATACTCAATTATTTAGAAGCAAAATAAAATTTATAATCTCAAACTTTCTGAAAACTACCGAAATTCCTACAATTGTTAACTTTCTGGAATATAAAAAAGTGTTCAGAAATTTTCTAGAAGTTCGAAAATTTCCATACATTCTTTAGAAATTAAAAAAAAAATTGTTTTCAACTTCTAAACAAATTCTAAACTTTCTAGAATATGAAAAATTTTTGAAAAATTTCTACAAACTGAATTTTCTAGAACTTAAAAAAAATTTCATAAATTCTTCAGAAATTGATATAATTAAATAGTCTTCAATTTTTAACTTTCTGGAATCTAAAAAAGTTCTTTTAAACTTATTATAATATATTTAATATATTATAGTTAATAATTATAATATTAATAATTACAATATATCTATAGAAACTTAATCAACTAAAGTTTAAAAAAATTATATTTTTCCGAACTTTATCAAAATTCCAAAAATTTCCATAATTTCTAACTTCCTACGATGTGGACAATTTTTTTAAAATTTTCTAGAAATTCAATATTACATACTTTATTTTTTACCGAGTATCGAAGTAGAAGAAAATGTTATTTTTATGAACCTTTTCAAAATTTCTAAAATTCCCGTAATCTCAACTTTCCAGAGCCTACAAAAAAACTTTTCCAGCAGCTCCAGAGTTTCTTCCATTTAATTCAAACCATCCAGAATTACAACCAAATTTATTTATCCCTCCTCCAGCTAACAAGAGCTTTAAAAATAATAATTTACACCCTGTGACTAATAAAAAAAAATTTATCTCTCCATTTTATACATCATCCGTCCATTGCCGAAAACTAATAATCTTAAATCATAAATAACGATGGAAACTCATTATCCCATAAGTATTTAGCGATTACTTATACATATATATATATATTTTTTTTTTTCATATTTTTTCCATAATGACTAATAATACCGTTATCTCATTTCATTGATCATCAATAATATCTTTTACTTCAATAACCACCACACAAGGGAGGAGAAAAAGGAAAATGTAATAGAGGGTTCGTTATATAATAACCAAAAGTATACGACAATATAGTGATACTAAAGACCTTAAGTGTGTGTATAGACAAGCTATTTTCATTTCTCGGTCACCCTAGTATAAGCTAGTAGGAATAGTGGTGGCATTTTCTTTAAGAAATTCAACATTACTAGAGTAAGGGTAAGAGTAAGAGCAAAAATAAGGGAAGGAAAGGACAGGGAAAGAGAAAGGTAATGGGGATGGGGATGGGGATAAAAATGAGAGTAGGAATGGGGATCTGATATAAGGATGAAAACTACTACTGCTACTACTAAGAGACGACGGGTCGATTCGGACCATCGGATTTTATTGGCAATATGCTATAATTCCTGACATTAGACGCCGCTGACGCTTTTTTTGGACTCATTACCTCAGGCTAGTTGTCCCTTACGTGATCTTGTCTTGTCTTTTTTTCAGATTTTTCGTGAGTTGAGGCTAAACAGGATACATGAGAAAGTGATAGAACTGAGTAGGGAGTGAGGGGCAATGGGAAGGGGGCTACGAAGGAGAACAAGACGACGACCCTGATCTTGATAAGAAATTATGGATAGAAGCTTATATACAGGATGATACTAATATTTTTTATTTTGTTTATTAGATAAATAACCTGTGATTTTTGTTTTTTATTTTTTTTTTATTGTAATCGATTTTTTTTTTTTTTTTTGTTATTGAAATTTTTATTTTTTGTATTCAGGAATTAAACAAAAAAACTGTTAACTGAGCATAAAAGAAGTAAATTGTTGTCACATTTAACGAAAAGTGTGGAAATCACGTCTACAATACACAGAAATATTATTAGATACAAAAACAAAAATTCAAACATTGAAAAAAAAATCGGTCTGTCGGTTGACCCTGCGGGCCAGCCCCAAAACTTCCCGCGTATTTTGAGCTCCTTGAGCTCGAAAAATTGTAGTAGATACATTTTCGAGCTCTTCGAGCTCGAAAATACTTTTGTATGCTTTTGTTTTCAAAAAATAACGTTTTTTACAATTTTTTCTACAACGATATTTCTCAAACGAATAAACCGATTGAGACGTTTAAGGTGGCAGTCGACGCGTTTCTTGAGTTCTATAACTGATTAAATTTTGAAATTGATTCATCGAGTCATTTTTGAGAAATTTTCAAAATACTAAAAAAATTTTTTTTTTTTAAATCTTTCGACAACGGTTTCTCTTGAAAGAATTAACCGATTTTTATGTTTAAGGTGGCATTCGACGCGGCTTATGAATCTCCAGAGCCCAGTCTATTTTGGAATTAATCCATCGAGCCCGTTAAAAGTTATCCAAAAAAAATATTTTTAAAAAAAGTTTATTTTTGGAATATCTCCGAACGAGCCCTACCGATCAAGCTCAATTTTCTTTCAGCTTCAAGATATTGAAAAACTGCGTCGATTGACACCTTGACGATCAAAATCGGTTCATCCGTTCAGAAATTATAGATATTTACATACGTACGTACATACATACACTCGAACATCATCGTGAAATTAGTCAAAATAGCTTCCTAGGATCTCAAAACGTCGACATCTGTTGGAATTTCGATTTTCACAAATCGGACTGAACCCAATAACTTCCGGAATTTTTGAAAATTTGCAATTTTCTTAGCGGGAAGTTAAAGAAACAAGAGATAAATTTCTCAACGAAATAATTACCGACAGACAATCAATATGCGACACTGAGAAACGGATGCACAGAATTAACCCGCACTCACTTGATACATTTTATTTCACTATTTCTTTTGTTTAACGCAAATTCGCAGAGAGAAAAGTCCGCGCCCTGACTTTTCTAAAAAATTATTATTTTTTTTTTTTTTTGAATTTTTGATATTAGTTTTAATGCAAATGATTAACTGTCTAGTAATTATACAACTAATTATATTTACAGATCACAAATTTTTTTGAGTGTTTGTAAAATGAATTAAACGTGAAGTAAAGATATTACACACATTTTATTGTCATTATCTAATGAAATGCACTTATTTTTTATTAAGTTCACTGGAAATAGCTCTTTTGAATCAGAAAAATTTTCTCCTGTAATAATGCCAACATCAATTGAAGAAGTTGGATATGTAAACAGCGTGTTAGTATTAATCATTTCACGACCAAATATATATATATCATCAATTATGGGCAATTTTTTGTTTTTCTTTTTTATCAACAATAATTTGTCAATAATGATAACAGTATTATTTTTTAATATTATGATATTATTTGGTCGCGTAGAACTTAAATAAACATTGTTGATAATTACATTAGAAATATTCACGCATTCTATTTTGTCATAAGTAAAAATTCCCGAAATTTCATCAGTAACACATTTCTTAACAATTTTATGCTCATAAAAATTTAATTTTTTTTCATGTTCCAACTCAGATAATCTATTTAAAATTTGAGTGAGTGGTCTGTACGGTGATTTAACAAGTTTTTTTATTTTTCCGTTATAATTTTCACCCCAAAACGCAGATGTGTCACTTAATGATAAATTTAAATTTAATGCATCATCAGGGAGATGAATCAAATTATGAAAATTTAAAGCTTGTGAATTTTCACCATACAATGATGGCAACAAGAAAAAAAATTTTCTTAACAATTTTTTTGCGTAGTGATTAGATCTTATCATTAAGGCTTCAGAGTGTAAAATTCGACATGCTACGAAGAATAATAAAAAATGATTGTACAATTCTTTCGGTAAAATATCTTTTTAACACTGTTGGCCCACAATAAAGTAACACAAAGCGATACTATGTCGCTTTCCACCTCGCTAAATTATTGATATCAAATATTTTACGCTGAAATTCACATGGTACGAATTGTGTGAGTGATAATAATTTTAGTCGAAGACGATTTACTTGTGAAATTTTTATACGTGCTTGGTTTTTTCGCAGTATCCAAGATTCCATTAGATTTTTCATTATACCCAGGTATAACAAGTGCATTGAATCTAAAACTACGGAGTTCACGGGATCAAAACCAGGCAGTTTTGTAAGAGGTGATTTCGAACCATCTTTGTGATGCTGGGCTTGAGTTCGTTTTTTAAAAGATTTTTTGGTCCGTAGTTCACAGTCCATTTCGGGGTATAGGGCAGGGCGGGGCTAGTTGATCACTTTTTGGTTTGATCTGCCATAACTTTAAGACGATGCATCTGATTCAATTAATTCATGTGCTGTTAGGTTCGTTATTTAGTCTTCTTCAAACGGTCTAGCGACACAAAAACGATCCGAGTGAAAATTTACAAGTTATTCCCGGAAATGCGCTAGCGCTCCAAATTGCTCAACGTGCCCCACTAGTGGGGAACGTTGTGCATGAGATGGGGCTAGTTGTGCAATGGCTCAAATAGACGGAACGGCTAGACAAAATGATATGGATACAAAATAAAATTATAATTACCAAGCAAATATTTATTTATTATGATTATAATTTACTTATATTATTATTATAACTCTGATATTTAACATAAAATCAAACAAAGTCACAATTTTCCAATCTTTGAATCATTATCACACTTTTTGTATTAAAAATTATATATTTAAGAATAATTATTGAGTAAATAAATATTAAATTAAAGTAGTGACTAATTATGAGATCAAAAATATTGCTAGGTGATTAATAATTGTAAATTATTAATCATTTTTGTCACTATCACAATTCATGCAAACATAGGTTAAGCCAACGTTCGGCACACATGTAACGTGGGACCATTGTTTGCAAATTTGGCACTAAATCCAGTCTTCTCCAGGTACACTGAGAAAAAAAATACTGTTTTCAAGTATCTGCGTGCTTGAATCGTACCGAGAAAATTAATTGTTTAATCTTAGTAATAATGTACTTCAACCAAGAATATTTTCTTAAAATAAGTATAAAAATTCTTAAATCAAGAAAATATTACTTGGTTGGAGTATATTTTTACTATAATTAAACAAATATTTACTCGGTACGATTCAAGCACGCAGATACTTGAAAACAGTATTTTTTTTTTTCAGTGTATGCTCTCAGAAAATTGTTCATAACAAACCAGTAATAATAATTATTAATATAGTATCAATATGGGTTATTTTAATTATTAAACATTATATTGAATCATCACATGTACAAATTAAATGATGATTATTAATTTAGTAAAGAAAAATTTAATTTTTTATAATGAAAATCTAGTGGGGCTAGTTGAGCAAGCATTCAGCGCGCCTTGCACAACTAGCCCCATTTGACACAACAAAATAAAAGTTAGATTACAAAAAAATAATAAGAGTTAAAAATAAATAACCATATATAATCGAAAGAGCAATAATTAAAGTATCTTTGAATACTCACGTAATCACAAAAAAGTATTTTCATGCGAGTACAGAAGAAAAATTCTAAAGACCTTTTTTTTTTTTTTTTGACGCCAAAAAAAAACAAAACGTTCTGTCAATTAATCTAAGCACCGGACGGCAATTGACAGTCACACTCGGTGTTCTCCTCCCGTAACTCCTTCTTTTCACCATTTAAACTTTTTTTGTAAGTTGCTTAGTTTTCGAGATATTTCGATTGCACAACTTACCCCGCTGATCAACTAGCCCCGCCCTGCCCTACTCTTTTTTTTTTCTTTGCGTACCAACAGATATTCCTTTAGTCGTACATCTTTCGCACGCATAAAAAGTACTTGCAGCTTTGCAACATTTAATAAATGTTATAGCTTGCGAATCTGCCACGATAGCAATGATTTTAAAATCATATTTTTTTCCTTCAATGCAAATACCTGACTGAATTAATTTTTTAGTCTCTTCAACAAAATCTGAAAGATATTCGTGAACACTGTGAACGTGCGTTGTGATTTTTACGACTTGAAAATCGAGCGCAAAAATCTAGTTGATTCTACGGCCATCTGTTAGAAAAATTTGTATATTAATTAACACTTCCCAGTCCCTTGGGGCCATGTCAGAGGCCACCTCGATTAAATTTGAATATTTATAGTATTAGATAAAAGTAATAAAAAAACTCTTAAAATATCGAGAAATTTTTCTTGTTTATTGGATAAAATCGAACAATATTTTGGCATTAGAAACCATCAAATTTTTGTGATATCTTATTACGAAAGCGGACGAGCATGTTTCCATTATCAAGAAAATTAGAATAAATTTATAAATCTAAATCATTATTATTATTATTATTATTCATCTTTGTGAAAAGTCCTGTTTTTGATCTAAAGGCAATTAAAAACAGACTAAAAATCATAATAAACAAAGTCTGTTTTTGTCCTTAAAAACAATTGAACACAGACCAATAATTATCACGAAAAAGTCTGATTTCAGTTTAAAAGCAATTGAAAACAGACTAAACATCATACGAAAATAAGTTTGATATTGGCCTGGATAAGGAATAGTACACGGAAAAAACGGAGCTCAAAATTAGATGATATTTATAATTGTCAAATAAAAATTACTTTCCGAAGAGAAATTTACAATCCAAACCAAAAATCACTATTAATAATGGAAAGTTAAATTTTTTTTATTGATTCTTACAATCATTATTTAGTAAAAATTGAATAAAGAATGGTAACAATCTATAATTATTTCACAACGATCATTCTGGAAATAACAATATTCAAAAATATATTTGATAATATTACAATTCTGAGTTAAAAAGATTTGTAAGCGTAGAAGTTGAATATTACAATTTATTAATAATAAATTACTGTAAAACTTATATTTATTTTTATCTATTCTGTAAAATTCAGTAGATAAAATAAAAAATATTAGAATAAAGTAGATAGTGATTTTTATCTGGAAACAACAGAAAAGTCACACATTACTCAAGTTATATTTATATGAGTTTTGTAAAATTTATTCATTTGTATGCCGATTAGTACAATTTGTAAGATTATTAATTTTACTTCATAACATTTTAAAACTATTACTGAAAACATTGTAAAAAGAACTAGAGTATTCTAAAATTTATAATATCAAGTAAAATTTTCTTGAGGTATTGTAGATTTTAAAACATCGGTAATGTGAATCGCCACTTAGCGGGTAAAAATTACTATTTGAGATTGTAACTTTTAATACGTGAGATATAATCTCGAGTTCGTTGTATTTTATTTATATTTGGCATATACTTTGAGGAATTCGAATGGTACTTGTAGCCGAGTGGTCAGCGTGCTTGCATTTGAACGGGATTATTCGCAAGGCGTAGGTTCGAATCCCATCGTGGTAAAAAAAAAAAAGATGGCGGATTTTAAGATGACAGTTAAGATATATCCATAAATAAATATACAGATACATTCCAACAATATATATATCTCGTTGGAAAAAAAAAAAAATTATTATTACACTCAAGGAGACAAATTTTACAATCTGGATTAGTAAAAATTCAATAGCTGTCCCAGTGAAAGTTTTATTCTAAAAAAGATTTTTTACTAAATCAAATAGTAAATTTTATTGAATGCTTGTATTTTGTACTTTAAAACTCATAGTAATTTTACATATAATTTAGTAATTTATAGGATTAAGCGATTATAATTTTTACTTATTTAAAGGAAAATTTCGATATTATTGGACCGTTTCTAGTTTGCCTCGGCGACATAGTAATTTTTATTTGAAAAATAAAAAATATTATCAGATTTTTTTCTCCGTGTATGGGCAAAAACAAACTAAATTCCTATATGAAAAAAATACTATTTATAAACTTAAATTAAAGAAAAGTATGTAAATGTTACATTTATTTTAAAACAGATCTGATTTTTTGATCCGGGCAATTTATTGCGAGATTATTAAATCGATTATTTTCCATATTATTTTTTTCGAAATTGTTGTATCTAAAAAACTAATAGATTGAAGTGTTCTGGCTTAATACCTTGAATAAATCGATATATTGAATGAATCGCAACATCGAAAAAATCTATACATCGATTTTATTCAAATTTTTAAAATTTCGAAGTTTCAGTATTTGTAAACTTGAAAAAATTCTGACGTGAGGCATCGACAACTAGAAAAATATCGATTAATTGAATAATATGCGAGGTATCGAGTGGTGAAATGAACCCAAGTACTGATTTATTTCAAAAATAAAAAATTTTAGATTTGCAAATTGTATCCTTGAAACATTTCAAGGTAATGAATCAATGAATTAAAAAATTATCGATTAATCGAACAAATCAAGTTATCGATTGATCAAATGAATCTAATTATTGATAAATTTTGAAACTGCAAAATTATTTAGTTTCATTATTTGTATGCTTTAAAACAATTTGACATAAAAAATTGCAATAAATCGATTAATCGAGCAGATCGAGGTATCAATTAATCAACCGAGTCAAAGTATCGATTTGTTATCAAAATTCTCATTTTTTCAGTTTCAATATTTCCCATCACTAAATTTTTCATCATAAATAAATCGATAGGTCGATTTATCGAATCTCGAAGAATTCTTAAAATCGATTTTTGTTTTACTTTATATTTAAAGAAATCATCTATTCATATGCTGAATAATAAATGTACAAGTAATTAATGATTAATGACACGTGATTAGAGTTATTAGACCACCAGCGTGTCGGCGAGTAGCAAAGTGCGAAAAAGAGCTATGCCGCAGATCCAAAGAGGTTAAATAAAATAGACATTATGCCAAAGGCATAATCGAAGAGTGTGTATAGTAGTAGCGGTAAAAGGAGTATGTATAGAGAGTTATATCTTGTGTATAGTTAGTAGAATAGAGTAGAGTAGAGGGGAACGGTACGCGTGCGATGAGGCGATACAAGTCGGCTCAGAGATCAAAAGTTTTAAATACACAAGTGTAGTGGGGTGTGTCTGTGTTAAAAAGACGCGGCGTAGTTTGTCGATACAAGGAGTCGATTGTTGAGTAAAAGAGGCCGCCTAGCGTAGTATAGTGTACTGTAGTGATGTGTTGGTGCTGTAATAATATTGCCGGGGGATTTTAAATCTTGGATTTATTAATGCGTTAAACATATTAAAGACAACCAAAACCTTGTTTGCCGATAGATTCCAATCCAATCGTTAATCCTGTTCTCCGCATAGTAAAAGTACATCGCAAATACTTGTGTTCTTTTATTTCTTTTATTAATTAATTACTTAATTACTATTTTTATAATTAGTAAAGGAATTTTAATTTCTTTTTCAAATTCATAAATTTTTTTTTTAAATTAGAAAAAAAATTGTTCACCTAGCTTGAGGGTACTCTAGTGAAAGAGCTCATTAAGTTTATAAGTAAAATAAAATTCGATTTTTTAAATTTTGTAATTTTTTAAAAACTTTCTCCGGTGATCGTGGATAATTTTTTTTATTTGCTCGTAGATTTTTATGTATAAAAAAAATATATAAGTGATATGACTGACGAAATCACATTAATTAAAAAAAAAACAATTTTTTTTTTTCATTTTTTGTTACTAAAAATTATTTTGATTAAAACCTATTCATGTGGGTACTCTAATTGAAGGACAATATCTTCTCGCCACAAAAATTAGTTACAAAATTTTTTCGAGCTTCAACTTTTATCAAAATTTACAAAATTTGTTTCCACGCATTTTACGAAACTTTCTTATTAAACTGACTTGAGCCTAATTGCAAATGTCAGCGTATTTTTTACCGTGTTAAAAACAAAATTGACGAATAATTAATATAAATTCTCCAAAAATTAGAAATCATTTCTAAAATTTTTTTTTTTTAACCTATTGATGTGGGTACTCAAACAAAAGCTCTCGGTCTGTAACTAACAAAAATATATATGATTCACGCGCTCAATGTCTCGGTAATGAAAAAAAAGTATCAGCCCAGAATAAATATCCAGAAAAAAAAGTATACCGCGCCGTGGGTAAATTTGTCAGTATTAAATAAATAACCCATAAAAGCAGACATCAATCCCCATAGAAACATTAACGCCCGATACGACCCGGGCTGTTATTTTTCATACGCGTCGTAACGAGAAAAGAGTCCATGAAGTTATATTTTTTACAAGACTTCCGCCGTACTTTCTCATCTTAACAGTACCAAAAGTCGATTCTCAAGTCTTATCTCGAGCTTTTTTTATTGGCCTATAAGTTATTGAAGCTCTCGTTATTTAAAAAACTTATAACTTAATAACTCTCTCGCATTAAAAAAAAAGAAGAAAACATAATCATATTTATATTTTATTGCCTATTACTTTTATTTCATTTTTTACACTTTATTTAACAAATCGCTCCTAATTATTGATTCTTAAATAATAATAAAAAAAAATATTCAGTCAATAAAAAAATATATTTTATACTTTGCAAGAAACGTAACGAGGGATTAAGATGACCCTCCTTTCATTACGTTATAAATGTCTCTTTGATGCGGTCACTGGAATAATGGAATAAGGGATCTACGGCGTACACTATTACTTTCGATATAAACTTTTATATTGCGGTCAATATTTTATTGATAGTGAAAATACTAAATAAAATTCGCAAATGAATTTTTTTTATAAAAAAAAAAAAACATAGTGAACATTTCTCATCAGTAAAATTTATTTTGTTTTAAAGTAATACAGATCGATTGGGAAAAAATGGTTCGCACTCATTTAACAATATTTTCTCCTACCCTTATAGGAAGAAACAATAGGCCCAAGCTTGGCCGAGGCTTGGCGCAAGACTTATTAACTCTGGGGAAAGCTTGAAATCCAAGCTTGGCCCAAGTCTGTCTAAGCATTGAAATGATAACACCGAGCCAAGCCTGAGTGACAGCGCTGTGCCAAGACTGCATTTAAGTATTGGCCAAATATCGAGAGCCAGTATTGTGCCAAAACTGTTGCTAAATAAGCATCTATAATTATTAAAAATAAATTAAACAAAAAAAAAAATATTAGTTGACATGCGCGTGATGGTAATATAGGGAAATAAATTTGTACACACAGAAATCAGGTGGATCAATGAAACTAAGTTTTTTTTTGCATTTGCTGGGTCTCGAACCTGGTCCTTCAAGGCTGGTAGGCAAGCGTCTTATCCACTAGGCTGCTACGCTATTCACAGAAGCCAGAGGTTTTTAGGCATTATTTGTTATTTCGACTGGCAAACCAAGACTTGTCACTTGAGTATTGGCTGAACCTTGTCCCAAGACTAGCAAACCAAGGCTTATCAATTAAATGTCTGTTGAATCTTGGTCCAAGACTGGCAAACCAAGACTTGTCACTTGAGTATTGGCTGAACCTTGTCCCAAGACTAGCAAACTAAGGCTTGTCAATTAAATGTCTGTTGAATCTTGGCTCAAGGCTGGCGAACCGTGGCTAGTCACTTGAACGTTGGTTGAATCTCGGACCAACCTTGGGACGTCGAGCCTCAGTAGCCCAGTGTTGTGCCAAGACTGGCCCCGTTGTCAATATTTTTTTTCCTACAAGGGTGCAGAAAGAATTTTATTGAGTCTTGTGTCAATCGACAATATAGTGTGATTAATTAATGATGAATTAATGGTAAATAACAAATAAAATTATTTGAGGGCTACCGGACTTCGAACTCAGATCCTTCTGATTATTAGGCCAGAGACTATCCAATGTGCAAAATCTGATGTTCTGGTAATCATGATTTTTTTGCTTGCTAATTATTTAATTACACTTTAATTCAGAAATATTACATCGTAAACATTAGGGTGGGCTGAAAAAAAAACTTTTTTTTTTGTTTTTCTTAGCATGGGGGTAGAATTTGTACCTTATAAAAAAAAAAATTTTTTACTCAGCATTTTGAGGTGGCCCACTCGTTTTTTACGTAAATAATTGATTAAACGGGGTAGTTCCAACAAAAAAAACTTTTTTTGTCCAAAATCGTGGAAAACATCTAATAATTGTCGAATGTAATTTTTTTTTACTCCACTTTCATTTTAATTCAAAATAAAATGCTTTTTATTTTTGGATTTTTTACTTAAAATACAAAAATAATAGGAAAAATATTTTTTCAACTTCTGACTTTCAATTAGCTTTTAAATAAAACAGTGCCATCTACGACCAATTATTTTTAGCCAGCTGTGAGGCAATGGTTAGTCAAGATTTAATTCTTGTACAGCGCCATCTGTAAATAAAAAATATTTCTTACTCACGGCATATTGGTGAGCTTAAAATATTCTTGAAAAAAAAATTAGCCAACGGTGAGCTCGTTATTAGCTAAATCTGCTAGCTAGTAACGCTGAGCTAGTCACTAGCTCTAAACTCATCTTCATTAGCCAGAATTCTACTCGGGAAAATTGTAGAGTTTTGAATATTTTTTTATTTATTACTAATTAATAAGAACAAAATTAATTTATGAACATTATCAATACAATATAAACAATAATAAAAATTCAATAGCATTAAATTAAAAGTACAAAACCCAACTTCTCAATAACTTGAGAACGGATGGCAGTAAAAAATATAAAAATGGTGTTCTAGAATCTGGAGGGTGTCTCCTCGAAAGCTCATTAAAAGTCAGCAGTTGAAAAAATTTTTTACCTATTATTTTTGTGATTCAAGTAAAAAAATCAAAAAATAAAAAGCATTTTCTTTTGAATTAAAATGATAGTGGAGTAAAAAAATCACATTCGTCAATTATTAGATGTTTTCCACGATTTTGAATAAAAAAAATTTTTTCCGTTAGAACCAGTCCGTTTGATCAACTATTTATTTAAAAAACGAGTGGGCTACCTCAAAATGTCAAGTAAAAAAATTTTTTTTTTCATAAGGTACAAATTCTACCCCCATGCTAAGAAAAACAAAAAAAATTTTTTTTCAACCCACCCTAGTGAAGATGAGGTAAAATGTAGTCTTGCCCAATGAACTTAGGATTGTCAGATGAGTAATGGCATATATTTATTGTAATAATGCATATATTTGTAATTTTATGATTTGATGTAAATGACCAAATTCAGAGTAAGATCAAGTAGCACTACATTGTTTATTGAACTCTAACATTTATATTAACTTAAGTCTTGTACATAGCAATAACTAATTAAATGAAAATTATCGTATATCAAATAGTTTTACTTTTTAGAAAATTTCAACTCTTGACACTAATCGTATAATCGTATATAGTATATGTAAAGTTGCTGATTCTAATATTGTATAAAAATTTAGGTTAATTTAACCTAGTAGGCAGAGGCATTGGTCAATGGTCAGCTACCAAGGCTCGGCTTGACAAAACTTAAACTATCGGGCCCAGACTCGGTTGAGGTTTGGGTCAATGGTCCTTCCCCAAGGCTCAGATTATCATTATGAGACTATTGGATCAAGCCTTCGCTGATCCTTGGGCCAATGATCAGCGACCAAGTCTCGATTTAACCAAAACCGTAACATAGGGCCTGACTCTGGCCAAGGCTCGGGCCAATTTAATCAAACCATTGGACGAAGCTTCAGCTTAGACTTGGACCAATGGCCAGCTGCCAAGACTTCCCATACGAAAATATTTATAACCGAAAATGTCGTCAAATATGTATCCATGATTATAGCTTAGATATATCCTAGATTATATGACATTTTACCGTGAGATTATAACCGTGAGATATAATTTAGAATTATAATCGAGATTACAATAATCATATTCTAATTTCAAAATTGTGATTTAAATTATAATTTTTCAAATGTAATTTTAAATTATAATCCAGATTATAACTCTAAGCTATAATTTGAATTATAAATTTTCAAATACAACTTTAAATTCTAATCCGGATATAAATATATAATTATATAGAACTTTATTAATTTATATATACAATAACAGCCACGGAAAAAAAACCTCGTCGAGTCATGGACTCGAACCCGATCTCTTAACCACTGTGATGAATGAAGCACTTGAAAGTACAAGTTAATTGGAGTTATTTGGATACAAATCAAATTTAGAAAATTGAAGACATCAATAAATGATTGATTCTATTATTTGTGTTGTATTCAATTATGTTATTGTTTATAGGGTGAAGAGACCAATAGTGGTATACCCACTGATAGCGGGGCAATAATTCCCTCTTTTGGCAAATTAAAAAAAAAGAGAAGTTAAAATCTTTTAAACTTCACCAAAACTTTTTAAATTTTATATTTGAGTTTTTTTATAACATAATTAATCGTTGAAACTTCTAAATTTTTTAGCTGTCATCCCGCTTTGGGTTTTGTTGGTCTATTTCCACGAATTTAAGAGAAAGTTTTTTTTTTTATAACATTTATGAATGCGGCAATAAATTAAAAAATTCGATAGACTTTGTTTCATAAATCATTTTGTAGTTTTTATGGATAGTCTTACGTTGTTTGGTCGTATCTAAATTATTTCACAAGATATTATGATTCAAACATCCGTATAGCTTGATAAACACTCAAAAATTGCGATTCGATAAAACTTTTTAGAACTCAATTGTATAAAATTTGATATAATTATATAAAATTTTTTCGACCGAATGTAAAAATATGTATGATTATATTTAAAATAACAGAATTATGTATATTTATATAAAAATATATGATATATATTATTATAAATAAATTTTTCTTCCCGCGAACTTCAAGGATATATTTTAGGGTGTAATTTATTATAATTTTGGTTAGAATTTGCGGCTAAATCTAAGGATGTAACTCTGAAGATACATTTTGGGGTATAATTTATTATAATTCTCGTTAGAATTTCGGATATACCTAAACATATAACCCAACAGATATATTTTGGGATATACTTTATTATAATTCCGGTTATAATTTGCGAATATATCAGCGAATGTAACCTTAAAAATATATTTTGAATTATAATGTATTATAAAGTTGCTTATAATTTTTGGATACAATTTTGTGGATACCCGTGAAAAATGAATCATACATGGCCATGCATAGCCGTATATGACTCATACATGGAGCATATATGGCTATGCATGGAGCATATATGTCCATGCATGAAGCATATATGGCCATACATGAAGCATGTATGGCCATACATGGGCATACAAACTTTTTTAATACAGTCATGCATGGCCATATGAAGTCATATAAAACCATGTATGGCCATACATGTCCTTGTATGGTTCATATATGGCCATGTATGACTGTGTTAAAAAAGTTGGTATGTCCATGAATGGTTACGTATGCTCCATGTATGGCCATGTATGATTCATTTTTCACCGGAATGCACGCCTCGAACGCTAGTCCTGTGATAAATGAATCATACGTGGGCATACAAACTTTTTAAATATAGTCATACATGGCCTTGTATGTTTCATATATGTCCATGTATGGCCATATATGCTCCATGTATGGTCATGCATGGCCATGTATGATTAATTTTTCGACTATTACAATTACTTATAAACAGTATGTTGCAGTGTTAAAAAAATAAGAAATTTTTTTGATATCACTAACAGCATATTGATGATTATATTGTGCTTTTTCGAAAATGATTATATTCTTTGAACCTTAAGTGGCACAACTAAACTTTGTTGTAACTGTCGGTCGCATAGCCTAGTCGTCAAAGCGTCAGTCTCTCGTACGGAAGGTCTCGAGTTCGAATCCTACTAAAGCGGGTGCGGTTATTAATAAGTCTACCGTTTTTTCTCTGAATTTAAAATTTCCATTTCGATTAGGAACTCAATTAATCGCATATCTGATAATCTCGTCGAAGCTTGGCAATTGACAATAGGACCAAGGCTCAGCCTATAGTCAGCCTTGGCGATCTTTACCTGGATAAATTTGTTCTACCAAGTATTTGGCTTACGTAAATCAATTTTGATTGTAAAATTGATTTGGTCTATGAACTTCAGATCACAAGGATAAAACCTAGACTGTCATTATTTTGTCGTGATTAAAGTTGTTGATTCATATTTAAGATGAGAGTCATCTTTGTGTCACGATCTGAGTTTTATGATGAAATTTAGATCTAATTTCATTATGAATAAAAATTTTTTTTACACGGGATATATGGTCATGTATGGCCATTTACCTGCATCTGAATAAATACAAAAGACTGTATTTCATGTTCATCACTCATCGCAGTAGTAAGCGCGCCAGACTTTGAATCTGAAAGACCCAAGATCGAGCCCAGTCAGCACCGCGATTTTTTATCGAAGAAAAAAAAAATATTGATCTACTGCAGAGACTATTAGTGTAGAAAAGAGATCTGATTGTGAAGATTTTTAGTTTTTTAAAATTATTTTATCAATTTTTCTCTGAAAATTTAGCACTATACATGATCACATATGGCTATATGTGGCCATATATATAAATTGTCCATATATATGGCCAAAATAGTCATATATGACTACATATGGTCATATCTGGCCATACATTGCCAATTTACATATATGACCATATATGGAGGGTCATATATGGCCATATATGATCATATATGATTGGGTTTTCCCCGGACATTTTGAAAATTATTATTCGAAAGGTATAGTTCACTGATACAACGTCCAATAAAAAAAATTACAATATTAACATTAGAAATTTAAGTGAAATTTATTTTTCGTGTAAGAACTGCAGATCCTTTTTCATAAAAGTAGAAAAAAATTAATTTTCAATAATTTTAATTATTTATTTGTTTGTTTTTTTTTTTTTATTAAAATAAAAAAAACATAATCAAAAATAAGAGAATGTCTTTCCAATTTAATTTGAACGATGAAGTAGCAGTTAACGTAGCCAATCAACTGATATCGCAAAGGCTTAAGCTTCCCCGAAGTGCTTTAACTCCTGATTCAACGTTAGTTCGACGTTCGTGTGGATGTTACGTTCGCCTGATCACAAGTTAGTAAGGTTCTAGATAGCTATATAAATATATACTATACTTTACTATATAATACAATAGTGGTATGTTAGACGTTAGTGTGGGCTGGTGTGAGAGTTTAAGACTGAAAGAGAAAGAGGAGAGAAGATTTTATATAGAAATAGAAGTAGAAGTAAAAGTCTGAGTAGAGCAAAGCTCAAGTAAAGAACAAGTTAAATAGAAAGAAAGAGAGAAAAGGGATTGGGTCAAGCCAAGTTTATGACTGGACATAAGCCGGTTATAGGCGACGCCGATGTTATTTGATGGCCAAATGCACTTCGTGTGCTTAACTTTTGATACAGACCAAATTATACTTTACTTTTTTCTTTACTCTGTCTTATATTGATTAACTATTTGGAATTTTACTTAAATGTAGTTCAAAAAATTTCTTATACTCTTTTTGTAATGGGCTGTTTCGATAATGCATTGGATAATTTTGTATATTTTTTTTTTTGTGGAGGTTGCAGTTAGGAATAATATATATTTATGTTATGCGGAAAACGAGAGCTTTTATTAGAGTACCCACACGATTAGGTTAAGACAACATTTTTTTATTTTTATTTTTGATAAAAATTTTTGTTTAACATCTGAAATTTTATTTAATTTTGTTATTATATATATATGCTTATTCACAATTGATAAATAAATAAGAGATAGTAAAAGAAAATAACTTCTATAAAATCAGTAAAAAAGAGTTTTAAAAAATTTGAGTAAAGTATAGGCACAAAAATTTCTTAAATTATTTTTTTAGCAAAAGCTCGATAAGTTCTATCGTTAGAATATCCACATGATTAGGTTCGCATTGTTACGTCCAATTAATTTTTATAATTTTCAAAACAATTTTTTTTTTATTCGAAAAATTTTACAACATATAATGAGCCACGGAAACAACAAAATATCTATTAAGGAAAATCTTAGTGGGGAGAATAAAGCGTGCGTCGACCAAGGTGACGAATATGGAGGGGCTGATAAGAAAATTTTGGGCCTGAGTAACAAAAAGGGTCTCGCTCTCTTCTGTTTGCATTCATCGAGGAGTGAACAAGTTTTTTTTTTACAATGAAGAGAAAGAAAAAGAAAAGTGTTAGTATAAAGTAAACTAGAATAAATACTTCATAATTAATTCACATAGGAAAACCAGGTAAAATTAAAATACTAAATAAAATCTAAAAATGTTCAGTTTGATAATATCCAAATTATAAAATAAAAATTCGAACACGTGGTATTTAAAATTAAAATATTAAGTAAAATCTAAAAATGTTCAATTTGATAATATCCAAATTATAAAATTAAAATTCAAACATGTGCAGATTAAAATTGGGATAGTAAATAGAATTTTCGAATTGCGTGATTAGAGTCGGCTGCAAGCCACCTAACACCTTTATTATAAATTGCGAAGAACTGAGTCAAATAATTACCAAAGAATTGTATAACTGAAGATGATCTTGTACTCATTTCGAGATGTGTTATTAGAGAATATTATTTCAATCTCAACAGTTTTTGTAATTGAGTTGACAATATACACTAGTCCTAAAAATTAAAGAATAGAAAAAAAATTCGAAATTTTTGGGTGATTTTCAACATGCTGTAACTCGGTGAAAAATGATCGTATCATTGAATGATTTATCATTGTCAAAAGAAATTCCTCAATTTTTTTTTGCCACCCGCATTAGCGTTTCCCAAAGCGTAAATTTTTTTTGACAATGATAAATCATTGCGAATACAACGGAAAAAAAAAATTCCGGAAAAAAAAATTTTTGAAAAAAAAAAATTTTTTTTTTAAATTTTTTTTTTCGATTCTTTTCGATAATCAATCTTTTTGATTGAAGAAATCAAAATTTCTGGTGAAAAAAACATTTGGAAATCGAAAAAATGACCAAAAACCGAGAAACTACCAATTATGGAGATTTTCGGCAAAATCGATAAATTTAAAGCTTCGGGACACTAAGAAAGAAAAATTGCAGCGCTTTGAAATTTTCAGAGTTTTTTCAGGACACTTCGAGGTTGAAAAAAAAAACGACGATATCCTTTGTTCATCCATTATATCCAAAGTTATAGCAAGATTTCCGAATATCCTTAAATATGCGAATTTAGACCTATTTTGTAATTAACATTATCGCTTCAAAAAAAATTTTTTTATCAAAAGCAACTAATTTTGTCTTATAGAGAATGTTTTCCAGTTTTCAAAACCTTACTTCCATTCTCTGTACGACCAATACGTTTGGAGTTATTGATTATTAAAGCCAAAATGGACTTTTTTGCTTTGATCAATGATAACTTGGCGCCAACTTGACGTAGAGACTTTTTGAGCCTGTCAAATTGAAGGGCATAAAATTTTCTAAAAGAATCATAAGGTCAGATTATCCAAAAAAATTTATTGAAGCCCGTAGACTTGTTGAAAGACGAGCCAAAATTTTGAAAACTTTTTTTTCGTCAGTTTTCTTAAGATTACTCCGGAACCGAGCATGATAAAAATATTTGAGGTCCAGATATGAAAACTCGAAACTTGAGGCTACAATTTGCTTTTTTTATTTTTACTCTACGATCATTTTTCACCGAGTTAAAGCATGTTGAAAATCACCCAAAAATTTCGAATCTATTTTCTATCCTTTAATTTTTGGGACTAGTGTAGATAGAAATTAAAATTTAAACATCGTTTTATCAATTAAAAATAAACCTATCCTCCTTAATAAATAATCTCAGGGGTTCCCGGTCTCTAATCTTCCGCTTGGGCCGAATATCCACAAAACATTCATTTATATCAATTTCTGACATAACACATTGAACAAAAGTTTCCGTAATTAAAAAAATTTTTTTTTTTTGAATTTGAAATTTACCATTAACATTATCGTTAATGGCAAGTGTAAATAACAAATCTAGACGATTGCAAAAAAATTACTGACAGTAAAAATCAAGGAAATAATTTTTCTAAATGTGGAAAAATATGTAATCGAAAGAATTCTTTTTGTTCATGATTTAAGCTTCACCATGACAAGCTCTTTTATTAGAATACCCACATGCCGGGTCTGAAAAAAATTTTCAAAAAGCAAAAAAATAAAATTTTCAAAATTTCTTTTAAATATTAAACATTACATCACTTCTATTGCGAATTTGAGTAAAATATTTAAATTTTTTGCTACGAGTGTGAATAACAAAAAAAAAAATGAGTGTCTCATTAAGAAAAAAAGAAATATTTAATAATAAATGTAAATTCATAACTTCTCATAGTCGTCATAGTTAAGCTCTCTAGTGTCACTGACAAGCCCCTTGACGTCAATCTTATATATTCAACCATCAACTACACACCACTGACACTACACCTACCTTATTGCATTAGTATTAGTACGCGCCAGTACAGCTCCATACATATACGCGTGAAACATACGCACACAACGTAAATCTCTGGAGTAAGAGTCTTTGTCATTTCGAAATTGTCCGTATAACAACCGACAATAATTCGAATCTGTGGAAATTAATGAAAAGTTTTGAAGCAACCCCACCGTACTCTTCTACTTGCTCAATAGTACGTTACTATTTATATCTATATATATATATACATAGATATATACTCATACCATATCCTATGGTTAACTTTCTCTGTTCTATAACTAAGCAGTGTTAAATATGCGCACGAGAAGATTTAAGGTCTAAAGGGGTTGAAAGTAATTTTACTTAATATTGTCGTGTGCTCTATCCGAGAAAATCGACTAATCGTGACAAATAATACTGTATTATTCAAATTATTATCCCTTAGTTAACTCCAAATCCACTGATATATCGTTTATTCAAAAAACTTTTTGATATACCAGAAGAAAAATTGTTATTAATTGACAATTGCAATTTTATTCAAGTAAAAGTTATATTTCGCTAATGAACTCTGGTTAAAAAATATAAATTTTAAAAAACTAAATTATTTCCATTATTAGCTTAAAAATTTTGTAAATAATGATTTTGACTTCCCCCTAAGAACATAGCAAATTTTCAAGTAAATAATGGGTTATAAACTTTGATCCGATTTGGCTGAGGCAGCCGTTCGACACGCGTGTGGCTCGGGCGATCATCGAAGTTAAGTAGCATCGAGCAGGATTACTACTTGGCTGGGTGACCGTTTCGCAACGCGTCGGGTTTAAACGGAAGTCTCTGACCGTTAGGTGCAGGATGAAGATCCAGTGATCTGTAAAATGGGAATTTTATCGATCACTGGCACTTTACTCAAACCGAAACTGTACTGGCTAGGTTTCCTCTGTAGTTTCCTTACGCCACTACTGCTCCATTGCACGAGGTAGGTAGCAGTGCATCACCGTAATGATGCAGTACAGTACAAGCACAAGTCGGGCCACAGCCGCACAAACAACCGGGTATAGAATAAATGAGCTGAGTCAACATTGTATACCACGTGACAGTAATACTTGCCTACATACACGGTGGATTAACCATTAAATAAAAATATAGGTTTTGATTCGATTTTCGAAAAGTGAGTTTCGAGTCCGTGGATAATTATTCTGGCTGTTTACAAGATGATGACCGAGTGAGTGTTTCCTAATCAAGCAGCAATCTTAAGGAAGTCGTAGGTAAATACGTATCTCCAGTCTTCAGCATGATATTTCCTTAAGATACGTTATGTAAATCTGTAGTAATTCTTCCTTAAGACAAAATACTCCCCATATAAAAAAAAAAGCCCATTTGTTAGCCGAAATGGAAGGTAGATTTTCCGATTAATCTATATATAAAGTTTCATATATACATATCTTGTAATACATTTTAGTGTATAGTCATGATATGAAATTAGACTCGTTTTTCTAAGAGTCAGGGTAAAAAAAGACAACGACTACTTTTGGGAGAGAACTTCAGATAGTTGATTTGACAAAACATTTTATAAGTAATGTAGCAAACTAACTATCATAAAAACAAAGTATCAATAATTTAATTAGTATGAGATCATAATGATAATCACTATTACGATGGCAAGACCAGTTATAATTATAGTATGTACAGGTACGATTGAAACATAATAAATAACAAAAAAATACTTTTACAACATAAAATAGCTGTGAAAGTTACAGGTTATTTTGATCACAATAAAATATAACTAACAAAATTGTATTTTCAACATTTTTTGATACCATTAGCATTTCAAGGCTATCAAATAATTAGAAAAAATGGTCAACACATGAAGTTTAACGACAAAAATTAAAGCTTACTAAACAAGCTTTAAAATACTTTTTACTGAAATTGTCTATTGATTTTAGTTTTAATATTATATGAACTTCAACAGTGAATAAAAATTTATTTTTTCGAAAAATCGTGAAAATTTCAACAGCCATTAATTCAAAACTAATCAACCGATTGAGCTCATCTTCGAATTTGATCAAGATAATAGCCTATAGAATAAGTGTAAAAAATTTCCATAAGATCCGATGAGAACTGTGAGTGCTATCGTAATGACAAGACCAGTGATAATCACAGGGATTCGAGGTACATGTAATACATCATAAATAATAAAAGAATTACTTTTAAAATATAAAATAGCAGTGAAATTTACAGGTTATTTTATGAGCAATAAAATGCAATTGGCGAAATTGGATTATAATGGGACAATCATAAGCTATGAGGAATGAAAACCATATTTTCAACATTTTTTGATTCCATTAAAATTTTCAAAGCTATCAAATTATTGGAAGAAATGGTCAAAACATAGAGTTTAAGGTCATAAATTAAAGCTTACTAAACAAGCTTTCAGATATTTTTCACGGAAATTGTCTATGAGTATTAGTTTTAAAATTATATAAACATGAAAGTGGATAAAAATTAATTTTTTCGAAAAATCGTGGAAATTTCAAACAGCCATAACTTCTAAACTATTTGACCGATTTAGACCATCTTCGAACTTAACGGTTACAATCGCCTATAGAATAAGTGTAAAAAATTTCATTAAGATCCAGTAAGAACTGTGGGCACAATCGTAATGACAAGACCAGTGATAATCATAAGGATTATAGGTACATTTGATACATCATAAATAATAAAAGAAATACTTTTAAAATATAAAATAGCAGTGAAATTTACAGGTTATTTTGTGCTCAATAAAATGCAATTGGTGAAATTGGATTATAATCGGACATGCAAAAGCTATATGGAAAGAAAACCATATTTTCATCATTTTTTGATCTCATTACAATTTTCAAAGCTATCAAATTATTGGAAGAAATGGTCAAAACATAAAGTTTAAGATCATAAATTAAAGCTTACTAAACAAGCTTTCAGATATTTTTTACGGAAATTGTCTATGAGTATTAGTTTTAAAATTATATGAACATGAAAGTGGATAAAAACTAATTTTTTCGAAAAATCATGGAAATTTCAAACAGCCATAACTTCTAAACTAATTGACCGATTTAGCCCATCTTCGAACTTAACCGTGATAATCGCCCATAGAATAAGTGTGGAAAATTTCATCAAGATCTAATAAGAATTGTAGCCGCAATCGTGTCCTCAAAACATGGTTATATTACATATATATATATATATATATATATATATATATATATATATACATACATATATAAATTTTTCAACGAATGGTATTTTCGAACTCCATTCAACTAATTATGATAGGTTATGACAAAATTCCTTGAAAAATCAACCATGAGGACAAACACAATACCTAGATTTTTTTTAAAATCTACCTAAAAATGATGTATACTATAAATAAATGTGAAAAAAATATTGGAAAATCTAAAAGTGTACAGTTCAATCGCTCATAATAATTATTAAGATCGATTGTATATTAGGGCGGTTTGGTTGGTACGACTATTTTTTTTCTTTACTCCCACTTCAAAATGTTGTTGTAAACATTGAAAAAAAAATTTTCGGTAAGTTTCAGACTTTAATTTTAGTTTTAAGTACATGGAAAGAAAATTATGGGGATGGTTCCCATAATTTTGTGAAATTCTTTCCTATACCAGTATCGGAATTACAACCATAAATTATTGGAGCAGTTCCTATAATTATAGAAATGTTTCCAATAATTATAGGAATAGTTCCTATAATTAAGGGAAAAATTACTATAATTATAGGAATGGTGCCTATAATTATAGGAATGGTTCCTATTATTTATAGGAAGAGCACAACTATGTAATTCAAGAGGTCTTGACGGATGGAGCGCGTGAGGTAAAGGATGTTATCATCGCATGTCTGGACGCTTCCAATGCTTTTGGATCCATCCCTCATTAGGTAATATTCGACGCTATTGAAAGGATTGGGGCACCTGAGGCGTTTCAAAACCTGATAAAGAGTTTTTATACTGGGTGCACGACGAGGGTTCGTACCAGCAAGGGCTTTACTGATCCTGTTTTTCGTATGAGAGGAACGAAGTAAAGTTGTCCGACTAGTCCGATCGTTTTCAATGTTGGCACTGATTCTGTTCTTCGAGCGGTAGAAGAGCTTAATCGGGGCTATATGTTGGAGACCAAGCGGGTCGCTTCACGAGCGTATGCCGACGATTATTCTTTTGTTGCTGATAGTGTGGAGGATATGGAACAGATGTTGCTGACTGTCAGTGTGGCTGCTAAAAGGGTTGGCATTAAGTTCAACGTCTCAAAATTCATTACTTTGCACGTCTCTGGCAAGGGTAATAAGCGTGGTGTACTTGACACCAAGTTCAACATTGACGGTGAGCAACTAAAGTCATTGGTAGAGGGCAAGGCCTATGATGACCTAGGCGTTCCGGAGGGCTTCAACATTAACCAGACTCCCATTGCTACGATAGGTGAAATGCTAGCTGATACCAGATCCATCGACCGGTCTCTTCTTGCCCCATGGCAAAAGATAGACGCTCTTCGGACGTTTATTATGCCGCGGGTTATTATATCTTGTGGGGAGGAAAGGTTGAAGACACCGTTGATCATGGCTGATAAAGTTCTGAAAAAGTTGGTGAAGGGCTGGATGCACCTTCTAATGGATGAACCAGAAAATTAAAAAAAATTCAAATTTTAAAAATATAAAATTCAATTTCGATAAAATCTGAGATATTGGAAAAATTTCTACCCTATTTTGCGAAAAAAAATTTTTATGATATTTTAGCGATGGTTCCGATAACATTATTGGAATAGTTACTATAATATTATAGGAATACTTCCCATACCTTTATGGGAATAGTTCTATAATATATAGGAATCATCCCTATAATAGTATGACTACAGTTCCTATACCATTATGGGAACTATTCCTATAATGCAGAGGAACATTTCCCATAGTTTTTTTTCCGTGTACTTTACATTCGATTTTGAAGTTTTTCCAGTGAAAATACATAGGAAAGTTATGATATCTATGACAGGATTCAGAGTATCAGATAATATGTCCGGCCAATTTAACTATATTTATAAATACCTGGGAAAAAATGCTCAGATATGATCATGCATGACGTCATGTATGATCATGCATGATCATACCTGTTCATACATGATTATATATGAGCTCATATATGAAGCCATGTATGACCATGTATGGTCATATCTGCTCTCAAATAGGGGAAAAATTTTCAGACATGATCATATCTGTTCATGTAAAAAGTGTAGAATTTATACTTGTTGTATTACTTAAATTTCGTGTTGAAATTGTACTATAAATTTTGTACATATACGAATGACTCGCCCGAGAGACTACGAAAGTAGTAGGGCTTATTGAGCCTTACATGCCACACTTTTTAGAGCAGCTTAAATTTAGACTTCTTGCCACCACCATCTCAAGTGGCGACCTCTCGCGTTCTTCTTCAACATTATATATTTAAAGTTGTGCTGTAAGAAAAAAATGCTATCACTCACTTACGTGAGTAGAAAGAAAAAGAAAATCACACTTTATTCTCTCATAAAATTGGTTTTTCTAAGCTTAACCCTTTTAACCCCATGAACACATTTCTCGGCTGCCTTGAAGTTCTGGCATGCTTAGTACTATTGGCCTTGAAAGTCTCTGGTGATCCCAACTCTGCTAAGGCTGATCTCAACCATCTACTGATTGTATCGGTCTTCACTCATTGATATGGTCTATTGAATGAGATGAACAAGTACTTTTTATCTGGATCTTTTAATGGTTTAGTTGTTTTATGTAATGCTTCAATGTCTGAGCAATACAAAGCTCAGGCTTATGCTTAAAACGTAGAAGGACTAACACTGGTTGTTTTGCCCCTCTTCTGGACGACTTTACTGTGCTTGATTCTAACTTGAGATCATTCGATATCGATGATATTTTAATACCTGACAGAGGATTTGTAACTGGAGTTAGATTTAAAAAACTTGCAAACAATCATATATCGTTAGTGGTACGTGGATCAGAAATGTCAGGATGTGATAACGAAATAACACACAGCTCTAAATCTCAATGGTATTATCCAAACAATACTTGGCTAAGGTAATGCAAGGAATCGCCCTGATTAAAAACTCTGATTAAATCCGATTGAATTTGATTGCAACTTAATCGGATTTCAACCAGATTCAATCGTGAACAAACATTCAATCAGAATCGCTCAGGAACGTACCAAGTATCCGATTGAAATTTCTTAATCAGATTCAATCAGGAAATGATAAATTTATTTTTCGATTATTTTCCAACTGAATTGACTTAAATCCGATACAAATATTTTAATCGGATTTTGTCGGAAAATGATTTCTTTTTTTCGGTTAACTTTTTGATTTCTGGTTAATTTTCGATCGGATTTATTCGGAACTTTCTGGTTAAATTCGATCATAATCAATTGAAATTTTCTACTTTGACTTAATCAGAGTTTTTAATTACGGTCAATACCAAAATTATCGTTTTCAACCCTTATTCATAGTATTCAATTATTTATTAATTTTAGAAAAAGTATAGATTTGCTTAATCTCAACTCACCTCTAGAATCAAATAACCAAACCTACAAAATAAGTGAATCAGAACGTCATTACGTAAATTTGACATTGGCCATGGAGTCAACGATGTATGGTAACAATACAATGAAATCATTTTTTGATTCACAAGCTTTTATATCATTCCCAGTCGTACCTTTTTGTGGATTGGGAATATTCTACAAGAGTCAACCTAGCTATAAAGGATTTTTGACATTTAAACACATTTCTTCGGAATTTAGACATTTTATGTGCAATAAATATGCTGCCAAACTGGGCGCCACATCTTAAGTTGCTTAATATTTGCTTATTCATTCCCATTTACTGGTAATTTAATAATTAAAATAATGAAAGGACGGAACAGGAGAGTACCTTGTAATATTATTCGATTATGCATAAACAACAATTTTATTTTTAGTCTTGAATTTGGATTTTAAGATAGAATTATAGCTATGAATATTTGTCATCAGCTGTAATATTTTCTGTATTGAACCAAATCTGTCATGTATAGTCGAATTGTTTAATGTAATGTCAATCATGGGTCGATTGCGTGGGTAAATAATTTTTTATTTATACATATATACATTTGTGTAACTTTTTATTGTGAGACCAATTTAGAATTTCATAATTATAATTTTTTTAGCTGTCCTAATCATACATTGAAGTGATATTAAGCCCACATACGTTTATAATAATTTTTGAGGTTGTATTTGTTACTTTTTCTGTATGATATCCGCTTGTCGCTAATCCAACTAATAATTCAGTATTACGATCTTCTTTCGATTTGCAAAAGAATGCACTCGAATGGATTACCTGTGAGGAAAATTTATTATTATTAGTGATAGTATCCAAATTATTTCATTAACAACCAGTTTAGTTTTAGAAAATTAAATTGTTTAAGCTGTGCTCTCTTAAACTCAATGTTTTTAGTACCCATCTCCGGTGTGTACTCAATACTAGCTGATGCCTTTGCGTATACATCTACGGCTTCCATTTAAAAATTGTGTTTTTCATAGAAGGAATGATTTACTAACTACGTTGTTTAAAAACTTTATTTGAATCCGATCAGTAAATTCCGATCAGATTTAATTGGAAAGTGTCGAATGAATGCGATTGAGAGTTAATCGGAAATTGGGAAGTTAATGGGAAAAAAATCAAAAAATAATTTTATTATTTTCTGATTCAATCTGTTACAAAAATTTCAATCGGAAAATAATGGATTTTTTTTCGATTAAGTCATATTCGAATATAATAAGATACTTGAAACGCTCTCGAACAATCTTGATTGAATGATTGTTTTCAATTGAATCTGATAGAAATCCGATTGAGTTTCAATCAAATTTAATCGGAGTTTCTAATCAGGGTGATTTCTTGTAACAATGTCAAAGTTAGTCTGCGTGATAGTTGATTTTAGTACTCACAGCATGAAGGTCACCATGAACTGCACACCAAAAATAATCAGTGTGATTATTTATGAAATGACGATTTCTAACGTGACAATCGTAGAATGGAGTAGTCGAAGTATCCCTTGCCAGTATCATACAATTTGCTAGATCAACATCATTGATATTCGAAGCAATCTTTGGGAACGAGTTTTCAGTGATTTGAGATGCTGGAATAACTGGTTCATCGGTTATTATCAATGCCAAGTCTCGATGAGCTTCATTGTATTTTCTGCTCAACTCTAACCCGTAGAATATTTTTTCAGAGTCAATAGGGATCCTCCTAAATTCTGGCTCAGGGTTTAAAAATTCATTGGAAATTTCTATAGATAGGTTAGTTAGATTCCTGTAAATTACATAAAAAATAAAGGAAGTATATTAGTTTTTATGTCAACGTTAAAGGATAAGTAATTTAAGATTTCACCGGAAAATATTCTACGCTTTAATATATAGCCAAAGGCTACTGACTTCCCGTGTAAAAAAAAAAGTTCGAAAAAGTTCGACAAAGTTCGAAAAAGTTCGACAAAGTTCGAAATTTGTTACAAAACCGAACTTTTTTGCGAACTTTTTCGAACTTTTGTAAGACCATACAAATAGCATAACAAACTAATATCTTGGATGCCTTTGAACCTTTGAGGGTAAAATGGACCGCCAAAATTTTTTGGATGAAAAGTGGAGAAGGAGGGGGTGGGGGGCAAAATGACCCCATAGGGTAAAATAGACCCGCGAAGGCAAAATGATGCCCTCAAGTTTTTAACACTAAAAAAGTTGAGGGGTGGGGGGGCATTAGGGCAAAAATGTCCCCGAGGGACAAAAAAGTATCTCTAAAATTCGTGACATGAAAAGTGGGAGGAGGGGTGGGTTCGGGGGGAGGGGGGTTAATGGGTCATAATGTTCAACTTTAATTTTTAATTTTTCCGATTATTTTTATCACCGAAGTTCGACAATTTCAGAACTTTTTCGATACTTTATATCACCGAAGTCCGAAAATTTCAGAATTTTATCGATAATTTTCAAGAGTAAAAATTCTAAAAAAGTTCTGAAATTCTCGAACTTCAGAGATGAAAAATTTCAAAAAAGTTCTGAAATTATCGAACTTTTCTAGAATTTCACTCTTAAAAATTATCGAAAAAGTTCTGAAATTATCGAACTTTTTTAGAACTTTTACTCTTGAAAATTATCGAAAAAGTTCTGAAATTTTCGAACTTTTTTAGAATTTTACTCTTAAAAATTATCGAAAAAGTTCTGAAATTTTCGAACTTCAGTGATAAAAAATATCGAAAAAGTTCTGAAATTTCCGAACTTCGGTGATATAAAGTATCGGAAAGGTTCTGAAATTATCGAACTTTTTTAGAATTTCACTCTTAAAAATTATCGAAAAAGTTCTGAAATTATCGAACTTTTTTAGAATTTTACTCTTAAAAATTATCGAAAAAGTTCTGAAATTTTCGAACTTCAGTGATAAAAAATATCGAAAAAGTTCTGAAATTTCCGAACTTCGGTGATATAAAGTATCGGAAAGGTTCTGAAATTATCGAACTTTTTTAGAATTTTACTCTTAAAAATTATCGAAAAAGTTCTGAAATTTTCGAACTTCGGTGATACAAAATATCGAAAAAGTTTTGAAATTATCGAACTTTTTTAGAATTTTTACTCTTGAAAGTTATCGATAAAGTTCTGAAATTTTCGAACTTCGGTGATATAAAGTATCGAAAAAGTTCTGAAATTGTCGAACTTCGGTGATAAAAATAATCGAAAAAGTTAAAAATTAAAGTTGAACATTTTGACCCATTAACCCCCCTCCCCCCGAACCCACCCCTCCTCCCACTTTTCATGTCACGAATTTTAGAGATACTTTTTTGTCCCTCGGGGACATTTTTGCCCTAATGCCCCCCCACCCCTCAACTTTTTTAGTGTTAAAAACTTGAGGGCATCATTTTGCCTTCGCGGGTCTATTTTACCCTATGGGGTCATTTTGACCCCACCCCCTCCTTCTCCACTTTTCATCCAAAAAATTTTGGCGGTCCATTTTACCCTCAAAGGTTCAAAGGCATCCAAGATATTAGTTTGTTATGCTATTTGTATGGTCTTACAAAAGTTCGAAAAAGTTCGCAAAAAAGTTCGGTTTTGTAACAAATTTCGAACTTTGTCGAACTTTTTCGAACTTTGTCGAACTTTTTCGAACTTTTTTTTTTACACGGGTTGGACAGTTAAGATACAGAGAAGCGGAAATTTCTAGGAACTTCCGACTTATGGAATGCCACTTCTCTCTTAAAGAATTAATTACAACGCATGTGCTCTTACTACTGCATGTATAATGTATTTATAAATATCCATAGCCACATACAAATGCATAGCATCGGGTGGAAGACAGCGTAGCTTGTAGTGGGAGTCATAATTAAGGGAAAGTCCCGAGTTAATGGATTTCGACTTTACAAAAAAAAAATAGTTCAACAATCACTTCTGGGACAGGATCGTTTAGCGAAAATATTTTTGAACAGGATCCTTTATTTTTAAAAGACTACTTATTCTTGATCCTATGCTAAATAATGGATTTATTAACTTTCTATTAAATAATAAAACTTTTTAGGTAGATTTCTTTAGATATCGGACTATTGCAATGGGTCTCATGATCGAAATATTAAAGCATCTTGTCACTACATATCTTACTTTACCTAGTAGAATCAAAAACTACAACCCAATCAAAAGTTTATATATGTATGGGGTATTCCACGCTAAATCGACCACTTTTGACTCCGACCCCTTTCGATTTGGTTGAAAATTTGTTTTCCTTTTCTACCCCATTAAAATCATTTTTCAGGAAATTTTTAAATTTTTTTACCCAACCAAAAAAAAGTTATGAGTTTTTCAAAAATAAGGCTTTTATTTTTTTAAATAGCTATAACTTCTTCCAAAATTGACTAATGGGGACGTTTTTTTTTTCAAAATTTATGTTTTTGAATATACTTTTCAGAAAAAAATACCAGAAAATTTTAAGATAATAAACTCTATGAAATTTTCGGCTTTTTTGAGAAAAACCGCCATTTTGTTAAAGTTCGTGATTTTTTAATTTTTTTTTTAATTTTTCAAAAAAAACTTCAATTGATTCTACAATTTTTTCCGCCAATCCGAGAGTGGGCCGACTTTTCCTTCTATTTTTATTTATCGATTGAAAAAAAAATTTTTGCCCAGTTGGGCTTATTTTACAAAACATCACTCTGGAAATTTTTGAGAGTTTATCAACGGCTTCAGAGTTTGAAAAATTGAGACGAAAAAATTAATTGAAACTGGTAATCCTCGAGAGAATTTGGATTGTTTTAAAAAAAGTGAGGAATAAAATAGAAGATACCTATAAATAATTGTATTGTAATTTTTTTTTTTGAAAACTACACCTGAAAACAAAGAAAATAAGAAAAAAAAAAAATTGCCCTCTAGTTTATTTTTGACCAAGTCACAGGCTTTTGAAATAACGATGTGCGTTAGATTTATTTTTCGAAATCCGAGACTTGGTCAAAAATAAACTAGAGGGCAATTTTTTTTTTTCATTTCCTTTGTTTTCAGGTGTACTTTTGAAAAAAAAATTACAATACAATTATTTATAAGTATCTTCTATTTTTTTCTCACTTTTTTTAAAAAAATCCGAATTCTCTCGAAGATTACCAGTTTCAATTAATTTTTTCGTCTCAGTTTTTCGAACTCTGAAGCCGTTGATAAACTCTCAAAAATTTCCAGAGTGATGTTTTGTAAAATAAGCCCAACTGGGCAAAATTTTTTTTTTCAATTGATAAATAAAAATAGAAGGAAAAGTCGGCCCACTCTCGGATTGGCGGGAAAAATTGTAGAATAAATTGAAGTTTTTTTCGCAAAATTAAAAAAAAAAATAAAAAATGACGAACTTTAACAAAATGGCAGTTTTTCTCAAAAAAGCCGAAAATTTCATAGAGTTTATTATCTTAAAATTTTCTTGTATTTTTTTCTGAAAAGTATATTCAAAAACAAAAATTTTGAAAAAAAAAACGTCCCCATTAGTCAATTTTGGAAGAAGTTATAGCTATTTAAAAAAATAAAAGCCTTATTTTTGAAAAACTCATAACTTTTTTTTGGTTGGGTAAAAAAATTTGAAAATTTCCTGAAAAATGATTTTAATGGGGTAGAAAGGGACAAAAAATTTTCAGCCAAATCGAAAGGGGTCGGGGTCAAAAGTGGTCGATTTGGCGTGGAATACCCCGTATGTATTTGAAGATCTACTCGCATTCTCTTTCTCCAAAACTTAATTAATAAGTAATGTAATCATTATAAGTGGTATTTTACCTTGGAATACTTCCAGAAAAAGTGAGGAATATTCGAGGTCCAACAAAGAGACCGGAATCGTAACGTGCATAATTACGATGCTTGATTTTCACCATCCATTTATTGGAAATCTGTTTATTTGAAATCTGGTGGTCTGACTCTCCATCAGGTCTTTGATTCACATTAACTAGTTTGCCTAGGTTCTGGTTTTTAATGGACTGTCCACTTGAATTCTGGTTTTGAACAGCTCCGAACTCTATGTGTTGTCTTTCTATGGAATCTTGACTTAAATTTCGGTTACCATTCGGCCCTTCATTTGGTCTCAGGTCTTCAGCTGGTTTTTCATTCCCACCGTGATGTTCAATGAGTTCTTCATTTTGACTCTGGTTTCTTATTGAATTCTCAATTTGATTATGGCTTTCAATCGATTCACCATATGGTTCCTGATTTTCAACAAGTCCATTATTTGGTTCGTGGCTTTCAAGAGATGTTCTATTCAAGTCTTGGTTTTCAGTCAGTCCTCTATCTGGTTCCATGTCTTTAACTGGAATTTCATCCAAACTGTTGTATTCAATAAGCTCTACAATCTGACTCTGGTTTCCATTAAGATCTTCGTTTATATTTTTGTTTTCAATGGATCCCTCATTTGGTCTCTGGTTTTCGTTGAGGCTTCCACTTGAACTCTGGCTTCCAACGTTTTCCTGAGATGGATTCTGATTATCAAAAAGTCCTTCATATAGATTTTGGATTTCTATGAGATCCCCATCACGTTCTTCAAATTCTAGACGGCCCTCATACAGAGAAGGAAAAAATAAAACCATGACGTTGAATAATGCCAATAATTTAATCATTATGACTGAATAAATAAACTCTAAGAAGCTCAGAAGCGTAATAATTATTAATAGTTTACTTTAGAGAAAAAGTCTAATGCTGACTTGATGTAACTAGTGAACTATTACCAATTTGCTCTACTTTTTATTCACTCCACCAAAAAATGTATTGAAATATTAAACTATATGTACGATCACTAATACAGACACGATGACAGTTAGTAAAAAAATAAAAAAAAAAAATTGACACGTATTGCAATTAAAGTAAGAAATTCCCCGCTATAAAACTCTCTTATTAGATAGCTTTGCTATTTTCAACTCATTTTATGATCATGAGTTAATCAATTTTCAATTAAAACTATGGACTAAAATAGAAGCAATAATTTAATCACGTTGCGTTCTTGTGAAAAATAACTTAGAGAATCGCTGAGTAAACTTAAAAATCTTTAAATCAATTGGAACCCTAAATAAAAATAAATTTTTTAGCATAGCAGTAACTGATCTTTTACTGTTTATAAGGTCCAGATATCTTTGTCTAAATAATGGATAAGGTATAATCAAAAGATGTTGCTTGAAATGTATATACAACCCAGACTACAAAAAATCCATATGAGAAGCCTGGATTCCTATGTAGGTTCGAACATGGCGTTTTGGGATGGATTCCCATCTAGTTTCTTATAGGAATCCAGCATAAATCCTGATATAGGCTCTCACACTGGTTCTTTTGGGAACCCACACAAAGGACTTCAGCTACCAGTCTCCTCTTCTCTGCTAGCCAGTAAATGTATTAGTCGTTGAAATAAATTTTCAAATGGTTTCCTATGTTAGAATTCAGAAACCTATACTTCCCTACATGGATTCTTATATATAAATCGAAATCAATAGTATCCTACATAAATTCCTGTATAGATTCATATTTTTCCGATAGGCTTCCATATATTCCTATAAAAATCCGTCCTTGTCTATACAGATTCTACACATTAGTAGACTTGAGAAAATATACAGATCATTTCGTAACCTTCATCATGGAGGCGTTGTGATTCAAACATCAGGATTCAAAACGGTAGATCTGTGCCTGAAACTTCAACCAACTTCAAACAACTTGCAACTACCATAGATACCTGAACAACCAGCGTTCCAGTTGACATCTTGCGATGTGTCAATGATAAGCAGAGTTGCCTACATAGTAGGGCCCTAACTAATTCCAGTCCTATACCTATCAAAGGAATCCATATAGAAATGCAGTCTAGATTCCTGCATGGGATCGCATATAGCGTTTTCGGATGGTTTCCGATAAGAATATTACTCTTTCCTTTTATTCATATATGCGAATCAACAGACGGCAGACATAGAAATCTAGACACCTCAGATTCTTTGGAAATTACTCAAGTAGAAACCTAGATTCCTATATGAATTTTCGACAAAGAAATTTATACATAGTAGTTCCTACGTCAAGTTCCTGCATGGAAATTCAGGTGTCCACAGGTTTCTAAGTAGATTTCCCATATGGGAATCCAGATACCTATGGTTTCCTGCATGAATTTTTTATAAATCCATACAATATTATATAAATCCCTATCGAATCTTACATACATCTATTGATTCCCATGCATACATACATTTTTACCTTCCCGCTAAGGAAATTGAAAATTTTCAAAATAATGGGAAGTTATTGGTTTTCGTCCGATTATCGAATACGGAGTTTTCAACAAATTTTGACGTTTTGGGGTCCTAGGATTCTATTTTCACTATTTTCAAGAGGAAGTCCGAGTGTATGTATGCGTGTAAGTCCGTCTATCTGTCAATATTTTATAACTATTGAAGTGATTAATCGATTTGGCTTTTTGAGCTAGCGTTGGAAGTGGCTCATTATTTTTAACAATTTCTGAAAATTTAAGCATAATCGGTATGGTACGTTCGGAGATATTTCAAAAATACAATTTTTTCTCTAATGTTTTTATTTTTGATAACTTCTAACTTACTTCATGGAGTAATTACAAAATCTAATCAGCTTTAAAACTCTGTATGAGTGTGATGAAAGATGATTTCGAAAATCGGGGTGAAAACCCTAACTTCCCGAATTTACAATTTTCTTAGCGGGAAGTTAAGAATGATTAAATAAAGTTTAAAAATATAATAAGAATAGATTACAGCTTTTCAATTCAAAATTTTTAATTGGCGAATTAAATAAATAATACCTCAGTTTCTAAAATTACGTTTATTTTTAAATCAATAATTTATATTTTTAACAACAATGTTTTTCTGAATCTATGGTTATCTTATAATAGCAATATCAATTATTGATAACTAGTCTTCAATCCACACACATTTAAAATGAGCTTAGAGCTCACATTTGTCTCCGGGTTTGTATGATATCCACTTGTAGCTAATCCAACCAATACTTTGGTATGAGGATATTCATTTGAGTTACAAAAAAAACTGTTTGACCCGGCTAGCTGTAAAATACAAAGTATGATTCCTTTCGAAAAAAACCTTCGTGCAAGTGTATATTGGAACATTTTAGACCAATTCCCTATAATCCCTTGGATTGGTACCACAAACAATCCGATCCGATTTAAAATTTCGTTCGATAAAGTTAACTTTAGCGCTTTTTTATTGACTTGTCACGAAATATGCGATACTGACAAAGTTTAAGTTTTTAAGAGAGTAAAATATTCCACCATACCTGTACTATATAAATAAAAATAATTGATACAATAAATATAAGTATTAACTTCTGCCCTGTTTGAGCAGCAAGAGAGTCGTACTTTTATCTTATAGAAAAACAGATGGAGGAAATTTCTGCCTGCGCTATTTTGTCGGCAAAGAGAGGCAAGACTCTAAACTTTCAGGCACAGATGTGGTAGGAACAAAGTATTGCCACCACAAAAGAAGGTAGGTCGCCCCAATCCGGGTGTGTATGACCGTCGCCTCGAGTTCAGTAGGCACACACGCGGGTCGGATTGTCCTACACACATCTCTCAGTGTAGAACACACTAAGTTCATACTTACGTCATCACGATAACCACCAATTGAGCACAGAAAATAATTATTGTCATTACTCAAATCACCAGGATAGTTAACATGACAGTCATAGAATGAGATGGTTGAAGTGTTTGATGTCTGTATAAAGCATTTAGTCAGATCAACATTATTGACATCTGAAGCGACTTTTTTGAATGTGTTTTCAGTGATTTCGAATATTGGAATAACTGGTTCATCGGTTATTAACAAAGCCACATCTCGGGGTGATATGTTAGATCGTCTATTAAACTCCAGGTTGAAATATATACTTCGCAAGTCAACATGTATATTTCTGTTATTTGGCCAGGAATTGTATAAATCGTTATAAACATCAATAGATGAAATATCATCACTGCTGTAAAATAAAATAAATTAATTAACAAGATATCGTTTAAGAATATCCCCTTACAGAAAAATACTAATGAATACTACGGGAAAACACTAATGAAAAACTAATGGTCTAGAATTTTCGCGCACTAATGCTTTAATGTCATTAGTACTTTAGTGTCGTTAGTTGGTGTAGTATAAGTAGTGCGTTTGGCATTCTTAGTAAGTGTTCTCGATATTTATAGCGTCATGCGCGTAATTTTTCACATTTATTGTATTTGAATATATTTTTAAATCTACACACACATATAATTAGTGATAAGAAAATAAATATATATAAGGTGGTTCGGCTTCACTCTACGAGATGGCAAAGTACAACGCGCCTCTCGCAATACCTCGTCCATATGCCTGTTTCAATATATAACATTTCCAACATGTAACTTCCAACACGGCGTCTTAGGTAGGGTATACGATAGACGCACCTAACTGAAGAGTCTTAGCTATCGTATACTTATAGGTGACTTAGGCAGTGATTATTGCAATCTAATCCGAAAGTATCAACTCTAAATATATATATATATATATATATATATATATATATATATATATATGATTAATTGTCGTTAGGATCAATTGTCCTCCGATCAACAGTCAGGTAATTTGGACAAATATTGTTTTCATAAAATTTGATTTAAGTTCATGGCATTTTTCCAAAATTTTATAAAAATCTATCACAAATACTTATGAACTCCGTTTTTCCGGTATTTAGCTCTAAATATATCAATTAAGCACTAGGCTCGAACTTTCGTGGAGTAGACCATTGATCAGCGTGCAAGATTACCAGCCAAGAGGATCTGTGTTTGAAACCAGTAAACGCCCAGGATCTTTTCATCATCTTGTGTTATCAAATTTTGTTTCTAAATTTGTAATTAGTTCATGCGGTAATCATTAAATCTAAAATTCAGTGTTAAAATTTTTTGATTTTTTTGTTTTAAGAACATTGTTTCCAGACTGATAATTTTGACATCACTTATATGATATCACATTTACGTCATAATGACGTGGTTAGTCTTACCCCATAACCTTACGTAAAAAGTGTGAAATAATAAGTCACACCTAACTCATTTATGACTTATATCTTACGTAAATAACTTTTTTTCCACTTGGTTCAGCAAGTCGAAAGTAAAGTAAATGACTGTAATGCTCGGAATAAAGACGAATAAGTTCAAACTAAGATTTGAAAAGTTCCGAAAGTTGACTAAAATTTGATTTACGTCAAAAAAGTCGAGTTCTTATTGAAATATCGTCGGCAAATCGATAAATCCAAAAGAAAATAAGGTCAAGCGAGTCTGAATCAAGTTTTATTTTTGACCCAGGTTAGTGTATTGTCCGTCAGGGCAGTCATCAAAACGCTCAGTATTAATGCAGGTAAAATTAAAATTGAAGTGTGTGGTACGAGATCCAACGGTGATATTAACTCTCTTTATCGGCTTGGACAGTCACCTTCACCCTCGCCTGAAATCTTCTTGTTTCACTCCTTGCCACGCGATATATTGTCGTAGTGGTTTTTCACTAAGTTATTATATTCGTCAAAATTATGGAATTATAACTGAATTAACTTCGGCTATTGATTAATGTGGAAAAATTCCTTAAAATTCTTTACGCAGTTTTAAATATCGCGCATAAACCATGATTTATATTAATGCCAAATCTTTATATATTATCATTTTTCTTTCATTAATCAAAATATGAATCATATATTATAATTTACCAGTTGAAGATTGAAGCAAGAGTCAAAAATTGTCGTGGACCAATAAATAAACCATAATAGTAGCTCGAATATCTTGAGGATTTTATTTTTACCATCCAACTATTCAGCGTCCGCTCATCTGGACTCTGGTTTTTAAAGTATTCATCATCGTGAGTCTGGTTATCAACCCCTCCATTATTTTGGCTGAAAGTTTGGATGACGATCACATTTGGAGTAGGATAAGCTAGAACCGTGATGCTTAGCAATGCCAAAAATTTCATCATTTTAAAAACAATAGTAAATTGAGACAGACTCAAGCACGTAATTTTTATGAACTGTCAACTCTGATCAAACAAAAAAAAATAAAGTTTGATTTTAACCCAGTGTAATTGTGTAATTGTTACAAAATTGGTCAATTATAAGTATGTGAACTAGTATTATAGATATCTATTGGTTTTTTTCACTAGAACATTCATCGAGCAATTATTAGATATATCAAAAGATTCATAAAATAATGATACGTAATACAATAAAAGTGAGAAAAAAATCCAAGCAATTAAATTTAATCATCGTGGATTTCATCAATAAGCCTTTACTTTTTTTAACGTTTTAGTGCTTTAACATTTAGTGTGCTTCAATTAAATAATAATATAAAGTATGGGGTAGAATAGGCAGTGATCAATAGCTGATTATTTATTGTCAGAATTATGTCATTCGACAGATAGAATATGACTTTTACTTAAAGAAGACCCTATGAAAGAAAATCCATATGGAAATTCAGCCTGAGTACCTATGTAGGTTCCTACATGCCGTTTTCGGATGGATTCCAATATGGTTTTCTCTAGAAAAAGAGCATACATCTTGATGTAAGATTTCAATATGAAAATTTAAATACCCATGGTTTCTTACCTGGATTCTTATATAAATTTAGACACTCCTATATTAGTTCTTATGAATTCATGCATAAATCCATATTTTCTCGTCTGGATTTTTATAAGTTCCCATATGATCCCGCATAGATTTTTTTGATAAGAGGATACCTTTTTTCGGAAATAAGAGACTTTCTGACCATATTCCGAAGTGGTCTGCCAACCAGTACCAGGACAGTAGCATCTCGAGTGGATCTTCCAAGCCCTCTCTAACCAAAGCCTCTCTATTTCCTAAGATGGACAAATAATGGTCTACAAAAATTTGGTGATGCTGTCGTTAAATCCCACATGCTCGTAGCGTATGTTTATTGAACATATCTCCAGGAAATGTCCATCCTGATTATATGAATATCTTTATAGACCGAGGATGCCATTTGTGCGAAATGTGAAAATCTGCAGTGCGTGTTTGCTTGGTTTGGGTGAAGTAACGGATTTACAGGATGGGAGTTTTAAATAAGGCCGGCCTTCAACAGTTGGTGGCTTCACCCCATTAGCAAACCGAACATTTCTTACGAGTTATCGCTGTGAAACCCCATGGAGTCCTATATTCAATGTTATGTTTTTCAACTGCAACAGGATTACTGTATGATTGCTGGTTGAAGTCCATGATGGTTGAATCGAATAGACATTTACATATGCGGTCTAAGATTCCATTTGGAAATCTGCTGAGCAATTCAGATGGATTTCAATTATATTTTTAGCGCAAAATTATTTTCGCAGATTGATTTAAGATCTTTCGCTCTTTATTCTGGATTCTTATAACTGAAATCATGTAAAGATCATGATTATCTTCACGATTTCAACTAGCCCACATGAATTAGTCAAAATCATTGTTGAATTTAATGGATTTCTTATGAGATTCTCTAGTAAAATGCATGGAATCCTGTAGAAACCTATAAGGTTCCATCAATATATGAGTGAAGAAGTCATGAGGTCCTACAGGAACCCATTTTGATTTCAAAATAAATATCTATAATGATTTCAAAGACTTTTGACAGTAAGTTAAAAGGATCTTTATTGTACCATTCTGAAATCCAAAATATATTCACCTTAAATAACAAACATTCTATCGGTTTTTCGAAGATTCAATGGATTCTACGTTCGTTTATATCGTTTCTATTTTGCAATAAGTTTCCAATCATTTTTACGAGAATTCCATTGGATCACTCTATCTATGTTTGATTTCCCGTTATAATAATTTGAAATCATCAGGAGCGGGACTTTTTTTGACCTGGTTCCGAAAGTTTAAATTTTTAACAGATATTGTCGTTATGAGGTCCAAGGAACTGTTTCTTATCATTATTAGATGGACAACTGACCGTTTGTACGTCCAGCCGTCCATCTTCCTGTGCGTGCGCGCGTGTCTGTGTGTGTGTATAAGTGAGTAAGTAAGCAAGTAAATAAATAATTTCTCAACATATTCGATGTTCTAATTCAGAAACTTTATCTTGCATTTCGTCATTAAACAGTTAAACTAATTGTTTTATTTCCATAGAATGACACATAACTTGAGGCCTTGTTCTAATAACTTGAATAAATGTGTTCTCAGTATTATCCGACTAGTGAATCTTCTTATACTATTGTAAATGGTTAGTATTGAATAGTCTTCCATTAGTGATCATAAGTAGTCCAACTAGTGGGCCTACATCACAGTTAAAAGTAATGAGTGTTGATTACATCCTCAATAATGTTGATAAATAGTCCGGTTAGTGAGTATACATCACTATTGAAATCGATATCAGTATCAATCATGCGTTCAATTAAAAGAATCTCCAACATTAAGATATGATATTTAATTTCTATATAAATACAGTAAAAACTTATAAATCACTCAACATCACGATTAATATCATTTGCATTGTTAAGATTGTTGAAATTTCTATGTACTCAGTGACGAGCTTAGACAATTTGAAAAGTTTCGTGCATTTCCGCTACATCCGGGAGTTGCCGAACTCGCTGCTGACCTCAAGGTCAAAATAGCACCGGGTCACTCGCTATTTGGGCCCGACACATACAACTTCTTGCTCATGACCATGTCAAGACGGCATGAGAACCCACTACCAGCCGGCTAATCAGAAAAATTGGCGGCTAACCATTTCCTGTTGGCGCGATTTTAAACCAATGGGAAAATTCGTTACTGCAGCCGTGCTGCAACGTCACCACCAAGCGGCAGCGTAGGAGGAAGACGTCGTCTCAACAGATATCAACATCGTGCAATCGTACTAACTACCACGTATGCTAAAACCGCTTAACTTGTCGCATTCGCTATTGCTTATTTATCTCGTCGTATTCGCTATCTAATGTTAATTTTGACCACATTCAACTGTATAGAGTGTAGATAAATATCTAAACTACTTATTATTAATTTTGGTGTAATTTCTAGTTGTTAAAATTCCATCACACCTAAACCAGATCCCTTTTGCACATTCGCTCACTTTACAACATGATAAATATATAGGTCTCCAAAATCATCTTGAGTCCATAGTGTTGACGAAATGGTATAAGCTAGAACTGATATGCAGAAGAACCCAGGTTCACGTCCTAGTAATGTCGAACAATTTTTCATAGATAAAAAAATCAAGAAACATCAATAAATCAGTACAAATAATAATCATAAGTATACATGATTCGATGGAATTTTTTTTCATCGGATTACATCATCGATACTAAAGAATGAGTGCAATGCCCTTATGACAGTGGAAACACCAAGAATTCTGTATCTATAAATAAATAAGATATTAATATTAAATTTGCATATAATTTTCCTATGATTGATTGTTCATTGTTGGTGAAGTTTATTAATGATTTTTTTTTTTTTGTTTGATAAGAAAGTTGATAGCTATTCATGATTTAAATCTGATAATCGACAGATTATGGTATGGATTCCTATATGACAGAAAAATATATGGTATCATATATTTTCACATGTAAAATTTAATTTTCAATAGTCATGCACATTAACATATGTTTACCCATATATCTTCAGGTGTATGGTGGTAGAATATAAAGTTCAGTGTAGAGAGAATCATATCTATCGAAATACAATTGAATCGAGAAGGTTGGCACTATGGATTCAATAATCGTGCTGCTGCTGCTCATATAACTATTTGGAAATTTATTCAACTACTACAAGACGAACAGACGTTGACATAATGTGAAATTGAGCAATTAATAGCTGGGAATAATAACGATAAAAGAAAAAAAAATATCGTGATCGTGATGATCATTTGCTTAATCTTGTTAAAAACTGCAAAAAATCAAATGATATTTTAGAATATTTGCCTGGAATAGCCTACAATGTTAAATATTAATATAAACACTTTATAATAATTTTATATGTTATACAATATTTGTGATATCTATGCGAAATAATTATATATATATATGATTATTTATTATTGTATAATCACATATGCTCTTGTTTATGATTAAGATTGCTAATAATACATCATTTTCAATATTGTGATAATAATAATTGATTAAAAATTAATTTTTATATTTGCTAAAATTCATATATTGTTACGCATAATATAATAAATTTTAAAATTTAAATAGTTAAACTTATTGAGTATTTTTGTACCAAGATATTTATGTATGAGACATATTTATACTGAGATATTTTAGTTTGGAGATTTTTTTTCATGAGATTTTTTTGCTGAGATTTTTTTGTCCAAGACGTTATTTCTGAGATCATATGAGGGGGAGCCAAAGAGCATTAAGCTAAAAAGTCGTCATTTATACTGTAGCATTTTTAGGCTAGTAATTAAGAAGCTATAAGATATTTTTTGTTTATTACCGTTAATAAACAAAAATAATAGTTGTATAGAGAACGAATTTCATTCCGAATATAACAATATATGAATCACAAAAATGAACATCTATAAAATTATCAGTATCAGTATTACATTTTATTAATTTCAAATTATTGATTAGTAAAGAATATGAATAATTTTAGTACTTTATTTTTTTCTAACATAAATTTATAGTTTCCAATAAAAATAGTTTTATTTATTTTATGGCTATAATTATTTCACTTCTGCTAATTTTTTTATTTCGGTTAAATTTAATCCACATAAATTTGAAATAAGTTTCAAAGTCTTATTTGACTTCTTGTGCGTATGATATCCAATTGTCGCTAAGCCAACAAAACCTGTGTTATGAGGGAATTCTTTAAACTTGCAAAAAAATCCACTCTCTTTCGATAGCTGTAAAAAATATAATATATAATCTTTAAAAAAAAAGAATTCATGCAGGTATGCTTAGAACATTTCAGGCCGAATTGTCATGACGACACAGATTATTGACACAAAAAATTAGTATAACGGGTCTATGGCCTGAAATTTTTTACAGATGCCGTTTTTTAGGTATGTGCGCGCAACGATATCCCTACTTCCTTCCCAGATGACACCCTTAGTCAAAAAATATGATCGAGTGACCAAGAATGGACGTTAAGTGGAAGTGAGTTCAGAGAATTCACCCCATGGACTTGTGGCGTCTAACCGAAACCACCACGAGTCTACACTACTGTGGGCCGAACACTCCTACCATCTTAGGAAATAAAGAGTCTCCAGCTGAAGTGGGCCTGAGAAAGACCGCTTGTGAAACCAGTTTCCTGTTCTGGTCAACAGGCCACTTCGAGATAAAATGGTAAGACGCAGCCTCACTTCTATCCTAAAAGGGACCTCTCCATTTATTTGGCGTTCAAACTGTAGAATAGTTACTATCCACTAGTCCTCTCTGTGAGTGATGAACTGATTTCTCAACCTTCAGTTTTTTAAGCCTAAACAACCATGACGCCCACCCTGGAAAGATTATTAACCCGATAATTCCTACCGACTTTCAATAGTTAACTAAATGCGTAATACTCGGCTTCACCTTGTCAATTTAGCCTGGAATGTCAATACTGGTCAATAGGTTGATTCGTTACCGGTGAATGACTTTTTACTTTGCTCATCAACCGCGATATTATTTTACAGGTTAAATAAAAAATCCCTGCCAAATTTGAGTTCGTAAATTTAATTATTAGTACTTACCATTTAATTCTAAAGGTTTTCAGTATAAAGGCAAGAATATATATTTTCAAAATGTAGAACAATATTTTTCTTGATAAGCGAAGAAAAACAGATTTTCACTTAAAACAAAGCAACCTACTGGTCGAATGAGAGCTGTCCCAAAAATTATTTAATCAAGTGCTTACGTCTTTTTGGCCACCATCAACTGAGCACTCAAAAAAACGATCTGCGTTGCTTAAAGTACCAGCATTTTCAAGATGACAATCATAAAACGACATGGTTGAAGTATTCGATGCCTGTATAAAACATTTGGTCAGATCAACGTCATTGATATCTGAAACGACTTTAATAAATGTATTTTCATTAATTTTGAATGCTGGAATAACTGGTTGATCGGTTATCAACACAGCCAAGTCTCGTTGAGAATTATTCGGTCGTTTAGTCAATTCCATCCCGAAGTACAAATTTTGAAAGTCAACGTGGAGGCTTCTTTTATTTGGCCAGGAATTATGTAAGTCGTTAGAAACATCAATGGATTGAATATCAAGACTGTAAATAAAAAATAAGTAATTTCATTTTAGATGCTGCACTATTGTCAAAATCGAAGTGAGTGCAGGCGACAGATGAAAGGGTTATTTTAGTTTATTATTTGAAATCAGAATACCGGATTATCTTGTTCTTCTACTCAGCCAAGGAGTTCGACTGAACGTCACGTGGTTAGTGTAAGAACATATAAGTGATTGGGCACCGATTATTAATCTATAAATTATAGTATGAAATTATTTTATTCTGTTATCCAACCAAGGAATTTGACGACACGAGGCTTATTTTAGAATATTATAATTTTGTATATTCACTATCTTAAAAAAAAACATACTGATTTAAATCATATAGATTGGTTGAATAAGCTCAACAAGTTTTCATAACTATGGAAATAACTCAAGTAGTAAATACTATAATAATACAAGAATAATTACGATATTATTTAGAAATTCGTAAGACTATAAGAATCGTTACCATAGTATTGTCGTAATCGATTCCATACTACTATGGTTACGATTACCACAGTGGTTTGGGAAAGATTACCATAATTCTATAGTAACTATATAAATATGGCATCAAAATGATACCCATATGGATAGTGATGACTATCATAATTTATGTGGATGTTATCCTCATAGGTGATACTGCAAAAATACCATTTCTATAAAGTATTCTATTCTTTAATGTGAATTTACCGTGATGTTGTAATCATATAATTTTTTATCGAATTCAATCTATATACGTAATGTAATGAGCTTTTACAGGTTGCATTGTATAGCCTACGTAGAATCCTTTTACACTTTTGTTATTTGCCGCTAATTTGCAGCTGTGGCCTGACTTGTGTCTACTGTACTGCATCATGACACGATGCTCTACACTTCATCAGTAATCTACAATCTTCCCATTTTACCGGTCACCTAGGTCTTTATCCCGCATCTAGCACTCAGAAACATCCGTTCAAGCCCGTCGCGTGGCAAAGCGGTCACCCCGCCGAGTAGCATTCATGCTCAATAATTCTTTAACCTAGTGATCGCCCAAGCTACGCGCGTACTGAATGGCTTACTCTGCCGCTCGTAACGTAATCATATTAATAAATAATTTACCTATCAACATTCCAGGAAGAAGTCAAGAATACTCGTGGCTTAATGAAGAAACCATAATGGTATTCGAAATATTTATCGTACTTGACTTTAACCATCCATCCATTCAAGATCTCTTCATCGGGACTCGCATTTTCCGCGTGTTGCTCATTTGGACTTTGTTTACCAGTGGGTCTAACATTGGGACCCCAGCTCCCGATAGACTGCTCATTTTGAGCAGAATCAGCCAAAACCATGGCACTGAATAACACCAGAAATTTAATCATCTTCACTAGATTAGTACACTTAAATGAGCTCAAATACTTAATTTGTATCTATTGTCGACACTAGGGCATAGAAATCTTGAGACTAACTGATGATTCACTTTGAAATAATTTTACCTTTTAAACTCATTATCTAAACTAGTATTGGAGATATCTATTGTCTTTAATTACTCAAACATACATCTGATAATAAATAAAATGATATAAATAATTTAAAAAAGAGTCTTACGTAGTTTGATGAAAGTAATAAATCCTAAGTTATTAAATTTAATGAACGTGTTTTTTAAAAATAAGCTTTTCTATTTTTACTCATTTGAGTACCAGTATGTCAATTTAATAAGGATATGAGGTATAATAAACGACAGTTAAAATTGTTACTAATTTAATATTAGAAAAACCTGTCGTTTGCTGGATAGTATAAAATATAAATAACTTAAAATAAACAATATTCTTCACAATTTACGATGTTAATAAGAAAATCTAACCTTATGGAAATATTCCATATAGGAATCCAACATAGATACTAATATAGATTCTCACAGGGGTTTCTATAGGAATCAACGCCATGCCAAATCCATATGGCAATTTTGTATGAATTAAGAATTAGGAAAATTAACAAAACGCGTTACGTTATTGTTACAAATACGATAAACAGCGAATGGGTTTTCATCATTTTTCCAGGAGTACAACCATTTAAATACTTTCAAAAAGTAATATATACTCTACAATTAAAAACTATATACTGAGAAAAAAGAAATACTTTCATTGAGAATATTTACTTGATACAAGAACATATATTCTTGATAATTTTCGAGAATATATAATTTTCTCTCGAAAATTCGTAGAATTGATGAAAATAATTTTCATTTAATTCAAGTAAAGCTATTCTTTTGTTTACTCATAATAAAATATCAAATTCATATAATAACAAAAATAAATTTGATGCTCTTTTCTCAAGAAATTAATAATTAATAATTATAAAATAAATATTTTGAACGAGTTTCTTGAATCAAGAAATTCTTGTTTGGACAATATTATTTTATTTTCTCAGTGTAGGATCAAATAAGTATTTTTGACTGTTTATTTGGTTTCCATCGAGTCTTAAGCCGAGATCAGCGAATTGTATGTGCTTTTGTAAGCTGATTATTTTTAGATGTGATATCGTTCAATTTATTATTTTTTTTTTGTGTGTTCAATATACAATAATTTGTTTTTTTAATTTGCAAAAATAATTTCATTGTAATCTTAAGTGCCTGATCTTTCTTCAATCGAGCACCCCGAGCCGTTTTTTTTTTTTTTGAGATTTGTGTATGGGTCATTACTAAATCACCGGACACCCAACATTTAATAATTTAAACAAGTTGCTAAATAGTAAGCGTATTTGGGCGTATTTTACTCCGGTAAATCCCGAGTAGTGAAAAACCTGTTACAATATATATAAAAGAATAATGTAGATTCATTGAGTCTTTATTTATAAAATATGTGAAATTACAGACATCTATACCCGTGAAAAAATTTTCTGATATGGCCTAATTTGGGCGGTTCATATCAGGCCTGATATGGAAATTGGCCATATCAGACAATATATGTACAGATAAGATTTGATATGTTCTGATATGGACATATCAAACTATATATAGTGAGATTAACATTGTTGTCTCGGGAACTAAATTTATAGATAATTTTATAAAATTGAGTATAACTTTGTAAAGTTGTATATGCAATAATTGTCATGAAAAAAAAAGAAAAAAAAAGAAAAAAAAAATCCAGTCAGGTCATGGGTTCGAACCTGACTACTTCTGATTTAAAGTCTAATCTATTAACCACTCTGCCAAATCACAAACTTGAAATGTAAGGTTGATTATATCTATTTGGATAAAAATAAAACTAAGAAAATCAAAGACATCAGATAAATGATTGATTTGGTTACTTGTATTTTATTCAATTGTTATTGTTTATAGAGTAACGGGACCATTAACGGTATACCCACCAGTAACGGGGCAAGAACTACTTCTTTTGGTAAAAGAAAAAAAAAAAGTTAAAGATTTTTAAACTTACATGGAGAAAAATGTTGGCTCAAAACCTACCAATTTCTATTATGCTGTCGACCAAACTTGAAACAGGAAGTGAAGCATGCAAAAAGTTATTATGCTCATACAAAAAATTACTATGCCGCATCATAATTATTAAAATGTATGAAAGTAATTGTAATTACATCTCATCGATAAGTTTCTCGCGCGTAGTAAGTATTGTGATACAGCCTAATAATTTTTCGTATGAGCATAGTAATTTTTTGGATGCTTCCCTTTCTGTTTCAAAATTGATCGGCAGCATGATAAAAATTGGTAGGTTTCGAGCCAACATTTTTCTCCGGCTACTTAAACTTTTTTCAATTTAAAAAAATCAGTTTTTGTATTTAAATTCATTGCAAAAATTGGAAATTCTCTCAGATATTTAAAAATTGATCTCGTTAGCTTATTGGAAAAATTTTTCGACAAAGTTTGTATACTTTATACTATTTATAAATGTGATAAATTAAAATATTTAACCGACTTCATAAGACTTTATGAATCATTATGGAATCGGTTTTTCCGAACAATGTTACGTTATTTGGTCATTTCTAAATTATTTTACCAAACGTATGTGTACGTGAAACTCGATAAAACTAATTTATGTGCCCATATCAGAGCATGTCAAGCCATATCAAACTTAATCAAGATTTTTGTTCACAAGCATATTAAAATATATATACCCTTATCAAGTTACATCAGGTTATATCAGGACACATGAAAAAAATTATATACAAGCATATCAAGTCAGATCAAGACATATCAAATCTGATATCGACATATCAAGTTGATATGGCTTGATATGGCCAATTTTTATATCAGACTATATCAGAATATATTAAAATTTATATATGGGCACATCAGATCATGTCAGGTCGGATATGAATATATCAAATTTTTTGATATGTCCATATTAGGTCATATAAGGCTTGATCAGAAAATTTTTTCACGGGTACAGAAAATGAGAAATAAACATACAAAAAAAAGTATAGTATTTAACTGACTCGAAATACCCTGACAACGAGTGTAATTTAGCTCATGGTGTAAATGAGATATTAAGTGTTTGTTTCGAATAATGCGATATTTTGAGCACTTTCATCGTCATAGACTTATGAACTATTCCATATAAATTAACTCTAAGAATTTTGGTTTGAATATTTCTTTTCTTAATAATTATCTAATTTTGCAGCTCCAAAAGTTCCCGCTGTTATTAAACTCGTTCATTTATTTTCATTTATTTCATAAACAATAGCTCTCGAATTAATTAATCAATTGAAACGGTTAAGATGGCAATCACCGCGTTTTATTGACTTCTAAAGCGAATCAGATTTTGAAATTGATTTATCTAGTCGTTTTTGAGAAATTTTGAAAAAACCAAAAAAAATTTTTTTTTTTAATTCTTTCGTTAACGGTTTTTTCTGAACGAATGAACCGATTTTGATGGTTGAGGTAGCATTCGACGCGGCTTATAAAGTTTCAGAGCTTATTAGATTTTGGAATCGATCCATCGAGCACATTAAAAGTTATCTGAAAAAAAAATTTTTAATCAAATTTTATTTTTGGAATATCTTCGAACGCACATGACTAAACATGCTCAATTTTTTATAGCTTCTAGATATTAACAAGCCGCGGTGAATGACTCATCAGTCATCAACGATCAAAATCGGTTCATCCGTTCAAGAGTTATAGATATTTACATACGTACGTACGTACATACACTCAGACATCATCGTGAAATTAAACAGAATAGCTTCCTACAATCTCAAAACGTCAAGATGTGATAGAAATTCGATTTTCAAAAATCGGACCGAAATCAATGATTTCCCGAATTTTTGAAAATTTTCAATTTTCTTAGCCGGAAGTAAAAAATCCACGTTAGATTACATGGAATCCCATAGGGATCCATATAAGAATGTATGGATTTATGTATGAATATCTAGAAATTAGTATAGGAATGTATAGCTCTAGACACGAGTCCATGTATGAACCTATGTGTATCTGGATTCTCATGTGAGAAATTCACATTGGAAATTGTGGTTACCTAGACTCCCATATAGGTTTTTGGATACATCGGTTTTTTTATAGAAAATTTATACAGAAATCTGGGTTTCTATATAAGTTATTTCTATTGGGAACCTTAGAATCGGCGTGGCTTAGATATTAGTCATCTGGTGGCCGAAAAATAAACTAATCAAAGTAGGCTACTCCGAATGTTTACTATACAAAATCAACTGGCTTATTTATGTTTTGATAATTTATTTAAATCATTATAAGTGTTAAAGATTATTACAATAAATAATGCGGGTGTCAATTCAAGACTGTTATCAATTTATTAGGGGAACACTTCAAAATAAAAATTTTACCGGTGATGGAAATATAATAAATCACGGACACTTGTTGAACTTTGGTAAAGTTAGTGAAGACAATAAGTGTTTAAAAATTATTACTTTTTACGAGTGTTAATGTAGCAGACATTAGACAAATTAAAAATCATAAATAAATGGAGTAACTAATTTAAAAATTAATATTTATAAAAATGCACTTATTAATTTCAAAATGTTTTAAATGCGTGTTTTAAAAAAATTTTATTTTATTAATTATTTATTCTATTTATTAATAATTTTAAATTTGTCTGATGTCTACTGCATTTACACTCATTACTTTTTGTCTTCAATGATCAAGTATTCGAGATGATCCGAATAAAATAAATGTTCAAGTTCTCAAAAGTGAAAGGATCGTGGATATGAGTTTTTCTTGTTATGTTGGTTTGATGGTTCATACAAGCACGTGGTAGCAAAACTGTTTTATTTATGTCAGCAATTATCAAAACGGTCGAATTTATCTTCTTGATCTATTTTATTTTTCAAAGTAACCACGTTTGCAATTTTTTGACGAACATTGAAAAATGTACACTGTCATTTTTAGAATCACGACTTTTACAACCATACAAACAATATATGTTACATTTACTTATTTTTGATGGAAATTCCATGTTTATAAATTCGAAATTTTTTTTTAATTGAACGAAAACAATTTTTTAATTCATAGGAACACAATAATTATAAAGACAATTAAGTATTTATTATTTATATTAGCTGATAGACATATAGACACATGTAAACATTCATGATTTAGCCTACTTTGAGTAGTTATAGCTTTAGCCACCAGTTGGCGTATCAGAATTCTAAGTTTCCCAATACAATCTGGAGTGTCTGGATTCCTATGCCTAACGTCCATTGATATGCCCATCTAAATATGCGAACAGATCAATATTCTATGTATGCGATATTTTTAAGCGAAAAATAAATTAATTTATACTCTTCAGATCAGTATTTGTAATAAGTTATTGATTTATCAGTTTACCCAAGAGGTGTTACATCTTCATAGAAATTACAAATATTTTTAGCAAAACACTAATTTAATAATCGTACAAAGGTATTGTACTCCAGAAAAGTTTATAAAATCGCAAGCACTTTTTATGGAATTTGTTTCAAGAACGTGACGTTCTTTGTTAATATTCTTAATCCCTAATCTATACAAGATTCCCGTGCGGATTTTTTCATGGTGCGGATGCCCATGGGGAATCTTCGTTAAAATCCATATGGGAATCTATACTAGATTCTTATATGGATTTAGTATGGCGTTAGTTCTCATAAGAACCCTTGTGAGAATCTATATCCGAACCTGTGCAGGATTCCTATAGAAAATCATGTGCGAATCCATTTGAAATCACGGAATGGGAGCCTAGAAAGGAATTTAGACTGGATCCCTATATGGATTTTTGATAGAGTTCATATCTATTTATTTAATAAAAATTATCTTATTTTTCAGTTATCTGAATGACACAAAATATGCTCCCACATTGTAGGTGTAGTAACAAAAATGAGCAGGTAACATGTTCGGAATAATCAACCTTTGAACATTCGTGCTTTTTCTTATAAATAACTTCTGATTCGAAAAACCCTAAAAACTGCTTTAAACAAAACGTTTGAATTAATAAAGTCTTTTTCAATTCATTTCGTTTACTTTCAATTTAATTATTGTTTTAACTAATTTCTATGAAGAACTTAAGGGGGTTCCTCCGTGTGATGGATTCAAAAAATCGATTTTTATTTTTTAGTATGTATTGATTCCTCAACATGTGTTGATTATGCTGCTGGAGTGATTTTCTAAAGAGCAAAGTCGTTATAAAGATACAGCAGTTAAAAGAAGCAGTTAGTCGAAGCACTAATAAGTTACGTAGTAGGAGGCTGGGCCTTTTGTGACGAGTGAAATAAAGAACAGAATTGAAGCAAGAGTAGAGCAATCCAATTTGAAATATTTCCAAAAAGGAAAGGAAGGACTACTTTATGGATCAGGCATCGCAGATTGATGATGAATTACAATTTTTATAGTTTTAACCGAACCTGGAACTATAAATGCGTTTTTTTCAAGACTTTGTTTTTCAAACTTTCCTCCATCATATCTTGAGAAGTGATCCACCGATTCACTTGAAATTTATAAGGTAGACTCAGCACATGTAACCGCACCGAGTGAACTAGAACCATCTGAAAATTACAAATATTTCTATTTTTTTCGTGATAGAAAAATTAAAAAAAAAATCATGAAATTTGAAACTTTTTTTTCAGATGTCTGCAAAAAACCCAATTTTCAATATTTGCAAACGCATTCAGTATACTTAACGCATTTATGCTTACAGATTAACACACTGTTTGTTTTAACTTCCCGCTAAGCAAATTATTGATTTTCAAAAATTCAGGAAGTTATTGGTTTCACCCCGATTTTCGAAAATCGAATTTTCATCAGATGTCGACGTTTCGAGGTCCTAGGAAGCTATTCTGACTATTTTCAGAAGGATGTCCGAGTATGTGTATGTGTGTGTGTGTGTGTGTGTGAGTGTGGATGTAAACTTTTAATATCTTTTTAATGAACTGACCGATTAACACGTTTGAAGTAGCAATCAAAAGAGTTTGTTGGCCATCAACTTTTTTGGAAATTTCAAATCGATCGATCAAATAGACTCTAAGATATGAAAGAAAAACAAAAATAAAAAAATTTTTTTTTTCTGTTTTTTTCCAATTTTTTAGAAATGGCTCTATCGATCAATTCCGAAATTTAATCAGCACAAGAATTCAATAAATACATCGATTGCCGCCTCAACCATTCCAATCGGTTTATTCGTTCGAGAGAAATCGATCGAGAAAGAAACAGTGAAAAACGATTTTCTTCGATTATCCTCGAAGCGACTGATCCAATTAATTTCAAAATGTGATCAGCTCTAGAACTTAATAAAACGCGTTGCCTCAATTATCTCAATCGGTTAATTCTTTCGTAAGATATCGTGGGAGAAAGAAATGCTAAAAAACGGTTTTTCGTAACACAAGAGCTCGAAGAGCTCGAAAATATTTTCGTGACAATGCTTTCGAGCTCGAGGAGCTCGAAAACGGCGGGAAGTTTTGGGGCTGGTTCACAGGGTCAACCGATAGACCGAATTTTTTTTCAGATAAGCTGATGAGCCGAAACCGTGGAGTTGAACGAACTTTTTTCGAGGTGGGTGTCTTTAGAATGGTACAACTTACGTTGTAATGAAGATTTTTATTATAAATTTATTTTACATACTTTTGAAACATTAATAAATAAATAACAAGAAACGCAAAGTCTCATCTTTTTGTTGGTCCTTAAAAAAAATTCCCAAAAAATACTCAAAAAACAAGCCGTCAGATGGGGAAACCCCGAAAGGTTTTTCTGTGTATTCCTTATACTGTTAATAAATTTCCAAGAATTTTATCTGTTTTTATTATTATCGATGAATTTTAAAACTACTATTGATTATTATAAAAATTGATATCCTTGTCTTTCTTGGAATTATATTCGAACCATTTTATTTATCAAATTTAGAACTCATTAATGATTCAATGGAATTTTTTCCAAATCATTGGTATCGCTCCGGGCGTAGTTCTAATTATATACATTAAAATGTTCTTAGTATTAGTAACAAACGAGCTGAGTGATACGACAGGTCTTTTGTCAACAGTAAAAACATTCAAAAATGACGATTATGTATTCGAAATATTTGATTTTGTTAATAACAAACAGCTACCGTAAGTTTAAAATTTTTTAGAAATTATAAGGAAATGTATTTTTTAACTTCCTGCGACGAAAATTTCAAATTTTCAAAAAAAGGAAAGTTATTGGTTTCTGTCCGATATTTAAAAATCGAGTTTCCACCAGATGTTGACGTCTAGAGGTCCTAGGAATCTATTCTGACTATTATCGGACAAACGCCCGCGCGTGAGTGTGTGTGTGTGGGTGCGTGTTTAAATATTTTTTGTCCGACTTTTGAAAGAATCAACCGATTTGAACGTTCTTTGTGGCAATTGACAGGGCTCACCAAGACTTGAAATTGATTAGATTTTGACGTCGATCGGTCATATAGTTTACAAGTTATGCAAAAAAATAAAAAATTATAAAATTTTATTTTTCCTAGATTTGTTGTATATAATTCATAATCCACTTGCTCGATTTGCCTCAAAATATAATCAGTTTTAAGTCTTGATGAGCTTTTCTGATTGCCCTTAAGAACACTTAAACCAGTTCATTCGTTCTAAAGATATTGCCGGACAAAAATGATTTTTTTCAGTGAAATTTGTGTTTTGTCGGTCGAACAGTTTTTTTGAGCTCGGAGAGCTTAGCAATTTACAAATAATAATGTTTTCAAGCTCCCTGAGCTCAAAAACACCGGGAAGTTCTGGGGCTGGCCCACAGGGTTAGGTGGCTTCATTTTTTTTTTTTTTTTTTACATAAAATGTTATCAAGTGTAAAATCATCATCAATATTTATTTATTTATTTCTTATTTAGTGTGTTTAGCGTCAGAGTTGATGATTTCAAATTGTGGAAAAACAGAGATACCTGAAGGTGATTTATTGGAAGTATCATGCACTGGGTCGGAAGAAATTGATATTTTCTACCCAAAAAATGATTATTACGTAAGTCGCATTAAAAGATTTGTTTAAAATAAGATTGCCACCTCAACCGTCTTAATTGGTTCATTCGTTCGAGAGATATCGTTAGAGGAAAAATGGTAAACATAAATTTGGAAATTAGCCAAATTCACTAGCAAATAGTAAATATTCACTAATTCAGTTATAATCATACCACTTTTTTGCGGTAAGTAATTTTTTTAAAGAATGAACCAAAGAAAACTAAAATAACATTATTATGGCTCCTGAATAAAAAAGTAAAAGTCTTAGATATTCGTAAAATGTCATGTTCAATCACGTTATTCATTTCACGAGTTACATTATTTTCACAGACTTTTACATCGCCAGCAGAACTAATTACTAGTACAACAAAAAATAAATTTAAACTAACATTGAAACGACCTAAGGCAGTTCATGGAGACACTGGATGGTACGGCTGTGCAAAGGCGAGTGAAAATTTTCGAAAACTCAACTTAAGGGATATTTCGATCACACCATTTATTTACAGTGAAATTGATATAAAATGGACTTATGTTTTTGTCAAATGTATGTCAAAAAATTTTCTTTAATTTTTATCCTATCAAATTTTTGTACATATATTTTTTTATTGTCATTTAATTTTTTAGCTGAAAACAAAACACTCGTGTCTGATCATTCAGTTTATTTTCTTCAAGGTGAATTTGGCAAAGATGTTGTTATTCCATGCCGCCCAACTTCACCAAAATATAAAGTGAAACTATCGATCTATAATAGTGTAAGTCAAGAGTTATTATTATTATTATTATTATTGTATCATTTTATTTTATTATTATTATTATTAAATTCACTAATGAAATTGGTTTTCGATAATAAAGAAAATATAGGCGAATTCCATTAACTGAGAACTTGCCTTCAATGTTGAACCCTACTACGACGTACATTGTCTCCCACCCGATGCTATTTATTTGTATGTGTTTGAGTATATTCATATGTGTATCATTAACATAGATGTATAATTGCATGCATTGTAGCTTACTCTTTAATGGAAAAGGGACATTTGATAAGTCAGAACTTTTCGCTCCTTAGTAAACTGACTTTCCAAGATAATGGAATTCGACTTCAGATAAACTTTGTGAATTTAGCCAGGTTTAGCGAATCTGCTGTAGAAAAAATCTGACTTCGAATCCTTCTTATTTCGAACGATAGCTACAATCTGTGAATGCCACGAATTTATCAAAGATGAACATTTCCGATAGGCGAGTCCTAAACACCCTAACTATAATTAGACGATGCAATCGTTAAGCACATGCTTTTCATTAGCGCATAAGTCAATCATAGGGACAACGGTTTCATAATCACACGAAGAATAGATAGCTCAGCTGGGTAGTAACTTGAGGCTCTATGTCTGTGTACTTTATTTCCTAAATTAATTACGAGCTTGTCCACTCACATGTGGAGTGTGATCCACTTCAACTGATCCCCGCGAAGTGATCCTAGGACAATTGATCCCAATGACATCTGATCTCACTGATCAAAATCATTATTTTGTCAGTGTATATTAATATAATATTAAGGTATCGGCGATTGTTGGGATCTGCTATCAGCGGAATCAGTTGTCATAGGATCAGCTATTTAGGGTCACATGGAATAAGATTGCTGCGATTTGTCAACAACATTCTAAAGCATGCAGTTTTCTTTTAATTTGACCCTAAAAGAGACTCCTTCTACCCGATGAGAATGCAATAATCTGCAGCTGGGGGCTTTCAGCTCCTGTTAAAGAGTGGAGCATATTTGTTTCAAAAAGGGTGGGGGGGCCCTAATGTTAATTAGGGAATAAATTCTTCATCAATTGATGACTTATTACTTGTAATAATCCTTATATCTATATTGATACTTATTACTTTATATTTTCATAAGGAACCTACTGAATATTTTTGCTTGGGTGATAAAATATCATATAATGAAACTATAGGATTTACAATACACAACATCAACGCAAAAGATGCTAAAACTTATGCATGTAACGTGAGACCAAATGGAGACAAACTTGCAGCTAGAGTAAAAGTTAAAGGTGATCAGCTATATGACTTTCTCGTAGGATATTTTATCCAAAAATAAATTTACGCAAATGATTGTACTCATGTACCTCGAAGATGTGAACAACATATTGAAACCAGATTATACTTGTTTATAGTTCCAGATGCTGAATCAGGTCTATTCAGCACGTCCGAAACACTACATCTGACAAGTTATCCACCGAAGCAAATGAGTGTCGGTGACAATTATCAACTTAATTGCACAATTTATGGAAATAACAATTTAACAGAAAATTTATTTCAATGGCTTACACCAAGACAGGTATCTACTGTTTCGAAAAATACCACCACCAGTTTCCAATCCTAAGTGTCAATGCTCTTTTAAAAGTCGATAAATTGCAGGGTAAACAAAAGACAAGATTTATCATTGAACCTGGAACTTATGCTACTTCTTACTCTAGTGAACTGACGATTGAAAATGTAACCAATGACGATGTCGGTGAATACAAGTGTCATTTTTATGGGTTCTCAATTTTACGTCTAATAAAAGTTAATCTCAAACTGCATAGTACGTTATTTTCTCATAAGGATTGATACGTTTAAAAATGACATTAATATCAGAACTAACTCCGTCACATTTCTTATTTTAGCGAAAAGATATCTATATATATCCGAGAGCCTTTCAAACCAGTATAAACAGATGATTGGCCAAGAGATAAAGTGGAAAGTTAATGTTGCTGCTTATCCCTTGCCAACATTTAAATGGTAATTTGATTAGAAATTACTTAGCTTATAAATTTTTACTCTCAACTGAGATTATTTTTGAATCTATTAATTTCGTATCACAAGAAGAGCGGACGGAATGAAACCAATGTTTTAATCTAATCCCTAGATGATATTATTAGCGTCCATTTAGTTATTCTAGATATAATTTTCCTCTTTTGTCAATTCAGGTTAGATCCCAAGGGAAGAGAAATCGAGAACGATTGGTCATTTCGTAATTACAAAATTAACGGTGAACGTTTCAGTATCGTCTTATTGAAAAGCAACCTGACCATTGAAGACGGGGGTGACTATACACTGATCGTTACGAATTCAGAAGAAACTAAAACTCTAACTTTTTTTCTGGATATCTTAAGTAAGAATCAATGGCTCAGTAAATTTTTTTTCAAGTTAGGACCATTAAGAACTGATATCCGATCAGCCACCAAAAATAGTCCAATATGATTATCTACGATCATGTCATGTAAAAATAGTTCTATGAATGATCGCATACGAGCATGCGTGATCATATATGATCGAACAATATTCGTTAATGATCACAACTACCTATAGATCAAATTTTACGAAACCGTATATGATTATCGATGCGTAGGCATCATCAGTTAAGATGAACGATCTAATCATATATATATATATATTAGGGTGATTCATTTCCGCAAAAGTTTTTTTTTTTTAAGTGCTCAAGCAAAATCTCAATCTATATCGAGAAACAAAAATTTTCACCAAATATGAGCTCTTAATTCCAATGCTAAGTACTTACTATTTGATTTCAAAGATTTCCCATTTAAAATACACGTAAATTAAATTACTTTTTTTTTAACTTTCTAATACTCAGCTGCGTTTCATGGTATCAACACGGTTTTGGTCGCAAATTGTAGGGCATTTAGTGTTCTTCAAAAGTGCCCATAGTTACTTAGCTGTTATTCCAGCTGTTTCACTTGTGTCCGCTGCGGAACTCATTTTTCCTATAAAATTGACCTTTACTGGCTTGCAGAACGTAAACTAATGAAAGTACACTAAAAATGCTAGTAGGAATTTTATAGGAAATTTTATTTCCTTCAAAAAAAGTCTTATGAGTCAAGCCGCTAAAGTCCATAGTTTCCGAGTTATAGTCATTTCAATAATTTGAAAAATATAATATAAAAAAAAAATTACAATTGATATCTTATTCTTTAAATTATTAAAATGACTATAACTCGGAAACTATGGACTTTAGCGGCTTGACTCAAAGGACATTTTTTTAAGGAAATAAAATTTCCTATAAAATTCTCATTAGCGATTTTCGTGTACTTTCATTGGTTTACGTTCTGCAAGCCAATAAACGTCAATTTCATAGGAAAAATGAGTTCCGCAGCGGACACAAGTGAAACAGCTGAAATAACAGCTAAGTAACTATGGGCACTTTTGAAGAACACTAAATGCCCTACAATTTTCAACCAAAACCATGTTGATACCATGAAACGCAGCTGAGTATTAGAAAGTTAAAAAAAAAGTAATTTAATTTACATGTATTTTAAATGGGAAATCTTTGAAATCAAATAGTAAGTACTTAGCATTGGAATTAAGAGCTCATATTTGGTGAAAATTTTTGTTTCTCGATGTAGATTGAGATTTTGCTTGAGCACTTAAAAAAAATAAACTTTTGCGGAAATGAATCTTCCTAATATATATATATATATATATATATAAATTCATATAAATAAACTTTTTGTATCTGCACGTAATAATATATGTTTACCTTATCAAAAAAATCAATAGGAGAATCCAGCTTAGATTCCTATGTGAGTTCCCATTTGGTGTTTTCAGATGAATTCTCATATGGTGATCTATAGAAAGATTAATCTGTTCTTTTAAGCGTGTACAAGTATCAACAGACGATAGACATTGAAATCTAGATACCTCAGATTCTATAGAAATCACATATATAGAAACCCAGATTCATAGATAAATTTTCCGCAAAGAAATCCATATATCTAAGTTTCTAGGTCAAGCTCCTATGTGAGAATCCAGGTACCTACAGATTCCTGTGTGGATTTTTCATGTGGGAATCCAGATATCTATGGTTTCCTACATGAATTCGTAAATGAAACCATACACTCCTGTATACATACTCTCCTATATAAATTTCTATGGGTTCTCATGTAATCCCACATTGATTTTTTTGATAGGGTAGACACAATCATGCATGATTGAGACTTTCATCATATGTGACCATACATGATATCAACATGAAACTATATGGAGCTTTAACTTCATATATGATAATCTATAGTATCAGACATTGGAATTGGTACTTATATAAGTATTTCTTCTCCTGCATATGTAGTCCAAACTCATTATAAGCAACTCCTTCAATCCCGCCTTCCATTACGACCGTGAAACTTCTCCCCTCATCGAAGAATCTTTCACTGATCATTGGTCTTTAGAAGGCTTATAACGAGTAAATTGCAACCATGAATCGACATAACGCAAACATTCAGAACGTGCTTCCAGAACTGAGATGGAGGGGGAGCCTCAATCGTGAATTTCTGACGAATGTTTTTCCCTTTCAACCCCTTACGGTTGCTTGTAACGAGCTTGGACCGATATAAGACCAAAACGATCGGATATATTGAAGACAGTTGATTTTGAAACTTATATATATATATATATGTGTCTATTTTTTTTTATAACTATTTTGTAGTGGAGCCAATTATAAAGAAGCGTACGCAAGAAGAGGTTCCAAAATATAAAAAAAATACAGAATTAGAGTTTATATGTGAAGCTGAGGGATATCCTTTGCCGACTATTACCTGGACTTATTCAAACAGTTTTGACAGTTCATCGTCAGCTACAGTCAAAAATGGCATATTAAATGTCCGTAATTGATAACAATATTATCAATACACTCGCTGATTGTATACTATGAGCTATTAAAACAATATCTATATATTTATCTACATTTATAGGGACTTGTAACTCCTATTGATATTAAAAAAGTTACATCTACTATTAAATTGAATGCCCAAAGAACCGGAAAACTCACTTGCAAAGCATGCAATCACCTCGGCTGCGATTCTTATGTTGTAGCGACTATCAATATACCAGGTGAGATCTTTGTGTTTCTAAATTATCATTATTAAAAACATTAATTAAACCCCTGTTTTCATAACGTAGTGTAACAAAAAAGTTCACAATAATATTAATCAAGATCTATTGAATTCTCCGCAGATCTACGTAGATCGGCAAATTATAAATATCAATTTTTCTCGTTAAGACATTAGAGATCGCTAGAGATCTTTGATGGTTTCCGTGAAAAGATCTAGCAGCTATGGGATGTACTTTGATCTACTAGAAATCATGTAGATTTATCCTGATAGCCGGTCCTTCTGATCAGTAAGTTGGTGTCGAGTAGTTGCGATCGAGTTGACGATAACGTCAGTCTATGTAGCTGTTGACTATAAGTTGTCGACATCTTTTTGGAAAAGTAGGCGAATATCCGCTGCTGCAACCTGTCGCATACTTTTTTGGAAATTGAAGCCAACTTCTGCCTGTAACTTTTCGAGAAAGTTGGCGCCCGCTTCTCGTCAACCGACGGAAATGCCAACTTTTGTGTTTAACTTATCGACAAGTTCCAGTAGTAGACTGTTGCTATCTTTCCGTCAGCTTCGCTATCAAGATAATTTTTAGAGAAATCAGATTTCCCTTAATTTACTGTAGATAACGTAGATCTGAACTTTTTTTTACCGGGTCAGAAGTGTTTGATCTTTTCTACCGATTTGCTAACTAAACTTGAATTATTACAGGTATTATTACATTAGCGCCAGAAGTAACATCGAATTTTGAAACAATTTCTTTAAGCGAAGGGGATCCATTATCAATCATATGCTTAAGTAGCGAACCAACAATTTTCTTTTATCCCGTTTCTGACCCCGAAAGTGTAAGTCCAACTTAAACTTACATTTAACCATACTTAATGACTAGAAATTCCAAGAGTGTGTTCACTAACATTCAAAATGATTGTTAACTTGATAATAAATTGCCATTTACAGAGAAAAAAGTCATTCGAGACCATAACTGGGCCTATTTTAGTTGATCAGAGTTATCAAAATATTTTCGAACGTCAACAAACAATTTACACTGACAGTGGATGGTATGGATGTGCCAATACAACTCAAAAGTACGAAAGATCTTTCCAAAATTATTATTCTATCACACCAGACATTTACGACGACATTGGGATCAAATGGATTTACGTTTTTGTTAAATGTAAAAATAAACTATATATCTAATCTTTCAATAAATGCACAATCATCCACAGGCAGTATTTATTGTCAATATTCAAAAAGTCGTACAAAATGATGCTTGCTTAAGCTAGCAACATAAGATATTTTTAATTGCCATTATAATTTATTTCAGCGAGTAACCACTTGTTTGTTGATATTCCTTTTGTTAACTACGAATTTTTCGGATATATGTTAAAAGTAAACGTTGGTGATGATATTACGATACCATGTCGACCAACTTCGTTAGAATATCAAGTAGAATTAAGTACAAAAGGAAATGTAAGTAAATAATTTAAAAACAAACAAGCAAAGCAAATTTTATAAAAATATTTGAGACTGCTTTTGAAACTTAAAATATGAAAATACAAAGACGAGTTATTTTTAACAGAAATTACAGCCTAATAATTCATTATCGTATGATCCGAGGAAAGGATTCACCATTAAAAATTTTCAACGTGATAGTCCGAAATTGTATGATTGTATTATTAATTCAACCGGAAGTGAACAGCCTAAAATAAGCCAGATGTTTTTCAATGTTTTTTTGTCAGGTAATTTAACAGATTTGATCTGCGAAGCATTGATAGTATTCTACTATGACATAATTTTCATTGATTTGCCTTAATCTGATAAAAATCATCTTGACACATAGTGAACTGCAATGATAATGATACTAAATAAATCTCAAAAAATAAGATACAGAAGAATATTCCCAAGTAGCATTGTCCTCCAGCAAGTTTCTTACGGAAGATTTAAACAAGACTTGTAGAAGATGTATTTCATAACTATAAGTACTGCAATCTTCATCAAGGCTAGCTTAAGATTCTTCTTAAAGGCGTATGGAAATCTGTAGAAATAGTCTGTAGAAATTTTTAAGCAATATCGTACTATATAACAACTTTAGATCAGAGTTGCTCCAGAATTGCTTAGGATATCAGGTTTCTTTTTCTCCCAGTCACTTCAAGCTCAAGCGCAGTACTTATAGCAAACTCAATGGGTACATTTAAATTGAAAGTGCTACCAATTGATAATATTATTACTCGATACAATTATATCGAGCATTGAGTGAGCGCCATTTAATTTACTACACTAATGCTGGATAGACAGCACAGAAAGTAACGAAGAGGGTGGTCATGTCCAGGTATCTTAAACGATTCTTCAGCAAGTCTGAGCTAATCCATCCTGAGTAAATATCGTGTCTTAAGTAAAAGTACTTCGACTGACTTATTTAATGTATCTCACGAAAGTATCTTTCTTCGAACATGTTCAAGAATGTTAATGCAGATTTAGTGAAGACTAAAGATACTGATTTACCTAAGACTTACTGAAGAATGCTACTAGGGTTATTACATTTATTAGTTGATAACAAGTATATGGCAAAAAAATAGTTTTTTCCACCGGTGCTGGGAAGTCTGGAGATCTCTTCAATAAAGAAAAAATCTATCGAAGATTGTATGAAAACCTTTGAGAATTTATAGTGGAGCGTATGGGTTTACAAAAAAATCCATGTTTGTAAACATTGTAAAGTTACTAATATAGCAATGAAACGGGCCGTCTCCCCATCTATTTTAGGGACATATGCGCTGTGATGCATCTACGTCCACCCCAGATGGCATCCTTAGTCAAAAAATATAATCAAGTGACCAAGGGTGACGTAAAGTGGAGGTGCATTCAAAGAACTCACTCCATTTTCACACAGGGTCTAAATACAACCACCACGAGCCCAAACCTCTGTTGGCCTAACATTCCTTCCATCTCTGGAATTGAAGAGACTCTAGACGAAAAAGTCTTAGGAAGAGCTGCCCGTAGCACCAGACTTCGGTTGATTCTGGTGCATTGCTACGTAAACCCATACTTTTCTATATGCGTTTCTATGGATTTTCATACAACCTTTCATGGGTTTTTTCGATAGAGGTCATATGTAATAGTTATATTACTAATTAAATTGCAGATACATGGGATCCACTGGAAACACCAAAAATTACCACCAATTTACTTACTCACATGGAACTTGGTAAAGACTTTAGTCTAAATTGTACAGTTCCTCAGATTTATCAAAGTAGTGGAAGTTTCGTTAATTGGTTCACACCAAAACCAGTAAAAAATTTTTGTCTTTGGTCATTTATTGCACAATCTAAATCTTTTATATTTCATATAAATTTTCTTTTTATAGAGGAATAAATTCAAGACAAAACTTTTCCGTGAAATCACATTTGAAATTTTTCATACTGCTATCTTGGAATTAACAATTGAAAACGTGACTCTGGAAGATATTGGCGAATATGAATGTTATGCCTACGAGTATCCGGTGGCAAGATCTGAAAAAATTAATTTGACATTACACAGTAAGTATTTTTTTGAATATTGAATATGTTAATGATGATGAATTAGATGAACTGTTAATTATTGATCGATATAATTCTACTTAAGATGAAAATCACTTGGAAATGTCAATAGAAGGTTTCAACAATTCCTATTCAGAAGATTTCGGAAAAGATTTCATATTGACTGTCAATGTTGATGCGTATCCACTACCGAAATTCACGTGGTAATGTATTTTATGTATGGTATAAGTCTTGAACAGCCAATACCTCTGGTTTCTTACAAAAAATTTCATATAAGATTGTATGGGAATCCATGGGAATCCCATATGGAAAACTATGGGTGCCTATATTTCCATACAAGAAATAGATCTAGGAACTAGAATACCTCATACCCATGTGGAAAATCCATATAGAGCCCCAAAAATTTGATTTTATATAGACTCATGTAGGACAAGTGTGCGCTGTGGGTAAGCGTGCTCGACACAGATATAATGACTGAGGACAGATTTCATGGTAAAAAGGCCACTGTCCATTTTCTAAATCTATTGGGATCTCCGTTGATTTTCATGAATTCCTGTGATATATTTGGATAGATTCCTAATGATTCCTGTAAAATTCCATGGGATTTTTCGTACTTTGGAATCGATTACTTCCCTATAGATTCGAAAAATCTTTGAATAAAACCAAACTGAGTAGTTAACCTGTTAATAATGAAAATTCCACGCTAAATTTCGTAGTTATAGTGGTTAAAATTTGATAATTTTAGGTTGAATCCTACAGGACAGGAAATAGATAACAATTGGAATTTTCATGATTATCAAGTAAATGGAGAACAATTTTCTATTACTTTGGCAAAATATCATTTAAGCTTGAATGACACGGGTGATTACACACTTATTGCTGATAATTCGGTACTGAAAAAAAATTTAACTTTTTATCTTGAAGTCACAGGTAAATATTTTGATTTTATCAACTATCGATATTATTTTGTTACGATTTTTTATTGAGTTAAATATTGTTTTTCAGGATTACCAAACATAATAGGTAAAAAAGGAACCAATGGGATTTATTCATTAAATCAACAAATTGACTTGAAGTGTGAAGCTAGAGGGTATCCGTTACCAAATATAGAATGGAGTTACCTCAATAAATACGATAAGCCAATTGAAGGCTTAAAAAATTATAATGCTTTTCCGGTAAATCATAACAAACAATGTCTATTTAGCAGATCGACGTAGAGGATATTGTATTAGAGCTTATAGTGGCCAGAGAAGTTTTTTTAAAGAGATCTTGGAAGATTTTTAGAAATTCTCGGAAATTGTCAGAGATCTCTGGTGACCTCTGTAGCCCTAATGAAAAATCGGTCTGTCGGATGACCCTGTGGGCCAGCCCAAAAACTACCCGCCCATTTCGAGCTCTTCGAGCTCGAAAATACTTTTGTATGCTTTTGTTTTCGAATAATAACGTTTTTTACCATTTTTTCTACAACGATATCTCTCGAACGAATAAACGGATTGAGACGTTTAAGGTGGCAATCGACGCGTTTTATTGAGTTCTACAACTGATGAAATTTTAAAATTGATTTATCGAAACGTTTTTTGAGAAATTTTCAAAATACTAAAAAAAAATTTTTTTTTAATTCTTTCGTTAACGGTTTCTCTCGAACAAATAAACCGATTTTGATTTTTGAGGCGGCATTCGACGCGGCGTACAAAGTTTAAGAGCTGATTAGATTTTGGGATCAATCCATTCAGCGAATTAAAAGTTATTCAAAAAAAACATTTTTGAAAAAATTTTATTTTTGAAATATCTCCGAACGTACCGAACCGATTAAGCTCAAATTTTTAGTGTTTGTAGTAAATAAAAAGCCGCGTCGAATGACACCTTAAAGTTCAAAATCGGTTCATCCGTTCAAAAGTTACAGAATATTTACATACGTACGTACGTACGTACGTACATACATGCATACATACACTCGGACATCATCGTGAAATTAGTCAGAATAGCTTCCTAGGACCTCGAAACGTCGACATCTGTTGGAATTTCGATTTTCACAAATCGGACTGAAACCAATAACTTCCCGAATTTTTGAAAATTTGCAATTTTCTTAGCGGGAAGTTAAAAAATTTATATTTGTAACTTTTCGATCTACTTAGATCTGTAGAAATCTATATAAACCTTTATTAATATTGCTTCAAAATGTTTAAAGATGTACTGAGATCGATAGAGAGCGTTATTAATCACCATAGATTTAAAATCATCTAAGAGTCGAATTCTTTAGAAATTTTTGAAGATCGTTACAGATCTACAATTATTCAAGATCTGTCGAATGCATCAGAGATCTTCTTAGGTCTATTCCGAATTGTAGATCTACAGTAGGCATACGGAGATCTTATTTTTTCAAAATTAGATCTACGTTACTTCTAACAGATCTACCGAGATCAAAGTAGATCTTAGAGATGCCAGACATTTTTTTCCGGAAATCTACTGAAAAGATTAGAGAAAAGTCACGACACCCGTCAGTGATCTTCAGTTACCTCTGTAGCTCGAATGAAAAATTAATATTTGTAACTTGTCAGTTGCATAGATCTGCGGAAATCTTAATAGACCTTCATTGATATTATTGTGAAATGGTTGAAGATCAACTAAGATCATCATAAACCTAAAATCATTGAAGATCTACCAAAATCATCGAAGATCTTCTAGATCTTTACCAAATTCTGTAACAACGTAGATCTGCAGCAGTAAATCCACATCGAACTTAATTATTTTTCGTGGGTTATTAAGCCTAATTACCTGTGAAAAAAATTTCAGATCTTGCGAGATATGACTTAATTCACTCAAATCAAATTAAATCTTGTCGGACATTGAATTTTAATCTTACCATCTGAAAATATTTTTTTGAATCAAATTATATCTACTAAATATTTTTCATGATAAACATTCAGAATCTTTTATCCATATTTGGATCTGGGTAGGCATAGTAAAACCTGTTTATATTTGATTGAAATTCTGAAAGATATCTAGCAGATATTATCAGATCTGATAATATATTTCCAGACATGACCGCCCAAATTCAATATCTGATCTAAAATAATTGTATCTGACGAAATCTAGCTATATCAGATTTAAGATTTTTTTCATTCTTATGTAAATACATTCTTTTTAGGAGGAAAACACTGTTTCCAATACTACCAATATATCATCATATATCGCGATAAATAGTTCAAATTCTGGTTCTATAACATGCAGGGCATGTAATATACATGGTTGTAAAACAGCTAAATTATACTCTGTAACTGTTCTAGGTATATATTCTATTTTATAATCACACTCAAATATACTTATGTTACATGCAAATTTTGAAAATGATTTAAAATGCCCATTGAACTAGGTGATACTAATAAGGGGACTGAATATTTCAAATCTGTACAGATTAGTATGGCTGCTGATGTTGGTGAGACTGTTCAGTTAAACTGCAGCATACCGATCGATCGGCTTTCCCACAATTTCGAATGGTTTAATGACACTGTTCCTCTGACATCCAATGGTACTATCAAGTAATCTATAGAAAATCAATGAATATATAAGAATAAACTAAATATTGTATAAATAAATTGCAGAGGAAATAGTAATTGATGAAACTTCATCATTGCAGTCGCATAGCTCGCTATTGACTATCGCAAATGTTAAGAAATGGCATCAAGGTGTTTATTCTTGCAGAGGAAAAACAGTCGATGACTTTGTTGTAAAAAACCAGTATTATCTGACAGTTAATGGTAATTTTCGAGTTAATTTATATTTAAGTATTTGATTTGATATTGAAGTTCATGGCAATTGTTAAGTTTACGGGCTCTAAACGTTATCAGAATTAAATTCTGTATAAAATCGGTAACTCTATCATAGAACCCACCCAAGTTTTTACACTTTGGATAAGTTCCAATTGACGTTTTCAATTATTTCCATCACTATACACCTACACACGTTGTAAGTAGGTACATAGAGATGCGTTACTATCTGCCTCCGGATGGTATTGAGCTAATATACTAAAATCTACTTTAGTGCTTTAACTTTGCTCGTATTAATAGACAGTTGGTCTACGCAGAACACGTTAACTTCAGCCTTACTGATGAGCCCGTTGCCGTTCTCGAGACAAATCTATTGACCTGTGTATTTATGGTATTTATGGTGTCAAAAATGCAATGTTCTTTATTTTAATGGTTCGACTACCAATTCATTTATTCGGAATCAGAACTTTTAGATCGACTGAATATTCCGAACAATTCGGATAAAAGTAAGACACATGGGCGTAAATTTATGCATTGAAAATAATTTAACCTACACAACATGCATCTTTTATTGATAAAAGTCAATTTTATAATAAATATGCCGTTACATATTTGCTGACACAAGTTATCTGGGAGCAATAAGTACAAAATGGAATAACCGCTAAGCAAAAATGGGTAGGGAGATTCATCTAAACAATCGCCAAGATCATCAATACTACTCAATGTTCGATGATATTATTATCATAAATTCTTTATCTTTTTCAGCTTCCGCAGCATTTTCGACTTCAGTTATCCTACAATTATCAATAATTTTAATAATCTTTTTAATGTAACACAGTCATCATACTAGAAGCCAATCTAGCGCCGAATACGAATTCCTATGGTTATCTTATAGATTCCCGAATAGATTTCCGTGAGAATCCATGGAGGGATTGTTGTAAATTCAAATGAGTTTCCATCGCAATCAATATGAATTTCCATTGAGATTCCTATAAGAATCCGTACATAATCTCATGGAAATCTAGCCAGTATACCATAGAAATCCATCTAGGAATCTATGCAAATCCATATGGATTTTTTATATAGTGTATTGATTAATTTTATTCGGGTGTTGTCTTTGTGGGCGCAATATATTTCCGCTTTTGTTTTTTCTTCTTAGATTTAGTAATCCAGCCGTAAGCTCCTTCTTAATTTCTTAATAAAGTTCTGCATGCAATTACTTAGATTATAAATAACTACATTTGTCTAAGTGCTTTCATTTATTAAATATTACTATTAATTTCATATGCAATTTATTGGTAATCATAACCATCAACATATTAAACGATAATAAAGTATTTACTTCTATGATCATTATCACTCTAACTACCACTATATTTAATAAAATATCCACATCACAAATTTTAATTTAAATAATAAGATGGATCAAATTTTTCCATAAGTATTGCAGTAGTTGACAAACTTTTTTTGGGTTAGAAAAATGATGGACTGAGTAAATAATATGTCTTTGTGGTAAGTTTCAATGGGATATTTGAATTTTATTTTCATATTTTTTTCACCAAAGGGGACCATTCGAGTTTAGGCAAGATAGTACCGAGACGCCTTGTTAAAAGTAAGCTGGCTCATTGCCTCCAATATTCGTCGTACCAATCTCAATCTCAATAGCCACTCAACTGACGCCATCTTGTTACAACTCGAGTCTTTTCGTTATACTATGTTAGTTATTATTATTGTTGTTATGTTTATTTTCAAAAACTAAAATATCTGTATATATCTGTATACACATTTATAGACGTGACTCATGAAATTGGTCAAGATTCCGGAAGGCCATAAAAGACATCCCGAATCAAAAAATTTGAATCACTGTGTAAAGTAAAACCGGGAAATGATATCTTATAGTTGATTCTCTCATTAAAATATAATTTTTCAGCTGGTCGTGATTGAATATACCAGTTGTGTTGATAATGAACTAATAACATTTTTAAGATGGCAATTCTTCCCTTAGAACTATAAGCAAAAAATATCCCGATGTAATTCTATGTAATTACAGGAGAGGGGAGGTGAGATCTCCCAAATTTTATAAAAAAGGTTTGTTTTTTTACATGTTTTCCAACCATTCCAAAATCACTTGTAAATATAATTCAGCAATATTCTAATTTTTTTTCTTACTGTTTTTGAAAACTTTGTTTTTGTAAAAAAATAGTATTAAATCGATTTGATTCATTTTCTTATCAATTAACAGGAAAAGAACTCCCAGTGTCAAACTAATTCAGATCCCTAGTAGAGATGAAATCGAGTTTCTGTCAAGTAACTGGCTAGTTTGACAAGAGAACCGATGAAATATGGCGGCTTTGAAAAAACTGTCACTTTTAAATTTTAGGTTTTGAGGATATCTAATCAGGAGACACAGTAGTGTCTCGCGCCAAGTACACGTTCGAACACATGTACATGTGTGATGTGTCATGGCGTGAGCCTACTGTGTATATATACCGTAGACATAGTGGTATTTAGCCTCTCATTTTTAAAAACTTATCAACTTACAAAACTATTATCAACATCGTAATACTTAATAACGTGATGGTAATAGTTACCATCAGCAAAAATAATAAGTACTATCTAAACTAATAAATAACTAACTATCGGTGTTACAGTCGGAAGCTTGTCTGCATGTAATTTTCACTTTTTTAATTAATTTTCATACACACACAGTTACACACACACACACACACACACACACACACATACACACACACTATTTCTTGTTTTAAAATTTTTACAACCTTGAATGGTAACAGTTACGATCTTCGGTTGTAACAAATATAATCTTTAATAGTTACAATTAGCGCCTTCGATAGTAATCGTCACCACTTTCGATTGTTACTGTTATCATTTTTAATAGTAAATATAATTATTATTACTACTGAAAAATTTTACTACTATGTCAGATAGTTAAAATTAAAAATTTTGCATTGTAGATAGCATAATAAAATAGTCATCGTGTACGAGGCACTCTCGAAAACTCGTTGTAACTCCGTTCCTATTTCGAATTTCTGTTTGGATTTTCACCGTATATTCTCAATATATTGTACTTTTGAATTAAGCAAAAAAAAAAAAAAAAAAAAATTGATTTTTACAATCTGAGATACAAGACTACTGCCTTAAACAATTGGATCGTCTCACAGTTCGGAAAGTAGATAATTTATCAGGGACTGAACAAGCGGATAATAGCTTGTTCGGAACCCGAAAGATAACAATTGGTGGAAGGCCTTTTATATACCCGTGAAAAATGAATCATACATGGCCATGCATGAATGCTCCATGCATGGCCATGTATGAAAATTGGCCAAACATGGCCATATATGACCATGTATGGCCATGTATGACTATACATAGCTTGATACGGCCATACATGACTTGATATGACTAGGTATAGAAATTTTAACTAAATAAAAAAAAATTTTTTTTTTTTTTTATTATTTTGGCAACGCAGAGATTATCAGATATGCGAATAATTGAATTCCTAATCGAATTGGAAATTTTTAATTCAGAGAAAAAACGCTAGACTTATTAATAACACCACCCGCTAGTAGGATTCGAACCCGGGACCTTCCGTACGAGAGACCGACGCTTTGTTGACTAAGCTATGCTACCGACAGTTACAACGAAGTTTACTTGTGCTACGTAAGATTGAAAGGATATAATCACTTTCGAAAAAGCAAAATATAATCATCAATATGCTGTTAGTGATATCAAAAAAATTTTCTATTTTTTTTCACTACAACATTCTGCTTATAAGTAATTGTAATAGTCAGCTCAAATTTTTTATATCCGTGAAAAATGAATCATACATGGCCATGCATGGCCATATATGAATCATACAAGGCCATGCATGGTCATGTATAGTTATATATGTCAGTGATTAGTTGGATATATATGGCCATGCATGGCCGTATATGGTTCATACATGGTCATACATGGAGCATATATGGCCATACATCGAGCATATATGGCCATACATGGGCATACGAACTTTTTTAATTTTTTTTCTTTCATTATCTCATAAACAACAAGACCTACAAAAAAAATGTAAACGACAATTTTATAGGAAATTTAATTTCCTACAAAAAAGGTCCCTAGCACCGAATCACTCAGATAGATATTTTCTGAGATATTAGTCAAATAAAAAATCAGTATTTTCTAAGATTTGATTCGACATTTTATGGGAATTCAATGCTACATAAACTTCAATAATTAATATCTCAGAAAATATTGATCGTAGTGATTTAGTGCTAAGGACCTTTTTTGTAGGAAATTGAATTTCCTATAGAATTGTTACTTATATTTTTTCTGTAGGTCTTGTTGTTTATGAGATAATGAGAGAAAAAACAAGAATTCTATGAAAAAATTTAGTTTAGCAGTCCGTACTACCCCACTCGTATGAGTTACGACTTCGCGACAATGAGTACTTTTGAAGAGCATTCAATTCTGAGAAAATCCCGACTTTGGGCGAGATGATGTCATAAAATGCCACGGAGTTACAGAAGTTTAAAACATAAAAACCCAAGTTTACGTGTTTTTTGAATGGGAAATCTTCGCCTGCTCTGGGAAAGTACTTTATATTAATATCAAGGGCTTAAACTCTCAGGGAATTTTTCGGGGAGTATTTCCAACAAAATTTCGGGATGGGAGCGAAAAAAAAAATAGTCGCTAAAAAAAGCAGTCTAATATATAGTCATCTATGACTATGTATGACCATGCATGGCCATACATGGCCTTGTATGATTCATATATGGCCATGCATGACTATTCAAAAAGTTCATATGCCCATGTATGGCCATGTATGAACCATATACGGCCATGCATGGCCATAAATGTTCAATTAATCATTGACATATATATAGTCATACATGTCCATGCATGGCCATCTATGGCCTTGTATGATTCATGTATGGCCATACATGCTCCATGTATGAACCATATATGGCCATGCATGGCCATGTATGATTCATTTTTCACGGGTAGGTTATAGGGAGAAGTTGCGTCCTACCACTCATCCATAAGCAACTATGTTGACCAGCGCTGGGAGACTGGTAATACAGGGGCTTTTCCAAGCCCATTTTGACCAGAATCTTTTTATTTCCTGAGATGGTAGTAGTGTTTGCCCACAGAAGTAGGACTCGTGGTGGCTGTGGTTAGATATCACGCGCAATGCGAAATTTTGATTATACTTCCGGTTAATGTCCACTTTAGTCGTCACTCGATTATATTTTTCAGCTAAGAATGTCGTCTGAGTCGGAAGATAGAGATGATCTTGCAGCGCGTGCATGCCCGAAAAGGTGTGAAAACGGCCCCTGGTAAAACGGAGGTGGACTTCGATCCCGTTCAATTAATTAATTTCATTAATCAACTAAAAAATATTTGTAATATTTATAATTTTGAAATTTAATTAGCTTCAATAATTTTTTAATCTATTACATTAATTATATATAATTGATTTTTTGAAAATATCTTCTTTGGAATTCAAAGTAAGTCAAATCTTTTAGTATGAAGTTAATAATACATAGTAATTAACAAATAGAAAATAAAAAATTTTAAGTAGGCAATTAAACTTTTTCAAAAATCGAATGTATCAGTCGGAAAATGTCAATGATTTTTGTTTTATAGTAAAAACTATTAGGAATTTTTCTTTTCCGCCCTTTGCATTCAATGATTATGTGAAATGTGAATTTTCCATACTTAAATTATTTATAAGAAAATTCAAATTGATCAAATTTATTTAATTTCCAGAAATTTTTTTTTTTTTCACGTTTTTAGGAGGCACCTCATTTCACTCGCAAAAAATGAAATTTTTTTTTAACTGACAGCTGAAAATTAGTTCTATTTAGTTTCAATATCATACAAAAAACAATGGAACCTAATTAAGTCCCCGAAAACTTACTACTTCTTTAACTACCCCGTTTTTCCCCTCGACATCGATCCTATTTATTTAATCTCTTATACTCTGGAAAATATACTCGAAAACAAAGAAAACGACAAATTTGGCGTACCAGCGAAGCGGTGCTAATTCAAAACTTTAAAGATTGTAGTTTATAATTCAAGAATTCGAGGATTAAAAAAAATAGGAGTTTGCAGTGTAATCTGCAATCTCTGAAGTCGATACAGAGAATAATGGCAAGTAAGTATGCCTATGCAGCGTAGTAATAATTACATTATAACTTGTGTCACGGCGCTCTTATGTGACTGCTTATACAAACTACAGAGTAATGTCATTATTACTATGCTGCATAGGCATATGTACTTGACATTTCTTTCCGTGTAGTATTAAAGTTAAGAAAATAAAACAATAGTTAATTTAGTGTAATATAATTTATTTACCAAAACTTTATTTGGATCTTATTTTCATTACAATATCAATGATTGGTTTCATAACATTCACCGTGTGTCAACCATCCTACTGGTTTACAAGTATATCCATAACAACATGTTCCTGTTTTCCAATAATTACACTATATTGAAAAAAAAAAAAAAAACACAATGATTTCTAATTATTAATTAATGGTCTCTAGTCTTGTCTGAAGCAAGATACTTCACAAATACTCTTTAGCAATATTGTTATGAAAGATTCAAACAAGACTTGAAGAAGATGTTCCATATGAAAAAAAAGTTCATGGGAAAAATCTATGGTAGAATATATTTTTACAACTTAAAAATTTATAAATAAATACATAATATTTTATATTTTCCCAAATAGGTATTTTAGCAATATTAAATATATAATAATATTCTCTCATAATTATTTGAACTCATATATTTTCTTCATACATATTATATATTCATTCGTATTTTATAAATTATGTATTTTTGAATGTACAATTCACAACATATTCCATTGATATATTTTATTTACATGAAAGATATATCTTATCAAATATAATAAAATATCATTTTTATATGGTATATATATGCTTCATGTGAATTTGTTAATATTTTTCATATTTTTATATCCAGTGAAACATATCTCACAATTTTTAAAGTAATTTTTTTTACAAATATATGTGGGTGCGTAAGAGGATGTTATATAAGGCTTTTATATATATTTTATGATTTGAGTCAGAAAATATACATTTCATATATATATTAGAAAAATACATGAAAATATATAATGATGTATGTATTGCCGTTATAATAAATACCATATAATATTAAATTCATGAAGAATTATATATTCGCTATGTATAAGTGGAACACTACATCAGTATCATACACATTTGAACATGTACACGGAAAGAAAATTATGGAAACGGTTCCCATAATTTTGTGAAACTTTTCCCTATACTATCATAGGAATTACGACCATAAATTATGGAAGTAGTTCCTATAATTGTAGGATTGTTTCCTATAATTATAGAAATAGTTCCTATAATTATGGGGATGATACCCATAACATTATAGGAATAGTTCCTATTATTTGTAGGAATACTTCCAATAATATTATTGGAATCATTCCCATAGTATATAGGAACTATTCCTATAAATAATAGGAACGATTCCCATAAATTATAGGAATCATTCTCATAACATTATAGGAATGGTTCCCATAATGCGATCGGAATATTTCCTATATCATTATGGAAATCATTCTTATACCATTATGAGAATCATTCCTTTAATATTGTGGGAATGTTTCCTATACTATCATGAAAATATTAATTTAACCCTTCGTCACACGCGTGTTTTTACCCGACTTCGTAACACGCACGATGAGCGCCGCGCCGCCGTGTTAAATATCATGCAGTAATGCCAAGTACCCAATAAATATTCCATGCTTTTATTATTGGAAAATAACTATATTTTTTATTGAGTTTTATATTGAATTAAATATTTAGCTAATTAGTAATTTTTTTAAAAATTATTATTATTTTTTTGTTATATTTAGTAATAATTTAAATATATTTCTGAAGTAATCTTGACAAAAAATGATCTATCAATATTAATAATTTTTATAAGAAGAGTAATGACGGGTCAATAATCTCAAGATTAGCCGATACTTAACAATTTTTTAATTTTCTTCACATAATTAATTACAAAAAGAGGACTTTAGACAAAAATTTACATATCAATTTTTTAGTCTCAGCGGGTGCAAATTCTTTATGTTGAAAAAAAAATCCAAAAATGGTTGAAAGTACCGGCTAATTTTAGAATCATACAGAGAATTACATATTTTATCAATTTTACAAATTGAAAAATATTATTTATTTAACTTCTAAAATTATATAATTAAAAAAATATTATTATGATTTAAAAATTTAAATAAATACTTTTTAATACCAATCTTTATTAATAATAACCAGTGACTAACAATTATGGGATAGGTTACTTTGTTTACAGCTTGTATATTAAGAGCGGGAACACGACTTGGCAACAGCGCGATTTGAATTGCGATCTGGCGTTTACACGCGCCGGACGGCGCGGCGCCGCATTCACGAGGTGCTCCACACAAATATATGATTATTAAATTTCTAAGACAACTGTATAATTATTATTAATATTCATTCCTTCTAGAAGGTCCAAAAAGAGCATTAAAGTTTTTTGGAATGTTTTTTTTGGTAAAAACCATAAAAAAGTATGAAAATGTAAAAAGTGCGGCGCCACGCTCATAGCACGTGTGACGAAGGGTTAAAGAAGTGTGAAAATCACTACTACAATACACAGAAATATAATTAAACATAAAAACAAGCGTATATTTATATCTATTCGTGCATGAAAGTTATCCATGTGTAGGCATGGGTAATTTTAAGCTTAATTTAGTGTTTTAATACACATTTAGCATCGAAGAAGCTTCATTTGAATTTCGCGAGATTATGAGGAAATTTTCTACACTCCCGTAAAAAAATTTTCTGATATGGCTTGATATGACCTGATATAGGCAGTTCATATCAGGCCTGATATGGAAATTGGCCATTTCAGACAATACATGTACAGATAAGATTTGATATGTTCTGATATGGACATATCAAACTATATATAGTGAGATTAACATTGTTATCTCGGGAACTAAATTTATAGATAATTTTATAAAATTGAGTATAACTTTGTAAAGTTGTACATGCAATAATTGTCATGAAAAAAAAAGAAAAAAAAAAAGAAAAAAAAAATCCAGTCAGGTCATGGGTTCGAACCTGACTACTTCTGATTTAAAGTCTAATCTATTAACCACTCTGCCAAATCACAAACTTGAAATGTAAGGTTGATTATATCTATTTGGATAAAAATAAAACTAAGAAAATCAAAGACATCAGATAAATGATTGATTTGGTTACTTGTATTTTATTCAATTGTTATTGTTTATAAAGTAACGGGACCATTAACGGTATACCCACCGATAACGGGGCAAGAACTACTTTTGGTAAAAAAAAGAAAAAAGAAGTTAAAGATTTTTAAACTTACACGGAGAAAAATGTTGGCTTAAAACCTACACTGAAAAAAAAAATTTGCTATCATAACAAAAATCAAGATTACGCAGCTATTTGTTATGATAGCAAAACTATCTTGGTTAACGCAACGAAGTGACGTTTGTTGTGGTAAGTAAAGTGAAGTTGCTGTTGTAACAAATGATGTGTTGAGGAAAAATTATTTGAATACGCATAGAATTTTGTGTTTCAATTAGGTAACAATATCATTAAGAATTCATCACGAGTTTTCGATTTTGGACATAAATTGTGTTTATAAATTATAGCTAAAATATTAAACACTATTTATTTTTAAAAGTATACCAATATGTATAAGTATAGTTAAAAGCAGACGCCTTAAAGAAGTGATTTTCTTGACTCAAAGAAATATATTGCGACGCAACAATATCTTAGGTGAAGTAAAATTTTCTCGAGTCAAGAAATCTTTGTAAAACCTAATTTAATATTTAGCTCAACGTATGTTATTTGTTATAACAGCAACTTCACTTTACTTACCATAACAAATGTTACTTCGTTGTGTTGACCAAGACGGATTTGTTATCTTAACAAATAACTGCGTAATCTTGACTTTTGTTAAAATAACAAATTTTTTTTTTTAGTGTACGAATTTCTATTATGCTTTCGACCAAACTTGAAACAGGAAGTGAAGCATGCAAAAAGTTATTATGCTCATACGAAAGACTATTATGCTCGTTTGAAAAATTATTATGCTCATACGAAAAATTATGATGCTGCATCATAATTATCATAATGTATGAAAGTAATTGTAATTAAATCTCATCGATAAGTTTCTCGCGCGTAGTAAGTTTTGTGATACAGCATAATAATTTTTCGTATAAGCATAATAATTCTTGGATGCTTTCCTTCTTGTTTCAAGTTTAGTCGACAGCATAATAAAAATTGGTAGGTTTCGAGCCAACATTTTTGTCCGTGTAATTAAACTTTTTTCAATTAAAAATCTCAATTTTTTATATTTAAATTCATTACGAAAATTTGAAATTCTCTCAGATATTTAAAAATTGATCTCGTTAGCTTATTGGAAAAATTTTTTAACAAAGTTTGTGTAATTTATACTATTTATAAATGCGGTAAATTAAAATATTTATAAGACTTCATAAGATTTTATGAATCATTATAAAATCGGTTTTTCCGAACAATGTTACGTTATTTGGTCATTTCTAAATTCTTTTACCAAACGTATGTATACGGAAAAAGCCATATCAAACTTAATCAAGAAATTTTTTGACAATCATATTAAAATATATATATACCCTTATCAAGTTATATCAAGTCAGATCAAGACATATCAAATCTGATATTGACATATCAACTTGATATGGGCATATCAAGTTGATATGGCCAATTCTTATATCAGACTATATCAGAATATATTAAAAATTATATATAGGCATATCAGATCATATCAGGTCAGATATGAATATATCAAATTTTTTGATATTGCCATATTAGGTCGTATAAGGCTTGATCAGAAAATTTTTTCACGGGCTATTTTGCAACAGAAAACGTATAATATTATAAGGATGGCTCCTATAATATTATAGGAATAGTTCCCATAATAGTATGGAAATGGTTCCCAATATGATATGGGAATCGTTTCCATAATGATATGGGAATCGTTTCCATAATGATATGGGAATAGTTCCCATAATATCATAGGAATAGTTCCCATATTGGGATAGGAACTATTCCCATACCATTATGGAAATGGTTCCCATGATGGAATAGAAATTGTATCCATACTATTATGGGAACTATTTCCATAATGCATGGCAAAATTTCCCATAATTTTCTTTCCGTGTATAATTTTTTTTAATATTCATATATAGTATCATATAACTATTCATATATCTTTGGATACATGATGAAACCATATAGAGTTCAATACATAAACAATTATACATTTAAAAATATAGTTAAGTTGGCCGCCTATATTGTCTCATACTCTAAATAAATATTTTTACATTTTTTTTTTTACCACATTTAATTTTTTCATACGGTGTATTTTATAAGTGTACTTGCTGCACCTTTATCAAGTCTCACTTAAGATTCTTCTTAAATACTTACGGAATTCTGTAGAAACAGTCTGCCGCAATTCTTAAGCAATACACGCTCTATGCAACAATGTTAGGTTAGAGTTACGGCAGAATTGCTTAAAATATCGTTTTTCTTTTTTTTTCCAAATTACTTGAAGCTCGAACGCAGTATTTTAGCAAATCCAGTGGTCCTCGTTTAAATTTAAAGTGCTACAAAGTAATAATATTATCTCGTGATATAATTACATCGAACATTAAGTGGGCGCCACTGAATTGACCGTACTAATGCTGCAGAGATGGATCACGAAGTAACTAAGAGGCTGGCCATGTCCCGGTATCTTAAGCAATTCTGCAGCAAGTCTAAGCTCATGCATTTTGAGCAAATATCTCGTCTTAAGCAAGTCTCACTAGAGATTTACTTAACGTATTTTCCGAATGTATCTGGCCCCAGACACGTCCGAGACTGTTAATGCAAACTTGCTTCAGACTGAAGATACAGATTTACGTAAGACTTCCTTAAAAATGCTACCAGGGAATTACTTAAAATTTACAAATAAATACGTACTTGCTCATGAGGTTGGATGCAGCTGTCAGAATAAATGATACCGACAAGCAAAGCAAATATGAAAAAAATAATTATACATTTCTCAGACATTTTTTTGCTTCTTCACTTGGATAAAATCTATAAATATTTCGAAATTTAGTAAATTTTAAGACTTATTGTAAAAGATTATTATCAATGGAATTTTCAAATTTGTTGCATAAATTTATTTAATGAGAGTGATTCTTTAAAATTATTGGGAGGCATTCAAATAAAATGAACACTTACTTTTGATAAAAACGGTAACTTTTGTTTCTAAGTGGTGGTGTAGTTAAAATTGGGACTACCTTTGTTGTGTTTCATTAACTGTAGAATCAGCAGATTAAATTTATTGGAAATTATAAAAAATAAGGCAATTAATATTTTTTGTTAATTATTGCTATTAAATTAATTGAGTAAAAAAATAATAACAATGATCCATAAGTAAGGAAAAACCCGAGCAAAGACATCAAGTGCTTGAGCTATTAATTATTTTTATCATTTTAAATTTAATTTATCTTTAAAAATATAAAATACAAAATCAAGTAGAATTATAAACCTGAACGTTATTTTTTTTTAATTCTTATTTTTTTTATTAATTTCTGTGATTTTTTATTATATTCCTGTTGCATTAATAATTATGTATGATTTTACATAGTTATATTGATAAAAAAATTGATTTCTTGATACATGAAATATTTTTCATTATAAATAAGAAAAGAGAAATTATTTCAGAATTAGAAAAAGTTTCTCTAGTCCCAAAAAATTTTTCTCGCTCCAAGACAATTTTTGGTTATAATTTATAATACGAAAAATGTTTTGGGACGAGTAAAAATATTTTGCCCTACAAAACATTTTTTTCTTGTATGGTATGACTTTATGTAGAGGAGCGTGGGGTAGTTCCAGTTACCCAAATTTTGAAAAGTTTAGTATATATTAGATTTTGAATTTTATTTTATTTTATACACTCATTTTTTCAGAAGTAGTCAATAAGACCAAACGTTGAAAATAAATGATTTATTATTATTAATTAATAAATAAAAATTGACCGGTATTTTCAAAATTCGTGAGCGACCTTTTGAAATTTTTTATCGAGCTGATTTTTAGAGAGGCTTCTTAAAACATCGTAAACCAACGAATTTTCATAAGAGACTCGAAAAAAAAAGAATAGTCCGTTTTTTTGGGCCACCCTAGTGTATATATACACTACATATATATATATATATATATATATATATATATATATATATATATATTAGGGTGCTTTTTATTTTTTGAACATTTTTTTTTTTCTTAGCCCATATGAAAATTTTATTGTAAGCAACAAAAAAAAAATTTCCTGAAAATTTTAGCCCTTAATTTTAATTTTAAGAGGTCGCTATTTATTTTTAAAGTTTTTCCATTTAAAAAGCATGGGAACGATATCACATTTTTTTATAAAAATTCCTACCCAGGCAGTTCTTGAGCAATTCACTCGTTTTTGGGCTCGTTTCATAGGGCTTGTAGTCATCTTTAAAATTGATTTTAGTGACATAGATGCATTTACAACAGTTCAAAAGTTATAAGACTTCAAACTTCAGGAATTTTTATTTTTACCAAAAAATAATAATTAATGGCTATTATTATTCCAGCTATCAACTTTCTAGAAAAAAGGACATAAAACTTTTGTAGTGTGTTAAATACTCTGAAAGGAATACCTAAAACAATTCAATATTATCAACGTTATTGTTTATTTTTTTTAACTTTTCTCTTTTAAAGGGTTTTAGAATTATTTAATTTTAATTTTATTCTCGTAACAAATTGAACTTTTGTACTTATCCTTTTTTTTGGTATTAAATTAATCGAGCTTCATCAATTTTTATGTAGTTCTATGATTAAAAAATACAATAATATTAAGAAAATGATAATAGATTTGTGACTTGTAATTCAATTTCAGTCATAAAGACTGAGATTTTAGACCGTCGAAAACTATCGGCGCTTCGATCGATACGTTAAATCATAGAACTACATAAAAATTGATGAAGCTCGATTAATTTAATACCAAAAAAAAGAATAAGTACAAAAGTTCAATTTGTTACGAGAATAAAATTAAAATTAAATAATTCTAAAACCCTTTAAAAGAGAAAAGTTAAAAAAAATAAACAATAACGTTGATAATATTGAATTGTTTTAGGTATTTCTTTCAGAGTATTTAACACACTACAAAAGTTGTATGTCATTTTTCCTAGAAAGTTGATAGCTGGAATAATAATAGCCATTAATTAGTATTTTTTGGTAAAAATAAAAATTCCTGAAGTTTGAAGTCTCATAACTTTTGAACTGTTGTAAATGCATCTATGTCACTAAGATCAATTTTAAAGATGACTACAAGCCCTATGAAACGAGCCCAAAAACGAGTGAATTGCTCAAGAACTGCCTGGGTAGGAATTTTTATAAAAAAATGTGATATCGTTCCCATGCTTTTTAAATGGGAAAACTTTAAAAATAGATAGCGACCTCTTAAAATTAAAATTAAGGGCTAAAATTTTCAGGAAATTTTTTTTTTGTCGCCTACAATAAAATTTTCATATGGGCTAAGAAAAAAAAAAAAAGTTCAAAAAATAAAAAGCACCCTAATATATATATATTAGGGTGCTTCGTTTGAGATGACTATTTTTTTTTCTAAGTCCCGTGTCAAAATATCGTTGTACACATTGAAAAAAAAATTCTCACTAAAGATGAGCTCTTAATTTTGATTTTAAGTACTCGCTAAATGAATTTGAAATTTTCCCATTTAATTAACACGTAAATTTTAATTTTTTCATTTCAATTATCTATAGCTTCGCGGCATTTCAAGATATTTGATCAGCCATAGGCGGAAATAACAGAGGAATATTTTTTCTTTGAAAGTGCTTGTAGCCAATTTATGTTTTGTAACCAGCCTCAACAGTAAAAAATCTTAAAGCCAATTTTTTCTCGAATTTCATGGTTTTTTTTATTTTACTTGCAAATAAGTAACTTTACGACAAAATTGTACCTGACTTTTTTGTAGAGAATTTTATTTCCTACAAAAAAAGTTATGTACGAGAATACCGTAAAACTAGTAGTTTTCGAGATAAGTCCAATTAAACATGTGAAAAATTTGAAAAATCGCTGTTTTATCCAAGATTTCAATACTTTTTTATAAAATTATGGCCAAAGACATATATATCCTGGTTAATATATCATCGAAAATATATAATCCCGGGAAAAAAGTTTTTCATGAAATTTTATAAAATTTCATAAAATTTCACTAATGAAATTTCCTGAAATTTTATGCTGAAAATGGCCTGATGAAATTTTATGAAAATTTATAAAATTTTCTGGAATTTTATAAAATTCTTCAGTCACCATTCATTTTTCGAAAAAAATATTAGGTTTTGCAAAAAATCTGCAATTAAATCTTTCACATTAATCTAATGGGTGGAGGCATTACGGTGACACACTAATTATAATTTTTATTGACGAAAAAATCCTGGTGACTTCTGGGCTCGAACCTACGTCCTTTCGATTTCAAGTCTCTCATAATATTCTATGAAATTTAATAAAATGTTGTAAAAAGAGACAAAATTTCATAAAAATTCATGAAGTTTTACACAATGGTTGTCAAGATTCTAAGGATTTGTTGGTATGAACTTTCATAAATTTTTTCTAAATTTTATGAAATCTTATAAATAATATGAAACTTTATAAAATTTCATAAAATTATACAAAATATCATAAAAATTTTACATATTCACTACAAAGATCCGAAGGAGTATTGTAAAAATTTTTTTTTGATTTCTAAAAATTCTTGAAATTCCATGAAATTATGTATTGAACTATGAAATTGTAATAATATTTTCAAAAAACAATTCGAAACCAACAGATAATTTTCATAAAATTTAACATAATTTTATGAAGTTGCATAAAATTTTGTAACTTTTCGTGTGAGGCCAAAACTTTAATTATGTAAAATTACATGAAGTTTTATAGAATATTATAATATTACATAAAACCTCATATAATTTCATAAAGTTTTATAAAAATATATGAAATTTCATACTATTAAGTCCTTGGAATCTTCATAACAATTATGTAAAATTTTGTAAATTTTATAAACCATTATGAAGGTTTACAAAAATTTATGAAATTATGCGAAACTTTATGAAATTTTATAAAAACCAAGTTTTGGCCTTTCACGGAATTTCACAAAATTTTATGAAATTTTACAAAATTATATGAAATGTTGCAAAATTTCATAGAATTATCTCCCAGTTTCTGATAATATTTCATAAGTTTTTTTCAAATTTTATAAACTTTTATAAAATTTTGTAAAACTTTTTAAAATTTCACAATAATATATAAAATTTCATACTAATAACTTCTTGGGATCTCAATAACAATTATAAGAACTTTATAAATTTTTATAAAATTATATAGAATTTTATAAAATTATATATAATTGCATAAAATTTTATGAAACTTTATCAAATTCCACAGAATTTCACCAAATTTCATTGGTATAATTTCTCAAAATTTGTTGAAATTTTGTAAAATTTCATCAAATTCTATAAAACTTCATGAAATTTCATGAAAAAATTTTTTCCCGGAATGTTATACGAAATCCTCTCCTGTTACACTTCCTTTGTCTTATCTTAACTTAACTCAAATGCCCTTGTTTGACTATCGGAAGCTTATTTAATTACTACCTCTCTCAGTAAAATATAATTGTTTCATACTTTTTATACTTACATATGGATGTGTCATATATATTTTCATATTTTCTTCTTATACATTATATATGTTTTTAGCGATGATTTCGTTAAACGCTACTAAATTCTTTGATAAAACAGCGATTTTTCAAATTTTTCACATGTTTAATTGGACTTATCTCGAAAACTACTAGTTTTACGGTATTCTCGTACATAACTTTTTTTGTAGGAAATAAAATTCCCTACAAAAAAGTCAGGTACAATTTTGTTGTAAAGTTAGTTATTTGCAAGTAAAATAAAAAAAACCATGAAATTCGAGACAAAATTGGCTTTAAGATTTTTTACTGTTGAGGCTGGTTACAAAACATAAGTTGGCTACAAGCACTTTCAAAGAGAAAATATTCCTCTGTTATTTCCGCCTATGGCTGATCAAATATCTTGAAATGCCGCGAAGCTATAGATAATTGAAATGAAAAAATTAAAATTTACGTGTTAATTAAATGGGAAAATTTCAAATTCATTTAGCGAGTACTTAAAATCAAAATTAAGAGCTCATCTTTAGTGAGAATTTTTTTTTCAATGTGTACAACGATATTTTGACACGGGACTTAGAAAAAAAAATAGTCATCTCAAACGAAGCACCCTAATATACATATATAAATTTTTCAACGAATGGTATTTTTGAACTCTACTCAACAAACTATGATAGGTTATGACAAAATTTTTTAAAGAATCGACCATGAGGACAAATGCAATACCTAGATTTTAAAAAAAATCTACCGAAAAAGGCATGTCTAATAATATTGTTTTGACAAAGTCACATTTCAATCCCAGTATTAGACAAGAAAACAAAGTACTTGGATAAAGCAATCATTCAACTTTATTGAAAACAATAATTCTTTGACACTATTTAAGTTACTAAAATACTTAAATTTCGCATTATTATTCTTGAAATTATCCATTTTTTTCTCTCAGTATATACTAAAATAACTACAATAAGTTTTATGTCCACGTCATTACAACGGCAATATTAAACAGATCTTTCAACAATTCCATAATGTACTATCTAATAATAATAATAATAATAATAATAATAACAATAGCAATAACAGCGACACTTATAATGCAAATTAACCACTCGTGTCATACTCATCCAGTATTTAACGTACTTCCATAGACAACAATATTGTCATCCATATAAATATATATAGTCATATATGCGTGGATGCGTGCATATGTGTGTGCATGTAGTGTAATGACCAAATAAATGGTAACAACTGGCGTGCAATGTCAAATCACAATCTGTATCCAAAATATAGATATGCCCACTCGTAAACATAAAATAGCCACACGTTGAACTAACATGGATCGCGTTATCATAATTGCGACAATAGCGCCATCTACCCACTCTATAACTTGAGAATTATAAACACGCTGGGCGTCGACATTTGTTACGGATGTTTTTGATTGAATTATTGACTTTCATATTTAATAAAATAGAATCATTTTATATTTTTTTTTTTTTTTTTTTTCGAATAATGACAATTTTCTGTGTAAAAATATTTTTGAAAGACAGAATTCGTTTTATTTTACTTAAAAAAAATCTAATATTCTCCAAATAATGCTCATAATTATCTTGTCTTAAGACAGAGGGAAAAAAAGGGGAGGGGATAACTAATTTTTTATAGTTCGTAAATGTTGAGCGCGCAAGAGTTTTGAGGTGAATGGCGCCCATTTTTTTGGAATCGTTAGTGTGCAGTAAAATAAAAATAAATTAGATTTTGTTTACAAAATTTTAATTTGGATAGACTTAAAATAAAATCCTGTATTAAACTAGATTAATATTAACCTCTTGACCAAAACTGGCAGCCTCTCTCTTTGTTCCCCAATAGGGTATTACTGTAATTCATGCTCTCTATTAAACAGAACATGGCGAGTCGTGAATGAGAGGGGAGATGCCCTTTAGTAAAACCCTAAAAACAGTCACACTTGTCATCGCTTCTCTTTTACCCACTTGACGCAATTTTGCACCCCATTCTGATACATGATATTGCTTAATTTATATGTACTGCTATTTGTGATATGTCCAGTGGCAAGTGACATTACGACCTTAATTTACATTCAAGTACTTCAATTTTTTGCGATATTTTTACGTTCATTATTTTTTTTAATTCATAACCCCTACACAAATTATAATAAAAAATAGTGATCACTTCATATCCATGATCAGATTTTTAGCTGTAACTTTTTTTAACTTCCCGCTAAGAAAATCGACGATTTTCGAAAACTTCGGGAAGTTATTGTTTTCACCCCGATTTTCGAAAATCGAGTTTTCATCAGATGTCGACGTTTTGAGGTCCTAGGAAGCTATTCTGACTATTTTCGGAATGATGTCCAAGTGTGTGTGTGTGTGTGTGTGTGTGTGTGTGTGTGTGTGTGTATGTAAACTCTTTGTAACTTTTGAACTAATGAACCGATTTGGATGTTTAAGGCGGCGATTGAAAAATCATGTTGGCCATCAACTTTCCTGTAAATTTCAGATCGTTTGATCAAATAGACTCGAAAATATCTGCGAATTACGAATAAAAAAAAATTTTTTTTTTTAGTTTTTTATTGACTTCTCAGAAACGACTCATACGATCGACTTCAAAATCAAATCAGCTCTAGTACTTAAAAAAACGCGTCGATTGCTACCTTAAACATCAAAATCGGATTATTCGTTCGAGAGTTATCGCGGGAGAAAGAAATGGTGAAAAACGGTTTTTTCTAAATATTTTCGAAACGACTGACACGATCGATTTCAAATTTCAATCAGCTCTAGAATTTAATAAAACGCGCCAATTGCCACCTCAAACGTCAAAATCGATCGATTAGTTCGAAAGATATCGGCGTCGAAAAATTAAAAAAATAACATTTTATGTTATTTTTCCCGGATAAATCATAATATAACCTACTAAAATGTGTCTGAAGTCATACCAACTCATCTTTTATATGGTTACTTTCGATACATTATGTCATCGAACTTGGTTTTTAGTTTAAATCATAGTACCAACAATAAATTCGATAAAACGTAGTTTTCAATATTTTTCTCGGATATTTCATATTTGATTGTTTCTCACATGAGTCAAAACTCATTTAAATCTTGATTTGAATCCCTGGCATTGATTTCTGCCTGAATACACTTATTTTATTGAACATAATCAGGGATTAAATTTTAAAAACCGCTTCATTAACAATTCCTGATTCTTATATAAATTTTCAAACTTCAGCATAACAGGCAACTTGTTAGAGCTTGAGAAGATCGTAAAAAAACAATCGCATGCACGCAAAAAAGAGCAGTTGAAAAATTACAGTTTCTACTGTAAATCAGGCTTTCCGGGTAAAAATCTGTAAACATTAAAGTTCAAACTGTAATTTTAGAAATTCGTTGTAGCAATAAAATTAATACAATTTTAAGCAGCAAATTTTACAGTTTAAATCGACAATATCGAGTTTGAAACTGTAATATTTGTTATTTCTATAAAATTTACTGATAAAAAATGTAATTTCTACAGTTTCAGACTCGGAGCGCTATAGTACTAATTAATACTATACGAAACTGTAATTTTTCAACTGCTCTTTTTTCCGTGTGTGATAGCATTTTCGAGCTCGAAGAGCTCGAAAATATATCTACACTAATGTTTTCGAGCTCTTTGAGGTCGAAAACAACGGGAAGTTTTGGGGCTGGCCCGCAGGGCCAACCGACGCCCAGATTTTTTTTCATTAGTTACTTTTAAAATTTCGGAACAAAAGTAAAAAATGTTAATTTCCATATTTTTAGGTATGTTTTTTGTCGAAATATAGAAATCGTAAATGCTCTTATTTTATATTTTCTAAAGTTAAAACAGTGCTCGAGTCGGAAGTAAAACAGTATAGTTTGAGCCTCCAAAGCCTCAGTTCTTTTGATGTTGAACTTGCCACTGAATGTCATATGTTATTTAAGTCCTCGATGTCCTAAAAATAGCGTATGGAGGAGTAAATCACCTTTTTAAAATGGTATTTTAACCCTTTATGGCCTACCATATATTTTAAAATGCTATTCAAGTCCTCAATACCCTAAACGGAGCGCATAGAGGACTTAATCACCTTTTTAAAAAGATGTTTTAACCCTCCAAGGCCTACCATACTTTTAGTCTGTAACTTCGAATGAGCTCCATTCTTTAGCATGATATTATTGTTACAATAATATCTGCGTTCTAAATACATAAAGATATTTCCAACTGATCGTGAGCATCTGAGTAGCAATGCGGCAGTGGTTGTGCTTTATATTCGTTAGGTCTTGGTTGGGAATCCCGGCAGCAGCGGATTATTTTTCAGCAGTTTTTTTCAATTTTTTTGGCAGTTTTCGTTATCCGATACATCATTCGTATTTAATTTTCACATAAAATAATTAATGAATCATATACTAATAAGTCAAAGGCTCTATTTATTCAATTCGAATTTCGAATGACAGTACTACTTTATTCGAACGCCTACTTGTATAACTTTAGCTATTATTATTAATATTTTAAACTTTATTATTTTCTAACTCACAACAAAACATTTATAACTAAGAAATTATTTTTGGAATTTTTAAATTTCAAATTTTTTTCGATCATGGTGGCCATTTCTTATTAGTGTCCCCCTTTTCCCTTCTGTTTCTTCACCAATTGTACGCGATCCGATGAGGTCTTTCTCAATCTATAAATTTAGGCTCTAAAGGCTAATTTTACCTTTTTAAAAAGATGATTTGAACCTAAACTTGGTAAAATCGGACAAAGCTACCACCTTCAAGTCCGAATCACTTTTTCGATGCATGGATCTGTATATTCTAGAAAGATGATTTGAACCTCTTTACCCTCATGTGGGATTCGGAGGCTCGAATCACCTTTTTAATTTTGACTCGGGTGACTATTCACTGTTTCATAGCTATAAGTATATCCAGTGGTATACTCATAGCTGGAAAATAGTCTACCCACAGTATTTTTCAGTGGTTTTCGCTATTTCAGGATAAGAGAATTTCTCTCGAAAAATTTTGTTGCAATATATTTTATTTTCTTGAGAAGTGTCAAAAAATACTTTTGGTTTAAAAGTTTGTACATGTATGTAGTAGGGTGTTTCATATTTATGCGATATTTTGTTTTTTTCTGCCCTACCTGAAAAACTACCAATTTATAGAACAAAAGAAATATTCCCGCTTGAAAAAAAATTATAAGTCAATTAGAGGCCTTCACTCATCGAAAAATTCGATTGCCCATTTAAATAACATGGGAAATAAAATTTTATTTATATTTTTTGTAGACAATTTTATTCCCTGCAAATTATCATTAATAATTTTTTTTAAAATTCTGCATTGTTTTCTAGTTATTTCCATTTTGATGCCGAGCTCTTAAAATTGATCAGAAAACTATTTTTTTTAGGAACTTGGCATTAAAATGGAAATAACTAGCAAACAATGCAGAATTAAAAAAAAAAATCTGGGCGTCGGTTGGCCCTGCGGGCCAGCCCCAAAACTTCCCGCTGTTTTCGACCTCACAGAGCTCGAATACATTAGTGTAGATATATTTTCGAGCTCTTCGAGCTCAAAAGTGCTATCACGTGCGATTGTTTTTTTACGATCTTCTCAAGCTCTAACAAGTTGTCTGTTATGCTGAAAATTTATATAAGAATCAAGAATTGTTAATGAAGCGGTTTTTAAAATTGAATCCCTGATTATGTTCAATAAAATAAGTGTATTCAGGAAGAAATCAATGCCAGGGATTCGAATCAAGATTTAAATAAGTTTTGACTCATGTGAGAAACAATCAAATATGAAATATCCGAGAAAAATATTGAAAACTACGTTTTATCGATTTCATTGTTGGTACCATGATTTAAACCATAAACCAAGTTCGACGACATAATGTATCGAAAGTAACCATATAAAAAATGAGTTGGTATGACTTCAGACACATTTTAGTAGGTTATATTATGATTCATCCGGGAAAAATAACATAAAATGTTATTTTTTTAATTTTTCAACGCCGATATCTTTCAAACTAATCGATCGATTTTGACGTTTGAGGTGACAATCGGCGCGTTCTATTGAATTCTAGAGCTGATTAAAATTTGAAATCGATCGCGTCAGTCGTTTCGAAAATATTTAGAAAAAACCGTTTTTCACCATTTCTTTCTCCCGCGATAACTCTCGAACGAATTATCCGATTTTAATGTTTAAGGTGGCAATCGACGCGTGTTAATAGATTCTAGAGCTGATCAGATTTTGAAGTTGATCGTATGAGTCGTTTCTGAGAAATCAATAAAAAACTAAAAAAAAATTTTTTTTTTTTTCGTAATTCGCAGATATTTTCGAGTCTATTTGATCAAATGATCTGAAATTTTCAGGAAAGTTGATGGCCAACATGCTCTTTCAATCGCCGCCTTAAACATCCAAATCGGTTTATTAGATTAAAAATTACAAAAAGTTTACATACATACACACACACACAAATACACACATACATACACACACTCGGACATCATTCCGAAAATAGTCAGAATAGCTTCCTAGGACTTCAAAACGTCGACATCTGATGAAAACTCGATTTTCGAAAATCGGGGTGAAAACAATAACTTCCCGAAATTTTCGAAAATGGTCGATTTTCTCAGCGGGAAGTTGAACATCTGGGCATCGGTCGACCCTGCGGGCCAGCCCCAAAACTTCCCGCTGTTTTCGAGCTCAAGGAGCTTAAAAACATCGTTGTAAATACATTTACGAGCTCTTCGAGCTCGAAAATACTTTTGCATGCCATTTTTTTCGAAAAAAACAGTTTTTAGCATTTCTTTCTCCCGCGATAACTCTCAAACGAATTATCCGATTTTGATGTTTAAGGTGGCAATCGACGCGTCTCATTGAGTTTTAGAGCTAATTAGATTTTGAAGTCGATCGTATAAGTCGTTTTCAAGAAATCAATAAAAAACTAAAAAAAAAAAATTTTTAACTTCCCGCTTAGAAAATCGATGATTTTCAAAAATTTCGGGAAGTTATTGTTTTCACCCCGATTTTCAAAAATCGAGTTTTCATCAGATGTTGACGTTTTGAGGTCCTAGGAAGCTATTCTGACTATTTTTAGAATGATGTCCGAGTGTCTGTATGTATGTGTGTGTGTGTGTGTGTGTGTGTGTGTGTGTGTGTGTGTGTGTATGTATGTAAACTCTTTATAACTTTTTAACTAATAAACCGATTTGGATGGTTAAGGCGGCAATCGAAAGAGTTTTTTGGCCATCAACTTTTCTGAAAATTTCAGATCATTTGACCAAGTAGACTCGAAGATATTGGCCAATTACGAAAAAAAAAAATTTTTTTTTTTAGTTTTTTATTGATTTCTTGAAAACGACTTATACGATCAACTTCAAAATCTAATCAGCTCTAGAACTCAATAAAACGCGTCGATTGCCACCTCAAACATCTAAATTGAATAATTCGTTCGAGAGTTATCGTTGGAGAAAGAAACGGTAAAAAACAGTTTTTTGCGAATATCTTTGAAACGACTCAACCAAACAATCCAAAAATCTAATCAGCTTTAGAATTTATTAAAACTCGTCGATTGCCACCTTAAACATCAAAATCGGATAATTCGTTTGAGAGTTATCGCGGGAGAAAGAAATGCTAAAAACTGTTTTTTTTTTAAAACAATGGCATGCAAAAGTATTTTCGAGCTCGAAGAGCTCGAAAATGTATCTACAACGATGTTTTTGAGCTCCTTGAGCTCGAAAACAGCGGGAAGTTTTGGGGCTGGCCCGCAGGGTCAACCGATGCCCAGATTTTTTTTTCCGTAATTGGCCAATATCTTCGAGTCTACTTGATCAAATGATCTGAAATTCTCAGAAAAGTTGATGGCCAAAAAACTCTTTCGATTGCCGCCTTAACCATCCAAATCGGTTTATTAGTTAAAAAGTTATAAAGAGTTTACATACATACATACACACACACACACACACACATACATACAGACACTCGGACATCATTCTAAAAATAGTCAGAATAGCTTCCTAGGACCTCAAAACGTCGACATCTGATGAAAACTCGATTTTTGAAAATCGGGGTGAAAACAATAACTTCCCGAAATTTTTGAAAATCATCGATTTTCTAAGCGGGAAGTTAAAAAGCAAGTTTGATGACATTATGTATCGAAAGTAACCATATAAAGGATGAGTTGGTATGACTTCAGACACATTTTAGTAGGTTATATTATGATTCATCCGGGAAAAACAACATAAAATGTTATTTTTTAACTTTTCAACGCCGATATCTTTCGAACTAATTGATCGATTTTGACGTTTGAGGTGGCAATCGGCGCATTTTATTGAATTCTAGAGCTGATTAAAATTTGGAATTGATCGCGTCAGTCGTTTCGAAAATATTTAGAAAAAACCGTTTTTCACCATTTCTTTCTCCCGCGATAACTCTCGAACAAATTATCTGATTTCGATGTTTGAGGTGGCAATCGACGCGTTTTTTTGAGTACTAGAGCTGAATAAATTTTGAAGTCGATCGTATGTGTCGTTTCTGAAAAATCAATAAAAAACTAAAAAAAAAACTTTTTTTTTTTTTCGTAATTCGCAGATATTTTCGAGTCTATTCGATCAAATGATCTGAAATTTCCAGGAAAGTTGATGGCCAACATGCTCTTTCAATCGCCGTCTTAAATCTCCAAATCGGTTCATTAGTTGAAAAGTTATAGACCATTCACACACACACACATCGCTTCTCGGCTTCTTTAAGCTAAGACCAAAAACGTTAATTAATAAATTTCTCTACATTTTTACGGCCCTTCTTTTCCCTATATATGATTATTATTCGTTATCGGCAATTGCTCAAGTTTTCAAATAATATTTCATTTTTTAAATTTATATTTTACATAATTAGTTCTGATAATCCATATGACTCAATTTATTAATAAATACATTTCATGGGCATTTTTAAATTTCTTATCCAAGTTATTGAGTTTAAACCTAGTCTCAGAAATTTAAATTTATTAAAAAAAAAAAAAGTTTTAAGACGGCCACTTTTACCCCATACACTTTTTACCCAACTAGACTAAAAATTTTGATATATATAATAAGTCAGTTACTGTCATAGGTAATTCGCATCAATGTTTTTACTAGAGCATCAGCGCAATGCGCGAACCGTAAAAAAAAGAAAAAAATTATAAAAGCATGTGATGATCTGTTGGTGATTGCGCGAGTACAAAGAGCCGCCGTGCCACTGAAAATGTTCATGATGGTTCATACTGATGCTGGAAAGTATCGCGAGTCGCGGTCTGGTCTCTGGTCTCGGGTTTAAACTCTGTCTCATATATATTATATACGAGTTACATTCTATCTTTATTTAACAGTAAATATCTGCAATATTACCGTCTCTTATTTTATATAATGTCTACGTACTCATCATCGTCTCCTGTTACTTTCAGTCTTCATACTTTGACCGTGGGTTTTGCCGCGGAACGTTTGATCTTTCTACGCTTTACCCACTGCAATATGGTAAAAAAAAATATATGTTATATATATATATATATATACACATACATATTTAGGCGCGTTAATGTTACTCCCAGATGTTCATTGGAACAAAATTACTTGATTAAATTAATTATCAAATATTTTTAACTTTCGACTGAAAAAATAAATATCGAGAAAAAAAAAATAATAGGCAAGTTATTGTTTTTAATCTGAGCTTATAGGAAATGAAATTGTTAGGTGGACTCCAGTTTCGGCATTTTGAGTTCCTAGGTAGTTTTACAAACTATTTCAAGTCTGACTGAGTGTGTGTGTGTGTGTGTGTTTGTGTGTTGTGTGTGTGTTTTTTTGATGATTATTTTTCCAAGTAGCACGAAAAAAAAATATTGTTCCTCGAACGATCTAAAGAATAGCAACTCGCAGATCGTTACGACAGCGATATATCGTATATGTGTACTTATGGTAAAAATATCGTATCATTCCTGTAACTATCTATTAGATAGCTGTGAGTCCTGTACGACTTTCTGTAATCGTCATCTCACACGCCACCGTCTAATCTTATTAAACATCCATTTTGGTGCCTATTTTTAAATATAACAATTCAAGTTCATTTTTTTTTAAATTTGTTAACTATCTATAACCTTATTGATTATTCACTTTATGATCAATCTAATAAAACTGTTATATATTTCAATTGTGAAAATTATGTAAAAATCAATCTATATTAATTTAATTAATTAAATTTATAATATATTTAAATATTTATGTATATATAGCCTCAAAAATTCAAAGATATATTTATATTTATATTTTAAATTTATTTAGACTGCAAATGTTAAATCAGTTTTATAAATTATTTTATTTAATCAAAATTATTTATTAATCATTTATTTATTAATAATAAAGATTTCCAAACGTGTGTCAGATAGGGCTCAGAACGATACGGTATAGGTCTCAGAGCTATCCAGCGTATTGTTGTCAGAAGGATACAGTAGATCGTTGCAGTAACAATCTAGTAGATAACTATTGTGTATTGTTACTGTAACTATACAGTGTACTTCTCAGAACAATATTTTTTTCTCCGTGTATGATCATATCATTGGGAATCACACGCAGACAATTTTATGTAGTAAAATTATCCAAAAATTTTAGGTAACGTTCGGACACCTCGATATTTTTGAGAACCCGGGAAAAAATGCTTAGATATGATCATGTCTGTTCATGTATGATCATATATGATCGCATATCTGATCATGCATGATGCCATGTATGATCATACCTGTTCATACATGATTATATATGAGCTCATATATGAAGCCATGTATGATCATGTATGGTCATATCTACACTCAAATAGGAGAAAAATTTTCAGACATGATTATATCTGTTCATGTATGATTATATATGAACTCATATATGACTTCATGTATGAGCATTCATGGTCATATCCGCAGCCTTTTACGCGGAAAAATAATAAGGTATGATCATATCTGTTCATGTTTGATAATATATGAGGCCATGTATGATCATGTATGGTCACATCCGCACTCGAATAGGGGAAAAGTGCTCAAACATGATCATATCTGTTCACGTATGATTATATATGAACTCATATATGACTTCATGTTTGATCATGCATGAGCATGCCTGATCATATCTTCAGTCTTTTACGAGGAAAAATAATCAGGTATAATCGTATCTATTCATGTATGATCATATATGACTTAAGTATTTATAATTATACTTCTCTAAGCGCGTTAAGGAAAAATGATGAGAGTAAATTTTTACGATTGCTATCTTAACCGTCTCAATACGTCAATTCGTTCAAGATATCATTGCAGAGAACAATAGTAAAAAACGTATTTTTCGAAAACAACGGCATACAAAAGTATTTTCGAGTTCGAAGAGCTCAAAATGTATTCACAGCGTTATTTTCGAGCTCAAGGATCTCGAAAATAGCGGGAAGTTTTGGAGCTGGTCTGCAGGGTCAACCGATAGACCGATTTTTTTTTTCCTAGAATTTTCAATTTATATGTGTCAAATATTTATTTTCGGAGCACATAAGCATTTTTATCTCACTATGAATGACTAATATAGTAAAAAAATTCAGTGACTCATAATGAATCAGATTAATTTTAAATCATCTGTTAATAAGTTAATGTAGTTTTAATGATCTATGCCTACAGCAGTATCAGACATGTTGCCCACAAACGAGTGATCCCTGTAAACTTCAAGTACTCGATAAAATTCAACCAATCACGAATCGACAGCTTTTACTGAAAAGTCGTCGAATTAAAAAAAAAAAAAAAAAAAAAACAAATAACTGACAGCCACTCAATTAAAGTCACCAACTTAACGAACCCAATTCATCTGGACGCCTACAAATATATTTATTAAATTTTTTTTTTTTCATTGTTTAGACAATAAATTTTTGAATTCGTCGTGAGTTTAATGATGAAGTTTTTTGTTGTGTTGTCGTTAATCACTATCACTTATATCGTCAAGTCCCAGGCTGTAAGTACACTTTCTAATAATTAATTTAATATAATTTTAAGTTTAGTAACTGAAGAAATTCCCATTGAGGTCTGATATTTTATTTTATTCTATACATTGAAGGACGAAGGCGAAGTTTTGGTTTACGGTCCAGATACTCCAGTATATTATCCAGAGATTCTACGCAATAATGTTAAAGTTTATATGAATAGAAATGTAAGTTTGCTCTTAATTATTTTTACCGTCGCAAATCTAATGAAATGTTACTTGTTATAGAAATTCAATCGTTTGAAAGCTGAATATACGGATGGTAGTAAGTCAATGACATAAAAATTATTATTCCTAATTGCATGACTCAAGAATAAGTTGTTGAGAGTGCAAGTAAATTTAGTTGGTTTCACAAGTTTTTATTTTGAATTTAATGACAATAATATGTTTCTTGTCTAAAGTGTGTACTAGTTCCTAATCAATTTTAAATATTACCCACCCTGAGAAGAAGTAATTAAGATTTACGTTAATCTACAGCAGGTTGCGGAAGTAATCTGAAAAAATACACCGGAAAAAATAGACCCGGAAAAAAACGACCAAGTAAAAATTGACTTCGGAAAAAAATATTTTCAGAAAAAATAGATCCGGCAAATCAACTTATCAGTTGACTACCGATTTCATGAGGAACTTCAAACTCGGCCTTACAATTTGATGGTATTATGTCTTTCAATGTCTATCAATTCGAAACTTGGTAACTTGACCTTTGACCCGATGACAAATCACTCGCGGCAAAATACCCGCGACAAAACACCCGACGACAAAATACCCGATGCTGAAATACCCACAAACCAAAATACCCTCGACAAAACACACGCCAATCGGTGTGACGCTTTTTGGGACTAAGAAAATTCATCCCGAAAATCAATTGAAAAAAAAAAAAATAAGAAAGGAGAAAAAAATCTCTGTTTTTTTTTTCCGTAAAAAAAAGTATCTCAATCAGGGGGTCCAGGGGTGAAGCCTCGGTAGGGTTCAGGGACCTAGTGCTACTTTTGATATTTTTTTATATGTGGGTATATTATTTTAATTGCATACACACGAAATTTATGAAAAAAAGGCGCTATTTTTCATACTTTTTTCTGTGTGGGTATATTTTTGTAAATACACACATACACACAAAATTCGTAAAAAAAGACGCTATTTTTCACACCTTTTTATGTGTGGGTACATTTTTTTAATTAGACACACATAGAATAAGTTAATTAAATAAACAGTATCATTAAAATAATATTCGTATAATAATAACTGTGTATTGATGTCACATTAAATGATCACCATATATCATAAGGTTAAAAAACTTGTTTGTTGGATAAAATAAAAATTTTTACAATAAGACTTAGTCAATGAATTTAATGAAGCTTAGATGGTATCAATGAAAATTGTTATTGGATTTAAAACTGTTCAAATTCATTAATAAAATTTGTTTTAAATGTATTATTGTAGGGTCTATTTTTTTTTGGGTCTATTTTTTCCGGTCTATTTTGTCCGGGTTTAATTTTTCCGGGATTCGGTTACGGAAATTAAGTAGATCTTATACTTGCCATTTTATCAGTAAGAGATCTACGACTTTCAAAAAATTGACAGAAACCATTGAAGATCTCCAGCGACCTTTGTAGCATCAACAAGAAAAGCTGATGCTTAGTACTGATCAGTCTGCATAAATTAAATTAGATCTCTATTGATGTCTTTTTGAAATATTCAAAGACTTGCTGAGATCAGTACAGATCTCCTTAGCACTATAGATCTAAAATCACCAAAGATTTAAGATCATCAACGATCTTCAAAGATCACCATAAGTCTAAAATCATTTATGACACCGAAATCATCGGAAACCTCTAAAAATCTGTTCCACGGGTCGACCTCCCGGAGCCTCCAACGCATCTACCGGGGATTTACATCCCACCGGAGGAGGACCACCCAGTGTGGGACCCGGTCCGGCCTCACTTGCCGTATTTAGAGTGGCTGGAGCAGTACCGCCCAGGCCTCCTGCAGTCCATAATGGTGACGGCTGTCAACATGGGACACCGTGGGGAGCATGGGTGTGTCCTCGAGAGGTCCACCGTGCGTCGTGCTGTCTACGCGACCCGTGGACAGATTACTGACATTCCGCCGATGAGGAGCGTCGGAACTCAGACGGAAGCGCCTGAGGCACCGAACCCTCCACCAACGTCCCGCGATACGCCCATGAGGGTGGGCGATTCGATCGGAGACCGCGGTAGAAATACCGGGAGTGCGTCAGCAGTGGAACAGCCAGGAAGTGTCGCTGGGGAACGACCTCCTGCCCTGAGTCCAGACGGGCCGGAAGGAGAACGGTCACCGCCCAAAGTGAAACTGCCACCGGCGCAAGCACGCCGAGCCCGGCGTCGAAGAGCGGCAGCGCGTTTGGCCGCAGAGCAACAACTCAACACCGGAACACCGATAGTGGTAGCTGAGGTGCCACCAACGGCCAAAGTTACCGCCCTGAGGAGTCGGTCCAGGACCAATCCTGCGACGGAAGCAGTACCGGCGACGAGTACCGCACCAACGACAACCCCGGGTCGTGACAAGCGACCCCGAGCGGCATCGGGAGAACGGCGGAAGGAGGACGCCGTCGAGAAGCGCTCGCGTCCCAGTGCATCGAGAGGAAGGGACGATAAGAGGTGCAAGATGCCTCTTCCCCCTCACTTGCGTCCAGTATGCTGGAACTGTAAGGAGGAAAGGCATCAGTATGCCGAGTGCCCCAAACCCCGTGGCGAGTTCTGCTACGGTTGTGGAAGGGCGAAGAAAACCATGGCTGACTGCCCGGAGTGTCGTGTGAGGTGGACTCGTAGAGGCCCCTACGACAAACGGGTGGGACGCTGTGTCCCGGAGGACGAGTGGAAGTGGCCACAGTGAAGTCGGGGGAAGGCCGACTGGAGAGTGCCGTGAAGGCTAGAGTTAAATAAAACTCTTATATCTGTGATATAATGTGTGTTTATTTCAACCTCACCCATCTCCCGATAAAATTAGAAGCCGAGTTGAGACCTGTTCCAGGGGAACTTTAGGTCCAACGGGCTAAATCTTGTAATAAGTCTATCGATAAGTTTCACGAACCTCAGAATTTAATTCCGAGTGTTTAGTCGATCCGTACCGCGCCTTTAAGGCAAAAATTATTTTTTTTTAATTTTGAGTTACGATCGTTACACCGTACTAAATCGAAATATTATTTCGTTTGTCGTGTGGTTGTGGGCCACGAAGATGTCGTGAGTTCGGCAATGTACTCGTCTGCGGACACCGGAAGGTTTGCCAGGCGAGCCTGTCTCTAAGGAGGGGGGAGTTTGTGACGTTACATTGCCGAGAAGATGAAGCTGGAGGTAGAGTGAGCGTGAGTATGTGTGTTGGAGAGAGATAAGGCTGGTATGTGCGTCGAATTGAGTGTAGGAGATAGTGAATAGTGAGTATGGAGTACGTGTGCAGTAAAGCAAGTGTGTTGAGAGTACGAGTACGTGTACGTTATGTTGTCTGTCTTGGAGTGTCTGTGTGGTTGAGCGTGGATTTAACGGGGGATGTCTAGCTGTATCGCGGATAGTGGCCAAGATAACGTGCCTCCCGACTAGTGATGTCGACTAGGCCCAGGCCTAGCCCTCGGGGTTGACGTGGTGATCATGGAGGAGCGACTGAGATGTCACCGCCCCCTCGAGTTGGTACCCGGAGTTAGCTCGGGTAAGTGTACGTTTATTTGGGGATGGCAGGCCTCGTTTGCGATGCTCGAGGAAGCCGAAAGATTCGCTAACTTCGGATATCACGGGGAATGACACCGCGGGAAGACCCGCGAGTCCACGGCTTGTATGTGGTGGGGGAAGAATGGATGGTAAAGCGAGAATGTGAGAGTGACTGGACGTAGTAAAGTGTGGAAGTGAATGGAGTAGGAGCAGAGAGAGGGACAGTTGAGAACTGACCAGGGCGCAGAGAGTTGGATTTTGGAGTCGCTCGAGTACGGGCAGACCCAGTAGTCGAGTTTGGGCTTTTGGAGCGAGTGGTTGTGAGTCGGAGAGCCCCAAAGGTAGGCCTCGACCACACCCTTGACGGATGTCGTTTTGGAGCTTGTGGCTCTGCGTTTTGAGTTCTTGGAGCCGTTCTGTCGAGAATTTTGTCGTCCTGTTTACCACATTATTTATTTTATTTTATCAATTATCTAGTAGTGTGTAAGTTTGGTGATTCGTCGTCCACGAGAGGTTCCCGATGTCATACCCAGGTATTTATTTGTCGGATGGACCGAGAGTACTCGACCGCGGGCCTTGTGGGCTCTCCGCGTCATTCTCGCGTCGTCTTTACAATATTTTTTTTTGTAATTAGTTTTCTTTTCGTTATTTTGTTTAATTTAAATTTAATTGATTGGCTTTTTCCGAGTAAAAAGAACCGCGACCCTCTCTCCACAACCTAGCATACTGAGCGCACCAGGACATGCCGCTACCACCGATCAGTTTTCTCATTTCCGAAGGATTTAGATTTTAGGTTTTAATTTACGTGTACGTTTAGACCGGTTGCCGATACCGGGGAAATAAAAGTCGGCTGGCGCCCGTCAGGATCTGGAGGAAATGAGAGGATTGATCGGTGGGCGAAGTGTAACGTAGCCCGATTTTGTGTAATTTGAGTTTTGAATAATTGAGTAAATTTATAGAGTAAAAATCATGTTTAATTTTGTTAAGTTTAATCGAGTTAATAAGTAAAATAATTACGTTACAAATTGGTTAAGATCTTTAGTAGGTCTACGGTGATTTTTCCAAAAATTAGATCCACGTTACTACTAGCAGATCTACTTAGATCAAGATAGATCTCGTAGTTGCCAGGGCTATTTTATCGAAGAGGTCTACAACAATTAGTGGAATTTCACGGAAACCACTGGAGATCTCCAGCGACCTCTGTAGGCTTAAAAAGACACATTGATGTTGATTGCTGACTGATTTGCTTAAATCTAACTAGATCTCTATTGATCTCATTGCGAAATCTTCCAATATCTCCTGAGATCAATAGAGATATTTTAAACCACCATAGATCTAAAGTCATCAAAGATTCGAGATCATCAGCGATCTTTTGAGATCACACAAGTCCTGAATCATTGATGATTTTCCAATGACATCAGAAATCTCAGATCTGTTTCAAATTTGAGATTTTCGTAGATCTACGCAGTAGCCAATCTACATAGATCTAAATTATTTGTCTTTGTCAGAGCAAATGGTAGTTTGTTCTCATAACAAATGAAAAATGTATTAAATAAACGCAAACGTTTAAATTTTCTTAAAAATCTATTAACTATAATTTTATAACAGACTAATTTTGTTAGCATGACAATTTTTTTCATTAATAATACTTACTTGCAGACACAATTCATCCTAAGTTATTATTGATGCATCACGTTATGAATTATGAATATGAACGAGAACAAAAATTTTTAGAACGAGTGACAAAAGTGATTAGTACGATAAATTCATACTTCAAGGCTACCAATTCAAATCCACATGTTGAAGTCTTATTATCTGGAGTGGTATTAATGAATGTAAATAAATTTTCTTTATGTAAATACACTACGCTCTGTAAAAAGTTAATGTAGGAATCGAGACTGATCGACTGAAATAATCATGGAATTTATTGATTCTTCTGAATTTCTCGGGTCGTCTATACAGGAAAGTAGAAAGTCTTATAGGAACCAACGACAACTTTTTCGTGTCGATAACCCTCAATAGAAATCCAGATGAAAAGTTACGGGATCCTATGGGAATTCCTAAGAATCTGACCAAGCACATCATGAAAATCCCAATTGATTCCTAGCTGGTTTTTTAGAGGTCATTTTAACACAGAGGTCTATTGAAAAATCGTGAAAATTCATAGAAGCCAAAAGGAATCTGTAAAAAAAATATGAATTCTTATTGGAATCCATAAGTATCATTTTTCAGTACTTCCTACATTTATAAAATGGGGAATCATAGGGTTCCAAAACTTGTTGTAACTTATTGAATTCGATATGAATTAAAATTAATTCGAATAGAAGTCCATACAATGCCTAATTAAAAACTCCGATTGGAACCGAATAATTCCAGTTAGACGTCTATCAGATTTTAATTGAATTCAATAGTTTTGGATCAGTGCCTATCGATTCAATCGGAACTAATCGGTTTTAAATAACCTAACAGCATTCTTAAGGATGCCTTCCATCAATCAGTATCTTACGTTTTCATTAAGTCTATATCTATAACAGTGAACAAAATACTTGCTGAAAATGCATCAGCTCATACTTGCTGCAGAATAGTTTGAGATACTTGGACATGATCGCCCTCTTTGTTATTTTGTGAGCCGTCTATTCAGCATTAGTATAAGCAATTGAATGGCGCCCACTTTATGCACGGTAAAATTTAACCAAATGGTAAAATTGTTAATTTGTAGCACATTAAATTGAAATGAGGGCTGCTGGGTTTGTTATAGGTCCTGCATCTGAGCTCGGAATGGCTTGTGGAAAAATAAACCCAATATCTCCAGCAATTTTGCAGCAACGCTGACCTTAGATTGTTATATAGTACGTATATCGCTTACACTATCAAAAAAGTCCATATTGTAATTCAGCCTAAATTTCTATGTGGGTTTCCACATAGCGTTTCCAGATAGACTCCTATGTGGTTTCCTGTAGAAATCCAGCATAGATCTCGGTATAGATACTCACAGGTGTATTTATGGGAATTCACACCATGCTAAATTCATATAAGAATCTAGTTTGGATTTACATATGAATTTTTACGAAGATTTCCCATAGGAAATATATATATCTTCTTCAAGTCTTGTTTGAATCTTCCGTAAGAAACTTGATGAAGGACCTTCGTCAGGTAACTTACTTAAGACAGTACTACTGAGATAGAGATACATAGCCCTGTAGGAATTGGTAGGATCACGTATGGAAATCCACATGATCTTACAGAAATTAAAGTGAAAATGCTATAAACATTATCAAGAACCCCCATGGATTCTAAATTAAAATTTGAAATATTAGCAGCAATTTTTTTGGAAAGTTAATGCAAAAATCAGGTCAAAGTTCATCGTCGTTCAAATGAGAAGTAGTTAACCAGTTAACTAAATTTTTTGTTGTCGTTGATGATTCAATTTTTTACTGGTAGCAATCAATTTGCAGATAAAAACTATTGATTCTCTTGACAAAAATTTATTAAAAGCAATAATATGTACTTTAGGTTGAAACTGATCGACGAGAATGGATAGAAATGTACTCAGCAACGTCAGAATTAAGAAATATCACTCGTTGGGTAAAAAATAATGAACAGCGGTTTGAATATCTACACTATGATTTACTTATTTATACTGTTCCGTAAGTTATATTTAGAAGTACTCAAGCTTCAATAATTCAGATCCTATTTGATCTAATTTTTTTAATCTTAGATCTCACTCCGTAATAAATGCATGTAAATTTATTCAGCAGTAGATTTTATAATCAAAAACTCTATTTTTTTTTAAATTCGTCTAAATATAATCCAAAATTTAGGTCTCCATGGATTTAAATTATTCAGCTCCAAATATTATCATATTTCAGGCGATTCCTGTGTGATGACAAAACAGAACTTTTACGTTCAATTCCAAGTCACTTGGTACCGAGCTTATCAGAAGGAATAGTTTGTTCGTCAAAACCCAGCGCCGTCATCGGGAAAGAGATTGGAGATGACCACCCGGCTTATGCGATGGAGATCTCTTACATGTATGTACATTCCTATTTAACCACGTTTCTTTCCAACTGGATCCTTATCTAAAATCTAGAACTATTCAATAGAATCTTATACATCATGTAATATCGGTATTATACACAATGCCACAAGATGCATCTACTAGTCACTAGATATATGCCAAAAAATCATCATAAATTGAAATAGATCATTCGTATATAAGATATAAAAATTTTTGATGATTTTTTGCCATATATCTGTGATATACTAGTAATTTTCCCTAATAATCGATAGAATAATAATTTATTATTAACTATTATAAGTTCCTGATCATTATTTTACTTAATATTTAGAGATCTTCATTATCAAGTTGATAATATTGGGTATTGAAGTGATATAGATTAATTTTGTCACGCTTACAAATAAATAATTCAAAGTTTTTTAATAAGTCCAACTTTGAAGCTTGATATCTTCGAAACAGCTTGACTTACGAAAATCCTTTTTCATACCTTTTTTATAGAGCGTTTAACATCCTGAAAGAACATGTCATCATCAATCTTATTCGGTGATTCGTTGTCAAGTTAGAACGTTCCAAAGTTGAAAACAATTTTTTCCTATGTTATTTAAATGAGAAATAGAGAATCAAGAAGCGCCATCTTTAAATAATAATAGTAAGGACTCATCTTCTAACAGGGTCTTTGTGTGATGATACTCTGAATTTTCAATGTTCTTCGAGGAAAAAAAGTCGATTTTTACACGGAAAGATTAGATCCCGAGTGGTTACTGTTCTGCACCCGAGTCAGTACGGTTCTAGAAAAAAATTAAAGAAAATTGAGTTAGCACCCGACTGAGTGATGTGCGCACCCGACTCAGTCAGGTTCTGAACAGTAACCAGTGTGGTGCTGCACCACAATCGGGGCACAGTAACCAGTCTGGTGCCGCACATGAATGGTTCGTGTGCGCACATGAATGGCTCGTGTGCGCACACGAATGAGTAGTGTTCTGCATACATAAATAAAAAATCAACTTGTCTTTAATATGCTTGCACCGTATTTTTGTTATCTTAAATGAAAATACCTCGAAATACTTGAATCCAATTTGTTGAGTTCTTCATATAATGCAAATATTACAGATAGAAGGGCTTTAATTTGAGAAGCCCGTAATATGACATATTTTTTTTTTTTTTAAATTAAATGAGCGTTGTGAGGCGTCCACTTTAGGATCATTCATGGTATTTTTATTAAAAAATAGTGTAATTTTTTTATTAACAAGCAAACTACAAATTATTTTACTTTTTAATTGTCAAATTTACACCCAGCGTTTCGGAATAAATTTACCATTTCCATTTTCTGTAATACGTGAAACAGAACAAAACTCAAGCTCTTCAATTCTTAAACATTTTATACAAGATGTAGTGGTTAGACCACTCTCATGAAAATTGAAAGCTTGATAATGTTCATCGTAGTACACGTAATTGGAAATATCTTTTGAGATCACGTATAATTCTTTATTACAATTCTCGATTGTTGTAACGACTATGAACAATTGCGGCCCAGATGTATTCGGTAACATTAATATTGTGTTACGTATTATTTTTCGATTCTTGAAAGTAATGGAACTAACTTCATCAATCACATCATGCGGATTAATAGGCAAGAGTGATGAATAAATGTAAAATTCAGGTGTATTTCGAGCAACTTTCAGGATCGATTGACCTTTCTCATACGAATTATTGACAGAAGTCCTACATCGTAACCTGTAACTGAATTGAAGCTGGTGTTTGACAGCCACTGTCTTACATATATTTTTGCGACTTGTTGTAGCTTTAGTAACAACTTTAGCATTTTGATTTTATGCTCACACCGCGAAGTTGACATGTTACATAACGGTCTGAATAATCTCATTATTCGAGCGTAATGAATTAAATAATGGTGTTTAGGCTTCAGACTTTGTGCAGGAAATAATTCAAGTCGTAAAGCTAAATATTCTTGGATTGATATTTCTATAAAATCACACAAGTCTTCATGTATTACTGTAGACACAATGATAGCTAATATATTTTTGAATAAAATGACAAGTTTCCAGTAACAGTTATCAACAGGAATCCAATCACCAATTAACACTCCTAAATTCTGGTAAAGACACAAAGTTTCAGCAGCAGACATCTTGATGTATTATTTACTTATTTGATTTTGTTTTATTTCAACAGGTTTATTTCGGTTCTCATCATCACCATAATGTATTCCCCGAATGCGATTATTTAAATCGGACAATGTAAACAGTTTTTCGTCAACAATCAATTTATGCGAAAGTAATCCCAAGTCATACTGAGCGACTCCTTCCAGTATATCGTGCATATAATCTACAGTCATAAGTTCAATTGTAGAAATCGACTTCAGCCCAGCAAGCGCGGATGGACCAGCTATTCCTGTTATACTAGGATCAACAAATTTTAACCCGGCTTCATAATTAATATTAGAACGAATAATGCATTGTTGTTCCTCAAGAACATTATTGAACTCCTTTCGATCTAGGAGACAAAATCTGCAAGGATGATTCGCGCTAAAACTGCCAACGAAACCAAGAACCTGATGAACAGCCAAGTTATCACCAATCACTCCCATTAAAGAGAAATAAATCTGAACAGGACTAGATTTTGTTTTTATTGTTATTCCAGTTTCTTCTAAAAATGTGAGTTCTTCAACTGTTTTGACTAAGATAGTCTCCAATGTCACGTGCTGTAAGTCTCTTGTCCGGAATAACGTTGCTAAAAATATGTTTTCGGTTTTTGAACGAAGATTCCGAAGTAAACATGGCAGGGTAACATAGAATGTCCCGTTCTTTCCTAACCCTTTATGATTCCCTAACGGATTATTCGTCACGTAATCATCTTCATACAGAAAATGGGAAAAACAATTTTATCACCAAACGTTGCTTTTTTTTTCCAGGCTTCTCCTTGAATGACGTTTGTAATTAAATCATTATTTTGTTCTAAAGAGTTTATATATGATAGAATATTGTTAAAAACATCTGGTTGTTGAAAAAATTTTTGCAAAACATTTCTAAGTGGTATAAATTGTATCGTTATATCTTTTTTCCTAAAGTAACGGTAGAATTATTCGTTATATATATTTCCTTAACTCCAATGGATATTTCTTTAGGAGGAATATACGTACCACTAGATTTAAGAAACTCAAGGCTTTGTTGCTCAGTCTTAAACAGTTGGAAAGAATTTAGAAGTTTCGTGATCATATGTCTATAGGCGGTGATATTGTGCGGATTTTCACCCAAAATGTTAAGCGGTAAATTATCTGATTTAATAAAATTTTAATACAATCATTATTTAGAAAAACACAAAAATCATTTATAATATCTTGGACTCGATTACGGGTCAAGTTTGGATAATTAAACAACTTTGATACGAAGTCAGCAGCGCTGTTATTTAGCGTCGACGAAAATTTGTTAGGATCCATGGCTTATTTTATTTTAATATTCAAAGCTGTTTCGTAATAGGTAAACGCGTTCTCGAGTGAAACGCCAAACTTATCGGTCTTGACGTTTATGCAATACACAAGTTTTTGAATAAATAACCACATTTGATGATCCGATTTTCGATATTGGCAATCAGCCAAAAAGAATATCTTGTAAGTTGCGTCCAAAGCAGTTAGCGCTGAAGTTACTTTATATTTAACGTTGTCAACTACAACGTAATAGGCTTCCGGTGAAACCGATGAACCGACGAAAGTGATAAAAGGTTGTAAGCTTTCACTTTTTTTTTGACAATGAATTCGTTTTTCTTCGATACGTTTGTCAACGTCAGCTGCAATCTACATGTAAAAAAAAAAAATCAATTATTAATTATTGACAAAAAAATCTGAGAAATTTTTTATTATAACAACTGATGAAAACTAACCTTTACCAGTAAAATAAAGCCATCCAAGTTTTTCTCACTTGCTTCGTTATTCTCTTTATTTATTGTATTAATTTTTCTGCGCTTTGGAGTCGACTTCTGAACTTTTTTTCTGAAGCTTTTAACGCTAAAGGCAACAATTGTAAAATTGCTGCGTCTTTGTCTTTTAAAATCATTCAAAATTTAAGTCAATATTAATACATGCTAGGAAATATAAAGTTATAGCATAGGATTAAACACGATTTAAAGCAAAGACGATGACAGTCGAAGCATAACGTCATTTTATTTTATCCCTTGCTAATCAACGGACTATTTTACACAGTGAATTTACCATCTGTTTTCAGTGGTAGTTTTTCTAAGATGTCTTTAGCTCCTTCAGCAGTGATATTCTTTGAGAAAATAAATTTTTCTAATTCACAGCGTAATGACTTCCATTTCTCGTTGATATTTATATTTATAGTTGGAAATTTTTTACCGAAGTCAGCGACAATCTACAAAAATGAAGCCATGACTTTTAATAATTAAAGTATTAGAAAAACAAACAATAATTCAATAAATACAACAGTTTTACGGACCAACTCTAAGCCAGTACTTTTTTTTAAACACGGGTATTCTGTAAATTCCCAGAGGTCAGAACCCCCTCTGCTTTTAATTAATTTTTGTCATGCTTCAAATGTCAAGTCCCAAGCTTTTAAAATTTCTTCCCAAGAATTTTGATCTTGCTTTAAAATCAATAATTGATCCTCTGCATTATCACCTTAAGTTAAATAATTAAATTAATTTTAAATTTCCATCCAACTTAAGAAAAACAATGTAATTAATATATATATTTATATTTTACCAGTTGAATTTTCTGCGGAGTTTAAAGCTGTAGATTTCTCAGGATAAACTAAAAGACCAGAATCGACACAAATTTTTCGCATGTAATTTATCCTTTGAACAAATTTACCAGCAGCGTTTATTTTATTTTTATTGTCGGAGATAGCCGGAGTATATAATAAAAACCCGGTCTTTCCTTAAATTCTTTCGCAACTTCTTCAGCTAGATTTATTAATAAATCTGATGGCACTTTTCAAATTTATAAATTATTCAAAAGATGGAAATTACAAAGGAAATTGTATCACCAACTCATATGATTAAACTACATGCAGGACTGATAAAGTGAATAAAAATAAAAATAAAAAGGAAATTAAAACATGCAATAAATAGCGTCTAGCTTACTCCAATTTTCGTAAAGGATTTTCAAAAGAAACATTATTTTTTTTTTAAATAAAAAATAGCTCTCTGTTAATAATAATATGAGTTAAGCTGTTTCTCATTGCACTGTCTAAGGACTCAAATTTTTTGTAATGGAATAAAATTACATTTCCTTCCACACTCGTTTCTAAAAATGAACGTAAGTTCATTCCACTAGGTACGAAAACCAACGAGTTTAGATCAGTATTATTATGAGATTTCGAGCATTCCAGAGTAAAATGATTTGACTCTGGCATATTTATCATATTTTGACATAGCTCTGATTCATCAACTTCAACAACTTCACTCATAGTTTCTAAAACGCATAAAAAAAAAAAAAAGGGAAATAAAGAAAAAAGTAATTAAAAAATATGAAATAATTTGCAGCCAACTTAATTACTACAAAAAAAAATTGATATTGGAATTATAGTGTTCCTAAGATTACTAACATGAATTAAAAGTAAATGAAACAAAATAATCAAAGATTGTTTAAACTATTTGAAAGATCATAAATTAAAATATGTTCGATTCTATTTTTTGGAATTATATTAAGTGAAATGATTTTGTGTACGTGAAATACTAAATACTTAACCTCACAAAGTCAAAACAGCATACCATACATGAACGACTATTAACAACATTTGTAATATGAATATACTTACCTAAATATTTATAAATCCAATCGGTATTGAACACTGAATGTAGATAAATATTAAATAATAATTAAGACGACTAAATTTACGTATTCTTTTCACATACACTTGCTAAGCATCTGAAAGAAATTATACAATCTCAGACCATACTGACTCGCGTGCAGCACCCGAATAGTTACGGTGCGGAACCGTAACTATTCGTGTGACACACATGAGTCAGTAGTGTGCTCGAAAATCTTCGGCTGAGAATTCTCAAGACATTACGTATTCGTGTGCTGCATCCGAGTCATTCATGTGCGGCACCAGACTGGTTACTGTGCTCCGATTGTGGTGCAGCACCACACTGGTTACTGTTCAGAACCTGACTGAGTCGGGTGCGCACATCACTCAGTCGGGTGCTAACTCAATTTTCTTTAATTTTTTTCTAGAACCGTACTGAGTCGGGTGCAGAACAGTAACCACTCGGGTTCTAATCTTTCCGTGTATTAAACACTCTATTGTGGGTATCTGGATTCCAATTTTGACATGGTGCAGATCCCCATGGGAATTTGAACTAAAAATCCACACGAGATTTTATACGATTCCCATATGGATTTGGCATGGTGTGGATTCGCCCAGGAATCCTATGAATTTTTTTTGGGAAAGCGGTAAGGACACGCCTGAATGCGGGGCTCTGTGCGTGCGCATACGCACATATACTCACATGTACAATATTTTATGTATAAAAATATTTTAATTTATTTATAATATTATATAATAGAAATCTATATCGATTTTTATGAATTTTTTCTTATTTAGAAATTATAGATTTACTTAGTTCATTTACATGAAATTTTATATCTGTTCGCATGAATTTTTATTTATTTAAATCGATTGATTTTTTAACACACAAAAATTTTATTTCTTACGAGAGTAACACTTTTTATGTGTTACTGTGACACAAAATATGTTAAAAATAATCTCTACCGTCACAAAAGAATTCTCAGAAAACTTCAAGTAGAACTGACGTGTTAAGCATATCGCCTGTTCAATTTGTAATCGTTTTTAAAATACATAACCTAAACTGTTAAATTAATGTTGATGAAATATAATTATTTTTTTGATATTAAAATAATTATTTATTTTTTTGTTATTGTAAAAGAATTTATAGTCATTTTGTTATATTTATTTGAAAATTGTAGATAAATAATAGATAATATTATACATATTGAACAATACATGATATCATAATATATATTATTATTACTAATTTTTTTTTATTTATATTATTATCATTAATATTATCGTTATTCTTAATATTTCACTGCTGAAGAATCAATTACTACAGTTGTTTCATTGATTTTAACTTTACATTAAATAATGTAAACAATATTTTTGAGAAGTGCCCAAGTAACACAAAAGCGTATGTCAAATTCAACACTCTTCAAGTGTTGCAAATAACATATGAGTGTGTTAAAATTAAAAGTTACGTTTTCGAAGATTTTGTTACTCATAACGTGTTAATTTTAACATACACAAGTGTAACTGTTTCAAAACAAACGACGTACGCTGAAATAACATATAGATATGTGTCAATCGATCGTTTTACTCACGGCAAGTGTCAATTTCGACGAATCCTTTTTTACTGTGTGAATTACCCGTGAAAAATGAATCATACATGGCTATGCATGGCCGTATATGGCTCATACATGGAGCATATATGGCCATGCATGAAGCATATATGGCCATACAAACTGTTTTAATACAGTCATGCATGGCCGTATACAGTCATACAAAACCATGTATGGCGACACATGGCCTTGTATGGTTCATATATGGCCATGTATGACTGTATTAAAAAAGTTGGTTTGTCCATGTATAGTCATATATGCTCCATGTATGGCCATGTATGACCATATATGCTCCATGTATGGCCATGTATGATTTATTTTTCACCGGAATGCACGCCTCGAACGCTAGTCCTGTGATAAATGAATCATACGTGGACATACAAACTTTTTAAATACAGTCATGCATGGCCATATACAGACATACATGGCCTTGTATGGTTCATATATGTCCATGTATGGCCATATATGCTCCAAGTATGGTCATGCATGGTCATGTATGATTAATTTTTGGACTATTACAATTACTTATAAACAGTATGTTGCAGTGTTAAAAAAATCAGAAATGTTTTGATATCACTAACAGCATATTGATGATTATATTGTGCTTTTTCGAAAATGATTATATTCTTTGAACCTTAAGTAGCACAACTAAACTTTGTTGTAACTGTCGGTCGCATAGCCTAGTCGTCAAAGTGTCAGTCTCTCGTGCGGAAGGTCCCGGGTTCGAATCCTGCTAAAGCGGGTGCGTTTATTAATAAGTCTAGCGTTTTTTCTCTGAATTAAAAATTTCTATTTCGATTAGGAATCCAATTAATCGCATATCTGATAATCTCTGCATCACCAAAATAATAAAAAAAAAAATTTATTTTTTAATTTAGTTAAAATTTCTATACATAGTCATATATGGCCGTATCAAGCCATGTATAGCCATACATGGCCATGTATGATTCATTTTTTACGGGTATAGTAATGTGAGTACGTTTCTTGTAGGAAATTTAATTCTTCACGAAAAAGTTTCTCTGAAGAATTAATGTCAAATCGACATTTTTCGAAGTATTGGCCATTATATTAAAGATACTAATGTTTTCTAATATTTTAATATCTTTTATAGTGAGTAGTGATTATTTGTGGATATATTTTAAAGATCATATAATTTTCCACGAAAAAGGTCTCAAGAAGAAATTAAGTTTAATTTTTTGTTTCGGAGATAATATAAATTTTATTGAACATTTTAGCATATCTTACTTCATTTATATTCTCTATCAAAGTATTATTTTCCTGTTTCCTTAATTTCTTCTTGAGACCTTTTTATGAATTCCTAAAGATTCTGTAGAAGTCTGCAAAGAGAAGTATAAGATTCTCTAGGAATTCATAAAGATCTAGGGAATAAATTTTCTGTCGATAACTCCAGATTTAGATTTATAAATATCCATAAGAATTTCTAAGTGGATTTCTATTTTTACAACGTAAGGATAAAAAAAAGCTTTGGTTAACATTTGCCTGATAAAGTAAAAAAAATTTTCCAGGCTTGGCCTCAGTCACACCGCCGACAAAAAAGATTCGCATTGGTATACGTCAACCTTCGAAGTTCCTGCTAATAGATTGGATGCATGGAAAAATAGCACAGCTGCAATAATTTTCGGAAATCACCAAAGAGATACATATTCGTGTTTTGAAGAGTCATCATCATCATTAAACGAAGATTATGACTAATTTTAAAATAACATGTTCATTGCTGGCAGATAATCATGGACAGTTAAATAAAATAATTCATTGAAACTACAAACATTTAGTATTATTACCAGCTCCTCCCTTACAGAAAATAAGTAATGAACACGATTGAAGATTCATAAATGCCCGACTAGAACTTTTTCCTGATTTTCCTGAAGTACCGTAAGGACCTTGTCAGGTTAATATAAGGCATGCCTTATTAGGGTAAACCTGACGAGTTCCCTATAAGGACATCAGGATATCCTTATTTAAAAAAAAGTTATTTATCATAGGGTCAACCCGACGAGTTCCTTGCTAGGACCTTTTCAGGGTATCCTTTTTCAAAAAAAGTTCTTTGCCATCGGGTTGACTTGACAAGTTCCTTGTCAGGACCTCTTCAAGATATCCTTATTCAAAAAGAAGTTATTCAATTCCTTTAATTATTTTATTTACTTCCTGAAAAATCGAAAGAACGATATGAATTACATTAACAAGAGTTTATGTCTTGAAAAGAAAATAATAAGTCCAATTTATTTACTGAGAACGAATTTTTAGTTCATTTTAACGAGCTTGCACAAAATCATTTATCCTCAACTTTGGGGAGTATATGGTCAATGTTAAGACCGATTGTGGATAGCCAGCATGGTGTCAATATGCATAAATATCACAACCTAAGGCCTTTATCAAAAATTGTGCAAAACACTATACAGGCTAAAGTAAACCAAAGTGTAGATTTTAACTAAAATATCAAATTTTTTGGAGGAACCCGATGACTTAATTTACATGGCAATAAAAGTAAATGAAATAAAATAAAAAACAATCACAACTTAAATTTGATAATTTTAATTCTTATAACTATTCACTTTTCATATAACAGATTATTTTTATTTTCGGTATACATTCCAAGCTCTCTAAAGTTGCCCTTCCTAAAGTTGCTAGCCCCATAAAGTTGACAGAATACGCTTTCTAAAGTAGCTTAGATTATCTCCCACTCTTTTTTTTACTAGATGAATCAGAATTCAAGATTCTGGCTTGCGATTCAAACATCTATAATTGAAGGAATACATATTCTGTTATGTGAGATAGTGAACCTTGAAATACAATTTTTTTACCATTAAAAAAACGATCCGAGCAACTTATAAGTAATAAAGAAAAGTATTTCCGAGGTGTATTAAATTTTATTAGGTTATTTTTTCCAATTTCTGCTCGATAATTAAAAAAAATTTTTTCGTCGTTGCAAATAATAGTTCAATCAATGTTTCAAATTAGTGATTAATGCGTTAATCTATTCTTTATTATTTATTTATTAATATTAGAATATTAAACATTATTTAAAAATCACGATTTAAGGTTAGCTTTAATGTATATAGAACACGGTTTGTGTTGATTTTGTGACGCATCGAATCGCGCATAGGGGAATCAATTATCCTACTGGCAAGAATGCAGAGTGGGAAGAAGGGGAAAAGCAACTTTAGAGAATGGTCCTGTACAGAGACAGCAACTTTAGGGAGCTTCGACCGTATGTGGTGCACTGAGGACGACTGAGTTTTGGGATATCACAATCCAAGATGTTGAAGACACAGGCTCATCACCATAAAATAGAGATAATGAGAATCATTGTTCACGATCCTTCATAATTGGAAAATAATTTTATGGCGTCTTGTAAATATACATTTTACTGAGACCTGAAGATATTGAAACTTCTAGGTTATCTTATCGATTATCAGAAAGGAAGATCCATGTGTCAGGCCATTGGCAAAACCAAAATAAGTTGTGATGCCAACGATAGTCGTTATTAGGCTTCGGGTTTACAAGGATCCTGGACAGCCTGTAGCAGCGATCAGGTAGATTACTAGGTCACCGGTGTCAGCGCTCCTAATAGCAGGACAGGAAGTGAGGGTCACCTGTATCAGGGTTCCCAAATGTACGGGTGAAACCTTGAGGTGGCAATTGGCACTCCAAAATGAAGGGTTCGTTAATTTGAAATTAATTGAGCGATTTATTTAATAATCAATTGAGTAAAAAAAAAGACAGACCAACAGATCAGATTCAAATTCAGCAGGGTACTCGTCTCTGCTGAGTCCTCGAACTAACTGATTTTCTTTTGGCACTGCTTAATTATTAGGGTGGCGCAAAAAAACCGACTATTATTTTTTTTTCGATCTCTCATGAAAATTTGTTAGCTTACGATGTTTTAAGAAGCCTCTCCAAAAATTAGCTCGATAAAAAATTTCCAAGAGGTCGCTCACGAATTTTGAAAAAAGTAAAAATGATTGAAATTCGAATTTTTAATATCTAAATTTTTTCTTTCTCGTGGCAGCAATAGTTTATATTTGTGAAATCATGACTACGCTGAAAATTTAAGCCCAAAATTTTGATATTTAAACGGCGCTCAAGAATTTTGAATATTAATTGATAATTCGTAACTAATAGTTTGAATTAGTTGTTGTATTTTTTTATGACTCAATTATTTTCATTTCAGGAAAATATAACTTTTGCATAACCAAAAATATACAGGACAGTCTTGAACAATAAAATTTGTTAAGTTTTGAATAAGTAAAAAAACCTACAAATTGAATTAAAAAATAAAAGAGTATGTAAATAACTTATTATTTCTATTTCTCGGGTTATATTTTTGTTTACTGTGATGCCAATTGATGGTGAAAAAATCGAGAAGCTTTATTATTAATATTTAAGAGTCGCTCAAAAACGTTCAAAAGACAGCACTCGAAAACATTCAAAATTCTTGAGCGAGGTTTAAAAATTTAAATTTTGGGCTTAAATTTTCAGCGTAGTCATGATTTCACAAATATAAACTATTGCTGCCATGAGAAAGAAAAAAATTTGAAATAAAAAAGTCGAATTTCGATCATTTTTGATATTTTCAAAATTCGTGAGCGACTTCTTGAAAATTTTTTATCGAGCTAATTTTTGGAGAGGTTTCTTACAACATTGTAAACCAACAAATTTTCATGCGAGATCGAAAAAAAAAATAGTCCGTTTTTTTGCGCCACCCTAATAATTATATATAAAAAAATTATCACAGTATTGTATCTCAAGTTCCTTATGGAAACGTCTAGGCAGTCCAATTCTCATCCACCTAAACACTTTGTTTTGTCTACGGATGGACTGCGTCAACATTCTTAAAATGCTTATCAGCGATATTTTCGTTCAAACGGCTTAGAAATTATAAATTAAAAATAATATTTAAATAAGTTATATTCATTTGATTAATAAATATTACGGGAACGTAACACAACTAACGTTAAAAAAAAAAACACTCATTAATTAGCTCAACAATTTGGATTTTATTGGAAAAAAAAATCCTTTTTCGCAGTTCTTTCGACAACAGTTTCTCTTGCACAAATAAATCGATTTTGATGGTTGAGGTGAGATTTGACGTGGCTTATAAAGTTTTAGAGCTGATAGCTGAAGTTTCATTTTTGAATGTCTTCAAATGTACTGTACCGATTATGCTCAATTTCTCAAAAATTGTTGCAATTAATGAGCCACTTCAAACGCTACCTCAAAAAGCAAATCGATTTATCTGTTCAAAAGTTACAGAATCTTTACATACGTACGTACATACTCGCATACATACACTCGGACATTCTCTTAAAAATAGTCAGAATAGATTCCTAGAACTTTAAAGCGTCAAGATCTGTTGAAGACTTGGTTTTCGAAAATCAGACCGAAACCAATAACTTCTCTTTTTTTTTGAAAATTCTCAACTTTCTTAGCGAGAAGTTAAAAAAAATTGAAACCTGAATTGACTGAGAGTCCGTATTTCAGATTTCCTTATCAATGTGCGTCTTATTTTTGTTTTTTTGACGCACGGCTATTTCCAATAAAACATTAATTACCATTAATAATTAAACATTACTTTAATTTCAATGCAAGATAAAACGATTCGTTATAATCAAATATTAATTACCGTGCCTCTAATTCGATAAAAGTTAGTGACGTCTGTTAACTTAAAATACTTGATAAAATTCCACCAATCACTATCTTCCAAGCATTACGGTAACAAAATGGAATTTCCCTTCCACCAAAATTATTTTTCCCACCACCACAATATTCGAGTTTGCGCATGAGCAGAAATTCTTTGTTGCAATGTCATAATAATGGGAAGGAATAATAATAAGAGCACAATTCCAAACCTTCACGATAATTAGTATATTGTCTTTACATACTGACAGACGTAAAAACATTTGGAAGTCGCGTAGTAAAAACAGTGCCATTCGAAAAACTAAAATCGACTAGACATATTTTTGCGGACCCGAATAACTTCATCGAAATTTTAAATCATGAAGTTATCTATTGTGTTATTGTTTGTTTGTGCAGCGTACATTGAATCGTCTCAAGCAGTAAGTACACGATTTATTTACATTTTATAAATACATAAATTTTCATGATAACAGCATCGAAACTTAAAGTTTCAGTGTCTCTACAGCCTATCAAAATAAGCTAATTTAAGGCCAAGTCCGTGAATGTATATTAGCAAATGCGTAAATTGTGAACGCCTTCAGTCAGCGGGCAGGAAGTAACATATTTCGTACATTGGGAAAAAAAATGTTTCTGCCTGCTGACTGAAGGCTTTCGCAATTTTAACTCTGATACTTAACATTTGTTCAATAGTAATTTCAGGCCAAAAATTTTATTTATGTAAATGATAGTTCTGACTTTGTGATTTTGTAAAGGGTTAATCCTTAGCGGCCACATTAGTTAATTCATTACCCCATGCTGAAAAATCTAGTTGTACCCAACATATGGATCTTTTAAGACTTCTAACCGATAATTTCATGATTGTTTAAGAGTTCTTCAACATTTCTACCCGTGAAAAATTAATCATACATGGCCATGCATGGCCATACATGGCTCATACATGGAGCATATATGGCCATGCATGAAGCATATATGGCCATGCATGAAGCATATATGGCCATGCATGAAGCATGTATGGCCGTACATGAAGCATGTATGATTAATTTTTCGACGGAATGCACGCCTCGAACGCTCGTTCTGTGATAAATGAATCATACGTGAGCATACAAACTTTTTCAATACAGTCATGCATGGCCATATACAGTCATACATGGCCTTGTATGGTTCATATATGTCCATGTATGGCCATATATGCTCCAAGTATGGTCATGCATGGTCATTTATGATTAATCTTTTGACTATTACAACTACTTATAAACAGGATGTTGCAGTGTTAAAAAAATAAGAAATTTTTTTGATATCACTAACAGCATATTGATGATTATATTGTGCTTTTTCGAAAGTGATTACATTTTTTGAACCTTACGTAGCACAACTAAACTTCGTTGTAACTGTCGGTCGCATAGCCTAGTCGTCAAAGTCTCAGTCTCTCGTGCGGAAGGTCCCGGGTTCGAATCCTACTAAAGCGGGTGCGTTTATTAATAAGTCTAGCGTTTTTTCTCTGAATTAAAAATTTCCATTTCGATTAGGAATTCAATTAATCGCATATCTGATAATCTCTGCATCACCAAAATAATAAAAAAAAAAAAAAATAAATAAAATTTTTTTTTTAATTTAGCTAAAATTTCTATACATAGTCATATATGGCCGTATCAAGCCATGTATAGCCATGCATGGTCATACATCGTCATATATGGCCATGTATGATTCATTTTTCACGGGTAATAATTTTTGTCGGTCAAATCATAAATGGATTTCTGCAGAAAAAATAATTTACTCGTCTTTTCGTTTTTTCATGTAAAAGAGTCACACTTCACACTTAACTACTCCCGACAAATGTCGTAGCGAATCAATATCAAAGGTTATAGACCTTTAATTTCACTTTTTCCGAGCCTGGGGTAACTAGTTATCACGTGTGGATGCTATGGATAAAGTTTTATAAAAGTTAGTGTGAGTATAATGAATAGTATCTATAGTTTCTGCTAAATTATAAATTGCAAATCACAATTTATGCTTACGCTAATAGTTGATCACATCATTGGTCTTAAATTAACTTGCTTCTGACTGGCTCTTGACACTTTAAGTTCCAATGCTGGTAATCATAAAAATATAGTTTGTGACACAGAATGAATCACGATTTCAGACTGCGGGTGATATCAGCTCTTGCCTACGGCTTGGGCAACCAACTTCACGCTGGTCTGAAATCGTTTCGTTTTATCCCTTATCATACACTTTACTATTAATGGTAAAAAATTTTAATCGTAATCTAATATATTTGTCTATTCTATTAATCAAAGGATGAAAACGATGTATATATTTATGGTCCCGAAACTCCAGTGTACTATCCAGAGATCATACGTTATACTATAAAAGTCGATATGAAAACAAATGTGAGTTAATTATGAATTGATTATTCATTTAAATTTCAATTTTTTATCACTCACTAATTAAAAAAGAAAAAAATAATACAATATGTTCCAGAAATTCCCTGAAAAAAAAGCACAACATTCAAAAGACAGTGGTAAGTAAATTTCGATGGCCTACAGTCGGGTTTTCCTGTATGAAAGAAATACATATGGGAAAAATATATAGTGTAATATAATTTTTCAACATAAAAATATATTAAAATGACATAGTACCTTATATTTTTCTATTCCAAAAAATTCAATTATAAATTTGAATATTTTTTATTTATTTTAAGCTTTTGAATCATATTTATTTTCTATGAGAATATCAGGTAATTGTCAGACTTGTTTTCGTATTACATTTAACGTGTATTCAATCGCTTTTAGATAGAAATCAGACTTTTTTGCTATAATTTGTTTGCCTAAAAATCAAAAATAAATCAAATAGTTCAAATACGAACCAATTAGACTAAACGCAGTCCAGTTAGACCAAAATCAGATCAACTTTTTCAACCCTGGAATTTTAATCTATACCATTTGTTCATTATCACGTGTTGTAAAAGCCACTATATAAAATGTAAAAAAATCTGAGAACCACCTGACCCTGCGGGCCAGCCCAGAAAATTCCCGCAGTTTTCGAGCTCAAGGATGCTGGAACTAACCGATGCCATCTTTGTTACTTATCCGACTTATATCATAAATAGTTACTTTACATATATTTTTTTCATACGGGTTCATTTGAATTATAGCTTCATAATGTAATGCAAGTAATATCATATGATTTATTACTTGATTCGTATAAAATGTATGAGTACCGTCATAAAAGTCCAATACTGATCACGGGCTGGACCTTGAAGTAATATTTTGTACATGCACTAAATAAATTTAAAATTTCATGTTGTTCCAGGTGCACTATTTCCAAAGCTAGTAATTGTCACTGATAACGTTAGTTATCAAAAACACGGTGAAAGTAAATTAATTGATCGTTCACAAAAAATAATCGACTGGATCAATAGATTTTTCAGCTGGGCCAATACTAGTCCGGCGGTTGAAGTATTATTACAAGGACTTATTATAATGCCAGTAAGTAATGACTAATGAATTAATGACAAATTTACCCGAGAACAAATGGTTGTATCTGGTTATCCCGTGAAAAAATCTTTTTATAAAATTTTATACCAAATATGGTCTGGTGAAATCTTATAAAGTTTTACTGATAATAATTATTTACAAAAAAAAAAAAATGAGATCGCGAAAAATAAATTTCAGCTTAGTCGAATATATCGATCTAATAGATTTAAATTAAGTCCCATTACTGAAACGGATTAGGCATGTTTTTTGTTAACGAAAACATCGTAGTGACTATCGGGCTCGAACCCGGATCTTTTCGACTCTGCTTCTGTCACTGCTGCTATCCATTGCACCGAACCACGTACGTAGGCGCGTATGAATAGACCGCGGACTAATAGAATATTTATCGAGATATGAAGTTTTAAACTTCCATAATAATGGAATTCCATATAATTTTGATGAATCTGACAACTTCATACCAAAGTATATAATATAAAAAAAAATAAAATTGTAGGAAATTATAGATCGCAAAGAAGCTTATATTTGATAAAATTTTTTAAAACTTTATGGGAAATCATATACTCAATAAATTTTATACAGCAAAGTGTTATAAAATTTTGTTAGATGTTGTGAAATTTCTCAGAACTTTGTCAATTTCATGTCTCTTTCTAAAATCTCACAAAATTGTTGTCATTAAGACCGAGTTTCTACTCTATAAAACTCCCCGAAATTTCCTGAATTTTTATGAAATTTCATAAAATTATATGAAAAGATTTTTTTATGGACACTTGTGAAGTTCATTATTAAGCCTTAATTCTACTCTATCACCTGTTTTTTGCAGTTTAAAGTAGAGGTCTAAATTGGGGTTTAATTTTTCGATTGAGGTACAATTAGAGTTTTGAGGACCATTACCATCGTAGTTTTAATAAAAATAACAATAATACATTTTTTTTATTAGTCGAAAGGTATATACGATCCAGAACCCTCAAGTATCTACGACATTGGATTTATCCAAAATGATATATTGACACAAAAACATATAATCGAAGCAGCAACCAAGAATGGACCTTCAACGGAATACGTTAACGCTCAATCAGAATTGAGAAAAGTCAGAGAATGGTTCAATGAAAACAAAGAACGATTTGAGAACATGGATGCCCATATCTTTTTATATTTATCTCCGTAAGTTTCTTCAAAATAATTGAAACCAGTAGAAATGAAGAGTACGAAACGTTATTCAATGATTACAAACATTTATCACTATTCAGATATCATTTAGCTGATAGCACCGATCCACTTTCGAGTGCTAATGTAGTAATGGGATTATCAAGCGGATCCATTTGTTCAACAACAGCAGGTGTAATTATAAGCGATTTGATTGGAGATGATCATGCAGCGATTCCATTAGCCGTTTCTTATGCGTATGTATTTCAAATGGAATTATATTTTCACTTCATCCGCACGGAATGTGTGAATCCCTGTCCCATTTTGAGGAGAGAAATATTCGTTAACCTCTAACATAAAAACAAATAAAATAACGATAAGTGTGCATCAATTATCTGTGATACGATGGCAGATATTCCGACTTTCCGTTGGATACCTGGTAAAAAATGAGTATCTACGTGGGGAAGATTAAAAGACATGTCAACCCATATGTTGGTCACCATCTGCGGAACACGCGATTGTACTCGTGGGTTAGAATGTTGGATTTTTTTTCCTCAGATTTGCAATGTGCGATTCAAACTTGACTTTCTCTTCGAAGATCTAATTCATTTCTTCCAAAGTCGTCTTATTTCAAAGTTCAAAGATTCCCATACAACAAACTTGCCGATTCTTGGTCACTAGTACACGTGTTGTCTACATCTTTATGTACCTATGGATCTCGCTAACGACACTGGTACGAAGTTTCAAATTGCAAAATATTGAAAATATCTTGCTCAAGGTGGATTGGTCAGAGACTTGAACTAGTCTTGCAGCAGAAATTACTCGCAGACACTAACACATATCTTGCAGCAGACCTGCTCAAAAAGTATCATATTATACTACCTATCTCACTGCTGTTTCTGTCACTTTATCCTTTTCATTGATATACGATACAGGATCCTGGCATAAAGTGACAGAGATAGAAGTGAGATGATTTGAATTGCAAGTCTTATGCTAGCCCTACACAAGAATTTTGGTGAAGTTATTGTTCGATTCTAGGAGGAAATCGGCGCCAGAAACATGTTGAATCTACATTGCGCATGGCTTGCTCAAGTTAAAACTGGAAGGGAAAGGAATAGTATGGGGAGTATCACGCGTCTTGAGCAGATTTTGAGCAAGCCATGCGCAAGTTTCTTGGGCAAGAAATGCGTCAGAAACTTTTGGCTGCACCATGTTAGGAATATCTTCAATGTTCTTGCCTATGATACCATGAGCATATCATGTACAATTTTTAAGTCAGTTCTTTGCTACACGATCTTGCGCAAGGCAAATACGTAGAAGGAGACACTAGTAACTATGGCCCTTGCACCAAGGTTAATCTACAATAGCACTTTCTTAAGTGCGTGTTACTTGAGTAGATAGAGTGAAATTTGAGACTTCTTGAGTGGGTCTGCCGCAAGATATGCGTTAGCGTCAGCAAGTAATTTCTAGTGCAAGACTTTCTCAAGATACGCGTAAGAAACCTTACAAACATATCTTGAGCAAGTCATTTCGAATATTCTTTTGTAAAATACCATGCATATGTCCTACTGCAATCTTCACTAAGAATCTTGCATTGATATCTCGTGACAGATTGATAGGTTTATAAATACGTAGACACCTAGGGGGTCTTCCGTAAGATACTTTCATAAAAATAGTACAAGACTATTACAAGATTTTCTTGTGTACGTAATCTTGCGTAAGCCCATGCATTATTTATTGAAAGATCCTTGTGATCAGTGCCTTGACCAGTGACTTGTGATAGAAATTGGTACATGGAATTTTAATTAATATTCCATTACTTATATTTTATATTTTTATTTTCAGTCTCCGTATGTCACATCCTCAAGACCGAGATGACTCAAAATACTTTTCTTCAACTTTCTTTATTTCTGATTTGGTAAAGGAGGATTGGCGTAGACGGTTAAAGCAAGCTATTCAAGATAATACTGAAAAGAATAAGTATGAATGCTTGGTGGAATCAGATGATTACTCATAATCTAATCTACTGGTATAAATAAATAAATCTTCAGCTTGTACGGATTATTCAAAACTATGTTAACTTTACGTTTATTTTTAATGACTAATCTAATACTGAGTTTCTTTATTTTTTCTTCATTGCATTTAATTAACAATAAAAGAAAACAAAATGATATGTAATTAGATCCAATCAAATATAATATCATATGAAATTGCATATTATTATGTAAAACGTTTTGAATTATCTTTATTTTAAAGAAATCAGACATCTCTAATTTCAGGACTAATCATACATGAACAGACATGATCATGTCTAATTTCAGGCCTGATGATACATGAACAGGCATGGTCGTCTGAACTTTTTTTCCCGGATAGTGTCTAGTGGCTGACAGTATTCGGGGCAATCACTGCTCCCGCTGTTTCAGGTGGTGTGCCTGTAGTTTTACCAATGCATGAATCTTAGACTTTCCGCCGCGAAATTGATGCTGGAGGTACGTACTTTCGACCGAAGTATGAAGGAAAATTTTATTCCCGATAACTTTAAAACAAAATGAGTATACCTTCTAGTTTTCTCATCGTATCTTCATCATTAATAATTGGTCTTTAATAGTCTATGAAATCCTGAATACCCAGGTCAAAAAATTTGATCTGATTTTAGTCTAACTGGACTACACTGATAAAAATCATGTTTTCTTCCGAACTACGCTGCGTACTTGGCCTATCCGCACTTGAGTCAACTGAATTTCAATTGATTCAAAAACATGGAAATTGAAACAAGTGCATAGGGAGGTTTGAATAAAAGACTTTCCGGTTTTAGGCTTACTATAGAAATATTTCTGTCAAAAACGATGTATTTGATGAAATGAAATGTGAGATTATAGAAGAAAATAAGTGATGGAGCTAAAGTCGTCTATGTATGTGATAAAAACGACTGTGAATTTGAAAAAAATACTGTTTTGAGTTGATGGAAATTATTGATTTCTTTCAATCAATTTTGCAAATGTTGTTGATGAAAAGTTTTATGCAATTATCTTAACTTACTTTTTATTTTCGTCAATATATTATAGTGGTGAATCAATCATATGATTTATTCAATAATAATACAAATGACTTTGAAATAATTGGATACTTTCTGGCCACAATGAACTTGTATCACTGATTTAATTTTATTTCATTTTAATATGACTACTTATTTACTACCTGCAATCTACTTTTGCAATCGAAGAAGTTATATATAGCATTGATTGCGGTATCCAGAGTGAATGAATACACTGAAAAAAAATTTTTACAGAAATTTATTATTTTGAGAATATTCAAGAGCATTAACGGAATACAAAAATCACTTTTTCTTTTATGTGAAACATCCTCCGTGAAAAACGTTTATAAAAAAAAAGTATTTTAAAATATAGAAAATTTATATTTTTAGTATGAAAAAAATTTATTAAAAATACAAAAAAATTATATAAATATGTATAAAAAATATATTTCTAATAGCTAACTTTTGGCCGATTTTTGTATATATTTTACATATTTTAAATGTAACTTAAATATATTAAAAAAAGCGTGGGAGGAGCAAAACGGGGTACTTAAGGAAATAATAAGTTATTGAGAATTCAAATACAGTAAATCTTTTTTTTTTTTTCAATGATATCCAAAGTGAATATTAGAAAAAGTTTTCAGAGGCCATTAAAAAAAAAATTTTCATTTTTTTGGGCTAAATAGGGTACCTTCTAAGAAAGGTAAAAAAAAAAAAAAAATTTGCTGGATATTAAATAAATTTGATTACATTTAATTTTCTTGTCAGTACATTGCATAAAGAAAAATTACTTACATAAAGGAAAAATTTTTTTTCTCATGTTGTTGGTTAAATTAAAAATATATTTTTTATATTTTTATAATTATATTTTTTTAAATATTTGATACATATTATTAATATAATTTTTATATGTTTTTAAACATGTATTTCTTATACACCTTAAAATATATTTTAAAAATATTTAAATTACATTTAAAATATATACAAAAATCGGCCAAAACTTAGTTATTAAAAATTTTTTAAAGCTATTGAATATTGTTTATGCATATTTTTTATACATATTTATGTATTTTAAATATATAACCTTTTTTTTATGTTTTTTATGAGGCTCCAAACTCGAATAAGCAGCAGTAAGAGTAGTTCAGTGCTCGCCACTAGATCGCACTCAACCTCTTGTGCTGTTCCTGGTTAGATATTTATTTCAGAGTTGTTATATTCTATACTAAAAGACAATTTTGGCATGGCTACAGGCTACTCCTCTGTCGTTCGACATAGTGACAAGTCCCTCTTTCTATGGTAATATAGTATATCCTAAATTACATTGTGACAACAATGTCTATTTTTGTTTCATCGGATAATATTTTTTTGTAATCCAGAAATATAAAGTACGTTTCAGGTAATCAAAAAAGGAATTTTTGTTTTCAATAAATGCTCTTGAATAATCTAAAAATAATAAATTTCCCGATTTTTTTTTTTTTTTTTTTTCAGTATTCATTTACTCTGAATACACTCTGGTTCCATTTTATTCTGCAAAGTATCATTTTGATGCAAGATCGATCATTAATGACTCGACAATTTGAATAAATTGCAGTAACGTTATATGAGTTTCGTACAATTTACGGTGTTTTAGAAGAAAGATATAAAGCAATCGAGTTGAAAAAAAATTATATTCTTACGACTAAATGTAAGTTTACTCAAATTAAAAAAAAATAGATAGAATATCATCATTTTTTACATAAAATTTAAATATTGTAGAAACAAAAGCAAAACTAGGTGAAATAAAGTCTCTAGTATGTTGACTCAATTACATACATTTTTTCATTGAGTGCGTAAAAGTCGTCGCAAATGCAAATGATATGTTCACAAATACGCCATGTATTTGAGTAGATAATTCCCTCCAAATATGTATGGCTTTTCAGCCAAAGTCGTAGCGTGTTTCACCGCATTTAAAGTCGTGGCGTATTTGGCTCAACTCAAACCAAGTTGACTCGAAGGTTTCTTTTTATCAGTGTATAATTGTACTTGGTCAGTTATTGAACTTCTATAAAAAGTTTAATCTGTATTTGATCTACCCGACTCGAAAAATTTAATCTGATTTTAGTCTCACTGAACTAGTTGATTCGATTTTGATCTTATATCAAAATTTTGACCTGTTGCTCTGAAATAAAACTGCGTTACGGGCAGACAAAACTGGATTGATTCTTGAACTTTAAAAAATTTTAGTTCGGAAAATTAGCAAGTACAAAACTAGATTAAATTATGGACTTATAATATTTTTATTGATGGATAATATTTGTAAAAAGTATTTTAAGTTACAGAATTGATTTTGTTTTGTTTGCTATTTATTTAGTGTCTTTTGTTTAAAAATGTCGGCAGGTAATGAAAGATTGACAGCTTTATTTTTTAGTTGACTTAACTGAATATTCATAGTTTTAAATGGAAGAAATAAAATAGCTCTTAAAATATCGAGAAATTTTTCTTATGTACTGGATAAAATCAAAAAATATTTTGGCATTAGAATCCATCAAAATTCTTGTGATATCTTATTACGAAAGCGGACGAGCATGTTTTAAATATCAAGAAAATTAAAATAAATTTATAAATCTAAATTACTATGATTATTAGTCATATTTGTAAACAGTCTTGTTTTTGATGTAAAGGCGATTGAAAAGAGACTAAAAATAATAGTAAAAAAAATCGGTTTTTGTCCTTAAAAACAATTGAACACAGACCAATAATTATCACAAAAAAGTCTGATTTTAGTCTAAAAGCGATTGAAAACAGACGAAACATCATACGAAAATAAGTCTGATTTTAGCCTGGATGAGGAATAGTATGGGCAAAAACAGGCTAAACTTCTATATGAAATTTTTCTGATGATTTTTCATATAAAAATTCGAACAACACATACTGTACCTGACTGAATCAGTTATTCATAATACAAACATGGATACAATCAATTAGATGCACAACGATGAGAAAACAGACAATAGAAGAAGGGGAGAAGGAGGGGGTGAAATCAGGAACCCGAATAGAACCTTGTACTATGAGAGTAAATAGTAAAAGCCGGAAATAAATAATTCAAAATAAAAAAATATAAAATATAACAAAAAAAAAAATATATATATTTTTGATATTGGAAACAATAAAAATGAGGGTTTAGAATAAAAATTATTACTAGGTAGCATAAGAAAAAGTAACAATCGACTATGAAATTATAGACATCGACTTGGAGATTTTTATTGTTTGAAACTTTAAAATTTATGGTTTAAGTTTTAATTTTTACTATCGTCAGTCTAAAAAATATCATCTGGCCATTGAAACTATACAATTCAGAATATTAATTTTTACTATTTGAAATCTTAAAAACTATATTTTTACTCTATACTTTTTTTCTTTTAGCATAAGTATATTTTAACAGATCACTCATATATTTTAACCTTATGCTTTATAATAAACAACAAAATCGCACCCGGGCGCCGAATTACTATTTGAAACAATAAAAAGTATTGATAATTCGGGTGAATTTTAACATTTGTTTTTTCTGTGTAGACAACTGAACGATATCTATCATTGTTAAATTAAAAATGTGGTTGATTTAGAATAATCAATGGTTATTATTGCAAAAAAAAATCGGTCTATCGGTTGACCCTACGGGCCAGCCCCAAAACTTCCCGCTATTTTCGAGCTCCTTAAGCTCGAAAATATTGTTGTGAATACATTTTCGAGCTCTTCGAGATCGAAAATACTTTTAAATGCCTTCGTTTTAAGAACAAGTTAAATAACATTGTACGATGATCGAAAAAGACTATAAAGAGGAAAAGTTGGTATGATTTCAGACACATTTTAGTACATTATATTTTTGTTTATTCAGAAAAAAAAAATTTTATGCTATTTTTCTAACTTTTCAACGCCGATATCTTTTGAACTAATGAACCGATTTTGACGTTTGAGGTGGCAATCTGCGCGTTTTTATGAATTATAGAGCTGAATAAAATTGGAAATTGATCAGTTTAGCCGTTTCGAAGATATTTGAAAAAAACCGCTTTTTGCCGTCGATTTCGAAGTCGATTGTTCAAGCCATTTCTGAGAAATCACTAAAAAACTAAAAAAAAAAAATCGGTCTGTCTGTAGACCCTGCGGGCCAGCCCCAAAACTTCCTGCTGTTTTCGAGCTCCTCTTCGAGCTCGAAAATACTTTTGTATTCCTTTAGTTCCGAAAAAAATCGTTTTTAAAATTTTTTTCTCCCACAATATCTCTCAAACGCATCAACCGACTGAGATGTTTAAGGTGGCACTCGACGCGTTTTGATAGGTTCTAGAGCTTATTAGATTCTGAAATTGATCAGATGAGTCACTTCAAAGATAATCGAAAGAAACCGTTTTTTGCCATTTCTTTCTCCCGCCATAACTCTCAAACGAATTATCCGATTTTGATGTTTGAAGTGGCAATCGACGTGTTTTATTAAGTTCTAGAGCTAATTAGATTTTGAAGTCGATCGTATAAGTCGTTTCTGAGAAATCAATAAAAAACTAAAAAAAAAATTGTTTTTATTTTTCATAATTGGCCAATATCTTTGAGTCTACTTGACCGAATGATCTGAAATTTTCAGAAAAGTTGACGGCCAAAAAGCTCTTACGATTGCCGCCTTGACCATCCAAATTGGTTTATTAGTTAAAAAGATATAAAGAATTAACATACATGTACACACACACACACACACACACACACACACACACACACACGCATACACACTTGGACATAATTCTGAAAATAGTCAAAATAGCTTCTTAGGACCTCAAAACGTCGACATCTGATAAAATTCGATTTTCGAAAATCGGGGTGAAAACAATAACTTCCCGAAATTTTTGAAAATCGTCGATTTTCTTAGCGGTAAGTTAAAAAATACATTTTTGTTATTCTTATTTATTTCAATTATGTAAAATAAAAATTGAATTATTTTATTTTTCTTACTTACTTCCATGAAAGCTGTGACGCAATATTGTAATTAATTCAATTGTAATTACCAAACAAACATTAGGTTATGTGTAACTTGATATAATCGGTATAACTAATCATAGGTCGCTGTTGACAACGGACGCTCGAGGTACTTAAATTTCGCAATGGATCGAATCAGTGAATCTATTTCTCACTGATTTACTAGTGAGCTACTTTGAATCTCACTGATTCATCAGTGACTTTTTCAACTTCCCGCTAAGAAAATCGACGATTTCCAAAATATTCGTGAAGTTATTGGTTTCACCCCGATTTTCAAAAATCGAGTTTTTATCATATGTTGACGTTTGAAGGTGCGAGGATGCTACTCAGAAATTTTCAGAGCGATGTCTGCATGGGTGTATGCATGTGTATATATATATATATATACGCGCGCGCGTGTGTGTGTGTGTGTGTGTGTGGATGTAAACTTCTTATATCTTTTTAATGAATGAACCGATTTACAATTTTTTGCGCCATTCGAAAGATTTCTTATCAACTCAGATTTTCAGAAAATTTTAGATCATTTAGTCAAATAGTCTCTGAGATATTTAAGAAATACGAAAAAAAAAAAAAAAATTTTTTTTCGTTTTTTTTTTGGATATTTTGAAAACTGTCCGATTGATCAATTCCAAAATCGAATCAGCTCTAGAACTCGATAAAAGCTTTTGAATGACGCCAAGAACGTCCCAATCAGATAATTCGTTCGAGAGATATCGTTGACGGAATAATCAATGTAAAATCTGTATCAGCTTTTTTCATTGAATAACATCATAATTACTGAACAACATAACTCAAAACTCATATGTTCTTATTTATTGAAGTCATTGGAAGTGACTTCTTAAGAATCATCATGTTCGCTCGTTTCACGATATACTTACACCATATAGATACAACGTATCACGTAAACTTATTTTTGAGCGAACTATTGAACATAATTGTCAATAAATATGTAAAAAGCGCTTATCTAATAATTATTTTGGAGTCTAAATTTTTTAATTTTAATATAATACGAAATTCTTTTTGAGCTTGGAAAGCTCATAAAAAAGTGAAACAAAGGTATTTTCAAGCTCGAAAATGTATTTATACTGTTTTGGAGATCTTAGAGCTCGAAAACAGCGGGAAGTTACGGGGCTGGCCCACAGGGCCAACCGATGTCCAGATTTTTACTCACTAAATGAGCCAGTGAATTCCTCACTGACTCAAATTAAGAGAGTGGAAGTCATTAGAGTTATTAGAAGTTTTGAAATGACCAAGAACTAATTTGTTGTATTAACAACACGTCATTGGAGGAGACTTTGGATAGCAATATTGATAAAATTTTATTTTTCATGCAGCTAAAAATCACCCGGATATTATTCACCTAGTGTATTGTTATTAATTAAATATAATCGTTGGTAACATATAAATAATGTGCAATCCTCATTGTACCCAATCTGGTGCATCATGACAATGATTTTGTAATGACTGCTGAAATGAAACACATTTGAATTCACACGCACGTAGTGCATGCGCATTTAATATGTGCTTATTCTCATCTCTTCCCTTTTGTTAATTCATTTGTTGACAAATATCCGTATATTAATTAATAAATAATAACAAATTAATAATTACTAACAAACCATTTTATTAATTCATTCTATGTATTGAGAGAAAATCAAGTATTAGTGAGGTGTAAAATCAGTGAGGGTGTTGACTCAGATATTGATAATGTAATCAGTGAACATGTGAAAGTCATTGAGACGAATTTAACTGGACAATTTAACTGCACATGCTGCCAGTGCAATCGTCTGTTAATTTAATAAATCAATTACTATTAATATTGACTTACTAGTTATTCACAGGTTTTATCTTTATCCAAATTACTCCTTACTTTTTGACTCGTTAAGTATTTTTTAATTCTCGCTAAGAAAATTGTTAATTTTCAAAAATTCGGGGAGTTATTGTTTTCACCCCGATTTTCGAAAATCGACTTTTCATCAGGCGTCAATGTTTTGAGATCCTAGGATGTTATTCCAACCATTTCTAGAATAATTTCTGTTGATCTGTATGTATGTATGTGTGTGTACGTGTGTGTATGGATGTAAACTCTCTATATTTTTTTAATGAATCAACCGATTAAAATGGTTCTTACGGCAATCGAAAGAGTTTTTTGGTCACCAACCTTCCTGAAAATTTTCGATCGATCGATTTAATAGACTCTGAGATTAGAAGTAATACAAAAAAAAACATTTTTTTTTAGTTTTTTATAAATTTTTCGAAAACAACTTGATCGATAGATTTTCAAATCTAATCAGCTCTAGGATTTAATAAAACGCGTCGATTGTTACATTGAACGCCAAAATTGGTTAATAAGTTCAGGAGGAATCGGTATCGAAAAGTTTAAAAAATAACGTTTATGTTACTTTTCCCGAATAATTCATCATATAACACACTAAAGTGTGTTCAAAATGATGTCAAATCTTCGTCTTTATGATTTCTTTCGATCGCCTTGTAAAGTAATGGAACTCGTTTTTTAGTTTAACTCATATTGTCAACAAAAACAAAAAATTTTTTAAAAAAATCGTTTTAAGATTTTTTTCGAATTTTTTAACTTCCCGCTAAGAAAATTGCAAACTTCAAAAATTCGGGAAGTTATTGGTTTCAGTCCGATTTTCGAAAATCGAATTCCTAAGAGATCTTGACGTTTTGAGGTTCTAGAAAGCTATCCTGACTAATTTCACGATGATGTCCAAGTGTATGTATGTACGTACGTACATATAGAAATATCTATAACTTTTGAACGGATGAACCGATTTTGATCGTCAAGGTGTCATTCGACGCGGTTTATCAATATCTTGAAGCTGAAAAAAAAAATAAACCTGATCATAAACTTTTTTCAAAAATGTTTTTTTTGGATAACTTTTTATGTTCTCGATGGATTAATTAATTTAATTAATCCAAAATGGACTGAGTTCTGGAGATTCATAAGCCGCGTCGAATGCCACCTCAAACATCAAAATCGGTTGATTCTTTCAAGAGAAACCGTTGTCGAAAGAATTAGAAAAAAAAATTTTTTTTTAGTATTTTGAAAATTTCTCAAAAACGACTCCCTGAATCAATTTAAAAATCTGATCAGTTGTAGAACTCAATAAAACGCGTTGATTGCCGCCTTGAACGTCTCAACCGGTTTATTCGTTCGAGAGATATCATTTGAGAAAAAATGGTAAAAAACGTTTTATTTCGAAAACAAAGGCTTAGAAAAGTATTCTCGAGCTCGAATAGCTCGAAAATGTATCTACAACAACTTTTCGAGCTCAAGGAGTTCGAAATAGGCGGGAAGTTTTGGGGCTGGCCCGCAGGGTCAACCGACAGACCGATTTTTTTATATATTAACGCTCCGATCTGAGTCACAGCTTATTTAAATCTTAGTTTTGATCACTTACATTGATTTCTGCCTGAATACATTTATTTTATTGAATATAATTGGGAATAAAAATTGCAAAAACGCTCATTCATTAATGATTTTCGATTCTTAAATTTTCAAACTTTAACATATAATGTAGCTTGTTTGAGCTCGAAAAGTTTAAAAAAAATGATCACTTGCAAGAGTATTTTCGAGCTCGAAGAGCTCCTGGAGCTCGAAAACAGCGGAAAGTTTTGAGGCTGGCTCGCAGGGCCTACCGATGTCCAGATTATTTCTTTGCGTTCAGTTATTATTATTTAATCACGTCAATATACGATATAATTAAGTTGTTTCATCAATCGATGACGTACTGGCTTGAAGTTTATGATAAGAAAAAAAAATAGTCGTAATTACTAACATGTTATCACTGCTGACAAAAGTTGATGAAATGACGTCAGATTTTTATACTTACAATTTTTAATCACAGGAATTCATGTTATCATGATTTATAGAATGTTTCCATAGAATTTCGTCAAACTTTAATTTACCTTATTCATTAATTTCATGAAGCTAAAAAACTTTTTGAAAGTTCTGTAAAGACATTGAGAGAGCGAAAGCTAAGATAGTTTTTGAATATCAAGAAAAAATTTACTTGCATAATAATGGTATATGAACCATTTATTACTCGCATAAATTATCGAAAAATGTTTTCGAAATTTTTCAAAGTTCATTGGTTGTTTTTTTCGTCAACTTGAACAATATATTCCGCGTTATTTAAAAAAAAAAAAAATGAAATTTTTCTGAACCAGTTTTATATAAATTTATATTTATATATATTAAAAAATGAGTTATATAAATGCGATATAACTATATATCGATTATAAATATAAAATATTACGGACCATTAGTATTGCTTACAAGATTACTTGGTAATGTCGTGTTGTGGGTATAGAGGTAATAAGAGTGCATTAGTCTGATAAATAGTAATGGGTTTTATTAGAGGAACAAAATCATAAGATATGACGATCACTAAAGACTAACGTCCATCTTCTTGTTTATTATATTTTATATGTTATAATAACGTTTCATCGGCCATTTATAAGATATATGACTAATACTATTGTCCTTTTATCTATTATTATTATTACACTACAATGTCTACAATTAATTTCTTATATTTTTAACTTCCCAATAAGAAAATAAAAAGCCCATTCGGCAGTCGAAATGGAAGTAGATTTATCATTTGATTATTTCAACCTCTCAAATGAACGTTAATAACAAAATAAAATTTTTTTTCGACATTCTCAGATTCTTAAGGTTGTAAATTTAAAAAAAATTGTCAAACAGTTTAAAATTGAAAGCAAAAAATTTAAGAACTAAAATTAGAAAATTAAGTAAATTATCGGAATAACCAAAATTGAAGTTAAAGAGAATCTATTTATCTACAAATAAGTATTCTCTGATTATTACTATAAGATTAATATTTAATTCAAAATTAAATAAAATGATTTGAGTCGAAATTTCAATTATGATAGATCTAAGTGTCATACTTGAAATCAGTTATAAACACTGTCAATAAAAAAAAAATTGAATTTGCATACTTGCATTGAGATATTTAGATTTTATGAGTTTTACACAGCAATAATATGAATTCAATCAATTTCATAAATTTACTGATAAATACAATAGTTAGGATTCTATGAAATCTATTAAAAGTAGGAGGACCAATGCAATTGCAAAATTTCATTTAATGAGTCGTAAGATAAGAAATTTAATTGGTCTAGACACATATATAGGCATGAAAATGAAAGCTTACTTGAAGAGCTTTCAGATAAAATTTATAGTAAGTCGATAAGTTATATCATTCAAAAAATATTGAAGAAAGAATAAGTAAAAACCTGAATTTTTGACATTTAAAAAATTTTGAAATGCTATAACTTTTAAAGTATTCGACCGATTGAGCTCATTTTCCACCTCGATCAAGGTAGTCACCCACACAATATGTCTGCCAAGTTCCAAAGAGATCGGTTTAGAACTGTGGTAATAATTATCATAGTCACAACCTGCGTAAAATAAGTTTTTATAATATTTTGTAAATTTTTAAAACCATTTTTCTATTCGAAAAAGTAATCATATCAAAGAGCTACATAGTGAAAATTGAAGGCAATCGAGCGAGCTTTTAGATAAGACAAACGAAGATAAACTATCTCTTTCCGTTTAAAAGTTACATCTAGTTAAAGCGGCAAATAAATTTTTTTTTGAAAATTTTACAAAATTTCGATTAACCATAACTTCTAAACTTATTGGCCGAATTGGCTCATCTTCGAACTTATCCAAGGTTATCGTCCATAGAATAAGTATACTAAGTTTCATTAAGATCGGCGTAGAATTGTGGACGCTATCGTTGGAGAACGGCGCGTTATATCGTATATATATATATATATATATATATATATATATATTAGGGTGCTTCGTTTGAAACGACTATTTTTTTTTTTTTCGCTCCCATCCCGAAATTTTGTTGGAAATACCCCCAAAAAAATTCCCTGAGAGTTTGAGCCCTTAATATTAATATTAAGTACTTTCCCAGAGCAGGTGAAGATTTCCCATTTAAAATACACGTAAACTTGGGTTTTTATTTTTTAAACTTCTATAACTCCGCGGCATTTTATGATATCCTCTCGCCCAAAGTCGGGATTTTCTCACAATTAAATGTACTACAAAATTGCCCGTTGTCGCGAAGTCGTAACTCATACGGGTGGGGTAGTACGGACCACTAAACCGAATTTTTTCATTGAATTCTTGTTTTTTCTCTCATTATCTCATAAACAACAAGACCTACAGAAAAAATGTAAATGACAATTTTATAGAAAATTTATTTTTCTACAAAAAAGGTCCTTAGCACCGAATCACTCAGATTGATATTTTCTGAGATATTAGTCAAATAAAAAATCAATATTTTCTAAGATTTGATTTGACACTTTATGGGAATTCAATGCTACGTAAACTTCAATAATTAATATCTCAGAAAATATCAATCTGAGTGATTCGGTGCTAAGGACCTTTTTTGTAGGAAATTAAATTTTCTATAAAGTTGTCATTTGCATCTTTTCTGTAGGTCTTATTGTTGAGAAAAAAACAAGAATTCTATGAAAAAATTCGGTTTAGCGGCCCGTACTACCCCACCCGTATGAGTTACGACTTCGCGACAACGGGCAATTTTGTAGTACTTTTAATTGTAAGAAAATCCCGACTTTGGGCGAGAGGATATCATAAAATGCCGCGGAGTTATAGAAGTTTAAAAAATAAAAACCCAAGTTTACGTGTATTTTAAATGGGAAATCTTCACCTGCTCTGGGAAAGTACTTAATATTAATATTAAGGGCTCAAACTCTCAGGGAATTTTTTTGGGGGTATTTCCAACAAAATTTCGGGATGGGAGCGAAAAAAAAAAAATAGTCGTTTCAAACGAAGCACCCTAATATATATATATATACATATATAAACTTTTGAACCTAATGTATTTTCTGACTCAGCTCGTCGAGCTGAGTTCAGAAATAGCGAAATTTTTTGAAAATTTCATCATGAGGACAAATACGATAGTTAGATTTCTATGAAATCTACTAAAAATTTTCGACGATTCGGGAAGTTATTGGTTTCAGTCTGACTTTCGAAAATCGAATTTCAAAGAGATCTTGACGTTTTGAGGTTCTAGGAAGCTATCCTGACTAATTTCAAGATGATATCCGAGTGTGTGCAGGTATGTAAATATGTATATACGTACGTAGGTAAATATTTATAACTTTGGAACGGATGAACCGATTTTGATCGTCAAGGTCTCATTCGACGCGGCCTGTCAATATTTAAATGCTGAAAAAAAATTTGCTTGATCGGTAGGGCTCATTCAGAGATATTCAATACAAATATTTTTTATTTAATGTACACTGATAGAAGAATTTATTAAATGTTAATAAATTCATTTGTTTGGATGCAATAATTTCATTTATTAAATACAAATAAATATTTGTTAGCATTTAATAAATATTTCTTTGGAATAAAAGTACATTTATTAACAGTTAATAAATATGCATTAATAATTAACAAATATTTATTAACAGTTAATAAATTATTTTTGGAGTGAATGTGTCTTTTTTTACGGTGCGCTGTGAAGATCGTTCATAAACAAATAAAGCTATAACCCTTCTTAACAAAGATATGATACTGAATACTGAACATAAACACATATTTTTGTGTCGAATTTTAAATAAAAAAGTTTAAAGTGGCCCATAAAGTTTTTTAAAAATTGATTGAAATGGATGTGTTGGTCAATTCATGGGGTCTAGGTGAACTATATACAATGTTAATGAGTCAGTACAATTAAACGGATAAGATTAAAGTCTTCATACATATCGGAAATCTTTAAACTTATTAATATAAAAATAATTATCATTTTAGTTAAATAGTTTTTCTTATTTTTCTGTAGAGCATGATATAACTGATTTGGATACTCCGAAATAATCATAGAAAATAGTAGAGATGAAATGAAATCCATGTTACATCAAGCAGAGTTCATGTTGTTTCTCGCCGTGACTTAATTTAAGATATATTTATGTAAATATTCATTTACCATCATTCATGTTATATTTTTTACATATTTGTTGTCAAAAAAAAATAAAAAAATTCTAATCAAACGAATATTAATTATGAATATTTCTAATTTACATTTTAACTTCTTTCAATTTATATTACCCTAATAATTTTCACCGCAAAAAAAAAAACTGTAAATTATTACAACTATTTTTTTATGATTCATTTCATTTTGTCTATTTTTTCCATAAGAAAACTATAAATCTACTCATCTAATTAAACTCTATTATTTATTAAAGTTCTGAGGTTACAAAAAGTGTCAAAATAAAGCTTTTATTCTTATTTTTTATTAAACTTTTTTTAATAAATGATTTATTAACAGTTAATAAATATTTATTAACAGTTAACGAATATTTATTAATAGTTAATAAATTGTCTTTAATAAATGATTTATTAATAGTTAATAAATATTTGTTAACTGTTAATAAATATTTATTAACTGTTAATAAATCGCATTTAATAAATGATTTATTAACTGTTAATAAATATTTATTAAATCATCTCATGTTAAAAAATCATTTATTAACAGTTAATAAGGCTTATTAAATATTAAAAAATCCTTCTATCAGTGTAGAATTTTAAATGACATTTATTTTATATAGAAATTCAATTGGTTTTGTCCGTGCCCAAGTCGGAATTAAAACAGTATTTTGAGTCTTAAAAGCCTCAGTTCTTTCGATGTTGGACTTGCCGCTGAATGTAATATGGTATTTAAGTCCTCGATATCCTAAAAGTTCATAACATGGCATTACTTAACTCAAATAATCAAGTCGATACATCATACGTAAATAATGCACCTAATAATGAATTTGATTTTGTAAATAAATTACAATAGAATTCATTAGATACATATAATCAAATCTAATTACTTATAAACTTATAAATATTCGTATATAAATCGATATCGATTAATACTTTTAAATTGCTGCCGAAACCTTTGAGCATTTTTAAAAGTATTGGGGATTTAAGTTTATTTGATAGTTGACAAAATAAAAATTTAATATATATATATATTAGGGTGATTCATTTCCGCAAAAGTTTCTTTTTTTTTTTTAATTGCTCAAGTAAAATCTCAATCTACATCGGAAAACAAAAATTCTCACCAAATATGAGCACTTAATTCCAATGCTAAGTACTTACTATTTGATTTCAAAGATTTCCCATTTTAAATACACGTAAATTAAATTACTTTTTTTTTAATTTTCTAATACTCAGCTGCGTTTCATGATATCAACACGGTTTTGGTCGCAAATTGTAGGGCCTTTGGTGTCCTTCAAAAGTGCTCATAGTTACTTAGCTGTTATTCCAGCTGTTTCACTTGTGTCCGCTGCGGAACTCATTTTTCTTACGAAATTGACCTTTATTGGCTTGCACAACGTAAACCAATGAAAGTACACTAAAATCGCTAATGACAATTTTATAGGAAATTTTATTACCTTCAAAAAAATCCTATGAGTCAAGCCGCTAAAGTCCATAGTTTCCGAGTTATAGTCATTTTAATAATTTAAAGAATGAAATATCAATTGTAATTTTTAGGTAGATTTTTTTAAAAATCTAACTATTGTATTTGTCCTCATGGTCGATTTTACAAGGAATTTTGTCATAAACTATCATAATTAGTTGAGTAGAGTTCAAAAATACCATTCGTTAAAAAATTTATATATGTATGTATATATATATATATATATATATATATATATATATATATATATATTTATGTAATAGAACCGACTTTTGAGGACACGATTGCGTCTACAACTCTTATCCGATCTTAATGAAACTTTCTACACTTCTTTTATATGTAATTACCACGGTTAAGTTCGAAGATGGGCTGAATCGGTCGATTAGTTCAGAAGTTATGGCTGTTTGAAATTTTAACGATTTTTCGAAAAAATCAGTATTTAATCACTTTTAAAGTCCATATAACTTTAAAACTAAAACTCATAGATAATTTTTGTAAAAAGTATTTTAAAGCTTGACTAATAAGCTTTAATTTGTGACCTTAAACTTTATATTTAGACCATTTCTTCCAATAATTTTATAGCCTTGAAAATTTTAATGGAATCAAAAAATGTTGAAAATATGGTTTTCATTCCACATAGCTTATGCTTGTCTCATTAAAATCCAGTTTCGACAGTTGTATTTTATTGTGCACCAAATAACCTGTAAATTTCACAGCTATTTTGTATTTTAAATGTATTTCTTTTATTATTTATGGTGTATCAAATGTACCTCTCATCCCAATGATTATCACTGGTCTTGTCATTACGATAGCGCCTACACTTCTTATTAGACCTTAATGAAATTTACCACACTTATTCTATAGGTGATTACCTCGATCAAGTTCAAAGATGGGCTGGATCGTTCAGATAGTTTTGAAATTATGGCTGTTTGAAATTTTCATGATTTTTCGTAAAAATCAGTTATTAATCACTACTAAAGCTTATATAACTTCAAAACTAATATTCATAGACAATATCCGTAAAAAGTATCTGAAAACTCGTCTAATAATCTTTAATTTATGACTCTAAGCTTTATGTTTTGACTATTTCTTCCAATAATTTGATAGCCTTGAAAATTTTAATGGAATCAAAAAATGTTGAAAATATGGTTTTCATACCACATAACTTATGCATTTCCCATTATAAAACAATTTTGTTACGTGTATTCTATTGTGAACAAAATAACCTGTAAATTTCACAGCTATTTCATATTTTAAAAGTATTTCTCATATTATTTATGATGTTCCAATCATACCTGTACGTCCTATAATTATAACTGGTCTTGCCATTGTAACAGCGATTACAATTATAATCTAATACTAATTAAATTTTCAATACTTTATTTATGTGAAGGTTAGTTTGGTACATTACCTATATAATGTTATGTCAAATCAACTATCTGAAGTTCTCTATCGAAAATAATCGTTGTCCTTTTTTACCATCACTCTTAGAAAATGAGTTTAATTTATGTCATGACTATACACTAACTTATAACACAAGATATGTATGTATAAAACTAACTTTTTATATCGATTAATTGAAAAATCTACGTTCCATTTCGGCTACCGAATGGCCTTTTTTTTTTATATTATATTTTTCAAATTATTAAAATGACTATAACTCGGAAACTACGGACATTAGCGGCTTGACTCATAGAACTTTTTGCTTGAGCACTTAAAAAAAAAAAAACTTTTGCGGAAATGAATCAACCTAATATATATAGGGGAAGTGGGGGCAAAATGGGCCCCTTAAGAAAAAAAGATTCAAATTCTCGGTTTTTTTCACGTGTTCTACTTTTTTTACTCCCTTGCCAAGTATTTGACCTTAATTTGTTCTGTCCGTAAAAAAAAAAAAAAATGAAAATGTGGGGCAAAATGGGCCCCCCTCAAAAAATTTTCATAATGTGAATTTTTCAGCTTGTTTCACTTTTTTTTCCTTCTGCTGAGTTTTTGGTATTAATTTGTTCTGTCCATTAAAAAAAAAAATATTAAAAATGTGGGGCAAAATGGGCTCCCCTCAAAAAATTTTTATAATGTAAGTTTTTCAGCTTGTTTCACTTTTTTTTTCTTCGGCTGAGATTTTGATGTTAATTTGCTGTGTCTATCAAAATTAAAAAATCCTGAAAAGTTGGGTAAAACGAGCCCCCAACAAAATGTATGTTTCTCGCTTGTTTTATGTTTTGAAACTTTTTGCTATGTATTTAGCATAAAAACGAGTTGATAGTGAAGATTTGGACCTTAAAATAACTTAATTCAAAGTTTTTAATCACTCGTTGTAATAACTACTAATTTCATTACTTGATTACTTATATTTTTATCATTTTTGTTGACATAGAATAAATTATTTTTGAAAAAAATTATAGTTAGTAATGCTGTTGAACTCGTGACCTAGTTTGCCCCTTATCATAATTCTTTAATCATTTTTGTTAAAAAAATTTTAGGAACCCGTTTGGCTAAAAAATATTCGTAAGTTTTCAAAATCTGGGAAGCCCATTTGACCCCCCCCCCTTCCCCCCGACACTTTTCATGTTAAAAATTTTGGGGGAACTATTTAGCCTCAATGGCCCATTTTACCTCAATGGCCCATTTTGCCTCAATGTCTCATTTTGTCCCTGTCCCCCACCCCAAACACTTTATATGTTAAACAAATTTGGGGGACCATTTAGCCTCAATGGCCCATTTTGCCCGGCCCATTTCACCTCAGTGGCCCATTTTGCCCCTCCCTCGCCCCAAACACTTTTTATGTTAAAAATTTTGGGGGGCCCATTTTGCCCCCACTTCCCCTATATATATATATATTAGGGTGGCGCAAAAAAACCGACTATTTTCTTTTTTCGAGTCTCTTGTGAAAATTCGTTGGTTTACGATGTTTTAAGAAGCCTCTCCAAAAATCAGCTCGATAAAAAATTTTTAAAAGGTCGCTCATGAATTTTGAAAATATCAAAAATGATTGAAATTCGAATTTTTAATTTCTAAATTTTTTCTTTCTCCTGGCAGCAATAGTTTATATTTGTAAAATCATGACTATGCTGAAAATTCGAGCTCAAAATTCAAATATTGAAACGGCGCTCAAGAATTTTGAATATTAACTGATAATATGTAACTAATACTTTGAATTGGTTTTTGTATTTTTTTATAACTCAATTATTGTCATTTCATTAAAATATAACATTTTCATAACCAAAAATATACAGGACAGTCTTAAACAATAAAATTTGTTAAGTTTTGAATAAGTAAAAAAACCTACAAATTGAATTAAAAAATAAAAGAGTATGTAAATAACTTATTATTTCTATTTCGCGGGTTATATTTTAATTCATTGTTATGCGAATTGATGGTGGAAAAATCGAGAAGCTTTATTTTTAATATTTAAAGGTCGCTCGAAAGCGTCCAAAAGACAATACTCGGAAACATTCAAAATTCTTGAGCGAGGTTTAAATATTTAAATTTTGGGCTTAAATTTTCAGCGTGGTCATGATTTCACAAATATAAACTATTGCTGCCACGAGAAAGAAAAAAATTTGAAATAAAAATTCAAATTTCGATCATTTTTGATATTTTCAAAATTCGTGAGCGACCTCTTAAAAATTTTTTATCGAGCTGATTTTTGGAGAGGCTTCTTAAAACATCGTAAGCCAACAAATTTTCATAAGAGACTCGAAAGAAAAAAATAGTCGGTTTTTTCGCGCCATCCTAATATATATATATATTAGACTGTTTCAAATTAGGGGACTATTTTTTTTTTTTGATGAACATTGAAAAATCGAAAGGGTACTTAAAATATGGTGACAGTTAAAATTTGAGCTCTTAATATTGATATTTAGAGGTGGCTGTTTGGAATTTTCGATTTTTCATTTAGAAACATGGTAAAAAATACATAACTTCCGAAAAAATCAAGATACAAAAAATCTCTTCTTAACTATTTTGCAGGAAATTTACTGATCTACATAAAAGGTCTTTCATGTTTTTTTCATGAATTCAACCATTCACAAGATATCCGACGTCAAAGTTTGATATAATTCAAAGAATTTGTTTTTGCTCGTTCCGAATTTTATACCATGCCAACCAATGAGAATTCAGAAATTTTCAATACAATTTTTTATAGGAAATTGAACGCTCTACAAAAAAAGTCCCCTATCATTTTTTGATATATCCATCTGTTCAAAAGTTATTAGAGCTTGAAGTCAAGTTAGAGTAAATTTCGAGATCTTTTTAGTTTTTCGGTGAAACTATCGGACAAATCATAAAATGTCATTGAATTTTTTTTGTAGACAATTTTATTTCCTACAAATTATCTCTGATAAATTTTTTCTGAATTCTGCATTCTATTCTAGTTATTTCCATTTTAATGTCGAGCTTTTAAAATCGATCAGAACACTTTTTTTAGGAGCTTGGCTTTAAAATGGAAATAACTAGAATAGAATGCAGAATTAAAAAAAAATTTATCAGAGGTAATTTGTGAGAAATAAAATTGCCCACAAAAAAGATTCGATGACATTTTATGATTAGTCCGATAGTTTCACCGGAAAAGTAAAAAGATCTCCAACTTTACTTCGAGCTCTAATAACTTTCGAAGAGATGGATTTATCAAAAAATAATAAGAGACTTTTTTTGTAGAGCATTCAATTTCCTATAAAAAAACTATATTGAAAATTTCTGAATTCTCATTGGTTGACATGGTATAAAATTCAAAACGAGCAAAAACAAGTTCTTTGAATTTTATCAAACTTTGACGCCGGATATCTTGTGAATGGTTGAATTCATGAAAAAAACATAAAAGACCTTTTATGTAGATCAGTAAATTTCCTGCAAAATAGTTGAGAAGAGATTTTTTGTATCTTGATTTTTTCGGAAGTTATGTATTTTTTACCATGTTTCTAAATGAATAATCGAAAATTACAAATAGCCACCTCTAAATATCAATATTGAGAGCTCAAATTTTAACTGTCACCATATTTTAAGATACCCTTTCGATTTTTCAATGTTCATCAAAAAAATAAAAAATAGTCGCCTATTTTGAAACAGTCTAATATATATATACATATATTTGGAGAAAACTCAAGCGTCATTAGGAGATAATTATCAGGCCACGATGACAAAGATGGGTTGACGTAAGCGTTTTCGATCAATTAGTCATTGCTGTAGGATATTTAAGCTCGAACCAAGCTGACAATTTCTTTATATATTTTGAACACTGACGCACTTTGGTTCTCTTAAAAATAATCAGAAAATATCAGAATTTCAATTGAAGTAGACGTTTAAGTAATATTATAATCATGAAGCTGTTTTTGATATGTTTTTTATCGACTGTAATTTATTCGACATCTGGTTCAGTAAGTATTAAAAAAATGAGTAATTAATCTTTTTTAATCAATTAATAATTCATTTTACTCTGCTTACATACTAAGAGTGATTATGATGATGATTATGATGCTGATACTGAGAATAAACCTGAATCTGATGGTTTTTTGGCAACGAACGTTGTATATGGATCTGATACTCCAGTATACTACCTTGATCTTATAAGAACAGATTACGTGAAGGTTAACCGAGAAACAAACGTAAGTTATAAATTATATTATATATGGCACCATATATTTTCTTCGGTATATTTAAGCACATATTTTATTCGGTGTATGCATATGTATATGGGTACCCGAGTCAGAATAATGAACCTACATGAGCCTACATGAACCTACATGAGCCTACAGGACAATTTTTAATTATTTTGATCGATATTATTATTGTCAATTGTTTTGATTGATCAATGTAACCTTACAAAATACACTCATACCAATATTAAATACTACAATAAAAATAAATTAAAATAGTAACTAAAAAATTATTGTTTAAAAAATTTTTAAATTTAATTTGTAAATTGAGTCATTTTAAATCATTGAGTATATTACATTATTATTAAATAGATACATTAAATTTCAGTACATAAAAAAACTGTAAAAAAAAATTGTAGTAATTTGAATAATTATGTTTTTATTATAAATTTATTTAATTTAATTTAATTGAAAGCATTTCATTAAATCAATTCAATTAATAATTATTTTTGTATATAAATAAACTATTATTTTAATTTTATGATTATTATTCTACTCAAATTCATATTTATTTAGTGGCATGCCAATGACAATTTGGTTATCTATATTAATTATTACACAAACATCAATAATATTTTTTATTAGAGTTTTTTCATGTTCTTAAATGTAATTTATCTATTTAATAATAATAAAATATACTCAATAATTTTTTAGTTACTATTTAAATTTATTTGTATTGTACTATTCAATATTGATATGAGTGTATTTTGTAAGGTTACATTGATCGATCAAAACAATTAAAAATTATCCTGTAGGCTCATGTAGGTTCATTATTCTGACTCGGGTAAATCATATATTCGCGTGAAATTAACTAATTTTTTAAATTTTATCTGCAATTTAAAGAGTATATTAAAATTCAGATCTAATTTAATTGGAGTTGGTCATACGAATAAGAAACTTTTTTTTTCATATATAATATAAATATATGTTTTTATATATGATCAGAGTATATTTTTCGTATATGATAGAAATATATATTTGTGTGTATGATAAAAATATAGTTTTCTTATATGAAGAGAATATATATTTTCATATGTAATAAAAATATATTTTTTGTATATGATGAATATTATATTTTTTAACATAAAAAAAAAAAATGTATCAGAAAATATAGTTAAATTGGCCACATATATTTTCTGATATTTATCATAAATTTTCACATATATTTTGACGATATATGTTATTTTCATACGGGAAGTTATCCGAAAAAATCGGTCTGTCGGTTAACCCTGTGGGCCAGCCCCAAAACTTCCCGCGTATTTCGAGCTCCTTGAGCTCGAAAATTGTAGTAGATACATTTTCGAGCTCTTCGAGCTCGAAAATACTTTTGTATGCTTTTGTTTTCAAAAAAGAAAGTTTTTTACAATTTTTTCTACAACGATATCTCTCAAACGAATAAACCGATTGAGACGTTTAAGGTGGCAATCGACGCGTTTCATTGAGTTCTATAACTGATCAAATTTTGAAATCGATTCATCGAGTCATTTTTGAGAAATTTCCAAAATACTAAAAGAATTTTTTTTTTTAATTCTTTCGACAACGGTTTCTCTTGAAAGAATTAACCGATTTTGATGTTTGAGGTGGCATTCGACGCGGCTTATGAATCTCCAGAGCCCAGCCCATTTTGGAATTAATCCATTAAGCCCGTAAAAAGTTATCCAAAAAAAATATTTTTGAAAAAAGTTTATTTTTGGAATATCTCCGAACGAGCCCTACCGATCAAGCTCAATTTTTTTTCAGCCTCAAGATATTGAAAAACTGCGTCGAATGACATATTGAAGATCAAAATCGGTTCATCCGTTCAAAAGTTACAGATATTTACATACATACATACGTACATGCATACATACATACACTCGGAAATCATCGTGAAATTCGGCAGAATAGCTTCCTAGAACCTCAAAACGTCGATATCTGTTAGAATTTCGATTTTCACAAATCGGACTGAAACCAATAACTTCCCGAATTTTTGAAAATTTGCAATTTTCCTAGTGGGAAGTTAAAAAATTTATGTCTAAAATACCTCGAATACTTTGATATGATTCCTCCTGGGAAAAAGTGTTTTTATAAAATTGTATAAAATTTCATACAATTTTTCATGACTTTACAGTTAAGTTTTATACAATGTCATATAATTTTATCAAATTTTACAAAATTTTATAAATTTTTATCAAACTTTATAAAAACATTTTTTCCCGGGTTGCATGAATCCATTGTCCATGTCTTTGTTTATTTACTTTTTTATCGACTCTAACGATCATTTTTTTGGGTCCAACAGAAATTTTCCAATGGTAATTCACCTGACTTTGTTTATTCAAGTAAGTACACTCAATTTTGTATACTTTGAAAATAAGAAGCATTGAAAAAATTTGACAAAACCGTGAAATTGACAATATTCTTATAGTCATGTTCAAAAGTATCCTGGTAGAAATACACTGACGCAGAAAATGAAAGAAACAGAAAAATTTAAGAAATTTTTTAGTGATTTTTGCAAGGCTGTAACTGAAAAATAATCGTATGAAGATTTAGAAAAAGCACTTTATAGCTTGAAAACAAAAAAATTCCAAAATCTTTTTTCTTCTTTTTTCGAAAACGAAAAAGAATCCTTTTAGCTGTGATAGTTGATATCTCAGCTACCAACAAACGCACGGCAAATTGGAGGGCGGTGTTAAAAACTTACATAAATTCCCTACAAGACCCCTTCATCAATTTTTGGAAATTCTTTTTTATATTTTTAATATCTATTAGAAGTATACAAAAAATGACTTTTTTTGGTTTTTTAGTAAATCAACCACTACTTTGTAAAAATCGATGGAAAGACAGAAGAATGTTGCCTGGTAATTTTTAGCTTAATGTACCTCCTTAAATCCTGTAAAATTTTAAATTGATCTATCGAACCAAACAATTAAAGGAACATTTTTTTTTTTATTGAAAAATTAAAAATTTTGTAAATTTTTTGCTTCGTGGTATTTCTCATATAAGCGCAATAGCCGTAGGTTGAAAAAAAATTTGATGAAAATTCATCGAAATTAGAGATTTCAAGTTATAAAATGATTTTTTTAGAATCTCGATACGATTATTTTTCACAAAATTAAAGCCTTGCAAAAATCACTAAAAAATTTCTAAAATTTTTCTGTTCCTTCAATTTGTTGCGTTAGTGTATTTTATTTCAGAAAATCAAATGGTTAACAACTAATAAATTTTGAAAAAGTATTAATGATTAAACAATTATTTTTTCGTCAGATAAATGTTAGATATGTTAGCACAATTTTATCGAATGATAATATCATTGAGTTTGGAGTGGCTTGGCGATAAAGAAACCCTACCTCGTAGGCTATTCTGCATCAATTCCGACTTCAAAATGTTATATAGAACTTATATTGCTTCAAAATTGCTGCACACTGTTCCTACAGATTTCAGTAAGTCTTTCAGGAGATCGCCTGAGTCAAAATTAAAGAAGTGATTCGAGCCTCAAAATCCTACATAAGGGTAAGGAGGTTCAAATCATCTTTTTAGAATATGAAGATCCATGCATTGAAAAGGTGATTCGAACCTAAACATGGTAACTTTGTCCACTTTTACCAAGTTTAGGTTCAAATCATCTTTAGAAAAGGTAAAATAAGCCTCCAGAGCCTAAATTTATAGATCGAGAAAGACTCTCTTCGGATAGCGTACAATTGGTGAAGAAACAGAAGGGAATAGGGGATCACTAATTAGAAATGGCCACCATGATCGAAAAAAATTTGAAATTTAAAAATTCCAAGAATAATTTCTTAGTAATAAATGTTTTTTTGTGAGTTAGAAAATAATAAAATTTAAGATATTAATAATAATAGCTACGACTATACAAGTAGGCGTTCGAATAGAATAGTAATGTCATTCGAAATTCGAATTGAATAGTTAGAGCCTTTGAGTTATTAGTATATGATTAATTAATTATTTTATGTGAACAATAAATACGAATGATGTATTGGATAACGGAAATTGCCAAAGAAATTGAAAAAAACTGCCGAAAAATAATCTGCTGCCGCCGGAATTCGAAAGCAAGACCTAACGAATATAAAACACAACCACAACCGCACTGCTACACGGACGCTCACAATCAGTTGGAAATATCTTCATGTATTTAGAACGCAGATATTATTATAACAATAATGTCATGCTAAAGAATTGAGCTCACTCGAAGTTACAGATTAAAAGTATGGTAGGCCTTGGAGGGCTAAAACATCGTCTTAAAAAGGTGATTAAGTCCTCCATGCGCTTCGTTTAGGGTATTGAGGACTTGTAAGCATTTTAAAACATTTGGTAGGTCATTGAGGGTTAAAATACCATTTTAAAAAGGTGATTTACTCCTCCATACGCTACTTTTAGGATCTCGAGGACTTAAATAACATAATACATTCAGCAGCAAGTCCAACATCATAAGAACTGAGGCTTTTGATGCTCAAACTCCTGTTTTAATTCTGACTCGGGTCCTTAGATGAGACTTGATGAAATCTGCAGCTAGTATACTTACCCTAGTAGAAATGAATTCGAGGCGCTGGCTAGCGCCTGGCTAGTTTGCCTAGAAATCAAATAAAAAATGGCGATACTAAATCCCATGGTTCCCAGTTATAGTTTATATATTGATTAAATACAAATAAACTATTATAAATTATTATTTAAAAAAATTAAGATCGAAATTATTTGTAACAATTAAATTACTAATTTTAAATATAATAATTATTGATAGTCTGAATAATCTAAAAACATTTTTTGTTTAACATTCTTCTATTCAAGCTTTTTTATGAAACGAATATTATAAAAAACATTACCACATAATTTATTTACTTTTTAAATATTCAAAAATTTGAATATTTTAATATTTATTAATTATGGTAGCATTAAAATTAATATTATATTCACATTACTAATATCATTAATTAACTATCATTATTATTTAACGATTTAATGTCAGATATTTTTCCGGAAGTGCACTACATTGTAATATTTTTAACAAATTGTCTAAATAACAATTTGCAATATTGGATTTTATTGCCCAAAGTCGGAGTTTGGTTATTGTATCAAGTCTTTCAATTGTATCCATTATTAAAATTAATTATTTACTTATACGCTGAGATATCAACAACATAATTACACAGTTAATTTAAACTTTATTATTTTTTCAAGTGCTCATAATATTTATAAACATAATTTTCATTCTTCTAATAGGTTATTTACTGTATACAATAAAATACACACATACTAAAGTACACGGATATTGGTTCAAGCAAAACTTACACATAAGTTGTAGGTGGCACGATTTCTAGTTTTACCTCGATATCGCTAGCGAGGGCCTAGTTTGTAATCTAGGCGGCCCTTGATTATTTCTACTAGGGTACGAAATCCATTTTCTTCAAATCTAGTTCAAATCTTCCGTAAGAAACTTGTTGACGGACATTTGCCAAATAACTTGCTTAAAATAATACTGTTGGGGTGACGATAAAACACTTATTAACATTAATGAATTTTCAATAGTATTCATAGTTTTTTTTTCGTAAGATCAATGCCTGGCATTTATCTGACTCACTAAACATTATGTTTGATTTATTAACAATTATTCAGAATTTTGTAGGTACAGAAAAATGTGTCGAAATCTTATTTTGAATTGTACCAGAGTTATTCTGAGTTTCTGTAGATGAATACCTTTACCAAGAAATTCGCAGAGGTAGAAAGTGAAATATTAATCTTTTAATTTTTGTAGACAGCTTATTTCCAAAATTATTGATTGTTGTTGATTATGACATGTACAAAAAATATGGTGATACAGGATTAATACGTCGTGTAGAAGGATTGATGCCAACAATTAATTCTCTACAGACCGTCGCATCAACTCCATCAATAAAATATCATTTGGCTGGACTTGTTTTACCAACAGTGAGTACTTGAGAGTCGATACACTCTAATTTGAAAATTATGAATTCTAATCACAACTTATGAATTTATCAACTTTTGTTGCGTGCACTTAATTGAAATAAAACTTTTTTTTCATCCAGAATTCAAGTATATTTGGATTACCAGAACCTAATGACGCCTCGTTCGAGGAATTCTTCATGGATGAAAGTGAATTAGCAATGTCCAAAGAGAACTTTGAACGTGATAACTTTGTTCAAATTGACAAATATGTAGTTGCTAAACCGACATTAAAGAAAGTGTCGGAATGGTTGGTCAGCAATAAAAATAAATTTGAGAGTTTGAAATATGATGTACTGATGTTTTTGTCTTCGTAAGTATATTCAATAATTACATTCCTGTTGAACTTGAAATTCTTATATCTGATCACATATTTAGACCCAAGATTCTTTTATTTTTCCTTGGCACATTTTAAGCAATACCCTCGAGAAAAATCGGTCTATCGGTTGACCCTGCGGGCCAGCCCCAAAACTTCCCGCAGTTTTTGAGCTCCTTGATCATGGATATATTTTCAAGCTCTTCGAGCTCGAAAATACTGTTGTATGCTATTGTTTTAGGAAAAATCGTTTTTTAACATTTCTTTCTCCCACAATATCTTACAAACGAATTAACCGATTGAGATATTTGAGGCGGCAATCGACGCGTTTTATTGAGTTCTAGAGCTGATCAAATTTTGGTATTGATCGGATGAGTCGCTTCAAAGATAATCGAAGAAAACCGTTTTAAGCCATTTCTTTCTCGATCGATTTCTCTCGAACGAATAAACTGATTGAGATGGTTGAGGCGGCAATCGACGCGTTTTATTGAATTATTGTGCTGATTGGATTTAGGAATTGATCGATTGAGCCATTTCTGAAAAATTTGAAAAAAACTGAAAAAAAAAATTTTTTTTTTTTTGTTTTTCTTCCATATCTTAGAGTCTATTTGATCGATTGATTTGAAATTTTCAGAAAAGTTGACGGCCAACAAACTCTTTTGATTGCCACCTCAAACATGTTAATCAGTCAGTTCATTAAAAAGATATTAAAAGTTTACATCCACACACACACACACACACACACACACACACACACACACAGGCACTCGGACATCCTTCTGAAAATAGTCAGAATAGCTCCCTAGGACCTCGAAACGTCGACATCTGATGAAAACTCGATTTTCGAAAATCGGGGTGAAACCAATAACTTCCCAAATTTTCAAAAATTAATAATTTTCTTAGCTGGAAGTTAAAAAATCCATGTATGAATCCCACCCAGATTTCTATGTGGGTTCCCATATGGTTTCCTATAGAAATTTACCATAAGTCCCCGACTAGAAATTATCCCCAAGCATACATTGGGACCCCATTGGGTACTGATGGGGCAAGCCCGATAGGGTTATCCCTATTGGGATTTGATTGGGAACATATAGGGTAAGCCCAACATTAAAATAAAAAATTGCGATTGGGTTTACCCAATTGAGATAGGATTGGGAACATGTTGGGTTAACCCAATGTTAAAATTAATGACTCGGCAATGGGTTTGCTCGATTGGGATATTTTTGGGAACGTGTTGGGGCCACCCAACGTCAAAATTAATAATTTGCTGTTGGGCTTACTCGATTGGGAAATAATTGGGAACCTGTTGGGAAAACCCAATGCTAAAATTAATGATTCGACAATGGGTTTGCCCGATTGGGAAATAATTGGGAACTTGTTAGGATAACCCAACGTCAAAATTAATAACTAGCTGTTGGTCTTACCCATTTGGGGAATAATTGGGATCACGTTAGGAAAACTAAACATGAAATTTATAAAAAAAAAAATTTTTACTTCTAAAAATTAAAAATAATTTTTAAATGCAAAATATTTACTTTTATTCTGTATTTTAACATGAAAACGAAAAAAAAAAAAAACTGATTAAACTTTAATAATAAAGAAAAAAAACTTAACAATAGTAAAACGTATTTTTAATCACTTGCAGATTATAAATTTAATTATAAACTTAAAAAAAAAAACTATAACTTTAAGGGAAAAACAATCCATATGAAATATCTACTAACTTTCATATGCTCATATATTATTATATGTAAAGATAAAAATCGAATAGTTGTGTATGTTAACACCAATGATGCACGTGGCGACAAAATCTTGTGACTATAATACAAGCGTAGACAAGTTCAGACAGGTCCGCGCATAAAACAAATAACTAGTGGACAAAATCCCATATACACGTGACTCTTGCATTGAAAAACGTTCTAAGTAACTTATCAAGGCGTTATTTTTTGACATCTTTACAGTTACAATACCGCGCAATATAATTGATAGAATTAATAATAAAGAAAGTGCTAGTGCAGTGCAATATAATTGATCAAAATAATATTAAAGTGCTAGTATAGTGAATATAGGTTATAAAAATTGTGTCTCGTGCAAAGTGAGAATTTGTGAAATAATTAATTTTTTTTGTGAGCTAACACTATTGTAAATTAACAGTCATAACGAAAATTGCATAAATAAAAAAAATTGTACTAGAATGAGAGGATTTAAATAAAATTTACTTAACCAAATTTTTCTTATGTTGGGATTTTAGTGGGATTTTATTGGGTTGGCCTAAAGTTTCTGTAGGGTGAACCCAATTGAAACCCTATAGAGTGTGCCTAATTGGGAAACAGTTGGGTATACCCAATTGGGACCCAATAGGGATGACCCGATTGGGATCATCTTGGGCTATGCGTTACAACCCAACGTTGGGTTCCCAATTGGGAACCCAATTGGATTCCAATAGGTCTTACAACTTTTTTTCTAGTCGGGTCCCGATAGAGATTCTCACATGGGTTTCTATGGGAAATCTACATGGGAATTTAGAGTGGATTCCCATCTGGATTTCTACGAAAATATTCCATATAAATCCGCATTACGACAGAACCCATATGGCAATCTTGTATGGACTTAGAATTAGCAAAATTAACAAAAAGCGTCACGTTATTGATCCAAATAACATAAAAAAGCGTATGTGTTTTCATAAAATTTCCTGGAGTGCAATACCTTTGTACACTGATAGAAGATTTATATTGACTCAAGAAATCTTTTCTTAAGCCAAGAATTTATTTCTGAGGAAAGCCAATTACATTGCTTCAAGAAATTCTTATTTTGATTTAGATTTTCTCGGCTCTAAAGATTTCATATCTTCGATGGATAACTCTCGCGTCTTAACCCAAAACTATATTGTTTTCAATCTTTACTATCGAATTTTTCAAGCAAGACCACTTGTCTTCAACTAAAAATATCGTATTATTGGGATTCCTATATGGGAATCCAGGTACCCACTATTCTCTATATGGGTTTATTGCATAGGAATCTAGATACCTAGTTTCCTATATAAAGTTTCTCCATGAATATCTAGATACTCACAGTTTCCTATTCTGATGGTCCGTATGGGAATCCAGATAGTCATGGTGTTCAACATGGATGTTCACATAAATCCATATACTCCGATATTAATTCGTATAGACGCTCGAATAAATCCATACTTTCCTCTACGAATTCCTATGGGTCCCCACGCAATCCCACATGAATTTTTTTTTATAGAGTAGCGTCCTTAGGTCGCTCTGTGGTTACTTCGGGAAGAGTAGTCATTCCTTTATTAGTGCTCATAAATTATTGGACTGTAATGTTATTGTTTAATTGAATAATAATTTTTCTAGATGGCTCATAAGTGATGAAAAACCCGGCAAGACAGCTAGTATAATAAATAGTTATACAACTGGGAAGATTTGTCCAGAAGGAACAAATGATCAACCTGGAGTCATACTTCCTGAATCATTAGGTTCTTCAAGTTTCGTTTATCCAATAGCTCTTTCTTACATGTATGTATAACGTTATTTAATAACATTTATTCGAAGCGATAAGCATAATTACTAGCATCCATTTGTTTAAATGCTCAGGAGGTTATCCTCGGTAGTCGACTCTACCAAGGGCCACTCCTGAGCACCATCCATTACTGCTGCGATGCTTTATCAACAAGATGGTTAGCAAACGCACCAGGCCAAGTTCCGTTGTTTAAGTAGACGGAGGGATCCGAGGATCAGCCTTCTGCATTCGCGAAGCCAGAAATTCAACTTGCGACGAATAAGTTGGTATTCTGACTCACGCAGATACAAAAGACTGTTTCATCTCTCCAAGGATACTTACAATGAGAACGACAAGCCTGAAACGGTAGCCTGAGGGAAGGTTGCCAATTTCAAACAGGAAATCCTGATATGTCTGTCGTTTGTGCTTTTCTTCTACCGTGATGTTGTACTCAATAGGTACTTAGATCTCAATGGCATAAATGTCACGTGTAGTTCTACTCAAGAGCACAATATCAGGTTTGTTGTGGTCGATTTTCCGAGTTGTTGTGAATGGCACGTTCCAATAAATACAGCAACGGTCATTCTCAACAACTTGCAGAATATCTCCAGGCAAATAAGGCAGCACTTGTGTCTTATCGATACCGTGCGTGTGGCGATGGTAGTAATAAAGTACTCGCAGGCCAGCATTATGACGCTGGATGTATGCATTTTTAGACAGTACAAGATATGCTGACAAGATTCGCATATATTATTATGACTATTATTAATATATTTTTTTTTTATTTTAAGATTTGGACTTTCACACCCTCAGGACAAAGCGGATTCACAATACTTCACTAAAACACAGCATATGTCTATTGCACACTTTATGGAATGGGCTAGCCAATTTCCTTCTACCGTTTCTCAAAAATTCCAATCAGGAACCTATTCATGCCTCCGAAAGTAACTTCAATGTAATCGATGCAACTTAAAGCATTATCTCCAATAAAAAACGTTGTTCTTCAAATTAGAGGCTGATAAAAATTTCTTATCAATACAAATAAAATTTTCTATTCAATTGTTAAATTTAAATGACTTAATAATAAAAATGACTTTGGTTCAAATAGACTATATCTAATCCGTAAATAATGACCTGCAATCTGTTACTGGTGGCAGCTTAAAAACAGCTACAAATTCTGTATAATTTAAAATTGATAAATTTTTGGATCCTTAATTCTTCTGAACTTGGATTCGACGTCAATCAGACGATGAGCAAAGCTTCTACGAAAATTCTCCTGGCAAAAATATTTTTTAGGATAAGGGTAATCAGAAAATATATATTTTTGTATATCGAAAAAGACTAGTCTATAGAATGTATGATTATGAGTAGATGGGGTAGATGAAGGTGGGGTGGGTGGAGGTGGGGTTAAAGAGTAGAAGCAGTTGGCAGGACAGGGGTAACGTGTCACGCGATCCGTAAGTAATTTGCAGTCGAGAGTTGAGGTCGAGGCATGTCTGCCGGTTAAACAGAGTGTTATAATCTATTTACGTTAACATTACCAACGTTTAACGTGGTTGCTCGACTTCTAGAGGGTCCAGAATGGGCCAAGAGACTGAAGGGAAGTGATTCTGCGGTAGACAGCTTTACCAACAAGAATTGTCGCTAACATATTATGTATTTTATTTTTATTCATTTTGATATTTTGTGAATCCACTGGCTCAAGTGAGCACACGTAATTTTAATTAGTTATTTTTAGTTTTTTTTTTTTTTTTTTTTTTTTGAGACGTATTCAGAAGTTGATATCTCGAGTGATATTCGTCGAAGCTCAAGCAATAAAAAAATAAAACTGTGGTCAGACTTCTTATCTATGAATTGAAATTTATCGAAATATCTAATCCTATCTGTAAAATTAATTGTGATCCTCAATACTTGTTACTTAGAAAGCAATTGAAGTTCGAAAATAATAAAATTATGCACGGAAAGAATATTCCAATAGAATTGACGATGTTAACATCGTAATCGTGGACTACACTTTAATTAGCATCGATTTTCAAATGTCTTATTTTAGAATTAAATATGTAGATAACATTTTTTATCATTTAACATCATAATTTTAACAATGAATCTTTCGATTAATAATGATTTGAAAAATTACAATGTTAACATCATAAAAAGAATAAAATAAGTTACAATTCCAAAAATAAATTTATTCCTATAATTATCTTTCTATGTACTTTTGAATAAAATATATATTACAGTGCTGCATCGGTTATGATGCGATGTAAGTATCGTAATTTTTAAACAGTAACTGTATCCACCGTAAGAAGTATTTTCGTGAATTTTGACTGTTTATTTCTATCATTTATATGGATCTTAAAAACTGCCTAGACTTGTGGGCCCTTCTGTGGCCGAGTGATCCAAGGTGTCGGTCGCTTCGCACTCTAAAGGTCTCGTTTTCAGACCCAACATATGATTAATTGTTATTTTATGCTTTTATTTAGAATTTCTATTACTTCAACTTTTCCGATGTTCACATCGTAATCTATACTAAAGAGTTTAAGACTGTGTTATTTGTCTGAAGTATTATTTCTTAAATGATGTTTCCAATGTTACATCGTAAAAATTTTGATTTTACACCCGGGAAAAAATCATCAGACCTGATCATGCCTGAATATTTGCCAGACATGAGCATGCGTGATCATGCTCGGTCAGGCATAATTATGCTTTCTCATGCATGATCACGGCTGGCAACTGTTCAGACATGATCATGATTGAGCAAACATAATCATGTTTGACCAAGCATGATCAGTCCTGAGCAAGCACAATACCTAGAATTATTAAAAATAAAAAATGTCATGCATGAAATGCATAAGCCGCGCATGGCTATTCTTGCCCCGTTATACATGATCATGAATGAGTGAACAAGGCTGTGCATGATCATGTGCGCCTTTGCATGAATCGTGCAAAATCATTCATGGTCATTCATGACTGAGCTTGGTCATGCATGATATTGTATGAATCATACATGACTATTCTTGCCTCGTCATACATGATCATGCATGATTGAACATGACTTTGCATGATCATGCATGCCTTTGCTTGGATCAAGCACGATCATGTCTGAATCATACACTATCATGCATGATTAAGTATGATCGTGCATGCTGATTTTTTCCCGGGAAGGTATAGTCCACGACTACGATAATCAATAGGAAAAATTACAATGTTAGCATCGTCCATTTAACTAGAATTTTTTTTCCGTGTATGAAAAATATAATTTTATATAAAATTTCTTTTATTTACACATAATATTCCGAAAAACCTGATTTTTTGAATGAATCTAAACGAGTTGTATAATTTCCGTGACTTTGAAAACAATCAATTTATAAAACTAAAATTCGTGAATTAAGACAAACTTATATTACTGTACATCAGCGAGTCCCTAATCCTCATTCACATTCGCATTTAAAATTAACAATTACGAAATTTCTCAAGCCTTTAGCTCTCAACTGCGTCTTTATCGCTCTAGTTATAACAAAAAAACCTAAAGAATACCCATACGAGAAATTTCCCAACGTTATATCCCTTTTTACTTACTACATCCACAGTCTCGCTACATATAAATGCATATGTATATAATACATACATAATACACAGTACAGTACTATATAGTACTCAGTATACAGTATACAGTCCTGCGAAATTTTAATCGTAGCTCGAAAACAAAAACATGAATCTTCATTCTCGCGTTAATTCCGACACGGTATGAATTTCTTCTCAGTTCCTTTGGTCCATCTCTATATATATATTTAACATATATAAAATATAGTAGAGTAGTTATAGTCATTCTCTTTAGTCTTTAGTCTTGAACATATCGTGACGAGTCTACTCAACACCCTCATATCAGTAGACACCCTACACTGAAGTTAAATCTCAGTACAAGTGTATTTTATCAAAAGCTAACTCTCACTTTCATTCAGATTTTAAACACTCTCCGTTATTGTCTTTTCATTTATATATTTTATATATACATATATACGTATATATTTATCACAGCGACGCTAAAGCTGCTATTTGTAATCACTATTTTCAATTTATGCTGACTTTTTTATTACTTGTTATTTTCATCATTATTATTATTTTTTTCAATTAGACTAAGAGGTGGGTAAATTTACGCTTATGCTTTTTGGGGATGATTATTGTTATGTATAATATAATTATTATTTTTTTAAGAAGCCTTGGGATGAGATTACGGGGAGGGGGTTGAGAGCCCTGAGAAATAATCTTATGTTTTTACATTATCTAAAGGTTTTTAATCAGTAGACGAGTAATATTCATATTACGGCGGTAAAAAAAAAATTATGAGGGTAAAAAGAATCTAATATTGACATTTAATTGCTATAAAATTTTTTTTGTCGATTGCGGATTTTGATTTTTCAGTGGCCTGAATTTCCCTGCCTGTGTTAAGACCGTCAATTATTATACATATTCTGAGGCCTGTTCTATTTGCATAAGTTATGTTATATTAGGGGGGGGGGGGTACGGGCAAAATCGTGAAAAAAAACGTTTTTTTCATGAATTTTTTTTAGGCGTATGGATTGAGCCAATTGATTAAAACCTTTTGAACATTATTAAGTTTATATTCAACAACATTAGGTCATTTTTTTAGGTGATAGTTTCCGCAAACAAGCCGGTGATGGAGCTTTTCCCAGAACGTCTTTAAAGAAACATGATTTGCGGTGAGCAGTGTATCTCAGTTGGAAATTATCTCAAAAAAAAACCATTGAAATTTAATCAAAGCATTATTAACCCCCCCCCCCCCTTTCACATTCCCTAATAATTTTTTTTTTTTCATTTTTTTGTTTTTTGTGGACATTTTAAATAAAAACTATCATTTTTTTATGAAAATTTGCGTCATTGCGAGGGTAGAAAATCCCCTCCATGTACAGAAAAATTCTAAAACTCAACGTTGGGCGGAGGTTATTTATACGTAGGAAGTGTGTACCAAGTTTGAAATGAATTGGTAATGTAGTTTTTAAATAGCAATGCTCACGGACTTTTAAAAAGTAGTTTCGAGAAAAATGCGTTTAAAATTTTAGGTGCTAAAGAAGTAAAAAAAAATAATTTTTTTTTTTTTTTAACTTACATTGAATCATCGATTCCAGCTCCATAAAGTAGAGTTCCTGCAGCAAATTCGATGTCTTTAGCCTCTAGTTTCTGAGAAGACCGATGAGTTAATAACTTCGAGAGTTTTGCTCTGATCGACTTCAAATTTGGAGACAATATTCTTGAAATGTGTAGCTATAAGAAAATGAAAAAAAAATTCGATTTGTAGCCCATACCCTCCCCCCCTCCCTTAAGCTTTTGAGATTGATCGTGATATCCCCCCCCCCTACCTCAAAGGCTTTAATTTTTTTTTTAAATACACGTATCTTCTAAATGCTCAGAGATAGGTGAAAAATAACATTGGCCTTCTTTGGAGGGCATTAAATTTTGCACAAAAAAGTACTCTCTGATTCTTCAAGTAAGTCTCATATTTTTTTTTTTACTGAATTCCCGAGTGAGAATTAAAACAGTAATTCGAGCCTCCAAAGCCTCAGTTCTTTTGATGTTGGACTTGCCGCTGACTGTATTATGTTATTTAAGTCCTCGATGTCCTAAAAGTAGCGTATGGAGGAGTAAATCACCTTTTTAAAATGGTATTTTAACCCTCTATGGCCTACCATATATTTTAAAATGCTATTCAAGTCCTCAATACCTTAAACGAAGAGCATATAGAGGACTTAATCACCTTTTTAAAAAGATGTTTTAACCCTCCAAGGCCTACCATACTTTTAGTCTGTAACTTCGAATGACCTCAATTCTTTAGCATGATATTATTGTTATAATAATATCTGCGTTCTAAATACATAAAGATATTTCCAACTGATCGTGAGCATCCGAGTAGCAGTGCGGCAGTGGTTGTGCTTCATATTCGTTAGGTCTTGGTTGGGAATCCCGGCAGCAGCGGATTATTTTTCAGCAGTTTTTTTAAATTTTTTTGGCAGTTTTCGTTATCCGATACATCATTCGTATTTAATTTTCACATAAAATAATTAATGAATCATATACTAATAAGTCAAAGGCTCTAATTATTCAATTCAAATTTCGAATGACAGTACTATTCTATTCGAACGCCTATTTGTATAACTTTAGCTATTATTATTAATATCTTAAATTTGATTATTTTTGAACTCGCAAAAAAACATTTATTCCCTAGTAGAAATAAACTAGAGTTTACTCGATTTCAGACCAGTAACTGGCCAGTAATCCCGGCTAAAAACTAGAAATCCTGCCACCTACAACTAAGGCGTACACATTGGTCATACTAATATATTTTCTGTACTAGTATGTATGTGTGTGTTTATTTTTTTCCTGTTTAACCTCTATTTTTTAACGTATGTGTTAATATGTAAATGATTTTATGATCAATAATTAATAATATACGCATTAACAAATGGAATCAATGAAAAAAATGAATACAATAAGTAAATTGCGACTATGGGCAATAGAAACAAATATTATAAATTGTCCTTCAGACGAATTATTAAAAACTGGGAAGAAGAAAGTCGAAAAAAGGAATACTTAAAAAGAAAAAATTTTATACATTATTAATAATAAAATTTTAATTATAGTTAATTTTTGAAAGTACGATTTAATGATTACATTTATTTTTAAAATACAATGATGTTGCCGGCTTTATAGTTTAACATTTATAAATTAAATATGGATTATTTAAGTCATTGAAAGGCTCAATAAATAAATCTTATAATAATTTTGTTTGTCAATCATTATTTTCATTATAAGTTATAATTTATTTATTTAAATTAATTAATTTTTTATGTCTGTCAATGCGGGTCGATATTTATTTATTGATATATATATATCGATGCTTCAGGTTAGATTTATCTATCGCATATAAATTTTTGGAGTAATTTGGAAAAAGATACATTAATTTGAAATAATTTTTAATTTCCCTGGGTATTTCTTAGAAAATCGTTTTATTTTTCCGAGGAACTGATAATTTTAATAACCTCAAAATCTAAAATTTTAAAGTGACAGTTTTTTCAAAGCCACCATGTTTCTTTTGGATCTCTAGTAAAACTGGCCAGTTACTAGACAAAAACTCGATTTCATTTCTACTAGGGTTACTAAGAAATTATTCTTGGAATTTTTAAGTTTCAAATTTTTTTCGATCATGGTGGCCATTCCTAATTAGTGATCCCCTTTTCCCTTCTGTTTCTTCACCAATGTACGCGATCCGATGAGAGTCTTTCTCGGTCTATAAATTTAGGCTCTGGAGGCTTATTTTACCTTTTCTAAAGATGATTTGAACCTAAACTTGGTAAAAGCGGACAAAGTTACCACGATTAGGTTCAAATCATCTTTTCAATGCATAGATCTTCATATTCTAAAAACATGATTTGAACGTCCTTACCCTCATGTAGGATTTGGAGGTCCAAATCACCTTTTAATTTTGACTCGGGATTGTACCAAAATCTTTCAATGCCTTTTTTACCCCTGTGGTTTAGTGAAATATTTTATTGCTTAAAAAAAATAATAACCATGGGGCAAATGGGCCTCTTAAACAATGAAAAAATTAAATTATAAGATAAAAAAAAAATTGTTTTCAACCCCCAATTATTTTATTCAACATGATTTCTCTATAAATTAAAAAAAATTCAAATTATGGAACATTGAGATGCATGAAATCAAAGAAATATTTTAATTATTATGATTTTTTTTTTTTTTTTTTTTTAATAATAACAAATGACTTGAGGGCAAATTTTTTCAATATATCACTGAAAAAACAATGTCGAAGATTGCTATTATATTCAGTATCTACATTTCAATGAACACCAAGACAAAAAAAATAGAAAATACATTGAAGATCATTGTTCGACACGATAATATTTGTCACCGAAAATAATAAAAAAAAAATATTTGAGAAGAAATAGAGTAATGGGTCGGAGTAGGAGCTGATTGAGAGGGTGAATCGCGAGAGTTTCATTGAAACGGAAACAATGCAAGTGAAAATTCATCTGGTATTTTTTAGACTTTTTGCTTAATCTATATCTGTATCTATATTTATATTTATATTTCTTTTTTATTAATGCTATTTTATTAGAGCACGTAAATAATTTGTTGTATTGGTCCATGCTCTTGATAATAAAAGAGACTGATTGTGATGGAATCCACGAATAAAATAGTTGTAAATAAGAAATAAAACTCGGTAGAAAAAGTGAGTGGTCTTGTCACGAAGACAACAAATGTGGGAACAAAAGTAACAACAGAAAAGTGTTTTTTTATTGAGGCGTAAAAAGTTTCTGATAATTTTCATTTATAGGTTATATTAAAATAGACATGGGTACAATGACTCGGGAATTTTTATTTAATGACTTTATTGATTTAAAAGGATTAAATGAGTCAGTATATGAAAAAACAAAAAAAAAAAATTTGAAAAACGGTTACCCACGTACTCCACGAATAAAATTTTATATTATTAGTAAGTCCCAGAAAAAATTATATATGAATTATATACATCGGATTTAATGGAAAAAAAAATGAAAAATGATTTTAATATTTTTGGATTGAATCTGATTGAAATTCAGTCGGCTACTTGGAAGCACCTAAACAATTCTGCTTGAACATTTGTTTCTGATTGAATTTGATGGAAATCTAATAGAGTTTCATCAGACTTAATTGAACTTTGGAATCAGGAAAATTTATTACATTATTCTTGTAAAAAAAGTGAATTAAAGAAATGCTTCAATAAGGTTCATAATAGTGAATTTGAAAATGTGAGACAGTTATAAATTTTGAGTTGATTGTTTCTGGAAATTAAAAGAAAATTAAGGTCAATGAAAAACTTACAGCTGAGTAGTTTTCAGGCACGTGTCTGAATGTTTTAGGCGGAAAGATGCTAAATTGAGAATTTTTCTGTTTTGGATTTATTGTAGTTTTCTAAGTTAGTTTTAGGACCATGAGATCAAAAAAAAAAATTGGTCTGTCGATTGACCCTGCGGGCCAGCCCCAAAACTTCCCGCTGTCTTCGAGCTCAAGGAAATCGAAAATATTTATGTGACTATATTTTCGAGCTCTTCGAGCTCGAAAATTTTATTGAATGCGATTGTTTTTTTATGAGTTTTTCAAACTCCAACAAGTTATGCTTTATGCTAAAGTTTAAAAGTTTAAGAAGAGTAAATCATTAATGCAAAAGTGGTTTTTTAATTTTAACTTCCGATTATGTTAAATAAAATAAATATATTAATGCAGAAATCAATGCCAGTAATCAAAATCAAGATTTAAACGAGTTTTGGCTTAGGTCAGGGCAATAATATATAAAATATCGGAGAAATTCATTAAAAACTGTGTTTTTCAATTTTTTCGTTGATATTATGGTTTAAACTAAAGAACAAGTTTGATGGCATTATATGATGATCAAAAGAGATCATGAAGAGAAAAAGTTTGTAGGATTTTAAACACATTTTAGTACAGTACATTTTGATTTATCTGAAAAAAATAACAAAGAATGTTATTTTTTTAACTTTTCAACGCTGATATCCTTTGAACTAATTAACCAATTTTTACGTTTGAGGTGGCAATAGGCACGTTTTATTGAATTCTAGAGCTGACTAGAATTTGAAAGCAATCGATTTAGCCGTCTTGAAGATATTTGAAAAAAACCGTTTTTTACCATTTCTTTCTCCAACAATATCTCTCGAACAAATTATCCAATTGAGATGTTTAAGGCGGCACTCAACGCGTTTTATTGAGTTCTAGAGCTGATTAGATTTTGAAGTCGATCGTATAAGTCGTTTCTGAGAAATCAATAAAAAACTAAAAAAAAAAATTTTTTTTTTTCGTAATTCGCCAATATTTTCGAGTCTACTTGATCAAACGATCTGAAATTTTTAGGAAAGTTGACGGCCAACAAGCTCTTTCAATCGCCGCCTTAAACATCCAAATCGGTTCATTAGTTAAAAAGTTATAGACCATTCACACATATACACACACACACACACACACACACACACACACACACACACACACACACACACACACACACACACACACACACACACACACACACATTCATACATACAGACACTCGGACATCATTCCGAAAATAGTCAGAATAGCTTCCTAGGACCTCAATACGTCGACATCTGATGAAAACTCGATTTTCGAAAATCGGGGTGAAAACAATAACTTCCCGAAATTTTCGAAAATCGTCGGTTTTTTTAGCGGGAAGTTAAAAATCTGTCAGTTATCGAAAGAAAGATAATAGTTTATTTATGCATTTTTACATTCTGGCTCATCTATTAATTAGACAGAATAATTTAAACTGACCAGGTTGACGTCGTGAGGGTGTCAATAGACCCCAGGTGCGTCAGCTGTTGACCTGCTTTTATTTCATTCAAAGAAAAGTTTAACGACTTACCATGATGGAGATCATGGGCCCCATAAGTCGGCCCAAATAATGCCCTTTTCGTGTAGATTCTTCTCCCCCGCCGGTGCGTACGCGTCCCTACCAGTAGCCTTGAAATAGGCCTCGGAATAATATCCGTAACGAGGGTCGTAGAATGGGATGCTTTCACTGGGTGGATGGACGGATGGAACGTCCACGGAAATCAGCTGCCAATGGTCGCTGATGCCGGTCCAGAAGGCCGGGTTTTCCTTTGGTGCCTTGTCTGAGGTTGAATGGACTGAGCTCTGGAGATTCGACTCCTCCGTGAGGACAAGTGATTGTAACTGGTTGATCAGATCACCGGAACCTGATGGTTCAACAACACATGAGCTCGACGGCTCGACAACGCCAGATCTTGGTATCTCAATCGAATCGTTGGCAACCACTCGCGGTACTACTAACGTTACCGGCTCGATAAGGACTTCCTCAGATCTTATTCTCAGTCGACCTTGTGTAAGGTCCGCGATAACGACTTGAAGTACGCAACCGAGCTGTACGGCACGTCCTGATCTCCTGCTTCGTCGGCCTCGAGGCATAAAGGTAGTTATGATAGGTAATGAAGGAGCCCGAACTGCTGTTTAGCGCTCTGAGCAAAGGAAGGGTGGAACAGCTAGTAAGCGCTCGCCCCTTTAAGGTTCATAGACAAAGATTTATGTAAAAGGTTAGATTTAGGTTTTATTCCTTAAACCCGATGAAGACAGGTGAATCAGTCAGTTAATTGTACAGAGTTTCGTGCTCAGGACAGGATAAAAGTCATCGCTGTAAATAAAATCGTTAGATATTTATTAATTTGATTCTAGATCTGGGCCAGAATTAATAATCATACGAAATCGTATTTCGTGTCTATTACGTGATCGTCGCACATACATGCGTGTCATACTTCCCCATTTCTGGCTCCAGGTTGTATTATTCGTCAGGAAGTACAATATAGTGACCAAGGGTCAGCGTTAAGCGGAGATCATTTCAAAGAACCGAACCTGGCAATTGGCCCAATAGGGACGATAACCAAGAAGGAGAAAGAACCCAACCGTTGACATGTGGTGTTGAACTATATCCTCCATAGGTCTGATCTCTGTGAGCCTAATTCTCCTTTCATCTTCGGAAATAAAAAGACTCTGAATGAAGTCAGCTTGAAAAAGCTTATCTGGAGTGCCAGTTTCTAGCACTGGTGGACTGGTCACTCCGAGAGAAATGTTAAGTAACGACCATTTGCAATATACTAAGAAATGCCATTGACTCTTCTCTGTAGCTGATAGAAGCAACCGCGGGAATATAGTAGCTGAATCCAACCTTCAATGTTATATTGATGCAACCTGTCTTCTGTGGATATGTGCCAATGAAGTTTCACCTTGTCATCTGAAAACCATGATGTGTGCTGATGGTTTTCGTCTCAATGATCCATCAGATGATATAGGAATTGGATATACTGACTGTGATCTAACGTTTTTCACAGAAAATTATGCCCATTTTTTATTTATCCTTCTCAGGTGGACGGTGAGGCCTGATTCATGTCTCCTTGATGGTCACTGTACGTTGTTAACGATTTAATTGTTGGTCGTATGCACGTCAATTTACTCTTGCGAAGTCCGTGTATTTTATTTCTGCAGTTAATTCACGTATAACTCACTGAGCGTTCACTTTTTACATGTCAGCGATATTAGTTATTATTTCAATAGAAGTAATTGTAGGTATTGTGAACGTGCGTTTTGATTTTACGACTTGAAAATCGAGCGCAAAATCTAACTGATTCTACAGCCATCTATCAGAATAATTTGTATATTAATTAACACTTCCCAGTCATTCGGGGCCATGTCCGAGGCCACCTCGATTGAATTTGAACTTAGAGGATAGTGGGGTAGTTCCACCCCTGCAAAATTAAAATATAAAAGGGCCAGCAAACACTTGCTCGGAGACTTAGGCCCTGGCCATCGTCTAGAGTGGACTGAGGACGCCTAGCGAGGTCCTACTCTAGCACCAGGACTCATAACAATTTATTTGAGTCGGCCCAACGATATCTAGTCCATTAGTTTGCTAAATCTAGTCATTTATTCTAACACTCAGTTTTATCTCGGTGAGTCTGTTACCAGAATAAATTTATTTATTGAGACCTTTCTTTTATATTAAATTAAATTATTGATTTTATTATAATTATGTTCATTCAAATTTATTAAATAAGGAGATTTTGCGACTCCTTCGCCTGGTTAAAGAAAAAACCAAATTCGATTATTAAGTGAGTGTGGTAGTTTGGTGTACAACGTCTGCCCGAAGAGGATCAAGTCCAAGAAGTCTGCAACGAATCGGGGACAGATATCACCAGTAACCCACGTACAACCAAATAAGTCTCGACAAATTATTCCCAAACCTTTTCTCTCTCTTCAACGCAGTATTTATTTTGATTGATTAGTAATTTGTTCCCCGCGTCCAATAAATCTCGTGCGCTTTCAATAAATTTATTAATTGTCACTGGACGCATATTTGTTCTTAATAAGAAGGGAAAATCTTTGTATATATATTTGGGATTTGGTTAAATAAAATTTATAATAAATAATATACAATTGAATCTCTTTGATCAAATTTTCTTATTATCAGCGTCACTTAGACTAAGTTATATTTCAGCCACGTGTCCGGTCAGAACGAGTCGACCCATTCCTAAGACCTATTTCCTGTTCCAAAACCAGCAATATAATATTTATAATATATATTGATATTTAAAATTTTATTATTAATTAATTATTTAATCGGGAAATTCTTTAACTTTGGTTCGTGGCTACTGGACACGAAGTAGCCAAAGCCCACCGTTATAGTATACAAATTTTATCCGACAGCGAGGTAATTGATCGAGATTTTAATTTGTTAAAGGCTTCATGAATTATTTTTAGGCGTTGGTCAGGCAATTTTTATAGGGGACATGAGGGTTGGGGGGGGGCGAAATGGGGAACCTCTTAAAACTCAACAAGTAAGATCGTTTTTTAACCACTATAAAATTATTGCATTGAATTTAATTTTATGATAAAAACATTGAATATAGCAAAATTCTTTATGAATTTCACCATGAAGACAAGTTCTAAATCTAACTCAATAAATCTATTAATAAAATATTAAATTCATCTAGAGTAAGATCATCTAAAGAAATTTACAATTAATGATTATAATACGTCACCTCCGATAACTCTCGATAATTTTTAACCTATGACACGGTTTTTTTTTATTTATCGATTTCTATAAGCTACGTCTTACTGTAAACATAGAAGGAAAAATAATCTACTGGATGTACTCTAATATCGCGATAGTTTAAAAAAAATTTCTCAATCAATTATATGTTGGACTTGCACGTATTTGTATCGTTAGTTCATGCGTAAGTCTATAATTAGAATAAATTTTTATTCTTTTTAAGTCAAAATTTGAAACGCCATGACTTGGAATCATTCATATTAGTTTTTAAATAACTCCTGTTTGCTTTTTTTTTGTGTTTTTTTTTTTTTTTTTTTTTTCGTAAAAAAATTAATTTCATAATATATTGTATATTCATTGTTTGACTGCAGTAAATATCGAATGCTGTAACCAAAATACAGTTGAAATTGACAGATAGAATTTTAGAAAGTTTTAATTTTTATGAAAATAATTAACCTAACTTTTTTTTTTTTTTTAGAGACGAAACACCAAAATGTCAAAAATATATATATTATTATTCATTTTCTTATGCATTAGTCTTTATACTCATACAGTTAAAGGATGCAGAGGCCAAAGGGTAAGTAATTACTATAATCTAGTAGAAAATATTGCAACATTAAATTAATTGTATTTATTACACTGAGAAATATCTGAAAATATCTCGTTTATCCGAATTGATGAAAGTTCGCAGCATATATCTTTTTGTCTTAGTTTACCTCAAACTGTTATCAGCAATAAATTGGAACTCAAATAAGAGCCCCTAGTAGAATTTTGAATAGAGTAGTAAAATTCTACTTTATTTCAATTGCAACCTATTGAAACCGGCATATTTTATCATCTACGACTCTTTCACAGCCATATTTGACAAAAACAGGACTGTATATGACATACTTAGGTATATATGGCACGTACATGTTCACTAGACCGATTCAAAAGCATCAACTATTTTTTTTCTCAAGGACACTCACTTAAAAGTACAAGTACTATATTTCATACGTAAATGACCTATATGATTCATGCATGATCGTATGTGATCTACAAATAACCATATTTATCATCTATAACCGATATGACCCATGCGTGACTGTATATGATGCATATATGACACATGTGTTCGTTCGTAAACCATGCATGGTCACGTGTGATCCATGCATAGCCATATATGATTGATAAATTACCTTTCTAATTTATTTACGGCTATACATAATTTATATACGATGCATGTATGGTCAAATATAAGGCCCCGGTATAGTTCAAATGTAACTATATTTGACTGATATAGTATCATATATGACCTATACTTGGGCACGTATGTTCCATACATAATTACATACTATTAATTAATGATCTATGAATCCATGCATTTTATACATGTCTTTGTGCGCGATTTTCTTATGACTTCCCAACACACAAAATTCTTCAAATTTTTAATTTTAAATTCTAATAATAATATACTTAAATCAAAACTTATTTATTAACATGATTATTAATAGAAACCTTGATTCATTGTGATAATTTATCGGGGAAATATTTGGACTGGAGATATTTTGTCAGGGACCAAAACGCGTGTTACCTGCTTGGCTATATATGGTTTTTATATGACGCATGCATGGTTATAGCCGTATCCGACGGATGCATGCCCATGTATTGCCATACAGGATGATATAAAAAGACAATATTCTCTTATATGGTCAGAAATGGACTATAAATTGACATATGTGTCTTCTATGTCTCTATATATGCACCATGCATGATAATTAATAATGAAATTAATATTTTCTTTCAGTGCAACCCTCTAAAACAGCTACATTGTTGTCCACGTTATACATGCACCGTAGCTTTCGTTGACGGCATATGCAGACCTGAGTTTGAAGCTTTCTCAATGCCAACTTATCCATCAATCGAAAAAATTCGGAATCTTACTGGAGCAGAGCCGTACTGAATGATATATAAAGTAGACTATTCAAAAGAAAAGATTTTTGATCCGTATCTATATCTGTACATCAAAATAATTAATAAATAGAAACTTAGTAAACCTACCTAATTTTATTTTATTTTTTATTCGTTGAATTTATAGAATACTGACTACTGTATGTGCCCTCTTGATAAAGTAAATAAATTTTATCATAAGTTATCATAAATAGTCAAGATAAACTTCATTTCGTCCACCAATCGAGGCTCGAAACGTTTAGTTGAGTCTCACTCATGTATTTTAGAAATGTATTTGTAGCCTCATTTGATGCTCATTCCAGTTTCTTTACTATAGAGGCTCAAATAAAGTTAAATATACCTATACTATATCTGGAGTATTCATATATCTACCTTCGTTATTTCTGTTTTACCTCTTGACGTTGTTTATCTTTTTCTACATAGTCGTTGCATCTTTGGCCTCCTTACTTACTCTATGCACTGCAGTAGCAGGAAATTTTATAGCAAAAAGTAGTAGTAGAGTAACAAATGAGGCCCAAGAGGTTCGAATGAAGCTGAATTACTTAACTCAAGATTTTTATAGAATTATCAGTGAGGTTCGCATGAGATTATGTTATGAGATTGAACTTGAATTAAGCAATATGTGATCAGGGAAGTTTAAACGTGCCTCAAAATGACTCGTGGTGGCTCAAATGAGGCTCAACTGGATATGGAAGTTCAAAATGAGATTCTATTTTTCAACTCAGGTACTTCGCTTTCATTGCATTGCTTAGCAACAATATAGTTACAAAGTATAACTGTCCTAAGTTTGTTATTTTAGAAAATGAAGGGATTCAAGGTTAGTTGGCTTCTGCACCTGCGATGCCAATAACTCAATTGAAGATTAATAAAGTGATATGTTTGTAAACAATAGTATAAAAGACAGTTTCATTTCTATAAGAACATCAGGCCAGCTTGTGGTGTTTCTCATGAGGCTCTACCAGGTGTTGAAGGTTCAACTAAGGCTCTATTATACGACTTGATTGATGATGAAAAAGTAGTTACACGTTCGAAACTCTATTTAAGTAAATTTTCATACAATTAATTCACTCGCTATTACGAGTTATTTATTTATCACTGAAACATTTGCTGCTCGACCAATTTAAATCTGGAGTAGCCATGGTTCAGGGTGGCTAAGGACTTAATAATTGATTTGAACGTTGGCATTCACATATTCGAACAATAATAACAGTGCGATGTCTTAGGCTAGTCTCGATAGGTTTTTGTTTTCTTGCAGGCTATTGGTTAAAGTATATTCTAATCATCATCTTGAATCATGGCCCATCTTGATAACAGGTGCAGTTCACCACCATCTTGTCGATGGACTGACTCATACGGCAATGAACTCGTTCCTGTGCCCAGATGCCCAATCTCACGCCAGTGGTTAGAGAATTTCTACCTGTTTTCGGACGCATCCTTCCTAACCTTACACTATATTAGTCATTTGAATAACGAATGTTTATTCTTTATACACGGAGGAAAAGTATCGCGATTGGAATGATGTAATCGATTCTAATGCGCATATCGCGAAGAGAGCGATCTGAACAGCTATTGTTGCGATTCATTCTAATTCAATTCATGATCGAAATCTCTGTCAGCACTAGACGTATGACTACTCACCTTAACTTCTAAGTAGCTGATTGATTATTGTGACAGTCATATACTGTGTCACGCTGGCCATAATATGTTTTTTTTCATGTGACAGTAATTCTACTGAAGGCGAACCTGTAATTGTCACGTATCCAAATGATCTACTGTTTATCACATATCTTTTATTGGCTACGAGAATACCAAAATGGTTTATAGAATTTCTCGTCACTCTAACGATAGTTAATATTGGAAAGCTATGATCGATTCAATTGTTTTCAATTTAGTTTGTAATTCGTTTTTGAATAGTATAATTACTTTTCAATTCAAGCTGACCTAAGAATACTGAAAGTTGGGAATTTCGTATCACTCCAAATAATATTTATTACTCAGGGAGATATAGTAACACATAAATCGATAGTAAGATGAATACTTTTTTTCTGTTAACAGATTATCTGAGATGCACCAAGTATTTAGTAAATGAAGTATTCTTAGAAATTGAATTGGAAAAAAAAATCGATTGATTTATCTAAAGTAACGAATTCGAAAGAAAAAAATAATTATAATTTCTAATCTTCAATAATTCTTGATAATTTTTAACCTATGACATTGATTTTTTAAAAGAATAAGGAAAAAACATTCTGTTGACTACGTCGTACTGTAGACGTAGACAGAAAAATAATTGATAACAAAATTTCCTTAAATACCACGATAGTTCGCAGAAAATTTCGTACCCAATTTTGTGTTGGATTTAAAAGTACTCCTATCGTTAGTTCACGAGCAAGTACATATTTTCAAATTATAATTTTAATTGACCGTTATTTTGCTCCGATAAAAGTTTGAATCTCAATAACTTAACATTTATTTTAAAGTAATTATCAATTTTTTTCACAGAAATTTAATTTTATATGAAAGAGCATGAGCATATTTCAACCATATTAAGTATCGAATATTGCAGCAGAAATACAACAATATAAATAATTTTGGTAGACTTTGATTGAATTCGAGATAATTGTATTTAATTTTTTTCGTTTTTAGCGACGAAAAACCAAAATGTTGAAAGTAATTTCACTATTGTCGATTTTTTTATTAATCAGTTTCTATAACTGTGAAGTTGAAGGATGCAGAGGCGACCGGGTAAGTAATTATTATAATAAAATAAAAAAAGTATTTTGTACCCGAGTAGCATTCTTCAGGAAGTCTTACATCGAAATGTATCTTCAGTTTTTAGCAAGTCTGCATCATCAGTCTTAGCTGAAAATAAGGCGAGATACTTCTGAGAGATAGATTAAGTAAATATGTAGTAACACTTAGGATACTGGGGCGTGCTACACTCTTCGTTACTTTACGAGCCGCCTATTCGGCATTAGTATAGTAAATTAATTGGCGCCCACTTAATCATCGATATAATCAAATCGAGTAGTAATATCATTAATTTGTATCACTTCACATTTAAATGAAACCACTGGGTTTGCTATGGATAATGTGTTCAAGCTCGGTTTGACTCGGAAAAAAAGAAATCCAGTATCTGATGCAGCTCTTCAGTAACTCCGACCTAACATTGTTCTATGAAATAAGATTGCTGAACAATAGATGCAGACTGATTATACAGATTTCTGTAAGTATTCGAGAAAAAACTTAAGCAAGTCGATGAAATCTTTGGTAAGTGTACCTATAAAATACAATCGAATTCCATAAACTCAGAACTTTCCCTTAATCTTCACCCCTATTACCAGCTACGCTGTCTCCCATCGAATGCTATACATCTGTATGTGTCTGTGCATATTCAGGTATGCATGATTAATGTAAATGAAAGAGCCCACGCGCTGTAGTTTACTCTTTAAAGGAGAAAGGGCATTCGATAAGTCAGAACTTTCAAAAAATTATTACTTTTCCGTAGACTAACTGTCCAAGTTAGTGGGATTTGACTGTTTTCTCCAAATCGTGTTTAAATTTTTCGTCAGAAACTTGTTTTAGGACACTGCTTCCGGGGTAAGCATTTTTCATTAGTACTTATTTGGTCTCGAATCTTCAATAATTTTAAAATTATGGTGGTTTTATTAGATTTATGCCGATCTACGCAAATTAACAAAGTACGAGCATTAATTTTTCTCATTAGGGCTACAGAGGTCACTAGAAATCTTTGATGATTTACGTGAATTTCGACAAATCTTCCTAGATCTCCCGATTAAAACACACAGACAGCTGTGATTTCGATATTAATCTCTGTAGATCTGCTAGATGTGACGTAAATCTATTTTTTGAAAAAAATCAGATTTTTTTAAGCCTACTGTCTATCTTAATTATTTTTTCTTGCAAAGTATTCGATGAGTTATAGCTTTCGACAAAAAATCTGCTAAAAATGTAGAAATACGTCAAGAATTTCGTTTGAAAAACGGAAAACTTTGTAAATTAATGAAATAAATTTTGATATTTTAGTGCGACCCACGGCAAGGTCAAAGCTGTTGCGAGGGTCATACATGTTCAGGGGCTTGGTTCGAAGGTAAATGCATAAGTCGGCAGGATGCTATCGGATCGCCAGGTTTTGGAAAGTAGGAGACTTTATTCAAAAGGCAAGAATCTTGCTCTGTACGTACATCTGTATGTCAAGATAATTTATGAATAAAGACATTGTGATCCTACTTAAGTTTTATTTTTAATTAATTAGCAATTTTTAAAGAAATAACCTTAATAAACATCAATTTTTCATCACCGAAAATAATAACATTTGAATCAAGATACAAATTCTTGAGACAAAAAAATCGATTCATCATTTTGAACACTCCAACCGTGAAAAAATCATTTGCAAATATTTTACAGACAGTAATAGCTTAAAAAAAACAAATTGAGTCGTGAAAATAAAAATTGCGGGCATTCCCGTGAAAAAATCTTCTGAAATAGCCGGATATGAACCGCCCATATTAGGCCTGATGTGAAAATTGGCCATATCAGACCATAGATGTACAGATCAGAACATACATAATGAGATCAACATAGTTATCCTGGAAATAAAATTTATATATAATTTTATAATATTGTATATAACTTTGTAAAGTAGTATACACCATAATTGTCATGAGGAAAAAAAAACCGACCCATGGGCTCGATCCCGAGTCTTTTAGATTTAAAATCTGATCTATTAACCACTGTACCGAATCAAAAACTTGAAATGAGAGGTTATTATTTCATAAATTCACGACTATAGATCTTATTGTATTGGGAGAGTTGGGGTTAAAATCTACTCTTCGTAAATATCTTAAGACTGTTAAAGTACAAAATGAGTTTATACTAAAACCATCCTCACAAATCATTGTAGAAACCATTTTTTCTATATAATTTTCCTTTACGAAATAGTCATCACTAGTGATTCTACTTTTATTGTGACAGATTACTTCTTTAACAATATTTTGCGATGATGTGGATGCTTTAAGCAATAACTTTGTGTTTTGTTGAAATGATTGACCTATTATTATACAATGTTTAGTTTTCAAATGGATTTTCAAGCCAGTGGTAGAACTATGACTAATTTTCACTAAATTGGAATATAAAATATATTTTGCATTCCTACCACCTTCAGGCTTTTTGAAATAGTGCCAAAAGCTTTTATCATTTCTTTCAGCAACAGTAATACCCTCGTGTGCTGATTTTTAAAGAGACATCCTTTGATATTACCTGTAAAAAAAAATTTCGTAACCTGTGAATACCTACAATTATTAAGGAATAATTACTTAAAAAAAATACGATAATGCCATAAATTTTACTTGTAATAAGAGAAAAATTGTAATTCAAGGACAAGTTAACAAGCATTATACTTACTTTATGTTGTAGATTAGCATCAAAACAAAATCGAACGTTTGTTGATATGATAAATACCAACCTAGTGAGTAAAATGGCAACTAAACTGCTAAACGCGACGTAGTGGTGGCCAGCATGAAGCTGGCTACGTGTTATGTGTGTGCGTGCAATACGAAATGCAAAACAAACGACTGAACAGCGACAACGCCGCATCATCTCGCGTCACACAACGCGCAGCGAAGTGAATTCAAGGCGGCAAATTTGAATGGATTTGCGCGATTTTATGCTTGTGGATCCTCAAACTGTTGCGAGATCATACAGTACCTAAAATTATGCTGGATCCCGTTGGATTGCAGGATCCCACTTTACTGGATTACGGTCCCTACTTGTCTACTTGTAATTTTTACTTTGTTATAAATTTCACATATACACACACACTTAGGCACGCATCCACACGCACACACATGAGCGCACGCACAATTGATCCTATTCCTTGTTTAAGAATTTTTACAACCTTGAATGATAACAGTTACCATCTTCAATTTGCTTGAAATGCTCAAAAAAAAAAAAAAACAATCATATGCTAGAGTATTTTTGATCTCAATGAGCTCAAAAATGTATTAACACTGATGCTTTCGAGCTCTTCAAATCTAGATATCGTGGTTTCCTATTAGGATTCTTCCATAAATTCACACACTCCTACATTAATTCCTATGGATTCTTAAATGAATCTATACTCTTCTATATGGATTTTTATGGGTTCCCATGCAATCCCATATGAATTCTTTTGATGAGAAATTCTTGACCTTGGGACGAAGGCCTCTGAACAAAATAAAACTAACTAATTTCTATAAGTTACGTCTCACTAGATTTTAAATATAACAAGACCAAGAGATCATCAAGAAATATTTGTCGCAAATTTTGACTTATATTTATTAAGTTCAAGAAGTTGAATTAGACTGAATCGAAACTTAGAGATAATCCACAAATAGTTAAATATTCAGTTTTGTATCTGACTTGCAAGTACTCTTATCGTTAGTACATAAGTAAGTAACTAATTTTAATAAATTGCAATTTTATTCAATTAAATTAAGAAACTTGGTAATATATTCAAGAATTCTCATAATTTTTTTTTTTTCATTGTAAAAAATTTAACTTTATATTCAGAAGAAATGTATGGTGCTTATTGTGATACTCAATATAGTATTGCAGCAAGTATTATAAGCAAGGTGTTATTTACTATACTGTATAGTACAGATATCTTTGTGTAGTTGTCATGGCTATATAGTGGAATAAACTAGGTCAGTATGGTTTTGAGACCCATACTACATTGAAGAAATGGTAATGCCACTAGGACGTGTCACAATAGATCTTTGTGGAGTAGTCAATACACTATCGGACTACCATCAATACTGCATAGATGTAGTTGCTAATTTTTTCATATAACTTTTTTTATTATCAATAATGCTGTTCAATAATCAAATTAAATACGAAATTATAAATAAATAAATTTGAAAAAGAAATTATAGTATAATTTTTAATTCATCTTTTAAATTTTACAAAAAATAATATCTTATGATTCAGAAGTTAACTTTCCTAGAAAATATATATTTTATTATATTTAAAGCAATTAATATACTTCAGAAAATTTATATATTTTAGTTTCAACAATTAATATTAATAATGATATAGATTTATCATTAACCATTTGTTCTTATATATTTCTCTATTTCCAAATATTGAGTTCAATCATTATATTTTTGGATACGCTATTTAAAAATATAACTAAACATAACCTATTTTTTTACGTAAATCAACTTTGGTACTCTTCCAATATTAGCATACGTAATTTCACAATATATACAATTTTTATAAAACCCTTATAAAAGTATATAAATCCGTATAAGAATTCTATAAAATTATGTACACTTCCATATAATCATATATGATTTTTATATATCTCTTACAGATCATATATAATTCATATATAAACATATATGTTTATATATGGTCATATAAGAACTTTCTCCCGGATTTATATATCATTACATTAAATTTTATAAAATCCTCATAAAACTATATAAATTCTTATAAGATTTTTATAAGATGATATAAACCGTTATATAATCATATATGATTTTATATAAGCATATCAATTTTTATAAAGTCCTTATAAGAGTATATGAATTCTTATAAGAATTTTATAAGATCATATAAGCTTTTATGTAATCATTAGGGTGGGCCAAAAAAAAGAACCAATTTGTTTTTTTTAGTTACCGTGAAAATATCGTTAAAGATGATGAAAAAAAAATTCTGCTAAAGTTTGAGCTCTTAATATTAAGAGGTCGCTCATCGGGTTTTTTGATTTCCCATTTAAATAACATGGAAAAAAATAATTTTTTAGTTTGGAATTTTTTAACTGGGCAATGACTCATTGTACGAATAAGCCCAGCATATATTTTGGTGAAGAATTTAACGCTCTACAAAAAAACTCTCTTATTATTTTTTGATAAGTCCGTCTGTTCAAAAGTTATTCGATCTCGAAGTCAAGTTAGTGTAAATTTCGAGATCTTTTTACTTTTCCGGCGAAACTATTGGATGTATCGTAAAATATCATAGACTCTTTTTTGTAGACAATTTTATTTCCTACAAATTATCTTTGATAAATTTTTTTTAAATTCTGCATTCTATTCTAGTTATTTTCATTTTAATGACAAGTTCTTGGAATCAATCAGAACACTACTTTTTTAGGAGCTTGGCATTAAAATGGAAATAACTAGAAAACAATGCAGAACTTAAAAAAAAAATTATTTATGATAATTTGCGAGGAATAAAATTGTCTACAAAAGAATTTCTATAGCATTTTATGATAAGTCCTATAGTTTCGCCGAAAAAGTAAAAAGATCTCAAAATTTACTCTAACTTGACTTCGAGCTCGAATAACTTTTGAACAGACGGACTTATCGAAAAATGATAGGAGAGTTTTTTTGTAGAGCGTTAAATTATCCATTAAAATATTTGCTGGACTTATTCGTACAATAAGCCATTGCCGAGTTAAAAAATTCCAAACTAAAAATTTATTTTTTTCCATGTTATTTAAATGGGAAATCAAAAAACCCGATGAGGGACCTCTTAATATTAATATTAAGAGCTTAAACTTTACCAGAATTTTTTTTCATCATCTTTAACGATATTTTCACGGCAACTAAAGAAAAAACAATTAGTTCTTTTTTTTTGACCACCCTAGTAATCATATATGATGATTTTTGTATATTTCTTATATGATCATATATAAATTATATATGAATATATATGTTTATATACTTCTATTTGTCGAGATAGCGACTCAATAAATATTCAATAAATCCATCTAATTTTTTAATGAGTTTTAATTTTTATTCCTTAAAAAAAAAAAAAAAAAAAAAAATTGATATTTGACGTAACTGAAAATAATCTATCCCACGGATTTAAAAAAAAAAGATTGTAATAGTTTTAGCCTGAAGCAATAACAATCAGAAATATTGAAAGTCTGATCACTCGGATTTTCTCTCTCTTTCTTTCACTCTTTCTATTATTTTTTTTTTCCATTACATACGCCGATTAAAAACAATTATCGACATTGTACGTCGCTGTGCATCCTTGACGACTTAGAAGTGATTTAATAGCGCACTACTCACTAAAAGTGTACCAGAGAGAGTAAAAAATAAAAAAAAGGAAAGAGAGAGAAAGAAAGACTTATGATGAAATAGAAGCCTAGCTACGATTTGGCAGCCGTTGTCCCCGAGGGCATTGAGTGAAACACGCCATTTCATTCGCAGACTGCCGATATCCATCCAACTATCTTTACCTCACCCCTTTCTTTATCACCCACACTTCCAACCTCAAGCTTCTATTTCTCAAAATATCTCATTCCCAAGTGCCGCAAGCTCTTTGGATAGATTACAAATCTATTACTTGTCCTTCTATATTTATATCACTTTTAAATACATATTGCACTGATTATAAAAAATCTACTATTGTTTTCAAAAACTACATTGAGAGTATTGTAAAAAATAAGAAAACAAAATGCTAGCAAAGGTTGAACTCTAAATCGTAGTATTAAGATGTTTACCTTCGCGACTTTCTATTTCCCTGCCTAACAGTTCAAGCTACTGGAAATTCTTTACTTTGTCTTTCATGCATAGTTTACCCGAAATTTTCGATCCAGGCATGGCTCTGATTCGAGCTGGCAAGGCCTTGCTGAGGTCAAAAGTAAGTTTAGACCCAAAATAAACGTTTTCTATCTTTCGGAGTAGCAAACGGTTTATGTTTTCGTTTGAGCCTTTGGAAAATAAATCAGTCATGTTGCAATCCGTCAGCAAGATGATAGTGAACTGCGTTCGGTATCAAGGTAGGATATCATAGTACTCTAGTTATCACGATACTCGTTTGACTATTTGATGGTTAGTGTAAGTGGACAGTAATATGGACAGTGCTGACAGCAAATCGGATCGTTAACGAGACTAAAGTTGATTCCGACGGCAGCTGTCCAGGGAGTTCCCTTCGGAATCCGTTCATGACGATGAATTAGATCATAAATATAAAAGACTTAAAAACTACCCCTTAAAGTGGTTAACTTTGAGGGCCCGTTTCATTACCCTATATGTTTTCCACAGAAAACTTTCTCTCAAAATTCGAAGTAAAATAACATCCCTATGCTAAATTTCCCATAAAATCCACTTAAATGGGTCAAAAACTGAATATAAACCAATAGACGTATTGGTTTTTATACGACTTTTGACCCATTTAAGTGGATCCCATGGAAAAATTTGCAAAGGGATATTTCGGTCACAGTAAAATCAGGGGTCTTTCTGGTATACCTCCCTTCTAATAATATCTTGTGCTTACATATACCTTGAGCTACTAATGAAAAAACTGGGGATAATATATATATATTTTTTTTTAACGGAATTTCTAGATCACTAATCTGGTTCAAAAATATCCTGCAATACGCTATTAGATAGCGATCGAAATTCTTTACCTCATTGCATTAATATTCAAAGAATGTTTGCCTCTGCGCCAATCACCACTCTCTAAGATTGTGTCTAAATCCATTCCCAGCTTAAATTTATATGGAACTACAACCGGGGACACTGATCGAGAAGCCGTGTCAATAATTGAAATCTTGGAAAATCCGTCTTACGCTGCCACACGAAAAAAATATACATCCGGATAAATCCTGGCCAAACTGCATGAAGGTGTACTTTTAAAACAGTGTGTTCTTTCGCTCCGTTCAGGTGTTTCAGCTCAAAACTCATACATTATCTGATCATAAGTTCTGTAGTTAATTACCCAGTAGCCATTTTTATTACTCAATTAATCAAATTAATTCATTAGTCAAAAGGTCTCATAAATGCGACTTATATTTTAGATCTTGTTTGAGCGAGAACTAAAATTAATCACTTTACAAATTTATTGATCTTTAAAACAGATATATTGTAGTTAAAGTATTGTAAATGATTAGACTCAGATGGATATTGAATAGTGGACTGTAGTTGATGATTCTGGGACTGGTAAAAAAAATACTCAGCAGAATGAACTCCTCGTGGCTGAGCTGGTGGCAACAGAGCTAACGTGCTCAAACTCAGTCGGTACTGAGTGATGATGGATTGGAATCGAGCCTGATAGTGACCGGCTGACTAGTGGCTCTGGTTGGTGATGGTTTCGCCGTATCAGGTAAAGGACTCTCGTAGCTGAGGGTCTCGCTAAGTCAAGCGACACGTAGGTGATATACGTTGTCAATTGCAGCTTAGCAGGGCCAAGCAACTGCTGGCGTGATCAGGTGGTCTCGTAGATTGCTCAGGATCCTGAGTCTCAGGCTGAAGATTCACAGTGCTCGTTCAGATATCATAACTGCGCATTTGAACTCGTATTGTCTCGTTCGCAGTGATTAATCAGCAGCTGTTGAGAATATAATGGTGTTAATTTCTCACTTGACTGTTATAAAAACAGCGACAGATTAGCTTAGAAGTTAGAACTTGATAGTAGAGCTCTCGTAAGCCATGAATTGGGGTTACGAGAAGCTCAATCCGAATATTGTCAGGTTGGAGATAGCGTAGACAAACACATGATAGCAAGAGTATCTCGAGATGCATGTCTCGATCAGTCGGATCATGATGCGATCGAATAAGAGCAGAAGTTGATACTGTCTGCTAGGGCATCCGACGGATCACAAAGTGGTGTCTCGGTCGCAGGTGTACCGGGACCAGACTCAGGTAGACCTTGTGACGTTCTGAGAGAGGTCAGATGCGGACTAGCCAGACGAGAATCCAGTAGGTGTCTCTCGAAACGTCTCATCTAGCCGATCCACCATAACCACTGATCGGTCAACAAGGCGGTGATCCGGTCACAGGTGAACCGGGACCAGATTGGGTAATGCCTTGGTGAAGACTGGTAGTAGGTCAGCCATCATGGTGTGATCGGTAGGAAGAGAATACCCGAAAGGATTCTACGGAGTAGTTTTTTAGTCAAATTTTGAATTCTTCGGGCTCCAATTTACACTTCAATTTTTTTTGTAGAAAAATTTCGAAATTTTTCTTTCTTTTCTATTTTTGAGAATAAAATGAGGTAATCCCGAAAAAGGTAAAAAAAATCGGTCTCTCAGTTGACTCTGTGGGCCAGTCCCAAAACTTCCCGCTGTTTTCGAGCTCTTTGAGCTCGAAAACATTGTTGTAAATATATTTTCGACCTCGAAAATACTTTTGTTTGCTATTGTTTTCGATAAAAACCGTTCTTAGCATTTCTTTCTCCCACGATATCTCACAAACGAATCAACCATATTCGATGGTTAAGGCGGCAATCGACGCGTTTTATTAAGTTCTAGAGCTGACTAGATTTTGGAGTCGATCGTTTGACTCATTTCTGAGAAATCAATAAAAAACTAAAAAAAAAATTTTTTTTTTCGTAACTCGCCAATATTTTCAAGTTTACCTGATCGATTGATCTGAAACTTTCAGGAAAGTTAGTGGCCAACGAACCCTTTTGATTGCTACAAGAACCATTCAAGTCGGTTCTTTAGTTGAATAGTATATTACACATCTAGGGAAGTAAAGTAAAATGTCTCAGATCACATGTAATCTCAACGAACATGTGATCTGAGGCTTTCTTATTTACTTCTCGAAGTGCGTATACTATTTTTCTCGCCTCCGGACGGAAATCGGCAACATCGTTTTGCATAGCGGGACGAAAATTGACGCTTTCCGCCCAGAGGCGAGAAAAAGTTATAGTCTGCACACATACACACACTTGGGCATCATTTTGAAAGCAGCCAGGATAGCTTCTTAAAACCTCAAAACGTCAACATCTGATGAAAACTTGATTTTCGAAAATCGGGGTGAAAAGAATAACTTCCCGAAATTTTTGAAAATCATCAATTTTCTTAGTGGGAGATTAAAAAGTAACTTGAATGTAGTTGATATTGTTGGGATATTTATTGATCATCAATTAATCATGTAAAGTCATAATACAGAAAATTATGTTATTTTCGAGTTGATAATTATCCTGACAGATTATTTTTATTCTTTATTATCCCCTCGACCATATCCAATCCCACATAGGCATACAGGCACCTTGCCAGAAGTGGGCACTGCAGACATGATGCTTACAACAGTGATAACCCCATGACGGATGACACTGAAACCCAAAACAATATAATTAACTAGGGAAAACCGAAACATATATAGCTCATATATGGCCACATATACTTTCTAAATGATTTGCTATATCGCTATGTATGGCCAGAGATCATTATATTTGGACATATATTGGCATATATAAAAGTACATAATTTATTATTCACTCATCTTAGATATCATATATGATCATATATGACTTGATTGGTGCATATATAACCGCGTAGAACCATATATAGTTTCCAAGTGATTTCATATATGGCTATGTAAATATACCTATTTATTAAAGTGCATTATTCAATTTTTTTTTACCTTGAATATGAAATGGAAATTATATATAACTATATATGGTTCATGTATCTATGCATGAAAGGATAGACTTTTTGTATCAACTTATGTTAAACGAGATTCAATCGTATGTAAGGCATGTATGACTACATATGGAGTTGTGAGCTTTCTTACGTTGGCATATATTTTAATTTATGACCGTAAATGATTTCTTTATAACTATGTAGGTAGTTTTTACAAGAATTCAAAAAAAAAAATCGGTCTGTCGGCTGACCCTGCGGGCCAGCCCCTAAACTTCCCGCGTATTTCGAGCTCTTGAGCTCGAAAAACTGTAGTAGATACATTTTCGAGCTCTTGGAGCTCGAAAATACTTCTGTATGCTTTTGTTTTAAAAAAATAACGTTTTTTACAATTTTTTCGACAACGATATCTCTCGAACGAATAAACCGATTGAGACGTTTAAGGTGGCAGTCGACGCGTTTCATTGAGTTCTATAACTGATTAAATTTTAAAATTGATTCATCGAGTCATTTTTGAGAAATTTTCAAAATACTAAAAAAATTTTTTTTTTTTTATTCTTTCGACAACGGTTTCTCTTGAAAGAATTAACCGATTTTGATGTTTGAGGTGGCATTCGACGCGGCTTATGAATCTCCAGAGCCCAGTCCATTTTGGAATAATTCCATTGAGCCCGTAAAAAGTTATCAAAAAAAAACATTTTTGAAAAAAGTTTATTTTTGGAATATCTCCGAACGAGCCCTGCCGATCAAGCTCAATTTTTTTTCAGCTTCAAGATATTAAAAACTGCGTCGAATGACACCTTGACGATCAAAATCGGTTGATCCGTTCAAAAGTTATAGATATTTACATACGTACGTACGTACGTACATACATACATACATACATACACTCGGACATCATCGTGAAATTAGTCAGAATAGCTTTCTAGGACCTCAAAACGTCGACATCTGTTGGGATTTCGATTTTCACAAATCGGACTGAAACCAATAACTTCCCGAATTTATTAAAATTTGCAATTTTCTTAGCGGGAAGTTAAAAAATCGGTCTGTCGGTTGACCCTGTGGGCCAGCCCCAAAACTTTCTGCCCATTTTGAGCTCCTTGAGCTCGAAAAATTGTTGTGGATACATTTTCGAGGTCTTTGAGCTCGAATATACTATAATATATATTTTGAAATTGATTTATCGAGTTGTTTTTGAGAGATTTCGAAAATACTAAAAAAATTTGTTCTTTTTAATTCTTTCGTTAACGGTTTCCCTTAAACGAATAAACCGATTTTGATGGTTGAAGTAGCATTCGACGCGGCTCACAAAAACTTATAGCTGATTGGATTTCGGAATCAATCGATCGAACGAATTATTCAGCAAAAACATTTTCGAAAAAATTTTATTTTTGAAATATCTCCAAACTTATCCTACCGATTAAGCTCAAATTCTCAATGTTTATAGTAAATAATACGCTGCGTCGAATAACACCTTAAAGATCAAAATCGGTTCATCCGTTCAAAAGTTACAGAATATTTACATATGTACGTACGTACCCACATACATAAACTCGGACATCATCTTGAATTTAGTCAGAATAGCTTCCTAGAACCTCAAAACATTGACATCTGTTGGAATTTCGATTTTACAAATCAGGGTAAAACCAATAACTTCTCAAATTTGTGAAAATTTGCAGTTTTCTTAGCGGGAAGTTAAAAAAAATTTAGATCCACGGCGATCTAAATTATAACGGGGTAGAATTTAATTTTAAATTTAAATATTGAATTGCGCCAAAAATAAGTGACTTCCTCTTACAACAACGGCCGGCAAGGAAATCCTCTACTCATACCCGGGGTCGCTATCGTCTAGTCTCAACAAGTTGAGTGTTTCAGAGGTTAGTAGGCTTAGGAGCTGAGAGGTATGAAGCTCAGAGACGACAAGCTGTCGGTCTCTTGGCTTGCAGCATTTATCGAGTACAGTCGTACAAAATTTTACCGCTACCATCTTGGTCTCTGTTACTGCTGCTACAACTACCATATACTACTATGTTTTTTTGCTGCTTGCCATTACAAAAGCCAAGAGCTTATAAGCCCACGTTTCGTGGGATCTTATTTATTCAAGTTTTAGTAACTTTAATTAATATTTCATAGTGTCGATATTGGACCTGAAGAATTGGTGTTGGATTTTAGGAGGACCTGGTATTTAGAGAATCGGCGGTTTATTGGATTGAAGATGAGGATTGCTGGAAAGAAAAATAGGAGCACTAAATCCTCGGAGTTTCGAAAGAAAGCTGAAAGTGTCGTTTTGCTGTCGGTCTATTTTATGGTATATCGTTTATTAATTCAGTCAGTCAAGTCGATATCATTTATGTAATTAAATCTGTCGAGCCAGTTATATTTTTTTAATAACTCAGTCGAGTCATTGTAATATTTAATTTACTTGAGTGAATCATATTTTACCAATAATTTAGTCGAGTCAGTTTCATCAGTCATACTTAAATCAATTGTGCATCTTTCCATTTATTTAATTGTAAAGTAACTTTGTTCTATGAGAAATGGCGTCATTTTTTGGTTATAATTCAACCAAACTTCCTTATAAGTAAAGCTTGATTAAAGAATCTCTCTGCCATATTCTAATACTGAGTGGTCGAATACGGGGTTATTCTCGTCCTGAGATTCCACTGAGCATAGCTAGAGAAGGTAAGTGAAACACCTGAAGTTTTCACATATGTATCGGCCTTTATTTTGTTAAGACCACTTCTAATTAGTAAAGTAAGAGGGGCCCATAACAAAATTCTACACACAAGTAAGATCTACGGAAATTCGGGCTTTCCATTTTTTAAGTCTACGAAGATCAAGACGAAAAACGGAAAATTCCTAAACCAAAAAAAACTCTAAATTCTGATTTTTATGGAAATTTCAAAGCTCTTTTAAATAAAATATTTAAAAAAATTATAGACCGGAGAGATCCTCAAAAGTCTGAATTAATTTGAATACATCCACTTAGATCAATGCAGATCTATACCATGGAAAATTCCAATCTTTGTAGTTCTGATTAGATTTAAATTAATCTAAACTTTTGTTTTTGGGAATCTATTTTTTTTTCAAACAAAAATTTATAAATGTATGTGGTTTTAAAAGTTTAATAAAATTTAAAGTAATTCAGAAAAATCCCTAAAAGGAAAAACGAATCATATATAGTCATCTATTGCCATTCACTTGCATCTAAATAAATACAAAAGACTCTATATTTCATGTTCATCACTCAGCGCACTGGTTAGCTTGCAAGACTTTGAACCCGACGACTTCAGGATTAAGCCCAGCCCAACGCCTCGATTTTTCATCGAAGAAAAAAAATAATGATCTACTCAAGATACTGTTGGAATACATAAGACATCTGATTGTCATTTTTTTTTTTTTTTTCATTATTTTATTATTCTTTTGTTTTTGGAACTATAGCACTATATATGATCATATATGCCCCTATATGGCCAAATATGACTATCTATGGTAATATATGAAAATTGGCAATATATAGACGACTAAATATGGCCATATATTTACATATGGTCTTATATGACCATATATTGAGCATATTCATTATTTTACAGATATAAGCTATTGCTGCTACAAGAAAGAGAAATATTTTCTAAAAAATCCGAATTCAAATCATTTTTGGAATTTTCAAAATTTATGAGCAACCTCTTAAAAATTATTTATCGAGCAGATTTATGGAGAGGTTTCTGAAAATATTTAAAATCAACAAATTTTCATGTGAGACTTGAAAACAAAAAAAGTTGGTTTTTTTGGGTCTTCCTAATAATTATACACTTACCCAAAAAAATTTTATAACTTTTTCACAATTTTTGAAAGGCTATATTTTCGTGAAAAATGGTCGTATCGAAAAAATAAAAAAATCAATTTTAAGCTTGAAATCGGTAGTTTAAAAATTATTCACCAAACAAATTTTTTGAGTTAAGGTTATTGCGTATTCATAACAAATAGGTCAAGACAAAAATTTTCTAAATTTTTGGAATTCGTTTTTTGGGTCTACGGAGCCGGTTTAAATTGAAAAAAAAAAAAAAAAAAACAATTTAAGGCTAATTTAGGAAGTGAACGTAGCTACAATTTGCTCTGTTTTTTCATCGTACGAGAATTTGCTGCTGAGATATCAGCTTTTAAATAAAATAAGATTTTTTTGTCTTTGACATTTTAGTCTTACAAATAATTCCACATAGTTATATATATGCAATGTTTTTTACTCAGGTTTTACTAAATTGTGATAATTACTCACCCATTTGCCATCACAACCTGGACCAGGAGGTTTAACATATGCGGTACTGGAATATATGCCAATTAATAAGAAAATAGATAAGAATAAAATAATTTTCGCCATTTCGTTTTTACGCCTGGAGCTGAAAAATTAAAATAAATTTATTTACTAATCAATCAAGATTCGGTAGAAAGTTATTAAAACATTCTTATAGGATATTAAATTTCTCCGAAAAATATTTAGACTTTTTTATATGACTCAATAGGAATAAATGTGCCTTCATTCAAATTGAACGATAGTAAAATAAGAAAAATTTTTTATAGAAGATTTCAACAATAAAAATTTCAGTCCGAGAAATTAACAAAAATACCTTAAATCAACTATCTATCGATGGAAGACTAAGAACTGAATTCTCAATAGATTCCTTGTCAATTTAAAGTCAGTGAATCCCTTGTTTGTTCGCTTTTTTTATCTTATAGTTTTTTTTTTTTTCTTTCAACAGAAACAAAATAAGTTATCGCAGTTTTTATTGCATCACTTTGATTCCTTGACACTTCAATCCGTCAGATAAAAATTGAAGGTCAATCGTTTATTATTCATTTAAACTATCGATGGAGTTAAAGATCAAGGAGGTAGAAACAATTAGAAAAATAAAAAAATTAACCCTCAAGGATTCACGATTAAATTGTTGTTCTAATTTATCGACGATCGAGTTCATCAAGAAATTAATAACAATATTTTCTGCATTTCTGGGAAAAGTTTCTATACCTGATACACGGTAAGAAATATTTTGCGGATATCACTATGCCAGTATAGGCGTGAACGCCATACTGTATGGTATCGGAGATTTTTGTACGTTGTAAAATTGTATGCATAGGTGATTCGACCATTTCGAGAATAGTAACATTGGTGATAGTTCTCGCAGATGCCGCAATGTCAGTATGGTCGTCAGGCCCATACTGCGTTGCCGTATACACAATGCTCCTGGCCGATAAACCTATTCTAACGACATCTATACAGTTTTGGCGGTAATACGATAGTATACATTGATCGACACGCCAAAAATCATGGCGGAAAAAACTAGTAGCATTGTGCCCTCGGCATTGTAGTATGGATCTCAGGGCCATGCTGTTTCGCCGTGCTTGCTGTGCATACGTGTGAGCAATACAATAGCTCCAGTACTATACAGTATAGTAAATAACGCCATACTTCTGGGACTCGCTACAATACTGTATTGGAATATTTCACATACTGTTTTAGTATCTGTCTGGAGACCATACCAGCATGGTGTTGAACGCCATGCATTTCTTACCGTGTACCATTTTACCAGCAATATTGCGATCATGAAAAATGCGAAGGGGGTAACTTTATTTGTAGATACGGGGAAGGGGAGAGAATAGATCGAATGAGACTTTTGAGGTTCAAATGCGGATAAAATTATCCTCTTATGTTCCGAGTATTTTTAAGCTCTAATCTAGATTATGTTATTCTACTCGTGTAGATAAAAATATTCCTGAAGAATTCTGGAAGAATTCCTCGGAAGGTCTTCCTCTCGTAAGATATTCCGGATTATGAATCGGTAATTTTACAGAACCCTAAAAAATTTCATGAAGACATGCTATAGTGCATTATTAGAACTGCTCCGGAACATTAACAATGGTGCGGATAATACTGAAGTTCATAAAATATTATAATATACTTTTAGAACTTCCCATAGTGTTTTTTCATAAAAATTAATTAATAATGCAAAAATCGAAATGATTAGCTATGGCACTATAAGTAGATCTGATAACTTTTCATTATTATTGTGTCTTATTTTGGAGTTCAGTGAGGATATCATAGGATACCTTAAAAAATGTAGAATCCCCGTAAAAGTCATAGAATTCTCAAAATTTTATAGGAATTTTATAAGATTCTTACAGAATTTTCTACGATTCTTTGTAATTTTTTCTTTGTACCGCTCTATCTCTAACTAATTTTTGTTAGACATCCATGAGATACTAATGAGTTCCAATTATATTTTTATGTTGCGCTGTCTATACTTATTTGAGGTTAGGTTGATGTATTGTTTTCATACAGTTGATGCTTATTAAGTTGATTATAAATTGGTTATATTGAACAAAAAATATTATCTGGTTAAGAATCAATAACGAGTTAGCAAATTCTTTTCATATAGCACTATACGTAAATAATAAATAGTGGCCAGCAATGAGTTTACAGTAAGTCATTTTTTGAATTCAAAACTGCGCCATCTATAACCAATTATTTTGAGCCAGCTGTGAGGCAATGGTGAGTCAAGACTTAATTCTTGTACAGCGCCACCTGGAAATAATAAATATTGTTCACTCACGAAATATTGGTGAGCTTAAAATATTCTTAAAAAAAAATTAGCCAACAGTGAGCTCGTTATTAGCTACATTTACTACCTAGTAACGAATATTTCAATTGTTAGTTGTGAATAACTTTAATTGAAAAATTTAAATATTTATTGATTAAAACTTAGTTTAATTCAAAACTTGATAATTATTGATTAAAGAAAATTATGATAATAAGTTATATGAATAATTAATAATTGATTAGTAGATTTTTTCGTTTAACAACAATCAATGGAGCACTTACTTACCAAATAGGGGCCCAATGTTGCGAACCGATAATCGGTCAGTCATAAGTAACCATTCATTGGCCAGCCATCAGCAGCGTCGAATGACTGGTGTTTCCTTTACGGGGAATCTGATATGAAACCAGTAATACCATACCATATATATTCCAAAATTTCGATAAAAACTTCTTTTGATTCGACCACGCTATCTTGATAAAAAATCTGGGCGTCGGTTGGCCCTGCGGGCCAGCCCCAACACATACCGCTGTTTTCGACCTCAAAGAGCTCGAAAACATTAGTGTAGATATATTTTCGAGCTCATCGAGCTCGAAAATGCTATCACATGCGATTGTTTTTTTACGATCTTCTCAAGCTCTAAAAAGTTGCCTGTTATGCTGAAGTTTGAAAATTTATATAAGAATCAAGAATTGTTAATGAAGCGGTTTTAAAAATTTAATCCCTGATTATGTTCAATAAAAACAGTGCATTCAGGCAGAAATCAATGCCAGGAATTCAAATCAAGATTTAAATGAGTTTTGACTCATGTGAGAAACAATCAAATATGAAATATCCGAGAAAAATATTAAAAACTACGTTTTATCGATTTTATTGTTGGTAGTGTGATTTAAACTAAAAACCAAGTTCGATGACATAATGTATCGAAAGTAACCATATAAAAGATGAGTTGGTATGACTTCAGACACATTTTAGTAGGTTATATTATGATTCATCCGGGAAAAATAACATAAAATGTTATTTTTTTAATTTTTCAACGCCGATATCTTTCGAACTAATCAATCGATTTTGACGTTTGAGGTGGCAATCGGCGCGTTTTATTGAATTCTAGAGCTGAATAAAATTTGAAATCGATCGCGTCAGTCGTTTCGAAAATATTTAGAAAAAACGGTTTTTCACCATTTCTTTCTCCCGCGATAACTCTCGAACGAATTATCCGATTTTGATGTTTAAGGTGGCGATCGACGCGTTTTTTTAAGTACTAGAGCTGATTATATTTTGAAGTCGATCTTATGAGTCGTTTCTGAGAAATCAATAAAAAACTAAAAAAAAAAATTTTTTTTTATTCGTAATTCGCAGATATTTTCGCGTCTATTTGATAAAATGATCTGAAATTCTCAGGAAAGTTGATGGCCAACATGTTCTTTCAATCGCCGCCTTAAACATCCAAATCGGTTCATTAGTTCAAAAGTTACAAAAAGTTTACACACACGCACACACATACACACACACACTCGGACATCATTCCGAAAATAGTCAGAATAGCTTCCTAGGACCTCAAAACGTCGACATTTGATGAAAACGCGATTTTCGAAAATCGGGGTGATAACAATAACTTCCCGAAATTTTCGAAAATCGTCGATTTTCTTAGCGGGAAGTTAAAAATGAAACGGATGCTGGTAATTAACCAAGTTTTGGACATTACTAACTGCCAATGCTTGGCCGAGCGACGGCCGTCAGACATCAGCCAACCTACGGCATTTTTTCCATTAACGTCGACTTCGTATGGGTATAATAACTTATTGCAGATTTCGTTGCGTCACTCTGATTTCTTGATCCATCAGATAAAAATAAAAGGTCAATTGTATATTATCGATTTAATCTATCGACTAAGTTAAAGATCAAAGAGGCGGGAACAATTAAAAAAAAAAGTTAACCCTCAAGGATTCACGATTACATTGTTGTTTTGAATTATCGACGATCAATTTTATCAAGAAATTGATAGTGATATGTTTTTTATTATTTCTGAAAAGCTTCCATAACTGTGGGAAAAATTTCTATTTCCGTGGTAAAAGTAACGATTTTGGAGATATAGTAATGATGCATACTCGTGCGAATTTTTATTCGGAGAATAATTGTCAGTTGGAAGTAGAGTATTATAAGAAGAGTTGATAGTATTAGATGACTCTGATCCTTATAAACACTCAACAGACTAGAGACTTCGTAACTTTGTCAGCGGTTAATATTATTTCAAAAGAGTAGTGACGAACGATATTTTAATTTATTCAATATTAAAAGAATTAGATGCGAAGTAGTGAAATTCAAATCTCATATATTTTAAGAGTTTATTAGTATTAATAGTTGACTTATATTATAAATCTAGTTACATAACAATTTATTCATTTTATTAACGTGAAAAAAAAAAAACAGATTTTAGACTAAAAAATACTGCACGGAAAGAGTATATTGTACAACTAGTGCGGTAAGTTGTCGATTGCTAACGAGAGCAAAGTTGAGCGCACGAACGAAGTGAGCACGAGCTCATTCGCTCGTGTAGGTAATCGACAACATCGGACGAATTAAACAGATTTTTTTTTATCATGAATGCGATATGAGTACTATTTTAGTTCTCGCAGTTTTGTTCTCCAGGTAGCTTTTTGCTGATTCAACTGTTGCCGCGACGTTTTTGTGGGCTAAACGATAATCTGCGTGCGACTAGATGTAAATTTGCGTGCGACAGGTTTACTTGATTTTCGAAAATCGGACCAAACCAATTACTTTCTCTTTTTTTAACTTCCCGCTAAGAAAATTGCAAATTTTCAAAAATTCGGGAAGTTATTGGTTTCAGTCCGATTTGTGAAAATCGATATTCCAACAGATGCCGACGTTTAGAGGTTCTAGAAAGCTATTCTGACTAATTTCACGATGATGTCCGAGTGTATGTATGTATGTATGTACGTACGTACGTACGTACGTATGTAAATATTCTGTAACTTTTGAACGGATGAACCAATTTTGAACTTTAAGGTGTCATTCGACGCGGCTTTTTATTTACTATAAACACTGAAAATTTGAGCTTAATTGGTCGGGTACGTTCGGAGATATTTCAAAAATAAAATTTTTTCAAAAATGTTTTTTTTGAATAACTTTTAATTCGCTGAATGGATTGATCCCAAAATCTAATCAGCTCTTAAACTTTGTAAGCCGCGTCGAATGCCGCCTCAAAAATCAAAATCGGTTTATTTGTTCGAGAGAAGCCGTTAACGAAAGAATTAAAAAAAAATTTTTTTTTTAGTATTTTGAAAATTTCTCAAAAACGACTCGATAAATCAATTTTAAAATTTTATCAGTTGTAGAACTCGATAAAACGCGTCGATTGCCACCTTAAACGTCTCAATCGGTTTATTCGTTCGAGAGATATCGTTGTAGAAAAAATGGTAAAAAACGTTATTTTTCGAAAATAAACGCATACAAAAGTATTTTCGAGCTCGAAGAGCTCGAAAATTTATCCATAACAATTTTTCGAGCTCAAGGAGCTTGAAATAGGCGGGAAGTTTTGGGGCTGGCCCACAGGGTCAACCGACAGACCGATTTTTTTTTAAATTTTTAATATTTGTAATCTGGTTAGTGTGTTTATATCACTATCAAAAGGGATTAACGTTGATCAGTATTTCAATAATGTTGAAAAGTTGTCCGATTAGTGAGTCTACATCACTATTGAAAGTGATATCAGTATCAAACATGCTCCCAATAAAAAACAACCTAACCTAAAAATTTTATGTTAATGTCTATATTATTACAGCAACAATTTATAAATTGCTTAATTAACCCAATTAAATCATTTCTATTATTAAGATTATTGTCACCCGAGTCGGAATATTCAACGTAAATTCAACGTTTTCAACGTTTTGAACGTGAATTGAACATTTTGGACAGTGACTGGCCTATGAGAAAGAAAAGAGATCGAGAAAAGAAAGCACTGAGCTCTATCGCAAAGTTTTCCAGACTAATTATTAAAAAGATGAGTAGTATCCGAAAGGTCTTTCTCTAGAACACAATCTACGATGCTGTCACTTAATCCAAGAACATTAAATTGAAGACTGACACTGCCATAAGATTGCCCGATCGAAAATGATCTTAAATTATTATAATTGAGTATAAATTAAATTATAATAATTTGAAATCATTTTTGATCGGGCAATCTTATAGCAGTGTCAGTCTTCAATTTAATGTTCTTGGATTAAGTGACAGCATCATAGATTGTGTTCTAGAGAAAGACCTTGAGGGTACTACGTATCTTTTTGATAATTAGTCTGGAAAACTTCGCGATAGAGCTCAGTGCTTTCTTTTTCCGATTTCTTTTCTTTCTCATAGGCCGGTCACTGTCCAAAATGTTCAATTCAAGTTCAAAACGTTGAAAACGTTGAATTTACGTTGAAAACGTTGAATTTACGCTGAAAACGTTGAATTTACGTTAAAAACGTTAAAAACGTTGAATTTACGTTAAGTATTTCGACTCGGGCATTTCTATGATAAATATATAGATCTTCAAAATAATCCTAACTATTGAGACAATGGTGTTGGCAGAATGGTTCAAGCTTCAACTAATATGCAGAAAGATACAGGTTCGAGCTCCAGTAATGGCCAATAATTTTTCATTGATAAACAAATTAAACGGAAAGAAATGTATTGCGTTTATCACCATACTCTTGTATACTATTGCATTGAGTACCATAAGTATGGCGTATTGCACCAAACCCCCGGCGTTTTCTACTATACTGTATCTGCATATAACACCATAAGTATGGTGCTACATGCCATACTTATGGTACTCAATGCAATAGTATATTTGAACTAATGGATTTATCAAAAAATGATAAGAGACTTGTTTTTTGTTTTGAGCGTTTCATTCTCTTTCAAATTAAATCCTGAGCTTATCTATACAATGAGCCATTGCTGAAATATAAAATTTCAAACTTAAATTTTTTTTTGGCCCATGTCATTAAATGGGACATAGAAAATTGCTATGAGTGACCTTAAGTATTAATTTTAAGAGCTCATCTTTGAACTGGCATCTTATTTCACCTCTCCGTAACTATTCATTAGGGTGTTTCGAGAAAAAAAAGTAGTTAATTTTTTTGAATCAGTTTTATATATATCTATATAACAATCTCTAATTAGTCTCAATTACTGTTAATTATACAAAAATAAAATTTAAATCAACAAATAAATTGTAACACAATTTAACTCATGATTTAAAATTAAGATAAATTAGAAATTAAAATACAATAGCATTAAAAAACAATGTATATATCATAGATGATAGTGGATAATATAGAATAGGTTTAAGCAAACAGATTAAGAGTGAACGACGTTAGTACGTGAGGAATGCATGGGATTTCACGTATCCGGAAGATTGTGATCATTAAACTAGATAGTAAAATTAATTACAATAAATTTAACGGTAACAAGAATTAAAGGATGCAAGTCTAAATCGTAAGATATTTGTTTGATACTCTAAAGGAAATGGATAGACTTTATATAAATAAATATATCATTAATATTCAGTCTCAAAATAATTTTTTTCGTAAAAATAATTAGCACGTCTTGAATATTTATTTATTTAAAAAAAAAAAAAAAAAAAAAAAAAAAAAAAAAACAGCTTATCACTTATTTATAGAAAATTAAATTTCCGACAAAAAGTGTTCACTGCCTAATTAAAATTACTTCATCCGGGAACAAAAAAACCAAAATATTAAAAAGTAATTCATAACTTTCAAAATTCGATATCTCGAAAATTATTAGTAAAAATCGATTCAAAATTCAGAAAATGAGAGCCAAAAGTGCTCATTTTATTAAGCATAATCAAGTTCATTGATTTTAATAATTTCCTGTTATAAATTTTGAAAAATAGAATTCAAAAATTTGTTAGTGCATGTATATGGGGTATTCCATGCCAAATCGACCGCTTTTGACCCCGACCCCTTTCGATTTGGCGGAAAATTTTTTTTTCATTTCTATCCTATTTTCATTTTTCAGGAAATTTCCAAATTTTTTAGCCAACCCAAAAAAAGTTATGAGTTTTTAAAAAATAAGGCTTTCATTTTTTTAAATAGCTATAACTTCTTCAAAAATTGACTAATTTGGACGTTGTTTTTTTCAAAATTTTCGTCTTTGAATGTTCTTTAGAAAAAGAAAATACAAGAAAATTTTAAGATAATAAATCAATTGGCAATTTATCAATTGATAAAAAACTTTAAGGAAACGGTGGTTTTTCTCAAAAAAGCTAAAAATTTCATAGAGTTCATGATTTTAAAATTCATTTGTATTTTTTTCTGAAACGTACATTCAAAGACAAAAATTTTGTAAAAAAAAACGTCCCAATTGGTCAATTTTTGAAGAAGTTATAGATCTTTAAAAAAATAAAAGCCTTCTTTTTGAAAAACTCATAATTTTTTTTGGGTTGGGTAAAAAAATTTGGAAACTTCCTGAAAAATGATTTTAATGGGGTAGAAATGGAAAAAAAATTTTCAGCCAAATCGAAAGGGGTCGGGGTCAAAAGTGGTCGATTTGGCATGGAATGCCCCATATATATTAGATTAGATTGTCAAAATGATTTTTTTTTTCCGATTGGACGTAACTTAAAAGTTTCTTCAATTTAAAAAAAAAATTCTTCTAAAGTTTGAGCTCAATATCTCAAAAATAAAGCTGGTGCAAAGGGAGGTCTCCTTTCCCATTTAAACAACATTGTAAATTTTTTTTTTTTTTTTTTTTTTAAATAACACGAAGAAATTTTTTTTTTAAACTCGCTTTCGATCATCACATGAGAAATTTAATTCTCTACAAAATTGTCTATGTCCATTTTTTTTCTAAACTCAACAGAAACGGAGTTACAGAGGGTCGAATAGGAGGAAAAAAAATAATTAATGAATTAATAACGGAAAAAAATTAATTATTTTAACTTATCAATTAATTAACTCATTTCATTCCATTAATCATCAAGAATTTCCGAATGTAACATTGTTTCGAATTAATAACAAAACAAAATTTACAATAAAACAGAAATGAATTATAATCGTAATGGAAACAGAAATTACCCTAGTAGAAATAATCGAGGGCCGCCTAGATTCCAAACTAGGCCCTCGCTAGCGATATCGAGGCAAAACTAGAAATCGCGCCACCTACAACTCATGTGTAAGTTTTGCTTGAACCAACATCCGTGTACGTTAGTATGTGTGTATTTTATTGTATACAGTAAATAACCTATTAGAAGAATAAAAATTATGTTTATAAATATTATGAGCACTTGAAAAAATAATAAAGTTTAAATTAACTGTGTAATTATGTTGTTGATATCTCAGCGTATGAGTAAATAATTAATTTTAATAATGGATACAATTAAAAGACTTGATACAATAACCAAACTCCGACTTTAGGCAATAAAATCCAATATTGCAGATTGTCATTTAGACAATTTGTTAAAAATATTACAATGTAGTGCACTTCCGGAAAAATATGTGACGTTAAATCGTTAAATAATAATGATAGTTAATTAATCATATTAGTAATGTGAATATAATATTAATTTTAATGCTACCATAATTAATAAATATTAAAATATTCAAATTTTTGAATATTTAAAAAGTAAATAAATTATGTGGTATTGTTTTTTATAATATTCGTTTCATAAAAAAGCTTGAATTAAAGAATGTTAAATAAAAAATGTTTTTAAATTATTCAGACTATCAATAATTATTATATTCAAAATTAGTAATTCGATTGTTACAAATAATTTCGATTTTAATTTTTTTAAATAATAATTTATAATAGTTTATTTGTATTTAATCAATATATAAACTATAACTGGGAACCATGGGATTTAGTATCGCCATTTTTTATTTGATTTCTAGGCAAACTAGCCAGGCGCTAGCCAGTGCCTCGATATTATACTGGCTAGCGCCTGTCTAGAATCTAGTAAAACTAGCCAGGTGCTAGCCAGCGCCTCGAAATCATTTCTACTAGGGTAGAAGAGAATGCAAAATTGAAGAAACATTTTTCGAAAATAATTTGTAGGAAATAAAATTGTCTACAAAAAAGATCCTATGATATTTTATGATTAGTCCGATAGTTTCACCGGAAAAGTAAAAAGATCTCGAAATACTCTAACTTGACTTCAAGCTCCAATAACTTTTGAACCGATGGATTTGTCAAAAAATGATAAGAGACTTTTTTTGTAGAGCATTTAATTTTCTACAAAAAAACTTTATTGAGAATTTCTGAATTTTCCTTACTTGACATGGTATGAAATTCAGAACGAGCAAAAACAAGTTCTTCGAATTTTATCAAACTTTGACGTCGGATATCTTGTGAATGGTTGAATATATGCAAAAATCATAAAATACCTTTTTTGTAGATCAGTAAATTTGCTACACTGATAGAAATTTTATCTTGGCTCAAGAAATATTTTCTTGAGCCAAGAATTTATTTCTGAAGAAAAGCAATTGTCTTGCTTCAAGAAATTCTTGTCTTGAATTAGATTTTCTTGGCTCTAAAGATTTTGTATCTTTGATGGATAACTCTCGTGTCTTGACCCGAAACTAAATTATCTTCAATCGATACTATTGAATTCTTTAAGCAAGACCACTTGTTTCTTCAGCTAAAAATGTCGTATTGTTATTTTAAAAACTTTAAATTTTTGGTTCAAGTAATAATTTCTTGATGGAAGATGTTTTCAAAGTAATGAAAAAAAAAACTTTTTTTAAAATAAATTTCTATTTTAACATATCTGAAGCAAATGAATGTAGTCCGAAAAAATCACTTTGAAATTTTTTATTTTTAAAATAAAAAAAAAAAGTTTTTTTTCAAGCTGAGTAAATTGAGATCTTGATTTAAAAATCGCGCCATTCTCGAAACAAGTCAGTAATGTCTTAAATCTACATTTTGCCTATCTCAATCCAAGAGCAAGAAATTCTTAAGCCAAATATGTCAGATTTTGTTTCAAAACAATAAAGGCTTCATCGAAGAATAAAATTCTCAAACGAAGAATTTTTTTTCTCTATCCGAGAAATTCAATTTTTTGGTTCAAAAACTTATTTCTTAAATTAAAACAATTCAAAATTTTAAAACAAGAACCACATTTTGAAGAAAAAATTTTTCTTGAATCGAGATATTTTTTCTATCAGTGTACAAAATGTTTGAAAAGAGATTTTTTGTATCTTTATTTTTTTGGAAGTATTGTATTTTTTACCATGTTACTAAATGAAAAATTTAAAATTATCAATAGCCACCTCTAAATATTAGTATTAAGAGTTCAAATTTTAACTGTCACCATATTTTAAGATACATAATATATATAATGATAATAAAATTTAACGGTCGTAGCTGAAATAAACAATAGTAATTGTCGGGTGAGATAATATTGCAATTCTAAAAATTAGCATACGTTTCCTTATCCAGCGAGTCCGCGAATAAGCGCGCGAACCCGTCAGCTCGAGAAAGGGAGAGAGGGGGCGAGAAAGAGAAAGAGGTTCTTACATATCAGACGGGCAATTAGCGATTACTGATTAAGTCAAGTGTCAAGATCTCCACTGAAAGTGTTGCCGGATAAACAGAACGGATGAATTGTCTAATCGCGAAATGTTAATCGCGAACATGAATCCGTGATCCACATATTTGATAGTTTCTTTTTTATTTCAACATTTCATTATATATCTATACATAGTTTTTATTTTTATTTTTATTTTCAATCCTTGTGAAATTGTTGACTGTGTAAGCTGTTCATTGTATGTTAATTTTAAAACTGATTTATCAATTTGATTTACAAGAGAATTATTTTAACATTCGAAATTATCTGAAGCGCCTTTAATCTTGCATATTAATTAACTACACTTTATTACCATTAATTATTTGTAATGATCACATATTTTAATTGGCTCAAAATTTTACAATTTTTCTTAATTATTTCGGCAAAACATTTAGTATTTTTTTTTTTTTTTTCATTTTACTAGTCATACTGAGTAATCACGTCTTGAAACTTTTCAAATTTCACAGGTTTTTTAAATACGATAGCTCAGAGTTTATTATTATTATTTTACTAAAATCGAAGAACTGAAAATTCTGATTTTGATCATTATTGCACGTCTCAACGCGAAGCGTGAGCTGTGCTTTACTCTCACTCTCTCAAGGTCAAGCAATTTTCACGGTTTAAATTGCTTTCATCCGATCATTTATGCACTTGGAGTATTAAATGAGTTGACAAATATCAACAATAATAGTTTTCTATGACAATAGATACTTTAAAAAACACTATTTTTTGTAAATAGTAAAAAAAAACCGTTCTTGAAAAAATATTTCGGCGGACGTCGGGTTGTCTGTATGTGCGGATGATGTATGTGGTCACGATAACACCCAAAAAACTTCACTTTTTGAGTCAGTTTTTTTTTCATTCGCTTCAGTATCATTCTGAGTAATAGCCTATTGAAAATTACTGTCTAATTCAATGTAATTTAATTAAAAAATGAATAAATTCATTAATAGTCTTTTTTGTATATCTATGTATCTATATATGTATAAAAAATCGGTCTGTCGGTTGACCCTGCGGGCCAGCCCCAAAACTTCCCACTGTTTTCGAGCTCAAGGAAATCGAAAATATTAATGAGACTATATTTTCGAGCTCGAAAATTTTATTGCATGCGATTGTTTTTTTATGAGTTTTTCAAACTCTAACAAGTTATGCTTTATGCTAAAGTTTAAAAGTTTAAGAATCGAAAATCATTAATGGACAAGCGGTTTTTAAATTTTAATTCCCGATTATGTTAAATAAAATAAATATGTTGATGCAGAAATCAATGTCAGTGATCAAAATTAAGATTTGAATGAGTTTTGGCTTAGGTCAGAGCAATAATATATAAGATATCCGAGAAATTTATTAAAACCTGTGTTTTTTCAATTTTTTCGTTGATAATATGGCTCTAACTAAAGAACAAGTTTGACGGCATTATACGATGATCAAAAGAGACCATAAAGAGGAAAAGTTTGTAAGATTTTAGACACATTTTAGTACAGTACTTTTTGATTTATCTGGAAAAAATAACATAGAATGTTATTTTTTTAACTTTTCAACACTGATATCTTTTGAACTAATCAACCGATTTTGACGTTTGAGGTGGCAATAGGCGCGTTTTATTGAATTCTAGAGCTGGTTAAAATTTGAAAGCGATCGATTCAGCCGTCTTGAAGATATTTGAAAAAAACCGTTTTTTACCATTTCTATCTCCAACGATATCTCCCGAACAAATTAACCGATTGAGATGTTTAAGGCGGCATTCGACGCGTTTTATTGAGCTCTAAAGCTGATTAGATTTTGAAATCGATCGTTCGCAATATCATATTTTTTTTCACCGATGAAATCAGTGGATTCCCATATTCACTTTTCAATTTAGTTAGTCGCGTCGAATGCCGCCTTAAAAATCAAAATTGGTTTCTTTGTTCGAGAGGAACCGTTAACGAAAGAATTAAAAAAAAATTTTTTTTTAGTGGATTTTCATATTCACTTATCAAATCAGTGAATTTTAATATTCACATATTCATTTAGTGAATAGTCACTAATTCTGCGTGGTACGATTGGCACATTGACAAAAAGTGAATATTCACTTCGAATTAGTGAAAAATCACTAATTCATGTTTAGAGAGCAATTTAACAATCGAAGTTTTGGCTGCAATTTTTACAACTCAGTCATCGAATTTCCTCGGTAACTTTTTGAAATATCGATACTTAAATATAAAAATTATCAGGAGATAAAAAAATCAATCGTCCCCTAAAAAAAAGGAAAAAAAAACAAAATCGAAAAAATAAAAAATCAATTGTTGAATTGTCCAGAAGAGAAAAGACTGATGTGAGCTAACACCTCGTGACTTATAATTACATTTTCTCACCACTCGGTCTGATATGTCGCACAAGACAAAACTCCCTATATATATATATGGTCTCAGTTAATGGCCACTGGGAAAGCTTTTAGCTTAACTGAGTCTCGTTCACATTGGATGTCTGTCACATATATATATTAGAGACACGTGTGTAGAACATGGGTAAAGTAAAAAAAGAGTGTAGAGATAAAGAAGAAAGAAATTGGAATGAGACTTCTCTGATCTATTTGTTGGCTAATCTGTTGATTATACGCGAGCATACGCCCGTTTGTTATTGGAAACGACACATCGGATTTGTTACATAAGACAAAGGTTAATGTTATCGGTAAGGAGTCCAAGAGCAATTCAATTCAAGTATTGAGGCCATTTGTGACCTTTTATATACATTATATAATATATATACACGTGAATTTAATACAATTTTTGGGGTATTTCATTTTTCCCCACCCCCTATTTTATATCTTTTTCTATGCATGCATACTTTGCAGTAATTCTGGTTTCTTAATATAAGATAAGCTTGACTTACATCAAGAACGAGAAAATTATATATTTAAATATTTTTACTATTTTTTTAGATTTTGAAAATAAGTATGGCTTGTTGGTACTCTTTCTACAGGAAATTTAATTATCAACAACTTTTATCCTCATAAATTTTTTCATATCTTTGATATTTTCCGTGATGAATATATATATGTATTAAATATATTTAAAATTTCCATTTGTTTAAATTCTGAAAAATAAGTATGGCTTGTCGGTACTCTTTCTACAGGAAATCGAATTCCCTACAACTTTTGTCTTTGTAATTTTTTTCTACAGCTCATGGTTGACAAAATATTGAGCCTCGTCACTGTTGTCGATGATACACGGAAAAAAATGATGCTCGAAATTTGAATAGTTTGTAGTTTATTTTTGACTTAAAATTAGTATATTCGATACTAATATCAAACCAGGTTTATTATATATATTACAAAATGGCTATTATTTATATTAAAATTTGATACACAGAAGAGCAAAATTTGTAATTTCGTATATTAATATTAATATGAATAAGAATCGATAAATTGCTATCTACAGTAATTACTATTCAAATAAATATAGAAAAATTCAAAAAATGAGGAACCGAAAAATTAGTAGACGTACATATTAATATACAACGATCTATGATACGAATTTTTCATTTTATTACTTACCACTGATTCGATATATGTATATAATAAATTAATTTATAATAACGAAGAAATAACATTTTATATTAATTATTAGTCAATGGGATAGAATTTATAAAATAAGAGTTCAAAGTTTTCGGTATTTTTATGAGCAAAAGTCAGTATCTAGTTCACTAATTTTTCATTTTATTATTTACCACTTATTCGATTTATGTATATTGTAAATTAATTTATAATGATGAATAAATGATATTTTAAGCTAATAATTGATCAGTGATATCGAATTTATAAAATAAAAGTTAGCAACTTTTGCAATTTTCGGCTGGAAAAATCAGTATCTAAGATAGCAATTCTCAATTTGACCAATCATTACTTTTTAATAGGCTATCCCATAAATTAATAAACTTTCACTAATAAGTCACGTACTATACCTAGAAGTAATAATATTTATTTACTTTTTGAAATAATTGATAGTACCCGTGAAGAATGAATCATACATGGCCATGCATGGCCGTATATGGCTCATACATGGAGCATACATGGTCTTGTATGGTTCATATATGTCCATGTATGGCTATATATGCTCCATGTATGGTCATGCATGGCCATGTATGATTAATTTTTCGACTATTACAATTACTTATAAACAGAATGTTGCAGTGGTAAAAAAATAAGAAATTGTTATAATATCACTAACAGCATATTGATGATTATATTGTGTTTTTTTCGAAAGTGATTATATTCTTTGAACGTTACGTAGCACAACTAAACTTTGTCGTAACTGTCGGTTGCATAGCCTAGTCGTCAAAGCGTCAGTCTCTCGTACGGAAGGTCCCGGGTTCGAATCCTACTAAAGCGGGTGCGGTTACTAATAAGCCTAGCGTTTGTTCTCTGAATTAAAAATTACCATTTCGATTAGGAATTCGATTAATCGCATATCTGATAATCTCTGCGTCTCCAAAATAATAAAAAAAAATAAATAAATTTTTTTTTTTAGTTTAGTTAAAATTTCTATACATAGTCATATATGGCCGTATCAAGCCATGTATGGTCATATATGGTCATATATGGTCAAACATGGCCATATATGGCCATGTCTGGCCAATTTTCATACATGGCCATGTATGATTCATTTTTCATGGGTAGTTTTGAGGAATCTACAAAAATTAGTAAACTATTTTGCATGAAGCGCATAATAGTACTAATTATTGATAACAGATTCCACTTTTTACTATTGTTCATTAATTTTTAATATTCTGTTTTTTCCGTACACATAAAAACATCGCGTAGAACTAAAAATCACTAATTATTTTTTTTTCTATCTATTTTTCAAAATTTTTCTGGAGCATTAAAATTTTTACCGACTGAATTCAAAATTCTCGTCGCACTTTACCCCAATCTCCCCCGCTCCCAAAAACTGATAATTAAAAATGTCTTATTATATTATCCATACATTGCATATACTATGCATTCATATATAATAAACTTAATATGTAATTAAAAAATAAATATAAGCCCATACAAATAAATAAAGACGTCGAGTGAAAAGCTCAAGTTAAAATTGAAACTCTTCATTTTTCTTCTGGTTAATTATTGACTGAAAGAAGTCGTACGAGGTTATATTATTCATATAAATTATATATTAATATCACACATATAAGTTAAATTAATAAAGAATAAGAGTCGAATTGAAGAAAAAAAATTGTAGAAAAAAGGGGTTGAAAAGGGTTGAATGGGAAGACATATTTATTTGACATACGAGCTGAGACTGCATCCAACTTTCATTAATTCAAGATCGCATATAAACTTGAGCAAATGAAAATTAAGCTTACATTCAATTCCATTGAAATTCTCGATCTGGGTTATACAAAATTGCAGACTATTATTTTTAAATTATTATTTATTTATTTATTAAAAGAAGTATTTATATATCTTTTTTATTCATGTATTCGTATAAGAGACATGTGTCTTAATTATTTGTGGTAATTTATTTTTAGTTTCATTTAATTACAAATTTTTTTTCATCCACGCGTTTATTCTGCATAAATGTAAGAGTGAGTTGTGGTCAAAAGTGGATCAATAGGGTGAGTTGTGAATCGAGAAAATTCTTATCTTGCTATGTAGACTGATAACTTTTCTTCATATTGAATAATCTGAATGTAATTCATTTTAGAAGTTAGAAATAGATGCGAAAAAAATTTTAAGCTTTGTTCTGAGCTAATAAAAATTTAATTTTATTTTTTTCCATTCTAATATAGTAAAATTTACTGAACCGGATAGTAAAGTTTACTAAACAGGGATAGTAAAATTTACTCAATATAACTAAAAATTAATATGCAATATAGGAGATTTTCCATAACCATTCTGCCCTGTCATGGCAAAACGACGTATCTCGAGATACGCTGTTTTGTCGTAACAAAGCTAAAACGGTTTATTAAGTGTCACTTAATAATAGGATATGATCAAAATTTTATTAATTTTATTAATTATGCCAATAATATTAATCAAATGTGCGAATAAAAGAAATGAAAAAAAACGTATCTTTTTTGCATTGGAAATTAAAAAAAAAAAAGAAAATAGAGATGAAATTTTTTTAAGCCCTCAGAGATACGACATTTTTCAGGCCTAACAAAAAAATTAAAAATTGTTACGACAAAACGCCGTAACTCGAAAAGTTTTTACAATCGATTCTTCGAGTTACAGCGTTTTGTCATAACAATTTCATCTATTTATCAAAATAAGCATTAGTTTGCTATGATACAAAAAACGTATCTCGAGTTACAACGTTTTGTCATAACAGAAATTAATTTTTCTGTCACATTGGACTCAAATTCTGTTAAAACTTTAAACGCAATTTTCTCGAAACTATAAATTTTCAGATACGTCGTTTTGCCATGACAGGGCAGCATTATATGAGAAATTACTAAACGACTTGTAAAATATACTTATCTGTTTATTAATTTTTCATATAAATCATAGGCGTTTAAAGATTACTATCCAAATTTAGTAATTATTCTCATATTTTTAAGTAAAATTTACTTTATTTTTTTTCTCTGTGTACTAGTTCTCGGGTACTAGGTCTTTTACTTTACAGATCGAAATCTCGAAAACAAATGATCGAAACTCCATGAACACGAAATGAAAATTGTGTATTAAAGCCTTTCCTTCCAAATGAGCCTAACAACTTTCATTAATATTAATGACTTCAAACGAAATAATTTTTTTACATGTAAAAAAAAAAAAAAAAATACAAAACTTAAATGTTACCATATATAAAAAATATATTATACATATTTAATATATACTGATGGGTGATTAAGAACAAAATATGTTTACAAACACAGTATTCATGCACCGAGTAATGACAATAGGGGTTAAATGCCCATCTAGTAAAACCGCACTAGTTAAACGTCGTAGCGGTTGTTGCAAAAGTTTGGACGCGATTATCTGGTAGGTTATGTCCTAACAATTATGAGACTGCCACTCTGTAAAATCAGAACCCGACTAACTAGTTTGTTTGCTTTATTATTAACTATATGTGTATACATATTAACCTATTGTCTGTATGTCCAAATTATTTTCCCGACTTTGGATAATGGACATAAACTATCCGGGCTAACTTACCCTCATTTAATTACTTTATTTCACTTTATACGTTAATCACTTTGTAAATAAGTTTATTATCATGACTTTTATCGCTTATGAAAGTGAGTTTTCTATAATTATTTCAAGTTATTTTTTCATTCAGAATTGTATCGAATTTTTTTTTCTACACATTTGCACGGAAAAAAACGGAGCTCAAAATTAGATGATATTTATAATTGTCAAATAAAAATTACTTTCCAAAGAGAAATTTACAATCCAAACCAAAAATTACTATTAATAATGGAAAGTTATATTTTTTTTATTGATTCTTACAATCAGTATTGTAAATTTTACGATTTGTAAAAATTATAATGCAGATTAGTAAAAATTGAATAAAGAATGGTAACAATCTATAATTATTTCACAACGATCATTCTGGAAGTAACAATATTCGAAAATCTCTTTGATAATATTACAATTCTGAGTTAAAAAGATTTGTAAGCGTAGAAGTTGAATATTACAATTTATTAACAATAAATTACTTAAAAACTTGTATTTATTTTTATCTATTCTGTGAAATTCAGTAGATAAAATAGAAAATATTAGTATAGAGTAGATAGTGATTTTTATCAGGAAACAACAGAAAAGTCACACATTACTCAAGTTATATTTATATGAATTTCGCAAAATTTATTCGTTTGTATGCCGATTAGTACAATTTGTAAGATTATTAATTTTACTTCATAACATTTTAACACTATTACTGAAAACATTGTAAAAAGAAGTAGAGTATTCTAAAATTTATAATATCAAATACAATTTTCTTGAGGTATTGTAGTTTTTAAAACATCGGTAATGTGAATCGCCACTTAGCAAGTAAAAATTACTATTTGAGATTGTAACTTTTAATACGTGAGATATAATCTCGAGTTCGTTGTATTTTATTTATATTTGGCATATACTTTGAGAAATTCGAATGGTACTTGTAGCTGAGTGGTTAGCGTGCTTGCATTTGAACTGGATTATTCACAAGGCGTAGGTTCGAATCCCACCGTGGTCAAAAAAAAAAAATGGCGGATTTTAAGATGACAGTTGAGATATATCCATAAATAAATATACAGAATACATTCCAACAATATATAATATACATATATCTCGTCGGAAAAAAAAAATTTATTATTACACTTAAGGAGACAAATTTTACAATCTGGATTAGTAAAAATTCAATAGCAGTCTCAGTGAAAGTTTTATTCTAAAATAGATTTTTTACTAAATCGAATAGTAAATTTTATTGAATGCTTGTGTTTTGTACTCTAAAACTCATAGTTATTTTATTTATAATTTAGTAATTTATAGGATTAAGCGATTATAATTTTTACTTATTTAAAGGAAAATTTCGATATTATTGGACCGTTTCTAGTTTGCCTCGGCGACATAGTAATTTTTATTTGAAAAATAAAAAATATTATCAGATTTTTTTCTCCGTGTGGTGACAGTTTTTGTTGATTGCTGATTAAGTTTCAATCATTAATTTTTAAGAAATCGATAGATACATTAATACAGTAGAGATTTGTTTTAATCATTAAATTTGTGTCTGATATCTATCAAAAAAAAAAAAAAAATATCAAAACAGACCGAAAATTTCGACTTAGGTACTTATGGACTTTTAAAATTTTAATGCCAAGCTATGTGTGATTATTTCGTCAATAACATGTTATATAACTTGCTTATTTACCTAGTTTACTTTTTTTTTAAGTTGATAAGTATATATAGAAATTAGCTTTATCGCATTGATTTCCTTTACAACAGCCATATCCTTGTGATGGATGGCAGTAATGAAAAATTATATTATATTAATTTTTCATTTTTTAGTAGACATTGTTATATTTTATCGAAAAGTACAAGCGATCAACTTTTGCTATCAACCTTAAAAATCTATTTTTACAGAACCTAAATAAAAATCTAGTTATGCGTAACTCAAAAAAATTTTCATTCGTGATTTTATTTCTCAACGCAGTACATTTGTTTGCAAACATGTTGGCTATTCTTCCGAATAGGTCCCCCCGCCGATTTTGCTCTAATTTCTCAGAGGCCTTCCTTTTGGCTCAAATAACATGGGAGCATATGATTTTTTCACCGGCGATACCCAAAATCGCGAGATTTTTTTTTTTTTTTTTTTTTTTTTTTCTAATACTATTGTTAAATTTTTTTTTATTGACTATAATTTGGTTAATTTTGATTTCTCATGGGCCAAATAACAGAAAAAATTTTTTTTCTTTTTTGGTGGCGTTGTAATCTAGTTCATGATTTTTTTGAATTTTATTTTTTATTTCTTTGTAAATTGTATTTAAATTGAAAATTCTAATGTAATGTAAAGTTTTGACAGGAAGTAAAAGTTCGATCCTACTTTAATTAATTAATTATTGATTATCGTACTACATTATTGTTGGTGTTAACATTGAAATTAAAACTTTGGATATAAATCATATGACAAAATTATAAATAATTTCAATTGTGAAAAATTAATGTAATTGTGTTTATTTTAACATGGAACCGCGAAATTTAGTTGAGATTTCTGAAAAAATTCGTGACGATGATGATTGCTTAGAGTGGATCAAATCATTAAATTTATTACCTAGAGAAAAATATTGTAAATCACATAAGCGACAAATGGTTTTAGTATCATACAAAAATTCATGTGGGAATTTCCGATGCCGAGATAAAAAGAAAAAAAATGAACATCAAATATCAGTCGCATCGAACACTTGGTTCGAAAATACGCATATTAGTCCAGCTACAGTGATGATTCTAACATATGCTTTTGCATTTGATTTTACGTATGATCAAGCTATACGAGAAAGTAGTTTGACTGATGCCTTAACATCATCTGAAACGGTTGCCGATAGATTTTCTTTTTGTCGAGAAATTTGTGGGATTGCTTTAGATAAATTATATGAAGAAGAAGGTTTGATTGGCAGTCCTGGAATTATTGTCGAAATAGATGAAACCAAAATTGGAAAACGTAAGTATGAACGTGGACGATTAAAACTAGGTTCTTGGATTTTCGGTAAGTCACTTTAAAATTATTATTATTATTATTATTATTATTATTATTATTATTATTATTATTATTATTATTATTATTATTATTATTATTATTATTATTATTAGTATTATTAGTATTATTATTATTATTTGTATTATTGATTGTGATTGCTATTAATATAATCATTAAATTACGATTGATAACAATAACTATAATAAATTTTTGGTATGATATTTCATATTCGAAAGGGGGACCTATACGGAAGAATAGCCAACATGTTTATCAGATAAACTTTACGTCTCAAAACAAATTTATCGCAAAGAAAACATTTATCATCCCGGATCGAAAAATTTGATCTGATTTTAGTCTCGTTGGACTAGTTGATAAGTTTTTGATCTTTTATAAAGATTTTGATCTGATGTTTTAAAAAACAACTGCGTTACGGGCAGCTCAAACTAGATTAATTCTCGAACTTGTACACGGAAAAAAAAGAAATGTTGCTGTAACGGGAACGTTTCTGTCGCATGATCCTGTTGCAATCACAGGTCTATTCCTGTTGCAGCTACGGGAATAATCTCAGATTCATAATAAGGGTAATAATGTGTATTAGTGGAGTTGAGAATCAACGACGGTAATACATATTTTTTTCTGCACACATACACACACACACAAGTGCATACGCACGCACACACTCATACACAAGTGCGTACGCGCACACACATGCACGCACACAAACATGCGCACACACATACACGAGGGCACATGCACACATACATGTGAGCACACACATCCATACACACGCACACACACATGTGTGCACACGCACACACATATATATGCACACATATGCGCACACATATATGCACACACATGAACACACATATATGAACACACACGCGCACACGCACAGATATGTGTGTTCGTAAATATATATATATATATATATATATATAAGATTATTGTTCCAATATTCTCAAAGGTTATAAATTAAACAAACTGTAATGTGTTGCTCTGAAAACAAAGGTTTATTTATTTTATCTGTTATAAATTCTATCACTAAACATTAATACACAATTTATCTAATTCCTACCTGAAAACAAAGAAACGACATTAAAAGTTTATTTTTCAATATGCCAATTTCTTTTTATCCCTTTTTAATTTATCAAATAGATTTGTTTTTAATATTTATATTTTATAACATATAATAATATTGTAAAGTATGACGCCGTCCAATAACCCCCTTACTTCCGTACTTCCTATATCTGCTTTCGATTATGTAGAGACCTATAATACCAACTATCAAGTATGTGAACAACCTGGAGCGTGGCATAATTCAAATTTAAAGAAATATACATTTTTTTTTTTTTTTTTTTTTTTTACAAATTTAAAGAAATATACATTATATATAGATATATAATAAAAAAATATTCTTATCGGGGTTGATATCCAACCCTATTAATTTATTTATATTATATATTTGTCACGATTCCAAGACTATTTCCATGATTGCAACAGGAATAAACTTGTGGCTGCAACAGGAATGATCTTGTGAATAATACAGGATTTTCCTGTTGCAGCCACAGGGCCAGTCCTGTTGCAGCAACAGTTCTTTCGTTTCCGTGTAATATTTTTATTAATGGAAAATATTTGTAAAAAGTATTTGAAGTTACACAGAATTGATTCTATGTTTTTTACTATTTATTCAGTATCTTTTGTTTAAAAATGTCGGCAGTTAATGAAAGATTGATAGCTTCATTTTTTAGTTGCCTTAACTGAATATTTATAGTATTAGATAAAAGTAGTAAAATAACTCTTAAAATATCGAGAAATTTTTCTTACCCGGGTAAAAAAAATTATATATAATTCAATATAATCATATATAATTCTATATAATTATATATGATTCATATAGAATCATATATAATTATACGGAATTATATATAATTATTTATAGTTACATACAATTATATATAATTGCATACAATTATATGTAATTGCATATAATTATATATGATCATCTGTCATTTTTTTTAGTGTTATATATAATTATATATAAAAACATATAATTCTATATGAATCATATATAATTCTATACAAAAATAGAAAATAGAGAAAAATAACTTGGGAGTGAAGATATATATGTAAATATGGTTGTTTAAAAAAAAAAAAAATATTTTTTTTTTTTAATTTTCTAGCTCACAAACCAATCAACGGATTTTTATGCACCATAAATGATTTCGTAGGAAATTGAACGCTCTACAAAAAAAGTCTCTTATCATTTTTTGATAAATACCACTGTTAAAAAGTTATTTAACCTTCAAGTCAAATTTATAGCAAATTTTGAGATTTTTTTACTTTTCCGGTGGATATGACGGTCTTATCAAAAAATATCGTAGGATTCGTTTTGTAGATAATTTTATTCCTTACAAATTATTACGAACAAAGTTTTTCGAAATTCACCGGAAAAGTAAAAAAATCCTTGTTGACAAGACAAGACAAGACTTGTCAATATGTGACAGTGATTAATCCACGGATCGGTCAGATACAGGCTTGCGGAACTTTAGAAAACAACAATCGGTAATAAATAATAATTGTTCCTATATTGTTCATTATAACTTTTGTATTATTGACTTTACGAGTACAAAAGTAAAATATTTTTTATAGAAAATTTTTTGATTTTTGAATTAATTACAGTCCTTTTTTCCAGTACCTCAACAGTTTGGCTGCAAAATTGACATCGAATAATTATTGGGTTTTTCAGCTTCAAGTTATAAAATAGAAAAATGTCGAAAATAATTTCATTGTTATCAATTTCCGTATTGATTGTTATCTATCCTGGTGTATATGCAGCATGTCCTGGCGGTTGGGTAAGTATCCAGACTCGAATTTTTCATAAGGACCTAACGAGGTCATCAGATTAACCTCATTTCAAATAAGGTCTCAATCAGGGTATCTTGACGAGAAAGAGATATAGGTGTAACGCTTAAGACCCATGAGGTCCTTTTCAGGATTGCCTTATCAAACCCTTACCAGGATACCCTCATCAAATCCTCATCAAATCCTCATCAGGGTTGCCTCATTAGTAATTGTTTTAAAAAAAAATATTAAATTGGGAAAAAAAAAATAAGAGAATTTTAATTCGATCGAGAATGTTATCTATTGTATTAAGAACATTGATTAGAGGAAGAAATATTTTTCATTGATGTAAAAATACCGGTGACTGCTGGGCTCAAACCTGCGTCCTTTCGATTCAAATTCCTTGATGCTATCCACTGAGTCTAATCTTGTGAAAGCAAATATTATATCCCGAGTCAAACAGTAGTTTGAGCCTCCAAAGCATCAGTTCTTAGGATGTTGGACTTGCCGCTGAATGTAATATGTTATTTGAGTCCTCGATGTCCTAAACGTAGCGTATGGGGGAGTAACCCGACTAGAAAAAAAGTTGTAAGACCTATTGGGATCCAATTGGGTTCCCAATTGGGAACCCAACGTTGGGTTGTAACGCATAGCCCAAGATGATCCCAATCGGGTCATCCCTATTGGGTCCCAATTGGGTATACCCAACTGTTTCCCAATTAGGCACACTCTATAGGGTTTCAATTGGGTTCACCCTACAGAAACTTTAGGCCAACCCAATAAAATCCCACTAAAATCCCAACATAAGAAAAATTTGGTTAAATAAATTTTATTTAAATCCTCTCATTCTAGTACAATTTTTTTTTTATTTATTCAATTTTCGTTATGACTGTTAATTTACAATAGTGTTAGCTCACAAAAAAAATTAATTATTTCACAAATTCTCACTTTGCACGAGACACAATTTTTATAACCTATATTCACTATACTAGCACTTTAATATTATTTTGATCAATTATATTGCACTGCACTAGCACTTTCTTTATTATTAATTCTATCAATTATATTGCACGGTATTGTAACTGTAAAGATGTCAAAAAATTACGCCTTGATGAGTTACTTAGAACGTTTTCCAATGCAAGAGTCACGTGTATATGGGTTTTTGTCCACTAGTTATTTGTTTTATGCGCGGACCTGTCTGAACTTGTCTACGCTCGTATTATAGTCACAAGATTTTGTCGCCACGTGCATCATTGGTGTTAACATACACAACTATTCGATTTTTATCTTTACATATAATAATATATGAGCATAAGAAAGTTAGTAGATATTTCATATGGATTGTTTTTCCCTTAAAGTTTTATTTTTTTTTTTAAGTTTATAATCAAATTTATAATCTGCAAGTGATTAAAAATACGTTTTACTATTGTTAAGTTTTTTTTTCTTTGTTATTAAAGTTTACTCAGTTTTTTTTTTTTTTTTTTCGTTTTCATGTTAAAATACAGAATAAAACGTAAATATTTTGCATTTAAAAATTATTTTTAATTTTTAGAAGTAAAAATTTTTTTTTTTATACATTTTATGTTTAGTTTTCCTAACGTGATCCCAATTATTCCCCAAATGGGTGAGACCAACAGCTAGTTATTAATTTTGACGTTGGGTTATCCTAACAAGTTCCCAATTATTTCCCAATCGGGCAAACCCATTGTCGAATCATTAATTTTAGCATTGGGTTTTCCCAACAGGTTCCCAATTATTTCCCAATCGAGTAAGCCCAACAGCAAATTATTAATTTTGACGTTGGGTGGCCCCAACACGTTCCCAAAAATATCCCAATCGAGCAAACCCATTGCCGAGTCATTAATTTTAGCATTGGGTTAACCCAACATGTTCCCAATCAAATTCCAATTGGGTAAACCCAATCGCAATTTTTTATTTTAATGTTGGGCTTACCCTATATGTTCCCAATCAAATCCCAATAGGGATAACCCTATCGGGCTTGCCCCATCAGTACCCAATGGGGTCCCAATGTATGCTTGGGGATAATTTCTAGTCGGGAAATAACCTTTTTAAAATGGTATTTATCCCTCTATGGCATACCAGATATTTTAAAATGCTATTCAAGTCCTCAATACCTTAAACGAAGAGCATAGAGGACTCAATCACCTTTTTAAAAAGATGTTTTCATCCTCCAAGGGCTACCATACTTTTAGTCTGTAACTTCGAATGAACTCCATTCTTTAGCATGATATTATTGTTATAATAATATCTGCGTTCTAAATACATAAAGATATCCCGGGAAAAAATTCTCAGACCTGATCAGACATGAACAGATCTGAGTCTTCAGGCCTGATCAGACATGAAAAATGACCATGCCTGACCAGGCCTGATCAGGCATGTTCAGGTCTGATCAGATTTGTTCATGTCTGTTCATGCCCATCCGGGAAAAAAATTATATATAAAAAATGGCCCTATATAATTATATATAATTATGTATAACTATATTATATTATATATAATTATTACTATAAAAATGAATAAAAAATAAAAAATTCGGGCGCGTGCAGGATTTGAACCGTGGACCTTGCGCTCTAAAGTTTAACTCGCTACCCACTGACCTAAGGGATTTAGTTGAAAAGTAAGTTTCGTATGAACTTTAAGTAATGAAAATCTTATATGTGATAGATTCTTGGTCAACAAAATTTTATATCTATGAGCAGACATGAACAGCCATGAACAGACATGAACCGGCATGATCAGGCTTGAGTGTATTTAACGGTTCAGACATGAACAGGTATGACCAGACATGAACAGCCATGAACAGACATGAACAGGTATGTTCAGGCCTGAGTGTATTTAACGATTCAGATATGAACAGGTATGACCAGACATGAACAGCCATGAACAGATATGGACAGGTATGATCAGGCCTGAGTGTATTTAACGGTTCAGGCATGAAAAGATATGAACAGGTATGATCAGGCCTGAGCTTATTTAACGCTTCAGACATGAACAGACAGGGACAGGTATGATCAGGCCTGATCATGTCTGATTTCAGGCCTGATCATACATGAACAGGCATGATCAGGTCTAATTTTAGGCCTGATCATACATGAACAGGCACGATCAGGTCTGATCATTTTTTCCCGGGATTTCCAACTGATCGTGAGCGTCTGAGTAGCACTGCGGCAGTGGTTGTACTTCATATTCGTTAGGTCTTGGTTTCGAATCTCGGCAGCAACAGATTATTTTTTAGCAGTTTTTCTTTCAATTCCTTTGGCAGTTACCGTTATCCAATACATTATTCGTATTTTTTGTTCACATGAATTAACTATTTAATCATATACTAATAAGTCAATAACTCTAATTATTCAATTCGAATTTCGAATGACAGTACTATTCTATTCGAACGCCTGCTTGTATAACTGTTATGTCCGCCGCTGTAATTTTAAATTAGTTATCCGGGATTTCTCCCTTTGGTAGCGATAGAAAAATTTAACGAGCAATATGGAGGTTGCGGACAACAGTAAAGAATACGAGGAAGATTTTCACTTCCTATATTTATTATTTAATGTGGGTTTTTCGAAGAGTGTGAACCCAAACGCCTTCGAGCTTGGTCAACGTTGCATTTATAAATCGATCGACAGAGAGAAAAGATATTAGAATTGTCTCTCACTTACCTTTGGATGATTCTTTCTTCTAACACGGCAGGCGTTTATCCCTCCAGAACTTTGCAGCTCACTCGGCCTCCTCCTGATGGATTTGGTTGAATGGACGCAGCTGGGGTTGTAGGATAAAGTCTTATGTGCTACTTTCGAATGAAACACTCAAGGTTGAAGTTGTGATCTCTAGTCTTTTTATTAAACGTTCAATTACAATATTCTTATAGTTGAACTTCACTTACACACTATAACTCTTCACAATTTTAAAATATACAATTTTATTGTATTTTGCGTCTTTGTGGGGCCCGAAGGCTAATATGCGCAGAACTACGTCGACTCGAGAATGGATTACAAATCAGATTTACTTTTGTATCACTATTCAATCGAACCGAATGTTTAATCGATGTTTGAGAATTTTTATATATAATTTAGATTTAGTTATTGACTTTTCAACGCAAACGCGGATTCCTGCAATAACTGAATTTAATGGATTTTCAGTTTAAATATCTTACTGACTTTTCAACGCAAACGCGGATTCCTGCAGTAAGATTAATTGATTTTTTTTTTAGATTTATGATAAATATCCCCTATTGACTTTTCGACGCAAACGCGGATTCCTGCAATAGGGTTCTTATTAAAAAGATAAAATTTCTCTTATTGACTTTTCGACGCAAACGCGGATTCCTGCAATAAGATTCACGAAATTTATTCGCGGTCCTTAGGTCTCAAGATCACGAGATCTGATAGTCAACTAAGGCCCTGAGCCATGGTGCTCAGGCTATTTAAAAACTTTTGATTGATGTTTGATGGGAGTAATTAAATTATCGTCATTGGTGGAAAATGACGACAAGTTTTTATTTATTCGTTAATCGTTATTGCAAGAATCGTCGCTCTACTTTTATACGCATAAATGGTGGTAAAACTGACGCTGCGTTTTCGCGTGCTTTTGTAAAGAGGAGTTTCATAAATTTATTTATGAAATAAAATAAATTAATAAAAAAAAAAATTTATTGGACATAACAATAACTTTAGCTATTATTATTAAAATTTTAAATTTTATTATTTTTTAACTCACAACAAAACATTTATTACGAAAAAATTATTTTTGGAATTTTTAAATTTCAAATTTTTTTCGATCATGGTGGCCATTTCCAGTTAGTCGCCCCCTTATCTTCGGTTTCTTTACCAATTGTACGTGATCCGATGAGAGTCATTTTCGATCTATAAATTTAGGCTCTGGAGGCGTATTTTACCTTTTTAACAAGATGATTTGAACCTAAACTTGGTGAAAGCGGACAGAGTTACCACCTTCAAGTCCAAATCACCTTTTTGATGCATGGATCTTCATATTCTAAAGAGATGATTTGAACCTCCTTACCCTTTTGTAGGATTTGGAGGCTCAAATCATTTTTTTAATTTTGACTTGAGCGACGCTCAGATTTTTTCTAGAAGCTTTCTCAGGTATTGAACTCTAAACACCAACATCTAATTCGAAACTTCTATTCTGAAATTTTTTTCTTACTTTCGTTTTCTGAAAATTCTTTAAAAGTAAAGTGAGCTCTAAAAACAGTAGTGCTGTACACTGGGGCAAAATGGAACGTCTAAAATAAATTATCCGCGTTTGCTTGAAAATTCATTAGGACACTACCAATGGAATTGAAAAAATTTTTTTTCCTCGTATTTTTAACAATTTAAAGTTAAATGTTTCATTAAAAACGCCGGGAGTATTACGAGTCGAGATAACTCTCTCTAAGGGGTAAATTAAATTTCCGCCATCTCCGATATCAACGCGACCTATCTATTCCCATCTCTCATTCTTATTTTATTTATTTGTTTTTTTATGTTCCTCCAGATCAACTTTTACATTTTTTATTTTTTATTTCATAATTTCCTTCACTTTTTATGTTTATTACTTATATAAATATATAATTATTCATCTGATGTAAATTTCGTACTTCTAATTTATTAAAAACAATCAGAAAAATAAAAATTTTATTTCTAATAAATTCAAATTGGACTTTTTTTCATAGATTGTTTTGTCGAAAGATAGTCAAATTGACTATCCTCCGTCCTTCTTATTTTTTGTTTTATGTTTTATGACTACTTTGGGTTAAGGGTTATAATTAATTGAATCATAATTTTGGGGATGATATAAAATTATTTATTATCCCCAAAGGAGGAAAACTCAGGTTAACTGAGATAAAACCTCCGTGGTTACTTACACGATCGTATAATATATGATATGTATGTGTGTGTTTGTTATAATTGCGTGTTAATTAATACGCAATAGGGGTGAGCTCAACCGCCTTATAAATGCTAGTGTAGGAACTAGTTTTTTTGAGTGTTTGCTAGTGTGGGAACTAGCTATTGTGTTAAGCAATCGTCACTATGAGAATTAATTGTTATTAATGAATATCGATCGCACGAACAGAAAAAAAGTAATGGCCGAGAGGCACTGTCGTTACTTCGTATATCCACTGAACTATATCAGGCCCAGAGCAACCACTCGTTGTGCCGCTTTAAGTTCCGCTCATGCGCGGCCGCCATCATCGATAAAATTCAAGTCACGGAGCCCGGGAGTTAAGCACGAGGCCGTCGTTTTAGACCTCGCGATGTATTTGAGCGCGCGCTTCGATCCGTAAACTCGGTAAGCAATTTGATGTTAAACTCCCGGACTCCCTTTCTGCATTATGACGACAACTCAACACACTCCCCCCGTTGCGAATAAGTGAGCAATGTATGTGTTAATATGATTTTATACAATGTAATACATAATACAATTTCATACAGATGATAAAAAGAAAAAAATATAAATTCAAGTTTTTAGCAATTGATTGGCAGAGGACATAGTAGAGTGACGTTTCGTTTGAACACTCCTTGTGCAGTCCTGACCGATGCGACTCGTATAATTCCGTCATCGCCTGGGTAAGTATCGACGATCACTCCCAGCTGCCACCGCATGCATGGTTGATTTTTGTCCATGAGGAGCACAACCTGGTTGTTTTTGATTTCACCCTGAGATGATTGCCATTTTTGACGGACTTGGAGCTCGTGAAGGTACTCCAAGTACCAGCGTCTCCAGAAATCTTGTCTAGCCTTGGCAATGAATTGCCAGACGCTGAGCCGATTATCTGGAACATTAGAAAAATCATTTTCAGGTAGCATGGTGAGAGGACGTCCTATCAAAATGTGGGCAGGTGTCAAGGCAATAGGATCATTGGGATCACTAGACAAGGAGCATAACGGACGAGAGTTAAGTATAGCCTCAATTTGTATAGCCAAGGAATTTAATTCCTCAAAGGTAAGGAGTTGGTCCTTCAACACTCTTTTGAGGTGGTGTTTGAACGATTTTACTGCAGCCTCCCAAATGCCCCCAAAATGAGGAGATAAGGGAGGATTGAAATGCCAGTTGATGTTCTTTCGAATTGCGTAATCGTTTACCAGGTCCTGGTGTGATTTTGAGGTGACTAAGAGGTAAAGTTCTCGTAGCTGGTTATTCGCGCCCACAAAGTTCGTACCATTATCGGAATATACATGAGAGGGAATACCTCGACGGCCAATAAATCGCCCGAAAGCACCCAAAAACCCATCAGAAGTTAAGTCACTTACGATCTCTAGGTGCACGGCCTTCGTGGCCATACAAATAAAGACGCATCCATAGACCTTGATCTTGCTCCGATTTCTAAATTTTCGTTCCTTGATGAATAAGGGTCCAAAATAATCTACACCTACATGAGAGAAGGCGGCTGATTCAGTAACTCTAGCACTTGGTAAATCTGCCATCCTTCCATGTAGTAATGTGGGGCGGTGTCGAATGCATTCGACACATCGTCGAACAATTCGCCGCACTTGATTTTTTCCATCCAATATCCAGAATCGGTGTCGGAGATTTGAGAGAGTACTTTGGATCCCTGAATGATGAAAGTTTCTGTGTATTTCACGAATAATCAGGTCAGTGACCTGATGACTAGAGGGTAACAGAATTGGATGTTTTTCAGTGAAGGAGATAGGCGCATGTTTTAGACGCCCACCAACTCGCAACAGTCCGTGCTGGTCGATGAATGGATTTAAACATCGTAGACGTAGATTTCTTGTTTCCCCAGTCTCCTTGATTTGTTCAATTTCGTGATGAAACTGTTGATTTTGAATTATCTGTAAAATTTTAGTCTCAGTCAAGGTTCTCTCTTCCACGCTCATAGATTTATGCTTAAACGGACTGGATTTGAGCATACGCCAACAATATGCGAGTGAATTTATAAGTGTGGAGTAAGACGAGAAGCGTTGGAAGAGGTCTGAGGCAGTAGCCATCAGGCAGGTGGTTTTTCTTACACCAGGAAGTTCTGAGGAGGCCATTTGAGTGAGAACAGGCCAGTCTCCTTGATCCTGCATGAGCCAAGACGGGCCTTCAAACCACATGCGATTAGTTAAGAATTCAGAGGGGAGTTGACCCCTGGACAAGCAATCGGCGGGATTGTCTCTAGTTCGGACATGTCGCCACTCTACGTCGTTTCCGAGAGATTGAATTTCTGTGACTCGATTGGCTTCAAAGATCTTGAGGGAATGAGGTGATCGTTTTAACCATTGGAGAACAATCGTAGAGTCTGACCAAAAGATAATTTGAGATATAGAGAAGTTGAAGGCTGGGATTGTGTCTCGATATAGTCGTGAGAGTAATTGTGCGCCACACAATTCCAATTTTGGTATTGTCATGTTCTTGAGAGGGGCAACTCTCGATTTTGAACAAGCTAATCGGACGAATGTTCGTCCGTGTTGATCTGTTGATCGCACATATAAACAAGCACCATACCCAACCTGACTTGCGTCACAGAATCCGTGTAGCTGTATGTCAATTGCGTTGGGAATAATGAGGTTGCGCTCGATAGAGAAGTCTTTAATATGAGGCAGTTGTTCGGCAAATTTGATCCACCGAGAATATAATTCTTGCGGAACTGCTTCATCCCAATGAATTTTAATTTTCCAACATTCTTGGATGATGGTTTTTGCGGCTAAAACCACCGGACCCAGGAGGCCGATGGGGTCAAAAATTTTGGCAATGTCAGATAAAATTGTACGCTTGGTTATTTTGCGAGAATGGTCAAGTGGATTGACAGTGTAAATAAAACTGTCTGTTTGTGAATTCCATACAACGCCTAGAGTTTTTGAAATTGGATCATCATTGATTGCACAGTCTAAGTCGAGAGTTCTTTCATCAAAATTATCAAGAGCATGTTGATGATTAGATGCCCATTGTCTAAGTTCAAAACCTCCCTTTCTGACGAGTTGAATGATTTCATCGCGCAATTGTAAAATCTCAGCCAACGAATTAGTTCCGGTCAAAAGATTGTCGACATAAAGATCTCGTTTCAAAACCTTAGAAGCTCTTGGGAAATTGTGAACTTCATCATCAGCAAGTTGATTTACTGTACGCGTTGCCAAGAACGGCGCAGCAGATATTCCAAATGTGACTCGTTGAAGTTCAAAGGTGCTAATGATGTTATTATAGTAGTAAAGTATTCGTTGGAACTTGTGATGACGCGGATCGACGCAAATTTGTCGATACATTTGTGCGATGTCTGAGGTCATGGCATAGACATGCGTTCGGAAACGTAAGAGGATAGTAAAAAGATTGTCTTGGGTAGTAGGTCCGGTCAACAAAACTTCATTCAGAGAAATACCTTTATCAGATTTGGCAGAAGCGTCAAATACGACGCGCACCTTGGTGGTAGTGCTGGAAGCTTTAATTACCGGGTGGTGAGGCATATAATATCCAGGTTCATGATCGTCTGAAACATGTACCATGTGACCAAGATCGATGTATTCTTGCATAACCTTGCAATATTCCGTTTTAAGCTGCGTGTCAGCATTTAGTCTTCTCTGTAAAGACAAAAATCGTCGATAAGCTTGAGTTTTTGAATCTCCAAATTCAACATTTTCCACACGGAATGGTAGTTGAACAACATAGCGTCCGTCAGTATTACGAGTAGTGTGATGTTGATAATGAGTTTCGCATAAAGAGTCTTCCAGAGATCTGGATCCCTTTGGCCCCGCGTCTTCAATTATCCAAAATCTAGTCAATTGACTCGATAGATCTGTGAGTTGACAAGATACCGGTTGTACGTCATTGTCATTATTAACTCCCCCCGCTACGACCCAGCCAAGTTGTGTTTTTTGCAAGATTAAGTCACAGTCATTATGTGAGAGGTTGATTTGCCCGATGGACAAGAGAGATAAAGTAGTTCCAGACCCGATGAGTACATCAACTGTTCGTGGTATGTGAAATTGAGGATCAGCCAATTTTATGTTTTTAGGTATGTGAATTAAGTCACGTGGAAAGGTTTCACTTGGACTTAAGTCCGCAATTCGGTCAACTGTTAAAAATGATAACGGCCTTTGAAATTTATTATTTAGAGATTTGCAAGTTACTTGGACAATGTGCTTGGAGAAGGTTTGCATTCCATTAACTGCCCCGATGGGAAGAGAACAAATTTGTGTTGGAAGTCTTAATCTGTGTGTTAAATTTTCAGTAATAAAATTGGCTGTTGCACAGGTGTCGAGTAAAGCACGAGCTCGTATAAATTTACCAGCTGAATCACGCATCTGTATGATAGCACTCATCATCAATTGAAATCGTGGTGTTCTTAAGATTGTTGCAAGAGTGTGTACGGATAGTCATGCTGTTCCTCCTTTGTCTGTCGCTGGTGGAATGGCAACTGAATCAGAATTTGAGGTATTGGCCTTTATTATATTTGTGTTATTTGGCTGGTGAGTTGAGGTTTGTTTGAGATGTAGCATAGTGTGGTGAAACTTCTGGCAAATTCTGCATTTAATCGAATTGCAGGTCCCTTTGTGTTCACGGAGACAATTTTGGCAAAGTCGAGATGATTTGACGAATTTTACGCGTTGTTCAACTGGTAGTATGTTGAAGTTTTGACATTTGTAAAGAGGGTGTGAACCCTTGCATTGAGGACAAGCAGCAGGTGTTGTTGTCACAAGGGCACGGGTCGTAGCTTCATTTTTTTGTGCTTTATGAGCGTTTCCTGTGTAATCAGTGCGTCGTCGTTTGAATGAGTTGTGAGTGTTGTGGAGTTGATATGGTTTGCGAGTACTGAACCGGAAGGCTGTTTTTATTATAAATTTGCTAAAGGATTCAAATGTTGGGAGAGTGTTATCGTCAGTAAATGTTTCTTCCCATTTGTCTCGAATTTCCATTGGTAATTTAAGTTCTAGTATTCGCACTACAAATGCATCAGTCGGCTTTGCTTTTAATGACTCTAAATCATTCAAGTGTTGACGAGCGTCATCTATGAGTTTGGTAAGATTTTCATTAGTAGGATTTGATATGGAACCAAGACCTAAAAGAGCATCATAGTGTCTTAAAACTAGTGCTCGCTCTTTCTGATAAGTCTCGGTTAGGAGGGCCCATGCCTTAGTATAATTTTCTGCGCTTGCATTATAGAGTGATAGTTTGTTTGATGCAGCACCGGTTAATGATCCGCGGAGATATAAGAATTTGTTTAGATCGTCAAGATCCTTACGTCCGTCAATTAGAGTTTTAAATGTATTTTTAAATGAAAGCCAGTTTTCGAAATTACCGTCAAATTTAGGTAGATCGGTAGTTGGAAGTTTAGCAAGACGTTGTGCTTCAATAGTAGTATTATTTGCCACTGATGCATTGTTAGTGGATGTGTTTGTATTAAGTGAACTGTTATCATTAATATTAGATTGGTTCAAAGTGTGTAGTTGACTGGCAAGTGCATAGTATGCTGTTCGTACGTTGTCTGCGTGGGTCACTTCTGCATCTTCAGGGTTCCTCATTTCAAGTTCATCAACAGCTGTATCGTAATATTCAAATAATTCTTTAACCTTAGCAAAGCGTAAGTTTGCAACTACTTGGTCTATGTTTCCGACTGTCAGTCCCGTTTGAATTGCCTTTACTTTATTTAAAATGAGATTGCGTTTTTGTTCTAAAGGAATGTCTGGTTTGTCCATCTTGGAATGAATCTGAATAATAATAATAATAATAATAATGAGAATAATTGTAACAATAATAGATGACTGAATAATAATCAATTGCACGAATCAAGTAATGGGTTGACTGTTGTGTGGCAGTCAATTAGTCAAACAAATGTCATTGCAATGAATTGATTTTGCACGTAGGTTGGTTGATAAATAATAATAATAACTGATAGGTTAGGTATTGCCCACAAATTGATAGTTATTGTCTAAATTAAATAAGTAATCAAATAATTGAATAGTAATAATCAAATAATAATGTATTAGTATTGATAATAATTTGGTATTAAAGACTTAACTGTATTGTTTTGAATCCAACGATGCTAGTGGCAGCCGGTGGCGTCGTAATGAGATTGACCTTCAGCGTATCGTTGCACTTGTTCACAATCAGGATTCGTAAATCAGGCGTCGTAAGTTCAGACCTCACAGGAGGCACCAAATGTTTTGTCGAAAGATAGTCAAATTGACTATCCTCCGTCCTTCTTATTTTTTGTTTTATGTTTTATGACTACTTTGGGTTAAGGGTTATAATTAATTGAATCATAATTTTGGGGATGATATAAAATTATTTATTATCCCCAAAGGAGGAAAACTCAGGTTAACTGAGATAAAACCTCCGTGGTTACTTACACGATCGTATAATATATGATATGTATGTGTGTGTTTGTTATAATTGCGTGTTAATTAATACGCAATAGGGGTGAGCTCAACCGCCTTATAAATGCTAGTGTAGGAACTAGTTTTTTTGAGTGTTTGCTAGTGTGGGAACTAGCTATTGTGTTAAGCAATCGTCACTATGAGAATTAATTGTTATTAATGAATATCGATCGCACGAACAGAAAAAAAGTAATGGCCGAGAGGCACTGTCGTTACTTCGTATATCCACTGAACTATATCAGGCCCAGAGCAACCACTCGTTGTGCCGCTTTAAGTTCCGCTCATGCGCGGCCGCCATCATCGTTAAAATTCAAGTCACGGAGCCCGGGAGTTAAGCACGAGGCCGTCGTTTTAGACCTCGCGATGTATTTGAGCGCGCGCTTCGATCCGTAAACTCGGTAAGCAATTTGATGTTAAACTCCCGGACTCCCTTTCTGCATTATGACGACAACTCAACATAGATTCCAATTCATAACTTTTTAAAAAATTGTCATAAAAAATCAGATTAAATTTTATCAAAAAAATCAGACTTCTGGCTACAGTTTTTTATTATTTTGTGATAAACTTTCGATAATTTGTTTTCAAGATATAAAATTTCTAAATTAGACCTTAAATTCACAAAAGTTAAATTTTTTAATTAATTATTTTTTTTTACACATCAAAAAAATTGATAACTTTGAAAATTATCAATATGAAGAACCGTTGAAAGGCTTTAATCATAGATCAGACATCTGGCTACAATTTTCATTTTGAAAAAATCCAGATCCGATCAAAAGTTTCTGTGATGACGAATTTTTTAATGGATACACGGAAAAAAAAAATATTAAAATTCACCCGAATTATCAATACTTTTTATTGTTTCAAATAGTAATGCGGCGCCCGGGTGCGATTTTGTTGTTCATTATAAAGCATAAGGTTAAAATATATGAGTGATCTGTTAAAATATACTTATGCTCAAAGAAAAAAAGTATAGAGTAAAAATATAGTTTTTAAGATTTCAAAAAGTAAAAATTATTATTCTGAATTGTATAGTTTTGATGGCCAGATGATATTTTTTAGACTGACGATAGTAAAAATTAAAACTTAAACCATAAATTTTAAAGTTTCAAATAATAAAAATCTCCAAGTCGATGTCTATAATTTCACAGTCGATTATTACCTTTTCTTATGCTACCTAGTAATAATTTTTATTCTAAACCTTCATTTTTATTGTTTCCAATAATAAAAATATATATATTTTTTTTTTTGTTATATTTTAAATTTTTTTATTTTGAATTATTTATTTCCGGCTTTTACTATTTACTCTCATAGTACAAGGTTCTATTCGGGTTCCTGATTTCACCCCCTCCTTCTCCCCTTCTTCTATTGTATGTTTTCTCATCGTTGTGCATCTAATTGATTGTATCCATGTTTGTATTATGAATAACTGATTCAGTCAGGTACAGTATGTGTTGTTTGAATTTTTATATGAAAAATCATCAGAAAAATTTCAGCCGACTCTCGGGCTCGAACCGCCGACCCCTCGCGAGCAGAGTCCAGTCCCTGGCACTTAGAGCGCTCGGCTACAGCATGCGTATAAGAAGAGATAGTTATTTCCGTACTTAAATGGATGACAGTAGCGCATGAAATTTTACTGCATCAAACAATGAAATTTGCTGAGGCTGACACATACCTTTTACAAATTGACGAAGTATAATGTACAGTTTCATATAGTCAATCTTCATTGATTTCAGTGGGAATATTTAATATTTGCTTTTATAATAAATATCCGTAAAAATTTATTTATTCCCGTTTATATCATTAAATTTGACTGTTGACTAATATTAAAATTTAAAAACAACTCCTGGTCAAGTTTCTTAGTTAGAGTACTTTACAAAATAACGTTCTAACGAAATTTATTATTTTGTATCCTTTATATTTTTATTGTTTGAGACTTTAATTTCTTATTTTACAAACGATAGATATTTAAGTTTTGGCTGTTAAAATTTAAAGTTTAATTTTTTTAGTGTTTACTTTGTCTTTTTTATAGTTTTAAATGATAATTTTATCTAAATGAACTGTATATTTTAGCATTCAATTTATAGTTATTATTAATTGAATATTAAAATTACGATATTACTATTTGAATTTATATTAATCGCTAAAAATATTATAATTATTAGACATCAAACTTTATTTATTACAGTTCCTTTTTTTCCGTGTAGCAAAAAATACATTGCGAATAGTAATTTTTAATATTTCGTATAGTAACAAATCCTATATTGTATTAGAAAATTTACTCTCTTAAATTTTTATTTATTAATAGTACTTATAGTAAAATTTACTATACAAATAGTAAAAAATATAATCGTCTTAGAAAAAAATACATTACGCATAGTAATTTTTAATATTCTATCATGTAATTATTACTTACTAGTAAATTTTACTAAACGTTTAGTAATAACTACAATACGGATTGTATTTTTTCATATCTGTTAGTAAATTCTACTATAGTATTGTAATTTTTACTATACTTTTTTCTCCGTGTACTCAAATAAAAATTTCCATACTTTTTGATGCTTCTTAAGCAGCTCAGGTATTCACAAACAATTCTGCCTCTTTTAATATACTTTTGATAATTACTTTTTGAGATATCGAATTTTTAACAAAAACTACTTTGCCAAATTCATTATTTCTCTAAAATTATTTCCCTTAATTTTTAAAAATTCATATCTCCCGAACTAATTGACGTTCAAAAATCTAATTAGCCACGTTTCAAAGAACAGACTCTCCACTATAATTTTCCAACTCGGTCATCAAATTTTTATTATAAGTTTCAAAGAAATCTTGATTTCTAAATTTTCAAAAATTACCTCAGCTTCAAAATTTTTTAAAATTAAATTTTTTTTTTTAATAAAACAATTTCTTTAAAAAATTAATTATTTCCACAGAACTCTGAATTACCTTATTATAAAAAATTATAATCGATTGATAGCCGCCTAGAGTGAAAGTGAGATAAAATTCGACGCCACTTATCTCTAGATCAAGATTTGGATAAAAAAAAATAATAATGATAATAGTAAAAAAAGGTCTGAGGTCGTCTTACCCTGATGCAAGATGGCAAATGATACCACCTTGGGCTATTTTAATTTTACAGAAATCACTGCTCAGTTAATAAGAACGAGATTGCTCTGGCTTTTGATGAGTCTAGTTATTTATTTTTTTTTTCTGTCAATTACATTTTTATTAATTACTGACATTTTTTTTTAATAGTCAGAGAGTATTTTCAATTAACAAATAAATCGAATTAATTACCCTCAGTTTGTTCAAGACTAAAAAAAAACAATTATTTCGAGAAATTTTTGGCTTCTAATTTTTTAATTTTATTCAAAGTTGGAAATTTCGAAAAAGAAAAATTCTTGGAATTAATTAAAATTCTGAGGTCATTGGCTATAATTTTTACTTCTTAGTGATGATAACTAGGAAAATACTAAAAAAAGTTAAAATTATTTCAAAAAAATTTGTAGCTTAGTAAATATCCTATCTAAAACCATCCCAAAAATTTAATTTTTCTTAATCAGCTAACAAGTTACAGTCAATTAAGAAGTAATTTTATAATTTCAGAGTAGAATCCGCGATTTAATTAAAAATCAAATTATCTTGGAAACTACTAAAAATTTCGAAAAATTTAATGAATACAAATTTGAAGCTCAGTAAATTTCCTAACGAAAATTTTCCCATGAGTTTACTTTTCCACTATCCGTTAAGAAGTTACGGCTAATTAAATAGTTACCAACCAATAAATTTCATAATTTCAGATTTGAATCCATCAGTGATTCAATTAAAAATCAAATTATCTCGGAATCTACTAAAAATTTCGAAAAATTTAATAAATACAATTTTGAAGCTCGGTAAATTTCCTAACTAAAACTTTCCCATGAGTTTACTTTTCCACTATCCGTTAAGAAGTTACGGCTAATTAAATAGTTACCAACCAATAAATTTCATAATTTCAGATTTGAATCCATCAGTGATTCAATTAAAAATCAAATTATCTCGGAATCTACTAAAAATTTCGAAAAATTAAACGAATACAATTTTGAAGCTCGGTAAATTTCCTATCCAAAACCTTTCAATGATCGAAATTTAATTTACTTAGTTCTTTCGTAAATTAAAAAATAAAACAACGTTAAAATAATTATCTCAAAATCCTTGAAATAAATTACTCTCTTTACTTTCACAGACGATTTAAATCCATCTCAACTCTAGCACATACGGATTAACAAACTTAGAAATTCAATTGTTGGAACAGTTTTTAGATCCGAGAATTAAAATCTCTATATTGTTTAATTCAAGTGGATGTAAGTTAAGTTTCGGTTCATTTTAATGCTGCTTAAATTTGAAATTCAGCTGATCAACTGAAAGCAGAATATAGAGAAAGAGAACATGGACCAGAAATTGAAGCTAAACTATAAGCTGAAGTAGAATAAAATGCAGAAGCTGAAAAAGTGGAAGATGAGAGAAAGGCAGAGAGAGATAAAGAGAATAATAGAAGTAGAAGTAGAAGCAGAAGCAGAAGCGAAAGGTGGATTGGGTTTTAATGAAAGCTGGACTCTTTGGAAGATGAAGCTTTCAACGGTTGCTTTCTATCCTACGTCTGGCTCTCAACGGCATTTACAAATCAAAGCTGGTAATAAGCAGACGGTGCGATACAGAAAGATTTTGTGTTGGTGTTTATGATGATGCTGATGGTGGATTCGAGAGAGGTATTGGTGGATAAAGAGACGGTGCCAGAGTGGTCATAGCTCGGGTGTAATGTGTGAGGATGGAAACTGATGCATTATTAAGTGGACTGTCAAGGGTGTGTAATCGCACACATCCTACTCCTACTAATGGACTACCCTTATAACCATTCGTTTCATCTAAAACTCAACAAGCTAGATATATGTACGTTTTTTTTTTATTTTCATAAAAAGAAAAGGAAAAATTGAAATTTGAAACAAATGTTTTTGTTTGCTTCTCACTACTGATGTTGGTAAGAAAAATTTAATTTTTCGAAGGGTTCTGGAAAGGAAATTTACTGGACTAAAAAATTGTATTTATTAAATTTTTCAAAATTTTTAGTATTTTTCGAGATATTCGACTTTGAATTCAATTATTAGTAGATTGAACTTTTTTGTCATTAAATTCATTCATTACTTTTTTTTTAATTATCTATAACTGCTCAACGGATATCGAAAAAGTAAACTTAAGGGAGGGACTTGGTTCGTAAATTTACTAGGCTAAAAGATTGTATTCATTAAATTTTTCAAAATTTTTATTAGTTTTTAAGATATTTGCCCATAAGTCCCTCGACAAAAATTCAAAATATCATAAATTAATTTTTAATTTCAACAAGACTATAAATTACCTCTTAAGTTTACAATAACTTCCAAAATTTAATTAATCTAGTCTATTTTGAACAGAAAATCTCTCGGTGTAAAAAAAATAACATATTTTTTAAGCAAATTTCCAGTACTAGAGATATTCTTGTTTTTATGAATCTCGACGACATGAATCTCCACGAAATCACAATTCTTGCGTGTTAACATAAAAGTACAACCGGATGTAATTTTCCTACCGAGTAACTGGTAATTTTGTGAAAAGCCTCACTGAATATGAGAATAATAATAATAACAGTAATAATAATAATTTTAATATATTTCCTAAGTAACTCCCTTTTAATATATTCTCTAACAATTTTGCATTGTCTTCAAGTTCATGACCTTGTCTGCAACATACTTATATGTTACCCTTCTGTCTCTCTAGACTCCCCCCCCCCCTTGTACCACTCATTCGTCGTCCAATGTCTCCTTTCTCCCCTACCACCCTCCTCTACAGACATTGAAATATTATTATTATTATACTACATAATTATGTAATTTTTCATATTTTTGTCTACACACACACACACACACACAAATATATCAATTATCCATCAAAACTTTTTTTTCAAAAGTTTTCTATTCCTCATTTTTTAAGTGACGATTTTTTCTCCATATTCAATAAATAATCAAACATAGCTTCCGCACATCATAAATATAAAATACGCGGTTATTTCAAAGGTCACCTAATTTGCTACAATTTATACTAGATTCCCCTCCTCTTATATATATATTCAAATATTGTATTTATTTCACGAGAACTTTGACATTTTTCTTACTACGTTGCGTGTTTCACATCAATTACATATATGTATATATATAGTCGTATGTGTATGTGTGTGTAAGAGAGAAAAAATAATACAGACGACGGAAGTAATTTTCGTGAGATGAACAACAAAAGGTTAGCAAGTGAGTAAAAAAAAAAATAATAAAGAGAGTTAACATATAAGAGTCCTCGAGTAGGGAATCCCCTATTACTCTTTCCATACTCTATAGACGGAAGAATATATATATAGTGTATGGAGGTAGTATATGAACAATGTGTACTCCGAGTCGACTAGAGTAGAGGGACGTTAAACACTTGTAATAGTGGTTCAACAGTCAAAGTGGACTAATTTTGGACATCGGACATGGGACAGAAGACTTTTGACCCGCCTAGGTCATATCCTGTCGAGTCTCTGTTTGAGCAGACCAAGTCGTGGAGAAGTTGCTTTACAAGGCGTTGAGCCTAGAACCTATTAATTTTATTCTAATGCCCTGCTTGTGGTTTTCGGAACGATCCTCTGGAAATTTACGAACTAATTATCAAAATTGAATCAATTGCCAATTTGATCACTATGTTTGACCGAATTGCGTTTATCAGTTTTAATTAGTCAGCTAGTTATGATTTTTAAAGAAGAGCCAACGCCTTGAAATAAATATTTCAGTACAAAAGGAGTGAGAGAAGGCGGGAGAGAAGGAGGTAGAAAAAGTTGAATAAATAAAGGAGGAAAGAACGTATATGAAAGAATGTCATCATTTGTAGCATCAGCCTTTGCATGCATAACAAAATCTCGCCGCAGTAATTTCATTTGGAATACGAAAGTAGAGAAAATACGAGCAAGGTGGACGTCGTAGTATTATAGAGGACTGGCTAGCTTATACAGCATTGCGAATGGTATCCTCAACTTGGCAATAGTGTGTGCATGTGTGTGTGTGTGTGTTGTTGGAAAGGATCATGTCCACACAACTCGACCAGAGTAACCAGAAACCCAAGAGAAAAAGGCTCCTAGGTGAATTAAAAATGTAATCTAATAATAATGCGAGTCGTTGTGAATTTTTTAACGTTACGTACCAACATCATCTTGGATTTGCTTTTTTATTTTTTACTAAATTAAAATGCATTAGTTGTGCCCGTGATGATTTGATGTCAGTTTTAGCTTCAGAAAATCAATAGACCGAGTTTCCCGGTCTAGATCTACCGGGAGAAGCACCCTCTGAAAGAAGGGTTTCGATAACCATTCGTAGGACTAGAAGATATTATTTATCCAACTAGATTTCATTGCGGGGGCTGTGGGTGACAGGGAAACTGATCCTCACCAATTTTTGAGTCAAACGATTGATTGGTTTCATAGTTGCCCGTGAAAAATGAATCATACATGGCCATGTATGAATGCTCCATGCATGAAAATTGGCCAGACATGGCCATATATGACCATATATGACCATACATGGCTTGATACGGCCATACATGACTATGTATAGAAATTTTAACTAAATTAAAAAAAAAATTTTTATCTATTATTTTTTTTTTTATTATTTTGGCGACGCAGAGATTATCAGATATGCGATTAATTGAATTCCTAATCGAAAAGGAAATTTTTAATTCAGAGAAAAAACGCTAGACTTATTAATAACCACACCCGCTTAGTAGGATTTGAACCCGGGACCTTCCGTACGAGAGGCTGACGCTTTGACGACTAGGCTATGCGACCGACAGTTACAACAAAGTTTAGTTGTGCTACGTAACGTTCAGAGAATATAATCACTTTCGAAAAAGTACAATATAATCATCAATATGCTGTTAGTGATATCAAAAAAATTTCTTATTTTTTTAACACTGCAACATCCTGTTTATAAGTAATTGTGATAGTCGAAAAATGAATCATACATGGCCATGCATGACCATACATGGAGCATATATAGCCATACATGGACATATATGAACCATACAAGGCCATGTATGACTGTATATTGCCATGCATGACTGTATTAAAGAAGTGTGTATGCCCACGTATGATTTATTTATCACAAGACGAGCATTCGAAGCGTGCGTTCCGGTGAAAAATGAATCATACATGGAGCATATATGGTCATGCATGGCCATACATGGAGCATATATGACCATTCATGGACCTACAAACTTTTTTAATACAGTCATACATGGCTATATATGAACCATACAAGGCCATGTATGGCCATACATGGTTTTATATGACTGCATATGGCCATGCATGACTGTATAGAAAAAGTTTGTATGCCCACGTATGACCATATATGAACCATATACACCTATGCATGGTCAAATATGATTCATTTATTACAAGACGAGCGTTCATGGCGTGCATTCTGGTGAAAAATGAATCATAAATGGCCATACATGGAGCATATATGGTCGAACATGGCCATAATTGGAGCATATATGACCATATATGGATATACCAGTTTTTTTACACAGTCATACATGGCCATATATGAACCATACAAGGCCATGTATGGCCATACATGGCCTTGTATGACTTCATATGGCCATGCATGACTGTAGTAAAAAAGTTTGTATGCCCATGTATGGCCATACATGCTTCATGTATGGCCATATATGCTTCATGCATGGCCATATATACTCCATGTATGAGCCATATACGGCCATGCATGGCCATGTATGATTCATTTTTCACGGGTATATTTTTAATTTCATTCAAATTTTGACATTTTGGCCAGAAGGGTTTTTCGTGATTTTGACGAATTTTTGGGTTTTCGACGAAATTTGGCGCTGGATTTTCCACGGAGTCTTGGGATCAGAAAAATTTTTGACTGTAGAAGCATAAGTTTACTAAATAAGTAGTTTTCCATTTGGTTGAATTTTGAAATTTAGAGAAACGGCTTTGCTTTTTTGGTCATATTTCAAAAAGTACGAGAGATTAGTACATCAAATAGGTTGTCATTTTGAAGAATAATAAATTCTCTATAATTTATACCCTAAGTTTTTTATCCTAACTTTATTTGTTCTCAAGTTATAATCCAAGCACCAAAACACTGAATCCCAAAAATAAATACCATCGCAATAAAATTGACTAATTTTTCCCATCTTCCCTTCTCCACTAATCAGCCATTACCCAACTGGCCTAATGTTAAAAGATGAAAGCTTTAATTTTAAAAATCTCCGTAATGAAATAAATATATGGTGAAATATTACTAGCGATTTACTTGATCTCTCTGCAGTGAAATAAAACAAAAGTATTTAAATATATATAAATAATAACTAAAGACTTCAGCAACTATTTTACCCATTAGATTATTTTATTCATAAAAGTGTAAACAAAAAAAAATGATCAGTAGGTTAGAGCGGTAGGTCTGAAGAATAATTCCAGTCGTTAGTCTGCCTCAAGGCGATGCGAGATGCACATAAGCCACGGCATCTTTAAACTGAACCCTTTAGCTGATGTTGTTGTTGATGTTGATGCGAACTTGGGTATAGGGCGGAGTTTTAAAACTGCTAAAAATTTATATTTCTGAGTAGCTATTCTTGGGTATATTTATTTTCTGATCGCAAATGTTCCTTTCAAGCAAACTAGTTGTTAGCTTTTGTTATTGATTGACCCTCGTTAACCGCCGTGGGAAATACATCCACACCCACTAAGTACTCTGTGGGTTTACGGAGTATGAATATGAAATAAATGAGGACAATTTGTTTATATGTTTTGAAAGCAATTAGTTTTTATAATTTTTTTTATTTTAGAATATTGAAGTTACAGTAATATTATTCAGTGAGTGACAGGAGATAAAAGGGGATCAATCGCACTTGTTCTACTCTTCCAAATGGATCAACATTACCCTTACGGAAAAATACTAATGAGCATATTGGAAATCACTAATGAAAAACTAATAGTCTAATATTTTTGCGCACTAATGCTTTAGTGTCATTAGTGTGTTTAGTGATCTTAGTTAGTGTTCTCGGTGTTTTATCTGAGAGAAGCGTATTGCACTTATTCCTCAGTACTGAAGGTTAGTTCACCTTTTTTTAGACTTAATTGGCTTACTTAGTCACGATTTAAGACGATTGGGTCTAACTCAAGTTTTATTTGTGACCTGGGTAAACAATTATTAACAATAATAAATTTTCAATAGTGTGCATTAGTTTTTTTCTGTAAGTATTATCACCCCGGGAAAAAGTGATCAGACCTAATCAGACATAAACAGGCATGAGTCTTCAGGCCTGATCAGACATGAAAAATGACCATGCCTGACCAGGTCTGATCAGGTATGTTCATGTCTGTTCATGCCCATCCGGGAAAAAAAATTATATATAAAAAATGGCCCTATATAATTATATATCATTATGTATAACTATATTATACTATACATAATTTGCTATAAAAATAAAAAAAAATAAAAAATTCGGGCGTGAACAGAATTCGAACCGTGGACCTTGCGCTCGAAAGTTTAACACGCTACCCACTAAGCTAAGAGATTTAGTTGAGAAAGAAGTTTCGTATTAACTTTAAGTAATAAAAATCTTATATGTGATAGATTCTTGGTCAACAAAATTTTATACCTATGAACAGGCATGAACAGCCATGAACAGACATGAACAGCCATGATCAGGCCTGAGCGTAGTTAACGCTTCAGACATGAACAGTCATGAACAGACATGAACAGGCATGACCAGACATGAACAGGTATGATCAGGCCTGATCTTGTCTGATTTCAGGCCTGATCATACATGAACAGGCATGATCAGGTCTAATTTCAGGCCTGATTATACATGAACAGGCATGATCAGGTCTGATCATTTTTTCCCGGGACCATGCGTATCACCACAGTTCACTATTCTCTATTCGCTATGAGCGTGACTGCAGCGCCAGACTAAATATGAACTACGGGAGGCTGTCAGAGTATGTTTCTATACACTGATGCATGGATTTATTTGAGAGTAATTAACTAGATTTATTAAAACTCTTATGAGAAGCTTCTTTGGAACAAATAAATATTTATTAATAGTTGATAATTCTTTGGCGAATATTATCGAAAGATAGCTGCACATAATCATATGTAGTTTGTATATATTAGCAAGAAACTAACTAGACAGTAGTAAAGCGTTGTTGCACGGCCGTATTTTATATAAAATATAAACATTATTTTAAATAATTGTTTGTTAATTATGTATTAAAAATAATTTTTTTATTATAATCTATTCGTCATCTTCCCACATAAAATAAACTTTTAAAAATATTTTTATTTATATTTTGAGAGAATGAGGTTATATTTTCAAATATGTCAAATTGTGTCAAATGAATGATTTATTAAATATAAATAAATATTTTTTTGATGCAAGGAAATACTTTCTAATAAATAATTTGTTGACTGTTGATAAATATTTATGTAAGTCTGCTCATTAATAAACCATTTGTTAAATATTAACAAATCTTATTAAATCCAAAGAAATCCTTCTATCAGTGTACGTTTGTCAATAGCAAGAAACATAAAAATAAATAAATATTATAAGTAATAGTAAAAAAAAAAAGTTATATAAAATATGTGACAGTTTTATAGTAATTTCAGTGTTGTTTTTTAGTTAAACGAATTAAGTTCGATTAAGTATAATGATAAAAAATAAAAAAGAATGCAGTAAATAATTAAGTCAAATTGTCTGAAATTCATATCAAAGTCAAAAAATGATACTAAGAGAAAAATCAAAATGAAAAATGAATGATTAAGCAATAATAAAATAAATACGTTCACGTGTACTTGCTTACAATTTTAATAATATTAGCCTCCCGTAACTCTGAAAATAACCACTGCAAGCGCTTCAGTCGATTTAATTTCCCCTACCATGACTGCACTCGGAGCGAATACTATCGTCACTTTGACAAGATTTGTCGACACTCTCACTCGTATTTATAACCTCAAAACTCGTTTACAATTAATTTCAAATTTCATATGTGTGTTTTTAAAAAAGTAAAATTAACTAAAGATTAATAAAAATTAAAATATTATTCTTAATAAATTTAATAATTTGAAGAAAAATTAGGAATTATTTAAGATACTAAAGTTAGCTGACGTCTAGTCATTTGTTGATTTTTTTAAACGATAATTTATAAATAAAAAAATTATTTAAAACGTTGAATCTACAGTTTTTTGAATTTCTACAAGTGCATATTTTTAGTTTTCGTTTTTTTGTAATTGAATTTTGAAAAAAAAAAAAAAAAATCCGGAAATTGTTAACTGTCAATTTACTTCAGGATCATAATTATTTCTTATAACAATGTGTAATGATAATTTTTTATTGTAGATGTAATTGATGCCTGCCCCCCCCCCCCCGACCAGCAGCACTCGCTTCGCTCGTGCCGCAAATGTCGGGGCAGGCATCAATACATGCTAAAACGTAGCTATATAATTTATACATCTTTGATTTGTCGACGTACTTTCGTCCGGGCATAGAGAAAAATAGTATACACTACAAGGACAGAAAGTTGGAGAGCCCAGCAATGCGCGTCTGATGCCCTCGGCTTCGCCTCGGGCGTCATGACGCGCAGTGCAGGAATCTCCAACTTTCTGCCCTTGTAGTGTAATATACTATTGTCATAATATATTAATTAGGGGAAGGTGGGGCAAAATGGGCCCCTTAAGAAAAAAAGATTCAAATTCTCGGATTTTTTCACGTATTCTACTTTTTTTACTCCCTCGCCAAGTATTTGACCTTAATTTGTTCTGTCCGTTAAAAAAAAAAAAATGAAAATGTGGGGCAAAATGGGCCCCCTCTCAAAAAATTTTAATAATGTGAATTTTTCAGCTTGTTTCACTTTTTTTTTTCCTTCTACTGAGTTTTTGGTATTAATTTGTTCTGTCCATTAAAAAAAAAAATATTAAAAATAAGGGGCAAAATGGGCTCCTCTCAAAAAATTTTTGTAATGTAAGTTTTTCAGCTTGTTTCACTTTTTTTTCCTTCTGCTGAGATTTTGGTGTTAATTTGCTGTGTCTATCAAAATTAAAAAATCCTGAAAATCTGGGTAAAACGAGCCCCTACTAAAATGTATGTTTCTCGCTTGTTTTATGTTTTGAAATTTTTTGCTATGTATTTAGCATAAAAACGAGTTGATAGTGCAGATTTGGACCTTAAAATAACTTAATTCAAAGTTTTTAATCACTCGTTGTAATAACTACTAATTTCATTACTTGATTACTTATATTTTTATCAATTTTGTTGGCATAGAACAAATAGTTTTTGAAAAAAATTATAGTTAGTAATGCTGTTGACATCGTGACCTAGTTTGCCCCTTATCATGATTCTTTAATCATTTTTGTTAAAAAAATTTTAGGAACCCGTTTGGCCTAAAAATATTCGTAGGTTTTCAAAGTCTGGGCAGCACATTTTACCCCCCCCCCCCTCCCCCCGACACTTTTCATGTTAAAAATTTTGGGGAAACTATTTTGCCTCAATGGCCCATTTTGCCCCAGTGGACCATTTTACCTTAGTGGCCCATTTTACCTCAGTGGCCCATTTTGCCTTAATGTCTCATTTTGTCCCTGCCCCCACTCCAAACATTTTATATGTAAAAAAAATTTGGGGGACCATTTTGCCCCAGTGGTCCATTTTGCCCCAGTTGTCCATTTTGCCTCAGTGGCACATATTGTCTGAACGACCCATTTTGCCCCTCTCTCGCCCCAAACACTTTTCATGATAAGAATTTTGGGGGGCCCATTTTGCCCCCAAATATTTCAAAGCACCCAAAATTTTAGGGGGCCCATTTTGCCCTCAGGGGCCCATTTTGCCCCTACTTCCCCTATATTCATATATAGATTTTGAACTTTAAGAAAAGGTGTATCGTAACATTGGAAATATAAATTTTAGAATATTTAGGTCTTAACCAGAGATGAAAGAATTTATAGGACTTTATAAGTATAAATAGTTTTTTTAGATTTGAAAAAAAAGATGGTCTTTTCCTGTTATAAAATCCTTAGGAGCAATTCAGCGTATAGAATACTCATAGTGTTTGGTTAGGTTCACTGAAAGATGTTAAATAAGAAAAAAAAATCGGTCTGTCGGTTGACCCTGTGGGCCAGCCTCAAAACGTCCCGCCCATTTCGAGCTCCTTGAGCTTGAAAAATTGTTGTGGATACATTTTCGAGTTCTTCGAGCTCGAAAATACTTTTGTATGCGTTTATTTTTGAAAAATAACGTCTTTTACCATTTTTTCTACAACGATATCTCTCGAACGAATAAACCGATTGAGACGTTTAAGGTGGCAATCGACGCGTTTTATTGAGTTCTACAACTGATCAAATTTTTAAATTGATTTATGGAGTCGTTTTTGAGAAATTTCCAAAATACTAAAAAAATTTTTTTTTTAAATTCTTTCGTTAACGGTTTCTCTCGAACAAATAAACCGATTTTGATTTTTGAGGCGGCATTCGACGCGGCTTACAAAGTTTAAGAGTTGATTAGATTTTGGGATCAATCCATTCAGCGAATTAAAAGTTATTCAAAAAAAACATTTTTGAAAAAATTTCATTTTTGAAATATCTCCGAACGTATCCTACCGATTAAGCTCAAATTTCCAGTGTTCAAAGTAAATAAATAGCCGCGTCGAATGACACTCTAAAGTTCAAAATCGGTTGACCCGTTCAAAAGTTACAGAATATTTACATACGTACGTACGTACGTACATACATACACACATACACTCGGGCATCATCGTGAAATTAATCAGAATAGCTTTCTAAAACCTCAAAACGTCGAAATCTGTTGGAATTTCGATTTTCACAAATCGGACTGAAACCAATAACTTCCCGAATTTTTGAAAATTTGCAATTTTTTTAGCGGGGTTAAAAAGTAACAGAATTTAAAGAACTTATTTAGGAGTTAACGATTATTTATATTTAGGATACTTAGGTTTTATTCAGAAAGTTTAGAATGTATCGTAAACAATGATAATGAATAATTTTTATAGGTTCTAAAAAAAGTTAAATTTCGATTTTTTAGAAGCCATAGGACCTAATAAGAGTAGAAAGTATGAAAAATACTTATTTAGGTCCACTTAAGAATATCAAGTACTAATTTAGGAGCATTAAAGTATATTAAGTACTAAAATCGAAGTTAAATTTCGACTCGTGGTGTCTAACAGTTCAATATTAATTAACATAAATTCATTTAAATGTTCAAATTCTAGACTGGAGTGAATTGGGAGTGAATTAAAATCCACGCCACTCCGAGATCACTCCGCTAAAAAAACGATATTTTACAGTGTAGATTATATTGTAATTAAAATAAAAAAAAAATTCAATAAAACTGGTTATATCAGCTAAATAAATTTTTTGTTAATAAATTTGAAGTCAATGGGATTACAAGGATACGGAAATAGTCTATTTGTCCTTAAAACTTTTTTTTTTAACCCGAAAAAAAAAAAAAAAATTTTTGAGCAATCGGCCCGGACAAACGGTTCAATGAGTCAATCTGAAAATTTCCAGGGTTTTTGGCGGTACATTAAGCTGTAAAATCACCTGGCAACATTATTTTTTTTTATCGATATTTACAAAGTAGCGATGAGTTGACTAAAAAAACCAGAAAACGGCCATTTTTCGTGGGTTTTTCAAATTGATATTAAGGATGAAAAAAATTTTTTTTTCAAAAAAATCGAAAATAGAGCTTGTAGGGTATTTATTTCAGTTTCTCAAACTGCCCTTTGAATTACTGTACGACCATTGGTTGCTGAGATATCGACCATCTAAGACAAAAGGATCCTTTTTCATTTGAATGCTGATATCTCAGCAGCATATTGTCGTACAAAGAAATAAAAAATGCTTATAGTAGCTGAATAAATTTTCTAAACGAGCCATGAATTGGTTTTTTCGAAAAAAATTTTCCTGGACCGTAGACTTAAAAAACAAAACCAAAAAATTAAGAAAAATTTTGTCTCGGCCTATTTCTTATGATTCCGCAAAAACCCTGGCTCAGGAAATTATTTCGCTGAAAGATCTCTAAACTAGAGATTTCAAGCTTCAATTTGCTTTTTTTATTTTTTCAATACGATCATTTTTCACGAAAATATAGACTTCCAAAAATCGCTAAAAATTTTATAAAATTTTCTTGTTCCTTTAATTTTTTGGATAAGTGTATATCAGGGTATCAAAAAAAAAAACGAATATTCTTTTTTTTAAGCTCTTATAGGCTCAAAAGTATCTTTATATTATAAAAAGATCCTCACTTAATTTCAACCAGATATCTTTAAAATTGAGCATTATGGAATTTTTAACTTTAGTTTTTTGTTATTAAGACGATGAAAACATTTTTTTTTAAATTGCATCGAATATAATTTCGTAGGAAATTAAATTTTTGACAAAACAGTGCTGATACATTATGTACGTCAAACGAACTGAGAAAAAGTTACGGGGTTTTCAAAAATTGCTCAATTTTGAAGGTATCTGGCCGAAATTTGGTGAGGATTCTTTTTATAATATAAAATAACTTTTGATATCATTTTTCATGTTTGTATAGCTTGTCGTCTTGAGGGTTTTCAAAAGTACGATAAAAGTTTAAAGTTATGTTTCAAATTTCGAAGTTCAAGATGTCAAACTTTTTTTAGCTTTTTTTTTTTTACACAGGTCGTTCCCATAATATTCCAGGAAGGGTTCTCTTAATATTACCCTAGTAGAAATGAATTCGAGGCGCTGGCTAGCGCCTGGCTACTTTTACTAGATTCTAGACAGGCGCTAGCCAGTATAATATCGAGGCACTGGCTAGCGCCGGGCTAGTTCGCCTAGAAATCAAATAAAAAATGGCGATACTAAATCCCATGGTTCCCAGTTATAGTTTATATATTGATTAAATACAAATAAACTATTATAAATTATTATTTAAAGAAATTAAAATCGAAATTATTTGTAACAATTAAATTACTAATTTTAAATATAATAATTATTGATAGTCTGAATAATCTAAAAACATTTTTTATTTAACATTCTTCTATTCAAGCTTTTTTATGAAACGAATATTATAAAAAACAATACCACATAATTTATTTACTCTTTAAATATTCAAAAATTTGAATATTTTAATATTTATTAATTATGGTAGCATTAAAATTAATATTATATTCACATCACTAATATCATTAATTAACTATCATTATTATTTAACGATTTAATGTCACATATTTTTCCGGAAGTGCACTACATTGTAATATTTTTAACAAATTGTCTAAATGACAATCTGCAATATTGGATTTTATTGCCTAAAGTTGGAGTTTGGTTATTGTATCAAGTCTTTTAATTGTATCCATTATTAAAATTAATTATTTACTTATACGCTGAGATATCAACAACATAATTACACAGTTAATTTAAACTTTATTATTTTTTCAAGTGCTCATAATATTTATAAACATAATTTTCATTCTTCTAATAGGTTATTTACTGTATACAATAAAATACACACATACTAACGTACACGGATATTGGTTCAAGCAAAACTTACACATGAGTTGTAGGTGGCGCGATTTCTAGTTTTGCCTCGATATCGCTAGCGAGGGCCTAGTTTGTAGTCTAGGCGGCCCTCGATTATTTCTACTTGGGTATAGAAATTTCTGAATATATACTTTGTTTATAAATTTATCAGTTATATCAAAATTATATAAAATGTTATCAAATCTAAGAAAATATACTATGAAAAGTTAAAACAATAGATCTCGATAAATATACGATTTATTTATACGCGGTTGCGCATGTTTATCAGCGCAGTGGATAGCAAAATTGACAGGGCCCAGGTTCGAGCCCAGCAGTCACTGGGAGTTTTTCGCCAATAAAAGTATATCTAATTTACCTCTAGGATTAAACAATTTCCATCAGGCCATTTTCGGTACAAAATTTTGTAAAATTTGATTACGTAAATTTTCCAAAATTTGTCAAAAAGACTTTCTAGTAGGTATATTTTAAGAGCATATAATTTTTTAATTTTTTTATTTAAGAGTATAAAAATTATAGTTACATTATCCAATATATAACATACACCCCACTCTTGCTGATTAAGCATCTTCATCACCATGTGTTCCATTACAATTCACTATTTATGTTTATAATAATAAATAATTGATCTATTATTGTCTATTATATATCCATAGAGTTCTTCAAAGTCATCTAGTTCAATGCAGAGTCTACGATATCTTATCCAACCCAATGGGCATCCTCCATAAGCAATTACACTCTGGAGAAAGAGAAATATCTATTATTCTTATCATTACTTTAGAAAATGTTTAAAATAAGTACGTACGCTTTCAGACTCTTCGATTATGACAATTAGAATTATGACAGTAATTAGAACAATAAACCTTTTGGTCAACATTGTAGAGTTGTTAAGAAAAAGTGAGGATAACTAAAAAAAAAAAGAAGGAATAATAAGTAAACCAATGCTACCATTCGTTATGAGTATCAAATATTTTATAATCTATTGAGAATGGTAAGAGTGGTTCTTAAAATGCTATAGGAATAGTTTCTATATATTAAATGGATAGTTTGCATAAAACTATAGGAACAGTCCTCATAGCACCATAGGAACAGTGCTTGTTAACTCAAGAAATGATTTCTGTCCATTATGCCTAAATTATTCCTATAATATTAGAAGGAGTTATATCCCGGGAAAAAATGATCAGACCTGATCATGCCTGTTCATGTCTGAAGCGTTAAATACACTCAGGCCTGATCATGCCTGTTCATGTCTGTTCATGGCTGGTCATGCCTGTTCATATCTGAAGCGTTAAATACACTCAGGCCTGATCACGCCTGTTCATGACTGTTCATGGCTGTTCATGTCTGGTCATACCTGTTCATGTTTGAACCGTTAAATACACTCAGGCCTGATCATGTCTGTTCATGACTGTTCATGGCTGTTCATGTCTGGTCATACCTGTTCATGTTTGAACCGTTAAATACACTCAGGCCTGATCATGCCTGTTCATGACTGTTCATGGCTGTTCATGTCTGGTCATACCTGTTCATGTCTGAAGCGTTAAATACGCTCAGACCTGATCATGGCTGTTCATGTCTGTTCATGTCTGTTCATGGCTGTTCATGCCTGTTCATAGATATAAAATTTTGTTGACCAAGAATCTGCCACATATAAGATTTTTATTACTTAAAGTTCATACGAAGCTTTTTTTTTCAACTAAATCTCTTAGCTCAGTGGGTAACGTGTTAAACTTTTGAGCGCAAGGTCCACGGTTCGAATCCTGCACACGCCCGAATTTTTTATTTTTTTTTTATTTTTATAGCAATAATTATGTATAATATAATATAATTATACATAATTATATATGATTATATAGGGCCATTTTTTTATATATAATTTTTTTTCCCGGATGGGCATGAACAGACATGAACATACCTGATCAGACCTGAACATGCCTAATCAGGCCTGGTCAGGCATGACCATTTTTCATGTCTGATCAGGCCTGATCATTTTTTCCCGGGATCTTAAAGTTATGATGAAATTTATTACATCCATAGAAATATTCTGGCTGATCGATAGGAAGTATCCTTACGTGTATGAGAGAACAGTTTCTAAATTTATCAGTATATTATTAAATACAAAAAAAACCATACGAGAATCTATAGGCATTATACCAAAAAATCATGAAACTTAACAATTTGGAAGTGAATGGAAACTATGAGAAATCATAGAGATCCATGGGTTTAATTATCCATTTTCATGACTTCGATTAGGAATTCAAATTGGAACCAATAGGATCCTATCGAACTCCATGAAAATCCAACTGAACACATCATAGGAGTCTCACGGATTTCTATGGTTTTTTTCGGCTATTCCGTATGGATTTTTTGGTGCTGCGACTATCAAACCACGAACAGTTCAACCTTGACAGTTCAACTGATAACACTTCAACCGAACGACAGTTCTGCCTAGCGACATTTCAACCTAGTGACAAAATATCCAAAGAGACAATAATTCATGGTTTTTGATAAGCGGGTACTGTACCATTCCAAGCATATGTGTTGACCTATTTCCAGAATAATACCCCCCCCCCCCGAACTCTGTGAAAAAAGGGCACAGTACGATTTCAAGCATATGTGTTGTCACGGATATTTTGTTGTTTTTATATGATACTGTACATGTTAAAATTTATAAGCTTTCGTTTAAATGTTTGAATATTGTTTTATTTCATCGCTTTCAGTTGAAATGCCGCTAGGTTGAACTATCGTTCGGTTAAAATGTCCACGGTTGAAATGTCGTCGGTTGAACTGTCGTGGTTGAACTATCTTCGGTTTAAATGTTACAGAACCATTTTTATATACAGGTATCTTAATATTTACAATACTCACCCAAAAATAAATAATACAAATCTCAACGAGATATCAGTGGCATCAACTAGGAATAAATCTAACGACCAGTGCACATATTATTTTAAAATTCTGACAACTAAATATTTTAGGCTTGTGCTAAGTGACCAGTAATAGTAACCTGCACGGTAGTTTTAAGAACTGAAAATCTAGTGGTCGATTAATGGAATTTATAGTTCAGCAACGAGCACCATTTCAATGTATCTGTTTTGTCACAAACAAAAATCAGATAAAATCATAATGAAATGTTTATGAAATTATTTGAAGCGTGAAGTGGTCTCATGACACCTGACATGAAGCTTATCAGAATAATTGAGCAACTCCACTTAGACATTATTTTGATTAGTTATCAATAAATTCATTAAGCACTAACAATTTATATTACATATGCATTGCATGCGACGATCTGAGAAATTGATAATGACACTAATTGCTTACCGATACGCGGCCTCTTTCGATTTACATTGCGACACCTGTTATTGGGTGATGGCCTTTCTTATCTTAATTACTAAATCGATTATGAATGACTCACAATTATCTTTAAAAGCAGAAACAATAATGTTTACAGGTGGAACTTGAATACATTAATGATAGCATTATTATAATATTTAGTAACAATCCCCCCCCCCCTTTTAACTCAAAGTCTTGAACTTATGTCCTCTATTGCTTAAACCAAAATTATGATATCGATTTCTGACACTCCCGATTTATTTATTATTGACCCTCTGTTTTCAGATAATGAACCTCGACAAAATCTTTTTATAAAATTTTTTAAAATTCCCTTGATAAAATTTTACAAAGTTTTATATCGAAGAAGGCCTGGTAAAATTTTATAAAATTTTCTCAATAAAACATTTAACTCAAAACGCTAAAAAATCTAATTTTGCTTTCTGTAGTGGTAGACGGAGTCGCTTTCCCATATGTCGAGTCAACTAAATGCCTTGGGTTGGTTATTGCAAATAATCTATATTAGAATAGTCATACATCGCCAACTTTTAGGAAAATATATGCTACACGGAAAAAAAAATATTGTGCTCATCACTCAACGGTATCGTGATATTCACTCTCTTCGGTTGGTTATACGTTGTATACGGAAAGTCTTGGTCTATCGGATCGTGATTATCGCTATCCAGGTGGATCCCGAAATCATAAGATCGTTTTCCTATAGTAACGATCCGTTCTGTTATAATAATGTCAAATGCCCATAAAAATTTGAGGTTAAAATAGATGAATTTTTAACATTAACTTCATTACAATATTTTTTTAGTTGGAATTAATAATTACATGTTAATAATTCTAATAAGCGCAATAAAAAATTATTATTTAATATGAAGAAATGTAATCAAGTAATAGAATATACGTAAATAATTGATGTAAATTTTTTATTAAATAATTTGGTTATGAGTGGTGGCGCTTGAGAAGTAGATCGCGATAATTACGATCCGTTTTGGTAGGATATGGATACGTTAACTAACGACCACTATATATTTAAGTATATTCACAATCCGTAGGATCATTATAATAAGTATCTAGTGTTTCATTCATATTGATATATATATCGTGAAAATCAAGTAACAATTTAGTACTAATCACGATACAACTGTCGCTCTCCGTTGGTGAGCGATAAGCGCAATATTTTTTTTTCCGTGTACTGATTTGTACAATGTTATAACGTTTTTTTCCCGGAAAATTTAGTTGATGAGATTATTAAGGAACTAAAGGCGCAACGTAAAACCATTTTTGATGTATTTTGAAAATTTCGTGTTTTGGCAACATCTTATATATTTTATCGATAAATTTCACGTTTCCCCGAGATTTTAAAGTAGACGGTCAACTTACGATCCTCAGAGGGTTGAAAAAACTGGGGTGACTAGTGTGACTTAAAGACCACTCCCGAAGGAGTTGGACCCTCGTGGCGAGCTCTCGAATCCTTTTTACCCTACCGGCCATCAAAGTTAAAGGGACGTGTTTTTATAAACGGATTCACCTGTTGCTTTTCTAAATAAAATATTGTTATTGAAAGTGACGTTAGTAATTTTTCTCTACCGAAAAAAAATATAATAAATAAATAAAATAAGTGAGTGAGTTTACTAAGTGAGGAAGTGGATAAGAAAGCAGACGGTGCATGTCATTAGCTGCTGATATTCTCCACGGTCATGAAATAATTTAAAATTTTTTAAAAAAATAAAATGTATAATGAACCCAAGGAGTCGTGAGTAAAAAACGGAAACAGGCGTCATCTGTGACAAGTGGATTGACAGATCCTGTATTCGCTTGCTCGATTGTTAATATAGTCATGCCTGGTACCCATTGCCCATTACTAGTAATCTTAAGTCGATGTTTGGTGAAGAAAGTTATAGAGTATGAGAAACTATAGTCATTTATTTAGTTTTCGTATGAATACCCCAAAGCTGGATGTCGAAAACAAGAAACGCGTTATAAAATCTTCTCATTCTACTGATTCAGGTCCGACTCCTTAGTCTTAAAAATCCAGAAGTCATTGATCCATAAAACTCCTCAATAAAACAATTCGGCCTGATCCACAACGAAGCCAAATATGAAACAATTAATCGGAAACAAATAAATTAATTAACTCTACAAGCCAATGAACCAGTAAACTCATCAGCCCAAACAAAGCAAATATTAAAAGACCCCATTAACAACGCATGTTGCACAATATCGATAAGCGGCAGGTATTGTAAGCCCTCACAGTCTCACACCCTCAGTACCTAGCCGACATACTCGCATGTGATAAAAACAGAGGTAGTGAGGGTGTATGACACCCTCTGTGGACCGATCATGAGCCCCAGCTTTATATCAGATCCTCAGTATTCGCGTACGGGCTGTGAGAGAGAGACAGATCGAGAGTTAGAGAGGAAAGGAGAGGGAGAGAGGAAAAGATAAAAGGGTATGGGAAAGCCATCAATTTGAATGGGCTTTGAAAACCGAACAACTTGTTGCATTTCACCCTCACCCTCATTGAATCTCAACCCTCAATATCTACCTCAACCTACCTCAAATAAACCCTCTCACTCTCCCTCATCCTCATCCTCTGCCTCATACTCCTCTCGATACGCGAGCCGATAGCTTCAACGGCTTTGACTTGCTCCCGCTGTTATTCACCGATTTTCCCTCATCCTCGTCCTCTTTCACTCCCACTCTCCCATGTTCTCCCTATTCTATATACTAGTAATACCTCGTTGTTATAGGTACTGTCCCGCTAGAGGAAAATCGCTATTTACCTCAATTTGCTTTTTCTACCTTTTTTTATTGAGATTTATGTGCTTTAGTACGTTGCTATACACTGTATGACTTGACTTCGTTATTATTATTGCCATTATCATTTATAGTATTTTAAATAAATATATATATAATATATAGTGTCGAGAACGTACTAGGGGGGCGGTTAACAACAATTTTTGATGGTATGTTTATTTTACTTGTCCCATTTTACTCTGAGGACTTTATAATATTCTGGACTTTGAAAATTAAAAAAAAAAAAAATTCTTATAAAATTTTTAAGAAATTTTTTTACTCATATGAAAAAACCATATATAGTCCGCGTCACTTGGATAGCCTCACCTATTTTTTTTAATATCTGATTCTTAATCAAAACTTTTTCTTCCTTCCGCAGGTCATCGAAGTAATAGTTACATCCATCAGGCCCATCTAAGTTAAATTTTATTTCATCTGAAGAAATTACTTGTAGCCTTCTTTTTTTTTTAATTTTTATCTACCCGGGTCGAAAAATTTGGTCTGATTTTAGTCTAATTGGGCTAGCTGATCAGTTTTTGATTTTTTATCAAAATTTGGATCTGTTGTTACAAAAAACAACTGCGTTACGGGCAGACAAAACTATGTTGATTTACTGTTTTTATTTTTTTTTTTTCCAAATTTAAAAGTTCTCTGAGCACTCTCAAAAAGTTTAAGCATGGTGAAGTAAGAAATAAGACTTGTTATAAATATTTTTGTTTTAATTGGAAAAAAAAAAAATATAAATAAAAAAAATACCACTCTGAAAAAATTTGAGGATTTGCAGAAAATGTCAAAGTTTTAAAAAAAAAAAAAAAGAACAAAAATGATAAACATCGAAAAATTTTTGATTTTTTCCAAAAATCTACAAAAAAACACTGAAGAAAGATTAAAATAATTTTTTTGAATTTTTTTTCGAATTATAGATTTAAAAACAATGATTAAAAAAAAACGTCCTAATCAGTAGAATTTTTAAAAAGTCATAGCTATTTCTAATAAAAAAAGCAATTTTTTTCAAAAATTTATAACTTTTTTTTGGTTGGGTGAACAAATTTGAAAAAATTATGAGAAACGTTTTTAATTGGGTAAAAAAAGAGAAAAAATTTTCAGCCAAATCTAAAGGGGTTGGATTCAAAAGTGGTCGATTTGGCGTGGAATGCCCCATATTTATCATATATTCTCCGTGTTGTTCAAGATATTTTTAACAATATACAGTTTTATCATTCGGATGTTCCGTAGTTTTTGTGACTAATGTATGGCAAAATTTTAAGTTAGAAAAAATTAATTAAAAATTAACTCACCTTAGATGTGTTAAATTCGATTATGTTTTTAAATATTGACTGTATTAATTCACAACTTAAAATTGATTTATGAAACACGTGTTAATATAAATATGCACTTTCGACAGATAGACAAGAGCAACTGATGAGATTTTTGCCGCCGAAATTTATCCTTAATGAACTTCTACCTGCGTAATGACAATTACTACCTATACATATCTTTTCTTAACCCCCAGCTTCAAATTTTTGTCGCATTGCTTCTCTTTTTATTGCTATCATATTTACTCGACCTTGAATATAAGTATCACCTGCCTATTCCAATCATTAGTTTTCGATCTAATGAATCCTTAAGTTTCTTTGCATTTAACTGAAATGAAATAAAATAATAATTATAGAAATTTGAATTTTTTCTTCAGTCTTTGTATCTAGTTATTATATTTCTTTAAATTGATTTGCAAAATATTTTATTAAAATTTTTTATTTTTGGTAAGAGTCCAAAAATCTATTTTTTTTAACTTTACACTTTTAGAAATTTATAATACCTATATAGGGAAAGGGAGACAAAAGGGGGTACTTAAGGAAATACTAAGTTTTCGAGGACTAAAATACGCTAAATCTTTTTGTTTTTAATAATATTCAAGGCAAATAGATAAAACTTTTAATTGCCGTTAAAAAAAAAAAATTTGTATTTTTGACAGGCAAAGTGAGGTACCCTTAAGAAAGTTAAAAAAAAAAAAAAATTTCTGGAAGTTGATCAAATTTCATTAAATTAAATTTTTTATATGTATTATATACCCCTGGTAGGAAGGGACCATTGGCCAAAGCTCGGACCAGGCATTGGCCAGTTGTCATGCCCGAGTCCTGATCCTCGGCGCAAGCCTTGGTCAAGCCTTGGCTGAACCATTGGATGTCCATGTCCCAAGCCTTGGGAAACAAACTAACCAGCTTTGGCCAATTCTTAGGAAACGAAAAATCGAGCCTTGGCCAAGGCTTGGGAAACAAAAAAATCAAGCCTCGGCCAAACCTCGGGAAGCAAAAAATCTAAGGCTCGCCCAATGCTCGATCTAAAATAATATCATTTAAATTAATAAATATAATTAAAAAAAAGTTTGATCACATTTTTATCGACATTACATTGGAGTGTAATTAACTAATTATTGAATTAATAGGAAATAACAAATAAAATTATTTGGGCGCTACCGGGATTCGAACTGAGATCCTACTGATTACTAGGCCGGGACGCTATTCACTGTGCTAAATCTGATGTTCTGGTAATCATGATTTTTTTGCTTATTAAATTATTTAAATACAATTTAATTCAAAAATATTAGATCATAAAGATGAGGTGAAATGTAGTTTTATTTAATGAACTATAACAGGGATAATTTTAAATAAATTGATTTTTTTTGTAAATCAACATTCTAGTTTGAATTTGATTCGACTGCGCTCTCGGCCCACGCAGCTTCATCATTAAAATTTTCTCAGTTGAGTCTAGCGACCACTGATAAAATATTTGATAATTAAGAAAATTATAATATTTAAATTTAGTAAACTTCAGCGGGTATTTCTTCTGGAGGTACTGAGTCCCAAAGACCGTCCTCTAGAAGGTACTAGAACTTTAGTTTGAAGGTGACCTTGGTGCTGAGTCTCACCGATCGCATCACTGGGAACTTTATTAAGTAAAAGTTCGTTAAGATAAAATTTAAATAAAATAAAATTTAGGCTTAAAGACCCAGAACTTTAGGCGTTAATTGAGAATTTAAAATTGCGGACAGTCTGTGTGTGTGAATGAAAATTGAATTTATTTATTGCCTCGCCAGCAAATATTTATTGTATATTGAGGGAAATTAATTGTTGTTAAAAAATTATATTATAAACTAAGTTAAATTTAAAAATACGTAAATATTGTCGAGAAAATTAAAATTTTATTATTGTTAAAATTAATTAAAATAAATTAGAAGACATATCTGTTGCTTCACAAAGGTTATAAATAAATTTGGATATATTTATTAAATCATATTTATTAAAATAATTATTCTCAATCGAATAATGACGCTGAGTCTTACCGACCGCTCATTAAGTGATTGAATTTGTAAAATAAGAACCTAACTCTGCAGCTGTGTGGTCCAGCCAAGATAAGGAAATTTTCGAACTCGTCCTTGAGATTTTCATTTCTCTCTGCTTTGTTTTGCCTTGCACACAATACTGAGAGATCGTGCAATTTATTCTCAGTGGCGCCCTTAGAACTTTTGAGTTAAAAAGGTGTCCAAATTTGTGACCTCGTAAGCCTCGTCGTCAAGACCACGGAAGTCGAGGGGTACCCGGTTATAGAACTTAAAATTGTCTGATGAGAAATGATATATATTTATTGATTTGTGATTTTATGATTTGATATAAATGAGTAAATTGAGAGTCAGATAAAGTAGCACTACTAGGGAAGAGGGGGGGGGGGCAAAAGGGGGACCATCCGAAAATTCTGAAACAACGATTTTTTCATATTTTTATCGTAAAATTAAAAAATCTTTAATACATTAATCCATTCTTCGGCTGATTTTCTATAGCTGGGACAAATTCGGCCACTAAAAATATTCGAAAATAATATTTTATTTTTTAATTGATATAATTTATGAAATAATGCAAAATAATCAGTAATCTAAAAGATCAAAAAACACGTTTTTTGGGTTCAAAATAATGACAAATAAAAAATATAGAATTGTTTTTTTTTAATTAAATAACAATTAGTAATTAAGCTGATCAAGAGGAAACGATTCATTAAACCAATGATGTGAAATGTAATTTTTCTTTATGTATATTACATATAAAAAATTTGAATTTAATGAAATTTAATCAACTTTCAGAAATTTTTTTTTTTAACTTTTTTAAAGAGTACCCCATTTTGCCCGCCAAAAATAAAAATTTCATGGCTGAGGCGTTGGCCAATGGTCAGCTGCCAAGGCTCGGCTTGACAAAAATTAAACTATCGGGCCTGGCCCTGGCCGAGGCTCGGGCCAATGGTCACTACCCAAAGCTCGGCTTAATTTAAGGTAGTTGTTGCGTGGATTAATTTAATGTAGGATTTTTATAAAAATTTACCTGATTGTTCTTTGATTGACTACGAATCATATGAGACTAATCTGAGTAACATTGACCATCCCAATTTTATGAAATACGATTTCAAAATATTGCTATTTTAACACAGGCTCTTATGGAGAATAACGATTTACGGGCAATGTTTTTTTAATAAAATCAAAACGCAATGTAGGATCATTCTAAAAATTTTGTGTGTTATCGAAACTAAAATTATAAACCATATAAAAAAAAATGAAAATTATTGACCACGTCGTTTCTGAAATATAATTCATTAAACCTTGAAACTTTTTAAAAATTTCAAAGATGTACCAAAACAGTGGTGCGATGTGGCAACAGCGCTTATATTATAGCCAAATAGGCGCGGGAAAATACAAACAGACACATAATAAAAAAAGCTAACCAATGAATAAAATTAATTAATTATTCTACTATTCAAAAAAAATTAATCAATAATATTAAATTTTTGTAAATTTATAAAAGGCAATCGTTTTATAAATTTATTTTTTCAAACAAAATAAAAATAATTTAACATTTATTTTTTATTTATTCTAAAAATAAATAAATTGTTCGACATACAAATGCTCTCTTACTTAAAGATTTCGTTTATTGATAACTTTTCAGCGTTTATTATAAATTAAATAGAAAAATAATAAAATTTATTAATTAATAATAAGTAAACGTTCATACATTTCTAATAATTTAATAATAAATAGCTTAGTTTATTTTCACGGTTAATTTGGTTATGTCTTACGACTACATTAATAAAAATATTACGGAACACAAAAAAGATGCACAGTAACAGCGAACGGCGTTGCCACGATCACTTCTCGAATATTATGGATGTATGTGTATATAAACGTATTGACACTACTTGGATGTATGTAAGAGCATATGACTGTACTTTTACAAAAGTTTCCAATGAGCGGCGTTCAACTAACCGCTTCAGTTATGCTGTTCTTTTAATTCGGTATGCTATACTTTTGAACGTGACTACCTCGAAACAACTACCTTAATGAAACCAATGGGCCAAGCCTCGGCCTAGACTTGGGCCGATGGTTAGCTGCCAAGACTTGGCTTAACGTAATCAAACCATTGGGCCAAGCTCTAGCGGAATATCTAACTCATGTGTTCTTTTGCAAATAAAAGTCGTGATAATATGTATTTTTGATTCAAAGTCGATTTTTTCTTAAATTTCTTTCTCTTTAGATGTTTTGCCCGTCTTATCACTCTTGTCACAGTTGAAATAGATGCTGCTGTTCCAACTTCTCCCGCTATTTGCCTCACAGTCTTAATGGAATTAAATGCCGCGCGAATTATCATTTGACGTTCCCTTGACGTTGTTACGAATTTCGTTCGACCTTTATAATTTTTCCGTAGTTATTATTGTTTTTTACAAAATTATCAATGACTTTAGCACTTCTATCTACCCTTCTAGCGATTTCATGATGGGAAAAAATTTTCATTAAGTAAAAAATTAATTTTATAAATTTCTTCAATAATTAACATTTTATTGCGCTCCATTTTATATAGTCACCAATTTTGGTGTTTTAAATCGATTTTAATTTATTCAACGTGCTATAATATTGAAACATAATAATGTGAAAATGAAACGTATTAATTCCTTTGCGCAATAAATTTGACTGAGATTATCCATGTGACGAACTGCCGACCAGTAGCATGTCTCCCTCATGATATCCTCACTTTGTTTTTCGAACACTTACAACATATCTTGTTTTGTCTTAATTAAGTAGTATAAAACATACAGATAATTTTATAAATCAGCGAGTAAAGAATCAGTTATTGAAAAAAAATAGGTGAGACTATCCAAGTGACGCGGACTGTATGTACAAAAAATTATTGTTCTTTGGAATGCTATAGTGACATAGTAAAGCCGGACCACGTTGGTCATCTGACCGGAATAGTAATAATTATATGCGAAAATTACTACGGCCATAGAAAAATTGACAAGGATTATATTACAAATTTCTGTAACCGTTATAAATTTTACTGTGGTCATAGTATTTTTCCGTGTGTTTATACACTGTAAAAAATTTCCAACAAATTTCACTATGGGTGCATTGTAACATCGGACCATAAGAAAACTGGTAAAAAATTTACAATTGTTCCATAGCAAACGGTATGCGCAGACGACATGATTGGGACCTACACAGAAAAAAAAGTTATCTTGAGTCAAGAAAATATTTTTGAAGACCACCGTTTTCGGGAACCAAGTCAAGATTTTCTTGAGCTAAGTGAATTTATCTTGGTCAGATAAAATTACTACTTTATCTGAGAAAGTTTAGGTCTCCAAAAAAATTTTCTTGAATTAAGAATATTTACCTTCAACCAAGAATTTTTTTTTTTCTGTGTATGGGCATACGTTTACTATGGGACACTTATAAATTTTGTACCAGTTTTCTTATGGTCCGGGGTGACAATGTACCCATAGTAAAATTTAATGGGAATTTTTCACAGTGTATCGAATTCTTTCTTTTCGAGTTCGAAAATACATTTGCTCCTTTGGGTTTTATGAGCTTTTCAAGCCGAAAAGAGTTAAGTTTCATGTTAAAATTGGGAGTTTCAGAATAGAAAATAATTAATAACGAAGCGGTTTTTAAATATTTATCCACGATTATGTGCAATGAAGAAAAAAAACTATGTTCAGACAGAAATCAATGTAAGTGACCAAAATAAGGATTTAAATTAGTTCTGACTCATATCAAAGCGTTAATATATGAAACATCCAAGAAAATTACTGAAAACGATGTTTCGTTGTTTTGTTGATAATATTAATTGAATTGAAGGATGAGTTACATTACATTATGTGGTAATCGAAAGAGACTATAAAGACAAGAAGTTGGAATAATTTTGAATACATTTTAGCACACTATATTAGGCTTTACGTGGGGAATATGACATAAAATGTTATTTTTTTAACTTTTCGACACCGATATCTTTCGAAATAATGAACCGATTTTGATTTTCAAGATAGCAATCGGCGCAATTTATTGAATTCTAAAGCTGATTGAAATTTAAAATCGATCGGTTAAACCATTTCGAAGATTTTTGGAAAAACTTGTTTTTTAGCATTTCTTTCTGCCACGATATCTTACCAACGGATTAAACGATTTTTATGGCTAAGGCGGCAATCGACGCGTTTTATCGAATTCTAGGGATAATTAGATTTTGAAGTCGATTGTTCGAGTCGTTTCACACGCTCGAACATCACTCTGAAAATAGTCAGAATAGCTTCCTAGTACGTCAAAATGTCGGCATCTGATGAAAACTCGATTTTCGTAAATCGGGGTGAAACCAATAACTTCCTAAATTTTTGAAAATTAATAATTTTCTTAGCGGGAAGTTCAAAAACGTACAGATGTAATATATTATGAATTATACATTTAGAAATACATAATTTATATAGAATTGATTCCCGAGTCGAAAAGTTTCAACAATATTTCAAACTGACTAAGCTGAACTGGACCTTAAATGAAACTGACTGCGCTGAATTGAACTTTAATTGAAACTGACTGCACTTAATTGAGCCTTAAATTAAACTGTTCAGCCTGCTACTGGAATTAAATTGAAGCTGGATTCAACCTGAACAAGCTTAAGCTTCAAACTTACGTAAAATTTTCAGGCTGTTTTAAAACCGAACAGCCTACCATAGCATTAAAAAGCCACTGAATTCAAGCTGAATAACTTGTGGGTTATTCAGTTCAAAACTAGCTTAAGCTTTGAGCTTATTTTCAAGCTGAATAATCTGCTACTTAACAAAATTTTGGCTTGAATTGAAACTAAATCACCTGCTAAAGTATAAGAAAAATACTGAATTCAAGCTGAATAAGTTGTTAGGCTGCCCGAGTCGAAAAAGTTCAGCCTTATTTCAAGCTGTTCAAACTGCTAACTCTCGGCGCGACAAATAAAAAATTACTATTTAAACCCGAGCCGAAAAGTTTCAGCTTTAATTCAAACTGAATAAACTGCTAGGCAACAGTTAAAAAAAAATAAAAAGTGGCTATTTAAAATGCATTATAAAATAAGCCTGAACTCAGACTGAATGGTCGTCATATTTCACTTTTCAGGACCATCAGGCTGAAATTAAGCTTGAAAATAAAATCAATCAGTCAGGCTCTTCAGCTTGAAAATAGTTTAAAATTAAGGCTATTCAGGTTGATGTTAGGTTCCCCAGGTAAAAAAATATTAATTTATTTAATATTCTTTAATTGCCCGGGAAAAATCAATTATATACAGTCACATATGGAAATCAGCAATATATGGCCGTGTATGACTGAATATGACCATATTAATTTAAATGAAGAAAAACAGATTGTTTTAGTCTTTTTTTAATTTTTTGTTCAATCACAATGAAAGTTTTTAATTCAGAGAAAAAACGCTACACTTATTAACGACCGCACACGCTTTAGTGGGATTCGAACCCGGGACCCTGCGAACGAAAATCCGACGCTTCAACGACTAGGCTACGCTACGGACAGTAACTGCCCGAGTCGAAAGTTTCAGCATTATTTCGAACTGACTAAGCTGAACTGGACCTTAAATGAAGCTGACTGCCCTGAATTGAACCTTAATTAAAACTGACTGCTTTTAATTAAGCCTCACATTAAACTGTTCAGCCTGCTACTGGAATTAAATTCAAGCTGAATGCAACCTGAACAAGCTTAAGCTTCAAGCTGACGTAAAATTTTCAGGCTGTTTTAAAGCGAAATAACCTGTAGGTTATTTGAAGGTGTTTAAAAAAAAAACCAGATTCAAAAGGATTTAAAAGGAAACAGGTTCAAGAGCTTTATTTATTGAGAAAAGACGTCCGTAAAAGTTAAAGCTCTTAATATTAACATTAGGAGGTTCTGATTCCTACTTTTCTATTTTCCGGAAGAATAACAAGAACAAACATTTTTTTGTATCTTCTGATTTTATAACTAGTTAACAATGTGTCGTAGGAAAAATTTCCATATACATTGTCATAGGGAATTGAATACTCTACAAAAAGAGTCTTTAATCATTTTTTGATAAATTCATCTGTTCAAAAGCTATTTGAGCTTGAATTCAAAGTTATATCAAATTTTGAGATCTATTCCCTTTTTCAGTGTAACTATCAAACTTATCACAAACTATCATAGTATTTTTTTTTGTAGATAGTTCTATTTCTTACGAATTATCTTCATAAAAGTTTTTTAAAATTCCGCATTGTTTTGTATATATTTTAATTTTAATGTCAAGCTCTTAAAAAAATAGTATTCTGATCGGTTTTGATCGGTAGTGATGTTACACTGTAACAATTATACCCACATCTTAATACTCCGATCGGAGTTAATTTACTCCGCATGTACGCCTCTTCGCAACGGTTGGATAATTAATATAAAATGTTATTTATTCGTTATTATAAATTAATTTATTATATACATATATCGAATAAGTCGTAAATAATAAAATGAAAAATTCGTATACAATTTTCCGTGTACAATTTTCATTCATATGCATTTGACTTTCGATCATTAGTTCTCTAAATGTCAACTTGCCTATAATTTTCTTTACAACCTTCACAATAAATTTCCTTCAGAACTTTTCCGAGTTTTTCTCACTTCCATCTGACTTAAAAATAAAAATTTAAAAAAACCTGCAAATAAAATCCGCTAATTAATTTAATAAAATTTTTTTTATTGATCCAGGGTCAGTAACCTCACTATCAAGTGAATCGACCTCTAATTGCTTGATTCGTCATCGTATAAAATTCAAGCGTAAATTAATTATAAAAAAAAAATTAATAATAATAATAACCTGAAAAAGAATATAGGTATAAAGATAATAATGATAACATGCACGCAAGTTACTTTAAAATGTATCAGATGTAAAGTTAAAAAAAAAAAAAATTTCTTTCAAACGCTGATTGCTAAATAATTGAATGGTTATTGGGCATTTGTAGACCTTGAAGTCAATAAAAATAAAATATCAAAGATATATATTAAATAAGAAGAAGAAAAAAAAAAAAAAGGAAATGAGGGAAAGAAATTTTGAGAAGATCGGTAATGCGTTTTTAAAGACCGTCTGACAAAAAGGATCGAAGAGACTGAAGCGAAACTATTTCTGAGGATAAATAATAATAATAATGATGATAATATTAAAAAAAAAAAAATATAGAAGAATAAGAATGAGAATAAATATGAGAGGAAATAATAAAGGAAATAGTAGAAAAAATTGTGAAGTGAGAAGAGAAAGAGAGAGAGACAGAGTAAAGGATAGGGGTAGGGGTAGGAGTAGGAGTAGGGTGAAGTTGAGGAGAACGGAAGGAATGGGAGGCGAAGAGGGTAGAAGAGGTGGTGGGGGAGGGGCAGGAGGAATGAAAGGTTGATGGTAAATGTAAGGTGAGAGGTTTTGATGGATTACCGGGACTGATTGGGCATCTGAACTAATCAATAATTGTGAGCAAGCTTCGACTGCTCTGCTATTATGTACAAAATTATTTATTTTTTATCATTATTTCTTTTTTTATTTTTAATGCATTTTTTCGTGTGTAGAAATGTGGGAAAATAATTTTCAAGGATATGATGGTTGATATTTCAGTTGTAATTAAATTCATTTTTTAAAATTATTATTTTCTTATGAGACAAATTTATATTTTTTATTTGAATACTCATTTAGAACTATATAACGTTGTTTCACTGAGCCACAGTGAATAGTTACTATTTTTTCGTGGCTATAATGCCTAGTATGCCACTAAGAACTAGTCATTTAAATAGTTGAATGTCTTTGTAATATTTGAATGTTTAATAACTGATTGAATCAGTGAAATTAATTTAATTATTGATTGAATCAGTGAAATTGATTTAATTCTTGATTGAATCAGTGAAATTAATTTAAGTATTGATTGAATCTGTGAAATTCTATTACTGCTTGAATCCTTGAAATTCTATTACTGATTGAATCAGTGAAATTGATTTAATTCCTGATTGAATCAGTGAAATTAATTTAAGTATTGATTGAATCAGTGAAATTCTATTACTGATTGAATCAGTGAAATTAATTTAATTATTGATTGAATCAGTGAAATTGATTTAATTCTTGATTGAATCAGTGAAATTGATTTAATTCCTGATTGAATCAGTGAAATTAATTTAAGTATTGATTGAATCAGTGAAATTCTATTACTGATTGAATCAGTGAAATTAATTTAATTATTGATTGAATCAGTGAAATTGATTTAATTCTTGATTGAATCAGTGAAATTGATTTAATTCTTGATTGAATCAGTGAAATTGATTTAATTCCTGATTGAATCAGTGAAATTCTATTACTGATTGAATCAGTGAAATTCTATTACTGAGTGAATCAGTGAAATTCTATTACTGATTGAATCAGTGAAATTCTATTACTGATTGAATCAGTGAAATTCTATTACTGATTGAATCAGTGAAATTAATTTAATTATCGATTGAATCAGTGAAATTCTATTACTGATTGAATCCTTGAAATTCTATTACTGATTGAATCCTTGAAATTCTATTACTGATTGAATCCTTGAAATTCTATTACTGATTGAATCAGTGAAATTGATTTAATTATTGATTGAGTCAGCGAAATTAATTTAATTATCGATTGAATCAGTGAAATTCTATTACTGATTGAATCCTTGAAATTCTATTACTGATTGAATCAGTGAAATTCTATAACGAGTTCACTTCGCAAAAGTTTATCACTGCTGAAATCAGTACAATTTTATCACTGATAGAATCAGTAAAATTCTAACATTCATTGAATCAGTGAAAATCACTGTTTGTTGCCATTAAATAACTAAGTAATCAGCGAAACTAACTGTTTGCTTCAGTGAGACAAAATTACTGATCGACCTAGTAAAATTTACTGGTAATACCGGCTAAAACTTAACTAGTGGTGTCAGTAGAATAGGACATGTGTTTTTTTTTTATTTTTCAAGACGACTAGAGCATTAAACATCAAGATTACAGCAGACATCGTTTGAAATCCCCATGAATTTAATATCGTTGACGACTTCGTAAAATTATCAAAGATCTTCTGTGATCTATTTAAAATTTTAGATCTACGTAGATCTATATGAGGGTGCTTCATTTCCAGCGAATTCCTGCTAAGTATGAGCTTTTAATTCCAATCCTTAGTACTTTTCATTTGATTTCCAATATTTCCCATTTAAAATACACGTAAATTAAACTACTTTTTTTTGACTTTCTAATGCTCAACAGCGTTTTATGATATCGACGCGGTTTTGATCGCAAATTATAGGGCATTTGATGTTCTTCAAAAGTGCCCGTAGTTACTTAGCTGTAATTCCAGCTGTTTCATTTGTGTCCGTTGCGGAAGTCATTTTTCCTATGAAAATGACCTTTTTTGGCTTATAGAACGTAAACCAATGAATGTACACCGAAAACTTTAATGGGAATTTTGTAGGAACTTTAATTCTCTTTAAAAAAAGTCCTGTGAGTCAAGTCGCTAAAGTCCATTGTTTCCGAGTTATAGGAATTTTAATAATTTAAAAAATAAAATAGCAATTGTCATTTTTTTTTTTTTTTTTTTTTTTTAAATTACTATAACTCGGAAACTATGGACTTTAGCGACTTGACTCATAGGACTTTTTTTGAAGGGAATAAAATTTCCTATAAAATTCCCATTAAAGTTTTTGGTGTGCATTCATTGGTTTACGTTCTATAAGCCAATAAAGGTCAATTTCAGAGGAAAAATGACTTCCGCAACGGACACAAATGAAACAGCTGGAATTACAGCTAAGTAACTACGGGCACTTTTGAAGAACATCGAATGCCCTACAATTTGCGACCAAAAGCGCGTCGATATCATAAAACGCAGCTGAGTATTAGAAAGTAAAAAAAAAAGTAATTTAATTTACGTGTATTTTAAATGGAAAATCTTGGAAATCAAATCGAAAGTACTGAGGATTGGAATTAAGAGCTTAAACTTGGCAGGAATTTTCGTTTTAGCATAAAAAAAAATATTTTGCTTGATGAGCAACGAAAAAAATACTTTCGCCGAAAACGATGCACCCTAATCTATATAAGTCTTTACTATTTTTTTCGATAGTGACCTGAATCACTGAGAATTTTATCAATCAATTTTTAGAAAGTTTCTAAGTTTATAAATTAAATTCTCAGAAATTAATCGATGAAATTTGATTGCTGAAATGTAAAAATTATAGTTTATAGTCCGAAAGTTTCGATTGAAAGCAGCTATAAGTCTTAATTTTAATTAGTACTAAAGTAGAAAGTGTTTTTAAATTAATTTTAAAAAATTCATGGGAGAAAATTTAAATTTTCGATGAAGGCTGACTTAAAAGCTTCGATATCTCGAAAACTAATCATTGGAATTCAATCTAGTAAAATAAAAACTCAAGCTAGAAGCCTGACCTTTAAATTGAGACCAACTATGACTTGTATATTAAATTTGTTCTGAAGTTATGAGTTTGAAAGTTAATCAAGAGAACTTGCGAAATAAAACTTTCAATTTTTCACTTGACGAGTTTATAAATAATTCGATATCTCAGAAACGATTGATCGGAAGTTGATCATATAAAGATGAAAGTTATAACCAAAAATTTAATCTTTTCATTAATCCTAACCCGGGTCGAAAAATTTGATCTGATTTTAGTCTAATTGGACTAGTTGATCAGTTTTTGATCTTTTATGAAAATTTTGATCTGTTGTTTTAAAAAACGACTGCGTTTCGGGCAGACAAAACTAGATTTATTCTTGAACTTTGAAAAATTTTAGTTCTAAAAATTAGCAAGGACAAAACTAGATTAAATCATGGACGTGTAATATTTTTATTGATGGATAATATTTATAAAAAGTACTTTAATTTACAGAATTGATTATGTTTTGTTTACTATTTATTCAGTGTCTTTCGTTTAAAAATGTCAGCAGTTAATGAACGATTGACAGCTTTATTTTTTGGTTGTCTTAACTGAATATTTATAGTGTTAAATGAAAGTAATAAAATAACTCTTAAAATATCGAGAAATTTTTCTTGTTTACTGGATAAAATCGAAAAATATTTTGGCATTAGAAACCATCAAATTCTTGTGACCTCTTATTACGAAAGCGAATGAGCATGTTTCAAATATCAAAAAAATTAAAATAAATTTGCAAATCTAAATTATTATTATCATTCATATTTGTAAAAAGTCCTGTTTTTGATCTAAAGGCGATTAAATCAGACTAAAAATTATTGTAAATAAAGTCTGTTTTTGTCCTTAAAAACAATTGAACACAGACCAATCATTATCACGAAAAAGTCTGATTTTAGTCTAAAAGCGATTTAAAACAGACTAAACACCATGCGAAAATAGATCTGATATTTGCCTGGATAAGGAATGGTACGGGCAAAAACTGACTAAATTCCTATATGAAATAAGTACGATTTATAAACTTAAATTAGAGAAAAAATATTTAAATGTTACATTTATTTTGTAACAGATCTAATTTTTCGACCCAGCTAGGAATAAAATTCCTTAACTCACCGCCCGGGTCAAGAAATGAGATCTGTTTTCAAATAAATATTGCTTTTAAATACTTTTCTTTAATTTAAGTTTATAAATCGTATTTATTTCATATAGGAATTTGGTCTGTTTTTGCCCGTACTATTCCTTATCCAGGCCAATATCAGACTCATTTTCGTATGATGCTTAGTCTGTTTTAAATCGCTTTTAGACTAAAATCAGACTTTTTCGTGATAATTATTGGTCTGTGTCCAATTGTTTTTAAGGACAACAACAGACTTAATTCACAATAATTTTTATTCTGTTTTTAATCGCCTTCAGATCAAAAACAGGACTTTCTACAAATATGAATAATAATAATAATTTAGATTTATAATCTTATTTTAATTTTCTTGATATTTTTGAAACATGCTTATTCGCTTCCGTAATAAGATGTCACAAGAATTTAATGGTTTCTAATGCCAAAATATTTTTCGATTTTATCCAGTAAACAAGAAAAATTTCTCGATATTTTAAGAGTTATTTTATTTCTTTCATTTAAAACTATACATATTCAGTTAAGTCAACTAAAAAATAAAGCTGTCAATCGTTCATTAACTGCTGACATTTGTAAACGAAAGACACTGAATAAATAGTAAACAAAACATAATCAATTCTGTAACTTAAAGTACTTTTTATAAATATTATCCATGAATAAAAATATTACACGTCCATGATTTAATCTAGTTTTGTCCTTGCTAATTTTCAGAACTAAAATTTTTCAAAGCTCAAGAATTAGTCTAGTTTTGTCTGCCCGTAACGCAGTTGTTTTTTAAAACAACAGATCAAAATTTTCATAAAAGATCAAAAATTGATCAACTAGTCCAATTAGACTAAAATCCGATCAAATTTTTCGACCCGAGCTTGTTCAAAAAATCATAAATTAAAAAAAATATTGAAGCTAAACAAATTAGAAATTAAAAAAAAAAAATACTTTAAAAATCTGATATCTCAAAATTTTATCAATGAAATTTGAAAACTGAGCATTGAAAGTTATACCCAAGAATCTGATCTTTAAAATGAGATTAATCATGAGCATAAATTTAAATTTAGTGAATATTTATGGATTTAAAAAAATTTTTAATTCTCCCATAAAAAAATCACTTCAGACTATCGATATCTCAAAAATTAGATGACAAAAGTCGACCCCATTCATATTCCATAAAAACTTGTAGCAAAATGTCCATATGATACTGAAGTTAGCCGACGTTCGATAATTTTTGGATTTTGTTTAAACAATAAATAATAAAAAAAAAAAATATTTGGAAAAATTGCACCTGTAGTCTTTAAAATTTTCTACATGTGCATATTTTTAGTTTTTGTTTTTTTTGCACTTTACTTGTTGAAAAAAAATCCGAAAATTACTAATTGTTTGCTAACGTCAGGGTCATAAATGTCTAATCATCAACTTAAGACATCTAAGGTTCGTTAATAACAACAATTTATGAAGTTATATATTTAAAAAACAAACCAAAAATTATTTCAACAAAAAATCAAGTTTTCCTCATCAAAAAATCCTCATTAAATTTTTATTTTCACAACCAATTGATTAAATTTAATGACAAAAAAAATGAATTATAGCTAAAAATTTCGATAAAATTTATCTTGCATTTAAATGTCTGTAACTACCAAAGTTAAAAATTTAAAATCACAAAATAAATAAAAATACATCGTCTTTAAATCCACACCATTTTATTTTCCTCTGCTTTAAACTGCTCCGATAACTGGCGCCACCAGTGACGATTATCTGAACTACTACGACTATGGAGAAGAGGCAGAGGGGCGCGGGCAGAGACAGCTCGGGAAGAGGTGGAGAATAAGAACAAGAATTCGACGCGACGTGCGAAGAAAGTGGCCGGGGGCAGGGGATGGGTGATCAGTGAGCAAAAGTGGGGAGAGGGTCAAGGGATGAGTAGGGGAAAGTGGGGAGAGAGAATGTCCAGTAATTATTGTCCGGAGAAGTAGAAACGAATCGAGACACCTGATCCCATAGATCGAGGTTATTAGACGCGTGCAACACGGCATTCAGGTCGAACACCTGCCTCTTCACCTGTTGCCACAAAACATTATCTGCCTGTTGTTATTGTTACTCTTATATATACTGTACCAACTACCGACTAACAAACGGTCCGCCTTTACTTTGATACGTAACTAATGGACATGCCGCAAATTCTTTAAATTTAAGTAAATCGCAAACCAATTCTTTTTTTTTTCTTTCCAATCCTCTTTTTAAATTTATTTGATCTAGTGTCTAGTCGATAGATCAGAATATTCTCGATTTCTAGACCACCCTCATTATGTATTTTGGACAGATTGTTTTTGAGATCCTGAAGTTTAAAAACAGCTGGCATCAGAACTACATAAATATGGATTTTTCGAATTTTAGTTTAAAAAATTCGTAACTTCGAAACTTATTAATATTAAGAGTCGTTACTAGTCTCATTTTAAGGATTGGAATCTTGGCTATAATTTTCACAGCTCAGTGATCGATTTTCGAGTGATAATTTTCGAGATATCAAAGTTCAAAGATCATTGTCTCCGCTGACTTTTAATTTTTACTCGTAAATTTTTAAAATTAATTTTTAAAAATTCACAACTTCCAAATTAAGGAAAGAAAAGTTTCATTCTTGGTCTCATTTTACAGATCAGACTTCCGGCTACAACTTTCACGCCTACATAGTCAACTTTCGATAATCAGTTTCCGAGATATCGATCCTCGAAACCCGACTAACAAAAATATAAATCTCAAGATTTTTTAAATGCAAATAATTATAAAATATATGAAATAATAAATCACATAAATAATTGTATGCATAAATTAGAAGAGGTAAAAGGTTAATATAAAGTAATCGATTAGATTGAATTAGAGAAATGAGTATAAAACCGGATTTATTTTATCACAAGTCCTTGGACTGACCGTCAGTTCTTGATAACGCCGACCACTCGGGATTCGCTTTGTATTCGATACGAGATCACAGCCTGTGATTAATTGTTACAATATATACTATCTTAACTACCACAATACTCACTTACACGCTTATATACTTTGTAGTGCAACACATACATTTAATACCTTATATATAAATATATATAGAATTCACTGTTTTATTGATTTCCTTGCGTACTAAAGATTACTGGTATCCTTGCATGTTATTAACGTACTATTCATTACTATTCAGGTCAGTAAAAAAAAATAAAATTATTATTATTATTATTTATTAATTTTTTTTTTGTTTAAGGGGGTATTCTGGTCTAGAAGCCTAAATTTTAGGTGTTTTTCAAAGTAGGATAAAAAAAACTGAAGAACATTTTTATTATCCATTTTTTTATATGATTTTTATTGGTATTTTAAAAATGTAAAAAAAAAATAAAAATCCTTGAATGACAGGCCGGTGAAGTGCGGCCCACAAAAAAAACGGTGCTTCCTGGTTGACATGATTCCAACCTTTATAGTGATCTAAAACAAAAAAATTTAGAAAATTTTTCATTATTAAAGATGTCGCTATCGCCTGGACCTTGGCCAAGAAAAAAAAATTTTTTTTGACAAAATGGCGTCAACTTAAAAAAAAAAAAAAATTTTTTACCCCGTTTTTTTTGACCTTTTCGAATTTTTTAAAAATACTTGAAATTAAAATTTTTTAAAATCCGAGGTTCGGGTGATAGAGAGATATATAAAGAAGATTTTCACCAAATTTGAAAGGGATCGGTAAGGTAGAACTTGAGATATCATGTCAACCACTTCAAGAACAGTAGTTTTGAGAAAAACGCGTTTCAAGTTTGAGAAACAATTTCAGTAAAATGACTCAGATAATATTTAATACTCACTTGGGATTAATTGGCGATCTCAGGTCCATATATTGGGCCTTCTTTTTGAAAAGAACGAGTCTTCATGTCGTCCGGCAACATCTACCGATCAATGTGTGATATGCTGCACTCGGTTGGCTTAGATACCGCGTCACAAAATCCTATGTATCTCCGAAAATAATTCGAATTTTGAAAAATCCGTTCAAGGGCATATTTTTGAGAGTCTAAACTTAAAAAATATACAAAAAAAAGTAAATCGATTTTTTCAAATTTCTAAACCAGAATACCCCCTTAAGAAATCGATTGTGAAGTCGGGTTTAAAAATTTATATTTTATTGAGGGATTTTAATCAGTGTATATTAGTAAAAATTATAGATGTGTCTGTCCTTTAAAATGAGACCAATGAAAAGATTTTATGATAATTAGTTTGGAAGTTATGAACTTTTAAAAATTATTTAATTAAATTTGATTGAGGGGATTTTTGAATTTTTTTTTGAGGAGTTAAAATTGTTTATATCTCAGAAACTAATAAGCGGATCTTGATCATTGAAGAATGAAAATTGTAGCGGGAAAACTGACACCTTTAAATCTAGGCTGATCCGAGATCTTCATTTTTGGTTTTTAAAAAGTTATGAATTTTTGAAAATTACCTAATCCAATTTGATAGGAAAAATTTGAAGTTTTTTCGGTGTAGATGATTTGAAAATTTATTTTTGGGAAACGATCGAAAGACAATCATGTGAAGACGAAAATTTCAGCTGAGTCTGGCATTAGAAATGAGACTAATATTGATCTTGAGTAATTGCACAGAAAAAAAATGATTTCTTGGCGCAAAAGAAAAATTGCACTGTAAATTGAAGATCAAAATTTTCTCAGGACAAAAAATTTTTTCTAGCTTTGAAAAAATGTTTGCTTACATTTTATAATGCAAAAAATTTTTTGGGACAAGGAAAAAAGTGATGCTCAAAATTTTAATAGCTTGTAGTTTATTTTCGAACTAAAATTAGTATATTCGATACTAATATCAAACCAGGATCATTAAATATATTACAAAATTCAGATAAACAGAAAAATTTTAAAAATGAGAAACCGAAAAATTAGTAAACGCATATGTTAATATATAAAGATCTAGTATACAAATTTTTCATTTTATTATTTACCACTGATTCGATATATGTATATAATAAATTAATTTATAATAACGAATAAATAACATTTTATATACATTATTAGTCAATAAGATAGAATTTATAAAATAAGAGTTTAAAATTTTGGGTATTTTTATGAGCAAAAAATCAGTATCTAGTATACTAATTTTTCATTTTATTATCTATCACTTATTCGATTTATGTATATTGAAAATTAATATATAATGATGAATAAATGATATTTTAAGCTAATAATTGATCAGTGATATCGAATTTATAAAATAAAAGTCAGTAACTTTTGAAATTTTCGGCTGGAAAAATCAGTATCTAAGATACCATTTCTTAATTTGACCAACTATTACTTTTTAATAGATTATGCTATAAATTAATTAACTTTCACGAATAAGTCACGTATTATACCTAAAAGTAATAATATTTATTTACTTTTTGAAATAATTGATAGTAGTTTTTCGAAATCTACAAAAATTAGTAAGCTACTTTGCATTAAACACATCATAGTACTTATTATTGATAACATATTCCTCTTTTCACTATTATTTATTAATTTTTAATATTCTGTTGTTTCAGAATTCAAAACAATGTGAAATAATTTAAAATAATTTGAATCGACTAATATATATAATATATATATATATATATATATATATATATATATATATATATATATATATATATATATATATATATATATATATATATATATATATATAATATAGATTAGGGTGATTCATTTCCGCAAAAGTTTTTTTTTTTTTAAGTGCTCAAGAAAAATCTCAATCTACATCGAAAAACAAAAATTCTCACCAAATATGAGCTCTCAATTCCAATGCTAAGTACTTACTATTTGATTTCAAAGATTTCCCATTTAAAATACACGTAAATTAAATTACTTTTTTTTTAACTTTCTAATACTCAGCTGTGTTTCATGATATCAACACGGTTTTGGTCGCAAATTGTAGGGGATTTAGTGTTCCCCAAAAGTACCCATAGTTACTTAGCTGTTATCCTAGCTGTTTCACCTGTGTCCGCTGCGGAAGTCATTTTTCCTATGAAATTGACCTTTATTAGCTTGCAGAACGTAAACCAATGAAAGTACACGAAAATCGCTAGTGAAAATTTTATAGGAAATTTTATTACCTTCAAAAAAATCCTATGAGTCAAGCCGCTAAAGTCCATAGTTTCCGAGTTATAGTCATTTTAATAATTTAAAGAATAAAATATCAATTGTAATTTTTTTTTTATATTATATTTTTCAAATTATTAAAATGACTATAACTCGGAAACTATAGACTTTAGCGGCTTGACTCATAGGACTTTTTTTAAAGAGAACAAAATTTCCTACAAAATTCCCATTAAAGTTTTCGGTGTGCATTCATTGGTTTACGTTCTGCAAACCAATAAACGTCAATTTCATAGGAAAAATGACTTCCGCAACGGACACAAATGAAACAGCTGGAATTACAGCTAAGTAACTATGGGCACTTTTGAAGAACACCAAATGCACTACAATTTGCGACCAAAAGCGCGTCGATATCATAAAACGCAGCTGAGTATTATAAAGTCAAAAAAAAAAGTAATTTAATTTACGTGTATTTTAAATGGGAAATCTTGGAAATCAAATCGAAAGTACTTAGCATTGGAATTAAGAGCTCATATTTGGTGAAAATTTTTGATTTTCGATGTAGATTGAGATTTTGCTTGAGCACTTGAAAAAAAAAAAACTTTTGCGGAAATGAATCACCCTAATATAGATACACACAATATGAATTAAATCATTTTTCTTAATCAGGGATATTAAGGTGGTCCGTTTGGAACGATTTTTTTTTCACTTTCACCTCAAAATATTGTTGTAGATATTAAAAGAAAAAAAATTTCCTGAAAGTTTCAGTCTTCAACTTCAATTTTAAGTACTCTATATTTGATTGTGAAGTTTTCCGTTTTAAAATACATAGGAAAGTTAGGATTTTTTTTTCTAATTTTCTATAGCTCAGCCACATTTTAATTTATCCGTTCGCTGTTTGCAGCATTTCGTAGGTAATTTAATACTCTTCAAAAGTCTCCTCAGTAGCTTTACTACGATTCTAATAGTTTTTCTTGTATTGGTTCTGAAAATCATGTTTTTAATGATAATTTTGATTTTTAGTTGATATATTGGCTTAGTGACAACGTTCACAGTGGAAATGCAGATAACGATTTTTTAGGAATCGATTTTAGAACGATTTATTCTAGATTTTCAAAAATTAATACATAAAACTTTGTAATAAAAAAATTTAATAAAAAAGACTTTTTTTTTTTTTTTACATTACAAATTATTATTGATTATTAATTGTTAATTATTACTTCATAAAATATTAAATAATTTCAATTAAAATTATAGTAGATATAAAAATATCAAACATGAACGCTCAAGATCGTTGACGTTCATTAGCCAGTGATTTAAATTATACTCAGATTTGTCGTAAAAATTTTTTTTATCCAATATATATATATATGACGTATAAGAAATGAAAAAAAAAGAATAAGAACGAGAAAGAGAGGGAGAGAGTGCGTCAATACATAAGAGCAATTTATTTCCAAGATGACTTGAGTGGAAAGAGGAATAGAAACAGGTAAAAGTAGTGGGTGGAGTAAAAGTGGGAGTGAGAAATAGGAGGAAAGTGGGAAATGGGTAAAAGAAGTGTCTAGTAAAAGAAAAAAATATAAATAGAGTAGTGAGTGAGAGTAAGAAAGAGAGTGAACTAGATAAAAAGAGAAAGAAATAAAGAGAGAGGGTAAGAATATTGCGGATCCACAAGCGCAAGTACGAATGCAATTCACGTACCGTTCAAATATTAATGTCACGTGACTTATTATATCTAAGGATAAAATAGTAACAGTGGATATATATCATGACACTTGTATTTTTTTCACAACAATTGAAGTTCTCGAGTAATATCAAAGACAGCCGGGTTCAAGGGTTACTGATAGTATTAAGAATTTCACCCGGGGGTAAGATAGACCTTAATAATGTTTCGAATGCCGATTATCATCAAGAAGTGGAATTAAAAAATTTTCTTTAGAGTTTATGGGCTGTAACTTTGTAACCGTTAAGTTTAGGTTAAATATTAATAAGTACTTTTTTGTGTGTAATTCAATGCTCTACAAAAATGTTTTCTATAATTTTTCTCATATCTCTAATAGTTAATGAGATAATGGCCTGGACAATAGAAATTCGTAGAGGAGGGGAATGTGACACAAAAAATTTTTTTGATGCTGTTCCATTAAATTAAGTCTGAGGTTGAAGAGTAACGGGAGGAGATGGGGAGTGACCTTTTTTCCCCACTCTTGATTAAACCGTTGCAAAGTCTCTATAATTATAGATCACTAAAATAATTTATAATTAAAATAAATAAACATGATCAATTCCTTTATTTACATATTTGTTATTTGATAAATATAAATAGCAAATATCAAAATAATAAAAAATTTAACCCCTTTATACCTTGATGCATATGTTTTTAAAAATTAGCATAATAACGATTAATGGACTGCTACCAATCAAACGGAGCAATTTAAAAGCAGGTACCGCATGTCGCAGCTTGCACATATATATCAATATATATTCATATTTATATAGGTATATATGGGTAGTTAATGTTTAATTTACATATGCGGCCTCTAGGTGTATTATGACGTCATGCATCTACACAAATGTCGCGTGTGCGCACGCACTGTAAAAGGATTTAATGAAAACACATTTTAATATTTATTATATTTTTATTATTTAATTACTATAGATTTTTATAGTTAAATAATCTTATTTTCAATTGCTACGGTCCATTTTGCCTCCGAATAATCAAGTTTATCGTTAATGCATGTTTATTTCTTGTAATTACTACAGCTTATTTGATAAAAGTACTCATATCTTTTTAACTGTTAAACTTATGACAGTTTTTGCTAAGACCTTTTTTGTAGGTTGTAAAATTTCCTACAAAAAAGTCTCATAACATTTATTTCTAACTCCAGTATTTAAGCCAATATAATTATCTAAACATTAATAATTATTCCAAAAATTTTTAAATTTTCAATTACTGTGCCCAAATTATAAAACTGTATATATCTTTCAAACAACGACCTCTAGGGCAATTATGCTACCGACCTTTTTTGTAGGTCATAAAATTTCCTACAAAAAAGTCTGGAAACATTTATTTCTAACTGCAGTATTTGAGCCAATTATCTAAACATTAATAATTATTCTGAAAATCTTCAAATTTTTAGTTACTGTGCCCAAATTATAAAACTGCATATATTTTTAAAACAACGATATTCAGGGCAATTATGCTAATGACCTTTTCTGTAGGTCATCAAATTTCCTACAAAAAAGTTCTTAGAAAGTTTTTTCTCACTTCAGTACTTCAGCTCCAACAGGCTTATAACTATTCATAATGATCAAAATTTCTATGCTTCATTATTCCATTAATTGAAATTAAATAATTTTAACAATTAATCAGTGGCTGAAATAATTATAGCTTCACAGAAACGTACTTGATCGAGAGAAAAATTTTTTAACAATAAGCATCTATCATTGGTATCAGGCGTTTTGAGCACCTGACAAAATATCTCTGGACAAAATATCCCCATGACAAAATATCCCTCGACATAATATATTCAAGACAAAATATCGTCAAGACTAATCATTTCCTGACATTATACCTATAAAATGAAATATACCGGAAGGATAAATTTGAAAAAAAAATGTACTGATGATTATTTTTTTAACCATAAAAATTTTAGATTTTATGTTACAAGTGACACACATGTAACGTCTGGATTGAATTGTATTCAAATTTAGTGAATTATTTCCTCAATATATATTTATTAGTATTTATTAATTGTATAGTTATTGTGTTATGAGTGGTAATCGGAAGAAATAGCCTCTGTGTGGGTATATTTTTATAATTGCACACACACAAAATTCGTGAAAAAAAAGCGCTATGTTTCACACCCTTTTCTGTGTGTGGACATTGATTTAATTACACACACACACACACACACACACACACACACACACACACACACACACACACACACACACACACACCCACACACACACACACACACACACACACACACCCACACACACACACACACACACACACACACACAATATTCGTAAAAAAAAAGACGCCATTTTTCAAACTTTTTCATGTGTGGGTACATTTTTTCAATTACACACACGAAATTTGGATTTAATAACAATAATTGTTGTTAGCGTATTATCCGATAATATATTAATTATAGATATTTTGGCTTGCGAGTATTTTGGTTTGCGGGTGAATATAATTGGAGTTACTAGTGTTTAATAAAATTTTGTGTTATTCAATAATTTCATTAATTGGTATTTCATTTCAAAAATCTATTCTTTCAGTATATTTATATTAGAGTTATAATGTCAGGAAATGATTAGTCTTGACGATATTTTGTCGTGAATATATTATGTCAAGAGATATTTTGTCATGGGGATATTTTGTCCGGAGACATTTCGTCGGGGATATTTTGTCGGGGGTATTTTGTCAGGTGCTCAAAACGCATGGAACCCTATCATTTTATTTGTTATTTATTCTTACAAAATAAAAAAAAATCCATTACGTCATTTATTATATTTTTATTTATTCAATTTTTTTTATTTTCTTAAATTTCATGAATTCAAGAGAAAACTCTCTAGATCCAAGCTCAACCGTCTATTCGTACATGTATTATGTATCTTCTCTCAGATATGCTATGAAAGTTACCGTTGCATCTAGACGCCTCCGTAACTCACTTTTTTTTTATTTCATACCCATTTTTTTTATATTTTTATTCCTCTTCCCTCCCGTTTCTTCTTCTACTCCACCCTGTCCTTTTCTTCACCGACATTTCCTTCGCATCACACTTTTACGTTCGAACGTCACTCGCTAAACTCGAATCGTAAAAAAACAGAATTTTATTTAAAAACCTTTAAATTTAAATATTATATTCTAATTTTTTTTTTTTTTTTTTTTCACTTTTTAAATTATTGAAAAGACTTTTTTTTACCGTCTCACCCTCTACAAAGTCCACAAGAACCAAAAATAGTCAATTTAATATTAAATAACTTAATTTGTGTATTTTTTAAGAAAAACTTTGAAGTTACGCTTTCGAAGTTTAAATTTTTTGTCAGTTCTATTAAGTTTCAATTATTTATTCATTTTGCAATTTTTTAGGTACCTTCGGAAAGGTGTAAAATTACTTGAAAAAAAAAATCCTCATGAATTGACTAATAATTACTGATTATACAATGAATTGCATAATTTCTTGAACGTTTCAGTTTCGATACAGGAGCTTCAAAAATTAAAACTTTTATAATTTGGCTTCAAATTGGCACACGGAGAAAAAAATATAATAAATTTTACTAAAAAATATGAGAATAATTACTAAATTTGGACAGTAATCTCGAAACGCTTTATGATTTATATGAAAAATTAATAAACAGATAAGCATATTTTACAAGTCGTTTAGTAATTTCTCATATACTAGTTATGGAAAATCTTCTATACTGCATATTTATTTTTAGTTATATTTAGTCAATTTTACTATCCCTGTTTAGAAAATTTTACTATCCTGTTTAGTAAAATTTATTACATTAGAATGGAAAAAAATTAAATTAAATTTTTATTAGCTTTTAACTTTTTATTATTATTGCTATCATTTTGATTATAATTGATATTTACGTCATCTGTATTGGTGTTGGTGTCGATTTTTGTTTTTTGAAAAATCACTTGTTTTTACCGAGATTCGAACCCTGATCTCCCGCGCGCGAGTCCTTTCCTATGTCTGACGGCCCGATCTGCCCTGTCATGGCAAAACGACGTATCTGAAAAATTATAGTTTCGAGAAAATTGCGTTTAAAGTTTTAACAGAATTTGAGTCCAATTTGACAGAAGAATTAATTTCTGTTATGACAAAATGTTGTAACTCGAGATACGTTTTTTGTATCGTAAGAAACTAATGCTTATTTTGATAAATAGATGAAATTGTTATGACAAAACGCTATAACTCGAAGAATTAAATTTTAACGTGACGAAACAGTAAAAAAGATACGTTTTTTTCATTTCTTTTATACGCACATTTGATCAATATAATTGGCATAATTAATTAAATTAGCAAAATTTTGATGATACCCTATTATTAAGTAACACTTAATAAACCGTTTTAGCTTTGTTACGACAAAACAGCGTATCTCGAGATACGTCGTTTTGCCATGACAGGGCAGCGATGTCTCCTTTGGACAAAAGTTTCAGAACTTGTAATACATATTTGTATATGCTATCCCCACCAACTTTTAATTTTATCTATACACAGTAGAATTTACTATACAGATAGTAAAAAAATATAATCGTGTTAGCAAAAAATACATTGCGTATAGTAATTTTTAATATTTTGTATAGTAACAAATCCTACATTGTATTCGAAAATTAACTTTCTTAAATTTGTATTTATTAATAGTACTTATAGTAAAATTTACTATACAAAGAGTAAAAAATATAATCGTCTTAGGAAAAAATACATTACGCATAGTAATTTTTAATATTCTATCGTGTAAGTATTACTTACTAGTAAATTTTACTAAATGTTCAGTAATAATTACAATACAGAATGTACTTTTTCATATCTGTTAGTAAAGTTTACAATAGTATTGTAATTTTTACTATACATTTTTCTCCATGCATATAACCATTACCAACATTTTATTTCAAAGCTTTATAGCTCTTCTTTATTCTCCCAATTTTCATTTTATTGAAAAAAATTTTTTCTTCAGTTTCGAAATAAAAAACAGAAAAAATACAATTTCGAAATTTTTCATTTTTTCATATTGTAACCATAATTTATTGAGAAATTTAGCCGGAAAAATTGCAAATATGTAATATTCTCTACGGAATTCCGATTCAGCCTTTAAAAGTCTGTAATTCGATTTCTGAAATCGAAATTTCAAAAATTCAAAAAAATTCTTTTTGAACTATAAAAAAATTTATGTCATTAAAAGTGCACTCTCATAAATTTCGTAGTAGAGTATAGAGGTAAAAAAAACTGTTTATAATTTTAATTTAAAATTTATTGAATTTTTAAGGATAAAAATCAGCGATAAGTGTCGCTTGAGTCTAAGAATATATCGAATACCAAATATATACATATATATATATGTATATATTTTTAAAATAAGGCCATTCTTATACCGCAAAACTCGTGTATATGATATCAGAAGGTTGATATTACTTGGTAACACGCAAGCTGTTTAGCATGCAAATGCATGAAAAGCAATAAACTACTCAATACATTGCGGAGAATTTGCCGACGATCGATTTCACCTGCTATACAACACATCAACAACAACAATGTTACTTAACTTTTATTTACTACTTATACCTATTTTATCCTATCTGTTTGATTTATTTATCTATCGCGTCATAAATATTTTATATATACAATTATTTTAAATCAAGATTTACTCACTGGTTATCGAGGTCATTAGAGCTGAACTAACTACACAATTAATTGACCAAATATGAGTTTTAGTTAGGAAATTTTCTGTTCTACAAAAAAGTATTTATAATTTTTTTCGATATCTTGAATAGTTTTCAAAATAAAAATTATCAAAATTGAGCCAAATTTCTAATTATCATCAACTTTTTTCTGGCGCCCATTCTACTGAACTCAGTGATCAAAAAAGTGATCTCGAAGAACATTTTGATAGTAAATTTTCTGCTCGACAAAAAGTGTTTATACTTTTTTTCGATATCTTGAATAGTTTTCAAAATAAAAATTATCAAAATTGAGCCAAATTTCTAATTATCATCAACTTTTTTCTGGCGCCCATTCTACTGAACTCAGTGATCAAAAAAGTGATCTCGAAGAACATTTTGATAGTAAATTTTCTGCTCGACAAAAAGTGTTTATACTTTTTTTCGATATCTTGAATAGTTTTCAAAATAAAAATTATCAAAATTGAGCCAAATTTCTAATTATCATCAACTTTTTTCTGGCGCCCATTCTACTGAACTCAGTGATCAAAAAAGTGATCTCGAAGAACATTTTGATAGTAAATTTTCTGCTCTACAAAAAAGTATTTTTAATTTTTTTCGATATCTTGAATAGTTTTCAAAATAAAAATTATCAAAATTTAGCCAAATTTCTAATTATCATCAATTTTTTTCTGGCGCCCATTCTACTGAACTTGGTGATCAAAAAAATAATCTCAAAGACCAATTCGATAGTAAATTTTTTGCTATACAAATAGTTTCTGCACATTTATTCGATAACTATTACAACTTATGAGATATCAGTCGCCATAGTCAACCCAAATATTTCAAGGTCATTGATAGGAAATTTTCTGAAAATCCGTAATCAATTGAAAATTAAAAATGTAAAATAAATGGATGAAAGGATATTGTAGTATAATATCAAAAGATAGTGTGCATAGATCAATAAATAAATATTTAATAAAACTGACGGTATAAACCGAGTTTTTTACACACATGTCGCTATTAATACTCGCACGTTGTCGTGGGATATACGATTGCATATAAACTTTTATCGAGATTACCAGTATACCAGCCGGCACGCAATGTCCACTGGCAGATCTACAATATGAGGACAAGGGGTTCTATGTGGGGTGAGTTGGATAACACACAAGTGGGTGAAAGAGTAAATGAACAGGAGGTTTAAAAAATAATACAAGGGGAGACTTAACAGCACATTGAGGCGTCGGTTGGTTTAGAACGTCAATTTTTCTTATGGGTCACTCTTATCTACACCGACCCTGTACTTCTCGCGTTACTTTTAATTGCAAGCTCTATGGGCTATAAGTTACGCCCACTAATTTCAAATCTTATTGATTATTTTTATTCTGTTATCTAGCCACCTGAAATAACTATTTATAAATATTTTTTATCCAGAAGTCTAAAGATCAACATCTTATGATTTGTAATTGCTCGTAACTTCTACATAATCACTAAAAGTTAATCAAATCTATAAGTTTCGAATAGGAAATTTACCGGGCTACAATTTTTAATCGAGAGACTTTTTATCATTTTCAATAGTTTTTTAAATATTCGCTCTTAAAGATTTCAAGATACAAAATTAAAAATTATATTTATTAAAAAATTTAAATTACCCATTATTTAAATCAATAAAGCATATGAATAGCCTTCTACATAATATATAATATTAATATAAATATTATTAGCATATATCAGATAGCTATTGAATATAAAATCTTAATATTAACCGCGAAGGTGAGAAAAACTCCCTTCGATATTAAAAAGTTACAAGGCACAAAGATATTACATATTTTTTACCCCACAATTTTTCTCACCCTCCTCACTTCTTTGTACTTTATGATTCCTTTATATATATATATATATATATATATATATATATATATATATATATATATATATATATATATATAGCATGTCTCTGTGGACCAACTTGAGCGTCAAAGAGACGCAATTCCTATTCCCATTTACCGTGACTTCGTTCACTCATTTTTTTTTTTTTTGTTGTTGTACGTTCGTACTTTTTAACTGAAGGTATAGTAAAGCAATAACTCAAGCAGTTAAATTATAATGTATCGGTATATTTTACCATCAGAATAAAGAACTGACTTTCTCACTTTTTGTTTATAATTTGAATTTTAATAAATGATCTGACTGAAATTTTCACATTATAAATCTACCAGTGTGTCGGGCGGTAAATTCTCTATTCAAAACCCATACATGAAATTGATTTCTAGTAATTAGATCGATTAAAGAATTTAAGGTCAGAATGTCATAAAATTTTCGATTGTTTGATAATGACTTTGCGGTTGAATATTTCAAAAACTTGAATGCTTTTTTTGAAAAAAGTACTGAGAAATATTTAGTCCAGAAAATTTCCTATTTAAAGCACACCAATGAAAAGATTTTCAGTTGATAAGAACTGGAGTTATGGATCATTAAAGTAGTGGGTTAAAATGTATTGATTGTAAGGAAAAAATAAAAATATATGCAATTAAATATTAAAGTTTGTTAATTAAATATTAAATTTATGTGTAAGGTAAAATGTAAAGCTCGATACAAAATAATTTAGCTGATCCGTACATGGGTGATGCTTTTACTGGTTGATTTTCGTGAGAGCGTGTCCCGGCCCAGTGAGTTTAATTCGAAGATTCCAAACGAATGGTTCCGAGACTCCTGTACTATACCATATATATATAATATACACTAGACGTTTAAAGCATGGTGAGAGAAGAGAGTCAAGTGTACGGGACTAAAACGGGACCGTGGATAAATTTTAGTATAAAGGGGGTGGTGAAAATGCTGGGATGAGTTAACGCGGATGGGGTTGGAACGGGGGTAGAGGGTTTAAGGGGTAAGAGTAGTAGGATGAGACGAGGACTAAGCGTGCTCTAGACAGGCTCGATACCCTCGGATAAACGCTTACGCGAATCGACTTTGACTTGCGACACTAAAATTAAAATTCAATTACGCCAAGCGTGCGCATGACGATTTATATAATTGATTTTATTTTATTTTTTGTTTATTTATCATTTTTGACGTCTATATTTTAATCAGCTATAACTTATCAACCATATAGATTTAATCACTAACTCAGTTTCCGATTTTCAATCAACTTTCAATCGGATTTATTCGAAACTTTCCGATTAGAATTTTCCAATCAGAGTTTCTAATCAGGACACTGTATCGATAAAAAGATTTTTAGCTGTACAATTGGGATTCTATAAAATTTTCTTGAATTTTTCAAACTTTTCACGATACTTTTTTTCAAAGTTATCGAACCTTAAAATCCTCCCGTTACTTTATTTATTTTCAATTTCTCATGTCTTTCTGTCTAGTTTCCAAATTGAGCTCCTAATAAGTGTTTCGAATTAAAAATTTAATGCTTTGCAATTCTGTCTAGTGAAATTTTTAAAGATTCTTAATAGTTTCCAAGATATCTGGCCGGAAAGTCACCCACAGCCCTAAAACCTTGAACCGTCCATTCAATCGTGGTATGACTGCATGAATATTTTAACTGCGAGCGGTAAAGATCAAAGGGCCAAAAAAAACCTCTTGGTTATTATGTCGAGCATTCATTGATAGCTCAATATAAAGCCATATAAATAAATATATATATATATATTTAAGAGATGGTGAAGCCATTCATCTATAGCCGAAAGACACACCCGTTGCGGGTGGCGTACAAACATATATGTATAATGCATATGCCTTTATATGTGTAGGGGGAGGGGTTCGGAAGTGGAAGGAGAAGGGGAAGGAGCAAAAAAGGTCAACAAAAAAGAGAATGACTGAAGGATATGAGGCATCATCGCAATAGAAGGCAGAGAGATCGACCAAGAAGTTTGCCCAAGTGCCGCAGAAGGGGATCGGTTATAGAAAATAAAGATTGAAAGAGAATGAAGACGTATAAAAGAATTGGTGGTATTGTCAGATGCCGATAGCATGTAATCATCTGCAAGTGTGTGATCAGGCCTCTACCTAGTGATCTTCAGACCCGGGCACCATGGGAAATACACACATATCATTAGCCAGACTTTACTGCTATATTAAACCGATTTAAACTTCAAGGTCTTCGACACAAAGAATTATGCATACTAATTATTATTGTTGTCATGCTTATTGTTGGTCTTCAATGATTTAAGGAACGAGAGGTAATGCGTGATTTATTGCGTGCCAATTGATAATTTTGAAAGTTTGACAGCTGGGTTGTCGTATTTTGGATTCTACCTTTAATTGAGTGGGTGAAAGTTTGTTTACGAGTTAGAGCACAGCTGGTAGACAATTGGAACGTGCTGCAGAAAGAAGGTGGCGAAAAATTATTAGCAACGATTTTTTCATTTCGGAATAGATCATTGAATATTTAATGATTGTTAGAAGTACTACAGAAGTTTCTTGCTTCCTAGAGAATTCAGAAAACAAATCATAGTGAAACAATCATAGTTACTTTGCTAACATATATACCGGTAATCCAAAATTCACTTCACAGAACCGATACCCGTGCAAATAATGACCGAAATTCCCTTTTTTCGGAGTTTTGTCCCAAAATTTTGTATTGTGCCCTTGATAAACTTTTAAAAATCACTGCTGTGAGGTCTAATTACCGGAAGTTTAATTTGATCAGTTAATACTATAAAACAATTCCGACAACAAAACAATTTGCACGCAAATAATAAAAATTAACTGGCTCGTAATAAAAAATTTTGAATTCCCTTCCCAGCGATTAAAAATCACCGGAACTTTATTCATTTGATAAAAATCAAAAAACAATTACAATAGAACTCGTCTCATTTATTAAAACCAACAAAACCTGGAACGATATATTGAATTTAAAATGTAGATAATCTTTGTGTGGTCAGTAATACAATAGCTACCATAAGATATTACTTACCGTGAGTGCATACAAGATTCGGATAACCCTAGCCAGCCAGCAACCGACCAGCCGACTCAAGAGAAAGAGAGAAAGAAATAGTTCTTAAAAAGTTGCTTACAAATAAATCATCTCGAGATATCATTGAACCCGGGTGGTCCCTCACCAGTCTCACGACTTTTAATACCGCGTTTCTTATTATATTGACGCTTCACTTGTACGTCTTGTTGATTGTAAGCACAGTACCCAGTAGCTGCATCAGCATCATCATCATCATCAAGAGATACACGGAGCAAGACCAGCACCAAGAGCAAAAGCAAGACTAAGACCAGGACCAAGACTGAGAAGAAGAGAAGAAGATCACCAATAGCCAGAAGAGAAACAGGAGCTGTAGAAGCAGAAGCAGAAACATCAAGCTCATATGGTGATATAATCACCTGGCATGACTGGCATTATCTGATTCCCTCGCACTTCCACACGCATTTAAAACTCAACCAATAAGACTCTCTACCATCAGTTTGCTTTACCTGGGTCATTATTCATCGCATTTGATACATCTTCAATTAAATCACCTTCCAAATGCATTTACTCGTTTGCTAAGAGGACAACTACCTTTGGATCCTTTTTGAATCGAACTTTATTGTCGTCCCAAGGACTTGCAACAAGAGTTGTTATATTTAGTGTCCAATAAATAATTGGCGCAAATGACAATCAGGCAAAAAACCAGAAGTCGGTTAATAGGCGTTTTTATTAATTTATATATCGGGCTCTAGTGAGCCGAAATCACTCGAAGAGTTGTCAAAGTTATAGTCAAGGGTTTATTCTGTCACTCAAGAACAAGAAAATTCTTTTATCTGTGTTTGATAAAAAGTTATGAATTTTTAAAAATTAAAAATAAAAATGAACTATCTGCAAAATTGATTTTCTCAATTTATTTCTTGATAAAAAAAAAAAAAAAACTAAAAGTTATTACAAAGACATAATCTTCTCCATAATCCGTTAGCATAAAGATTTTTACCTTTTTGTTGTCCCTCATAAGCGGGTAATTCAAAATTGGTAATCACGCGATGGCGCCAACCTCTTGCGGTCCATCATCAGCAATCTCAATGTTATTCTCTTTCCATCTCTTTCTATCTCAGTATAGAGTCTGGAGTATCCAGTACTCAGCCTTCATCTCCATCTCTATTCCCATCTCTGTCTGTGTTACCTTCAACTCATCTCGCTCATACTAAGACATTTAAATCTCATTTTACATTACATCTGGACTTAGGACGTAGTTCCACCAGGTAACTCAGTCTCCATTCCATATCCAATACAAGTAAGGATAAGAGAAGTATCCATTAGATTATTGTGTGCGGCCAGAAGAAGGCATCATCATCAGCATCGAGTTTGTTGTCTTTGTGATGACCGAACGAACCGTGAAGAGCTACCGAGATACGCATTTCAGTTTCATCAACTACGTGTAGGGTCGAGTGATTTTTATTTTATTTTTTTTTTTCGCAAGTAACATTCAAAAATAGCTTTAAATATAAGGCTTCTTTGTAAGCTCATCAATGGGAGATTATTTCCAGCAATAACTTTGTAAATATCAATTTTAGGTTGAAAATTGTTTAAGACTTTTCTATCGATAATTAAACTGTCTACAAAAAAGTTCCTATTAAATATTGTTCTATCTCCAAGCATTCCAAAGATATGAGCGTGTTAAAAATTATCGACCAAAATACCCATCGGGAGGAGCAGTTAAATTTCGAGTGTTTGAAGTATTTATTTTTATGAGGTGCTTATATTAATATAAATAAAGAGTAACAGAAGCAGCAGAATGAGAAATGAAAAGAGGAATAGGTAGAGATTAAAGTTAGAAATGTAATATTTAGATATTCGGACAAGCGTATCGAGAGTCAGTAAAGCAGTACGACGAAATGGCGTTACCGATCACTAGCCGGCGGTGTATGACCGAGAAGTACGTTGATGCTAGTGCGTTGATAATTATAGAATAAATAAATTCACGTCCCGAGGGGAATGCGTTTAATATATCTACGTCTGCCAAATGGTACCGAGATACAGCTGTAAATCACCTAGCGAGTTATAGCTACAGTAAATACGAGCTGGATGATGCTAACTCATTGCTGACTTTTGCAAGTAGTTTCTTCTCAACTGAACTGGATTATGGGCAAACGTCAAATGTCATTCCGTCATAACAATTCATATGAATGTGTTTTTATTTTAGTATCAAATTATTTTTTGTCATTGGGCGCCAAAAAATCCAAATTTTCCTTTACAGTTCAGTATATTCTGCAATTTACAACAGGCGCCATTGGATATATTGATTGGGAGGATAATATTCAATTTCAATTGGGCGCCAGTGTTGATAAATTTTGAATAATTTAATTAAAAAATAATCAATATTTACTAATTTAAAAAAACCTCTGTTGAATAAAAAGCAAGATCACCAACGTCGTTTTTAGCCTTAAGGCAGGTTCGATATGCGTCCAAGGCGTGAGTTATCGAACAGAAAAGAACCCATACTGACTCAACGTTATATATACCAGCGAATAAACGAATGAACGAACCAACAAACCTATACCTATTACACGGAGACTTACTCATTCTTACTCAACCTACTACTCGCTCTTACTCCACTCGCTCGGGTGGTTGTCTAAAGAGCAAAGACGACCAAACCAAAGGCACACCAAAGAACCCTAAAGACTTTTTAAAAACACCAAGGGGAAAAAAATATTTTAATTATCGCACCGTACGATCTCTTTTGTTTTATCTATATAATACCGCAAGTAATGAACCGTATCCCGCAAACTTATTTTTCATATCTTTTCTATCTTACTCACTTTTTTGTTCTCCTTTTATTAATAAATTAACAAATTTAAATTTCGCGCCAATTATTTAATGACAAATTTTCTTTTTTTTTCTATGATATTAATATTTTATTCTAAAATAAGGTAAAGTAAATATTATCGCTGTCACAATGCAGCTGACAATACGTTTAAAATAAATAGCTACTAATCCTGCGGTTGACTTTAGTCTTGTCGTCGTGGTATAGTCTAACTCTTTCTGATTACAGACACTCTCAAAGCGTATATATTTGTATATATATATAGATAGATAGAGCAGACAAGTGTATAAACCAGCGTGGGTGACACATGAACATGATGGACCGAGAAACAGGTGCTGTCTTGGTTCAATCCCGTGACCAATGTCTGCGACACATTCAAATACAAATTTACAAGTCGCCTAAAAAGAACTAAATAAATAAAAACACACCCAATGCGTTAAATCTCCTCCTTTTTTGTCTGGCCTTCAATAATACTAATTTCGAGATGCAACGCAAAAAAAAAAAAAATTTATGGAATTCAGAGTTAAAATAACTACTAATTTCGACACTTTAATTTCTCATGAACAAATGTCTAATTTTTTTAGGTACTAATTATTTGTTCATTATAAAAATTTTTTTAGGCTTTGAGGGAGAGGAAGATATCTTGGCAGCTGTTTTCAAACGATTCGATAATAGTTATCGGTATTATGACAGTTGTCAAATTTTTTTGGAAAACGTTCCGGAATTCGGCTTCCAAAATTAAACATTGAGATCGATTCCTTCAAGTTCTAATTTTTGATTCCTCTTGAAATTATCCAATGACCTTCGCATTGTAATCACGTTATCTTCACAAATAGTTCTAATTAAAAAATCAGTATTTACGATCTTCTGATAAATTTTGTCATTTATTTAACGCTGTGTTTTTAAAACAAAAGCCCCTAAGATTAAAATTTCTACAACTTTGCTCCAAATTGCCGTATCAACTTCACCAAAAATTTATTACAAAGATTTGAAAGTCTATTTAATATCCCCACAATTCATCTAATTCAAAAAAAATTTTTAATTATATTTCTGACCAATAAATAAAATAGCCTAATTTTGAAATTAGTCAATTTTAAAATTATTTATTTTCGGCAAATAACTTTCGTTACAAAACGCTCATAGCCCAATCACTTTGAAACTTATATCTCGTGCTTTAAATCAAAATTTTTTTTTCAATCCCATCCCAAGGAAAAAAAATTTAGATCTATTCAGATCAAATTAGATCTAATGTTTCAGATCTGAACAGATTTGCATTTTTGCCAGATCTGTTTAGACCAAATTAGATCTACTCTGATCAGAACAGATCTGCTTGGATCTGAATAGATCAAGGTAAATCAAAAACACTCTTAGATCTGCTCAGATCAAATTTGATTTAATTCGATAGATCTAAATAGATCTGTTTTTTTATCTCTATCCTAATAAAAATTGATATTTCTGATTAAAAATATATTAAACATATCACAATAATATAAAATATATAGGATTGAAGCCATTAAAATTAAAAGTAAACGTTTCATATATGAGATCAGCTTTATCTTCTCCTATAAATGATACAATTGAAATTTAACCTACTAAAGATTCATAATGAAGATCACTCTTCCCCAAATAATACAAATTAACATATAATTAAGAAGATACTAATTTAAATGAAACAAAATATCCAATAGTTATTGATCTCGACGGTTATATAAAATGAGTATAAGTAATGAAATATTGTCATAAATTAGACTGATTTTTTGTTAAATAAAAATGATTATAATCGATACGGAACTTTTTGCATAAATATAAAGGATCACTTTTTTATAAACAATAATGAAAATAATCTCATTTTAAGATATATAAAGAATTTTTCCTTAAAGTATTTTATACTCATTTACCCAAGAAAGTCATGTAACGATGTATATAAAGTATCTCTATGAATATCAGATAAAATCGATAGTAGATTATTATCATGTTTATATTTTCTATGATAAAAGAATCACTAGCTGAATAAACATGAAAATGTATTTATTTTAATTACGATAGACTTTGAATGTGAACTTTGAAATTCCTAATAAAAAAATTTAGCAAAAAATATTTTTAAAAATAAATAATCAATAGACATTGTTAATATATAATTGATAGATTGACTGTTGAGGTTACTATATTTTACAATGAAAACATAATCACAGTATACATAATCATATAGTGATAGATATAGTGAGTATATAACGAGTAACGTATTCTCAGCGGTCTTATCGCGCACGAGCTATGAATATTCTATGTACGTTAAGTATAGGCTACGTGCTTGACATAACACTTGTATACGCATATATAAATCAACTTACACTTGATATATATATGTATAGAACTGTTATGTAGACTTATTGTAGCGCGATACTGTTGGAGTTGGAATAGACCATCAGTGGACAACTCGCGTATGTATCTAGTAGCATACAGATATAATGTGGGGATGATAGTGGGCGCCACTACTAAATGATTAATTATTATCTATGCTTCGAACTGGTATATATTTAACCAGTGAGAGCTAACACACTAGAGAGGACACTGGTGTTAAGACACTTTACTAATAATTCTGATTTATGATTTCCTTGTGACTTGGTTATTAACATTTATTTTTTTTTTTATATGATCGATTATTTATTACAAATACCAAATAAAGTATGGTATTAAATTATTGTATTATATAAATATTGGGGTGTTTCAAAAAAAAAAAAAAAAAAACAATTTTTTGTTACCAATCCGGGCTCTTAATAGTGGTATTAAGGTTTGCCTCAACCCATTTTTCTATTTATCATTTAAATAACACGGGAAAAAGAATCTTTTTTTTTTAGAATTTTCTAGCTCACAAACCAATCAACGAATTTTTAGTAAATGTAGCCTAGTAAATGTTTCTGAAGGAAATTGAATGCTCTACAAAAAAAGTCTCTTATCATTTTTTCATAAATTCCACTGTTCGAAAGTTATTAAGCTTCAAGTCAAATTTATAGTAAATTTTGAGATTTTTTTTACTTTTCCGGCGAATGTATCAGTCTTATCAAAAAATATCAAGAACTATTTTGAAGATAATTTTCTTCCTTACAAATTATTACGCATAAAGTTTTTCAAAATTCTACATTGTTCACAAGTTATTTGCATTTCAATGTCAAGCTCTTAAAAAAATAGATTTCTGATTGATTTTAAGAGCTTGACATTGAAATGCGGATAACTTGTGAACAACGCGCAATTTCAAAAAACTTTATTCGTAATAATTTGTGAGAAATAAACTTATCTCCAAAAAGTTTAAATGATATTTTTCGATGAGACTGATAGTTTCGCTGGAAAAGTGAAAAAATCTCAAAATTTACTTTAAATTTGACTTGAAGCTTAAATACCTTTCGAACAGTGAGATTTATCAAAAAATGATAAGAGACTTTTTTTGTAGAGCGTTTAATTTCCTACCAAAAAATTTATTAAGCATGGAAATCCGTTTATTGGTTTGTAAGCTAGAAAATTCTAAAAGAAAAAAATTTTTTTTTCCTGTGTTATTTAAATGGAAAGTAGAAAAATGGATTGAGGCAAACCTTAATATCATTATTAAGAGCTCAAATTGGTACCAAAATTTTTATTTTTAGCTATACTTTCAATTTTTGCATGTCATGAAAAAAAAAATAAAATTTGTTTTTTTTTATAAGCACCCTAATAAATATATAGATTTGACTGATTAAAAAGAAACGACTATTTTTTTTTTTTTCAAAATTTATGCGAAAAATATTGTTTAAGAAGATGAAAAAAAAAAATACTATTAAAGTTTGAGCTCTTGATATTAATATTAACCATCACCTCATCACAATTATCGATTTACCATTTAAATAACATGGGAAAATTTGTTTGGAAAGATTAGAATTTTAACACTCACCAGAGAATCAGTGTATCAGAAAAACCAATCAATTGTTTCGTTAGAAATGAAACGATCCACAGAAAATTTCTCTTATCATTTTTCGATAAATTTAATTTTTCAAAAGTTGTTCAAGGTCAAAGTTGCATTCATAGTAAATTTTAGTATTATATGACTTTTTCAGCAGAACTATCAGACTTATCTTGAAATGTTATAAGATCTTTTCTGTAAATTATTTCATTCCCTACAACACCTTTCCCACAAAGTTTTCTAAATTCCTGTAACCTCTTGAGTTTTTTGCATTTAAGTGTCAAACCGTTCAAAAAAATCGTATTCTTGCCGATTTCAATTATTTACTTGTAAATGGATTGAATTAACGAACTTTCGAAAATTTCGGAAACTCGGTTATTGATAATTCGTGGGAACTAAAATTATCTACAAAAAAGGTCTTATAATATTTTACAAGTCTGATAGTTTCCCCAAAAAAGTCAAACAATACTAAAATTTACCATAAATCCAATTTTGACCTTGAATAACTTTTGAAAAATTAAATTTACCGAAAAATGATAAGAGACCTTTTTTGTAGATCGTTCAATTTCCAAACAAACGTCTATTAATTTTTCCGATCTACCGATTCACTGATCAGTGACAAAATTCCAAACTTCAAAAAAAAAATTTTTCCCAACCAATCTTAAATTCAACCGATTTTTAAAAATCAATGTCTTGGCTATGTTTTGAACTAGGAATTTACCGGCTTATAAAATGCCTCTCAATGTGTCTGTTCCAAACCACAAAATTATCAATAAAATCTCCAAAAAATTAAAATTGGGCGCCATTTAAATATTTAAGTACTTACATTTTATATAAGAACTAATACTCAGTGACACTAAAGTATAACTAAAGCTCGACTGTAGTGCCTGATAAGTAATAAAAGGGTTAAAATAAGTCAGAACTGACATTGATAAGCTTAAAGTAAATTCCTAGATTAAGTTATCTTCGCTCAATTGCAAGGCACGATAAAAATAAATAATTAAAATAATGAATGTTTATATATATAAATAAAATTATAAGTATAGAGTATGCACAAATATGATGCACAAATCATACACAACATGTAAATTATTTTTCGGGCTATGAATGTCAATATGACAGCCGGATCGTGAGTAATGGTCCAGTGTAATGGGCTTATGTGCGGGTTTTAAAGACCAAAGTGAAATCATTAGTTTGGTTTAATCAATGCGAGCATAAATGTCGGGTATATTATTTATGTATAGTCATTATTGTTAAAGAAAACGTCCTCTTCACCTTCAATGCTTGTACAATAGTATCTTTTCAGTCTTCTTCATCCTCTTCGACCTCCGGTCGGTCGACTAGGAGGAGCTGCATGCAGATACTCCATTTGTAGTGCCTGTATCTTTCTTGTGGTTAGAGATAGGTCAATAATCATGGGAATCTTTTTTTTAGGTTATTAAATTTTGCGTAAAAAAGTATTGATTAAAATATTACGGAACATTGATATTTGATGAGTTAGAGAAGCTGGCAGACAAAAATATTATTTTGTTTAATTTATTGCTGATGGCCACGTCTCTGATTGGATAAAAAAAAATACTTTCGATAATTTTTTTTCGTTATCTAGCCTTTGAATAAAAGTAATACATCAATCAATAGTCAGTACTGTCAATGATTATAAATATAAATGTTGATAAATCTGGGCAGAGTAACCAGTAGCTGATGGATCCAACGGCTACTGAGAGCTGGCGTTAAAATATGGTAATCGGGAGTTGAGATCGGCAGATCGACGACTTGACAAATGATCCAGACGTCAAACGTCGGTTGGTTCGTACTCTCAAGTAAAGACCACCAGTGGAGACTGACGTTAAGAGTAAACGATTTTATTCTTTTGTCTAACGCGCTCACGAATCCAAACAATATATTTTAGGTTCCATTGTTTCTTTGTCTGAAGCTGAGATTCAATTTGTTATTTTTATTCAATTAAGTGATTAGCGATTATTAATTATCCTAAAAAATACATTTATAAATATCAAGGACAATCATTTTTATGTCCGTAGATGTCGTGCTGTTCGTGGGTCTAAAGGTTAGAAATAAACGTTCTTTTACTTTCAAACCATCAAAATTTTTTATTGATCACAATTTTACGAAGTGTTCACCTCTTTACCACTCGAAAAATTTCCGTGACTATCAGAAATCAAAAATAATCTTAACTAACCCTAAACAAATCCAACAAAACACGAATTATGCAAATTAAACGTCAACATATAAATTGCATCGATTTAAAAATCGTCTTCCAGCTGCATGACTCAGCAATTCAATACCCGTCATAACTACTCATCGACACTCAATGTAACCAATCTGCCAGTCATGATCGCCTACCTTACCATCTTGACATATCACTCCTGCATCAGCTCACAATTATTTTCATTCCGAAATTTGTTTTTAAACCAGAAAGTCATCACTCGTCCACTAGTATTGACACGACTGGCATGACAATGAATAAACAAAATGATTTAGCAGTTTTCAAGGGCCCAATGTTACTTGGGCCTTCAGTCATCTGGAGTTTAGCTTTTTAATCCTTAGTTATGAGTCTCCAAGTCGTCAATTCTTAAATTCTTTACCCTGCGGTAGTCTCATTCTTTGTGCTCAGATCTATACTAGTCTCGATAGCAAGCCCTCTGATTTCAATTCCTGGGCAGTAAACCCTTGATACTGAATTTTAGACCAGTTCGTCACTGGTACGAATTCCTCCGACCTTGAGCGTACTCCTTCGTAGCCTGGACCAATCCCTAGGCTGATGATTCCATGCTCTGGACACTGGATTCTAGGCACAAGACTCTAGACCAATTCCAGTAGCTTGTACTCATTTCCCCCTGCTTCGAACCCATTTACTCTTAACCTGGACATCTTTCCTAAACCTTTGAACTCTTTAGAACTCTAGATTTTCGCCACTGGACATTGGACCCTAAAAACTAGACACTAGAAATTGGACTCTGGACCATAAGCTACCGGTATCGAATTAAACCTTGGGTTGAATCTGTAATACAAAACATGTAAATAAAGACTTGGTTCAAAAAAAGCTGTCTAATGACGACGGTAGCATTGAAGGTCATTATCGATGATTACGGTGTTTGGGTTCTGAGGAAACTAATGCTTGACTCGACAGCCCGGTCATCCTCATCCGGCTCGTTGATGAGTCCCATCAGAGTCGAGGGTATTAAAAATAAATAAATATATTAAAGAATGAGTAAATTTAACTTGGGATTGAATGATGTGATGCTGGAGTGGGTTTTTAGTTGATTTACGTTGGATATATTTTCGATTCCCTCTGGCTCCTCTTTTTCATTGAGTAGATGACTCAGCCCGCTGGCAATCGACGTTTATTACCGGTAGCGAGTCTAGTAATCATCTTAATGATAGATAATAAAAGGTTATAACTTGTCTCAGTTGACCCTTTTTCATTTTTATTTGCGATTGATTTCTGATTTCTGGCATGGGGGAGGGGGGTTTCATTCATTTACCAGATTTTATTTTTGTTTTTAATTTTTTTATGGCCGTCTGATGAATTCCTTTGATTAGATCGTTATTTTATTGAAGAAAATTTTCTTCCAAAAAATTTAATAATGATAAAATAATTTTAAGATCATAATTGGGTGCCATATTTTTAATCCGATCTTTTTTTATTTTTTAAATTGCCTGCTGCTATTTAATTTATGTTTAAAGTTTCTTAAGTTCAAATCCATCACTTTTTAGCAACAAAATAAATTAAAATTTCTTCAAAATTTCGCCTCAAGTTTGTTTAAAAAAAAAAAAAAAATCAAAAAATTTTGTACTGAATTTCTGTGCCTACTTATTTTCAATCTAGAAATTTTATGGTTCAATAAATTTTTTTAAAATAATCTTTGATTACTTTTCATCAACACATCAACGATCGAATTAATGGCGCCCATTTCGATAATTCGTAGAATAAAATTATTTTAAAATTTTGTCAAATTGTTGTGGAAAAAAAAACGTACGCTTTGATCTCACCGACGTTTGTAAGAAGAAATAAACAAAGAAAGTGCATAATGAGTGCAGATTCTAAGCGTGAGACGTAAAAAAATTAAGGACGTTTGGTTAAACCGTTGGTTATTTAAAATAAATATATTCGTTATTGAAACTAAAAACTCTCTTCTCAGTCATTCTTTAAATCCACGAGTCTATGTTTGAGCTCGTAATAACGTTACGGTTTGTAATGTGCCGTGACCCGCGATTCAGGCTCCAATGTTCACTGTATGTTTACGACCACTAATATAACTCGGTACCTTCACTGAAAAATATATACATATATCCGATGAAGAAAATACAGGCGACTGTGTTTAAGACAAAGAGTTGAGAGTGTGTTGAATAAAATCCAAGAACAAAAAATATAAATCGTTTGAACACGTGTCCGTATCGACAGAAAATCGCCGTCGGCTATCAATATGTGTGTGGTCTTTTACGCCAATGAACCAATCCAATCATTACAGAAATCAATCTCTTCTCTCTAAGAGTGACCTTGACTTTAAAAAAATAAATTTATCAATTGGGCGCCAAATTTGTAAAATTTTCAATTTCGCGGGCGACTTTTGTGAATATTTAAAAAACTAATAAAAATTTCGATAAATAACATAAAAATAATTTATAGGTTAGTAAATTTCCTAACCAAAACACACCCACAAGATCAATTTCACAGAACTAATATCAAAATTAGAGACATTTGAAGTTAGACAAAACTTTGAACATTTAAATTTAAGCTTATTCACTATTCAAAAAAAAAAGGTATTGAAGACAAAACTGATGATCATGATGTGGGTTTGTTACAGTAGCTTTAGGTAGTCATACGTTATCAAAAGATCGTTTACTCGCGTCTAATCCGTAAATTAATGATTGGAATTTCCTTTGTCATCATCACACAACCAAGAACACACACACAGACACAGACACGCATGGGGTTCATCAGTAGGCGGTCATAGCGGGTGATACAACAGATCTCAAAGCAACAATAAAACATCACAAGTTCATTCACAGCAAAATTATACCGGGTGACTGGATCTTAATCTCCAGAACTCAACATGTTAAGTCAACGTGCGTTATCACTTTTCCGAAAACTTAAATTGGGACCTAAATGAAAAAACTGGGACTGTGCTGATGCAACACTAGTTCCTGAGAATAATTCAAGTCTAAGACGGAAATATCACCCGGTATATCAGCATATTGTTGCTGCTGATGTATATTTATATAGCGAAAGACGTTGATTATCCAATGTGTGCATTCAAAGTGTGAACTCATCATTAATCATAGAGTAGAAGAGAGTAGAGGAGAGGAGAAAAGGAAGGGTAGGATTTTAATTCATCCAAGCCGCTCTATATGAATTGTATGGCCGGGGATCTGGGACCGGATCATTAGTAACCTGGACACCAAAGTCGTTCCTCATTTGTGATAGCTGGTCATTCTTTGATACCTCCATCTTTACCTTCTACAGATGAGATGTTACTGTTGAAAATCATTCAATCATCTTATGACCTTGATAAATATTTTCATTTATTTTCTTATTGCTCGGTTCAACCACGTTATTGCTAAATAGTTTTTTGTTGAATTATTTAAATGACTATAACTTTCGAAAGAATAGAATAAAATTGATCACTAAGATGTAGTTTAGTTAGGCAATTTTCTGGGCTACAAAAAAGTTTCTTATAAATTTTTTAGTAACTCTATTACTTTCCGTGATATCATCAGTTGAATCTATAGGAAAGTTTTTGAGATTTTTGTGAATTATAATAAAATCTTCTAAGTAAAATTTCAAGCAAGTTGTAATTTGTTAACTAGTGGGGCGAAATAAACTCGTTGGGTGGAGGTTGGTTAGGGAGTTTACTGATCTACAAAATTGTAATAATAAATTTTTTGATAGTTTCTGAGATATTTGCAAAAATATAAAGAAATAAAGATAAAAAGTGTATGATAAGAAATAAAATATGGAGAATTAAATTTCAAAAAAATAAGCCGCCTAATCATCATGAATAACGTTTCTGGCAAATGTTTTATTTGACATTATAAATATATTTTATATTTTTATTTTCGAATGTTTCTTCACCTGTACGGGTTACAAGCGGCATTTACGTTTGTTTCAGTACCACAAATATCACTGTTGTATTTGATATATTTTTGTAATCCTATCTGATCCACGGAGAGCTAAAAGAGAAATAAAAATATCCAAGAAAGAGAGAGAGAAAAGGAGAAAAAAGTGATTTATATGCGTGATGCACGCGTGCCAGTACTAGCAAGTATCCAACTTACAAAATCCAGATTTTTACAAAACTGACGCCTCAAATAAAAAAAGTAACAACCTGGTCTCATACATCACACTCTGGTGTTTCCAAAACACTTCAATGATCATCATTTTTCATCACAAGTTATCGAGTTATCAACAAGCAAACTTCCAAGGTCATTGGTAGCCATTAACTATCAAGATGCAGCGACCAGCTCATTACTTTGCAACAAATGCTCTGACCAAGCTCATCAAAATTTGTAATTAAAGCTCAAACTCACATTAATCGATCCTATGCCTACAAAGAGTTCAAAATTATCTAAGAAGTCCTAGAAAAATTTTTGAAGTAAAAAAAAATTTTTTTCAAAATTTTGTCTGTGGGCGCCATCTAAAATTTTGCTTATGAGAATGTAAAAATATTTTTTCGGTTCTGGAGTAGAATTTACGGAAAATTTATGGATGATTGCAATTTTTCAAAAAATTTGTTACGTTAATAACAGTTGAATTATGGCATACTTAGAAATTGACAGGCGTCTACTTATTTTCTTGGAATGATTTAAAAATAAAAATTTTAGTAGAGCTTAAGAACCAGAACAATATAATAAAAGAATAAAAGTTTGATTTTAAATGCGCATTCAAAAATTTATTGTTACGTTATTATTGTTATTTATAAAATTTTTATTGTTATTATGATGGGTATGGCGGTGTATTTATTAGCGGTCTTGTGTTCGTCAAAAGGTCAAATCGACGTCATAAAAATTTCAAGATGAGCTGGACGCTCATTATTGGTACGTGATTGGACTGCTTGTTTTCATATTTATTTTATACCGTTTTTTATTATTTCTTATTTTTCGATATTTGAATACTGAGTAAATTTAATGCCAGGCAAAATACAAAATTTAATTTTTTGTTTTATTTATTTTTCGGCGCCAAATTATTTCTTACAATTTTTACTGTAAATTAATTTTTTCCAGATTTGATACATCTCAATACATTTAAAATTTCAATTTTCCCCGCGAAAAGCATAGTCATGTCCTTATTTTTAACAGAAAGCATTTCGTAAAATATCCGATAAATTCAAATTTTCCAAAAGGCGACTATTTTGATCGAAAAAATGTTTTTCTATAAAAACTTGACTATTGAACGAATTACTCAGACTTTGTCATGTCTATAACACACCCTTAAAATTATTTTATTATTATTATTTAAGAAGTTATGGGACTTAAAAGTCGAAACTTGACTTATCAGGAAAAAATTCATAGTTTGGCGGAATCGTAAAAAAAATAATTTCTGGAGTAAAAAATCAGTGCTGCATCGATTTTACTGATTGTGATTACTATGTAGTTCAACAAGCCGACTGATTATCCTAATTTTAGTAACATATGTTACCAGTTATTTTTACCGTTTTTGAAATCGTTCTTTGAGCTCGAAAATACTCTTGATTGCAATTGTTTTTTCGAAGATATTGGCGAAAAACCGTTTTTTACTATTTCTTTCGTCGACAATATCTCTGGAACAGATTTTCTGATTGAGACGTATTTTGCGGCAATCAAATGCTTTTATCGAGTTCTAAAGATGATAAAATTTTGGAATTGATCGATTTGACAGTTTTAAAAATATGTGAAAAAACGAAAAAAAAAATTTTTTTATTCTTTCGTCTTTCTTAGATATCTCAAAGTCTATTTAACTCAGTGACTTAAAATTTTGTGGTAATCTAAGTTTAGAAAAAATCTTTCGAATGCTGCAAGAACCATCAAAATTGAATCATTTATCAAAAAAACATAAAAGGTTTACGTTTACACACACACACCCACACACATCTCTCTGATAATGTTGGAATAGCATCCTAGCACCTTCAAACATCGACATCTAATGAAAACTCAATTTTTAAAAATTGGGGTAAAACCAATATCTTCCCGAATTTTTCGAAAACCCTTGATTTTTACAGTAGGATATTAAAAATTAAATCGGTGAAGGCGACCAATGGAATCGCTCGCATGGTTCTACTATCAGCTATTGTGTACTCAATAAATTCTCCGTTAACTAATAAAATTGTTGATCTTTACTGACTTCTGCATGGTAATAATTACTAAACATAGATCGTTAATTATAAACGTGATTTTTTTTATCAATGAATCAATGAAAAATATTTCAAAGTCTGCTCTCAATTAAGACGAAATTCACTCACGTATTCCTTCAATTTAAATCATCTCTTAATATTTCCATCGTTATCTTATTCTGAAAACCAAGGCGTCTTATATACACTCACGAAAATTTATGCTACGCGATTTGATTACCGCGATATAAAGTTGATGCGGACACAACTCAGACGTGGTCATACATCATGAGACACATTATTTTTTTATTCTCCCACTCTCCTTACCTTCCTCATCCTTTTCCTCCCTTCTTTCTCGCTCATCCCTCAGTATCCAACACTATTCTGTTTTGGAGAATTTGCTCAATTTTTTTTTTATTTTTTTTATATATGTCTGACTTTATTTTCTTACTCTCTTTAATTCGCTTATACAAACTTTTGAAGAAAAAGATGACGATATCGTCATGCCCGTAAATGAGATAACGAGATCAAATTTATGGCACCAGATCCCCTACGAAAATATGATAATCGCGACTAATGCCAAACTGCCAAGTAAAAATAAAGAATTAAGAATATATATATGTATGTATATTTATATATGCAAGTAAATGTATACATACAAGAAAACAAGATGAATGAGTAAATTTTACTGAGTCAAAAAAAATTCAAGTATGACCATTTTTGCGTACATAATTTTTATAAGCAGTAGGGGTCTCTTGTGTCCACAGATTCCTTGTCTTCTCAGAACATCTCACTCTTGTTCAGTCATACTCATTTTATTGTAAACATTAAATTTGATACTTTTAAAGTAGGCGCCATTTAAAATTTTTGATCTACAAATCTGTCAGAAATTGGCGCAGTCTAAATTTTTAAAAAACTTTTGATACCTTATATTGTCTAGTCTACTATTAGGAAATTAAAGAAAAATAGGGTGGTGGGATTTCAAGATGGCAGTACGGGGCTACGTTTTGAAGATTATTTATTTTTTTTATTTTTCTGGAGTTAAAAAGCTGGATGATGGTAATAATGGGTGATAGCTCTGGTAGTTTTTTATTGAGGGACAGAATAGAGCGCCGGTGGCGAATTCTGAATTTCCAATTATTTCGATTTTGGCGCCAAATTTCAAAACCAGAAACTGTAGGCCGTAAATTGTAGGTAAAAAAAATTTTTTCGAAGTCAGTACGGCCTGATATTTTAAAAATAGTTGTAGTATAGTTATTTTATCCTATGAATTATTTTTGGCGTTCAATCAAATGCTTTAGAATGGGCAATAAATGATCTAAAAATTCTACGTACGGTAACATGAATTTATATTATCGTATCGATACGTGAAAATATCGATTTTGAAGTTTTAAAGTTTGACTTGATGTCCCTTTTAACGATTTATAAATGAAAAATTTTATTACGAAAACTAAGGACCAGATAGTCCATATTAAAATTATACGATTTCACGAATTTTTAATTTTTGCGTTATAACTTCTAAGCAAAATATTGTTGCTAAGTTTCAATATATGCATTTGAAAGATCCAATCTTTAGCTATAAAAAAACCTGGCTTTTAAGCTCACTGTGCCTATTTTCGACCAATAAATCATAAAATCAGTAATCTGGGATTTTCTTTCAAATTTTGCTCTTGATAAAAATTAAATTAATCAACTTGAATACTCGAATAAGAAATAATAGCAGCTTACACAAGAAGAATTCACTTGAAATCTTGAAAAAAAAAGTTTCGTGACTCAATTGTTAAAAAACTAAATTCTGCCCCCACTTGGGCGCCAAGTAGTAAAAGAAAAAAAGTTTTGCAATTTAAAAAATTCCTTCATGTCTACACACATAAAATAGGCACAAAATGAGACATAAATACAAATTTATAAAATAAAGCCCCACCCTACTTAATTTTCAACTCCCACTATATTTTCGTCTACATTTTCATTTTTTTTTCACTTTTTCTTCATCCCCTTTATCCTTTTCCGCACTATCCACCTTCTCCGCCACTATCCTTCTTCATTCGTCCCCTTCCCCTTCTACTTCCTCTGTTCTTTTGTCCTGTGGGCCCAAAAAGTCCCACTAAGCGACACTTGCACATTTATTTCGGCGTCTCGTATTAGTGACAGACCAGGACTCTGATCGCCCACGATCTCTTGTTCGTGTAGGCATCATTAGGAACTCACATGAGTAGGACTAAAGAAAAAAAAATTGAAATCAAACTAACCTTAAAAAAAAAAATTTGTCGATTGTGGGCGCGAGGCCCTAAATTATTAAAATAAAAAAAATAGTCATATATATATATATATATATATATATATACACATACGCGTTTAAATAAAATGAATAAATAAAAAAAAAAATCAACTCATTGAAGGAATCGTCGAATACCCAAAGACCAAGGAGGGTCTTACTTCCGGTCTGGGACCCGATTATTGTATTCTTGGGTGTTGGCATGGGTGTGACCTTTTTAAAATATTCTTTTTACTTTCTATTCATTTTATTTAATTATTATTTATATATTATTATTATTCAATAATAAAAATAATTCTAGAGTATTTTACTATACTTCGAAATTCAAAGGCACGTAATTTGAGAACAAGAGAAGCAAAATAGATCTTGTAGGTGGTTTTTGGTTAGGAAATTAACTAATCTACAGTCGTATTCTTATACAATTTATCGATATTGCCAGTAGATTTTAGGATATTTATAAAAATACAGAAAAAAATTTTTTCGACAGGTAAACAAATGATTTCATATTTTTAAGGTTTCCGTTGAAAAATAATTTTTATTAGTAACATGAAAAAATTAATGTCAATATTCAAGTGAAGATCAAAGTACTTAAAAGTTCAATCACTGCTTTTAAGTGTTTGAAATTTTGAACCGTCATTAGTGGTCTGTTAAAGCCGAAATTAATTGTATAGTTAAAAATCTAAAAGGTTCATTATATTGAATCAAATAATTATCAAAGACGTTAATTTTAAAAATAAAGCAATTAATCTTATAACAAAAAAAGTGAATTTTTTCATATCAATTCGTTCTAAAATTCACTGTATTATATCGTATAAGTAGAAATTTTTTTACTTGTGTTTAAGGGGTAACGGTAACCGATTTTCTATTCAATTTAATTCACGGACAAACACTAGAAACCGAAAATAGAGAGTTTTTAGCGTTTTTTATAACCTTAATAAAGAGCTAGAAATTTCGTATTTTCAAAAATTCTAATTCATCGCCGAGAAAAATTGCTTTAAAATTTTCATTTACTTACGAGTGCAACAAAGACAGTCCTGTTTATTTTTCTGAGTGTGAGAAAGAGGTCCGGTACCGTGTCCCCTTAAGTTGGATTAGTCATAGCTGGAAAAAAATATATAATTAAATAAAATAGAAAATAGGTATGTTTTAATTTTCTTTTCTTTGATTTTCGAATTTCTAATAAAATATATTTTTTACATCAGATTATTTAAGGAAAATTCTTATAACAGTAGCTATTTTTAACTTTGATTCTGTTACGTCTATCCTGATAAGTATAAACATATGATACTACTTTTTGAATGTTACAAATTTACAAATTTTTAACTTCCCGTTAAGAAAATCGACGATTTTCGAAAATTTCGGGAAGTTATTGTTTTCACCCCGATTTTCGAAAATCGAGTTTTCATCAGATGTCGACGTTTTGAGGTCCTAAGAAGCTATTCTGACTATTTTCGGAATGATGTCCGAGTGTGTGTATATGTGTGTGTGTATGTGTGTGTGTGTATGTGTGTGGGTGTGTGTGTGTATGTATGTATGTATGTAAACTCTTTGTAACTTTTGAACTAATGAACCGAATTGGATGTTTAAAGCGGCGATTAAAAGAGCTTGTTGGCCATCAACTTTCCTGAAAATTTCAGATCATTTAATCGGATAGAATCGAAAATATCTGCGAATTACGAAAAAAAAAAAAATTTTTTTTTTTAGTTTTTTATTGATTTCTTAGAAACGACTTATACGATCGATATCAAAATCTAATCAGCTCTAGTACTCAAAAAAAACGCGCCGATTGCTACCTCAAACATCAAAATCAGATAATTTGTTCGAGAGTTATCGCGGGAGAAAGAAATGGTGAAAAACGGTTTTTTCTAAATATTTTCGAAACGACTGACGCGATCAATTCCAAATTCTGATCAGCTCTAGAATTTAATAAAATGCGCCAATTGCCACCTCAAACGTCAAAATTGATCAATTAGTTCGAAAGATATCGGCATTGAAAAGTTAAAAAAATAACATTTTATGTTATTATTTTCGGTTAAATCATAATATAACCTACTAAAATGTGTCTGAAGTCATACCAACTCATCCTTTATATGGTTACTTTCTACACATTATGTCATCGAACTTAGTTTTTATTTTAAATCATACTACCAACAATAAAATCGAAAAAACGTAGTTTTTAATATTTTTCTCGGATATTTCATATTTTATTGTTTCTCACATGAGTTAAAACTCATTCAAATCTTGATTTAAATCCCTGACATTGATTACTGCCTGAATACACTTATTTTATTGAACATAATCAGGGATTAAATTTTAAAAACCGCTTCATTAACAATTCTTGATTCTTAAATTTTCAAACTTTAGCATAACAGGCAACTTGTTAGAGCTTGAGAAGATCGTAAAAAAACAATTGCATATGATAGCATTTTCGAGCTCGAAGAGCTCGAAAATATATCTACACCAATATTTTCGAGCTCTTTGAGGTCGAAAATAGCGGGAAGTTTTGGGGCTGGCCCGCAGGGCGAACCGACGCCCAGATTTTTTTCAATGTAAAATGTTGAACTACATATATATTATGAACAATATACTTCAGCAATAAACAAAACTTAAGCAATTAACAAAAATATATGAGATAAGTGAAAAAATTGAGTTTCGGAGCTAATACAATTGACATGGATTGAGTTAAAGCAAAATCATGCTATACTCTTTCGAAAAGCAACAAATACCCTACAAATAAAAACTGGTTCTAAAACTAAAGCTTAAAATGCGGTTAAATTATAACAGTTAAAAAAAAAAAGTTATTCAATTTACATCCTTCTTAAATAGAAAAAATTTAACATAAAAAACGAAGTAATAATAAATATTAAGATCTGAAGATTTGCATATAAACGGACGAAAAAAAACTCTAGTAGATACCAAGCCATCCGGCATCAATGTCGAAAAGATCACATAATGTTATCCAAAAAATGTTACTTTTAAGAGCTCAGAGAAATGTTATTGTTTTGATAACTTTATGTTGAGGTCATTTAGAAGAAACCTGACAGTTAGCAAAATGATAACTATTGATGGATGTCTCTAGAACATCAAAAAAATAACCTTCTTATGAGACTATTATAACCTCAACTTTCGTCAGCTTATGTCGTTGTAAGCTATAAGTACCAATGATTATAAACATTATTTATTGATTCTGCTCTAAAGTAATCACATATAATTTGTTATTATAAATACAATAGCAAAATGTCGAAAAGAAAAAATTTTTAAAATGTGTGTAAAGGTCAAAAAAGTAAACGTATACGTTGTTTTTTAAATAAATTATATAATTTGGAAAATTCATCTAGTGATGAAAGTGAAACAGTAGAAAATAATTCATAGTTTGTGAGTAATAATGTATCTAATGATGAACTGGATGATGTTTATAATGGAAGGAATATTAATACAGACAATAATATTGATGGCGAAGAACTTAATGAAAATGAAATAAGTAATTACAGTTCTGACAGTAAACCAGTGGCAATTCTGACTCGCGTATATTATCGATCTGTAATCAATTAAAAAAGATTGCTTTAGTAGCTATCAATGAACCAAGTTTATTATCGAAACTAGCTCAGTGGGTGACTGATTTCAATATATCGGGTGAAGCAGCGAATAAACTCCTAAAAATATTAAAAGCATCTAATCAAGAAGAAATCAGTAATCTACCTCTCGATTTCTGATAGATTCCCACAATAGCTTTTTGGATGGATTCTGATGGTATTTTTAATGGCTGCCCCCATAATCTGATCGTTACCAGACTCCAAACCCATGATTTCTTTGTACCGCATATAGACTTTCTTGATCAGAAACTATCTAGACTTCCATTTAATGCGGGCATAAAAAATGTCTATATGAAATCGTATAGAAATCTATAAAGAGCCAGTAGTAATTTTTGATGGCTTAAGAGTCTGCAGGAATCCACACTGGGAAATTTAAACGCTACTGATTCATGTTCTCACAGCAACAGTTCATGTGTAAAACCATACACATCCTGGTGCAGCATAAGAATGGTAGTACTGTAATTAGTCCCGTGCGGAGGATACTGATTCATATATTCGTCCGAATCAGTGATGCCTTGTCCAAGTCTGACTACTCTATATCGCAGCACTTGTAAGTGTTTAGCATAAAAACCATTCTTGTGTTGCCTATACTTGAATAGCGATCGATCCTATAACTATTCTTGTGCTGCACACGAACTACGTCCTTGAAAATAAAACTTTGTTTTAGAAGATGTAGTTGGAGCTCAAGAGAAATTATGGTGTTGAACACTATCCAGGCATGCGCACCATAAGAAATTTTACGGAGCTGCACCAGAACGAGTCGTGTTTATCACATGAGTAGTTCTTGTGCTGAACAGTGATCCAAGTTATGACATACAGGAGTCAGTGATGTGCAGGACTTTACACTTTCGTGTGCGCACATAATCACGATCCTTCACACGTGACTGATTACAGTGCTGGCATTCTTGTACTGCTTGAGACTCAGCATAGTTCTAAACACGAGCTGTTACTGTGAGTACACGAACTAGTCATCTGTTCATCCATGTTGCTTTGGAACACGACTCATTTATGTGCTGTTCAGTTACCAGTCATATTCAGACCTGATCAATTAATTAATATAATGGGACCAAAGTCGACCTCGGTTTACGGGAGGCTGTTTCCGCTGCCTTTTAGGCATACATGCGTTGCGAGGCATCCCTACCTCTGCTCCAGACGACAGTCTTAGCCGAAAAATATAATCGATATATGATTAAGTTGGACGTTAATCGGGGTATAAGCAAAAATCCTCATTGCACATGGTATCTAATCACAGCCATCACAGTCCATACTTTTCTTGGGCCAAATACTATTATCATCACAGGAAATAAAGAGAGTCTGGCTGAGTGAGCTTGGAAAGACCTCTCGTTGTGCCAGTTCCCCTGTACTGGTGATAAGTTTGCATCAAAATAAATGATGAGACATAACTACTCCTCAATACCCTCAGAAGGTTATTCTCCATTTGTTACGATTCAGTTTTAAATAAGCTATTATCCACTTGTTTAGCCCCTGATGAATTTTCTATTTTCCAAGCGTTTAGGTGCTCTGATTTTTCGAGCCAAATCGAAGCTTAGAGCAGCTCGGGCATTCGGACGTGACCAAACAAGGTCATATCTGTTAACATATGGACAGATATGATCATGTATCAATTTACTATTCGAACATCTATAATTTAACCAGACTAACGCTGGCCCTGATTCGTCAGATTTAATATTTTTTCACAGATTGCTATGGTACTTCAGATGCAGATTGTTTTCAACATATACCTTTATTTAAATCCATACTTTTGTGTGTGGATTTACACAAATTTCTATAGAATCTCATATGCATATTTTTAATAAGGTGGTCAATGAACTCGATTGGTTCATTTATTCAACTCAATTGCAATTTTATTACCCAACAAAAATGACAAAATTACATACACCTCAGTTCATTATAAAAATCAAGTGTTTTGCTTGAATAAGCATTTAGTATTTACTCATCTGCATTAATGAATTTGTGAAAAATATACCAATTAATAAAATCAACAGTATCGTCATTACGAGTTCACAGGTTTTAAATTATGAGTTTGAAATTTTTATGATTGATTGATCAGGTGGTAAATAAAATTAAGATGTGTAAATATGAATCAATTTAAACATATTTCATATAATCCAAGACCACTTGAATAAATAAGTCCTTGTAGCAATGTATGGAAATTTATAAAACACAACTTGAGTTTTTATAAGACAGTACCCTATCGAGTAATTCCATATGGAATTTCAGCCTTGATTCCTATATGAGTTTCCGCATGACGTTTTCGGATGGATTTCTATATGCTTTCCTATAGAAATCCAGCAAACATCCCGATGCAAATTCCTACAGGGGTTTTTATAGAAATCCACGCTATGCCAAATCCATTGCTAATAAATGATAGTTACAGAAATCCAGATGTTTCGAATTCCACACAGCCAAGTTCCTAAGTGGAGTTCCTACATGGGAATCCAGGTTCCCACAGTTTCCAATATGGATTTCCCGTATAGTAATCCAGATGTACATGAAGTTTCATATAAAAATGCAGGTACCCACAGTTGCCAATATGGAAATCCAGATACTCATGGTTTCTGACATGGATTCTTACATAAATATATACACTCCTATATCAATTTCTATGGCTTCTTATATGAATCCACACTTCCGAAATAGATTCCTATGGGTTCTCATGGAATCTCACACGGATGTTTTTAATGGTAACGCGCGTTTTCATCCCGCGACAAAAAATCCCCAACAAAATATCCTCCAACAAAATATCCTACGGGCAAAATATCCCCTGACAAAAGATCCCCCGACAAAATATCTCCGGCCATAATATCCCCACCAAATTATCGTTCGATTAAATTTCCACAATTTTCCTGAAAAACTAGCACTCTGAAAAGGTAGTTATTTATTATTTATAAATTCCCACAATTTTCCTGAAAAACAAGCACCATTGTGAGTAGTGCAAATAAACATTTAAATTTTGTCGGGGATATTATTTCCGGAGATATTTTGTCGGGGGATCTTTTGTCAGGGGATATTTTGTCCGTAGGATATTTTGTCGGAGATATTTTGTCGTAGGATTTTTTGTCGTGGGATGAAAACGCGCGGAACCGTTTTTAATAGGGTGTATTGGAAGTTATACATTAAAAATATGTAATGGATATATAATTTATTAAATATTCATTACTATATAATATATGTTTATATATAAAATATTTGGGTCATTTCGCCAAATAAAATTATTTTTACGGGGTGTCCCTTGACGATTTGGTTCAAACTTTGTGGAGCCGTTCTATATATTTAAAAAAAATTCTATGAAAATTTGAGCTCTTACTGCTTGAGACAACGCACCAGGGTAATTATTTGCTTACTGTCTCCATTTAATTTAATCAATGCCTTGGTTTAGCGTGATTAGACAATTATATATAAAAAAGTATTTTTGACTTTTTTTTAGACGCACATGAATAAAAAAAATTGACTCAATTTTAATTGAGCCGTTATGAAATGTTACTCTTACAACAAAGCGAATACAGAAATATTGAAATTAATGATTGGTGTTTGTCTCGTGATGGCAAACGAGATTCGTAATTCAATGTTTGAGCGTTCGAGACTCGCCACGAGGAAAATTTTCAAGGTATTCTACAATCAATGTACATTTGCCATGAATCAATGCCAATATAATGAACTTATTCAATTTTTATTTATATTTTTTTTTATGATATTACTTAATTGTTTGTATTTATAGTCTTTTTCATACTTAAATATCATTTTTCTCCAGCAGAAATGGTACTTTTATAGATAGTAATGATTACTACAATTTGTATATATATTCTTTTTATGCCTGGTTCTTAAACAAACCCTTTCCCATAAGATATAGAAACCATTCCTATGTAATGTTGCAATCGTTACCGTCATTATTTTTCTACATGCCAAGTATACATTATTTTTTTTGATGAAGATAATAATATAGCTTGTTAATCAACGTTAACAAATATGAATAATTATTGTAAAACAAATGCATCGACTTAACATTTAAACATATTGGAAGCGATGGCAATATGACACAAATATAACACTATCACACCTGGGTACACTTGAAATATATTGGATTTTAAAATGATAAAATGATGCTAATGAAGTGATGGAATAAAAAAGTAATTTGCATTTACATACATCAAACAATTTCATATGGGATTGCATGGGAACCCATAGGTTCAAACCACTCAATCCACAGTGTTTTTTTTAACATTTTTTTTCTTAGCCTTTATTAAAATTTTATTGTAGTAGACCAAAAAGAAACAATTTCCTGAAAATTTGAGCCTTTAATTCTAATTTTAAAAGATCGCGATCTATTTGTAAGTTCTCGCATTAAAAAATCATGGGAACAATATTACTTTTTTTTTAAATTCTTCCTCAGACAGTTTTTGAGCAATCGACTCGTTTTTTGTCTCGTTTTGTAAGGCTTGAAATCCTCTTCAAAATTGCTTTGAGTGACATAGATGCGTTTTCAACGAATCATAATTATTGGCAATCATTATTCAAGCTATTGACTTTTTAAAAAAAATGTTGATAGAAATTTTGTGATGCGTTAAATACTCTACAAAATATATTCGAGACTATTCAATATTTTTAACGTTCTTGTTTATTTTTTTCTACTTTTCTCTTTTAAAGGGTTTTAGAATTATTGAAGTTCAATTCTCGTCACAAATCAAACTTCCGTACATGTCTCTTTTTTTTATTGTTGGTATTATATTAATCGAGCTTCATCATTTTTTGTGTAGTTTTATGATTTTCCGTATCGATAGAAACGCCGATAGTTTCCACCGGCTGAAAATCTCAGTTATTACGATTAAAATATAATTACTTTCATGAAAATGCATCTGTGTCACTCAGAGCAATTTTGAAAAGGACTTTAAGCCTTACAAAACGAGAACAAAAACAAGTCGATTGCTCAGAAACTGTCTGAGTAAGAATTCTAGAAACAAAAAGTGATATCTTTCCCATACTTTTTCAATGGGAAAAATTTAAAAATAGACCATGACCTCTAAAATTTAAAATTAAGAGCTCAAATTTTCAGGTAAGTTTTTTTTGTTGTCTACAATAAAATTTTCACATGGGCTAAGACAAAAAAAATGTTCGTAAGGTTCCATGCGTCTTCATCCCCGGACAAAATATCCCTGACAAAATATCCTCGGACAAAATATCCCTGTAACAAAATATCCTCGGACGAAATATCCCCGGACGCAATATCCCTATATCAAAATATCCCCAGACAAATTCTTCTTAAATATTTGTAACATAATATCATTGCTCGACAAAAAAAAACACAAAGCAAATTAATTAAAAAAATCAAATTAAATATAAAAATGTAAATTTTTAAGAAAAAATATTTATTACATCCGTAATTACAAACAATTTTAAGAGATGACCTTAGCAACACTACGTAAATACTCTAATTTTTTATCAGTATTGTAATTCGAAACAATTTTTTTCAATCGCTCATCATTATTACGATATTTCTTACGGTGGTTGGATACATTTAATCCAGTGGTCATTTTTCGAAAATAGACCTACACATATGCTTGTTATCACGCTGTGCGCTTTTTTCATGGATTTTGTGTGTGTCTATTCGAAAATCGACCAACACATATGCTTGTTATCGTGCTGTGCCTTTTTTTCACCGATTTCGTTTTTTTTTTTCTCAATATTTTTTTCAAAGTCTGTTTTTTCCAGTATATTTTTTTAGAAACTGTTTTCTCCGATTACCAAGGATATTTTATCATGGAGATATTTTGTCACAGGGATAATTTGTCTGGAGATATTTTATCTGAAGATATTTTGTCACGAGGATATTTTGTCCGGGGATATTTTGTCAGGGATATTTTGTCCGGGGATGAAGACGCCTGATACCGTTCGAAAAAAAAAGCACCGTATTACAGGATAGTATGGATTTATATAATAATCCATGTAGAAAACCATGAGCACCTGGGTTACCATATGAGAAATAGACAAAGTAAAGTGTGAGTGCTTGGATTCGCATATAGAAACTCAACATAGGGAGTACGATATATGGATTTCTATGTAGAAAATTCACGGAGAATCTGGGTTTTTATATAAGTATTTCTATGGAATCTGGGGTATGTGAATTTTTATATCCCTCGTCAATTGATGCGCGTATATGCATAAAAAAACAAATAAATATTTTAGTAAGTGGATTCCTATAGGAAACCATATAGGAACCCATCCAAATGCACGATGTCGGAACCCACATGGGGATTTAAGCTGGATTTCCATATGGATTTTTTTGATAGGGTAAGCATTCATGTCTGGCCTTGAAAGTTAAAGAAAACACAAAAGTATCTTTAGCCTATCTATTTAATGGGCTGAACTCAAGAGTGAGATCATATTGATCTTGTCTTGATCTCGTCTCGACTTATCAAGATGAGACCAAAACGATATTATAGATTGCAATATCAAGACCAAGACCAATACTATCGAAAATCTTGCAACATCTTGACAAGAACTAATACAATGAAATGATTATATGTGAAGCAATTTTATTAAGAGTTTGTGTTTATGCATGACTATAATTCAACAGTTAATTTGGGTCTATTGACTTTTCTAAAATATCGAACAGATGGTTGAGTGGTGATTTCTAAATTTTTCGCATTAAATCAATCAGAATTTTGATCAGACTGTATTTTAGAGGTGCCCAAGTAACACGTGTTTGAACGAAATTCTGAAATAAGTATCTTGAGTAATACCTTCAGCTGCTAGTGTCTTTTTCTACGAACGTGTTTTTTTGCAAGATCGTGTATCAAAAAATCTATGTTAAGATTTGTGTATATCTTGCTCATGGTATCATACGCAAGAATATTGAAGATATCTTGAACACGCCCGCAGGAAAATATATATATGCGGAAAATATTTGCAAACAAATATGTATTATATATGTCACATGTATAAAAATACATGTATACACTTATATAAAATATATTCTGACATATTTTTTTTTTGCGCCAAAATATATTTTAAGTTACATAAAAGAAATATATATTTTGATAATTGTAAAATATATGCCTACGTATATGCAAAAGTATATTTAGACATTTATATAAGAATATAAAAGATATATACGCATACATATAAGTACATATATATGCAGAGATAGATGCGTTCATATATGTCGGCACATATGTTGACATATATGTCGATGTATATACAGCCATATATGCTTACATATATGCAGACATATATGTCTACGTGTATGTCTACATATATTTTTACTTATTTAGCCACATATATGTCTCCATTTATATAGCATCTATTTATAGTATTATATATTTCAAATTTTATTTAAGCATTTATGCTTTCATCTATGTATACATTTATCTGAAAATTTAGTTGCCATATTTATTTTTTACGCACATATGTTATATATGTGACATATATGTTGCATATAATTTTCACATATATATTTTTCCATGCGGGCATGCAATGAAACAGTGTCTGACGTATTTCTTGCAACAGTAACTTACAGTAGGTACTTACGCATCCCTTGCTCACGAACTGATTATGAAATAAATTTTATTCAACAAAAAACAATAGTCGTGTTTTATAGAGGATAGTTGAAATTTTTTAAATTTTGCTTTGATATCCTGTACGATGATTAGTTGTCGAGTAATAAATTTTCACAATCAAAAACGTCATTTTTGTTTCGAATACTCATAACTCAGTGAAAAAGTATCGTGAAAATCTTTTAAACTTTCTGGTGACAGTACTACAAAAATTTAATCAAGGCCATAGACTTTCTGAAAGTTACGACAATGTCTAAAAAATTTTTTTTTTCTTTCGCATGCTTATGAATGGGACTTAAAAATTATCAGTGATAAAAATATTTAAACTCCAGACCTAAGAAAAAGAAATTTATGCTCCAAGTTGATTTTTTTTCCGGCTGATTTTGCAATCGATTTTTGCCAAGTAACAGCCGTTTGAAAATCACCAAAAGGTTTAGTAACATTTGCCGTAACATTATGGATATTCTTACCATAATATCATGGTAATTAATATTTTCGTATTATTTGGCAACTCATTAAAACTGCAATCAGCTAGAAATTTCACCTTAGAGTCAATTGTTTATAAAAAAATTTGCAGCTTACATAAAAAACTAATTTTTTCTGTAAGAGATGATTAATTTTTTTTCAAATACGGCTAAAGAAAATAACAAATTAATTTTTTCCAAGGTCTTAATTTTTATAGCGAAGAATAAAGATGTTAGGAATTACAAAATAATCGATCGTATGAACTTTTTAATCAATACTCCAGTAGCTGAATAATTTTCGGTAAAAAAATTTTTTACATATGTAAATACGATCAACTTCACCAAAGTAACGATTGAGAAATTTTTATCTTTGACATTAATGGGTAATTGATGTATTTAGCACAAAATTATTCAAGTATATTAATTAGACTTGTTAAGGAAGATAAAAAGAGGTATAAATAGCCAATAACTCGATAAGGAAATCATTAAATTCATCGTAACTCTGATCTTCGTTGGCTATTATCTAAGTAAGTAGTAACGTATAGTTGAAATAGATTGAATAAATAATTGTTAATATTTTGATGATAGTAATAAAATTCATTTGTTTATAAACTATAGGACAAGAACATAAAAATGCGTTTGACATTTCTACTTTTGGCTTTGGCGGTCATTGTTGTCTATGACTCCACAACTACTGTAGTCCCTGACTGCGTTGGCAGTCTAATGGGCGGACTAATTGGAAGCAGTGGAAGCAAAAGTAGAAGCAGCAGCGCAAGCAACAGCAAAAGCAGCAGTGGAAGCAACAGTGGAACCATTGGTGGAAGCAGTGGCGGAAGCAGTGGCAGTAGTGGCAGTAGTGGAAGCAGTGGCGGAAGCAGTGGTGGAAGTAGTGGTGGAAGTAGTGGCAGTAGTGGTAGTAGTGGAAGCAGCGGCAGCAGTGGCAGTAGTGGAGGCAGCGGCAGTGGAAGCAGCAGTGGAAGCAATAGTCACAGCAGCAGTGGAAGCCAGAGTGAAAGCAGCAGTGGAAGCAATAGCGGAAGCAGCGGTGGAAACAGTGGTGGATGCAGCGGTGGAAGCAGTGGCGGAAGCAGCGGTGGAAGCAGCGGTGGAAGCAGCGGCAGTAGTGGTAGTAGTGGCAGTAGTGGAGGCAGCAGCAGTGGAAGCAGCGGCAGTGGAAGCAGCAGTGGAAGCAATAGTCAAAGCAGCAGTGGAAGCAATAGTCAAAGCAGCAGTGGAAGCCAGAGTGGAAGCAATAGCGGAAACAGCGGTGGAAACAGTGGCGGAAGCAGCGGTGGAAACAGTGGCGGAAGCAGCGGTGGAAGCAGCGGCAGTAGTGGTAGTAGTGGAAGCAGCGGCAGTAGTGGCAGTAGCGGAGGCAGCAGCAGTGGAAGCAGCAGTGGAAGCAATAGTCAAAGCAGCAGTGGAAGCAGTGGTGGAAGCAGTGGTGGAAACAGCGGTGGAAGCAGCGGCAGTAGTGGCAGTAGTGGAAGCAGCGGCAGTGGAAGCAATAGTCAAAGCAGCAGTAGAAGCCAGAGTGAAAGCAGCAGTGGAAGCAATAGCGGAAGCAATAGCGGAAACAGTGGTGGATGCAGCGGCGGAAGCAGCGGTGGAAGCAGTGGCGGAAGCAGCGGTGGAAGCAGCGGCAGTAGTGGTAGTAGTGGTAGTAGTGGAAGCAGCGGCAGTAGTGGCAGTAGTGGAGGCAGCAGCAGCGGAAGCAGCAGTGGAAGCAATAGTCAAAGCAGCAGTGGAAGCCAGAGTGGAAGCAATAGCGGAAACAGCGGTGGAAGCAGTGGCGGAAGCAGTGGCGGAAGCAGTGGCGGAAGCAGCGGTGGAAGCAGCGGCAGTAGTGGTAGTAGTGGAAGCAGCGGCAGTAGTGGAGGCAGCGGCAGTGGAAGCAGCAGTGGAAGCAATAGTCAAAGCAGCAGTGGAAGCCAGAGTGAAAGCAGCAGTGGAAGCAATAGCGGAAGCAGCGGTGGAAGCAGCGGTGGAAACAGTGGTGGATGCAGCGGCGGAAGCAGCGGTGGAAGCAGCGGCAGTAGTGGTAGTAGTGGAAGCAGTGGCAGTAGTGGTAGTAGTGGAAGCAGCGGCAGTAGTGGAGGCAGCGGCAGTGGAAGCAGCAGTGGAAGCAATAGTCAAAGCAGCAGTGGAAGCCAGAGTGAAAGCAGCAGTGAAAGCAATAGCGGAAGCAGCGGTGGAAACAGCGGTGGAAACAGTGGCGGAAGCAGCGGTGGAAGCAGCGGCAGTAGTGGTAGTAGTGGAAGCAGCGGCAGTAGTGGCAGTAGTGGAGGCAGCAGCAGTGGAAGCAGCAGTAGAAGCAATAGTCAAAGCAGCAGTGGAAGCCAGAGTGAAAGCAGTAGTGGAAGCAATAGCGGAAACAGCGATGGAAGCAGTGGCGGATGCAGCGGCGGTAGCAGCGGTGGTAGCAGCGGTGGTAGCAGTGGTGGTAGCAGCGGTGGTAGCAGTGGCGGTAGCAGCGGTGGTAGCAGTGGCGGTAGCAGCGGTGGTAGCAGTGGCGGTAGTGGAAGCAGCAGTGGAAGTAGCAGTCAAAGCAGCAGTAAAAGTAGCAGCAATAGTCGTAGCTCTACAGAAGGTGGAAAAGGTGGCGGCTGTTCAACATGTGCTTAAAAGATCTTCAAGACTCTCATTTTACAAATTCGAACGCACCAATATCGATGGTAAGTTATAATTTTCCCATTCTATGTTGAATTGAAAACCCAACGGCCTATCAGAGACCACTTCCTTACTACTGCATGTATTTCTAATAGAAATATTTAAATTTGGTCACACAAATGCATAAGGTGATCAAGTATAAGCCTCTGATTGACTACTGGGTTAGTTGCTCATCGCAATATATTATCATTCTTTCTCTAATTTCTAATTCGTAAATATTATCTATTTTATGCAGCATTCTGTGATTACTTTCCAATACAAGCTGACGAAAAATTTTGGCACGCAATAAAAGAATATCGATTTTGTCAAGAGATTAATCCAATGAGTTTAAATTCTCTAGCATTATATTTATCTGTTAACTCACTCTGAGTAATAATTTCTTTACATTAAAAAAAAATTATAAGCTTTGTCTCATTTCAATTCGTTTATGTTCAATAAAAATAATATTGTCGATCAACTCGTTATTATTAATGAATTGCTCTAATAACATTAACTCAAAGTGATCCTCGATGTACTTCCGAGTCGAAATTTGAATCGTAAGTCGGACGTTGAGATCGTCATCAAGTTCAATGTTAAAAAAAATGGGCAAAATTAATTACCTCCGTCTTTTCCGTGGAGGGATTTAAGTGGGTTGAACGATAAAAATACTCCTGTTTTTGCATTATCTGGCTAACGGACTTGATTTCCGGCACAAATATTTCCAACAATCTCACGAACCGTTCGTCTTGGGTACTTTTTCCGATAACTAACTCTGAGGGGAGTTTCCGTGGGTTCAAAAATGAAAATACTTTCGTTTTTGCACTATTCGGCTTAAAGACTTGAACTTTGGCACAAATATTTCCACCAATTTTAGAAATCCCTTATGACATGTATTTTTTTCGAAAACTTCGAGATGAGATTCAGTAAAGTAAACGATTCGGATACTGGCGTATTTTAATTATTTGGCAAACAGACTTTAATTTTGGTATGAATTTCACACCATCAGTTCTTATCTTTTTTTTTCAAAATCGGACTCAAATGAGTAATCAACAAAACTACTTACATCTTGACCCTTTATAAACTCTCGTTGGAGTTAGATATCAAAAAAAATTCCGATGGTAGAGGAGTTCAAAAGATTGTTGGAAATATTTGTTCCAACGTTTAAGTCTGTAAGTCAGATAGTCCAAAAACGAGAGTATTTTAATCTTTCTCTGAAGTAAAACCCCCCTTGGAGTTAGTTATCAGAAAAAATACCGATGGTGAGGGATTCATAATATTGTTGGGAAAATTTGTGCTGAAATTCAAGTCTGAAAGCCATATAGTGCAAAAATGTGAGTATTTTTATCGTTCAGCACATTTAAATCTTTCACGGAAAAGACGGAGGTAATTAATTTTGCCCATTTTTTTAAACATTGAACTTGATGACGGTTTCAACGTCCGACTCACGAGTCGAATTTCGACTCGGAAGTACTTCCAAGTTTCATTTTGGGTTAATTTTATTCCAGGTAAGTTATAATTAACTCATTATTTTTATTTAAGTCGATTCAAGTTATAATTAAGCCCAATAAGTCATTTAAGTCTGATTCATAGAACTTATAGAACTTACATAAGCTTAATGAACTTAAATCAATGTTCATCAAGCTTATGTAAGTTCTATAAGTTAACGAAGGTTCAATATTTCGACTCGGGCAATGACAAGTATTCCAATAAAGAAAATTGGTCTGCTAGTTAACCCTGCGGGCCAGTCCTAAAACTTCCCCCATTTTTCGAGCTCAAGGAGCTCGAAAAATTGTCGTCTATACATTGTCGGACGAATTAGCTGATTCAGATGGTTAAGGTGGTAATCGACACGTTCAATTGATTTCTACAGCTGATCAGATTTTAAAATTGATTTATGTAGTCGTTTTTGAGAAATTTCAAAAATACTAAAAAAATTTTTTTTTTAATTCTTTTGACAACTGTTTCTCTTGAACGAATAAGCTTATTTTGATGGTTGAGGTGACATTTGACGCGTCTTATGAAACTTCAGAGCCCAGTTTATTTTGGCATCAATCCATCGCGCACAATACAAGTTATTCAAAAAAAAACATTTTTGAAAAAAGTTTATTATTGGAATATCTCTGAACAAGCCTTACCGATCGAGCTCAATTTTTTTAAGCTCTTAGAAATTGGCAAACCGCGTCGAATGACACCTTGACGATCCAAATCGGTTCATCCGTTCAAAAGTTATAGATATTTATATTCGTACGTACATACATACATACACTCGGACATCATCGTAGAATTAGTCAGGATAGTTTTCAAGAACCTCAAAAGGTCAAGATCTCTTGGAAATTCGATTTTCGAAAATCGGACTGAAAACAATAACTCCCCGAATTTTAAAAAATTTTCAATTTTCTTAGCGGGCAGTTAAAAAGGCCATTCGGCAGCCGAAACGGAAGTTGATTTCTCTTTATATGAACCTTTCAAAAAAACATTAATAACAAAATAAATTTTTGTTTTGACATTCTCGAAATTAAACAAAATAATTATAGTTGAAATTTCAACTATGATAGATCTAAATGTCATACTTGAAATCAGTGATAAACACTGTCAATGAAAGAAACGATTTCATTTCATGAGTAGTAAGGCAAGAAATTTAATTAACCTAGCCACATACATAGGCATGAAAATTAAAGTTTATTTGAAGAGCTTTCAGATGAACTTTATAAAAAGGTGATAAGTTATAACATTCAAAAAATATCGAAGAAAGAATAAGTGAAAATATGAATTTTTTACATTTTGAAAATTTTGGAATGTTATAACTCCTAAACTAACCGACTGATTGAGCTCGTTTTCCAACTCGATCAAGATAGTCACCCACAGAATACGTATGCAGAGTTTCAAAGCGATCGGGCCAAAACTGTAATGATAATCAAAGTGACAACCTGCATAAAATTAGTTTTTCTTGATCCCCGACCCGAAAGTACGGACTTCCTGGCTGCTTTTCGCTCCAGAAAGAACAACTTTTGTGGCTTACACGAATTACAGCGCGCTCTGGTGGACTACGTTCTTTTTCTGGCTCAGTCGTGTAACTATATTTACTAGCGCGCTGGTCTGAGTATACTCACACATGAATAATACACTATAAAGTGTATAGTATACAGTGCCGGCGTACTGACAGCTCAACATAACCAACATAGATCATTTTAAATCGTGATAATTACTATAATTTTTAAGAGTTAATACTACTGAGTGATATTAAGGGCATTTTCAGACTGTAACCCCCGCTTTTTAAAAAATTTCTATGGGTTTCAACTGTTTTAACCATATGAAAATTTTATTAATTAGTTAAAAAAAAATCAAAACCTTAGTTGGAAAAAGGAGAACGTAGTCGTAATTTCACCGAGGTATAGAATTTATAAAAAAAATAACTTGCAATTGATATCAGTTGGGAGTTAAATGAAATTTGTTGAATAAATTTTAGTCTATAAAATTTGAAAATTGGAATTATAAAATTGACATGAACATTTTACTGAAATTTATTTTACGAATTTCGTTCAGCTTCCAATTGATATCAATTGCAAGTAATTTTTTTTTAAATCTATATCGTAGCGAAATTACGATTACGTTTTCCCGTTTTTGATTAAAGTTTTAATTTTTTATTAATTAGTTAATATAATTTTGATACGGTTATGAGAGATGTAAGCCATTTAAATTTCTTAAATAGTAGGGGACACTGTCTAAGCTCAAGGAATGGCCTGCAGGATCAATTATTTTTCAGATTTTTTTTTTTAAGCCCGCCCCGACCAGTAAAACCTCGGCTTCGCCTCGGTTTTGCAAAAGTCGGGCGGGCCACCCCCTCCCTCCGCCTGTATCCGTAATTCCGTACTTTCGGTTGGAGATCAAGAAAAATAGTATACAACCCACGGCCAGAATGTTGGATAGCCTGACACATGAAATATAGAAGCCTTGGCTTCGCCTCGGCATCTATATTCCATGCGCCAGAAAATCCAACTTTCTGGCCTAGGGTAGTAATATACTATTTATAATATTTTGTAAATTTTCAAAACCATTTATCTATTAGAATAAGTGGTCAAATCAGTGAGCTGCATCGTGAAATTTGACAAAAAATAGAAATCTTAGATTTTAGTAGCTCTGACTTATGTGTAGCATTTAGATTACCGTAGATTATTACAAGGCCTACCATACTTTTAATCTGTAACTTTGAATGAGCTCAATTCTTTAGCATGATATTGTTGATATAATAATATCTGCGTTCTAAATACACAAAGGTATTTCCAACTGATCGTGAGCGTCCGAGTAGCAGTGCAGCAGTGGTTGTACTTCATATTCGTTAGGTCTTGGTTTCGAATCCCGGCAGCAACAGATTATTTTTCAGCAGTTTTTTTTTTCAATTTCTTTGGCAGTTTCCGTCATCCAATACATCATTCGCATTTATTGTTCACATAAAATAATTATTTAATCATATACTAATAAGTCAAAGGCTTTAACTATTCAATTCGAATTTTGAATGACAGTAATATTCTATTCGAACACCTACTTGTATATTTTTAGCTATTATTATTAATATTTGAAATTTTATTATTTTTTAACTCACAGAAAAATATTTATTACTAAGAAATTATTTTTGGAATTTTCAAATTTCACATTTTTTTCGATCATGGTGGCCATTTCTAATTAATGGCAGCCTTTTTCTTTTTGTTTCTTTACCAATTGTACGTGATCCGATGAGATTCTTTCTCGATCTATAAATTTAGGCTCTGGTGGCTTATTTTACCTTTTTAAAAATAGGATTTGAACCTAGACTTGGTAAAAGCGGACAAAGTTACCCCGTTTAGGATCACATCACCTTTCCAATATTTTTTTAAATCATCGATTTTCTAAGCTAGAAGTAAAAAAAAAAATTATGACTGTCAATCCTAGCTGATCCAAATTACCGTAATTTACAGTTTTCAGAAGAATTACCGGAAATCACCACAAATACAAATTTTACCTTAAATTGCAGCATTAAGTTTAAAAATACGGCAAATTTGAGGCAATGTCTCTATTGCAGGGAAAATTACAGTAATACTGCAGTATTTTGTCATAAATTATCGCAATTTACGATGTTCAGAAAAATTAATTTAAATAGCTGCTAATTTACCATTACAGTAAAATATTCTAGTACAACATACTAGAATATTTTTTAAAAATACCAAATAAACAATTTGACTTCTAAAATTTTCACACAAGCTACACATTGTTACATGATTCCTGTTCAGTCACGAGCTTAACTAATTTGAAAGGCTTCGTGCACTTCCGCTACCTCCCGTAGCTGCCGAACTCGCTACTGACTTCAAGGTTAGAATAGTGCCGGGTCACTCGCTATGGGGGCCCGATACACAATTTCTAGCTCACGGCCGTGTCAAGTCAGCATGAGAACCCGCTACCCTCCGGCCAATCAGATAATTCGTCTTATAACAACCAGCCAGTCACAGAATTCGCCTTGTACCGAGAGCTTGGCAGCCCATGAGGAACATTGGCTATCAACTACTTCCTGTTGGCACGGTTTTACGCCAAAGGGAAAATTTGTTTCATGCAGTGAGGCTGCCACGCCACCACCGAGCGGCAACGAAGAAAGAAGCCGCCATTTTCATCATCTCGATCTTCATCGTGGATTGAATAGTAGGAAAACAGCTATTCGTTTCACTGCTTCGCTCAATATAAATTACTCTTGTAATTTTATTCCGCTAACCTTACGCCCTATAATTCTCAGTAATTAGTCAGTACAATGAAGCTGCTATTTATTGAGGATAAATTGATCGCTATCAACCACGTGTCGAATGTACTATACGCGAACTTAAACTCGTTGTATTCACTATCGCGTATCTTTTAAGTCGCATTCGCTATAATTATTAAGTTTCTCACAGGTTTTCAGTATATATATTTTTGAATGAAGAGCTAATTTATCATCTGTAATTTTTGTGTTAATTTTTAGTTATCGAATTAACAACACCTACACCCGAATCCTTTTGTGTATTCTCTCAATTTTACAATTTCACTTAAAAAAAAACAAAGTGAAAATTTTAAATTTTGTGAGATACAACGCATTAGAATGCCGCCCGACTCAAAATTAAAAAGGTTATGTGAGCCTCAAAATCCTACATAAGGGTGAAGAGGCTTAAGGTAGTTGTTGCGTGGATTAATTTAATGTAGGATTTTTATAAAAATTTACCTGATTGTTCTTTGATTGACTACGAATCATATGAGACTAATCTGAGTAACATTGACCATCCCAATTTTATGAAAAACGATTTCAAAATATTGCTATTTTAACACAGGCTCTTATGGAGAATAGCGATTTACGGGCAATGTTTTTTTAATAAAATCAAAACGCAATGTAGGATCATTCTAAAAATTTTGTGTGTTATCAAAACTAAAATTATAAACCATATAAAAAAAAAATGAATATTATTGACCACGTCGTTTCTGAAATATAATTCAATAAACTTTGAAACTTTTTAAAAATTTCAAAGATGTACCAAAACAGTAGTGCGATGTGGCAACAGCGCTTATATTATAGCCAAATAGGCGCGGGAAAATACAAACAGGCACATAATAAAAAAAGCTAACCAATGAATAAAATTAATTAATTATTCTAATATTCAAAAAAAATTAATCAATAATATTAAATTTTTGTAAATTTATGAAAGGCAATCGTTTTATAAATTTATTTTTTCAAACAAAATAAAAATAATTTAACATTTATTTTTTATTTATTCTAAAAATAAATAAATTGTTCGACATACAAATGCTCTCTTACTTAAAGATTTCGTTTATTGATAACTTTTCAGCGTTTATTATAAATTAAATAGAAAAATAATAAAATTTATTAATTAATAATAAGTAAACGTTCATACATTTCTAATAATTTAATAATAAATAGCTTAGTTTATTTTGACGGTTAATTTGGTTATGTCTTACGACTACATTAATAAAAATATTACGGAACACAAAAAAATGCACAGTAACAGTGAACGGCGTTGCCACGATCACTTCTCGAATATTATGGATGTATGTGTATATAAACGTATTGATACTACTTGGATGTATGTAAGAGCATATGACTGTACTTTTACAAAAGTTTCCAATGCGCGGCGTTCAACTAACCGCTTCAGTTATACTGTTCTTTTAATTCGGTATGCTATACTTTTGAACGTGACTACCTCGAAACAACTACCTTAAATCATCTTTTTAGAGTATAAAGATCCATTCATTAAAAAGGTAATTTGAACCTAAACGTGGTAACTTTGTCCGCTTTTACCAAGTCTAGGTTCAAATCATAATTTTAAAAAGATAAAATAATCCACCAGAGCCTAAATTTATAGATCGAGAAAGAATCTCATCGGATCGCGTACAATTAGTAAAGAAACAAAAGGGAAAAGGCTGTCACTAATTAGAAATGGCATGATCGAAAAAAATTTGAAATTTGAAAATTCCAAAAATAATTTCGTAGTAATAAAAGTTTTGCTATGAGTTAAAAAATAATAAAATTTAAAATATTAATAATAATAGCTAAAAATATACAAGTAGGCGTTCGAATAGAATATTACTGTCATTCGAAATTCGAATTGAATAGTTAAAGCCTTTGACTTATTAGTATATGATTAAATAATTATTTTATGTGAACAATAAATACGAATGATGTATTAGATAACGGAAACTACCAAAGAAATTGACAAAAAACTGCTGAAAAATAATCTGCTGCTTCCGGGATTCGAAACCAAGACCTAACGCAGATATTATTATAGCAATAATATCATGCTAAAGAATTGAGCTCATGCGAAGTTACAGACTAAAAGTATGATAGGCCTTGGAGGATTAAAACATCTTTTTAAAAAGGTGACTAAGTCCTCCATGCGCTTCGTTTAGGGTATTGAGGACTTGAATAGCATTTTAAAATATATGGTAGGCCATAGAGGGTTAATATACCATTTTAAAAAAGTGATTTAATCCTCCATACTCTACTTTTAGGATATCGAGGACTTAAATAACATATTAGATTCAGCGGCAAGTCCAACATCGAAGGAACTGAAGCTCTGGAGGCTTAAGCTACTGTTTTAATTTTGACTCGGGCGGTATCGATGTGTTTATTTGAGAAGCTTCACATGTCATTGACTTATGGGGTTTTTCAATCAAATGAAATTTCGGTGACTCCATTACTTGTTTTTTAAACACTGATCCGATGCATATTTTTATTTATTTCTATAGTGGCATATCTAAAGAACTCAAAAATTCAGAAAACCATATTTCGAAAAAAAGATGACATGGGGTTTCTCAAATAAATGATTCGAATTCGTTATATGATTATATAAATTTCAAACTATTGTGTTATACTTCAAAAAGTGCAGAGATGCCCAAATTGAAATTAACAGCGAATTGAATAAATATTACGAAAAAAAAAAAAAAAAATATGATTATAAATACTCTGTTAAAATTGTCAAAATAAAAAAATTATTTAATCGACTTAACAACCAAACATGGAAATCATAAGCTTTATGAAACTAATATTATACTTTCTCACCTGTGTATACTTCAAATTTATATTTAATTTTGATAACAAAAATTGATAACACTATTATTATTTTAAATTTTATAAAAATGACACTTAATAAGGTGATGAAGAAACAGGTTATTTACATGTACATGTATGCATTCATATTTGATTGCACATTACCATAATTTACTTTCCTAGAATGTCTGTGATCTTTATTAATAGTATTAGTAAATAAATAGAAATAATCATATTTCAAGAGGACGATTCCAATGTTGCCTGCGATCAAGTTTTGTTTAAAAAATCGATTATAGAAACAACGCCTATACAAATCATGGCAATCATCATAATAAATATAGGTTTTATTTCTATACAATGTTGTAATTGTTCCGTTAGATTTATCTTAATCGTTCCTGGGTCGGTATGCTGATTGTTCCTGTAATTTTATGGTGATACTTCCCATAGTATTATGGTGATTGTTTTTACAATATCGTGAGAACTATTCCCATATTATATACTATTTTTTCTTCATATTATGGAGTCTTTTTCCAAAATATAATAATAATAATAAGACACATAGTTATGAACATAAATCAGAGCATGCACCGTAAATCCTCAGTCATTAGATTATTTGTTTTTCGGAACATCGGTTGGAGAGGTCAACAGAGCTTGGAGTGTCTACATGACTGTTTGGTTTTGGGTTTAACATACAAAGTACTCCTTCTCATTGCAGATGAAGACTTCCTTATAGAATTTTTTCATAGTCATAAGAATAGGCAAAAGGGAGCATTGTTACATAAGGCAGCTATCTACGCGATACAACCCCTGGTTCTTGGAAGAGGAAATTCTTTTATGGAACTCCCTAAGGAGGAATATGAGAGCGTCATCAGGAATGTTCAGGAGTAAAAACTGTTCAATACGCGCATGGGCAAGTCCATAGACAGCGTGTTCTTCATACACATATGTGATCATAGCTTATCCACACGGCTGACGTTTTCCTTCCTAAAGTCTGCTGGCGTGATATCCGAGACCGAGGGGTACATATGAGTACCGTGCTAAAGTGCTCCAGATGCAGCTGCCCAACACATTGTGTAGGGTATGTAAACTACATCCAGATACGCTTATGTATCTCTTGTCAGCTTGTCCTCTGCTTGCTAGAAATGAATACATCGACCGTCGTAATGATACTCTGTGAGTACATTGCTACCAGCTTTGACACAAGCACGCTTTTAATATGAAATCAAAGCTGCCTTGCCTGCCAGAAGATATTTCGCAAGTTGTTGAGAACGACCATTGCTATTTATTGGGAGGTGGCATTTGTAACAGCGCAGAAAATTGACCACAAGAATCCCGATACTCTGTTCTTCGATAAAACCACTCATGACATTTATGTCATTGAGTACTCAGCATCTGCTGAGCATAGCATCATAGTTAAAGAAAAGCACAAACAACAGATATATCAGAATCTCCTGTTTAAAATTGGAAAATTTTACCCAGGATACCGCGTCAGGCTTGTCGTACTCATTGTTTGCGTCATTGGAGGGCTGAAAGTCTTTTGTGTCTGCATTGACTAGAATACCAACTTATTCTTCACAAGTTGAGTATTTAAACAAATAAATGACAATAATAATCATAATTACTATGGTAGCACGGTAACCATTACCATATTACCATACTAAAGCCATACTGCTATTATGGTAACTATTTCCATAATATTTGGATTCTCTATTCGTTATGGTAATCGTTACCATAACATTATAATAATCATTACTATAGTGTTATGGGTATCATTAGCCTAATATTATGGGGATCATTTCCATTTCATTATGATAATTGTTTTTACAACATGATAGGAACTATTTACGTATGGAATGGTAAATATTTCTAATTGTATGAAGAGTAACCATAGTATAAAGATGATTAACATATTAGTACGGTGATTATAAGTAAACTATAGTAAGGGTCACCATACAATCATGGTTACCATTTCTATACTATTCAGCCTTTGAAAATGTTATGGTTGTTATTATCATTGCAAAAAGATACTCGTGACCATACTATTATGGTTATAGTTCACATTTTGTTATGATAATCGTTTCTACAACATGATAGGAACTATTCCTATATTAATGATAAAAACCCCTAGTATTATGATGCTGGTGTCATAATAGGATGATGATGTTTACCACAATAGTATGGTAACCACGATCATACGACTATGGTAAATTTAACCATACGCTTGAGGGTATCATTCCGTAAACACTAGGAAGTTTTAATGTTATGGTAATCATTACTTTGATATAATGGTAATAACTATCGTACTATCTTGAGATTCATTTTTAATATATACAGTTTCATTCATTATTAAACTATGGGAAATATTATCATTTTTGATGAGAATATTTAACATATGTTATGGGAATTTCTCCGAGGATTCATTCCCATGTGCTCTTAGGCAATCATTCTGGATCAAGCGGTCATGAAAAAGGCTGCTTTCATTAATATATTTAGAGAGGAATTCTTGTAAATATTAATAAAGAGTTTATTTAGGTCGACTAATGCTCTCTTAAAGTTCATAAAAATTTCGCGTCTTATTTTTTCACTCTTCTACTACCTTGGAATGGCGGGTGAAGTTAACGCCGTAAAAAAAAGGTGGTTTGCTGGCGACAATGATATTTTGATAACGGCTCATCTAAAATAAAAAAATAAAAATTATTTACATACAGTAGACGTACAACTCTCAGCTGAACTAGAGTTGAATTTAAAATTAGATTTAAGTATCTCTTTTTGGCCCTAAAACAGTAAAAATAAACCGTATTTATTGGATTTTTTCTAAACCTTCGCTATTTTTTCATTTAGGGAGCACCCATAAATTACGTAATACATTTTAAAGATTTTTTAGACCCCCCCCCCCTTCTTCTGGTATATAATAAATTGTACTAAATTACCAGACCTCCGTGCCCCTAACGGATTTATAATGTAACATAATTATTTTAGCACAACAACAAAAGGTCTTGAATAATTCAAATTTTAATTTATGACACTAAATAATTGATATATTCATGCCAAAATCGAAGTCTTAGTTTTTATTTTTGTTTTCTCAAACTCTTAAAATTATGGTTTTGATTCTCTTACATTTTTCTGAGATTTCTTTCGATGTTTTTACATTCTTCTCATGTTTTTTTTTTTGCTTTTATATTTATCTTTAAGCTGTTTTGAGTTCTTTATCTGAAGTTTTTAATTCTTGGAAATAAAAATTATGGACGATGATTCACTTTTCCATCACGTTTCTCCATCGTTCTGAAAAAATTCACTTAAAAATTATCATGAATCAAAAAACAGTTAATTAAAAAACTGCTCATTGTTTTCAAGATCATTTACCTATGACACCTACCGAAAAAAAGTATTCATGTTTGTAGATTACATACTTTACTTTGCTTCAATAGAGCATGATCATATCAATACTCTGGCAAATTCGCCATATAGAAAAGAATTTCAAAACATACTTGGTATTTAGTACAACTGCCATTTATTTTTAGTATAATTCTAATGATATATGAAAATTATATACCATCAAAACTAATTGTTTTGGTAGGTTTTCGATATTTCATAAATGGATGAATTAACGAAAAAAATAGGATACTCTTTTTGACGAGCGGTAAATTTCCTACATTAAAGTTTATACAGCCCTTAATTGTTTATCTTAGAGTTAGAGAGTAACTTGGTAATCACTGTCGGTTGCAAAGCCTAGTCGATAAAACGTCGGTCTTTCTTTTGTAAGCTCCTGGTTTTGAATCTCACTGAAGAGTGTACAGTTGTTGCTAAGTCAAGCGATTTTCCTCTGAATTGAGATTTCTGATTCGATTAAGAATTTAACTATTCACACATCTGATTATACCCATATCACCAAAATGATTGAACCAAGAAGTAAAAACGGCATACAAAAATTCTATTTTTTTTTTATGTAGTTAAAATTCCGATACTATCCTATGTATTTTAATATTTTTTGGCTCGGAAAAGAATGACCAATTCAGAACCATTCAAATATGGGTAAAAAATTCATTTCTATGTTTCTGTCGGATCTTATCTCATGAATATGTTGATCATTACTATTTAACATAGAAACAATAACTGCAATAACAGAAATTGTTTCCATAGTTATAAAAACTTTTTCAGTCCTTGCAGATAAGTATTACCTACTTTGATGTAATACTTACAGTAACAATATGGAACTATATTATATATACATGAATCCGATCGATTGCGACAGTATTCCGATAACAAAATTTTCATTAGTGGCAATAAAGTGACAATACATTAGTATGTATTGAGCTCAGGGGTAATGAAGCATATAAATTATAATTTTTGGGAAAGATAAGCTGAGGTATAAAAATTTAACATCCGATGAGAAAACCGTTTAGTTTGAATTCAATCTTCGTTCACCATCATTGCTGTAAGTAATAAATTGTTACAATAAATCATAATGATTACTATTATAGTAAGTTGATAAAATTAATGAAGTTGTGTATTACAGGATTCAACATAAATATGCGGATAACATATCTACTTCTGATATTAGCTAGCATAGCCGTTTATGAATCAGCAGCATGCGGTTGCTTGTCTAAAATTATGCAAAGTATTGGCAGTGATGATTGCCCACAAACTCAACGAAGTACAACCGGAGGCAAAAAATATGGTCAACAAGGCAGCCAACAAATGAGTCTAGTAGGTGGTCTACAATGTGATCAACAAGGTGGCTCACAGGGTGGCTCCCAAGGTGGTCAACCAGGCAGCTCACAAGGTGGTCAACAAGGCGGCTCGCAAGGTGGCTCACAAGGTGGTCAACAAGGCGGCTCACAAGGTGGTCAACAAGGCGGCTCCCAAGGTGGTCAACAAGGCGGCTCGCAGGGCGGTTCACAAGGTGGTCAACAAGGCGGCTCACAGGGCGACTCCCAAGGTGGTAATCAAGGCGGCTCACAAGGTTGTCAACAGGGCAGCTCACAAGGTGGCTCACAAGGTGGTCAACAAGGCGGCTCCCAAGGTGGTAATCAAGGCGGCTCACAAGGTGGTCAACAGGGCGGCTCACAAGGTGGCTCACAGGGCGGCTCACAAGGTGGTAATCAAGGCGGCTCACAAAGTGGTCAACAGGGCGGTTCACAAGGTGGTCAACAAGGCGGCTCACAAGGTGGTCAACAGGGCGGCTCACAAGGTGGTCAACAGGGTGGCTCCCAAGGTGGTCAACAGGGTGGTCAACAAGGCGGCTCGCAGGGCGGCTCCCAAGGTGGTCAACAAGGTGGCTCACAGGGCGGCTCCCAAGGTGGTAATCAAGGCGGCTCACAAGGTGGTCAACAGGGTGGTCAACAAGGTGGTCAACAAGGCGGCTCGCAAGGCGGCTCCCAAGGTAGTCAACAAGGCGGCTCACAAGGTGGTCAACAAGGTGGCTCCCAAGGTGGTAATCAAGGTGGTCAACAAGGCAGTTCGCAGGGCGGCTCCCAAGGTGGTCAACAAGGTGGCTCACAAGGTGGTCAACAGGGCGGCTCACAAGGTGGTCAACAGGGTGGTCAACAAGGCGGCTCGCAGGGCGGCTCACAAGGTGGTCAACAAGGTGACTCACAGGGCGGCTCCCAAGGTGGTCAACAAGGTGGCTCACAGGGCGGCTCCCAAGGTGGTAATCAAGGCGGCTCACAAGGTGGTCAACAGGGTGGTCAACAAGGCGGCTCGCAGGGCGGCTCCCAAGATAGTCAACAAGGCGGCTCGCAAGGTGGTAATCAAGGCGGCTCACAAGGTGGTCAACAGGGTGGCTCACAAGGTGGTCAACAGGGTGGTCAACAAGGCGGCTCCCAAGGTGGTCAACAAGGTGGCTCACAAGGTGGTCAACAGGGTGGTCAACAAGGCGGCTCGCAGGGCGGTTCACAAGGTGGTCAACAAGGTGGCTCACAAGGCGGTCAACAAGGCACTTCACAAGGTGGTCAAAAACCTAGAGGGCACAAAAGTGGTAACACTAAGTGTAACCTAAGTGTTGCCTCTCGCTTCACTGGTCCTTTAGCTTTATTAACGCTCACAGTTAATTAAATATTTAGTTTTCGATCTGTAAAAAATTAAAATACCTAAACTGTCTATCTTAGTATTGGATATTGGCATTTTACTATATTGAAATGTATCAGTTTTTATTTAATTTTCGACCCTGTTATATTTTCTATTCAAATAGTCACATCTTATAAGTTTCTAATAGAAGCCGTAGTAAAATCATTGTATACAATAAAGAATATGATTTTTTTCGGAAGATTTCTTCAAGTTTTATTTGTCTGGCATAATAATTATCAATTCACTCATAGTGACTAATAGGTGCTTTGCATCGAAATAAAATTTTAAACCTTATTATATTAAAATTTATTTCTATTTAATAAAGATAATTTTATATATCAACTCTATTCGTCATGATTCATTAAGTTGCTTAATTTCCATAATAATTAGTAAAAATTTACTCTCATAAGAAATATGATCCCGTTTACTTATTCCTTTATGTTTCATCGGACTTATATCATACATTGCTATCGCTGCGTGTCAGTCGGACCTACAACAACTTGTGATCGAGAAGGATATTACTCCAATTGAGTCGTGTATTCTTATAAAGATGACGCATCTACTTAATGGATTGGGAAATTTGAGCTAGAGCAACAGTTCTCTGAAGTTAGTTATTCCCAAGCTGCTCTGACCTTCGATTCAGCTGGAATAATTAGTTCGCGCAAATGTTTGGAGAGTAGTCAATCGTCAGAGATTATTGAAGTGGATGATAGTTTTTTCGCTTCTTTAATGAGTACAAATGAAGGAAACCTTTTTCTAGAGTTTTGGGGAAAAGTTGCGTTCTACCATTTATTTCACAGCAACCTGATCACTTTTCCACGGTCTTGGTTTCTTGAAAGGCCATTCCAAGCCCACTTCGAACAGAGTCTCTTTCTCTTCTGAGAAGGTAGGATCCGGCTAACGAAAGATTTGGACCTTTGGTGGCTGTGGTTAGATAGCAACCATATTGTAGATGTTTGATTATACCTCTAATTAATTTAGAACTCAGTCGTCAATTGAATCTCTTTCCTTGCTTAGTGTCGTGTGAGGTAAGGGTAAGAATGTCCCGGAACGCATGTATGCTTTAAAGGGCGTGGAAACTACCTTCGATACAACGGAGGTGGATTTTGTTCCCGCTACATAAATTAATTAATGATACGTATCATTTTTTTCGCATGGAACGTTTTAATGTGACTAATGTCAGATTTTATAATAATTTTATTCATTCTCTAAAAATGAACTAATAAAATTTTCACAAATTTAGGTAGTAGTTTATTTTTTATCACCGAACTAGCAGTTTTTAAAATTAAGTAATGATTTTAATTTTCACTAGCAATCAGTTAAAATTCAACTGTCTTATCTAGTGACTTTATTTTGAGCTATTGATTCAGTGAGAATTATTATAATTTTTATCGCAATTAAAATGAACTCACTTGGCCCTCCCAATTTCATGTTATTAATCATATCAATAATTGTCAGTTCACTCATGAACTATTTATGATCTATAGAATATAATTATTAGTAAATCATTATTCACTCAAATATTTTTCAGTTGATAATTTATTTCTATGGAGAATTTTTTAATAATGTAATTTATTGCAATAGTTATACTGAGAAAAAAATTTTCTTCTGACAACTAAATTTTAGTTATGACAACAAAATAATTTGATTGCCCATTGCCAATCATATATTTGGTTGTTTTAATGGCATAATGAAATATATTAGTGAGCCTTAGAGAATGAGTTATTAATAATAATTAAATATTATTTTAAAATGACAGAATATTTATTTAACATTTAAATAAATGCATATTTAGAAAAATAATTTATTTCTTTGACACGTACTTTTTTTATTTACTGTGACAATAATTATTCAGGAAAACACTAATATAAAACATTAATGTCATAGTGTAATACAGGATACCCCTATACTACTATCAAAAAGGGTTATCATTGCTCTGCTAATTAGCAGCAGAGAACCTGTCTCATAAATGCATCACGTTTTGAATACAATAACTCTGAAATAAGTTTCTTACCAGGGACACTACAAAAGATGGGTGCGATCTAGTGACGAGCACCAAACTACTTCTGCTACTGCTGCCTAGAACCATACACAGAAAAAACGGAATTCTTGGGTCAAGAAGAAAATCGTTTCCAAAAATAAATTGTTAAAATAAAATATCCTATTTTCTTGTTTGAAAAAAATTTCTCTTGGTAAAAAAATTTTTTTTTTTTTACTAAAATACATAAAGCTCTCCAATCAAGAAATTCAATCTTGATTTAAAACTATAAATTTTTAATTTAAAGGTTTTTAGTTTCTCCTAACAAGGAAACAACCTCATTGGCTCAAAAAAATTTTGCTCTTGGTTTTAGAAGATACCAACTCATTCTAAAAACATCGTTCTCTTGAATGTAGTCGATATCGATTCATTTCGATACATCGAGTTCTTAAACGGAGTCACATTTAACTTACTCTAAGTAAAGATTAATTTCTTTGGAAATTTGATAACATTTAGTTCAAAATAAATGTAGACTTATCTTAAAACGATTAATTTTAGATTTAAAAAATAAAAAAATTCATTTTAAAATTAAATTATACATTAATGTCAAATAAAAAATACTTTTATTCTAAATATAATAAATAAGTTCAATTTTAAATTACTTGTTCTTATTAAAAATTTAAGTCTCAGAATATATACAATTAATCATCAAAGTATATTTTGATTTTATATTACAATACAAAATTTTTTTTGTTTACAAAAATAAATGAAAGGTTATGTTATTTATCCTGGCTTCATTGACACTAACAACTGCATGATATCACACTAAAAAGTAAACAATTTTATATGAATTTAGGATCAGAAATGAAAACAAACTTGACTATCTGGTATGATTAAAAACACCATAAATAATAATTAACTTACTTTTTTGAGATATAAACGGAACCATTGAAATTAACTTGAATCAGGGAAAAACATCAGATATAATGACTATACCCAGTGAACACATGACCTTATTTTGACGTCATACGTAGGTCATAGAAATGTCACGGCATCTTATGTAAGTTTGATGTCAATCTGACGTTCTATATAGACTTTAATATGATGTAAAAACTTGACATCATATTGATGTTAGCATGACTCTTGTATGACGTCACAGTTATGACTTATGTGTTACGTACGCTTGACTTAAAATCTACATCACATTGTTACGTAATAATAAAGTCATTATTGTATATCATGATGACGTCATTTTTAAATCATACATTTATGTCAGTAGCAAAGTCACGGTTTTACGTAATATGGATGTCAATTTTAAATCATATCTTTACATCAGTGACAAAAGTCAGTATTTTACGCAATGCTGATGTAATTTCTGAGTCATAGTGTTTTTATCATCTATTTATTAATATGAAACAATCATAGAATGAATTTTCAAAAATGTATAAATGTGTAAAAATAACAACTAAATTTCGAATATTCTTGGGACCAAAGTAATCGATAAACTCGATAATATATTTCAGACCTTTTAGATTAAAGCATTAGCGTGAGCACAAAAAAATTAACTTTATTTTTTTAAATAATATACCGAAAATGCTATTGAGGATGACAAAGAAAATGGAACGACAATTTGAACTCTTTTGATATTAAGATTGTCAAGTTTAGTACTGCAATTTTTCAATCGATTAAATTTCATACAATTTTGTGGAATTATTTAATGTTTTGCAAAATTTTATGTAAGATTTTTTAAATTTCACATCACAACAGAAAATCAAAAAATTTGAAGAAACTTAATTAAATTTTATATAATTTTTTATAATTATCATTTATAAGTTCATGGAGTTTTTTTAAATTTTGTAAAAATCCATCACGAAAACTTATGAACTCTGTCTTTACCGGCATTTCACTCTAAATATATCAATTAAGCACGAGACTTGAACTCTCGTGATGTGACCAGTGAGCAACGTTCAGGACTGCCAGCCAAGAGGAGCCGTGTTCGAACCCATCAGACGCCCAGGATTTTTTCATTATTTACTGCTATCAAATCTTGTTTCTGAATTCGTAATGCGTTCGCGCGGTAATAATCAAATCAAAAAGTCAGTATTTAATTTGTTTTTTTTTTTTTTTCAAAAATATTTTTTCCGGATTGATGATTTTGACATCACCCATATGTCATACTGATGCCATGGAATGTCACACAGACATCACAGTTACGTCATGTATACGTCATTAGTTTTACGTCATAATCTTACGTAAAACAGTGGGAAATAATGAGTCACACCTGACTCATTAATGACTTATATCTTATGTAAATCATGACATAGCGTAACGTCACCCTGACGTCATATTTACGTAAATGTGTTTACTGGGTAATAACTACAATAACTCACATTTTTACTGAACACTTTGATTCGAAACAATTTATGTATATAAATTTGTTAATTGTACAATTAATAAACTAATACCATTAGAATATTGATGTGTCGGTATTGATTCAGTCGGTGATGAAATTTCACTGATTCAATCAGAAAAGAAATTTCACTTATTTAATAAGTGATAATGTTTCATTAAATTACCTAGACAGGAAAGTACCACGGGCCCAGGTTTGGCTCAGGCTTGGTTCACCTATGTTGAACTGTGGGCCAAGTTTGTAAGCCAGCCTTGTTCCAGCCTTGGTAGAAGTCTGGAATGATAACATCGTGCCAAGCCTGGTTGCCAGCCCTGATCCATGCTTGCTTGCCAGACCTGGCCCATGCTTGGTTGTCAGACCTGACCCAAGCTTGGTTGCCAGACCCAGCCCATGCTTTGTTGCCAGACCTGAACCATGCATCGAAAAAATCAATAAATTTAATTAAAAAAAACTTTGATTATTATTTAAATACTAGAGTTTGTGATTATTAACGTTTTAACTATTTAAGTGAGGTAAATGACGTGAAATAAACTCGGTGAAAAATCTGCTGGGCTCTGGGCGTGAACTGTCGTCCTTCTGATTACTGGGTCTGAACGCTGGCTACTGGACGGACCTACTAATGTTGAATTGAAACTTTTATATGTTCTACTCATTCATTTTACTACAACCCCTCGGTCTTATGAAATATAAAGAGCAATTTAATTAATATTTTCGATTAAGAAAAAAAAAATAATGATTTCGTATTATTTATATTATAATCACATAATTTTTAAAAATAAAATTTATTAAATTTAATAGATTATGTATCAAAAACCCAGCTTAATTATCTTACTCTACCACCATTATTAAAAATAACATTTATTATAGAAATTCATGAGTTATTTCTTAATTAAATTAATTTTTATAGATAAAATTATGAAATAACGGTTGTTGATTGCAAATAAGAACGAACTTGAAAATGTAATAATTCTTAATTGTTAATAATTTTAATCAGAATAATAAAATATTTATTTATTAAAACTTATTTTAATTCAAAAATAAATAATTATTTATTTAAAAAACCATAATAATAAGATGATTGAATAATTAATTAAAAAACTAGATTAGCCAATCTTGGCCCAAGGATGGGAAACTATAGGTATCCCGAACTTGGATAATCCTACCTTGGCCCAAGTCTGGGCTGCCATTGAATGATCAAGGCAGAGGAACCTAGTCTTGGCTTAAACTCGGATAATCATTGGGTCGGCCAAAGCTAGGTTACCCAGCCCTGGCCTAAGTGTGGGAGTCCATTGGGTGGCCAAGATAAGAGAACCTAGTCTTGGCCCAAGCCCGGGTAATTATTGTAATGGCCGAGGCTAGGTTACTCAGTCCTGGTCCGAGCCTGGGTGTCTATTGAATGGCCAAGGCTAGATTACCCAGACCTGGCCCGAACCTGAGTTACCATTGAATGGCCAAGGCTAGATTACTCAGTCCTAGCCCAAGTGTGGGTTTCCGTTGGATGGCCAAGACAGGAGAAGCCGGTCTTGGCCCAAGTCCGGGTAATTATTGTAGGGCCAAGGCTAGGTTATCCAGTCCTGGTCCAAGCCTGGGTCACCACTGAATGGCCAAAATAGGGGAACCCAGTCCTGGCCCAGACTTGGGTAATGATTGGAATGGCCAGGATTGAGTAGCCTTTCTTGACCCAAGCATGAGCCAATATAGACGTGCCAAAGCTAGGTTCCCCAGTGCTGAGCCAAGGACGGCCCCTTTGTTCAACTCTGGCAGCTCTTGCATGGTTAGTGATAAATTTTACTGATTATACTAGAAATAGAGTATCGCTGATTCAATAAGTAGTAAAATTTTACTGATTCAACTAGTGATGGAATTTCACTGATCTAATCAAATTCATTTGATTCAGCTGATGATAAAGTCTTACTCTTTTGATAAGTGACGAAGTTTACTGATCCAATCAGTGATAAGATTTTGCAATTTTATCACTGATAGAATTTCACTGATTGAACTAGTAGTCGAATTCCGACCGTTACATCAGAAGTACAATTTCACTTAGTAAAATCAGTGAGTATTGACTAATTACTATTGACGCACTTATAGCTTGCGATTATATTAAATTTTCATTGTTACTCAGTAAGAACCCACTATCAAATTCCTGCCCGGAAAAAAAAATATTGTTCTGAAAAGTATGCTGTATAATTACAGTAATAATATGCAATAGTTATCTACTAGATTGTTACTGCAACGATCTACTGTATCTTTCTGACAACAATACGGTAGATAGCTCTGAGACCTATACCGTATCGTTCTGAGCCCTATCTGAAACACGTTTGGAAATCTTTATCGTTAGTAAATAAATGATTAATAAATAATTTTTATTGAATAAAATAATTTATAAAACTGATTTATCATCTGCAGTCTAAATAAATTCAAAATATAAATATGAATATATCTTTTAATTTTTGAGGCTATATATACATAAATATTTAAATATAATATAAATTTAATTAATTAAATTAATATAGATTGATCTTTACATTATTTTCACAATTGAAATATATAACAGTTTTATTAGATTGATCATTAAGTAAATAATCGGTAAGGTTACAGATAGTTAACAAATTAAAAAAAAAATTAACTTAAATTCCCGTGAAAAATGAATCATACATGGCCATGCATGGCCGTATATGGCTCATACATGGAGCATATATGGCCATGCATGAAGCATATATGGCCATACATGAAGCATGTATGGCCACACAAACTTTTTTAATACAGTCATGCATGGCCATATGCAGTCATACAAAACCATGTATGGCCATACATGGCCTTGTATGGTTCATATATGGCCATGTATGACTGTATTAAAAAAGTTGGTAGATCCATGAATGGTCATATATGCTCCATGTATGGCCATGTATGATTCATTTTTCACCGGAATGCACGCCTCGAACGCTCGTCCTGTGATAAATGAATCATACGTGGGCATACACACTTTTTCAATACAGTCATGCATGGCCATACACAGTCATACATGGCCTTGTATGGTTCATATATGTCATGTATGGCCATACATGGCCATATATGCTCCATGTATGGTCGTGCATGGCCATGTATGATTAATTTTTTGACTATTACAATTACTTATAAACAGGATGTTGCATTGTTAAAAAGATAGGAAATTTTTTTGATATCACTAACAGTATATTGATGATTATATTTTGTTTTTTCGAAAGTGATTATATTCTTTGAACCTTACGTAGCACAACTAAACTTTGTTCTAACAGTCGGTCGCATAGCCTAGTCATCAAAGCGTCAGTCTCTCGTACGGAAGGTCCTGGGTTCGAATCCTACTAAAGCGGGAGTGGTCATAATTAAGTCTAGCGTTTTTTCTCTGAATTATAAATTTCCATTTCGATTAGGAATCCAATTATTCTCAAATCTAATAATCTCTGCGTTGTCAAAATAATAAAAAAAGAAAAAAAAATTAAAAATTTTTTTTTTATTTAGTTAAAATTTCTATACATACTCATGTATGGCCGTATCAAGCCATGTATAGCCATATATGGCCATGTATATTCATATATGGTCATACATGGTCATATATGGCCATGTCTGGCCAATTTTTATACATGGCCATGCATGGAGCATTCAAACATGGCTATGTATGATTCATTTTTCACGGGTTGTTATATTTGAAAATAGGCACCAAAATGGATGTTTAATTAGGTTAGACGGTATTTTTATTCCGTGTGGACTTTAAAAAGAAAACGTAAATTCAAACTCGATGTATTCAATTATACATAACTATAATAATTGAAAAAAATATTTTCAATAAAATTTAAAATAATAATAATAATTGAAATACCCTCAAGCAAACGTTAATAAATTTGAGTGATGTTAAAGTAAAGACATGTAACCTCAGCGTCTCTCGATGTCTTGAAGAATTTAACTAATTATAATATACGATAAACTGTTTATGTCTACCTGACAATCTACTTACTTACTTACTTACTTACTTGTTTACTTATTCTCTCACTCACTCACTCACTTATTCACTTACACTTACTTTCACAACACAACCTTAATAACTCATCTCACTTTTAAACTCTCACTCTCATAATATAAACTCTCATTCACTCATCTTTTTAACTCTTTACTCCATACACCCTGTAAACATAGCTTATGTCTTTAATTTACTTGGTTTGGATACCTTCTGTTACTGATACACCATCAAAAATATTTCGTAGTTAGTCTGACAAAATATTTAGTTAATTAAGCAATTAATTTTCCAAAAAATTCTATCGTACTCCTACTAATATTTATTTATCTATAATTATTAACCTAATCTATTAAATTCAAACTTGTACATAGGTTTTACTTAGGAAATTTTCCGGGTTACAAAATTGTAGGAATGACTTTTTCGAAAATTTTCGCTAGATTCTGAGATATTTGATCTCAAAATCAACAAGTGCAAAACGGAAAATTTCTCAATTATTTTTGATTTTTAAAAGAGTGCTAACATTTTATTAAATGAACCTAAATAAATATTTCAGATAGGAATTTTCACAAACTATAAAATTGTATGAAGTAATTTTTTCGAAATTTTTAATAGTTTCCGAGAAATTTACGCTCCAAGTCCCGAAAATATAAAACTTCGATATGTGGTTATTTTATCGCTCTATCTAATGGATTGTAATTCTTAAATCAATCACTAAAATTAAAAAATCGATTAATGTTTTGTAGAAAAAATTTTCCAGGCTACAAATGTGTATTAATGTTTTTCTCGATATTTTTAGTATTTTCCTAGATATCCAATTTCGAAGGACATAAGAACCGAACTTTCAACTGAATTTTTTCTCAGACCATTTTACCCTTTATTTATCTGTATATATACAAGAATATATAGTAGAAAAAAAAACTGAAGTGTGGGTAAGACAGAAGTTTAAGTTTAAGAATATTACAGATAAATATAAGACTGAGATAGAAGAAAGAGAGAAAGATGAGGAGGGAGAGAGAGAGAAAACAGAAAGAGAGAGATAAAATAAGGGGTGCATTTAAAGTTATGGTATTTTAGTGGAGATGCTATAAATTTATCTGCCATAACTTGTTATATGCGTTCTTACTTTTATATACCTATATATTTTATCTATATGTATATACATATATATTTTCGTAAATATGTTTATATAAAATTTTCATTGTGGCCACACACAAGCACAAGAGCCGACCACCCTTCAATATTTTAAACATTTCTTTTTCGTTATTAAAAAATTTTTAACGGCTAAATTTGTTGCTTTTACAATCGAATTAACTATTTATTTATGTTATTTTCAAATTCCTTTGAAATAAGATACTTTTTATTTATTTTTAACTTTTTTATTGCAAAGTTTTGTTTTACGAGCGTAAAATTGATTCTTTCGGTTGTAAAAGTCGATTAATGTTTTATTTCGGTTTTTTTCTTTTCTGTCCAAGGAATAAATTCAGGCATTTAATGATTTGATACATCGATATTATTAAATCGAATCATAATAATTCGTTGCAATAAAAAAAAATTTATTTCAAACAAAATAGTTTTTTTATTTTAATAAATTGTTATTTCTGTTTAATTCAGAACAATTATTGTGCGTGTGTGTGTGTATGTGGGTGTTTGTTTGTGGGTGTGTGCGTGCGTGGGTGTATATGCACGTGTGTGAAAATCCACGTACCAAGAACTGGACCAATCTTAGGCTGAACAATATGATAGCAATCTTGGGCATGACAAGAGTAGTAGTCATGGTTGACATAAGAATCAGTATTAGATTTCCATATAAATTTAGGATGACGTCAATTTCTAAAGGAAACAACATAGGGGATCTACATAGGAATAAACACTGGGTTCCTATATGGACTTGTATGATCGGGTTATGCTGATCATTACCAGCCTTAAACGTGCCAGCAGCAGCCGCCAAGACAGGGATCAGGCTTCCATGTCAAAAATATCCATGCAGAATTGTATGGGAATACATAGAGATCTATGTAGAAAAGTATGGATTCGAATAATAAGAATCCATGGGAATCAACATAGGAAAGTTTGGATTTATATGAGAATCCATGTAGAAACGAATCGGTTCCTGGATTCCTATACGAGAAATGCATACAGGAACTCGGACACCTGAATTTCTATCTAAGGATCACACCTAGCAATCTGTGGATACCTTGATTCTCCTATAGGAATGCCACATAGGAATATAAACTAGGCCCCCAAATAGGTTTTTTGCAAGATGTGCATTTCCATGGGTGTCATTGTCTAGATCCACTTATTCATACTAGATTTCCCGTGTGGATTTGAGATGCTGTAGATTCCTAGAGGAAACTACATAAGAATATCCTCGATTCTCGTAAGCCATATGGTTATCCACGCGAAAACGCCTTATGGGAATCCACATGGGAATCTAAGCTGGATTCCGACATGGTTTTTTAGAATAGGGTTCGAATGAGCATTAACAGCCTTGAGTATGCCAGCAATAACCATGACTATATGGCTTGGGCATACCGGCAAAAACTATGGTCAAGACAGGCATCCTGGCACGAGTCGTTGCCAAAGTCTAGGGCAATGGTCAACTGCCACGATATGGAAAACTTAAAATCAGTCAAAGCTCAGCTTATGGTCAGCATTGACAATGCCTCCCTGAAGAGTGTTCAATAATAATTTTTCTCATAGACATCCTTATAATTCTCTAAAAATTCATGAACTGATTCAACTATAATAATCGATTCATCAAAACCTATAATTTCGATGTATAGATTCTTCGCTCAACCAAATGAGACCATAGACCATAATATAAACCGATAAAATCAGAAGCTCGAAAGATAGTAAACACAACTCCTTTGTATCCACGTTTATAATCCATATATATATTTAACTCTACATGTGTTTGTTTACTATCTATATCGGTATTCTTTATGTGTTTGTGTGTGTACAGTATTGCCCTACAAGAAGTGATCGTTACCTTACGCCGCCCTATAATCTACACGAGCTAATGACGTCCATTACACGTTACCGCGACTGGAAGAACTCCAGAGAAGATTTCCTCAGACTCTTTCTGTTGAATCTTTCTTTATATTTCTCTACACTCTTCGCTACGCTCAACCGATACGCGACTTTAACATTTCTCGCTTTTCTTATACACATTCATCTTTTTTATTTCTTTATATATATATTTTTTTTCAACTCTGACCGCATGGAATTCGGTCCATAGAAAAATGGTTTTATTATTTTTTATAACATACTTGCAGTAAAATGGCAGCGTACTTTGTTTATTCAATTATCAATTTCTAAATCAATTAATTTAAATTTTCTGATAATTAATCGACAATTAATTAATTATTATTGATTAAAATTGAGAACTATGGAAAAATAAATTTTCGCCATTCTCTGACAGATTTCTATATGGTTTTCCATGGGAAACCAGCAAAGAACCCTACTATATTTTTGCATGGTTTGCCGTGAATATCTACATCTTTCTGTATCCACTCAAAATTCATCTAGAATTTTAAAAATCAAATTTTCGTTAAACTTTCAATGATAACTCAAAAGCTAACAAAGTTATCAAATATTTCAATCAATACTTTTTTGTAGCCAGTTGAAAGACAAAAAAACCAAGCTCTTAAAGGAATCAAACTATTGATTAGGCCCGAAGATAATTAACTTTCAATTTACATGCACACCATGGTGTGCATAAAATACAATTATCACAAACGTTAGAAAACATTTTTTTCATACTTCCAATAAGGAATAAATTATCACTATCTACTCAATACCTGACGTAATTAGTCCTTTCTTTAACAAAAGATTCAACTGACCACTAATTTTTTTTTTTTTTTTAAGTTTCACTTTTCAGAAATTCACTTGTTCCTGTTCCAAATTATAAATTTTCTTTATGGTTATTATTGCCCACAAACAAAATGACTCATTTACATTGTGATCCAGGTATAGGGGAAACGACATTCTTTCTACCCGACTTTCGCTCGCCTGAAAAATTACCCAATATTTCTCATTGTCAAAAAATAAAAAAAAAAAGTTATGATTTATTTTAAGATATTTCTTTTCTTAATTTTTTAATTCAAAATCGATTAACCGGCAATCAAACCCAAGATCACATTGTGACTGACGTATTTTAAAATGATTTTTAAATTTTTATTATAATTTACCGACGTCAATCATCGATGCTACATTTTTTTTTTTTTTTTCAACTGAATATTATGAATTTTTTTTTTATTTTTTAAAAATTCATAACTACGAAACTAATTAAGCAAATAATAAATTTTTTTTTTTTTAATAGTTTGAAGCCTTACCTACAATTTCGATCCAATAAATAATTTGATTTAAATAATTATTCAAAGAGATATTAACCGCTAAAGATAAATCAAAATTTCAAATTTGAATATATTTTTTTACTTTTAAAAATAATTTTTGTAATGATCACAATTAAAAGTCAATTAAGGTCTCATTTGAAAGATTAGACTTCCAGCAAAAGTTTTTGTTCCTAATTTATCAAATATCGACCATTAGTTTCTGAAATATCGAATTGTAGGCGTCTTATTGAAAGTCTGAAATTCTAATTACGAATTTCGAGGCTCATCTATATAGATCTTTAACTCAGAAAATACTGATCAGAGATCGATTTCTTTGGGACCAAAATTGTAGCCAAAGGTCTTAGCTTCAAAATGGGACCTTAAACACCTTCTGATTCCAATAAATTTATAAGTTATGAATTTTAAAAGATACAAAAAAAAAAATATAGAAAAAGTTCAAATTTTTCGAGTTTTGCGGTAGGATCAAAAAATTCGACATCTCGGAAATTAAGGGTCAGAAATCAAAATAATCTAAATAAAAATTGTAGCTAAAGGTCTAAGCTTTGAAATGAGACCTTTAACGGCCCTAAATATCAATAAATTAAAAAGTTACGAATTTTTAAAAATAATAACAAAAAGTATTGTTTGAAATTCAGTCTATATATCGACATAAAAATAAATAGGATCGACTTGATGTCTTTATGTACACACAGGTGGTCCTTTCTTAGCTTGTCCATCAAACGAATCACTTTAAAAACTCACCACGACATCGATTTATTTTATCGATGACTCCATTAACTATTTCGACGCACCCTAAAAACTTTTTTACTTCAATAAAAAAAAAAAATCTGCTTCTTCTTTTTTTTTATACATCAAAATTTGTCATGCTCCTCAGGAGGCAAAAAAATTTATTTCTTAATTTTTATAAAAAAATAAAATTTTCATTTTTCGAACCTACAATTCTTCTTTCGAATTTCTGGATCTCGAGACCTAATTACCGAAAGTCACTGACACAAAAATAAAAATTATGTCGAAAAGTCTAATCTTCTCATTAATAACTCCTAAGTATCCTTAACCTCAATAATTTTTTTAGTTACTAATTTTTTTTATCAATTTTCTAATTATTTTTTCTCACACAACCGAATCATTATTTTCAAAAATTTTTAATTTTCCTCAAAAATTGTTAAGCTCACAAATCACTAAAATGTGAATTTTTTAAATCTCAAAATCTAAATCGATAATTTTTTTTTTTATTAATAGAATAAAAATTGATAAAATATTTGTATCGATTAATTTAAGTTCCAAATAAATAAAAAAAAAATCTATTTTATTTTTAAAAATCAATGTCGACCCATATCAATTCGAAGCCTTCTCAATAGTATAATCCCAACACGGCAGGTGATCTATGCCACGGAATATTTAATACAAGTCTCATATATTATTTTAATACCCAACACATTCAAGATAATCGACTATCGGCGATTAGGGATAGGAATTTATATGCATACATATATATATATATATATTTTGTTCTTTTTTTTTTTATTACAGCTACGGACTGGACATAATTCAAATTAATTTTATAATATTATTTATAAAATGCAGTGTCGTGAATTCCCTTTCACTTGAACTACGTACGATTCTATAAACGAGGGTAAAATGGTCATAAAAAAATTAAAGTATAATTTGGGCCTTTGAAATAGAATTTTCGAATTTATCTCTAGTTATTTTTTAATTACTCTCCATCATAGTGAGATGTAATGAATATTTTCAACTGAAATACACGGAGAAAAAAATATAGTAAATTTTACTAAAAAATATGAGAATAATTACTAAATTTGGATAGTAATCTTGAAACGCATATGATTAATATGAAAAATTCATAAACAGAGAAGCATATTTTACAAGTCGTTTAGTAATTTCTCATACACTGGTTATGGAAAATCTCCTGTATTGCATACTAATTTTTAGTTATATTTAGTAAATTTTACTATATTAGAATGGAAAAAAATAAAATAAAATTTTTATTAGCTTTCAACTTTTCATTATTATTCCTATTATTTTAATTATTATTGTTATTTATGTCATCTGTATTGGTGTTGGTGTCGATTTATGTTTTTTAAAAAATCACTTGTTCCAACCCAGATTCGAACCCTGATCTCCCGCGCGCGAGTCCTTTCCTATGTCTGACGGCCCGATGTCTCCTTTGAACAAAAGTTTCAGAACTTGTAATGCATAATTGTACATGCTATCCCCACCAACTTTTAATTTTATCTATACATACATATAATATTTTATGTAGTAACGAATCCTATATTGTATTAGAAAATTAATTTCCTTAAATTTGTATTTATCAATAGTAGTTATAGTAAAATTTACTATACCAATAGTAAAAAATATAGTCGTCTTAGCGAAAAATACATTACGCATAGTAATTTTTAATATCTTATTATGTAATTATTATTAGCTAGTACATTTTACTAAACGTTTAGTAATAATTACAATACGGAATGTATTTTTGCATATCTGTTAGTAAATTTTACTATATCCCTAGTAGAAATGAAATCGAGTTATTGTCTAGTAACTGGCCAGTTTTACTAGAGATCCGAGAGAAACATGGCGGCTTTGAAAAAACTGTCACTTTAAAATTTTAGGTTTTGAGGTTATTAAAATTATCAGTTCCTCGGAAAAATAAAACGATTTTCTAAAAAATGCCCAGGCAAATTAAAAATTATTTCAAATTAATGTATCTTTTTCCGAATTACTCCAAAAATTTATATGTGATAGATAAATCTAACCTGAAGCATCGATATATATAGATCAATAAATAAATATTGACCCGCATTGACAGACATCAAAAATTAATTAATTTGAATAAATAAATTATAACTTATAATAAAAGTAATGATTGACAAACAAAATTATTATAAAATTTATTTATTGAGCCTTTCAATGACTTAAATAATCCAAGTTTAATTTATGAATGTTAAACTATAAAGCCGGCAACATCATTATATTTTAAAAATAAATATTATCATTAAATCGTACTTTCAAAAATTAACTATGATTAAAATTGTATTATTAATAATATATAAAATTTTTTCTTTTTAATTATTCCTTTTTTTGACTTCCTTCTTCCCAGTTTTTAATAATTCGTCTGAAGGACAATTTATAATATTTGTTTCTATTGCCGATAGTCGCAATTTACTTATTGTATTCATTTTTTTTATTGATTCCATTTTTTAATGTGTATATTATTAATTATTTATCATAAAATTATTAACATATTAACACACACGTCAAAAAATAGAGGTTAAATAGGAAAAAAATAATCACACACCTACACACTAGTACAGAAAATATATTAGTGTGACTAATGTGTACGCCTTAGTTGTACGTGGCGGGATTTCTAGTTTTTAGCCGGGATTACTGGCCAGTTACTGGTCTCAAATCGAGTAAACTCTAGTTTATTTCTACTAGGGTAGTATTGTAATTTTTACTACACTTTTTTCTCTCTGTACGCTTTATTTTTTAAAATTTTTTTATCAGTTACAAAAAATTTAGGTTACATTTTTTATATTTTTAATAGATTTTGAGTTATTTAACAATAAAAAAATTTTTTCAATTTTCCAAGAAATCGAATAATTATTTCTGTTATCTTACTAATCGTATCCGGCTGTAATTAAAATGTTATCTTCTAATGGAGCTCGATTTTTTGTTTTTTTATTGGCTACAAAAAAAATAGATTGACTTTTTTAATACTTTTAATAGACTCGCAGTAATTTTAATTTTAATCCCAAAAAAAATTTCGATATTTTTCAAAAATAACTTATTGCTCATTATTAATTATTTATTATCTCGCGTTCTAATTAATATTTTGCCTTGCCATTAGTCTTATTCTCTTTGCTTTTTTATTTCCTAAAAAAAAGTATCCATATAATTTTTTAAAAATTTCGATAGTTTGCATTTTGTCCTCTTTCGAAAGAAAATTTTCACAAAAAAAAATTTTTGTTCACTATAATAATTTATAATATATATAACGACGTTAATCATTTTTTACAGGCTACTTACAGCACTTATTATCAAGTAGGTAAACTTTTCTCTTTTGCTATCTTTTGAATATAATCCGAGACGAAAGTTTTTTAAATTTAACGTCGCACTTTGGTGAACTGAAAATTTATTAAATTTATCGCGTCCACCGTGTTCAAATATATAGTACACTATTTTAAATGGTATTCTTTACTTTAAAGAGTGTTATACAATGTAAAGTATGAATAAGAGTGTGTAAGAGCTGAGTAAATGTAAAGAAACGAATAAAGATTGTAAAGAGTCTAAAGAATAACTTCGAAAACTGCTAATAGCATAAAGACATATTTCATATTTTTACCCGACAATACCATTGATATGTTATTATTATTATTCATTATTAATTTTATTTATTACATTGTATAGTTTTTGGAAAAGTTATGAAATTATACTGTACGAGTGTATGGACATAAAAATAATTTAAATAAATAAATAATGAATGTAAATATTATTTATTGGAAATTATTTTTTTAACTTGGAAAAAGGGTAGCAGAGATAAGGCTAGTTGAATGTAAAACGAATTCAGTGGGTATTTTTTGGTAAATTATCACAAATGATTAAGATTATAGTAAGAAGTAATTTGGTAGGGAAGGGTGGGGTAAAACGGCCTGCCAAAGCTGTTTATCACTTTTTGTGGCTTTCAACCGTTAAACCAGTTTACTTTTGTGCTATTTCGATCAAATTCTTGGACATTTTGCCGAAACTTAGAAAAAAAAATTTTGAGGCATAACGGCCCCCCTCCAAAAAATAATAAAAAAATTTTTTCTCTTTGGTTTTGTAAAATTACTAATGGTTTTGTATAATTATTTTGTGTAATCAACGTTAGCTTTTAGATATTAACAAGCCGTGTCGAATGACACCTTAACGATCAAAATCGGTTCATTCGTTCAAAAGTTACAGATATTTACATACGTACGGACGTACAAACGTACGTACATGCACACATACATACACTCGGAAATCATCGTGAAATTAGTCAGAATAATTTCCTAGAACCTGAAAACGTCAAGATCTGATAGAAATTCGGTTTTCGAAAATCGAACCAAAACCAATAACTTCCCGAATTTATGAAAATTTTTTATTTTCTTGGCGGGAAGTTAAGAATTGACAAAAAAAAAATTGTTCAATAGTTAAAAGTTAAAACTGATAAATGTGACTGTCTTTATAACAATGGACTTTATTCGAAATCTAAAGAATCGTCATGGACTCAATGTAAAACTTGTAAGGAATGGTCTCATGATTCCTGTACAGATGTGGATTAATATTATTCCGATAAGTATATTTGTAAATACTGTAAAAATTAATTGAATTTAAAAATTTATCAATTTAAAAAAAGAAATTATTATTTTCAAATATTTTTAGTGGCCGCATTTGCCCTAGACATAGAGAATCAGCCGAAAAATGAATAAGTATATTAAATTTTTTATAACTTGACGATAAAAATATGAAAAAAAATTATATTTTCAGAATTTTCGGCTGGCTTATTTTGCCTCAGGTGTTATGTGGACTAAAATTACGCAAGTATATCGAATATATGGTAATTAAAAGAAAAACTGAAAATCATTTTTTTGGTCATTTTTTGGAGGGCGCCTTCTTGCCCCACTCTCCCCTAACAATTACCGTGAGTACCCCGTTTTGACCCCCCCCCCTTCTTATATAAATATATTACTTTCATTTATATATTGATATGTGTAATTTTATTTGTAATATTCATATATATTTTCACTCATATATGGGTATACCTTTAGATATGTGATAGATAAGCATAAGGTTCAAAATATGGAAAATCACATAAATCAAAAAATATTTGAATTGACCTCAAATATTGTCTGATATTCTAAGTATATCTTTAACACATGGTTTCTTCATACGATCAAATAATAACATTTACTATTATTTATGTAAAAAAAAAAGTTATCAGTAGCAAGCAAAACAGAAGGCCGAATTGAATGTTTTTTTTTTTTTTTTTTTTTTTTTGGTAAGCTGTCTTTTTTTATCTCAGTTTATCTCGTATTTGTTAGTTTGTAAGTGAGTTTAAGTTAACTGGTCTGAACAGAGCGGAGTAGAGTAGAGTAGAGTAGAGGCGAGTGTTTCACTGGTTTTCTGGGCGTCTTTGGTCGTTTTGTTGGCCGAGGTTAGTTATGGGAAGCCGGCAGTTTAACACAAGTATTTGAATGGCTGTCGGCCCTTGTAAAACGTCAAAAAGTCTGAGGGAAACCACTAAAATCAGTTAAGGATCTCAACTGCTTGTAGAAATTGAGAGGGAACATGAAACGTCTGATAAAAAACAATTTTACAGAATTTTTTTTTCCAGTTTTATTATTTTTCTAAACATTTTTATCTCGTATTACGAAGACCAGTTATCAAAAACAGTCATTTATAATTGTTATTGATTATAAATAATGTACAAATTTATTAAATAATTGGATTTTTTTATTTTACATTTTGGTTTTGTGGTTTTTGATCCGAATTATGGGAAAGCTATAAAAATATGGAAAAATTTGTAGAGTATTTTTTTGTAGAAGAAAACGAAGGGATTGAGCCTAATCACAAGAGTAAATTTCAATTGGACATCGACATAATTAATTTTTAATAATTCGGGGGAAAAAATTTCCAATAAAAAATTGAGAAACATTGCTTTTATATTTCGTATTGGAACAATTCAAAAACAATTGAAAATATAAGCTTATATACACGGGAAAAAATGATGCTCAAAATTTTAATAGTTTGTAGTTTATTTTTGACTTAAAATTAGTATGTTCGATACTTATATCAAACCAGGATCGTTAAATATATAACACGAAAAAAATGGAACTGTAATAAATAAAGTTTGATGTCTAATAATTATAATATTTTTAGCGATTAATAGAAATTCAAATAGTGATATCGTGATTTTAATATTCAATAAATAATAATTATAAATCGAATGCTAAAATATACAGTTCGTCTAGATAAAATTATCATTCAAAACTATAAAAAAGACAAAGTAAACAGTAAAAAAATTAAACTTTAAATTTTAACAGCCAAAACTTAAATATCTATCGTTTATAAAATAAGAAATTAAAGTCTCAAACAATAAAAATATAAAGGATACAAAATAATAAATTTTGTTAGAACGTTATTTTGTGAAGTCCTCTAACTAAGAAACTTTACCAGGAGTTGTTTTTAAATTTTAATATTAGTCAACAGTCAAATTTAATGATATAAACGGGAATAAATAAATTTTCACGGATATTTATTATTAGATCAAATATTAAATATTCCCACTGAAATCAATGAAGATTGACTATATGAAACTGTACATTATACTTCGTCAATTTGTAAAAGGTATATGTCAGCCTTAGCAAATTTTATTGTTTGATGCAGTAAAATTTCATGCGCTACTGTCATCCATTTAAGTGCGGGAATAACTTTCGATTCTCACACGCATGCTGTGGCCGAGCGCTCTAAGTGCCAAGGACTGGATTCGGTTCGCGAAAGGTCGGCTGTTCGAGCCCGAGAGTCGGCTGAAATTTTTCCAATGATTTTTCGTATAAGAATTCGAACAACACATACTATTCCCGACTGAATCAGTTATTCATAATACAAACAAGGATGCAATCAATTAGATGCACAACGATGAGAAAACAGACAATGGAAGAAGGGAGAAGGAGGGGGTGAAATCACAAACCCGAATAGAACCTTGCACTACGAGAGTAAACAGTAAAAGCCGAAAATAAATAATTCAAAAAAAAAAAAAAATATATTTTTATTATTCGAAACAATAAAAATGAGGGTTTAGAACAAAAATTATTACTACGGTAGCATAAGAAAAAGTAACGATCGACTATGAAATTATATACATCGACTTAGAAATTTTTATTGTTTGAAACTTTAAAATTTATGGTTTAAGTTTTAATTTTTACTATCGTCAGTCTAAAAAACATCATCTGGCCATTGAAACTATACAATTCAGAATAATAATTTTTACTATTTGAAATTTTAAAAACTATATCTTTATTCTATACTTTTTTTCTTTGAGCATAAGTATATTTTAACAGATCACTCATATATTTTAACCTTATACTTTATAATAAATAACAAAATCGCACCCGGGCGCCGCATTACTATTTGAAACAATAAAAAGTATTGATAAATCGGGTGAATTTTAACTTTTTTTTTTTCCGTGTACAAAATGGCTATTATTTATATTAAAAGTTGATACACAGAAGAGCAAAATTTTTAATTTCGTATAATAAAATTAATATGAAAAAGAATCGATAAATTGCTATCGATAGTTATTACTATTCAAATAAACATAAAAAAATTTTAAAAATGAGGAACCGAAAAATTAATAAACGTACATATTAATGTATAAAGATCTAGTATACGAATTTTTCATTTTATTATTTACCACTTAATCGATTTATGTATATTGTAAATTAATTTATAATGACGAATAAATGATATTCGAAGCTTATAATTGACCAGTAATATCGAATTTATAAAATAAAAGATAGTAACTTTTGCAATTTTCGGCTGGAAAAATCAGTATCTAAGATGCCAATTCTAAATTTGACCAATCATTACTTTTTAATAAATTATGCCATAAATTAATTAACTTTCACTAATAAGTCACGTAGTATACCTAAAAGTAACACTATTAACTTTCTTTTTGAAATAATTGACAGTAGTTTTTAGGAATCTACAAAAATTAGTAAATTACTTTGCATTAAGCACATAATAATACTAATTATTGATAACAGATTTCACTTTTTACTTTTATTTATTAATTTGTAATATTCTGTTTTTTCCGTGTAATTACGAAACCAATTAAAAACAAAAAGCCAATAATAAAACAAAAATTTTAAACCTATTGATAATGAAAAATATTGATTACATCCTAAGATATATATGTTGTAAATGTGAGCGAAAAAAGTAAATAATTTTTTGTAAAAAATAAAAGAAAAAATAAACGTTAAAGTATAAGTAACATTATAAAAATAAATAATTCATCATCATAATCTCTATAAATACTCACAATCCACATTATACCTGTTCCACGTAATTTTAAAAACCAGCCGACTTAAAACAAAAGCGGCGCGAATTCGCGGAATAATTCTGCGGCAAAACATTTAAACCTTACATTTGATACGAGATGAACAAAAGCACATTCTAGCACGCATCACAGCTAAAAAAAATATATAAAAAATTTAAAGATTGATATTTGATAGCGATAGAGTGGTCAAGAGTCGGTCTGACATGGGACGCCATTTTCGCGGGGTTAAAAAGTTCAAAATAATTTAATTGTAAGATTAACATAAGTCTGCAACTTGTTCAGAATAATAATTTATAGAAATTTTTTCATGCATTTCATTTATTATTTTATAAAATTAATTTTATTGTGATTCTCTATATAAATTAATTAGTTCAATTAGAGCTAATTCAACCTGTGACATTTTTTGATACTGCTAAAATATACGTGGAGCAAATTCAGGTAACCCGTCGTAGTACTTTTATTAATTAGCCTATGCCGTTATAGTAAAGACCTATTAGGCCCTTATTGGACAGTCCCCAATAGGGAAATCCCCAAAATATCCCACTAGGGCATCTCTATTAAAAAAAAAAATTTTAATTGCGAAAAGGAAATAAGACAATTTTCATTTGACCCGATATGAGATCTAATGTATTAGGAGCATTAAAAAAGCACTCTAAAAAAGGTGGGAAAAAAATTCCGGAAATTAAATAAAATTTGTTGCATTAAATTTTCTAATGATTGATATAAGGGAAGGGGGAGGGGGAATGGGCCCCTTAAGAAATGAGAGCTTATATGTAATATAAATGTCAGCCCATTTTGTCCTCAGGGGCCCATTTTACCCCACTCTCCCCTAATAAGGGTCGGGAGGGGGGGGGCTGGGCCCCTTAAAATTTCGAGTGCCTCGAAATATTTTAGGGCAAAATGGGTCCCCAAAATTTAAAGGGCCCATTTTGCCCCCCCCCCCCTTCTCCTACCTGCATGAAGAAAAATTACATTTCGATGTAATTATTGGATGACGGAAAAGTGACAATAATTTGTTTATTTACACGTTGAGTTTGCCGACTTAGGTCCCATTCAGGCCGCAATTGGGAAATATCGACGATAATTTTTTATTTTTATAGAAGGATTTCCTATTTAGGCCTTACTTAGGACCCAGTCGGCAAATACTGACCATAAATTATTTCACTTTTGTCTAGTATTTCCCGATTGGGTTCTAACTGGGCCCTCATAAGGATTCCCCTATTGGGAGCTCCCATCGAGACCCAATGAGGTCCAGATATACAGTAGGTCATTCCAAATAATTTCTAGTCGGGAAACCCAACAAAGGCGATTCCTGCCTATAGAGCCGTCAGAAAAAAATTGCAGTTAATATACAATACATTAAAATAAAAAAAAATTAAGGAATCGAAGACCGGATGATGTTCCATAATTAAGTAATTCATACAATTTTCTAATTAATTCTTAAAGAACGGTTTACTTTTTAATCAATTTTTACTCAATTTTAAAATTTGACATTTACAAAATATTGATGAAGACAATTTTTTATTAAATTTAATCGACTGCAACTTCAAAACTATCGAGTTTATAAAAAAATTTGATAAAAAGTTTTTTTAGAGAGTTAAATTTCCTATGAATTTTGTTTAAAACTTTTTTTTTAAATTAAAAATTACTGACTTATATTTATTAAAAAAAAAAAAAAAGAAATGAGCAAAAATTTTTAAACTGCAGAAAAAGAAAAAAAGTAAGAAAAAAAAAATTTATTAATGAAGAAGTCACGGATCATAAGAGACATTTGAATGAAGAAATAAAAGTGTCTAAAAATGTTTTTTATCGTATCTTGTATTTTATTTATTTATGGATATAAATATAAATATATTTAAACTCGTACTTGTGGGTATAGCTGATGGTTTGTTTCTAAGATTAAGAGACTGAGATGACGACAGAAGAGGAAAAGAGAGAAAGAGAGAGAAAGGGACGAGGACTCTTTATCTTATGGTTTTATCCGTTTTACCGATCGCTCAAGATTCCGAGAACCGACCAAACAATATCATAACTTGTCGTGGGTATTTCATTCATTTTCTATAAATATACATATGTTGGATTATAAATCTCAAGGATTAAATTTAGAATTCGCTAATTTTTTTAAGGATAATTTCTGTTTTACATTTTTTTTTTTTTTTTAATTTAATTAATTCTTTAAGTGAAATAATTATATTTTTTATCCACTGATCAATCTTGTAAATTTTACTTTATTGAAATTAATAAAATAAAAAAGTTTGTGAATCACAGATAACCAGCTTAATAGATGCCCTACTCTACGAAAAAATACTACTAATCACTATCAGAAAACATTAATGGATATAACTCAAGCCTTTGTCAGTGAAATAGTATAAAAAATCTGAAAACCGCCTGATCCTACGACGAGCCTCAAAACTTCCAGCTATTTTCGAGATCTTGAGCTCGAAAATACTATTGCTAATACATTTTTGAGCTCTTCAAGCTCGAAAATAGTATTGTCGCACCATCAATTGCGACAATTCAAGCAATAAACTGTGACTAAAAAAAAAAATTTTGGCAATGGTTGGCTCTGCGAACCAGCCCCAAAACTTCACTCTGTTTTCTTCTTAGTTTCAACGTAACTAGCTTACAATTTAAGGCGACCAAGTCTAAATCAAGTTTTGTTTCTACCTGGGTTAAATGCTACTGCAGAAGGATTTCGTCTTTTTAATGAAACAGGATTTTCCTGTTGCAGCAACAGGACTAAATCCTGTTGCAGTAACTGGACAAAATTCTGTTTCATCAACAAGACAAAATCCTTTTGCAGTGACAGAGCGGCGTCCTGTTGCAGCATCTATTTTTTCCGTGTAGTGACATTATCTTTCTTTACTTTTATGTGCTACCATTTTTCCAGAAGACTTTTCTGAACTCTCAAGATATCCTAGAGACATCCTACAGAATTCCTAGAGACATTATCTTTCTTTACTTTTGTGTACTACCATTTTTCCAGAAGACTTCTCAGAATCCTAGAGATATCCTACACAGAAAAAAAACATAGGCGCTGCAAAAGGACACTGCCCTGTCGCTGCAACAGGGTTTCGTTTTGTTAATAAAACAGGATTTTCCTATTTTAGCAACAGGAACAATCCTGCGGGAACAACGTGACGAAATCCCTTGAGAGTAACAGGACAAAATCCTGTTGGTGTCAAATGAAAATTCTGTTGATGTAACAGGATTTTGTCTTGTAGCTCCTACAGGACGTGCCCTGTTGCAGCCCCTATTTTTTTTCCGTGCACTATAAAAAATTTTTGAAATGAAAATGTTCCCTGAGGACTGCACGGTATCCTGGGTGTAAAATGATGGTGTAAAACTTTTTTAGTGTAAAACATCAATCGGTGACAGCAGTGTACTTTCAACACAGTTTAAGTATCATCTTTCAGACCATTCTGCGATATCAGCTCAAAACGCATGCATTGTCCGGTCATATAATCTAGAGTTAACAATGACCGAAAAACTATTTTTAATATCGAGGCTAATTAATTTACTATTAACTTCAGAAATCATCAATTAACTTTCTTTAATAATGATTGAAACGAAAAAAATCTGGGCAACGGTTCGCCTTGCGGGTCATCCTCAAAATTCCGTTTTATGTTGAAGTTTAAAAATTAAAGAATCAAAAAGCAATACTGAATAAGAGTTTCTTAAATTTTTATTCACGATTTTGCTCGATAAAATAAATGTATTCAAGCAGAAATCAATGGAAGTGACTAAAATAAGGATTTAAATGAGTTTAAACACAGATCAGAGCGTTAGTATATAAAGTATCCGAATAAAAGAAATTATTATCACTTTGAACATATTTTATTACATTATATTACGATTTATAAGGGAAAAATGCCATATAATGTGTTGTTAACTGCCCGCTAAGAAGATTGAAGATTTTCAAAAATTCGGGAAGTTATTGGTTTCAGTCTGATTTTCAAAAACCGAATTTCTATCAAATTGTGACCTTTTGAGGTTCTAGGAAGCTATCCTGACTAATTTCATGATGATGTCCGAGTGTATGTATGTGTACGTAACTACGTGCGTATGTATGTGAAAATTTATAACTCTTGAATGGATGAACCGATTTCGATCGTTGGTGTTATTCGACGCGGCTTGTCAATATCTAGAAGCCGTGAAAAATTGAGCTTGATCATGTACCAATGGCAACATACATCAGCCCCCCAACAAGTGCCCGATATGGGCAATTAGCTCGATAACCGTCGTTTTTATTCAGCCTTGTTCCAGAGTGAATAGGAACATTCAACGGATTTGTTTCACTCATACCTCATTTGTTCAACAAGTCACACAGATATCCTTTTTGACAAATCGTGCCACTGTTATCGTCTTGATGGATTTCAATACTACGGCAATATCTAAACTTTCCTAGGCCTTTCACCTCAAATCGCTTGTTAAATTCTGCCTTTATTAGATTTATCCACGTCAGATCGTGTGATGCTATCAAGACATCAGCCAGTTAGACAGATAATATGAGTATCTTCCTCTCTTTCCAGACAACATAGACACATCAGTCGGCATTCGTAGGTTTCAATCCCAGTTGACGTAATGTAGCATCAAACTTTTCATTCCACTGACGACCCGCCTGCTTTAAGTCATACAAGGCCTTTTTTAATCGACAGACCTCGTTACCTTGATTGAGTTCATTAATAATAGACCTTGCTATCTTACCAATTGGCCCGTTACATGATTTATCTTGAAAGATGTTTTCTAGCGTCTCTTTTAATCTTGAGTACAATTCATATATGCTTCTTCGCTTAGATTTTCTTTTATGTATGCAGTCTATAACAATCTGATGAATTGTCAAGTCACACTTTGCTGCGAGAGCAAGAACAAGCTGGATGGACTCAAGCCGGGTGGCTGGAGCAAAAGTTCCACCAAAATCAACACCTGGTTGCTGCGTGAAACCTTGCGCGGCTAACCATGCTTCCCTCTTCGTGATAGTTCCATCAGCAGTATGCTTTATTGTGAATACATACCAATAGCTGACCATGTTTCGACCCGCTAGCTTATCTACAATATCCCAAGTTCCATTTCTAAGCAAGCTATCGACTTCTGAGAAAATAGCATGCTCCAACTCACTGCAGTGTGATCTGCTTACAGCTTCTCTAATATTGATTTCAACATTAAAGGCGTAATTAGTTGCTTTGACATCTAAATTATTATCTAACTCAGTAAAACTTAAAATACAGGGATCCAGTATTTCGTTTTCAAGATCGTTAGAAATCATTATTTCTTGTAGTTCAACTCGGCCTTTTTCTTGATTATCTGTCGAGGATTGGCTTTGGATGCTTGTACATTCGGTAAGCATAAAAATCAACAATCAACTCGTCTTGACTTCGAATGAAAAACTCAATGCAATTAGCATACTCAACAACGGATTTCATTAATTGTTGCATTGTGTCATTATATTGGGACAGATGCAGAAGTATGTTCGGTAGTACCGTTGTTGATTCAAGCTTTGATGAATGAGCAACTACTTCTACATTTGATTCTACTAGAGAATCATCAACGTAATTAGCATCACCATCATTATCATCACTATCAACACAGTCTGTTTACATGATGATTTTCTATTGCAGTTTTTCTGTTGGAGCTATTCACGTGTGCTTTTCAAGTCATCTTGATTAAAATGCCTCGGTGAAAATTCTCTAAACCCACATTCCTTCAAAATTAGGTGCAGCTTTTGAAACCAGACTACGTTTATTTGCCAATTTCTTAATGTTAGAACAAACGCCTTTTTTTTTTATTCTTGGGGTCCAAAAACTTTAAATGAGGCAAGAAGTATTCATTGGAGGCCCAGAATTTGTCGTGTTAACTATTTTCAGTTACATTGCTATATAGAGGCGCAGTAGTTTTTTGATTTTTTTGAGAGCCATCCATTGAGTCGAACCATTAAAATAGAGCAGAATGTCGGCAGTAAACAATGTCTCCTAACCTAACTTTTGTTCTCCTTCAGTAGGCGTAGTAGGATCTAAAATTAAATAAACGTAAGGGAAATGAATTTGTAGAATTGTGTTAACTATGTTTCATGTTTAAAGAAAATTAGTATTCCTAGTAGTTGTAAAATGTAGAGCGCATGCACCAGGTAAAATATAAGGTAAGTTATTAATGCATGTGATTGGTTGAAAATTTAAATAACCGTATATTCTGTGGCGAATGAAGTACGGAAATAGTTTTTCAAATGAAATGACACAAAAAAAGGTGACACACAATAAAAATATAGATTACTTGGAGAATCCACCAAATTTTTCATCAAATTTGAAATCATAATATAAAAAATGTGTGCAGCAGGAGCAACGCTCATTTTGTGTATTTTTTCTCGTAAATATGTTCATCCGTTGAATTTGTAACTCTTGAGCTTGTCGTTTGGTTTTTATCTATTCTGTACGCCTTTTCAATATTTCTCCAATATGCATCTTGAAATCCTGAAACAGATTTGTCAACGTAACGCAACAAATTACAAAAACTTGCATTCGAAAGAGCTTTGTGATCAAATCGTAACGTTTTCGTAAGTAAATTATTTCTTGTTCTTTTGATAAAGTGCGGACTATCAAATAATGGCACAATTTCACAGACACGATAAAGGATAGTAGCATCTGAAAATCAATTATTTGATTAATTTAATGTGTTATTTTTAATAAAAACAACACAGCATAAATATTCAAGTCAAGTTATTACCAGGGTTTAATTTTCGTTTAAATCTTAATCTATTTGACTCTAATAGCAAGTTTTGTATTGTTCTTACATCAATTGTTTTCTGATCGCAAACTGTCCCAACAGGAGTTAGTCCATTATCGATCAGTTTATCGAATACCAATTCTACAATTTTGGTCAAATCATCTGGAGAAGTTTGGCTCTAACAAAAACCGTGAGACACGGGTACAAACTGACTAGAGACAAGCTGAATGAATAGCGACTATAAGGGCATGATCAGCAAGCTTGATGGTGCGCTTGTAAACGTAGTCTTCGAAGCCTGCAATCTTATCGTTTTAAATATCATAGTCTAAATGAGGAGTCGTTGACGCTTCATCCCAAATAACGGTGACGTATTTATCAAATGATGCTGATGAACGTTATAAACTGAGAAAACAGCTATAAAAATAAATGAAATTAATCTAATTACATGTATTTATCCATAAAAAATTATGGAGCAATTTTGTAATCAAATATTTATGGTAACTGAATTGAAAATCTGGTTCAAAAATTACATAGAAATAGCTGTAGTGAAATATAGGTTGTATATATACAGTTAGGAGAATCCATAGCTTTCTTTTACTAAGCGAAGCAGTATGCTATTACTCTGTTCTGATCATTTAGGGTATAGACGCAATCTTCTTGGGGGCAATTGAGCTTATCTGCGTCCTCTTTGGAACACTGAAAAAAAATATACATTGCTGTATAAATGCAACATATTGATAACTGACAATTATGTTAGTAGTCGTTGTACAGTACAACTTGGTTATAAGTAACTGTTAGGGTCTGTAGGAGAAAAATTCCTTGGAAATGGCTTTCCCCTACTCTTATCATTTACTCGGTGATCGCTCAGTTTTCTGTATATGTATACGTTGTGTTCGTTTTTGTGTCTGCAGTCCTTTTCTAAGTTGACGTTTGTCATTTCAAACTGCGTTTGAGCTTGAAGTGACTCGGAGAAAAAGAAACCCGATAGCTTAAGCGATTCCGCAGCAACTGTGACCTAACATTTCGATGTGTAGTTTGTATCTTGCTTAAGAACTGCTGCAGACTATTTCTATCGATTTCTGTCAGTCTTTAAGAAGAATTTTAAGCAAGATTTTATGAACTTGTCAGCACGTGTACTTACAAAAGACATCTTCTGCAAATCATTCCGAATCATCCGAAAGAAATCTGCTGAAGGACATTTGTCTAGTAATTGTGTTTTGAGGTACTACCCAGTTGGCAAAAAAACATCATAATGATCTTATAAAGATAACATTTTTTGGATCTGATACGTTCAAAGAAAAATTGTTTTCAATAAGTTAAACGTACATTACAAATGATCCGAAAAAAAACATTTTTGAAAAATTGTTTTTCTGGAATATCTACTATACTTAATCTACTATGCTTAATTTCTCACAAATTGTTGGAATTAATGAGCCGCTCAGAATACCTCCCAAGAATTTGAAAACGTCAATATTGGTTGGAAATCCGATTTTGGAAAATCAGATCAGAACCAATGTCTTCCATTTTTTTTCTAAATTTTCAATTTCTATAGCGGGAAGTTAAACAAGTGAAGACTGCATCAATAATGATGCGTTTGATGAAAAAATTTATGAGACCGATGTTAGGAATTTCACGATGATTACATTGAGCATATATTTTATAGAAATTTTTTTTTAATACTGAGTTATACTTTCTTGATCAAAGAGTGCAGATGCCATTGACGTAATAATTCCAATGATGAAAAAAACAAGAAAAACTCTTGACATTTTTCGGTGATCCATTTTGTGTGATCTCTAAGTGACAAATTAATAACGATTACTTGAAAGACTGTTAAATTGGCAATGAAAAAAAAATTATTCAAATAGATTTTATTAATGCGTTTATAAAAGTCCTCCTAAAAACTCATGAAAATATTTTCCGGGTAGCGGAAAAATTCCCATGAATTTTTATTGATTTATTCAATTCAAAATTTGGATAGTATATTTCCGATTTTTAAATGAGTTGAATTATTCGTAGAATTTAACACACTCTAGACGAATTAAGCTTTCGATCTATTTAAACTATTTTTTGGTTACCCCGAATCTGATTGAATTGGAAAATTTTAATCGGAAATTTCCTATTGACTTTCAATCGACTTTAATCGGAAATTTTCGAATAAATCCGATTGAAAGTTAATCAGAAATCACAAAGTTGATCGGAAGCAAAAGAAATTGTTGTCTTCTGATAAAATTCGATACAATGGGATATAGTCGGACTTAATCGGACAATGATAGAAAGATAAAAGTTATCATTCTTCAATTATATCAAATTCAATAAGATTAAAAAATTTTAATCGGAGACTTAGAACGCTCTCAAGAATTTTTAACTTTTGCGATTAACTTATGATTAGGTTACGTAAATAAAGCAATAATAAATTTATTTATAAGAATTTTAATCAATGTCTCACTTACTGAAAAATTATTTATCACTTACAGTTGAAAGTAACTTACAGAAGAATGGCAAGCATTAATTCTTGAGTGAAACAAGTTAATTTATATGATATCCGTTAATGGCTTACACAGTTAAATAAACTGAGTACGTATGTTCAATTTTTCCAATTTAGAAGATTTTAAGCATGAAATAGTCAACGAAAATATTATTGAGAATTGCATCTGATTAAATTATTACACAGAAGGTTCATACACAGTTGGAAATTTTGTGTGATTGTGCTAAAAATTTGCTTAGTTAAGTTTTTCGTGTTGATTTTCGACACAGATATGTGTTAATTCATCACAAACTGCCTGTGTTATTTTATTTTAATAAATGTTTTATGTTCAATGATTAGAAAATCTGGAATAAAACGAATTTCTTGTGTAATCAGAAAATTAATACAAAATTTGTGTTGCTTAGCTGAATACTTCCTTGTTGATCCTACATGGAATGAAAATTATAGGAAGTTTTTCTGTGCATTATGGAAATAGTTCCCATAATGGTGTAGGCATTGTACCCATACTATTATAGGAATGGTTCCTATATATTATAGGAACCGGCCCTATAATATTGTGAGTATGACTCTTATACCATTATAGGAAATATTCCCATAATGGTATGAGAAGTATTCCTATATATAATATTATGGAAATTATTTCCATAATGTTATGGGAACCATCTCTATACTATCATAAAAATTTTTTGAATTTAATTCAACAAAAATGCCATTCGGCAGCCGAAATGGAAGTTAGATTTTTCAATTAATCGATATAAAAACTTTCATACATATCTTGTAATACATGTTAGGTATAGTCATGATATGAAATTAGGCTCATTTTCTAAGAGTGAGGGTAAAAAACGAGCAACCATTATTTTCGATAGAGTACTTTAGATAGTTGATTTGACAAAACATTATATAGGTAATGTACCAAACTAACCTCCACATAAATAAAGTGTAGAAAATTTATTCAGAAAGTCTGAGACTTTCCTTATTTTACTGACCTAGGTAATTAATGTACTATTCCTTAAAACATGTCTTTAGACCTTATTTCAAATCAATCTATTTCCCTTGAAATTTTATTCAGTAATTTATAATTGATGTTTCATTTGTTTAAAAAAAAATCGTGTTTTTACCGTTTTTAATTGATTATTAAATTAACGGGACTAGATTTTTTTGACTTAAAGCCCATCATTATTATGAATTATGTATGATTATTATTATTATTATTATTATTATTATTATTATTATTATTATTATTATTATTATTATTATTATTATTATTATTATTATTATTATTATTACATTATACTACGCCTCTAGAACACCTCGTGGTCGGTAAACTTGGTCTTTTTATTATTTATTAAATCATTGTTTAATATAAATATGTGTGAAAAGTGGTGAAACATCGTCAAATAATTAATATAAATATGAAAAATACGAAAAAAAGAACAAAAGTTAGTGATAAATACATTTAAATAGTGTATACAAACTTTTAGGTTAGAAAACTGAGCACATATTTATATTATATTATTAGATAATCTGACATTCAGTATTTAAACTTATAAATAGAATAAAAGTAAATTAACAATAATTGCAAATATTTAAATTTAGTCAATATGGCTGATAATAAAAAATATGTATGTGCAAGATGCAATAGTGATATAAAGAATAGTGTGGAAAGATGTACAACATGCAATTTAGATTTTCACCCGTGTTGTGTTAAATTCCACAAAAGCAATGATGAAAATAGTAAGAAGATTAGATGTAGGGGGCCATTTGAATCAATAAATTTACAGTTGGTTAATAAAAGCAAATTTAGCCCAATTTTACCTCCTAGAAGGTCTGTTGGTATAGTGAATGATGATCAACACAAAATCACAAAAACTAAAATGGATGAAATTGTTAATAATTTAAGAAGTAAATACGAGGAGGACTTTTTGAACCTAAAACAGTTATTAGAAGAGCAAATCAAAAATGAATTTGTGGAACTGAAAAAATCAATACAAGACATCATCAAAGTGGAAATAAATAAAAGTGTTAGTGAGGTTAGTGAAAATATTTTAAGTAACAAAATACAAGAAAGCACAAATACGTTGACATCTGAAATATTTAAAGCTGAGTTCAACTCCTTCAAACAGGAGATTTTATTACTATCAGGTAGAAGTAAAGTTAATGACGAAAAAAATAGTGTAAAAATTAATAAAACTAACATTGTTAATGCTTTATCGTACAAACATAAATTTCCATTGGATAAACCTACCGAGAAAATAGTCATCAAGCCGAAAAATAAACAACACAGTGAGGAAACTGTGCAACACATTAAAAATAATATCAACGTTGGAGATCTTGGTATTGGCATAAACAAAATTAGAAATGGTTCCAATGGTAAAATTATTGTTGAGGTGGAAAAAGCAACTGACAAGTCTATTCTGACTAACGAAATCAACGAGAAACTAGGAAACTCAGTAGAAGTCACAGCAATTATTCAAAAAAGACCAAAACTAAAGGTGATTGGATTAAATCAAGAAATAATAAAAATGGAGGAGAAAATAATTATTGGGAATATCATTAAACAAAACAAATTGTCAAACTTCGATGCTGAAAATGATTGTAAAATAACTAAAAGATATATGAAGAACCAAGACTGTGGATCAATGATACTAGAATGTCATCCAGAAATTCACGAGAGCTTACTGGAAACTGGAAAAATAAAAATAGGTTGGATGAGTTATAAAATTTACAATTTCATTGATGTTAATCGCTGTTTCAATTGTTGGGGTTACAATCATAAAGCAGCAAAGTGTAGAAGGTCTATTGTTTGCAGAAAATGCGCTGGTCAACACAAGGAGTCGGAATGCCAAAATAACTGGAAAAAATGTAACAACTGTATAAATTGGGTAAATAAATTTAATTTGACGGATTGGGATGTAAACCATGAAGCTACAGATGTAAAATGTAAATTTTATGTTAAGATGTTAAACAACGAGGCAAGTAGGATCATTCGTTCACCATGTGATAATTAACAACTAAAAATAGTTTCGCTAAATATAAATGGACTGATGAATAAAAAAGATATTTTAGTAAAATGGATTGAAAAAGTGAAACCAGACGTTATTTGCTTAAATGAAACGCATGTCAATGACGATGTGCAAGATCATGAAATAGATATTAATAATTATAACAGTATTCGAACAAATACGTGTAATAATAGGACTGGAGGCGTTATAACATATGTAAAACGAAGTATTCATTTTAATTTAATAGTTAATAATGAAAAAATTAGTGAAGGTACTTGGTTGAATGTATGTCAGCTGAAATCCAAAGAAAAAATCTTAATATGTAATTTATATCGCTCTCCAAATAGTAATATTAGTAATTTTTGTGTAAATATTGGGGATTTTTTAAATAATAAAAACATTGTAGATACAAATAAGTTAATTATTGTAGGAGATTTTAATATTGATATTATGAAAAAAAATTATTATAGTAAAAAAATTGTAAACAACTTGGCATTGTTGGGTCTTAAGCAAAAAATTAAGTCACCAACAAGGTCAACATTGAATTCTGATACTCTAATAGATTTAGTATTTAGTAATTTTAAATGTGAGACACAAGTCTTGAAAACACCTAAAATTTCTGACCATAACATCATTGTTGTAAAAGTTAATTATAAAAATAATAATCGATTAAAACCACAGAAAATAATAAGTAGAGATTTTAAGAACTTTGATAGTAGTTTATTTCAAAATATTTTAATAGATAAAATCAATTTTGTAAATAATGAAACTTTGATTGATGAAGTTAATTTTGATACATTTGTTAACAGTATAAATTTAGCAATTTATGAATCTATAGAGATAGCAGCACCTAAAATAGAAATAAAAATGAATCCTAATTGGAATAGCAAGCCATGGATAAATAATGGTATTATAAATAAAATAAAGAGTAGAGACGCAGCATTCTATAGAGCTAAATGTACTAAATCTAGTCAGGACTTGATAATGTATAAGTTATTAAGGAATGAAGTGGTTAATGATATGAGATTAAGTAAAAAAAAATATTATGAAAATAAAATTGATAATAATAAACAAAATTCACGCTTAATGTGGTCAGAAATTAAAAAAATAATGGGTGACAAAAAGTCTGAGTCGAGTATAACTGATTACATTAAGATTAATGATAGTATGATAGAAGATAAAAATAAAATTGTAAATGAATTTAATAAGTATTTTGTAAATAGTATAAATTCTATTGTAAGTGATATTAGCGAAACTATTGAAAATGAGCAAGGTTTGAATGAAAGTTTGACTGCTGATGAAAATATTGTAAATAATAATAACATAAACGACGAAAATATAAGGGTGAATCTAAATAAGTTTGACTCTGTCTCCTATGCGGAAGTGAAATCAATAATTAAAAACCTAAATAACAATAAAGGATCTAAGTTAGATATTAATGTTAAATTTGTTAAATTAATATGGGAATCTGATCCATATATGATTCTAGATATTGTGAATCAATCTTTAAGATTTGGTATTGTGCCTTATGTCTGGAAGCTGTCAACAATTACACCTTTACAAAAAATTAAAAATAGTAAAAATATTGAAGACTTCAGGCCCATCAATACACTACCAATATTAGAACAAATATTGGAGCAAGTAGTAAAAAATAGGCTTGAAGAATATTTAGAATCAAATAATTTATTAGATGATGAACAGTATGGCTTCAGAAAATATTTTTCTTGTGAAACAGCGATCCAGACCTCTCTTATCGATTGGCGTAAATATCTAGATAAAGGTATGTTTATCGGGACATTGTTTATTGATTTCGCTAGGGCATTCGAAACAATTAATAGAAATGTATTAATTGAGAAACTTAGGAAAATAGGAATTGGAGGAGTTGTATTAAAATGGTTTGAATCGTACTTAAGTGATAGGAGACAGAGAGTCAAGTTAGACAATATATTTTCCGACGAAATAAGAAATGAGAACGGTGTGCCCCAGGGTTCTAAACTTGGTCCACTGCTGTTTCTGATTTATGTAAATGATATGATTAGTTTATTACGAAATTTGGGGGTAACATGTAGACTTTTTGCGGATGATACTAAAATATATTATGCGAGTGATGACCTGAAGGCTATTGAAATTAAGTTGAATATGAGTCTATCAATATTATATAAATGGTTGTTAAAAAATCAAATGAAGATCAATATTAAAAAAACCGCTTTCATGATAATCCATGATCAAAAAAATAATTTTGTCAAAGATTGTTGTAATATTAGACTAAATGATTATAAGATAGCTGAAGTACAAAAAGTTAAATATTTAGGTATCATAATTGATGAAAATCTGACTTTCAAGGACAATGCAAATGAAACTATAAATAAAATGGCAAAAAAACTGAATATTATGTATCGTCTGGGAAATTCGATTAGTAATTATTCGAAAAATTTAATTTATAAAACTATAATAGCTCCTTATATTGATTACTGTAGTAGTGTGATGATGAATTTTTCATTGGGTGATATGGACAGACTTCAAAAAGTCCAAAATAGAGCGTTGAGACTCGTATTAGGAGTCAGCAAATACACTCGCGTGATTGATATGCTTGAAACAGTAGGATGGATGAGTATAAGACAAAGAATTGTTTTTAACACCTGTATTTTTATACACAAATTAGCTTTGTATGGGAAACCTAAAACTTTAGCGGAAAAAATTATAAGAATGGAAGATACTCATCATTATTATACTAGATCTAGCTCTAAAATACTGATTAAAAATACAAAGACTCACACTGCTGAAAAATGTCTAACATATAAAGGTTACAAATGGTATAACACCTTGCCTGATAATATAAGGAATGAAAATAGATTAAATTATTTTAGAAGAGAGTTGAAAGAATTTATAAAAAATAATTACTGACCCTAAATTTGTAAAATTTACTAATCATTTGTGATTGTAAAATATCTGTGATAAATTTGTAAATGACTGATAATAGCCAAAGGCTAAATAAAGATATATTATTATTATTATT